>CM067844.1:82950614-85350614 GCA_034509565.1 Triticum monococcum
ATGTGCAGGGTCTGAGCTCCATGCCTTTGACAGGACTGGGTGGAGACGTCGGGGCATATTAACTGTCCGACCCCTCTGCCCGAAGACACTGCGGACGCTCTCCTAACGGAGATGCTGATTTCGGCTCCTTTCAAGGTGCCGGAGAAGACCAAGAAGGCCAAGGGAACCCGAAAGAGTTCCCGATGCCATGTGTTATCGGACTCATCATCCGATAACTCCACGATGCACTCCTCCCCCGAAGACGAGGAGGAAGATTAAGATGCTCCCCCTCCAGTCGGGGGATACAAGAAAAGGAAGGCCGCCCCAACCGGGGGGGCTGAAGGGTCCAAGAAGGGAAGGACCCTCCTTCCGGACTACTCCACCACCGCCGCCGTAGGCGAAGACGAGTGGCTGCTCAGGGCCAAGCCCCTGGCGAAGTCGTAAGTATTCAGATGCTAGACTAATTCATAGCATACCTTTGTCACACCGCTTCTCCTAACGCCGAATTATGATTATGCAGACCGCCACGAGCCCGTATCGACGTATCGTCGGACGGCTCCCTGGGCTTGTCGGATATGTATAGCGATCCACTTCTGACCGCCACCTCCCCTTGCCCTATGAATAATGCCGAGGTATTGTCTCAAGAGGCACCGGGTAGAGGGGAGACAATCCCGGAGGCGCCTCAAGGCGACCTCCCGGATTCCGGGAGTAGAGGGAGCAAGGCTCCTGAGGGCTCCGAGTTCGGCCCTCAGCCGAACACCGCGCCGGAACCTCCAGTGGTTCCGGACTCAGGAAGGCGGCCTCCTTCCAAAAGGGGTAAGACGCCTGTGCCGGTGACCTCTGTCCATCCAGAGGCACCGGACACTCTGCTAGGAGCGCTTCGCAGCGCTTCCATTGACGAAGAGCACCACACTATTATGAGTGTTGTGATCCAGAAGGTTCAGTCCGCCAAGAGCGGACTGACTGAAGCCTGTGCTGGCCTTCTGATAGGCTTTGAGGTAAGTATATAGGAAAAATATTACCGCATAGACAGTAGCCCCTGATGCTCTGTTCGGTGTTCACAAAGAAAAACCGAACAGAGGATCAAACAATATTGCAGGAGTCTAATATAAGTATGTCAATATGCGCATGTAAGCTTCGCTGCTGGCCTCTGCCACACTGACTGCGGAGGTCGCCGCACTGAAGCAGGACCTCGAAGGGTCCAAGGAAGAGCTCGGCCTTGCCAAGAGGTAGCTTGAGGAGAACAAAGGTAAGTAGTACCTAGTCTATGGATATATATATATATATATATATATATATATATAAAGAATGCGATTGCAAAATGACAGGATAATTGTAAATTTGCCAGGGGACACGACCGAGGTGGAGACCCTGAAGCAAGTGCTATCCGAGGCCGAAAACAAAGCGGCCAAGGAGCGCACCGAGCGGGAAAGGCATGAGGCACGAGTGGCCGAGGTGCAGCAAGAGCTCCACGCTCTCATGACGAAGCACGAGGCGTTGGAGCTTGACTTGAAGACGCGAGAGTCCGAGCTTGCCACCACTTTTGAAAGTGCAAAGAGTGCCAAGGCCGAAGCACAGAAGGCCCTCCAGGAGATTGATGCGATGAAGAAGATAGCGGCGGGTAATACATTCTATATGCAAAGGAAGAATGTGAAAGTGAATTACTTGTTACTTACCCGAATTCGGAGCTCTCCAGGAGCATTCGCAGATTTGCCCCGCAGCGTGTCGGATGCCGCACAGTTTTACCAGGCCGAGGAGGGAAGCTCAATGGAGAAGCTGTTCTGGTCTCAGTATACTAGGACCGAACACCCGATGCCTCTGAGCGACCAGCTGAAGCAACTGGTCGAGCTGCACAAGGCAGCTGAACAGGCCATGAAGGGATTTATAGTCCAAATGTGACCTGGCGACGCCCTTCCCAACAGCTACTTTGGCCTGGTGAGGCGTCTTGTGGATGCCCGCCCACGGCTTGAAGTCATCAAGCGGTCCATCTGCATCGAAGGTACACGCCGGGCTTTCACCTGTGGGAATGTGCAATGGGCCAAGATGGATGCCATGAAGCTGGTGAAGGAAGGGACACCGCAGGGCAAGGAGCATCGCCACCCCGAGATGTATTATGAGGGTGTCCTGAAGGGTGCCCGTCTCATAACAGACGAGTGCACGAAAGATGTAATATTTGAATAAACTTGCTCGTGTGATTCTATATTACAAAAACTTGTTCATATGCGCTATGCAACGCTTGTCTGAATTTAAAATATTACCTTCTGTTCGGTTGTTTATCAAATCTGAGAGATGGCTAGTCGTCGGCTTCTGCCCCATGCCACGAGTGCTGGGGTGTTCGGGATAAACCTGAGCACTCTTGTTCCCATTGTTGGGTCCTTCGAGGGAGGTGCTCAGCACAACGAACAACGCAATCGGACCATAATGCGTTATCACTCTCACTTAGCCATAGAATTCTATAATTTTAAATTTCGGTGAAGCCCCTAGTATTCAGAAGGCCGAATTCGGGGCGCGATACACGCCTTAAGCCAACAGGGCCGACTCCTCGCTCTAAGTGGCATAAGTCCTTAAGGACTTAAAACCTCTCGAACAGCGACCAGTCTCTCGCCTTATCATGACAATCAGTTTTAGCTTTCTCCACTGAGGTGCTTAGCCCAGCAGAACTGGGGCACAATCGCAGTAGTTCTCCGAGTGCTACCTTAGCCGATATAGTGGAACGTAAGGTACCAAAACATGGGAGCCGGGCAAACCCAACTATTGACCTAAGACATGATTCGGAGCTGATGCATATAATGCTATAAGTTCGGGGTACCGCACTGTCGAAAGTGTTCAGACTTCTCACGCTGTATTATGGGGTATGCTTAATCCCCTAGCGTATTGGCCGTACCAGAGTGTACGGGTGCTCGATGTCGTGAATGAACATATATATATATATATATATATATATATATATATATATATATATATATATAAAGGAGGAATGCAATAATAGTCTTAATGCTATGCATTGTTTATTCAGAAAGGTGCATTAAAGCAGAATGATACAAGTAGTGTGATAAGCATAAAGTAGGACTGTTTGACATGTCCCTTCCAAGGGCAAGCTGAGGAATATTATTAAAGCAAATATTTCACTCGTTATCGTAATCCACCTGGGAGTTCCGTGGTGTGACGTAGCTTTCTGCCTCCTTGGTTGCTACATCATGTGTTCGGCAATCATGCTGCTGGACAGGGTTTCCAGAGATTAAAGTCGTGAAAGAGAAAAATAACAAAGCGGGAAGCCCCTAGTGCGGTTTAAGCCGCGGATTGGGGCATGCCGTAGTTGTGCCCCCCTCCCCGCCTGTGCCCATGGTATTTTTAATGCGTAATTATATACGTGTGGCACAAATTTCGCCTTTGGCTGGGGCCGGGGTGGGGGCCACATTGCTATGCGAGCTCGGGACATGCCAGGCGGTCCAGTTGCCGATTACTCCGGGCGCGCTTGAAGTTGTCCGGGTCCTTAATCGCCGAACTAGTGGATTGCCTTAAGAGGCTGCTTTGCGCTTCTGCTACGATGGCCGCAGTGTGCTCCTCCGTGCGGAGAGAGCGCTATGTGTTTCCATTGACTGTGATGACCCCCCGAGGTCCTGGCATCTTGAGCTTGAGATATGCATAATGCGGTACCGCATTGAATATTGCAAATGCGGTTCGCCCGAGCAGTGCATGGTAGCCACTGCGGAACGGGACTATGTCGAAGATTAATTCTTTGCTTTGGAAGTTATCCGGAGATCCGAAGACCACTTCCAGTGTTACTGAGCCTGTGCAATGGGCCTCTACACCTGGTATGACGCCTTTAAAGGTCGTTTTAGTGGGTTTGATCCTTGAGGGGTCTATACCCATTTTGGACACTGTGTCCTGATAAAGTAGGTTCAGGCTACTGCCGCCGTCCATTAGGACTCGAGTGAGGTGAAATCTGTCAATGATTGGGTCTAGGACCAGTGCGGCGAATCCTCCATGACGGATGCTGGTGGGGTGGTCCCTGCGATCGAAGGTGATCGGATAGGAGGACCATGGGTTGAACTTGGGGGCGACTAGCTCCAACGCATATGCGTCCCTGAGAGCACGCTTCCGCTCCCTCTTGGGGATGTGGGTTGCGTATATCATGTTCACCACCCGCACTTGTGGGGGGAACCTCTTCTGTCCTCCGGTGTTCGGCTGCCGGGGCTCCTCCTCATCGCTATGTGACCCCTTATCTTTGCTTTCGGCATTTAACTTGTCGGCCTGCTTGAACACCTAACAGTCCCTATTGATGTGGTTGGCTGGCTTATTGGGGGTGCCGTGTATTTGACACGAGCGATCGAGTATACGGTCCAAACTGGACGGGCCCGGAATGCTTCTTTTTAATGGCTTTTTCCGCTGACCGGGTTTAGAGCCTTTGAATCCGGCGTTGACTGTCATATCCTCGATATTGTCACTATTAATGCGGCACTTATGCTTGTTGCGACGTGACCTGCCATTGCCGTCCTTGGTATCCGAAGTACCATGGTTCTTTGATATGTTATTACTGCAAGCCAGTCAGCTGTCTTCTCCCGCACAAAAGCGGGTCATGCGTGTCGTGAGGGCTGCCATAGATTTCGGCTTTTTCTGACCAAGGTGCCGGGCTAGCCACTCGTCGCGGATGTTGTGCTTGAAAGCTGCTAGGGCCTCTGCATCCGGCAATCGACGATTTGATTTTTCTTTGTTAGGAACCGTGTCCAGAATTGCCTGGCCGATTCCTCTGGCTGCTGAATTATGTGGCTCAAGTCATCGGCATCTGGTTGTCGCACGTAAGTGCCCTGAAAGTTGTCGAGGAATGCGGCTTCCAGATCTTCCCAATAGCCAATGGACTCTGCTGGCAAGCTGTTGAGCCAATGCCGAGCTGGTCCTTTGAGTTTGAGTGGGAGGTATTTGATGGCGTGTAGGTCATCACCGCAGGCCATGTGAATGGGCAGGAGGAAATCCTTGATCCATGCCGCAGGATCTGTTGTGCCGTCGTATGATTCTATATTTACGGGTTTGAAACCCTCCGGGATTTGATGATCCATTACTTCGTCTGTGAAGCATAAGGGGTGTGCGGCGCCTCTGTACTGGGCTATATTGCGACGCAGCTCGAATGAGTCTTGCCCGCTGTGTTCGGCCCGGCCGGACTTACTTTTAATGTATCCGGCGTGACGATTATCGTCTCGCATAGGGGCGTGCCCTCATGATCCGTAGATCGATCTTGCATGTTTTGCTTTGTCCTCCAATATGTCTCGCAGGTCTGGCGTATTTCCCCATGCCTTTTTATTTAAATAACGTCGGGGTGCGGGCTGAGCTTTCGGCTGGAATGTCTCTGTGTCGCGGCCATGAGGTGGCCGATCAGCCGCGTCATACATCGGGGATGTAGGTTTTGGTGCTTCCTCCTCCAGTCGGGGTAGCAACCTGCATTTTGGGTAACTCTTGGAGGGGCGTTCGAGTTTATACTCTTCGGCCGCCAGGACTTCAGTCCATCTGTCTGCTAGCAAATCTTGATCAGCTTGAAGCTGCCGCTGCTTTTTCTTAAGGCTATTTGTCGTGGCTATAAGCCGACGCTTGAAGCATTCTTGTTCGACGGGATCCTGTGGCACGGCGAATTCATCATCGCCGAGGCTTGCCTCATCTTCAGAGGGGGCATGTAATTATCATCCTCCGCCTTTCCATCTGCCGCTCTCTCAGGAGGGCTGGCTCCTCCGTCCTCCTGTTCTAAATCTTGCCGGACGGGATTGTTGTTGTCTTCTGCACTGTCCGGAGTGCTATTATCTCCGGTGCTGGTATCACCACTTTTGCCCTGGCGGGACTTAGAGCGGCGCCGCTGACGCCGGTGCTTGGGTTGCTTCTTGGAGGGGTCATCCTCCGTTGTCTCATCACCATTGCCTTCTTTGGGTGTGTCCACCATGTATATATTGTATGATGAGGTGGCTGCCCAGTGCCCTATGGGCAGTGGTTCCTCTTCGACTCCCGCATCGTCGTCCATACCGTCGATGTCTTCGGAGTCGAAGTCGATCATGTCGGTTAAGTCATCGACAGTGGCTACTAAGTGGGTGGTGGGTGGGCGGTGAATTTCTTCGTCATCCGCATCCCAATCCTGCCGGACATAGTTCGGCCAGGATCCTTCTGACAAGGAAAGAGACCTTAATGAGTTCAGTATGTCGCCGAAGGGCGAGTGCTGAAAGATATCTGCGGAGGTAAACTCCATGATCGGCGCCCAATTAGATTCGATAGGAATGGGCGCAGGCAGTTCGGAGTCCGTGGTCAGAGAAGGATCCAGCAGTTTGGCAACACGGATCTTGTGAAGGGTAAGGTCGATATTCGGCTCGATCACCGCAGAGGGTACGGCCTCCACGATGGGGTCTATCCACCCGTCCATTGATGGCGAAACTGGCTCCGAATTGAGGGTCGAAGCAGCTGCCGGTGCGATCTCCTGAATACGGTCTGATGGTAGAGCTAAATCGTACTCATCATGAACGCGTGGCGCACAAGGCAGGGGCTCGAATCCGTCGAAGATCAAGTATCCGCGAATATCGGCCATGTAGTTTAAGCTTCCAAACCTGACCTGGTGACCAGAGGCGTAACTTTCGATCAGCTCCAGATGGCCAAGCGAGTTGGCCCGCAGTGCGAAGCCGCCGAACACAAATATCTACCCGGGGAGAAAAACCTCACCCTGGACTGCATCGCTATCGATGATCGTAGGAGCCATCAAGCCTAACGGTGACGACACAGAGGAACTCCCAATGAAAGCCCCAATGTCAGTGTCAAAACCGGCGGATCTCGGGTAGGGGGTCCCGAACTGTGCGTCTAAGCCAGATGGTAATAGGAGGCAGGGGACACGATGTTTTACCCAGGTTCGGGCCCTCTTGATGTAGGTAAAACCCTACGTCCTGCTTGATTTATTCTTGATGATATGAGTATTACAAGAGTTGATCTACCATGAGATCAGAGAGGCTAAACCCTAGAAGCTAGCCTATGGTATGATTGTATGTTGTCCTACGGACTAAAACCCCCCGGTTTATATAGACACCGGAAGGGGCTAGGGTTACACAAGGTCGGTTAGAAAGGAGGAGATATACATATTCGTACTACCTAGCTTGCCTTCCACGCCAAGTAGAGTCCTATCCAGACACGAGACGAAGTCTTCAATCTTGTATCTTCATAGTCCAACAGTTCGGCCAAAGGATATAGTCCGGTTGTCCGAAGACCCCCTAATCCAGGACTTCCTCAGCGAGCCAGAGGTGATCAGCGGCGGGGCCATGGATGAGATCGACGGTGGTTGAACCCGAGGGGCTGGGGGTGGGCCACTTAAACCTGTGACAAAGCCCGCCTCAGGCCGTCGCTGTCGATGACCTCAATGTCGTAGCCGACGTCCATGACATACCCGCATACTCTAGCCCTCTACTTGAGTGCCTGCCGCTAGTAATGGTCGTTAGCTTCCTCGACGACGTTAGGCGAAGAGACCGTGATACACCTCTTTTGGGCTAGTCACTCCTCAAGCTCCAGGGGAAGCGTAGCCAGGCTTAGGCTGCGACATTCTGGAGTGGGGGGTCAGGATGGGGATCTTCGGGAAAGGGGGCGTTTGACAGGCATCATCTAAGAAACTCACGGCGGCCTGGGTATGGAGATCGGTGGGCGTCGGTGTCAAAACCGGCGGATCTCGGGTAGTGGGCCCCGAACTGTGCGTCTAGGCCGGATGGTAACAGGAGGCTAGGGACACGAAGTTTTACCCAGGTTCGGGCCCTCTTGATGGAGGTAAAACCCGACGTCCTGCTTGATTAATATTGATGATATGGGTAGTACAAGAGTAGATCTACCATGAGATCGGAGAGGCTAAACCCTAGAAGCTAGCCTATGGTATGATTGTTGTGTGTATGTTGTCCTATGGACTAAAACCCTCTAGTTTATATAGACACCGGAGAGGGTTAGGGTTACACAAAGTCGGTTACAATGGTAGGAGATCTACATATCCGTATCGCCAAGCTTGCCTTCCATGCCAAGGAAAGTCCCTTCCAGACACGGGACGAAGTCTTCATTCTTGTATCTTCATAGTCCAGGAGTCCGGCTGAAGGAATAGTCCGGCCATCCGGACACCCCTTAATCCAGGACTCCTCTCAGTAGCCCCTGAACCAGGCTTCAATGACAACGAGTCCGGCGCGTAGTTTGTCTTCGGCATTGCAAGGCGGGTTCCTCCTCCAAGTACTTCATAGAAGATTTTGAACACAAAGATAGTGTCCGGCTCTACAAAATAAGTTTCCACATATTGCCATAGAGAGAATAATATTCACACAAATCTAATCTGCCGACGTATTCCGTAGTGTGACATCGCACCACGGCCAAGCTTTTATTCGAATCATTTTATTATCCCACCTCAGCGTGTCAGGCGAGGCGGTTTCCTTGGCACGTCTTGTTAAAGCAGAGATCGTGTCCCCTTATTCCGGGATTCTCATCGATACGGGTGTGGGTAACCCAACCGCTTCTAGGACTCCTAGACTATAGGCAAGTCCAAACGGCCACGGAGAGGACGCTTGATATTCACCCTCTTTATAAAGGGACAAGGCTTTTATTTTTTTCCCTCCCGTGCTCAATCGAATCCTTCCCCCACCTCAAGCTCAAACACCCAAAGTTCAAGTCAGGTGCTCCGAACCTTCAATCATGTCCGGATCTAGCCTTCAAGGCCGATGGATGCCTTCCTCCGTCACGGAAGAAGACATCAAAAAGTTGAGGGAGGCTAGATATCTGACCGCCGAGGTTTCACATCGGCTGCCTGCCCGAGGGCAGGTCGTCCCCTCCCCCGAACCGAATGAGAACGTCATGTTCGTCTCCCACTTCCTCGAAGGTCTAGGCCTTGCTCTGGATCCTTTCGTCAGGGGTTTGATGTTTTATTACGGGCTAGATTTCCATGATCTAGCTCTGGACTCCTTTCTTCATATCACGACATTTATTGTCGTGTGTGAGGCCTTCCTCCGGGTTACCCCTCACTTTAGCCTACGGCTCAAGACCTTTGAAGTAAAGCTGAAGATGATCGAGGGGCAACATGTAGCATGTGGAGGTGCCTCAATATGCAAGATGACGGGAGCTCCATGGCCCAAAGGTTCCATTCCAGAGGTGTCTGAATTGTGGCAACAGGAGTGGTTCTACATCACGGCTCCTAGAAGTGCCAAGTGGGCGGCCGCCCCTGTTTTCCGCTCGGGCCCTCCCCCACAACTGATGTCATGGATCAGCGTCTGAGCTGGGGTCCAGGCAAGGACGTGCCTATACTGCAAAGCTGCATTCGAGATCTCTTCAATGGAGATTTTAGTTTGGTTGTGGTAATACAATTTATGCTGGTTCGTCAAGTCCAGCCTTGCAAACGCCGGCCCCTTCGCTTGTGGGAGTTCAATCCCGAGGGACCGCCTTTCATTCAAAATTTCCTCGGCCTGACGCACGAGGAGATGTACAAGTCATTCTTCGAACCTCAGGTAGAGTGTCCGGAAGTCACCGAGGACGTGGGCCTAAGCAGCAACCGCGCCGCCGAACAGGTAAGGAATCTTCCGGCCGAACATACTATCTCTCATTTGTTACGAAGTTATTTCTGAGAGTTTGCTTTTTGACCAGGACTGGCTAACAAAGGCGAAGTTGATTCGGTGTTCGGCCCCCCTTCCTGAGGGTTTGGACAATCCGGTATTGGAAAAGATGCTCCAGGTCGCACCTTGCCCGGAGCCCTTGAAGGAAGATACTGGGGAGGATAATACGAGCGGACGCGAGCCCCCAACGCTACCCATTCTAACCGAGGGAGCGAGCGTCTCCATGAAGGAAGACGACCGGAGGAGGAAAAGGACTGCGCCCGGGGATTCGGAAGCCGAAGCTTTCAAATGGGAGAAGAAGTCACCCACAGAGGGTCCTACCTTGGGGGTGCTTTTGCCGCACAAAGTCCGCGGGGGGATCAATCCTCCAGCGAGTCGTAAGTGACCCGAAATACTTTAATAGTACAGGTATGCCATCTTTTTCTTCTGAGAAAATAACCACCGCATATATCTTTGCAGTTCGGGCCTTAGCCCCTCTCAAATGAGCTCTTCTTCAGGGGATCTTCTTCCAGAGATGATGGAGAGCGAAACGCCTCCTCCGGACTCCTCCGCTCCGGAAGCGGGCGACCCCGAAGTGTCGTCGCGGAGGGCCTCTCCGAGTCCGGTGAGGCCAGAAGATAATCCCATTGACCCCCGAAGCTCCCAATGTCCGGCTCCCGAAGAGAGCAGACAAAAGAGTCCGGCACCGTCTGGTGTGCGATCGGATGTTCTGAGGGAGTTGGTGGGGCGAGCGGCCATCTCAGATGAACACCGTATGCTGATGAATACGGTGATGGAGAGAATCTCGTCCGCCGAAAGCAGATTGCATGAAGCTTTTATGAGTCTACTGACAGGCTTTGAGGTACGTAAAATAATGTATGATAGTCCTGCACATGCTAGGTGTGCCCTGTGTAGATAGTAGCCCCTGAGACTCTGGTTGTCGTCAGAAACGACGAGGAACAGAGGATCATATTCCCAGGTAATAACCATACTGCCTCTATGTGCAGGTGATGATAGCTCCGGTGGCTAGCCGGACTAGCGAGTTTGCCATTTAAAACGACAGTTGGATGTGGCAGACGCCGATGTTGAGCTTGTTAACAAAAGGCTTGACGAGGCACAGGTTAAGTGTCATTATCTGGTAAACGCCACATAGTAAGAGCAGCATGATGCCAGTATCTTTAATATGTTGTGACTGCAGATGGAGCTGCCGCTGTTGAAGCCTTGTAGGCAGAACTTGCCCGATCCAAGGAACAAGCGAGGTTTGGTAATGTGGCTGCTTTGAAGGCGGCCGAAGAGTTGAAAGCCGAGAAGGCCGCGCATGGCGAGAGCCGAGATAAAATGGCCAAGATGGCCATAGAATTAAAAGCCGCCGCCGACCATTGCCGGGTTCTTGAAAAGGAAAACCTTGCGAAGGCATCAGACCTTGAGAAGGCTGTTGCGACGAGAAAAGACATCCGCTCTGCTATGAGGGCGAAGAAGGAGGAGCTACGGGATGCCGGGGATATTGTAGCTGGGAAATCCTTTATGTTGCGGAGGAAGTTCGAAGATCCACGGTATGCCCCTCTGGATCGGTTGTGGAGTTCGGAGGATGTGTATATGGATTTGGCGGTGAGCGCTGCCGATGCGGCCAAGTACTTCCAGGGTCAGACGGACCGTGAAGTGGACCAGCTGTTTTGGACACAATTCCATTCTCCCGAGCGTCCGCTTTCATTGACTGACCAATTAGCCGAATGGGCCGAACTGAATAGGATGTCCGGACTCTCCATGAGGTCTGTTGTGGATCAGCTATGGCCGGAAAGGCCAAAACCGAACAACTATTTTAGCTTGGTGCAACAGTTCCTTGACGTGGTGCCGCGCATTAATGCGATGAAGAGGTCGGCGTGCATAGAGGGCTCACGGATGGCCTTTGCTCGTGTTAAAGCATACTGGGTGGAGATGGATGCTACCACTGTTGCAGCGCGGGATTTGGCCATAGGCCGAATGGCTGCTGAGCACTACTTTGAAGAAGTTCTTGAGGGTGCTCGTTTAATAGAGACCCATTGCTCAAAAAATATTATGTTTGAGTGATATGTAATCTCATTGTAAGCGAAATGCTTTTATAAATTTTTATAAGGCTATTTTTATACTTTTGCCTGAAAGTAATATGATGTCTCCTGGGCGGCCGTTTATGTATACATGTGTATAACTTGAAAGATTGCAGCCGTCGGCTTCAACACCCACGCATATAATGTGGAGGTGCTCGCAAAAAACACGCGTTCACACTTAACCCAACATCATGGTACTATTAAGGAGGTGATAGCGGAGCGAGCGAGGCAACCGGACTATAATGCTTTAGCACTTTCACTTAGCAATAGCAGTTTGACAGTGGGGCTACTAGATAGCCCCTGGTGGCTCCGCACTCTCCCGATCCCAGGATGCGTACATGCCTGGCCAGAAAATGGCCCTTCGTTAAGGCGGAGGAATTCTAACATTCCAACAGGTCATCGAGTGGTTGACCATTCTCACGCTATATCACGACAGTCAATTTTCGGCTTTCTCTACTGAGGTGCTCGTCCGGATGAACCAGGGCACAATCGCAGTAGTTCTCCTGGTACTACCTTAGCCGGTAAAGCGGAACGTAAGGCACCAAAACATAGGAGCCGGGCAAATCCAACATTTGACCAAAGACAATGATTCGGAGCTGATGCATATAGGGCCAAACTCGCGACGCCGAACACTCCCTAAGGTATTCGGTCTTTGTGGTATAAACCGGGCCTAAATAATGAAGCCCCTTGTGTCCAGGTACGTGCATTGTTCTGGTGCGGCCACATGCCAAGACATCAGCATCCTTCTCAACGGTGGATATGTATCAACAAGAGACAGTAAAAAAGGTTTACGCAGGGTCTTAATCTAAAAAGAATCCTTGGAGCGGGTCCCTGCTGCACGTCTGCGCCTGTGTCACCGTTGTGCCGTATCCTGGACGGGTGTAGCACGATGATCATCTGTAAAAGTGAGGAATTTAGGTGAAAAAGTTGTCGTGCAAAAAGATAGTTTTTAAAGAAACCATGTATTATTCAGGATGAGAAAAATTGCCACTTGTCTGCGCGCGTTGAGCCCCTTGTATTGACAAATAGGGGTGTGACCATTTATTCAGTGTAAATGGCGGTGCCGAACTTGATTAGTTGTGTCTGAGGTATTGATGACCTATTGGATGCTTTCGCTAGTCCGGGCGCCTTTAGTGTGCGACTGCCAAGGCAGCCACACTCTCTTCGGCGCGCAGAGATCGCTTGATATTTCCGTTCATTGAAATGATCCCACGTGGACCGGGCATCTTGAGTGCGAGGGAGGAGTAGTGTGGTATTGCATTAAAGCGAGCGAAAGCTTCGCGTCCGAGTAGTGCTTGATAGCCACTTTGGAATGGAGCGATGTGGAAGGTTAAATGCTCGCGACGGAAGTTATCGGGGGAGCCGAATATAGCTTGTAGTAGGAGGGAGCCCATACAACGAGCCCCTGGTCCTGGCGTTACTCCTTTAAAGGTAGTATTGCTATGGCAAATTTTTGTTGGGTCTAACCCCATCCTGCGGATTGTATCCTGATATATTAGGTTTAGATTGCTGCCACCGTCCATCAAGACTCATGTGAAGTGATATCCGCCAATTACTGGGTCTAATACCAGGGCAGCCCATCCTGTGCGTCGGATACTTGCTGAGTAATCGTGATGGTCAAAAGTGATCAGTTGAGACGACCAGTGGCAGGACTTCGCGGTGATAGGCACTTGGGTATATTTTCCTGGGAGTGCCGCGTTGTTTTTCCCTTGATCACATGTAACGCGTTTACTGTTTTGACTTCTGGTGGAAATTTCTTTTGTTCCCCAGTGTCTTGCTTCGGACGCTCGTCCTCGTCTTCACTTGGTGCATCCTCCCCCTTGTGTATGGCGTTGAGCTTGCTGGACTGCTTGAAGACCCAACATTCTCTGTGGATCTGACATACTTGGTCCGGAATTTTGTTGAGGCTGGACAGTTCATCCCTGGTGCCTTGAGAGGGCGGCTTTTGCTGACCTGGCCGAGAGCTTTTGAATCCTGCGTTTACTGCCGTGCCCTTTGTGCTGTCTTCTTTATTCTGGCGTTTGTTATTGCTGTTGCGCCGTGATTTCCCGTTTCCATCTCTAACTTCAGATGTACTGGGGTCGCTGGTGCTGCATCTGGCTAGCCAGCTGTCCTCACCTGCGCAAAAGCGGGTCATGAGGCTTGTTAATGCGGCCATCGTTCTCGGCTTATTTTGGCCGAGGTGTCTAGCGAGCCATTCGTCACGGACGCTATGCATAAAAGCTGCCAAGGCTTCGGCGTCCGAACAGTCAACAATCTGGTTCTTTTTAGTAAGAAACCTGTTCCAAAGCTTTCGGGCGGGCTCTCCGGGCTATTGAGTTATATGACTCAAATCGTCCGCATCCGGAGGTCAGACATAAGTTCCTTGAGAATTTGCCCGAAAGGCGTCTTCGAGCTCTTCCCAACTTCCAATGGAGCTTTCGGGGAGGCCTTTAAGCCAGTGACGAGCTGGCCCTTTGAGCTTGAGGGGTAAGTACTTGATGGCGTGGAGATCATCTCCTCGAGCCATATGGATATGAAGGATGTAGTCCTCAATCTAGACCACAGGGTCTGTTGTTCCGTCGTATATCTCTATGTTTACGGGTTTGAATCCCTCTGGAAATTCATGGTCCAGCACCGCATCGGTGAAACATAGGGGGTGTGCGACACCCCTGTAGCTGGGTGTACCGCGTTGTTCGGATGTTTGTTGTGTTGCATTGTATGCTGGGGCGCGCTTGCGCGGTCCATAGATGGATCTTGTTGCGCCGTCCTTTGGGTGCGAGCCCTCGCATGGGTCGCGTGTTATATTGTGAGTTGTGTTGTATGCCGCTTTGTGTTGGCAGAGGGGTCGTCTATCCGGCCAGGTGGCTGCTTTGATATTTGGTTGTGGGGGGTCTAAGGCCTCCTCATCGAATTCAGGTAGCAGCTTCCGCTTTGGGTAGCTCTTGGAGGGGCGATTGTCGCCGTACCTCGCTGCTGTGTTGAGTATTTTACTCCATCTGATTTGGAGTGTGTCTTGCGCGGCCTTGAGCCTTTGCTTCTGCTTTTTAAGAGTCCTCGTGGTGGCAACAAGCCTTTTACGGGCATTCTGCTGCTCCGGGTGCCTGTCCGGCGTTATGTTGTCCGGACTATTATCCTTGATAGAATTTGTTTGTTCGGTTTGATTATCCGGATTGCCGTTGTCCAGCAGCGGTTCGCCCTGCTCCAGTGCTGGGTCTGTGTGATTGGTATTTCTGTCGAGGAGGGATTTGGGGCGGCGCTTGCGTCGCCTCTTTGACTGCTTCTCGAGGGAACAAGCCTTCGGTGCGTCTTTCCGCTCCTTGTCGTCATCTTTTGGTGCGTCCACCATGTATACGTTATATGATGAGGTGGGCGTCCAGCACCCTGTGGGCGGGGTTCTTCTTCGCCTCCCGCATCGTGGTCCATACCGTCGATGTTTTCAGAGTCGAAGTCGAGCATGTCGGTTAAATCGTCGACAGTGGCTACAAAGTGGGAGGTGGGTGGGCGTCAAATTTCTTCGTCTTCTGCTTCCCAATACTACTGGCCATGATCCGGGCTGGGCTCTCTTGACAAAGAGAGAGACTTTAGTGATTTCATAATATCGCCGAAGGGTGAGTGCTGAAAGATGTCCGCGGTGGTAAACTCCATGATCGGCGCCCAATCGGATTCGATCGGCAGCGGCGCGGAAGGTTTGGAGTCCGGGGAGGAGTCCGGCTCGAGTCTCACGGAGTGCGGGGCTGGTGTTCGGCTCGATCGACGTTGGGATCGCAGCCCCCGAGGCGGCGTCCAACCACCCATCCTCGACCGGCGCAGTTGGCTCCGAATTAAGGGTCGAAGCCGATGCGAGTGCGGCCTCCAGGGCACTGTTCGGCGGCAAAGCTAGATCATGCCCGTCGTGACAGTGCAGCGCGCTCGGCAGTGGCTTGACTCCGTTGAAGATCAAGTCCCCGCGGATGTCAGCTGTGTAGTTTAAACTTCCAAACCTGACCTGACGGCCAGGGGCGTAGCTTTCGATCTGCTCCAGATGGCCAAGAAAATAGCCCGCAGTGCAAAGCCGCCGAAGACAGAGATCTGTCCGGGGAGACAAGTTTCACCCCGGACCGCATCACTATCGATGATAGTAGGAGCCATCAAGCCTGACAGCGACGACACAGAGGAACTCTCAATGAAAGCACCAATGTCGGTGTCAAAGACGGCGGATCTCGGGTAGGGGGTCCCGAACTGTGCGTCTAGGCCGGATGGTAACAGGAGGCAAGGGACACGAAGTTTTACCCAGGTTCGGGCCCTCTTGATGGAGGTAAAACCCTATGTCCTCCTTGATTAATATTGATGATATGGGTAGTACAAGAGTAGATCTACCATGAGATCGGAGAGGCTAAACCCTAAAAGCTAGCCTATGGTATGATTGTTGTGTGTATGTTGTACTACGGACTAAAACCCTCCGATTTATATAGACACCGGAGAGGGTTAGGGTTACACAAAGTCGGTTACAATGGTAGGAGATCTACATATCTGTATCGCCAAGCTTGCCTTCCACGCCAAGGAAAGTCCCTTCCGGACACGGGACGAAGTCTTCAATCTTGTATCTTCATAGTCCAGGAGTCCGGCTGAAGGTATAGTCCGGCCATCCGGACACCCCCTAATCCAGGACTCCCTCAGTGGGTAAGCTGCACGGGCAAACCAGCAGATGTTGAGAATGGAGGCCTTGCGGCAGTGGCGATGGGGACCTTGCTAGGGTTTCGAGCGAGGGAGGGGTGTGTGTGTGCGCGCGCCCGATGAGGTTTTGATGTGTGTGGGGGGGCAGGGGGTGTGTTTGAGGACATGACGCGGGTACTGAAAATTTTACTATGCGGGAGTCAAACGCGGGAGTGAAATGCCGGGGCTATTGAAATTTTTGATGATGGTGCATCACACACGGTCCGGAGGTAACAACCATGTGTTATGAAATAGAAAAACCATCGAGGCGGGCAGATATTTTCGAGGGATGCATTCGGGATTGGGAACAAGAAACATCACACTTGGTCGAAACACAATAAAAATGTGTTATCAAACAGAAAAAAGCTGCATGTGGGTAGATATTTTAAAGAGGGGAAGCCTCATGCCCTCATGGAGCCCAATGTACTGTGCGGATGTGTGCATGACAGGGGCACCGACATGGCACATGGTTAGTTTGAGTGAACCGTGTATGTTGCATCATCTGACTTGTCTAATGTTCATAAATTTGGCAAAAATGATGCGAGAGAGAGTCAGAACACGAACCCTCTTGCATGTGGACCAAATTTATTCATGAAAAGGGTGGTTTGATGTTCAAATACCAAATGCAACTTCGATGTGGCACCTATCTCGCAAAGCGCACGGTATTGCTTGCCCCCCACCCTCGTGTCGGCACGAAGGGATTCCTAAGCTATGAATGCATGCCCCTCCCCATCGAGGTTCACCTAGCAAAGCACGAAGTAGCTAGTGATGACCCACAAGTATAGGGAATCAATTGTAGCTCTTTTTGATAAGTAAGAGTGTCGAACCCAATGAGGAGCAAAAGGAAATGAAAAGTAGTTTCCAGTAAGGTGATGTCTGCAAGTGTTGAAATTGTAAGTAGCAGGGTAGTTTGATAGCAAGATAATTTGTAACGAGCAAGTAACGATAGTAGTACCAAAAGTGCAGCAAGGTAGCCCAATCCTTTTGAGGCAAAGGACAGGCCAAAACGGTCTCTTATAATGAGCAAAGCGTTCTTGAGGGTACATGGGAATTTCGTATAGTCACTTTCATCATGTTGGTTCGATTCATGTTCGCTACTTTGATAATTTGACATGTGGGAGGACCGGTGCTTAGGTGTTGTTCTTACTTGAAAAAACATCCTACTTATGATTAACCCTCCCGCAAGCATCCGCAACTACGAGAAAAGTATTAAGAATAAATTCTAACCATAGCATTAAACTTTGGGATCCAATCGGTCCCATACGGAACAATGCATAAACTGGGGCTTAAGCTTCTGTCACTCTCGCAACCCATCATCTAATTGCTAATCCACAATGCATTCCCTTAGGCCTAAATACGGTGAAGTGTCATGTACTCGACGTTCACATGACACCACTAAGGGAATCACAACATACATACTATCAAAATATCGAACACATTTCAAACTCACAAGATTACTTGCAACGTGATTTCTCCCATGACCTCAAGAACAAAGGTAACTACTCACAAATGATAAACATGCTCATGATCAGAGGGTTATTAAATAGCATATTGGATCTGAACATATAATCTTCCACCAAATAAACCATATAGTAATCAACTACAAGATGTAATCAACACTACTAGTCACCCACAAGTACCAATCTACAGTTCCGTAACAAGATTGAGCGCAAGAGATGAACTAGGGTTTGAGAGGAGATGGAGATGATGATAACGATGATTGCCGTACTCAAGATGGGAGAGTTCTTGGTGATGATGATAACGATGAGTTCCCCCTCCGGGAGGGAAGTTCCCCCGACGGAATCGCTCCTCCGGAGGGCAAAAGATCTCCTGCCCAAGTTCCGCCTCGAGGTGGCGACGCTTCGTCCCGAAAGTCCTCCTCTTATTTTTTTTCTTGGTCAAAATGACTTACATACCAAAAGATGGGCACTGGAGGTGGGTCGAGGAGGCCACAACCCCCAGGGCGTGCCAGGGGACCCTGGCGCGCCCAGGTGGGTTGTGCCCACCTGGTGGCGCCCCTATGGTAGTTATTTGCTCCAATAATTCTTATATATTCCATAAAAAATCCCTGTGCAGTTTCAGCTCATTTGGAGTTGTGCAAAATAGGTAGCCTGACGTAGCTTTTCCAGGTCCAGATTTCCGGCTGCCAAAATAGGTATCAACTCCCCCAATCTTAGACCTCGCTTGTCCTCATGCGAAAACAGAAATTGAAAAACATGTCCACATGCTTTGAGAGAGATAGGTGTCAGCAAAAAAATACGGACATAGAAGCATCATGTTGATTATTATAACAACAACAAAATTAAACATAGGACTTTTATTATAGAACTTTCATCATATACTTCTCATGAATAAGTAATAGTTCATCACACAAACAAAGTATAAATCAAAAACTCTATTAGAAACCAACAAACTATGTTCCCAGTCAACTTTGCAACTACAATTCATCATCTTTTTAGGAAGGGTCACATGTCGGAGCCTTTAGGCAAGTCCACATACTCAACCATCATATAGTCTTCTATGATTGCTAACACTCACCTCGTACCCATGGGCAAGACGTTTCAACTGGACACATAGAAAGATAGGGGCTTATGGTTTCGCCTCCAAACATACTCACCTCGAGGGTGATGTCAACAATAATAACTCATGTCACCCATAGTCAACTGGACATATGTGCCTAGATCTTTCCTCACCACATGATGCTTACCAAAGGAGAAAAATTAAAAGGAATAGAGAGAAAAACTTTGACTCTTGCATAAAAGTAAAAGATAGGCCCTTCGCAGAGGGAAGCAAAGGTTTCCATGCGCTTATTTGTTTGTATACTGAATCCCTTAGTGCAAAAGAACGTCACGTTACATTGCCCCTTGTGATAGCAACCTTTATTATGCAGTCTGTCGCTTTTATTCTTCACCATCACAAGTTCGTGCAACACTCAATTTTCTCTTACACTAAATGATCTCACACTTCTAGAAGCCATTTTTATTGCCTTTTTGCACCGATGACAACTTACTTGAGGGATTTGCTCACTCCCTAGGTAGTTATGGTGGACACTTGAAAATAGACTTGGGTTTAAGGGTTTTTGAATGCACAAGTAGTATCTCTACTTAGTGCAGAATTTTTGGCTAGCAAAGATACGGGGGCAAGAACGACATGTTAAAGGATCTATGACAATATGACTTCTATGTGAATATGAACAAACATAAATCATTAAGTTATCTTCCTTGTCCAACGTCAACAATTTTGCCATATAATATTTCGATGAGGGCTCACAATCACAAAAGATTTCCAGGATAGTATATTTATATATGAATCTTCTCTTCCCTTATTAATTCTTTCATGAGTTGCATCATTGACTAATGCTATATTTGTCAATCTCTAATAAAATTTTCTACTTATACTTTTCCTTATGTGGTGCCATCGCCTACCATAGGATTAGTATATAATATTATCTTTATTTATTTCCTTTCTTTTATTTTTTTCCTTTCTTATTTCTTTCTTTTATTTGCAATATGAATGTAAAGAAAGCAAAAACTCGTACTAAACTTTAATATATGACTTGCACACGATTACAAAGATAGATCACTAAGAAAACTCTCAAAGAAGAAAGGATTGAACTAAAATAAGTAAAAGCAAAAAGGTAGTGGGATGATACGATACCGGGGCACCTCCCCCAAGCTTTTCGAAAGCCAAGGGGAGTGCCCATACCCGATACTCAATTCTCCTTTGGAGGTGAAGAAGATGGTGGTGATGAAGCGATCCTATCTTTAAGGATGAAAAGATTCTCCAATCGACGGATGACGCTCCGGAGGTGGGTGATGTGTTCTTGATGCAGAATATTCTCACGAGTGAGATACTTATTTTGTATGCGAACTATTTCAATGATGCGAAAGGCTTCATTTCAACTGGAGTAAGATGAGTATCGTAAGATTTAAGGACATCTTCTTCCTCCTTGTCAGCTGGCAGTGTGTAGCGACCAGACCTCAAACAGTCTGATCTCTATGCATCAGTGTCATCCCTGGATCGGTAATGCTGACACACACACTACTTGAGGATTTATAACAAAGTAGCAATAACACACTTATTACATCGGATGTCTCAAAAGAGAACTTATTACAATAAATATGGCTTAAGGCCATCTAATACGATAACAACGGAAGGCTTGGAAGATAAAGTGAGTCCATCAACTCCAACGGCATCACTGAGTGAAAGACAACAACCTACGGCTCCTTACTCGTCGTCTGAAAAGTCTGCAACATGATACCTTGCAGCCCGAAATGGGTCAGCACATGGAATATGCCGGCAATGTAACACAAGAGAGTAATGAACAGAATAATGCTATCACTATATGCATATATGGCTGGTGGAGGCTGTATGGTTAATATGTTTTGTGAAAGGCCAATTTTTCTCTACAACAAAGGAATAAATTTTATTTAACTATCATGGTGGTTGTTTAAAAATTGAGAAGGTTCACCCCACTCAATCCCAATTAAGAATCCTCATTAAACCCAATCAAATTATATTAAGAGTGATGAGATCCACATGATAATCCAAGAACTAGATACTCAAGATGTCCATAACCGGGGACACGGCTAACCATGATTAGTTCGTACACTCTGCAGAGGTTTGTGCACTTTTCCCCACAAGACTCAATCTCCTCCGTTTGGTTTCTCGCACTACATAATGTTTTAGAAACGGATGACCGAGACATAGTCTTTTCGAAGAGGTCCCCTTAACCGATAGATAGGCATGTACACCTACTCCCCTACATCTGCTAGCCCATCATGGAAAGATTTCCCACAACTTACTCAACAATGCCAGAGCCCATAATGGCATGTGGCTGCACACGGAAGTTTCTAGCATGAATAATCTTATGATCCCTTTGAGCTTGGGTGGCAGTCCATAGGAGAATCACACGGTACCCCGGGATTTCCAAAAATACAGGCAACACTGGGTTCCCCACGTGCCTCAATCCACTCAGATGTGTATTAAAGTTGCCACTTTAAGTTAACCATTAATTAACAATACTCACATATTTCATGAATACAATCAAACCCAAACCACGTCTACGAGCATAGCATAGCAACATAAGCAACGTAGAAGTAACTCCCAAAGGTTTGATAATAAATAGGTGAATAGGTACTACCTCATCTACTTCCCCAAACCCACAATTTAATGACATCCTAACCTTGCAATTGTTTGAGGATTGATCTAATGCAATAAAAGTGGGTAGTAAAGAGGTATGATCAAAGTGTTACTTGCCTTGCTAACGATCTGTGAAACCTAGAGACTTGTAGTAGCACGCTTCACACTATGGGTACTCTATCGCAAACAAACAAGCATCCAATAAGCAATCAAACAAAGATGCATGGGTAAAACTCAAATAAGAAGATCTAACCAGAAAGTTCAACTTAAGAACTCCGGTTTGCAAAAAGAATCAAATCAAACAAAGCAACGAAATTCAAACTGCGAAAGAAACAAGATCCGTTTACTAATCTGGACTAAAATCAAATTTTACTGTAGCAAAAACTTGTTTAAGTTGACTAAACAGAAAGGGGGCTTCGAGACGAAACTCTAGGCGCTCGAATCGCCTGATTCTGATAAACGAGCAAAAAGTTAAACTAAAACGAAAATAGGATCAGAAATCGCGATAAAAAATAACCGCAAAAAATCCGAGAAAAGAAAAACTGACGAATAGGCTAACAAACGAACGTTCACTGTCTGCGGCTAAACAATGAAAACCGTTCGTTAAAACGAACGAATGGGCGTTTGCTAAATAACTAAACCGACAAAAACCGATCTAAATAAAAAAACAACCGCGATTTGTTTAAAAAAAACCTGACGGTTTTCTAACAAAAACTGCGGCGGCGGCTACCTCAACGAATCCGGCGAGGGCGGCTGCGGGTCCGGCGGTGGTGGTCGGCGGCGGCGGCGGCGTGGCTGCGAGGGGCGGCGGCAGCGTCAGGTTCCTGCGCCGGCGGCAACGCGGGTTTCTAGGCGGGGATAGGGTTTCGAGTGTGGGGGCTGGCAGCTCTGGCCTTCGGCCTTTAAAGGGTCGGCCTGGTACTGTTTCCCTGGCGGACACGACCCGGTTCGGCCGGTAACTATTTTTTAAAATAATTCCGCGCAGAAAAACGAATAAAAGAAATACTAAATGGACTCCAAAAATCCTGAAATAAAGTTTCCCTGTCCTCTAAAAATCTACCGGACAAGGTGAACATTTATTTGGAACTCTAATCCAATTTTGAAAAATGCATATTTTTCCTAATTCAAATAAAATAGCAATAAAACTGCGAATAAAAATCTTATTTGATTTTCATATTAAACATCCAATATTTCTTTATTTTGGGGAAGTCATTTTATCCCCTCTCTTTTATTTTTATAAAAGAAATATTCGAAGAGAAAATAATTAAAATCAAACGATCCTCTTTTTAAAATTTGAGAAAACTCAAATATGAAAATAACGAAATCCTCAACTCTCTCTGTGGGTCCTTGAGTTGCGTAGAATTTCTAGGATCAAACCAAAATGCAATAAAATATGATACGCAATGATGATCTAATGTATAACATTCCAAATTGAAAATTTGGGATCTGACATAGTGCTTCTTCGAAGACCGGAGGCTGGTCTACGGTATCTCCTTGCTCTCATCTCCTCCCATAGCTCCCGCTGGCTCTTCTCTCTTCAGCTCGATCTTCATCAACCAAGCATCCTCTTCCACGTTGTTGGAGGAAGAAGAAGACATGATGCCTGGCCCAACAGATCTGATACAAAACAGCAAGAAAAGAGAACAGAGGATTTCTTCGCAATACGATGATCAATAGGTTCGGGAAGTATATATAGATTTTTTATCTTGGAGTACAAGCATATGGTATAAAAACAGAGTACGGATGGTGTCCCAGGTGGGCACAACCCACCTGGGCGTGCCAGGCAAGCCTGGGCGCCCTGGTGTATTGTGCCCACCAGGGGATGCTTCCTGGAAGTTTCTTTATTCCCAAAATTCTAAAACATTCCAAAACTGATAAAAAATATTTTTGCAGATTTTTTGGAGTTTGTTTACTTACCGTATCACGTACCTCCTTATTTTCACGATTCTGGAGTGTTCTGGAAGGACTCTTTTATGTGTTCTTCCGGTGTCATAGTTTGAATAATATTACTTACAATATTAATAGGCATACCTGAGATATAATGCTTTATTCGTTGCCCATTGACAAACTTCGGGTCAGTACCTTTGGAATTATTTATTTTGATGGCTCCAGATCGGTAAACCTCCTCGATGACGTATGGGCCTTCCTATCTCGAGAGGAGCTTTCCTGCAAAGAATCTGAAACGAGAGTTGTACAAAAGAACATATTCTCCAGCTTTAAACTGACGCTTTTGAATTCTTTTGTCATGCCATGTTTTTACTTTTTCTTTAAATAATTTTGCATTTTCATAAGCTTGGGTTCTCCATTCATCTAATGAGCTAATATCAAATAACCTCTTTTCACCAGCAAGTTTGAAATCAAAGTGTCCTAAGGTCCTGCACTAAGGTGTGACCATATTTTGCATTTTCATAAGCTTGGGTTCTCCATTGCTATGTGATTAACACCCAAAGTGTCCTAAGGTGTGACCATATTTTGCTTGTGAGAGAAGTTTAGTCAATGGGTTTGTCACATTCAGAGCCGTATGTATTTTGCAAATATTCTATGTCTGCAATGCTCTGCATGGAGCTACTCTAGCTAATCGCTCCCACTTTCAATATGTATCCAAATTGAGACTTAGAGTCATCCGGATTAGTGCCAAAACTTGCATCGACGTAACCCTTTCCGACGAACCTTTTTGTGACCTCCATAACCGAGAAACATGTCCTTATTCCATTAAGGATAATTTTGACCGTTGTCCAAGGATCCACTCCTGGATTACTATTGTACCCTCTTGCCAAACTCATGGTGAGGTACACAATAGGTCTGGTACACAACATAGCATACTTTATACAATCTATGACTGAGGCATAGGGAATGACTTTTCATTCTCTTTCTATTTTCTGCCGTGGTCCGGTTTTGAGTCTTTACTCAACTTCACACTTTAAAACTCAAGTAAGAACTCCTTCTTTGACTAATCCATTTTGAACTCCTTCAAAATCTTATCAAGGTATGTACTCATCGAAAGTCATATCAAGCGTCTTGATCTATCTTTATAGACCTTGATGCCCAATATGTAAGTAGCTTCACTCAGGTCTTTCATTGAAAAATTCTTATTCAAGTATCCTTTTGTGCTATCCAGAAATTCTGTATTATTTCCAATAAACAATATGTCATCCACATATAATATTAGAAATGCTACAGAGCTCCCACTCACTTTCTTGTAAATACAGGCTTCTCCAAAAGTTTGTATAAAACCATATACTTTGATCACACTATCAAAGCGTATATTCCAACTCCGAGAGGCTTGCACCAGTCCATAAATGGATTGCTAGAGCATGCACACTTTGTTAGCACCTTTAGAATCGACAAAACCTTCTGGTTGCATCATATACAACTTTTCTTTCAGATATCCATTAAGGAATGTAGTTTTGACATCTGAAAGTTCAACTATCCCTGGGTGGTTTTGGTAATTCCTAACAACATATAGCTCACTGAGCTAATGCTATTTGAAGATAAATATTTCAGGAAAGCTCAATGATTGGCATGGCATGGATTAGAAAGTTGACCCCTCAAAATGCTAAGGACAAAAGATTGGCTCAAGATCAAAGCACAAGACTCTACATTTTACTTTTAGTGATCCAAGATCAAATTAAGGCCATAGGAAAAGCCAATACTATTAAAAGGGGGCGAGGTGTTGCTTAGTGAGTTACTTGCTCAAAATGCTTAGTGATATTCTCCAAAAACCCTCAACTACTTTTGTCATATCCACATATGTCCCAAACCAAAAGTCAAACTCGGCCCCAGCGTAATCTTATATCCGGCGCCACTGAGTTCACTTGACATAGCCACTGCCAGAAACCCTAGTCACTTCGGTCTCACCGATAGGGATCTCGGTCTCACCGAGATGGGATTGCAAACTCTCTGTTTCCCTTCATAACGTTTCGGTCTAACCGAGATGAGCGATTGGTCCCACCGAGATTGCAATGCAAACTCTCTGTTTCCCCTTCATAACGTTTCGGTCTAATCGAGATGAGTGAATCGGTCCCACCGAGTTTGCCTGACCAACTGTGTGTTTGCCTATTACCAAAATCGGTCCCACCGAGTTTGTGTAATCGGTCTCACCGAGATTACGTTATGCCCTAACCCTAATGGAATCGATCCCACCGAGTTGATCATGTAGGTCCCATCGAAAATCCTAACGTTCACATTTTGAACTAAATCGGTCTGACCGATTTTTATAATTTGGTCCCACTGAGTTTGGTGATTTGTGTGTAACGGTTAGATTTTGTGTGGAGGCTATATATACCCCTCCACCCACTCTTCATTTGAAGAGAGAGCCATCAGAATATGCCTACACTTCCAACATACATTTTTTGAGAGAGAACCACCTACACTTGTGTTGAGGTCAAGATAATCCATTCCAACCACATAAATCTTGATCTCTAGCCTTCCCCAAGTTGCTTTCCACTCAAATCATCTTTCTACCAAATCCAATCCTATGAGAGAGAGTTGAGTGTTGGGGATACTATCATTTGAAGCGCAAGAGCAAGGAGTTCATCATGAACACATCATCTATTACCTTTTGGAGAGTGGTGTCACCTAGATTGGTTAGGTGTCACTTGGGAGCCTCCGTTAAGATTGTGGAGTTGAACCAAGGAGTTTGTATGGGCAAGGAGATCGCCTACTTCATGAAGATCTACCCTAGTGAGGCAAGTCCTTCATGGGTGATGGCCATGGTGGGATAGACAAGGTTTCTTCTTCGTGGACCCTTCGTGGGTGGAGCCCTCCGTGGACTCGCGCAACCGTTACCCTTCGTGGGTTGAAGTCGCCATCAACATGGATGTACGATAGCACCACCTATCGGAACCATGCCAAAAATCTCCGTGTCTACATTGCGTTTGCTCCCTACAAACTCCTCCCTTTACCTTCATATGCAATTTTTTTACATTCCGCTGCTATACTCTTAGAATTGCATGTGTAGTTTGATTACTTGAATTGTGCTAAGTTGCTAAAATCTACCAACACCAAATAAAATTGGGAAAAGGCAAGATTTTTATTTGGTCAAGTAGTCTAGTCACCCCCTATACATACTTTCAATCCTACAAGTGGTATCAGAGCTTTGGTCTCGATTCGCTTTGATTTCTATACCTTTTGGTGATCATAGCCTTGGTTTCACAACCTAGGAGAGTATGGCGTCTAGTGCAGGAGATTACCACCGTAGAGGTACTTACTTTGATGGCACTAATTTTGCTAGTTGGAAGTATAAGATGAAAGTGCATATTCTTGGACATAACCCCGTCTTTTGGGCTATTGTGTGTATTGGCTTGCAAGGTTGTCGGCCTTCTAGGAACGGGGGTCCCCAGACTTGCCTGCCTGCGGCCTGCGGCGTGGCTCAAATGGGGTCCCAGCGCGGCCCATCTTCATCAGCTCAAGCTCAAGACCCTCGCGAGGGGCCAAGCCTCGTGGGGCGGACGACAGGAAGCTTCCTCAGAGGCAGCCTCATTAGGCAGGCTCACGAGGAGGCAGAGAGATCAAGGCAGGGGTACCTCGTGAGGAGCCCGTGACGCAAGCCATGACGATCGAGACCAGGCGGGTGCCGGCCTGCGCAGTGTCCTTGTTTCCCCTTTGATGCAAAGGGGGCAAGCACAGGCCAAGGCATCAGGCAAATGTTACCATTCCAGTGCAACGAGACCAAGCCCGACAGAGCGGCAAGACGGAGGTCACCATGGAGCCCAAGATGGCGTCATCACCAGTACTTTTGGCAGTCGAAGACCACTTTTGGTCAGGATAACTTGTACTAGATGTTCCCCTTCAAAATGGCCAATTGTTGGCGCCCTTCCCGCTCATTATTTGGGGAGAGGCCCGGGGCCTCTATAAATAGAGCTAGCCACCACAGACTACAGAGACACGAAGGGACCGAAAAAGAGAGATAGAGAGAGAGGCGATTGAACTCACCCCAGCAGTTCATCGCACCAGCTCAAGAACACCTCTCGCGAGGCTGTTCTTCCCTTGTACTGTTCCTCATCAGCCCCTGAGGCAATCCGCCACACCACACACTGGAGTAGGGTATTACACCACAACGGTGGCCCGAACCAGTATAAACCTTGTGTCCCTTGTGTTGTTCGTTGCTTCCAACTAGATCACGCGAGGAGATTGGACGTAGATCGGTAGGGGAGAGATCTCTGTGCACACCCCAGTGTTCGAATCTCAAGGGTCTGCCGGAACCCAAAATCCGACATTTGGCGCGCCAGGTAGGGGTGCACCGGAGTCCTCCCTCCTGACGACCCGCTCTCCCCCGACATCGCATCCCGCCCTCATGGCGGACGACGCACCACCCACTCCAGCGACGGATGCCGACACTGGGGCCAGGGGGCTCCGGGCCTTGGCCCCCGCCTTGCGACAGGTGTAGTGGCCGCGCAAGTTCAAGCCTGAGACGCCGTTGCACTACAACGGCGTGACGGACCCGACGATTTTCCTGCTGGCGTACGAGGAGGCCGTCCTCAGAGCCGGGGGCGACGACCGGGTGATGGCCAACTGGCTACCCATGGCCCTCACCGGCGTCCCGCGCGTATGGCTCCTCCACCTACCGGTGGCTTCTGTCACCTCCTGGGAGGAGCAGTGCGACCTCTTCCTCACCCGTTTTGCCGCACCAGCGCCGCCTATCGTTGCAGCCCTCCTGGGTGGCTCCCACGCGCCACCCTCGAGCCAGCACGTCAAGCCATTCACCCGCCGGACCAGCACCGCCTCGAAGCGCCGAGAAGCCCCCCCGGGCTGGGTGGCACCCGAGGCCGATCTCACCTTCGACTCAGAGGATCGCCCCTTCAACCCCATCGGTTCGGGCGCGCTCCTGATGCTGTGCACCCCTACCATCTGCCAAGTGGCCGTCACCAGGACCCTCATCGACGGTGGTGCCGGCCTCAACGTGCTCTCGGTGGAGGCCTTCAGCCTCCTCCATGTACCGCTGGAGCGGCTCCAACGCAGCAGGCCTTTCTCGGGCGTCGGAGCCGGTTCCACCGCCTCCTTGGGACAGATCCGCCTCCAAGTGACCTTCGGCACCTACGACAACTTCCGCACAGAGCTGATCGACTTCGACATCGCCCCCATTGGCCTCCCCTACAACGCCATCCTCGGCTATCCGGCCTTGGCTTGGTTCATGGCAGCAACTCACCCGGCGTGCAACCTCATGAAGATGACTAGGAGCAGCGGTGCCCTCACCGTGTCAGGAGACACAAGGGATGCATTGCAGGTGCTCCAGCTTGTCTTCAGGGCGGCCGCGGTGGCACAAGCCACTAGCACCGGCGCCCTTGAGCCCAAGGGGGCTCCACCGGCTAAAAAGAAGCAGCTATTCACCCAAGACAAGGCAGAAACCAAGCAGGTACCATTCGACCAGGACGGGCCCACTGGCGCCACCTTCACCATAGGGGCCAACCTCGAGCCCAAGCAGGAGAAGGCCCTGATCAGGTTCCTGCGTGTGAACAAGAAGGTGTTCGCGTGGGAACCTGATCAGTTAGCAGGGGTCCCAAGGGAAGTGATTGAGCATCACCTCAATGTGTGCCCCAATGTGCGCCCCGTGAAGCAGAAGGCAAGGCGGTAGTCTACTAAGAAACATGCTTTCATCGTTCAAGAGACCCGGAAGCTAGAGGCGGCAGGAGTTATCCGTGAGGTCCGCTACCCTAATTGGCTAGCTAATCGGGTCGTTGTGCCAAAAAAGGGAGGAAAGGAGCGCATGTGTGTCGACTTCACCAACCTCAACAAAGACTGCCCGCAGGATCCATTTCCGCTCCCCCGCATTGACCAGATAGTCGACTCCACTGCAGAGTGTGACCTATTGTGCTTCCTAGATGCCTTCTCGGGCTATCACCAGATCAAGATGGCAGTAGAAGGCGTGGAGAAGACGGCTTTCCTGACCCCGTGTGGAGTGTACTGCTATACGTGCATGCCGTTTGGTTTGTGCAACACAGGCGCGACCTTTCAGCGGCTGATGCACATCGCCTTAGGCCGGCAGCTCGGGAGGAACGCTGAAGCTTATGTCGATGACATTGTGGTGTCGTCCCGTGAGGTAAGAACCCTGATACAGGACCTAGGAGAAACCTTTGCGAGGCTCAACGAAGTGGACCTATGGCTCAACCCGGAGAAGTGTGTGTTTGGAGTCCCCTCGGGCAAGCTCCTGGGTTTCCTCCTGTCCCATAGGGGCATCGAGGCCAACCCAGAGAAGGTCAAACGAGTCAAAGACATGAGCCCGCCAAGGACCCTCAGAGAAATGCAGAAGCTCACCGGGCATGTAACTGCGCTGGGGCGCTTCATCTCCAAGCTGGGGGAACGAGCGCTGCCCTTCTTCTAGCTAATGAAGACAAAGGGCCCCTTTGAATGGACTGAAGAGGCCGACAAGGCATTCCAAGACCTCAAAAGGTACCTTACCAGCCCAGCAGTGATGGTAGCTCCGCGTCCTCGGGAGCCCCTGGTGCTCTACCTCGAGGCCACCCCCTACTCTGCCAGCGCGGCCCTGGTGGCGGTCAGGGAGGAGCGCTGCTCCAAGGCCGCATCAACTGTCCGAGCTGAAGCAAAGCAGAGCCAGGAGGGCCTCGCGAAGGCCGCAATTGCAGCCGGAAAGGAACAGCCGCAGCAGGGGAACGCGCCCGGAGCAGGAGAGGCCTCTTCAGGCGACCAAGCGCTGGGGCTCCGTCGTCTCAAGAGATGTCTCGACCACTGGAGGACGCGGAGCACCCTCAACCTCGTCGAGCATCCCGTGTACTTCGTCAGCACGGTGCTACGGGACGCAAGGGCATGGTACCCCATGCCTCAGAAACTCCTCCTTGCGCTACTTGTGGCCTCGCGCAAGTTGCGCCACTACTTCCAAGGCCATCCCATCAAAGTCGTCTCAGCATATCCCTTGGAAAGAGTACTCAGGAGCCCCAACGCAGCTGGGAGGGTTGCTGAATGGAACATTGAACTACAGGCATTTCAGCTAGAATTCAGTACGACCAGAGTCATCAAGGGAGCCGCACTTGCGGATTTCATGGCAGAATGGGCAGAAGCGCCGGGTCTCGAGGTAGGCGAAGACCGATCGCTTTTCCCGGGAAGTGAAGCACCAGACGACTGGGTCATGTACTTCAATGGGGCGTTCTCCCAACATGATGCGGGAGCTGGTGCAGTGCTCGTATCCCCTACCCAGGACAAACTCTACTACGTCGTACAACTCTGCTTCCAGCACGGAGAAAAGGTCTCCAACAACATAGAGGAGTACGAAGGCCTAATAGCAGGCTTGAAGGCCGCAATTGCCTTAGGGGTAAAGCGCCTCATCATCAAGGGCGATTCGCAGCTCCTCGTCAACTTCTCCAACAAGATATACGAGCCAAAGGACGAGCACATGGAAGCATACCTCGCTATGGTTCGCAAGATGGAGAAACAGTTCTGGGGGCTGGAGTTGCAGCATGTGCCTCGTGGCACCAAGCAGGAGGCCGATGACATTGCCAAGAGGGTATCCAGGCGGCTACCTCAGGAGGTTGGCGTCTTTGAGGAGCGCCTCTTCAAACCCTCGGCGGTGCCGTCACTGTCGAGCACGGCACAACCAAGGGAGGAGCTCCCTCAGCCGCCTGCCTCAGGAGCCCCGGTCTGCGGCTCGGCCTCAGGGGCACGCCTTCTCCTGGCGTTAGAGCCTCGGGAAGGGTGTTGGATCCCGGAACTCAAGAACTACCTGATGCAAGGGACTCTGCCGGAAAACGAGGAGGAAGCGGAGCGTGTGGCGCGACATGCCACATCTTATTGCATCAAGAATGGAGAGCTCTACAGGAAGCGACCAAACGACGTGTCCCTACGTTGCATTTCCCGAGAGCAAGGGAAGGAGCTACTGGTGGACATACACGGCGGAGACTACGGGCACCACTCGTCGTCACGGACCCTCGTCGGCAAGGCGTTCCGTAGTGGATTCTACTGGCCCACGGCGCTCAACGACGCCGTTGAGCTTGTGAAGGCTTGCGAGGCCTGCCAGTTTCACAGTAAGCATATCCATCAGCCAGCAGGGGGGGTCTATAGACTATACCCCTCTCATGGTTGTTCGTAGTTTGGGGGCTGGACATTCTGGGCCCGTTCCCTCAAGCGCCAGGGGGCTATCGCTACCGCTACGTCACCGTGGACAAATTCACCAAGTGGGCTGAGGTGGAAGCCGTCCGCACAATCCCGGCAGGCTCTGCGGTCAAATTCATCAAGGGCCTCGTGAGCCGATTTGGGATGCCCAACCGCATCATCACCGACAACGGTTCGCAATTCACCAGTAATCTCTTCAAAACGTACTGTGCTAACCTTGGAACGCAGATATGCTACGCTTCGGTAGCACACCACCGGAGCAACGGCCAGGCCGAGCGGGCCAACATGGAGGTCCTGAGGGGCCTCAAAGCCAGGACCTTCAAGAAGAAGCTGGAGGCCTACGGCAGGGGCTGGTACGACGAGCTCCAGTCCGTGTTGTGGTCAATCCGCACAACTGCGACCAAGCCGACTGGCGAGACCCTGTTCTTCCTCGTCTACGGAGCAGAGGCTGTTTTCCCTCACGAGGTCAGGCATCGCTCTGCACGGGTCCTGGCGTTCGACGAGACACAGCAGGACGCCATGTGGGGGACGGATCTTGTGCTAGGGGAGGAACGATGTCGAGAAGCCGCGCTGCGAGCGGCAAGGTATCAACAGGCGCTGCGACGATACCACTGCCACAACATCCGCCCCAGAACTCTTGAGGTAGGGGATCTCGTGCTCAGACGGGTTCTCTCTAGGGAGGGGCTGCACAAGCTCTCTCCCATGTGGGAGGGCCCATTCAAGGTTGTTCATGTCTCCAGGCCTGGCTCCGTGCACTTGGAGACCACGGAGGGGGTGCCCATCCAGAACACGTGGAACATTCAACATCTCCGGAGGTTCTATCCCTAAGCGACGCCTAGCGCCTAGGGAAGGCCCGGTGCCTGTGAAGAAGGTGAAATCCTGTGAAGCTGCTGCATTTTGGGAAAGGCTCGGTGACTGTGAAGAAGGCGAATGCCTGTGAAGCTGCTGCGTTTTGGGAAAGGCCCGGTGCCTCTGAAGAAGGCGAATGCCTGTGAAGCTGCTGCGTTTTGGGAAAGGCCCGGTGCCTGTGAAGAAGGCCAATGCCTGTGAACCTGCTGCATTTTGGGAAAGGCCCGGTGCCTATGAAAAAGGTGCATGCCTGTGAAGCTGCTGAGTTTTTGGAAAGGCTCGGTGCCTGTGAAGAAGGCGAATGCCTGTGAAGCTGCTGCATTTTGAGAAAGGCCCGGTGCCTGTGAAGAAGGCGAATGCCTGTGAAGCTACTGTGTTTTGGGACAGGCCTGCTGCCTGTGAAGAAGGCGAATGCCTGTGAAGCTCGCCGCCCGTGACACTCTCACATAATAATGAGTGGGGATGTACACGCCCCGGAGTCTCCGGAGTGCCGCCCTCGGGCCTCGGGGGCTCCCGCCATGCCCAGTGGCAGCACTTAGCTCCGCGCTGGTGAGAAGACGTCGAAGATTAGAATATGTGCCGGACGCGGCTTTCCCATTTGCTTTCTGCAGTTGGCTTGTTTATTCCCGTTTGAAGTTTTATTGGAGTTGTTGACGTTCCTGGCTTGTGACTCTTTATATTTTTCACTCGCTTGCCTCGTTTTCTCTCGCACAAGTCTCGCGAGGGAGGTTCGCAGGCGCCCTCGCGAGTGTTTTCTGCCCCGATCGTTTGGAGCTTTCCCATCCGAGTCCTCTGCGGGAGCACCCCTCCCAGTCCATGCCTCACGGGCATCGTGACACAAGCGCAGGACCTGGGCCGATCGCCCCACAACCAAGACCGAAAGTTACCCCTCCCGCTGATCCTTGCTGGGCACAAAGCGCACGGCGAGGCCACGGCCTCAGGAGGCGAGGACCGGGTCAAGCCCCATCGAGCTAAAATAATTCCCGCACATGGGTGCACGGCGCGGAAACACGGCATAGAAATAGCGGAAGCAATACGATGGTTAACAGCAGCAGTTCTAACACGCCCCCGCGGGGCCCTATACTACCTTCTGTTTCCGCGCAGGAAAAGAAGGAAAACAAAATGGGCATGATTCGTCATGCACCAACCCACAACGAAGGTTCGAGCTGCTCCTGGGGCTCAGGCGGATCCCTCCTCTCGCTTCGCCAGGGCACGACGGCGGGCTGACCCGCTACCTTCACCCAGGGGGCGCTACGCCGCGGGGGCTAGTCGCGGCCACCGCTAGAGGAGCTGCTGCCTGAGAGGGAGTCGCCGAAGCCCAGCGAACCCCGAGCACCGCCGCCTATACGCCTGTCACCGTCTTCATCCTGGTCAGTACCGGGGCTGGGCAGGTGGCCGCGGACGTCGTCTTCGGGGTAGCACCCAGCACGGCGACCGTCTTCCCCGAACACCCTCACGTAGAGGGTGGCATCGCCATCGAACTTGAACTGTAGGGTGCACCACCGGCCCAGGCCGAGCGCGCGGGCAAACGGTTGCCAGCCGCGGGTCAGGGCCCCATTCCCAGAAACGGAGATCTCCAGCGAAGCCCAGGAGGCCCTGCTGTAGCAGCCGTCTACCTGGAGCCAGAAGCCGCACCGGGCGCTGGCCTGCAGTTCATCTACGAAGAAACGGGGGAGCTGGAGCCAGGTGCTGGTTGGGTCCACCGACCACACGACGAACTCCGACAACACCTCCATAGAGCAAAAGCATGGCCTAGGGGGGCGCAGCCACGGCATGCCCCCATCGGCAACCGGGCGCTCACCACCGCGCAGGGAACCGCCTCCATGGCCGCGGGAGGCCACTACGGGGACCATGGAATTCTTGCGAGAGCGGCCCCGGCCGCGCTTGGTTGGGGGGAGTCAGGCCCTGCCTGGCGGGCCTTTCCTTTCTCCGCGGCTGAGAATCTCTTTGGAGCCATGGGAGCGACGAGTAGCCAGGAAGAAGGCAAGGAGGAGTAGGAAGGGATGGGCTGAAGGGGCTCGCACAGCCCCGTACTTATAGCTGGAGGAGGCCAACCGCCGAGCACGACGATCGCAGGTAATCATGATCGGTTTCTCTGCATGTAGGGACTTGTCAAGTCGTGCGGCCGCCGAGGCATCGTGGGGAAGCGCAGTCGCCCACGACCAATCAATCGCCACGCGGCGCCCAAGGCCGCCGGCTGTTAGGGCCCGCGACGCTTCGCGCCTGCCCCTTCGCTTTCCTGCTAGGCCAAGCCCGGGCGCGCCTTGGGCCCGGGGGCTACTGTCGGCATTCTGGGAACAGGGGTCCCCAGACTTGCCTGCATGCGGCCTGCGGCGTGGCTCAAGTGGGGGCCCAGCGCGGCCCATCTTCATCAGCTCAAGCTCAAGACCCTCGCGAGGGGCCAAGCCTTGCGGGGTGGACGACAGGAAGCTTCCTCAGAGGCAGCCTCATCAGGCAGGCTCGCGAGGAGGCAGAGAGATCAAGGCAGGGGCACCTCGCGAGGAGCCCATGACGCAAGCCATGACTATCGAGACCAGGCGGGCATTAGGCGGGTGCCTGCCTGCGCAGTGTCCTTATTTCCCATTTGGTGCAAAGGGGCCAAGCACAGGCCAAGGCACCGGGCAAAGGTTACCATTCCGGTGCAACGAGACCAAGACCAACAAAGCGGCAGGACGGAGGTCACCGTGGAGCCCAAGACGGCGTCATCACTTGTGCTTTTGGCAGCCAAAGACCACCTTTGGTCAGGATAACTTGTACTAGATGTTCCCCTTCAAGATGGCCAATTGTTGGCGCCCGTCCCGCTCATTATTTGGGGAGAGGCACAGGGCCTCTATAAATAGAGAAAGCAACCACAGAGTAGAGAGACAAGAAGGGACCGAAAAAGAGAGATAGAGAGAGAGAGAGGCGATTGAACTCACCCCAGCAGTTCATCGCACCAGCTCAAGAACACCTCTTGCGAGGCTGTCTTCCCTTGTACTGTTCCTCATCAGCCCCTAAGGCAATCCACCACACCACACACTGGAGTAGGGTATTACACCACAACGGTGGCCCGAACCAGTATAAACCTTGTGTCCCTTGTGTTGTTCATTGTTTCTAGCTAGATCACGCGAGGAGATTGGACGTAGATCGGTAGGGGAGAGATCTCGGTGCGCACCCCGGTGTTCCAACCTCAAGGGTCTGTCGGAACCTGAAATCTGACAAAGGTGAATCCTTTGATGGGAGAGAACCGAACCGTGAAGCTACTGCGGAAGAGTTGAACATGCTGCAATACAGTGCTCAAGCTTGTGATATTCTCTTCAACGGGCTGTGCCCCGAAGAATTCAACAAAATCAGCCGTCTTGAGGGTGCAAAGGAAATTTGGGATACTTGGATTGATATGCACGAAGGTACTGACTCCGTCAAGGAATCCAAATTGGATGTGCTTCAAATTCAACTTGACAAGTTCAAAATGAAGGATGGTGAAGGTGTCGCTGAAATGTACTCTAGGCTTGCTCTCATCACAAATGAGATTGCTGGCTTAGGAAGTGAAGATATGACAGATAGATTCATCATCAAGAAGATCCTAAGAGCCTTGGATAGAAAATATGATACCGTGTGCACATTGATCCAAATGATGCCCAATTACAAAGATCTCAAGCCAACGGAAGTCATTGGAAGAATTTTTGCTCATGAGATGTCACTCAAGGATAAGGAAGAGCTTCACAACAAGTCAAGTGGTGCTTACAAAGCCTCATGTGATGCTCCGACATCATCAAGTGAGAAACAAATCTTCAATGAAGAATTGAGCCTATTGGTAAAGAACTTCAACAAGTTTTACAAGAGTAGGAGCAAGGAAAAAAGTTCCAAGTCAAGGTCCTATAATGACAAAAGATCTTCTAGTCGTGAGCGCAATTGCTACAATTGTGGAAGACCCAGACACTATTATAAAAGAAGAGAAGATTCTCCTAAAAGAAGAAGTAGAAGAGAAGAATCACCTCTAAGAGAGAGAAGGAGTAGAGATGACCATTATGATCGAAGAACGTCACGAGGAAGCAAGGATTCAGGAAGGAAGGACAAGTTATCAAAGAGCTACACAAAACGAAGACATCAAGCTCATGTTGGTGAATGGGTATCCGGCTCCGACTCCGACGATCACTCCGAGAGAAGTTATCACACCGACTCCGAATATACTCAAGATGAAGGTGTTGCCGGTCTAGCACTTCTGTCAACCAACTCCTACGACATATTTGACTCACCAAATGAAGGAATTGGAAGATGCTTCATGGCTAAAGGTCCAAAGGTATCACAACCGGAGTATGTTAATTTCAATAGTGATGAAGATGATTTGCTAGGTGATGATGATTTACTTGTTGACAACTCTAGTTATGAAAACTATGATGAACTTTCTATTAATCATGGTAATCAAGATAAAATGAATGACAATGATAAGAAGGAGATTGAGCGTCTAACTAAAGAACTAAACACTCTTAAGTTAGCTCATGACTACCTTCGAAGATCATCGAGAACTTTTAAAGACTCATGAGAAGCTACGTTTTGAAAAGCTCAACCTTGAGCAAGAGCATGAGTTCTTAAAAGCAATCAATGATGATCTTTGCAAGAAAAGTTCTTCTTGCATTGCCAAGCATTTACTCTTGTCTACTTACATGCCACAAGTTAAATCTAGCAACAAGAACAAGAAAGATTCTTCTTCTAGTAGTAACAACAATCATGCTAAATCCAATGTTGTTGCTTCTAGTAGTTCTCTTGATTCCACTAATGATTCTCTTAGCCAAGTTACACTTGAGCAAGAAAATAGCTTATTGAAGGGAATTATGGAGAACGGTGTTTACAAGAGCCTTGCCGGAAGTAAGCAATTTGAGGAAATTGTACGCAAGCAAGGAAGACACCGGAAGAATCAAGATGTTGGTTTTGAACGCAAGTTCAATGCCAATGGAGTTGAGTGGGAAGAAGATCAATACCCCAAGACAAAGTTTGTTCCTCAACAAGATAAGTATGATCCTACTTATTTCCAAAGAACACAAGCTCGAGATGATCTTCCACCACAAGACCACAAGCTAAAAGGCAAGGACAAGCTTCAAGAGGAGATTGATGCATTTGAAGAAGCACCTAAGGCCTTGGTCAAGTGGGTTCCCAAGACTACATCAATTTCCACTTCATCAAGTATGACTACAACTCCAAGGATTCCCATCAAGATGGTCTGGATCCCTAAGAAGAAGAACTAGAAAGTTCTTGAGGGTGACTCCGCCAACATACTTCACTCTTATCATCTTGTCAAGGACAAGAGCAAACAACTTCCATATCTTGCACTAGTTCAAGGAGTCACAAACCCTCTTGTTGGTAAGACAAGGGACAAGGTAACCTAATGCTTTCGTGGACATCATCCAACGTGAACATCACTCTATGTCTATGGATATCCTTGTTTGTTCCTTGTGGGACTAACCCGTGTAGGTATTGAAAGTGCAACTCACTCCAAAGGATTGCTCCGAATGATCTACATCAACATTGAGCATCTACATCTTCAACACCTACATGAAGTCATCACCGACAATACAAAGGTTAGTTCATCCCTCTTAGGGGGGATATCACATCTAGGGGGAGCTTTACTCTAATCAATTGAGCTAAAGCAACTCTAATGATCTGAGCACAACAATGCTTTATGTAAAATTGGCAACCCGACTTGTGCTTAAACGATGAGTATGACCTATGATCAAATGTTCTCATTTGACTGCTAAGTCAATATACTCATATATAGATGACCTAGTCATCGCCAAATTGCTTGATAGATGCTAGAGTGATTGTGCATGCTTTGTCACATATTTCATTTCTAATTTTATTGTGTGAGCAAGTTGGATGCATATTTTACTCATTCGTGGACATCTATTTGTTGCTTTGATTGTTTGGCTTTTTCTCTTTTGCCAAATGGATGGACAAGAATGCCTAAGAACTCCCTCTAGCTATCTATGCTTTTCTCGTCTCAAACTCTATTCATGCTACATCACAAAGTTTGATCAAGTCAGATTCGAACCACTCTGTGTGAGGAGCACTTGGAGTCCCCGATTTGTCATAGACTTAAACTTCCAAAATCTCTTTCTGCATTTCGGTATGACCGAGTCATCCATTTCGGTCACACTGAGATCACTAAGTTGATCTAGGTTTTCAATCTTGGTGCAACCGATTTGAACTTTTCGGTCACACTGTGTTGCAGTAACCACTTGTGATTCTGCATCTCGGTGCCACCGAGTTGTTCCACTCGGTCACACCGATAGGGTCGGGATATATAAACCCACGGGTGAGATTTTAGAAATTTCTTCGAAACCTCTCAGACCGCGCGTATCCTGCTCTGCTGCCTCAGGTCTCCGGATCGTCCTCTCGCCTCCAGCGACCTCCCGCCGCAGGTTTCCATCGTCGTCAATGGATTTCTGCCCCTCTGTTGCCGCCGTAGCGAACTCCGCCGAATTAGGTAAGAATTCGATCCTTTGTCCTATTCTTCTAACTCCGATTCATAGCACATTACTTTCCCATGATCATGACAATGTATGCAATCAATACATCCACTGAAAACATCCTTTTGATTAGATTGGATTTGAAAATTTAGGGTTAGGTCTCCGCCGAACTCATCTCGGACCGGCCGAATTGTACAAATCGGTCTCACCGACTTGGCTTAAGCCATTGCAGTTGCACTTTCGGTCTGACTGAAAACTGCAAATCAGTGTGACTGAGTTCGATTCTTTGTGAAACCCTAGCAGTCTCGGTGCCACCGTACTTTGACTTGGTCTGACCGAGTTCACTAGTTTAGGTTCCAAAAGCTGCTTCGGTATCACCGAGTTTACGAATTGGTAGCTCCGAAATGCTTTCTATGAAGAACTAAAACTAAGTTTTTAAGTCATTTTTTGGCAAAAACTCTGCACTTTGTGATGCTCATCCACTCTACCTCATCTATATCTATTCACAGGGTCTGCTGTCAGTAAGTTTGCAGAGATGTCTGACCAGAGCAACAACCAGAACAAGTCAGAGGAACAGGTGCAATTGAGTGAGGGCACTAGTCCCTCTAGCACTTCTGATGATGTCAGCAAGAGCACACCAAGCAACTTTCCCAAGGCAGCCACCAGGTCAAGGAAGAAGAAAACCTCAAATTCTGAAGATGAGGACTATGTGGCTGTTGAGGAGGAAGTCAGCTCCAAGAAGAAGGTGCTGAAGAAGGAATATGGCACAGCTGCATCAACTAAGCCTGGCTTGCACAAGAAGGCCCCTGCCAAGAGGGTGCCAACCTTAAAGGTGAGAGCCTCAACTGCTAAAACCTCCAAGCCAACTAAAGAGGTTGTGGGAGAAGGAAAGAAGTGGAAGGAAAGGGTCAAGAAGACCATTGCCATAGTGCTTGGTAGATCCTCCATTATGACAGATCTAGTGGAAGAGGAGGAGGAAGAGGATGTTGCACCAGCTCCCAAGGCTCAGAAACTTATGGGAGATGCAATTAAGTTAGGGGATGCTCCATCTAAGCCCAAATCTACTCCCAAGGATGATGCTCAGAAACCACCAAAACCCAAGAGGAACACCAGGAGTGTACCTGCTGAGGAGAAGAACAAGGCCCAAGTGCCTGAAGCTGAAGAAGAGGAAGATGATTCTCTTGTTTTGAGGAAATTGAAGCCCAAAATTCCTGACCACAATGATGCTCATCCAGTCGCTGAGGACATGCACATCAGGAAAGATGCAAGACTGAGATTGTGGAGATAGTCCGATTCCTATGCTGTTAGCAGGAGGAGTGCAATTGTCGGATTCACGGGTTTCGGCAGACCCTTAAGGTTCGAACACTGGGGTGTGTGCGGAGATCACGCCTTCCACCTCCCCATCTCGCAAGGATCTAAACTACTAAAAGAACTGCACAAAGGACACGAGATTTATACTGGTTCGGGCCACCGTTGTGGTGTAATACCCTACTCCAGTGTGTGGTTGGTGGATTGCCTCCTGGGGCTGCTGATGATGAACAATACAAGGAAGAACAGCCTCGCGAGGGTCTGTTCTTGGCTGTGGCGATGAACTGATAGGAGGAGTTCAGTCACCCTTCTCTCTCTCTCTCTGATTGCTAACCGGACGAACCGACTGAACCGAACCGAACCCCTTGCTACGTGGGTGGCCAGTCCTATTTATAGGCAAAGGCCCTGGGCCTCCTCCCAAATATTGAGCAGGAAGGGCGCCAACAATTGGCCAATTCGAAGGGGAACATCTAGTACACTTATCCTGACTAAAGTTTGTCTTCGCCTGCGAAAGGCTCTGCGGTGACGCCACGCTGGGCTCCATGGTGACCTCCGTCTCGTAGTCCGCCTGGTCTTGGTCTCGTTGCATCGAAATGGCAACCTTTGCCTGATGCCTCGGTACTCCGCGGCTGCGCTTGCCCCCTTTGCACCAAAGAGGAAAGAAGGATGCTGCGCGCGCTGGCGCCCGCCTGGTACCCTCGATCGTCATGGCTTGCGTCACGGGCACCTCGCGAGGTACCCCGCCTTGATTTCTTCGCCTCCTCGCGAGCCAGCCGGAGGAGGCTGCGCCTGAGGATGCGCCGTGTCGTCCGCCCCATGAGGCTTGGCCCCTCGCGAGGGTCTTGAGTCTCGTGTTGATGAAGATGGGCCATGCTGGGCCTCCCTTGAGCCACGCCGCGGGCCGCAGGCAGGCAAGTCTGGGGACCCCCGTTCCCAGAACGCCGAGAGTAGCCCCCGGGCCCAAGGCGCGCATGGACTTGGCCATGCCGAGAGGCGAAAGGGCAAGGGTGAAGCGCCGCGGGCCCTAACAGCCTGTGGTCTAGGGCGCCGCGTGGCGGTTGATGGGACGTGGGCGTCTCCACTTCCCCACGACGCCTCGGTGACCGTGCGAGGTGGACAAGTCCCTGCATGCAAATCGTTTCATGATTACCTGTGATCGTGGAGGCCGGCGGTTGGTCTTCGCCGGCTATAAGTACGAAGCTGTGCGTGCCCTTCCAGTCCATTCCTCCTGGCTTCTCCTTCTTCCCGATCCTTGCTCCGTCTTGCTGCGATGGCTCCGATCCACCGGTTCTCTGCAGTGGAGAAGGGAAAGGCTCCCCGAGAAGGGCCAGACCCGCTTCCGCCGAAGAAACGGCTCACCCTTTGCAGCCGGGGCGAGGAAGACCGTCAGGTGGTGCCGAGGCCCTGGTGCAAGCGGGCTCCACCGGGGTTCCCGCTTCCCTTGTATGCCCACGTCGAGGGCCCCGAAGGTGTCGATGCCGATCTCTACGGTCGGCCCCGTCGCAGGCGTCGTCGGGTCGTGAAGGCGTGGGTTGTTCCTCCTGGAGTCCATGCCGAGGGCTCCTACCAAGAGTTCATGCTCCACGTCGTCGTTCCTCTCCAGTCCTGGATCCGTCTGCCTCCCTTCTTCGCCTCCATCATCCCTCCAGGAGGGCCCCTGGAGCTCTGGCTGCAGCACGCCGGCTGCAGCGCCCTCGCGACCGAGGCTGAGGTCGTGGTCGCTGCCTCGGGCGAGATCTACTTGTCCCGTGGCTGGAGAGAGATCGCCCGGGTTTACAAGGAGAGGGGCGTCTTCACGGCCCACCTGGAGTACGATGGCGCTGCGGTGATGTTCTTCAAGGTCTTCGACGCGATCGGGCGCCGGCTGGAGTGTTGCTCTAGGAGAGGTGGCCAGGACCTCGCCCTGGTGAGGGCTAGGCTAGCCGACCGCTCCCTTGGCTGAGGCGCCGGAGGGTCCAGCAACTCCAGTGAAATCTTCGCGACTCCGGAGACGAGCGACGACAGCTACGAGCCCCCCGAGTCGGCATCGCTCCCGGAGCCGGGCGGGCCCGTCAGGCCGTCGCCGACCCTGATCTGGATGGGGTTGGCGCCGGCACCTGACGGCCCACTGTTGATGATGGCATCTTTTGCAGGAGCTCGTGTAGTTAGCACCCCTTAGGATCCGTTCCCTGCGAGGAATCAAAATGCGCCCCACGGGGGCTTTTAAGGTGCCTGTAGTCCCGTTTGTTAATACATAACCTTTGCTATGGAGCTGTGTGAGTTGCTGATTTCGTCTTAGCTTAGTTCTCCCTTTCGAACCTCGCGAGGGCTTGGTGCTCTACGTCGACAGGTCCCAGTCCCAAGGCGGCGTCAGCCGTTGCTGGTATGCCAGGTCGCGATGCCGTGGTCAAGGCCAGGAGGTGAGCGCCCGGGGTCCGGTAAGAGCCCCTGAGTCGCGATGCTCAGGAGGTCCCCTTTGGCGCCCAAGCAGCCGTCGCTTGGTGAGAAACGGAAGCAACGTTGCTAGTACGGAATTGCTTTGGTGCGGGGGTAGTGCCACGGTAGCCAGTGCTTTGGATGGTGACTTATCTTGAGGATCGGGGATCGCCCCCCGTGCATCGTCGGGTCCGTGGGGTAGTTGGGATGGAGTTGCTCGGTGAGGTCCTCACGCGCCCCTTCTCCCTTGCCTCTGCTCCCCTTTCTGCTCTACGTCCTCGGGTCCCGGCCCTCGAGCTGGTCTCAGCCGTCGCTGGTATGCCAGTCGCGATGCCGTGGACAAGGCCAGAGGGTGAGGGCTAGAGAGCCAGTAAGAGCCCTGAGTCGCGATGCTCAGGCGCCCCCCCTTTAACGTGCAAGCGGTTCGCGCGGGCGAGGGTGAAGGGAACCCCGTGAGGGCCTTGGCTAGCGCAGTTCCCTCCAAGGATCCTGCAGGTTCATCACAAAGAGAAGATGGGGTTGCCATGGCAGTCATTAGTCGATCGTTAGTCGCTCAAGAGCTCGCTGGTTGGAGTAGGTGAGGTGTATCTGGGCACCCGTGAGCCAGCGCGGGACTCACGAGGCCCTACCTCTAGGCGGGTTGCGCCTGGCACTGGGCCGTATCTTGAGATGTGTTCCTGCAAAATTTGGTTAGATGCCGGTACTCTACGTCCTCAGGTCCTGGCCCTCGAGCTTGTCTCAGCCATCGCTGGTATGCCAGGTCGCGATGCCGTGGACAAGGCCAGAGGGTGAGGGCTGGAGAGCCAGTAAGAGCCCTGAGTCGTGATGCTCAGGCACCCCCCCTTTAACGTGCAAGTGGCCGACATGGAGAAGAAAGGATGCTGCGGGCAGACATCAAGCAATCAAGCGTGACAGGCGAATGCATAGTTGGAAATAAACGCGAGGGAGATACACGCCGGCGGGCCTAGCCCAAGCGGCTTGGGGATGATGCAGCCCGAGGGGCGCCCCCAACAAGGCAAACTAACGATCGAGAAATAAAAGGGGATACATGCCGCAGGGACGGACCCACGCGGCCTGGGAGTGATGCACCCCTGGGAGGGTGCTCCCAGCTGGGAATGAAACTTGAAAGATGTCACCTGAGGATGTCATCGACGAAGTGGCGTTGGTGCAGCAGACTCGGTGGGCTGCGGAGGCTGATCCTCATGAGCCCCCTGGCCCCGGGGCCTCGGGAGGCTCCGGAGGCACCGGTGACTCCTCGCGAGCTGTCTTCATCTTCGCCAAGGCTGCGAAACGCCTGTCTTCCTGAGCCTCCATGATGCCCCTCATGAGGCGCTGGTACGCCGCAGCCATGCTTGGCAGGCCGTAAGGCATGCGAACATAGCTGTGGGGTGGACCCCTGCAGTGCCACACTCGCGAGGGCCTGAGACGCTCCGCCGTGGCGATCTGATTGAGTCCTGGTATGTCAAGGCAGGCGCGCATCCCACCATCCTGGCCTGGATGTGGGGCCACAGCTGGTAGACGGCGGCAACCTCTCATGATCCTTGACTCCTGTAGTTCTTGAATGGCCTCGTTAACGAAATCTTGCTGGTCTGACCTTCCTCGCCTGGCTCCTTCTCGAGGGAAACGTGCTTCGAAGCACGCCTACACATGGTGCCCGAGCGCCTCCCTCGTGACCCTGGCTAGGTCGGTGGCCCTCCAGGTGAGAGCCCCCGAGCCCTGCCTGCGGAGGGCGCCGGGCGCGCTTTCCTATGGGATGGATGGGGGGTCCCCCTGGGCAGACACGGGCCCTGAGGGGCCTACCTCCTGACGGGCTGAGCCTGATGATGTCTTCTGCTTGTTGGGGTGGTCTTAGGAAGCCTCCTGCTTCCGCGATATGGGTCTTCTAGCGACGCGGCCTGAAAGGCTCGCTCCAGGGAACACACTGCATCCTTCTCTTCACAAGGCACCGTGATGACGCCGCCACTTCCTGGCATCTTGAGGACGTTGTAGCCGTGGTGAGTCACGGCCATGAACTTGGCCAGAGCTGGGTACCCAAGGATGGCGTTGTACGGCAGGCGGATGTGGGCGACATCGAAGTCGATGAGCTCAGTGCAGTAGTTGCTGCGAGCCCCGAAGGTGACAGGGAGCCGGACCTGCCCGATCGGGACTGTGGAACCGTCAGTGATTTCGGAGAAAGGCTTGGTTGGCTGAAGCTGGTCCGCCATCGATGAGGGTCTTGGTGACCAGCACTTTGCTGATGGTGGGGAGCAAAGCATCAGGAGGACTCCTGCCGTGGCCGCGCACTTGAGCTGGTCTGCTGAGCTGAACGTGATGGCGCACGCCGACCACCTGAGGGGGCGCGTTGCTTCGAGCTTGGGGAGAACTGCATTCACTTCGCGGGCAAACTGCTTGAAGATACGTTGAGAGGCTGGGGCCTGAGCTCCGCCTAGGATGCAGGCGATTTCGTGCGGCTCCTGGAAGCCCCCAGCCCCCTCGTCTTGATGGCGGTCTTCGTTCCTCCTTGGCCGAGGCGGCAGCGGAGGTAGGCCTGCGTTGCCATGAGGGCGATCCTCACGAGGCTGATCCCTCCAGTCTCCCTTGCGAGGCAGGTCTCGCCAGCGGTCCTCGCGAGGTTAGTCGCGCCACCCCTGGCGCGGGCCGCGATCTCCCCAGCGTCCTGGATTTCTTCCTCCTCCTCGGCCGTAGCCCCGGTCAGCACGGTCAGGGCAACGACCGATCCTTCCTTCTCCTACGGCGCGGAGTTCTTGACATTCGTTGGTGTTGTGGGTGTGGAGGTCGTGGTACACACAGTACCGACTGCCTCTGGAGGACTCGGGCAGATCCTTGCCCCGCTTGGTGTCTGGTTCTGCCGCGAGTACGGCAGCCCCCTTGCACTTCACGTCCTTGGCCTTGGGCTTCTTCTCTTCTAGGTCCGCGGCAGGCAGCTCGAGGAGGGAGAGACGTCCCTCCTCAGCCCTGGCGCACTTGGTCGCCAAGTTGAACTGCTCTAGGGAGGTGCAGAGGTCTTCATGCATTGCCAGCTCCTCCTTCATCTTGACGTCGCACACGCCATCGGAGAAGGCCGAGATCATGGCCTCCTTAGACACCTTGGGGATCTTGAGGCGCGCACTGTTGAAGCGCTGGATGTACTTTTGCAGGGTCTCTCCGGGTTGTTGCTTGATGCGGCGCATGTCGCTCATGGCGGGTGGCCGGTCGCGAGTACCTTCGAAGCTGGCGATGAAGCGGGTGCGCATCTGGTCCCAGGAGGAGATTATGCCTGGAGCCAGATTCAGGAGCCAGGTTCGAGCTCCTTCCTTGAGCGCCATGGGGAACCAGTTTGCCATGACCTTTTCATCCCCGCTGGCAGCTTCGATGCCCAGCTCATAGAGCTGGAGGAACTCTGCGGGGTCAGTTGTGCCGTCATAGCGAGGAGGCAGATCTGGCTTGAACTTGCCGGGCCACGCAACACTACACAGCTCAGTGGTGTAGGCACGGCAGCCTGCAGTGGCCACGAAAGGCTTCGGCTGGTGGAGAGCTTGGTCTTGAGGGTCCCCACGTGCTGCAGCTAGGAGCAGAGCGGGGTCTTGGTGTGCCGGAGCCTGAGCAGGGTCACGGCATGCCGGAGCATGAGCAGGGTCGCGGCGTGCCGGAGCCTGAGCAGGGAGCGCCCGGGCAACTCCTTGCGGGCGAGGGACTTCTTGGCAGCTCTGTTCTTGTTGCGCTGGCACCTGATGGAACGGGTTCCGCCCAGGGGCCACGCGCCTTGGAGCCATGGCATCCTCTTGGAGAGGAGGCGGTTGGTGCGCCTCTGGAGCTTCGTTTCCCGCGCGGGGCGGGGTGTGGCACAGAGGAACGGACGGCGCGGAAGAGCCCCCTGCGGTGCGGACAAGCTCGGCGACGCGGTCGAGCCACTCTTCATAGACATCGTCGACGGGGCGGTAGCGCAGGAGCTCGTTTGCCGCGAGGAGCGCAGCTCGAGCCTCCAAGGGTGCACGGAGCGCGTGGGACGAAGAGCCGGCTGTTGCGAGTGATGGAGTAGCGGTGCGGCCGTCTTGGCGCACAGACGGGTGCAGAGACGACGCTTGCTGCTCGCCCCCCGCCGGGCTGGTGGCGGCGTTGACGGCGGGCGACGGGAAACAACGAGGACGCCCATCGATGGGGGCCGTCTGGGCAACGCGAGAAACGATGGCGGCCTGGCGCTCGGTGCGGGCCCGACGAGCGTCGGACATGGACGCGACGGTCGGAGGAGAACGGAGTGGTGGAGGAAAGATTCCGGCGCACCCCTACCTGGCGCGCCAAATGTCGGATTCACGGGTTCCGGCAGACCCTTAAGATTCGAACACTGGGGTGCGCGCGGAGATCACGCCTTCCACCTCCCCGTCTCGCAAGGATCTAAACTACTAAAAGAACTGCACAAAGGACACAAGATTTATACTGGTTCGGGCCACCGTTGTGGTGTAATACCCTACTCCAGTGTGTGGTTGGTGGATTGCCTCCTGCGGCTGATGATGATGAACAATACAAGGAAGAACAGCCTCGTGAGGGTCTGTTCTTGGCTGGGGCGATGAACTGCTAGGAGGAGTTCAGTCACCCTTCTCTCTCTCTCTCTGATTGCGAACCGGATGAACCGACCTAACCGAACCGAACCCCTTGCTACGTGGGTGGCCAGTCCTATTTATAGGCAAAGGGCCTGGGCCTCCTCCCAAATATTGAGCAGGAAGGGTGCCAACAATTGGCCAATTCGAAGGGGAACATCTAGTACACTTATCCTGACTAAAGTTGGTCTTCGCCTGCGAAAGGCTCTGCGGTGACGCCGCGCTGGGCACCATGGTGACCTCCGTCTCGTAGTCCGCCTGGTCTTGGTCTCGTTGCACCGAAATGGCAAACTTTGCCTGATGCCTCGGTACTCCGCGGCTGCGCTTGCCCCCTTTGCACCAAAGAGGAAAGAAGGACGCTGCGCGCGCTGGCACCCGCCTGGTACCCTCGATCGTCATGGCTTGCGTCACGGGCACCTCGCGAAGTACCCCGCCTTGATTTCTCCGCCTCCTCGCGAGCCAGCCTGAGGAGGCTGCGCCTGAGGATGCGCCGTGTCGTCCGCCCCGCGAGGCTTGGCCCCTCGCGAGGGTCTTGAGTCTCGTGTTGATGAAGATGGGCCATGCTGGGCCTCCCTTGAGCCATGCCGCGGGCCGCAGGCAGGCAAGTCTGGGGACCCTCGTTCCCAGAACGCCGACAGCAGTTGACTACAGGTTACATACAAAGTAACAACAAAACTTCTATGAGACACTTTTGCTTGACAAGAAGCCCATTGTGTGTGACATGAAATGGGTGGATTGGGAATACATCCAGGAGAATGAAGATCACTTCCCAGGAGTATATGACAGCTTTAAGGCATGTGGAGTAGATGAGTTTGTTGGACAAAAGCTCACTAAATGGAATGATGAGCTGATCATGCAGTTTTACTCCACTCCCCACTTCTATCCAGATGGAAGGATAGTATGGATGTCTAAGGGTACTAGGTACCAATCAACAGTTGAACAACGGGCCAAGCTAATCAATGCCCCCGTAGAACATGAAGATGACTTGGATGTGTATGCCACCAAGAAGAAAGACCACAACTCCATGGCAAACATGTACAAGGAGATTCCTGATAAGGCTTTGGAAACACACAAGCTTGGATCTATACACTTCTTGTTGTCTGGTCTGCCTACTATTAACTAGATCTTAAGGCACACATTGCTACCCAATTCAGGAGATCACAAGATGATCAGAGGACACTCCATCAACATGCTACAAAATTTTGATGTCCCTCAGAAGTTCAAAGTTATGAGCTTGATTGTAGAAACGATCAAGAGGATTGCTGCTGATCAAAAGAGGAGTTGTGGGTAAGCTCCACATATTCAGGAGCTCATCAATTCAAAGATGGGCACATGAATTTATTTGCTGGACAAGGAGTATCTACCCTTACATCCTGAATTTGAAGACAACACTGTTGTGATGAATGAGGAGCAACCATCATCAACTCAAGTCCAAGAGAAGAGAGCCAAGGCAAAGGCTGAGAAAGATGCCAAGATGCCCAGTGTTGAATAGGCATCTCAAGTTTTCCTGAAGAGCAAGCAAGATCAATTAGGCTATCTGATTCAAGCTACACTAAGGATTGAGAAGGGCTTGGCCACCCTGACTCAGAATCATGAGAGCCTGGAGAGGATTGTGGAGACAAAATTCTATGATCTTGACCTGAAGGTGACTGAGATTCAGACTGCAGTTGAACAGCTTCAGGAGGAAGCAGAGGAGAGGAAAGTAAAGGCAACTACTGATGCTTTTCAGCGTGTGCCACGAGGTCCAAGGTCTGCTGTAGTGCCAGTTTCAGATGCTAGAGCTACAGTGTCAGCACCAGCAGCTACAGCTCCAGTGCCACCTCCAGCACCTACTCCACCTCCATCAGCTCCAACTACATCATCAGAAGCATTCATCCTTGGAGTTATCTCTACACCACCTCCCGAAGACCAAGCCTGAGAGACGTATAGCACTATGCATTTTCGAACTTTTTGGTAACTTGTTTCCAAAGGAGGAGAAATATGTATAGATCATAGGCTTCGAGAGAGAGTGTCTTGCTTTTTATCTCTCTTGCTTTTGGTTGAACTTTTTATTATGTGCTTGTGTGAGCTACTTTATGTCCTTGTGTGAGATGCTTATTTGATCATGTGGTTGATCATTTGCTACCTTAATGCTTTTTGAATGATACTATCTTTTATATCTCATATATGATCATGCACTTGCTTGGTGATGAGTGCATGCTATCAGTTTCTATCATTTTGAGCTCTCCACCAAGATGTATGTCACATGGAAGAGTAACCCATGAACCTAATCGATTGTGCATTTGCATTCAAAAGAAAATTTTAAATAATGCATAAATTTAGGGGGAGCTATTGCTTATCACATACTTGTCAAAGCGACGATGTATTTCAATCTTATTATCATTTGTCGAAGCTTTGATCTATATGTTGTCATCAATTACCACAAAGGGGGAGATTGAAAGTGCAACTATCCCTGGGTGGTTTTGGTAATTCCTAACAACATATAGCTCATTGAGCTAATGCTATTTGAAGGTAGATATTTCAAGAAAGCTCAATGATTGGCATGGCATGGATTAGAAAGTGGACCCCTCAAAATGCTAAGGACAAAAGATTGGCTCAAGCTCAAAGCACAAGACTCTACATTTTACTTTTAGTGATCCAAGATCACATTGAGTCCATAGGAAAAGCCAATACTATTAAAAGGGGGTGAGGTGTTGCTTAATGAGTTACTTTCTCAAAATGCTTAGTGATATGCTCCAAAAAAAACCCAACTACTTTCTCATATCCACATATGTCCCAAACCAAAAGTTAAACTAAGCCCCACCGAAATCTTCTATCCGGCGCCATGGAGTTCACTTGACATAGCCACTGCCAGAAACCCTAGTCACTTTGGTCTCACCGATAGGGATCTCGGTCTCACCGAGATGGGATTGCAAACTCTCTGTTTCCCTTCGTAACGTTTCAGTCTAACTAAGATGAGTGATCGGTCCCACCGAGATTGCAATGCAAACTCTCGGTTTCGCCTTCGTAACGTTTCGGTCTAACTGAGATGAGTGAATCGGTCCCACCGAGTTTTCCTGACCAACTCTCTATTTGTCTATTACCAAAATCGGTCCCACCGAGTTTGTGTAATCGGTCTCACAGAGATTAAGTTATGCCCTAACCCTAATGGAATCGGTCCCATCGAGTTGATCATGTTGGTCCCACCGAAATCCTAATGTTCACATTTTGAACTAAATCGGTCTGACCGAGTTTTATAATTCGGTCCCACCGAGTTTGGTGATTTGTGTGTAATGGTTAGATTTTGTGTGGAGGCTATATATACCCCTCCACCCACTCTTCATTCGAAGAGAGAGCCATCAGAATATGCCTACACTTACAACATACATTTTCTGAGAGAGAACACCTACACTTGTGTTGAGGACAAGATATTCCATTCCAACCACATAAATCTTGATCTCTAGCCTTCCCCAAGTTGCTTTCCACTCAAATCATTTTTCTACCAAATCCAATCCTATGAAAGAGAGTTGAGTGTTGGGGAGACTATCATTTGAAGCACAAGAGCAAGGATTTCATCATCAACACACCATCTATTACCTTTTGGAGAGTGGTGTCTCCTAGATTGGTTAGGTGTCACTTGGGAGCCTCCGTCAAGATTGTGGAGTTGAACCGAGGAGTTTGTACAGGCAAGGAGATCGCCTAATTCGTGAAGATCTACCCTAGTGAGGCAAGTCCTTTGTGGGTGATGGCCATGGTGGGATATACAAGGTTGCTTCTTCGTGGACCCTTCATGGGTGGAGCCCTCCGTGGACTCACGCAATCGTTACCCTTCGTGGGTTGAAGTCTCCATCAACGTGGATGTACGATAGAACCACCTATCGAAACCACGCAAAAAATCTCCGTGTCTACATTGCGTTTTCTCCCTCCAAACTCCTCCCTTTACCTTCATATGCAATTGTTTTACATTCCGCTGCTATACTCTTAGAATTGCATGTGTAGGTTGATTACTTGAATTGTGCTAAGTTGCTAAAATCTGCCAAGACCAAATAAAATTGGGAAAATGCTAGATTTTTATTTGGTCAAGTAGTCTAATCACCCCCTAGGCATACTTTCGATCCTACAACATCCATTTGCCAAATTTCATAATCATGAAATGCGGCAATTGCTAACATGATTCGGATAGACATTAAGCATCGCTACGGGTGAGAAGGTCTCATCGTAGTGAACTCCTTGAACTTTTCGAAAACTTTTCGCAACAAGTAGAGCTTTGTAGATAGTAACATTACCGTCAACGTTAGTCTTCTTCTTGAAGATCCATTTAATTTCAATGGATCGCCAATCATCGGTCAAGTCAATCAAAGTCCATACTCTGTTCTCATACATGGATCCCATCTCAGATTTCATGGCCTCAAGCCATTTCGCGGAATCTAGGCTCATCATCGCTTCATCATAGTTCGTAGGTTCGTCATGGTCTAGTAACATTACTTCCAGAACAGGATTACCATACCACTCTGGTGCTGGTTGACCTACCAGGTTTGGTAGTAACTCGATCTGAAGTTTCATGATCGTCATCATTAGCTTCCTTACTAATTGGTGTAGGAATCACTAGAACTAATTTCTGTGATGAACTACTTTCCAATTCGGGAGAAGGTACAATTACCTCATCAAGTTCTACATTCCTCCCACTCACTTCTTTTGAGAGAAACTTCTTCTCTAGAAAGGTCCATTCTTAGCAACGAATATCTTGCCTTCAGATCTATGATAGGAGGTGTATCCAAAATTTTCCTTTGGGTATCCTATGAAGACTCATTTCTATGATTTGGGTTCGAGCTTATCAGGTTGAAGCTTTTTCACATAATCATCACAATCCCAAACTTTCAGAACGACAGCTTGGGTTTGTTGCTAAACCACAGTTCATAAGGTGTCGTCTCAACAGATTTAGATGGTGCCCTATTTAACATGAATGTACACTGGTGCGCGTCGGTCCTAAACAAACGGTTTAAAACCCGTTTCTGCGACGGCATTTGGAACCGTCGCCAAGTGAGTGTCGGCGATAGGGGGGTCCTTCCCACACGATCCAGAAACCGTCAGGGATTGGGCCCCTACAGTACTCCTACTCATTTCTACTCGCATTGTCATCGCAGTCGGTATTCTGTGGTGCTACGTTTATGATGTGCGGCCCATCACAAAAGGTTCATCGTTAAGAAGAGTAGCTAATCTCCATACGAGTGTCGGAGAGTCGTAACATCGTCGTACATGACAACTATCGCACATGCTATTCTGTGGTGCAACATTTTCGATGCATACTTCATCAGAAACAGTTCATGGTTGCGAATCATGTACGATAAGGCAACTAACACAAATGTTTAGTTTGCCCGCACCATTTGTGATATTGTCTAACATTGCACACACTTTGCAAATGGCAACTGTGTGCATGCTTTCACATGTTTCCTCTCTGTGAACCGTCTCCGATTACGGTGCATATCGCAAATATTTGTGTTTCACCAACCATGTGTGCCGTAACAACCTCGAGAGCGTAATTTCACCGTACTTAAATTGTTGCTTTTCCAAAGTGTACCAGATTTGGATTTGAATTTGAATGTATGCTATAGCTTTATTCATATCCATCAGGTTCAAACAACCAATGCAGTATTCGATACATATGTTCAAGAATTACATAAGAACAAAATAAAGAATGATGAACCACAATTGTATACTTGTACTATTAAAGACGGTAAAGAAAGAGACGAAATATATTCTGGTTGCTGAACAAGGTGAAGCGGAATGCCCATATTGCACCCTCCTCCATGCAGAAGGCACGCACGACTCTAGTCCAACCCCTTGTGATGGCCGACCGCCCATCCTTCACGGTCTTCATGAAAACATCTAGATAATCATCGTGTTCTGGTAGAAATTCTTTAACCTTTGCATGCCCACCAATCCTGTAGTTTGAGAGCTACAAAGGAAAAAGATTCAGACATTGTCATCTAACACAACTCATTATGGGCAGTAAAAAGAAGGCTGCAGAGTTCTTACTTACCATCCTGTAGTTCGTTGTTGTCTTGGATAAAGTGTAAACAAGTAGTTTAATTGCCATCTTTGGACCCATTTTACTAACAGTCTTTATCAGCTACCTCACTTGATATTGGTTCATCGATATCTCATTGCCCCATGCGCAGAAAGGGTCGAAACACGGATTTTTACCAATGGCATATGTACCTAAAAGCACCAAGTTAATATTAGAAGCTAAACAGGAATTGCACAATGATGTAGTACAACACTATTTTATAATATGTCTATATACATCCGTATGTGGTAGTCCATTTAAAATCTCTAAAAAGACAAATATTTAGGAACGGAGGGAGTATCTTATAACATCCAATATCCTCACATATTAGATGAATTAACATCTTATATTATGGGCCAGAAGGAGTTTAGTTCATTCTTACAAATTATCTGTTGTTGTATCCATGGGTTACAGTTAGTTTGAGCTAGTTCGGGCTCAAATAGCCCGGAAGTATATCTAAACAAGAGGGCTAGTTTGAGCTAGTTTGTCGGAGTAATGGGCCACGGGTAGGCTAACCCGGGGCTGACTGCGCCCCTCGAGACGACAGATGAAGAGTCACCTTCTGGAGAACGGCTGAAGGAACAGTCGGCTGCCCGCATGCAGCCGAGTCCTAGAGGCGAGGTCAAGACCGGCCGACTCCCGCCTGGCGGCTTCCAGAGGAGCCGGCCATGGGGAGTCCGCCAACGGCACCAACAAAGCCCGTGCCCTTATCAGGGGGATGGGACAGGGAGTGGCAATAGTAAAGCCCACTCCCTCCCCTTTTCCAGGGGGTGGCTAGGCCAAAGTGTGATGTACCCACGGAGATCCCCATCTGGCGCAGCACTGTTGCCATGCCATCCCTGACATCAGCAATAGTGGGCGGAGTCTTGTGCCCACGACGGCCTGTCAGTATGGTCCACGGACGACGGGCCCCACCGGTCAGCAAGAGTCCAGAAGACGGCGAGAGCGCCACCAGTCGGACCCGTAGGGAGCCGGCCCCCGGGAGTCGGTCTGCCCCTCCCACAGGTTCTACATGCCATTAACCAGACAAGATAGGGAGTGGCTACAGTGATCACCCGCCAGACGGCGGGGCTGTAGCCATGACCACATGACCAAGCCTACGTCATTAGAAGCACGGCTACAGTAATCAGCAGCCGGCAAGACCCGCAAGTGGTAGGTACGGCCTGTCGGCTCCATACCACACCAATCGACGGGGCCCACCAGTCGGCGGGCCCCAGCATTCAGCGGAAGGGCCGGTAGGCAAAGAAACTGACGGCCGGGCCCTACGCCCAGACAGTTTACCATTGTACCCCTGGGGGGTAGGCCTATATAAACCCCCCAGGACACCCATACAAAGGGTTCCGATCTATTAGAACTAGACCAAATCATAGAATAAGGAGAGAGCTAGCCCAGCCTTCTCCTACTTTCAGCATACAGCTTGAGGAGCGCCCTTGTATTCACTTTGCCTTAGTGATCATGTGGAGACCCCGCAGAGCAGGACTAGGGGTGTTATCTCCTAGGAGATTCCTGAACCTGGGTAAAGTGCGTCGGCGTTCGTTCTATGCCTCATCCCGTTTCCAGGCACCGGCGATGTTCTACTCGCCCCCACCATGATAAGCCATCCATTGGCATATGTCACACCCAACCCCCGACATTTGGCGCCCACCGTGGGGCCTGGTGCACCGTCATCCGGAGACCTGTTCTGGACGGGAACCCTTTTCCTCCCTGGCGAGCGCAGCCAGCCTGGCACGCCAGACAGAGTCTGCGCCGACGTGCTGCATGGCGCTGAAATCGCCTGCGCGGCCAGTTGCCTCATCGATCTTGTCGGCGAGGTCCGCCTCTCCGACGAGCCCGCATCGGACACGGGCACAGGTGGCCCCGAGAGCCTCCTCGCGGGCCTCCTTGATCAACTCCACGTCGCCAGCGAGCCAGCTGGGGACTTGGAGTCCGTAGGCTCCACTGATCCGATGTTGGTCGACTCCGACACCGTGTCGCTTGACACGTTCCCCACCAACATGGTGGTCTACGACGAGCCGCTCCCTTGCACGGAGAGCGGCGGAAGCACCGTCACGGAAGTGCTTGTTATTGATCATGGCGAGCACTTCGGCGGGGGTGATTATGAATCGCTCAACGAGGCGCTTTAAGACCTGGCAGTCCATTCCCTAAGATGCCGATGCCGAAATGCTGGAGGCACGCCGCCTTCAGCTAGTCGAAGGCGCCAGGAAGCTGGCCAGCATGAGACGCCTATCAGAGGCCTACCAGTGCGAGATGGACCGCGCTGTGGGCAGCACGCCGGCTCCAGCTGGACCTAGCCGCCTTGGCATGGTCCGGTAGCACGGCGTGGCCATCGCTGACCTGTTCAGGGCAAATCGCCCCGTTTACGCCACGCCTGCGGAGAACATCCGAGCTGCCCAGGCGGCGGTGGATGAGCTGGAAAAATTCGAGGGCGAAGAACGTCGCTTGATGACAGAGCGCATCCAGCGACTCCTTGACGCGGATACGGAGCAGAACGAGGCCGGCTGCCGAACCGATGTGCCACACCGGCAGAATGACGACCTGCCTCCCCGCCGCGACCAAGGCGCGACATCTCGGACGCCGACTGGTAGCGTCCGCGGAAGAAAGGAAAAGGAGCCGGCTGCCAACCGCAGTCGGACTCGCATCACCATAGAGCGCGACCAAGAAGGCCGCCCAAGAACAGTGGAACGACGGGACGACTGTCCGCCTCCTCCCCCTCGCAGGGAAAGGCGAGTCTCCCCACCGCCTGTTGATCACTTGACGCTCGGCGACCACCTTGGCCGCCGAGAGGGAGTCGGAGAGAATGACGCCCGCCACCAGATCGACCGTCTCCACCGATCCCTGGCGCTTGAAGAAGAAGATGAGTTGGGTTCGCCGTGTTTGGGCCCCCGCATTCGAGACGAGCCCTTCCCCAAAGGGTTCACGCTCCCAAGAGACACACTCAAATACACCGGCTCAATGAAGCCGGAAGACTGGCTAGTCGACTGCTCCACGGCCGTCAGCATAGCAAACAGCAACAAGCGTGTTGCCGTGAAGTACGTTCTGCTCATACTCCAGGGGACGGCCCGGATATGGCTAAACAGCTTCAGGCCCCGCAGCATCAACGGTTGGGTCGACTTCACCGACGCCTTCGTCCGCAACTTCACCAGCACATACAAGCGGCCACCCAAACCTCGTCAGCTCTCCTTGTGTGTGCAAGGCCCCAACGAGTCAACTCGCGACTACCTCACGCGCTGGGCCGAGCTCCGCAACTCCTGCGAGGGCATGCACGAGGTGCAGGCCATTGAGTACTTCACTGCAGGATGCTGAGATGGCACCCTCCTCAAGCACAGGCTTCTCTGCGATGAGCCAGAGACCCTTGACGAGCTGCTGATCATAGTAGACAAATATGCCACGGCCGACTCCTCCATGAAGACAGAGATCCAAGTTAGTGCGACAGGCAAGGTGGCTCCTCAGGCTCCTCGAACCCCGGCTGGAGACACTAGTCGACGTCAATAGCAGAACGACCACAAGCGCAAAGCCCCATAGCCGGCTTCCACCAGTCGGCAGGTGGCGACAGTCGAAGACCAGCAGCCGGAAGGGCAGCTTCCGCCCAAACGCCAGAAGGGCGGCAAGCCCAACTAGCAGCCGGCTTTCTCATTTGAGCAGACTTTGGAAGGACCCTGCAAATTCCATAGTGGCATGAAGCCGTCCAACGACACTACTCGGAAGTGCCACTGGCTAACCAAGATCGCCAAGGGAGACAGCCTTTTGCCTCCGCCACCTACTGGGCAGCCGCCTCCTCCTCCGCCCCAGCAACCGGTGGTCAGACCAGTCAGTGCGATACAAGACGAGTACCCAAAAGAGCATGGAGCCTATGTCGTGTTCACCAGGGTGGTCGATGATCGATGCAGCAGGAGGTTGCAGCAGTAGGAGGTGAATGCAGTACCATATGATACACCAGAGTTCATGCATTGGTCTGAGAAGCCCATCAGCTGGAGGAGAGCTGACCACCCGGAAGTAATGCCCAAACCCAGCTCCTATGCCTTGGTTTTGGACGCCACCTTTGCCATGGACAAGCGAGCTGCTCGCTTCTCCAGGGTCCTGATAGACGGCGGCAGCAGCATCAACATCCTGTACAAGGATACCACGAAGAAATTAGGAATCAGACAGAGGCAGCTTCAGTCCAGCCGGACAGTGTTCCATGGCATAGTTCCTGGCCTTTCCTGCTCACCAATCGGCAAGATCTTTATTGACGTCCTCTTTGGAGACAAAGATGACTTCCGCCAAGAGTCAATTTGGTTCAAGGTGGTGGACCTTGAGAGCCCATACCATGCGCTACTTGGCCGGCCTGCCCTGGCCAAGTTCATGGCTGTCCCCCACTATGCCTACCTCAAGATCAAGATGCCGAGTTCCAAGGGGATTCTGACCATAACTGGCGACTACAAGAAGTCGTCCGCCTGCGCAGCCGAGAGCAGTCGGCTGGCCGAGTCCCTCATGATCGCAGCTGAGAAGCGGCTCCTTGGTCGGGTTGTGGCGATGGCAAGCAAGCAGCCAGAGATGTCGCCCGATCCCAGGGAGTTGGAAGCTGAGGGCTCGTTCAAGCTGGCCAAAGAAATGAAGAAGATACCCCGTGACCCGGAGCACCCAGAGAGGTATGCTATCGTAGCTGCCAACCTCGACAGCAAATAGGAAGGCGAGCTTGTCGATTTCCTCCGTGAGAATCGGGATATCTTCACATGGTCCCCAAAAGACATGCCAGGTGTCCCAACGGATTTCGCCGAGCACAAATTGCATGTCCGATCTAATGCCAAGCCAGTCAGGCAGCCCTTGCACCGCTTGTCAGAAGAGAAGAGAAGAGTTGTTGGAGAAGAGATAGCCCGGCTGCTGGCAGCCGGCTTCATCATGGAAGTGTTCTTTCCAGAATGGCTAGCGAACCCGGTCCTGGTACTGAAGACGAGCAAGCAATGGCGAATGTGTATTGACTACACTAGCCTCAACAAAGCATGCCCCAAGGACCCGTTCGCTTTGCCAAGGATCGACCAAGTGATAGACTCCACAGCCGAATGCGAGCTGTTGAGTTTCTTGGATGCATATTCGGGATATCACCAGATTAAGTTGAACCCGGCTGATAGGCTAAAGATCGCCTTCATCACGCCGTTTGGAGCCTTCTGCTACTTGACCATGACGTTCGACTTGAGGAATGCCGGCGCCACCTTCCAACGTTGCATGCAGAAGTGCCTCCTCAAGCAACTCGGCAGAAATGCCCATGTTTACGTGGACGGTGTGGTGGTGGAGACGGAGAACCATGGAACACTGCTAGACGACCTCAAGGAGACCTTTGAGAACTTGCGCCGATTTCAAATCAAGCTCAACCCAGAGAAATGCGTCTTCGGAGTACCAGCCGGCCAGCTTCTTGGCTTCCTGGTCTCTGAAAGCGGCATAGAGTGCAACCCTTTAAAGATCAAGGCCATTGAAAGGATGGAGGTACCCAGCCGACTGTTGGACATACAAAAGTTCACCGGCTGTTTGGCATCCATCAGCCGATTCATCAGTCGACTGGGCGAGAAGGCTCTCCCCTACACCAACTCATGAAGAAGACCACTTTTTTCGAGTGGAACCACAAGGCGGATGAAGATTTTCTTCAACTAAAGAAGATGTTGACTACTCCACCTGTCCTGGCGGCTCCCAGTCCTAAGGAACCCATGCTCGTCTACATCGCCGCCACTAGCCGAGTAGTCAGCACAGTCATCGTAGTAGAGCTCAAGGAGGAAGGCAGGGCACTACCAGTCCAGAGACCGGTATATTATTTAAGTGAAGTACTGTCAACCTCCAAGCAAAACTACCCCCACTACCAGAAGATGTGCTACGGCGTGCACTTTGCCGCCAAGAAATTGAAGCCTTACTTTCAAGAGCATCCAATCACCGTGGTTTGCACGGCTCCACTAGCCGAGATCATCGGGAGCCGAGATGCGTCGGGCCGAGTAGCCAAATGGGCCATCGATTTGGCCCCCTACACCATCTACTACCAGCCTCGCACCGCCATCAAGTCGCAAGCGCTGGCCGACTTCCTCGCCGACTGGGCCGAGACCCAGTATCTGCCGCCAGCGCCCGACTCAACCCATTGCCGAATGCATTTTGACGGCTCCAAGATGCGCACCGGCTTGGGAGTCGGCATCGTCCTCACCTCTCCCAAAGGCGACAAGCTCAAATATGTGCTACAAATCCATTTTGCCGCCTCCAACAATGTCACCGAATACGAGGCACTCATTCACGGGCTCCGGCTGGCCAAAGAGCTCGGCATTCGCCGGATCCTATGCTATGGTGACTCCGACTTGGTGGTCCAGCAGTCGTCAGGCGATTAGGACGCCAAAGACGCCAACATGGCGAGCTACCGCTTCCTCGTACAGCAACTCAGTGGATATTTTGAGGGGTGCGAGTTTCTCCATGTGCCAAGAAACGACAACGACCCCCTAGCATGAATCGGCTCCACCCGTAAAGCAATATCATCCGGCGTCGCCCTTCAGCGCCTCCTCAAGCCGTCTGTCATGCCATCGCCAGAGTCAGACTCTATATTCATGCCGGTTCCTCCTGAAACAGTCGGATCCGACTTGAGGGCCCCCGCAGGCGGCACGAGTATTCCGACAGACGGCGCGGGGATCGTGGCAGTCGCACCCGGCCCGGGGACTGCGGCGGTCGGCCCGAAGACTCTAGAGCCCGGCTCGGGGACTGCGCCAATTGGCCCGGGGACTTCATCGATGCAGCAAGCAGCTGCCGACTCCAACCCACCGCCTCTCGGCCCAGCCGCCCTCGTCCAAGTCGCAGTCCTGACAGTTGCAGAAATTCCAGCCCCTTCGTGGGCCCAGTCCATCCTCAAATTCCAGGTGAACAAAGAGCAAACAACTGATGAGATCTTAGCTCGACAAGTGCAACGCCGGGCGGCAGCCTACACCATAGTCAACAGAGAGCTTGTAAGGCGCATCGTCACTGGTGTCTACCAGCGCTGCATGGAGCCGTTGCAAGGCCAAGCAATTATTAAGGCCATCCATCAAGCGACTGTGGCCACCACGCGGCTTCAAGAGCACTCGTCGCCAAAGCCTTTCGCCATGGTTTCTTTTGGCTGACTGCTCTTGAAGACACCAAGGCCTTGGTCCAAAAATGCAAGGGGTGACAGAAGTTCCGCTCCAAGCCACATCAGCCGGCTTCTGCACTCAAGACTATTCCCATTGCCTGGCCCTTTGCTGTTTGGGGCCTGGACATGGTGGGACCATTCAAGACGGCACGAGGCGGCTTGACTCACTTACTTGTCGCAGTGGACAAGTTCACCAAGTGGATAGAAGAAAAACCAATCAAGAAGTTGAATGGTCCGACTGCTGTGACCTTCATCTCCGACATCACAATTCGGTACGACATACCGCACATCATCATCACCGACAACCGCACAAACTTTGCCAAAGGTGCCTTGGCCCGTTTCTGCGTGACGCTGGGCATTCGACTGGACTTAGCGTCCGTTCCCATCCGCAGTCCAACGGCCAGGAAGAACGAGCAAACGGCCTCATCCTTTCTGGCATCAAGCCTCGGCCGGCTGCTAGCTTGATGAGTTGCCAGCCGTCCTCTAGAGCCTGCGCACAACTCCAAACAAGTCAACCGGCTTCACGCCCCTTCTTCCTCGTCTACGGTGCCAAAGCCGTCATCCCAATGGACATAGAATTCAACTCCTCTTGAATCACCATGTACACCGAAGAGGAAGTAGAAGAAGCACGTCAAGACGGCATCGATCTGCTGGAAGAGGGACGGTTGTTGGCACTCAGCCGGTCCAGCATCTACCTGCAGAGCCTGCGCTGACACTACAACCGGAAGGTCAATCCGAGATCTTTCCAAGAAGGAGACCTTGTGCTCAGGCTGATTCAGCGAACAGCCGGCCAGCACAAGCTCTTAGCACCTTGGGAAGGCCCTTTCATCATCACCAAAGTGTTGGGCAACGACTCCTGCTACCTGATCGATTCTCAGAAGCCCCGAGCACGCAAGAGGGATGACTCCGGCAAAGAGACGGAGCGGCCATGGAATGCAAACCTCCTCCGAAGATTTCACAGTTAATGCAGTATGTAGCACGCTACCTTTTGTATTAGAGTACAAAGACCTCGGGCCCCCTGAGAAGAGCTCGGGGACTGCCCTCTTTTGTCTATATGCTAAGAATTATGCCTATGAGTATGTTATTCTTTGTTATGCCGTTGGGCACTGGGTTCGACTAGTCGGCCCGGGGACTTGCTGCCTTATACTATGAAATGACTTCCTGCAGCCGGACAAGTAGTGTGTGGCACTTAAGTTGTCTCCTGTTAGAAGCCGCAGCTCGCAGAGCAACTGTCTGGTGGGCAGGAGTAAGGTAGAATGGGTGTCCACATGAAAAATGGCTAAGGACTCAAAGCATATACATAGTTTAAGCCGGCTTCCAGCCTTTTACAACCAACTCTCGAGCAGCCGGCTCGCTGTTTTCTAATTAACTTGCTAAAAAACTCTAAACGGCTAAGTACTTGCCTTCCCAAAGAAGCTAAGTACTTGATCCAGCAACAGTTCGCAGAGCGGCTGTCCGACTGGCAATTCGACAACCAAGGGAAGGCGGCAAAGGAAAAAGCCAACGAGCAATAAGCAAGGAGAGATAGAACACGGAGAAATATATACATAGAAAAGGCCCTTGGCCGAATCTTCAAAACAGAAGTTCAAGATACACCCCGCAGGTGGAATTGTGCAAATTAACAAGTTCATTGAGACTATTAAGCAGATAAAAACAAAGATAAAGTGGAAGCCTAGGAAACTACGGACGGATTAAGAGGACCAGAGGGGTCGGCGGTGCCAGTTGCCGCAGCGGCCGGCTGGTTGGTCTCTGCTTGGTCACCTATGGCAGCAGCCGGCTCGGTTGGGCGCGGCTCGTTGCTAGAGGCGTGGTCGAGCTAGGGCTGGCCGTCTGCTCCGACTTCTGGCGCCTCCTCCTCGTCTCCTTCCTCCTCCTTGCCTTCTTCCTCGCCATTGGAGTCAATCACCTCCGCCGAGTCCTCGTCGTCGTCCGGGTTCAGCCCGAACCACTCCGGCGGCGCCTCCTCGCCGTTTTCAGCTCGCTCTAGGATGAAGACGCTGCTGTCGGTGTATTCGGCGATTGATGCTGCGCGCTTGACAAGATCGTCTTCCACGACCGCCAACTCCGCTGAGCTTCTAGCCGGAACGTGGCTAGCTGGGCAGACTCAGCCTAGGATACCACGCCTTGGCGAACTCTAAGGCCCGGCGCGCTCCAGGCCGGGCCGAAGAGCCCTTCCAGGCCTCAAGGCGACCAGCCGCTACCTCCAGCCAGTCGGCAGTCTGACTGGGGGTGCGCGGTGCCTGCATATCTAGCCACAGGGCGGCAATCGCCTCGGTGGCGACATGTTGAAGCCGGCGCAGCATCCGGTGAGCCGGCCGAAGGCGGGCCTCGGTGCTCAGGATCTGCTCGCCAATAGTTTGGGGGGGGGGGGCGTCGGCGGCGATCTGTGCACCGTCCGCCCTCCGCCCTTCACGATCCGCTTCGATGGCTTGGTTGGCAGCAACCGAGTGGCCAGGGAAGAAGTTTGTCAAGGCAGAAGAACGAAGAACAAGATTAAAAGACTAAAGGTCGACACAACTAGCAGTCGGCAGCTTGGAAAAGGATGGGAAGCACACCGTCGACGAGATCTTCGATCGCATGAAAGCCAGAGACCAGCGACGCCTCTGTGTCGGTCCAGGAGGAGCGCTCAGACGTGAATTCGACAAGGAGGGAGGCCTCCTTGCCCTCCGCCTCCTTCTAGGCCTTCTTGAGCAGCTCCTTCTGCTCCACCAGCTGCGTAGCCAGCCGGTCGCGCTCCTCCGCCAGCCGGCCACACTCCTCCTCCTTGACACGCAGCGCAGTGTTGGCCTCACCCAGCTGCTGCTGCAGGGCGGCATTGGCCTCTGAAGAAGAAGACGGAGAGGTGTCAGTCGTCAGCTAGGAAGAAAGGTCGCCGGAGAGATCCGGCCCGACTGCTCAGCAGTCGGCCCGAATCTCGGGGACTACAGCCCGTGGGTGCGCCAGCGCGCCCCCGTGAAGAAAGGAATCATCAACAAAAGAAGAAAGGTCACCAGGGAGATCCGGCCCGACTGCTCAGCAGTCGGCCCGAATCTCGGGGACTACAACTCGTGGGTGCACCAGCGCGCCCCCGCAGAGAAGGAAGAGGACTCACCCCGGATGTCCGACAAGTCGGTGGTCCTCTTGGCCAGCTCCTCAACGTTGGCGTTGAAGGCGGTCACGCGAAGATTGTGGTAATCTTGCAACAAAATTTTAGACAAAGTGTTGGTGCTTGGTACTCGCCGATTAGAGTTCCAAGCCGCCTGCTCAGCAGCCGGCCTGAAACTCACGGACTACACCCAGTGGGTGAGCTGGCGCGCTCCCACAAAGAAGAACAAGAAACAAAAACAAAGAAGGAAGGACGCATACCCGGATGGCTGCTCGCGGCGCCAGATATGCCTTGGTGCATTCTTTGATGGCGTCGCCCTCGGCTCGGAGCTTGGCTTGGACGTCCAAAAGTGCCCGGTTCAACGGGCCCGTCCCGCCTGGTGGGTGCGGCGCTCGTCGCATCGGTGTCCGGGATCGTGGAGCTCGTGGCACCAGTTTCCAGAGTGTGCGACGCCGAGGCCGCCATCGCGAGACAGCGGCGCGTCGGCGCGCCGACCTTGAGAGCCAGGCCCGTCGCCACCACGTCTTCAGTTGGCGGCACCGGCGGGTCTGCCGGCTGCCCGCCTGGCATGCTCCCGGACAGCGGTGGTGGTGGCACAATTACGTCCGGTGTGGCGATGTCGTCGCCGTCCCTCTCCATGATCGGGTTCTCATTGCCGCGGCTGAGCCCTTGGGCTTCTTCGGCCGGCTGCCGAACAGGCTCGTCCCAGCCCTGCGCTTCTTAGCGCCACCTTGGGCGTCCGGCGCGGCGGACGAGCTCGCGCCCGGCTGGCCGGCTCCTGGCTGGTGGTGCGGTGCGACCTCCTCGCCATTGTCAGGCCAGTCCTCGAGACTGGCCCTAAGTCTCGGGCCTCCCACTGTGCCGCCTCATCCCTCGGCGTCGTCTTCCAGGGCCGCCGGCCCCAAGTCGGGGTCATCGACGTCGCTCTCCGCCCGGTCGGGGAGGACTTCGCGGTCCGGTCCCACGGTGCCAGCTGCTGGCTGGAGGAGGGGGTTCTGTCCAAAGCCGACTGGTCAGATCAGACAAGACGGACTCGGCAACGAAGAAGTCGGGGAGTCAAAGGAAAAGAGAAAAAGAAAAATGACTCGCTGGAGGTGGAGGGGCGGCACGTGAATACGACTCCTTGCCGAACTGCCACTCTTCTTTGAGGTTGCAGCTCGCAAGATAATTCACCATATAGGCTACCTCCTCGTGAGGCATTTCCTTGGTACACATCCGACACGGGTCCCGATGCCCGCTCATCTGACAAATCATGTGGGGGCGACCTTGGAGTGGGAGCACTCCGCGCGCCACGAAGGCGGCCAACAAATCCGGCCCAGTCAGGCCCTCCGACTGCGTAGGCACTCGGAGTCGCACGACGGCGCCGGCTCCTGCGGGCGTCAGCGTCCTGGCCCGATACGACCAGTTGGGCTGCCTCCCCGCCGGTGGGTCGGCTACGTAGGCCGGCAGATTGACCCAATCACCCTCCACGGAGACGTTCTTCACGTAGATGTACGACCGCTGCCACATCTTCACCGACTTTATCAGCTTGATGGAGGGAAATGGGTTGTCGGCCCCCGACCTCCGCACGGCGATGAAAGCGCCGCACTGAGCCGGCACGCCCACGGCTTGGGTGCCGAGCTTGGAGTAGAAGAACTCCCCCCAGAGCTCGATGGTGGGGAGAACGCCGAGGAAGCCTTCGCACAAGTTGAAGAAGGCGGAAAGCAGCACCACTGTGTTGGGGGGTGAGGTGGTGCGGCTGGAGTCCGTAGAATTCAAGGAAAGAGCGGAAGAAGCTGCTTGCCAGTAAGCCAAGGCCGCATAGGCAGTGCGAGCGGAAGACGACCCGCTTGCCCTCCTACGGCGCCGGCGAGATTTCCCCCCTCCACGCGAGGCAGACCCGCACGAGGTCCTCGCTGAAGGAAATATGCCCTAGAGGCAATAATAAAGTTATTATTTATTTCCTTATATCATGATAAATGTTTATTATTCATGCTAGAATTGTATTAACCGGAAACATAATACATGTGTGAATACATAGACCAACAGAGTGTCACTAGTATGCCTCTACTTGACTAGCTCGTTAATCAAAGATGGTTATGTTTCCTAACCATGAACAAAGAGTTGTTATTTGATTAACGAGGTCACATCATTAGTTGAATGATCTGATCGACATGACCCATTCCATTAGCTTAGCACCCGATCGTTTAGTATGTTGCTATTGCTTTCTTCATGACTTATACATGTTCCTATAACTATGAGATTATGCAACTCCCGTTTACCGGAGGAATACTTTGGGTACTACCAAACGTCACAACGTAACTGGGTGATTATAAAGGAGTACTACAGGTGTCTCCAATGGTAGATGTTGGGTTGGCGTATTTCGAGATTAGGGTTTGTCACTCCGATTGTCGGAGAGTTTCTCTGGGCCCTCTCGGTAATACACATCACATAAGCCTTGCAAGCATAATAACTAAGATGTTAGTTATGAGATGATGTATTATGGAACGAGTAAAGAGACTTGCCAGTAACGAGATTGAACTAGGTATTGGATACCGACGATTGAATCTCGGGCAAGTAACATACCGATGACAAAGGGAACAACGTATGTTGTTATGCGGTCTGACCGATAAAGATCTTCGCAGAATATGTAGGAGCCAATATGGGCATCCAGGTCCCGCTATTGGTTATTGACCGGAGACGTGTCTCGGTCATGTCTACATTGTTCTCGAACCGTAGGGTCCGCACGCTTAACGTTACGATGACAGTTATTATGAGTTTATGCATTTTGATGTACCGAAGGTTGTTCGGAGTCCCGGATGTGATCACGGACATGACGAGGAGTCTCGAAATGGTCGAGACGTAAAGATTAATATATTGGAAGCCTATGTTTGGACACCGGAAGTGTTCTGGGTGAAATTGGGATTTTACCGGAATACCGGGAGGGTTACCGGAACCCCCCGGGAGGCAAATGGGCCTATTGGGCCTTAGTGGAAAAGTGAAAAGGGGCTGCCCACAAGGGCTGTGCGCCTCCCCCCTTCCCTAGTCCTATTAGGACTAGGAGAAGGGGCCGGCCCCCCTCTCTTCTCTCTTCTCCTTGAAGAGTCCTATTAGGAATAGGATTGGGGGGGAGTCCTACTCCCGGTAGGAGTGGGACTCCCCCTGCGCCTCTCTCCTAGCCGGCCGAACCCCTCCCCCTGCTCCTTTATATACGGGGGCAGGGGGCACCCCATAGACAGACAAGTTGATCATTGTTGATCGTTCCTTAGCCGTGTGCGGGGCCCCCTGCCACCAAATTCCACCTCGATCATATCGTTGTAGAGCTTAGGCGAAGCCCTGCGTCGGTAGTACATCAAGATCGTCACCACGCCGTTGTGCTGACGGAACTCTTCCTCGACGCTTTGCTGGATCGGAGCCCGAGGATCGTCATCGAGCTGAACGTGTGCTAAGAACTCGGAGGTGCCGGAGTAACGGTGCTTGGATAGGTCGGATCGGGAAGAAGACGTACGACTACTTCCTCTACGTTGTGAGATCGCTTCCGCAGTCGGTCTGTGTTGGTACGTAGACAATACTCTCCCCCTCGTTGCTATGCATCACCATGATCTTGCGTGTGCGTAGGAAAATTTTCGAAATTACTACGTTCCCCAACACTCGCCGGGCAGCCGACGTGTCTTGCGGAGGAAATCGACGTGATCGTCGTGGACCTCCGAACCGTCCCAGGTGCCGAAGTGCGCTGTAGGGGGCGTGACGGCAGAGGAAGAGCTCATTGTGAGCGAACCACCGCAGCGCTCGATGTAGCTTGAGGTGCAGGGCGAGAGAGAAGAAGAAGAAGAAGCAATGAGGAGGAGGGACGCGCGTGCTCCGCTGCTCCCCCTCCTCCCCCTACTTATAGCCTCATGGGCTACGAAGCCGAGGGGGCGGTTGTGGGATCTACTGCACCCACTACCCCATGCCCCCCATGTTTATCGCACAAAGTTACTGCGCGCAGTAACTCCATGGGAACCTCAACCGTCCACTTCGACCGCAAAGGATCCGCTCACGCGCCGAGGTGCGGTAGTGGCGGGCCCCACCTGTAGGCATGTCCCGTCGCGCATGTGGGAGAGTAGACTGGCCCGGCCGCTCATTGCCATGTGACGGGCCTGAAACGGGCGGCGGCCTGGAAGCTTGCCTAGTACACCACTGCGATCCCGCCGAGGCATTCAAAAATTTTGGACGAGTCAAATTTGGTGAGTCCGACTCCTGCCAGTTGTCCCGGCAGAAATGGAACGAGGTTTTCACCTCAAACACTCGGAGAAAGAAACTGCTGAGGCACCTCGGCTGATCGTCCGCGGTGCCTCACCAGCTTCGGGGACTACTGTCGGAGTAATGGGCCACGGGTAGGCTAACCCGAGGCCCAAAACCTTTCAGGACATCGGGGCTGACTGCGCCCCTCGAGACGACAGATGAAGAGCCGCCTTCTGGAGGACGGCTGAAGGTACAGTCGGCTGCCCGCATGTAGCCGAGTCCTAGAGGCGAGGTCAAGACCGGCTAACTCCCGCCTGGCGGCTTCCAGAGAAGCCGGCCACGGGGAGTCAGCCCACGGCACCAACAAAGCCCGTGCCCTCATCAGGGGGATGGGACAGGGAGTGGCAATAGTAAAGCCCACTCCCTCCCCTTTTCCAGGGGATGGCTAGGCCACAGTGCGTTGTACCCATGGAGATCTCCATCTGGTGTGGCGCTGCTTCCATGCCATCCCTGACATCAGCAATAGTGGGCGGAGTCCTGTGCCCATGATGGCCTGTCAGTATGGTCCACGGACGACGGGCCCCACCAGTCAGCGAGAGTCCAGAAGACGGCGAGAGCGCCACCAGTCGGACCCGTAGGGAGCCACCCCCGGGAGTCGGCCTGCCCCTCCCACGGGTTCTCCGCGCCATTAACTAGACGAGACAGGGAGTGGCTACAGTGATCACCCGCCAGACGGCGGGGCTATAGCCATGACCCCATGACCAAACCTGCATCATTAGAAGCACGGCTACAGTAATCAGCAAGCGGCGGTATGGCCTGTCGGCTCCGTACCAGACCAGTCAGCGGGGCCGACCAGTCGGTGGGCCCCATCAGTCGGCAGAAGGGCCGGTAGGTGAAGAGACTGACGGCTGGGCCCTGCGCCCAGACAGTTTACCATTGTACCCCTCGGGGTAGGCCTATATAAACACCCCCAGGACACCCATGCAAAGGGTTCCGATCCATTAGAACTAGACCAGATCATAGAAGAAGGAGAGAGCTAGCCCAGCCTTCTCCTGCTTTCAGCATACAGCTCAAGGAGCGCCCTTCTATTCACTTTGCCTTAGTGATCATGCGGAGACCCCGCAGAGCAGGACAAGGGGTGTTATCTCCTAGGAGAGCCCCGAACCTGGGTAAAGTACGCCGGCGTTCGTGTCTACGCCTCATCCCATTTCCAGGCACCGGCGACGTTCTACTCGCCCCCACCATGATAAGCCATCCATTGGCATATGTCGCACACAACCCCCGACATAGTTGCATCTATAACCCACCCAAAGAAACTAGTATCCAACCCAAGAGGTGCTAATTGGAGCTAGTTCTCCAAGTGCATTTATTGTCAATCTAACCCTGCCATCCAAACAACTCTTTGGATGGAGTTAGTTCAGGGTTAGTAATGAGCTAGAAACTAACTCTAACCACTAGCTAAGTTGAGTATCCAAACAGGGATGTGTTGTTGCTGTTGCTGCTGCTGCTCTTCTACATATATCTAGACATCATTAGAACATTAATGTAACACTCTTCCTTGTTGCTATGTAGCCTAGGATTGCATATTTAGACATTAAGTACAGTGCATGTTGCTATGTAGCCTCAGAGATATCACATATGGCCCTAGTTAACCTAAGGTAAAATAGGTTGAAAATATATTCAGTTAAAAGTCTGATTCACCAATTAGTCCCTCATCAGCAGCCGGCCTATATGGTACCAGCTACCGATATCCTGAACAGTGAGCAGATATAAGCCATGGGATGAAACTAACCTCGATGGAAAACAGCAGTCGTTCCCAAAATTGTCCTGTGTAGGTACATCAAGAAGCATGTTAAGCACAACTGGCTAAACATCAACCAAAATTACACATGGTAGACAAAATAATCTCCAAAGGATAGCTTCAGCGTGCAGGTTTAAGCATGCTAGTAAAGCAAAACAAGTGGAAAGGTGTGCTAACTGCAACAGGCCAAACAATTAACAACAAGCAAACGTGGTCATTCAAACTGGTATTGTGCCGGTCTAAGTACACTAGTTATGGTTAAATTAAAATGGAAAGGCGTGTTAACTACAAGATGCAGCAACCAAATGTACTCATTCATAGTGGTATTGTTGAAACTGGTATTGATGAAATTTAATTGCACAGTTCATACTGCACATATAGAACATCACATTGTGAATAACTAGAATAAACAAGGCATACTACGAACAACCAAAGATAGCATTTGAAACTAAACATATGCTAACTACAAACAACCGAACAATAAAAAATATTTAAAAGAGGCATATGCTAGCTATAACAGGCTTAACATCAAGCAAATATATGCATTCCTATCGGTATGTTTAAAACTAGATTGATGAAATTTATTGCATAGTAAATAATTGCACATATAGTGCATCACATTGTGAACAACTGAAATAAACAAGGCATACTGCAAACAACCAGATATAGCAATGAAAACTGGACATATTCTCACTACACTACAAAAGGGACTCGACAAAACAAACCATGGGTTTCCCCCTGTGAAGAGGCATGACAAAAGAAATCATGGGTTTCCTCACTTGTCACAGATGGGCTCATTCCCGTGGGAAGAGCGCAGACCCTAGATGCGCTCCATGTTGTCGCAGATGGTCTCCTTCCCCTTGGAAGAGCACGGCTGTAGGGTGCCCTCCCTGATGTCACAGACAGGCGCTTTCCCCTTGGAAGAGCAGATGGGCTCTTTCCCCTTCGAAGAGCTGGAGAGGGTGCCCTCCTTGTGGTCACCGTCGATGAAGTCTGACTTGGAAGCTGTCGATCCCAAGCCAGCGTCACAGAAAGTGTCCTTCAGAAATGACAAAAGGGGCTCGATGGCGATGTAGAATGGAAAATTGTTGACAGTGAGCCAGAGGAGATCAGTGGCGGGGCTATGGATGAGATCAACGGTGTTGAACCCGAGGGGTTGGGGGTGGGCCACTTAACCTGTGACACAGCCCGTCTCAGGGTGTCGCTACCGATGACCTTGATGTCGTAGCCGGCGGACGAGACATGCCTGCATACTCTAGCCTGATGCTTGAGTGCCTGCCACCAGTAATGGTCGTCAGCTTCCTCGGCGACGTCGGGTGAAGAGACGGCTATACACCTCTTTTGGGCTAGTCGCTCCTCGAGCACCACGGGAAGCATAGCCGGGCTTAGGCTGCGACGCTTTAGAGTGGGGGATGGGGATGGGGATGGGGATGGGGATCTGTGGGAAAGGGGGCGTTTGGCAGGTGTCATCTAAGAAACTCAAGGTGGCCTGGGTATGGAGATTGGTGGGTAAGATGCATGGGAAAACCGGCAGATGTTGACAATGGAGGCCTTGCAGCGATGGCGGCGATGGCGGTGGGGACTTTGCTAGGGTTTCGAGCAAGGGAGGGGTGTGTGTGTGTGTGTGTGCGCGCACACACACACCCGAGGAGGTTTTGGTGTGTGTGTGTGTGTGTGTGGAGGGGCGCGGGGTGTTTGAGGAAATGATGCGGGTACTGAAAATTTTACTACGCGGGTGTCAAAGGCGGGAGTGAAATGTCGGGCTATTGAACATTTTGATGATACTGCATCGCACACGGTCCGGAGATAACAACCGTGTGTTATGAAATAGAAAAACCCTCTAGGCGGGCACATATTTTCTAGGGATGCAGGTGGGATTGGGAACAAGAAACATCGCACACGATCCAGAAATAACAACCGTGTGTCATGAAACAGAAAACCCATCGAGGTGGGAAGATATTTTTGAGAGAGGGAGCCTCATGGAGCCCAATGTATTGTGTGGATGTGTGCGTGACAGGTGCACCGGCGTGGCACACGGTTATTTTGAGTGAACCGTGTCTGTTGCGTCATCCGACTTGTCTAATTTTCATAAATTTGGCGAAAAATTACGCATGAGTGGGTCAGAACACGAACACACTTGCATGTGGACCAAATTTATGTATCAAAAGGGTGGTTTGATTTTCAAATACCAAATGCAACTTTGATGTTGCACCTCTCTCGCAAAGCGCATGGTAATGCTTGCCCCCACCTCCACCCCCTCGTGTCGGCACGAAGGGAATCCTAATCTATGAATGCATGGCCCCTCCTCCTCAACCGAGGTTCACCTATCAAAGTGCGAAGTAGCTAGCAGCCCCCCTCCTCCCTCGTGTCGGCACGAAGGGAATCCTAAGCTATGAATGCATGCCCCCCAACCGAGGTTCACCGTAGCAAAGTGCGAAGTAGCTAGCAGCCCCCCTCCCTCGTGTCGGCACGAAGGGAATCCTAAGCTATGAATGCATGCCCCCCAACCGAGGACTAAGGTTCACCTAGCAAAGTGTGAAGTAGACCTAGCAGCCCTCCTCCCTCGTGTCGGCATGAAGGGATTCCTAAGCTATGAATGCATGCCCCCCAACCGAGGTTCACCTAGCAAAGTGCTATGTAGCTAGCAGCCCTCCCTGTGTCGGCACAAAGGGAATCCTAAGCTATGAGCATGCCCCCTCCCCCCCCCAACCGAGGTTCACCTAGCAAAGTGTGAATTAGCTAGCAGCCCCCCACCCCCCTCGTGTCACCACGAAGGGAATCCTAATTAAGCTATGAATGCATTCCCCGCCCCAACCGAGGTTCACCTATCAAAGTGCGATGTAGCAACCCCCCCCCCCCCCCACACACACACACACTTTCAGTCGGCGGGCCAGAGAGGCATATATCTCACCAAGATGGATCGTAAAACAGACCAATAATAACCCACCTTGGTCGTACAACCTCTCTCTTGTTGTCGGTCAAAGTGATGGCTGTCCATGCGCCCATGGAGATGGGCTAGCTCGCTAATAATCATGCAAGTAGCTAGTACCCGGAGACAACCACTGCATGCATGTGGCCCAAAGATATGTATGGAGAGGTGTGTTTTTGAGTAACAATGGAACAACTTTGATGTGGCACCGTGAGTTCGAACTAGAAATCCCCACACTGAGTGAGGGTTAGGTTGACGATGCATATGTATGTTACACCACACTTCAAGCCAACGACGGGGATTCATATATGCATGCATGCATAGTATATGCGCTCAAACTTAATTAGGTCAGAATCTCACCATGACCTATACTATGACAACACGAACCAAATGAAGAATCTGCCATGGTAACCTATCTTGTTGTTGGTCAAGGTGATCATGGATGTCCACGCGGGCCCGCGAATATATAGGCTTGTCGCCAATAACCATGAGAGGGAGTCTATCATTCGAAGGCAACCACTACATACATATGTATGGAGGTGATGCATGCATGCATGTTTGAATACACAACATTGATCTGACGCGTGTGTCAAAAATCGTACACTAGCTCCCCACACAGAGCGAGATAGGTTCATGATGGTGTCGTTGTACTAGCCACTTCAACTCGATGGGAGGGATTCATGCGTACACATGCATGTGTGTGTTCTCAAAGTGTATCATGCATGTCATCCCAGAGCAAAAATAATAATCCCATCCTAAGTCAAATTAACCTCTCTTCTTGTCAGGCAAAAAGAAGTGATGGACCAAGCGGGCCCACAGATGGAAAGCATCGATATCGCTGATAACCGCTTAAGTGGGTGCGAGAGGAGAACCACCACCTCTTTGCATGTGGGCCAAACATATATATGTTGAGTACCCAAAATGCACAACTTTGATGTGCCATATGTCTCAAAAACCATAAACCATGCACCCACACAGTGCGGGGTTCATATCAAGCATACTACATATGATGGTCCCCTTACCCCCTCTTCACCGCATATTATATGCTCCTGCCGTAATATATGTACAACCCAAAAGAATCCTCATTGATGGTGAAATTAATTAACCTCTCCTGATGTAAGTCAAAGTGATGCATGCATGCATCTTCGATGGCCTCGTGGGCCCATAGATGGAAGCGACACACGTGAGTTTCCTAGCTAGGATATATATGCATGTGGCCCAAAAAGGTGTTGTGTGATGTTCGAATAACCAATTTCACAATTTTGATGTGGCTCGTGCCTCGGTAACCAAAAAGTCCCGACAATGAGTGAGGTGTACTTGTTTAGGACGCATACGTGTAGTATATATGCTAGTCCCCTCCCACCACTTTGACGTGTACTATATACCACCATAACGCAAGCAAGAAAAGATTCTACCTTGCTGATCAAATTAACCTCACTACCGGCTGTTCGTCAAAGTGATGGATGATGACCTCGCGGGCCCACAGAAAGCGTCACACACGATTATCGAGTGTCGTGTAGGAAAACCATCGACTGCATGTGGCAAAACATTTATTTATGAAAGCGTTGTGTAATGTTTTAAATAATGATTTCACGACTCTGATGTGGCAGCAGCCTGCCTAACAAAATGGTCAACCCACACGGTGGCTCAAAACTCGTAGTGTACTGCGAGCCACCCGCCACCCCCAGACGCACACCCCCCCCCCCCCACACACACACCGCGAATCCACCACAACTGCAATGCATGTTAAATTAATTATCACGCGGTGAGCATACATGTTACCAAAGGAGGGTCGTTTTAATTTCAAAAAAATCAGAGAGATCATTAAGATGTTTTAGTACATTGATTGATTTTCTGTGTGAATAATGTGCAAAAATCAAATTTGAACTACATGCACATGTGACAGTGCACCTAAATGGATTGCAAAAACACATGTGTCTCACCGGGTGCATGTTTACTCCCCGTGCAACAAATTTCAAACATTGAGAATCTTGATTTTTAAATTCTAGTACATCCAAAACTATTTGAAGTTCATGAAACTTATCGTGTTGTCATATGGACACCAATACAAAGTAGCATTGTACTTTTTTATCAAATTTGAGACCAGTTTTGATGTAATCTTTATCTAATTACACACGGGAGATTATTAAGAATTGGGAACCAATATCCCAAACGGATTATTTATTCGAACCGTGGGCGTTAGACCAACAATGGATGTGTGCCATGCTTTGGTTAAGCAATAAAGCGGCATGATTAATCATCCAGATAGAAAAACAATATAGGTGCCACCGCGCGACCCGTGTGGCGTGCGAGCAGGCGTAAGTTGACGGGACGCATGTGAGCACTCTACCGTGCAGGCAGATGGGGAGGCGTGCGTTCAGGTGTGTGAATTGATAGAGGCGTGCTCGCTATGCAGTGTCATCGGGAGGCGTACGAGTAGTTGTGTGAAACTTTGGTAGGCATGCCAGCAGCCCGGTGCGCAGGCTCACCAGGTGGCGAGCCATCGGTTTGACCGCCGCCCGCCTCTCTCCCACAACTCCCACTACTCCATATTAATGGGGCGCCCTCCCCCCATCCTCGCTACGCACACACAATCCTCTCTCTCCGCTTGCATCCTCGACGCCACTCTCAGTCCTCAAAGCCGTCATTGTATGAGGATGCCACTGAAGCGCCCCATCAGAGGGAGTGGCGACGCCGGGGCTGCTAAAGCATCAGAGCTCGGCGTGGAGATGGAGACAAAGGTTGTCGTCATCGCCGGGAGTTATCGCTGCACCCTGACATTGTCGGAGGTGTCGAGCTTCAACAGCCAGAGGCGGAGTACCACACCGACTCCGATGACCACTCTGGCGATGACTCCGATGATGACGGACAACAGGTTAGTCATCTATACCCATTTATGTGTCAAATAGATCATATGGTTTCTTTGGTTACTCCTGCCTCCCCCTTTTGGAATAGAAATCATGTGGTTATGTTCTCCCAATCCATGAAATTTGAGTAAGTTTCGTTAGATCCATGTAGTGTATTGATTGTTTGAATGGTAGAGGTGATAAGTGATTAGTTGTTTCATCTATGCGAATGATTTCTGCTAGTAATCCGACACGGGTTAGTGTTCGTGCTAATAATTCCTAGCCAGGACTTCACAATTGATTTTGAATGACCTACCTATGTTTGTGCCATTATTTTCTTCAAGATTTGTCTGTACATAGACGACTGTGATTAAAAATCGAACCATAATATCTGGATATGTATAAATAAATAGCCATAAATTCCTAATCCTACTTCACGGCATGTAATCAGTGATTTGATGCCAAATTTGTTTTACTATTTGTATAGGTGTTGTCTGACGATGTGGACAGCGAGGATGAAGATGCCTAGAGGAGGTACAAGTGGCGAATCATGAGGGAGCTTTATGCGGGAATGCATAATAGGTGTATTAGCACCTGCAACGACGGCTATGGATGCCCATTTGCCACCACAAGATTCATGACGCGTATCTAAGTGTTCTGGCACATGCAAGAGGACGGGCCGTTGGCTCCTTCAAGCAGAAGTATTCTCGCAGGGTGGCGCATGGCGCGTACGCCGAGTACCTGGAGAAGCTTCAGGATCATGTCGGCCGCATGTGAGATGAGATGTGGGATGGATCGAACTATGTACGCTTGAGTACGCTTAATGATGGTTGAACTTTGTACTTATGGTTGAACTATGCTTATGTACGTGTACGCTTATTATCTATGTCTGAGTATGTTAAATATTATGCCAAATTTTGGTCAAAATTACAACGGGGGACCAATAAACCGGGACGGAGGTAGTACGTCAATCACACACGGTTCCCAAAATTGGAACCGTGTGCAATGACTTTGATTTTGCCTGCTATGTCAATCACACACAGTTCGCTCTAGCAAACTTTCGCCCCCAAAATTATTTGTGGGACAGAAAACACTCACCACCCAATTCAAAAAAGAAAAAAGAAAACCCTCACCATCCCCACATCACAAAAACCCTCACCCCGCCCGCCACCCCCTCGGCCCCTCCGGTACGTTCCTCATTCACACCTGCACAAGCTCCTCCGCGTCTATGCCATGGCACGGCCTATCGCGGTGGTAAACACTTAGCTCGCCGCCTGTCGCCGCCGCTAGGCTACTGGCAAAGCCCACCGCATTTTGCCACTTCCACTTGCCGCCGCCTATCACCATCGACTTTCTCACGCTGCTCACGGTCGGCCCAGCTCTGCTCATTTGGGGAATTGCCCTACTGAGGGTTCTTTCTCATGGACGACAAGGTAAGTAATTTATCGAGATATTATCTCATCTCTTATCCCAGTTCATCTGCCTCCTTTAATGGGAAATCACCGTGAATTCATTTTTATTCGAGCTGATTTGAGGGTTTTCTTTCAGTCATAGAATGTACAGTGTGCCCACACTTCAGGACTTGGCGACCACCCCTAGAGATTCCATCTCATCGTACCGGATAACTTGAGGACGCGCGCGGTATGTTCAATCTCGCCCTAAATCGGTTGGCATGGCCTACTTTCTTGAACATATTCTAAATATTGCTACATTTGGATAAAAGGTGCCACATGCACCATATACGTCAAAGGGGATTTCCCCCCTCTTCTTTCTATATTAGGCAAATTAATGATGTATTGTTCTTTCGATTACTCTCATATTTCCATGACATCATGTTTACCCTATCTGTTTAATTATAGACTTTTGTCCTTCGATTTCAACTGATGTACAGTTCTTTCAATTTGGGCTAATATTTGCATGTTACCATATTTTCTTTAACAATCCTACCATTTTCTGTAGGACATCCCTTGCTATGCAACAGATTATGTAGTGCACAATTTTTCCCTTTACATACATCAAGGCTCCATGAATGTCATTCTGCACACAAACCATGGATTTACAATCGTTGCTACTGTAAGACTTGATGAACATGGTGACTCATGTTTTGGCACTGGCTTTTGGAATGAAATTGCAAAGCTGGCACTAAAAATTCACTGCACATAGAAGGGCCTGGTCATAAGATATATGCTAACTTCCCCGACAAAATCATCCATCCATACTTTGTTCGAAGTAAGTTTTCTTTTCAACTATCTGCATATGTTGACTTACCCAGCAATGTCAAATGAATTGTGTAGTATTTAAGCAACCAATTCTTATTCCCTTTTCTTACTATATCCCCACCTAATAACTTCTAGTTAGCAATGCACTTTTCTATTGCCCTGTTTTAATTAAATATTCCATGTACTCCCATTTCTATCAGAAAGCGTTGCTGACAAGGAGACTCCGAAGGTGGAGAACGGGGCTGCCAACAAGCGGAGGCGGGGTGAGCTAGAACCGCAAGCGACTCCAGCAGGCCTAGACTTAATCAGCGGCCTCCCCGATGATATGTTGAGAGTCATCATCTCCCTCCTCCCAATCAAATATGGGGCACGGACAACCCTCCTTTCCCGGCGGTGGCGCCCCCTATGGAATTCTAGCCCTCTCGACCTCATCGACACCCACGAGCTCTGCCATGGCTATCGCAAAAGCTTGGATGCGTTCTCCAAGATCCTTGGCAGTCAGCTTGGCCCAACCAAAGGCCTTAGAATGGCCAAGTTCCGTTCCAACGGCAAGGACCGATCCAAGCTTGATGACTGGTTCCGATCCCCCGCCCTAGATCAGCTCGAGGAGCGCACTTTTGATGATGGGCATATGCGGTCGCTGCCAACATCCGCACTCCGCCTCGCGCCCATGCTGCGCGTCACCAAGTTCACGAACTGCCATTTCTCGCCCCTTAATGATGCACCCGCTCTTATTCTACCATAACTAAAGCACCTCGAGCTCATCGTCGTCTGCCTCTCAAAGGGTGCCATGGAGCGGCTGCTCCGTGGTTGTACTGCACTCGAGTACCTTCCTTTTCAGGCGGTCAATGGGTTTAGTACCTTCCGCATCACCTCCGTGACTCTCCGGACTATTTATGTGTGTTGCTGGTGCGGCAGGAAGACATCACAAAAGGTGGACCACGGTATGGTCATCCAGGACACACCTGCACTTGAGATATTACTTGTAGTTGATCAAGAAGGTCCAACAAGAATCAATGTCATTTCTGCGCCGAAATTGACAATGGTGGGCTACTCGTCTGACAAATACTCTGAACTTGTTATTGGATCCACACCCGTTCAGGTACAACAACCTCCTTCTACCTCTCCTTCTACAAATTAACATTATTTCTAGTTTTGAAGATGTTTGTTTGTCTATCATTTAGAAAATGATTCTGACAAGCTTGACCATGAAACTACGCACAGTGAAGGTCTTGGCACTAGAATCTATCGGGCCCGACCTGGAGCAAGTTGTTGTTCCCTGAGATGCTTTCTGTGCCTGGAGAAGCTATATATCGAGGTGATGTTCCTTTCCTGTTAAATGTTAACCATAAGGGAGTTCAATTTGTGACACCCTTTTCCAAGTTTACAATGACAATGTACTACGATTTCTGAAGGAATTTTGGAGGATTTCAGTACATACATGCCCCCCATACTGGTTGCTTGATCCATATGGTTACATTCAATAAGCATTTCTCCTTTGGATTCATCTGTACTAGTTTTCTTAGGGAACTTTTCATCCACTCCAACCTCTTGTGAAGAAGGCTACATTTTTCTAGAATTGTCGTTGTAATGGGACACGGATACCCCGAAGACGGCAAGATGATATTTCAAGACATCGGGGCTAGCAAAGCCCCTCAGTTCGACTGCCCGGCCGCTCCTGCCGGCTCCCCGTCTGACTGCACTACCCGGCCGGCTACCGACTGCCGGCCACCGACTACGCCAACCAGTCGACTGCCAACTGCAGCCCGACCCGACATCAATGAGACAACCGTACCGCGGTGCCATCATCTACAGTGTACCGTGTCCCCTGGGTACTGATTTATAAAGTACCCCAGGGGACAAGCATGACAGGTGCCATGCCACTATACCATGCCTACTTGGCTTGGCATGTAAGCTACCCAAGGTAGCTTACATCCAACGCCACCACCCACATAGCTTACATAGCAAGCTACCTCACACTATAAATACACTACCCATCCATCCATCCAGGAGGATGGATCCTCTCACGCATGCACATATGCCACATGCGCTTGGCCGGCCGCAAGACCACTCACGCATGCATGTTCAGTCCCATGCAACCACTAGCTCATATGCATATATACCAAGTCAGATGCCTATGGCACTGACTCCAGATACAGCTCCAGGAGCACTTTGTACTGCCCGATGTACACCTCAGATATATACTCAGACATGCAGGAGTAGGGGTATTATCTCTCCAGAGAGCCCCGAACCTGGGTAAACCACCGCGTGCTACTCGCATACTCGCTCCCGGTCCTATCAGCAGCAGTCCTACCCACACACTAAGCCCTTGTGGCATCTGTCGACTCGCCAGCACCCCGTGAGAAATACCACGACAAGAATGTAATCAAATGCCCATGTTAATCATGTCAGATCGAAGATGGCATGTTAGTGCATTTTACAAATCCTGCAAACCAAATAGCTAGTCATGTAGTAATGTTCAAAACTGCATGTAGGCACTAACACGTTTTCTTCTTTTGCAGATAAGATTAGGCCTAGTGGTGGATAATGTGATACAATATAACAATCACGTCGAATGCCTAGATCTGCATCTCTCATAAATTACTTTGAAATCCTACCGAGGGACCTTACCGGAGATTATATCGCCAGGTTCTTTGTTCTCAGAGCAAGGGTGCTAAAGGAAATGAGGTTTTCCCTACATTTATTTCGCAAAAATGAATGGTCTGTTGATCAGCGCCGGTGCCTGTGGCAGAATGGAGTAGGCTCTATAAATGCTGAATTTCATTTTGGAACTTCAGATGACAGAGTAATCAGAAGTCATCGGGTCAACCCCATACATGACTTCTCAGTGGCCGACCCCTTCGCAAAAATTGTGAGGTTTCGAAGCCAGACTTAGAAGTGGTGATATTAGTTTGAACCTCTATGATATCCATGTTCAGCGCATCAGCGCGAGCGTTTGCATCTGATGAGCTGAATTTCATTTCTAATATTAGTTTGAACCTTGTAATCTTTGAATTTGAGCCATATAAGTCTGGAATTTAAACCTTGTATCATTTAGAGCTTTTGTGGTACAATCGTTGAAATGGCATCGTATGAGACTCGTATATTGCTAGCACTATTTTGACCCTAGTATGCAATGGTCTTAGATTTTATTAACCATTCTTGAATCAGTTTACCTTGTCGATCTCACAGCACACGATCTGTATAGCTAACTCGACTACGATCTTCGACAATATTGCACACAATTGGTTTCTTCCACCGTGTGCACTGTAGAGCGCAGAATTAATTACCGCACTCGAGTGTCCATCATCACCCTTCTGTGTAACTTTGACCTCATCACCGAAGGGTAAACTTATGGCCGAAGTCATTCCACACACTTCATTTTTACAAAGGTTTTTGCCAATAAACGCCCATCATTTGTCCCTCTTCTAGCCGACGCATAGCCAAACTAGTCGGGCAGGAAGCTTGCGCGGTAAACAGCACGGCAGCACGGGAACAGGCTCTTCGAGCCCACGCCTGGGGTGCAGTGTTGTCAAGCGTGCACTGGATTCTAAAATCCTCCGCTATGAACGACGTGACAAGACGTGACGATTACAGTCCGGCCGGCCCCCATTTATTACAGCGGGCATTTAACCTACCCTTGTGTCTCTTCAACCTTTCGGTCACACCCCACCATTGCAAGAAGCACACCCACCACGAGAAATACTTAGAGGGTATGCTCCAAGCGGCTGCCGACGATGAGCAGCAGTTCACCATGCGTGCCGTGGTGGACACCCACAGAAGGTTCATGGACCTCTCGGTGGTGTACACCAACGACCCGGTCTGGGCGGAGCACTCCATCCACATCATGGAGTTGTTGCTTACCGAGGAGAAGTACAAGGTGGTCGGGTTCGACCTCGAGTACACTCGCGCTCATGTCGGGTCTCGTCCTAAGGTCACCGTCGCCCAGTTGTGCGTGCGCCACCACGTCCTTGTCTACCACTACTGCCTAGCCACAAGGCCTTGCGAGCGTTTCGCCAGGTTTGTCAACAGCCCCCACTACATGTTTGCTACGGTGAACATCACCAACAATGTAAAGGCGCTCGAGAATTCGGGCATTGCCTGCCAGAATCTTGTCGACATCCAGGACCAATACAAGATCAGGGGCAGCAAGGTGCATGAGAAGGACTCACTGGTTCACCTCGCCGAGGCCATCATCGACCCCTACTACAGAGACATGAAGGATTCGTGCAACAAGTACAAGCGTGCCTGGCACTCGGCCTGGTTGGTGAAACTCGACAAAGCTCACGTCGTGTACGCGGCCAAGTAGGTGTACACGAGCTACGACATGTACAGGCGGATCGTTAACATGAGGAAATCCCTCCTTCCCCAAAACGGCCAGGGATCCAGTCGGAAGCAGAGCAATGGCAAGCGTCGTCGCAACAACAAGTAGATGATTAGAACCTTGTTTCTCCTACTTTAGTATGCATGTAATTGCTTTCTTTGGTGTGTGGAAATGTTATGTGCGTAGTCACTTGTGTAATTGTATGCTTAATTTGGTTATGCAATGCTGTATTTTTAAGTATATATGTTGATGTTGTAGACAGAGCGTAGATGTTGTGCAGACAAAGAAAATCACATCGCACACGGACTAGACAATGGAACCCGTCGGTGATGTTTTCATCAATCACTAACAATTGTATACCTGCAATCGTTTGCTCACAACACACACGGCTTGTTAGCAGTAATCGTCTGTGTTGTTATCGGTCTTCGCACACGTCTCCGGTTACACACCTGTTTGCCTCGTATCACACACATCTTGTTCATTTGAACAGTTTCTGTTCTCATGTATCAACACAAACAGTTCATCTAAGTGAACTGCATGCCGTATATCGCAAACACCTTTGATCTGGCTGACCTTTTCTTTTGTGTTGCCTAATCACAAACAATTCATCCGAGTGAACCGTATGTTGTGTATCGCACAGGCCTTCATCTGGCTGCCCATTTATTTTGTTCCTCCTCATCGCAAACAGTTCATTGGACTGAATCGTATGCCCTTCATCGCACACGCAAATAAAACCTCAACCGTGTTTGATGCATCCATCATTGCAAACATTTTATACATTTTTGATGGTTTTCATACAGCACCGTTTGCGATTATTGCATTGCACATAGTTTCTCGAAGGGTCTTTGTTCGTAGTGTCGCGTTAGCAGCATCCTGCAGTAGTGGTAGCTATTTCTAATGCATAACCCCAAAATGATAGTGGTATATTGGTAAGAGACATCATAGATCGCACCATATCTAAAAAAGTACGGTTATGACGTTCGGACACGCCATTACTCCATGGTGTTCCAGGTGGCATGAGTTGTGAAACTATTCCACATTGTTTTTAATGAAGGCCAAACTCATAAGTCAAATATTTGCCTCTGCGATCAGATCATAAAAACTTTATTTTCTTGCTACGATGATTCTTAACTTCACTCTGAATTTCTTTGAACTTTTCAAATGTTTCAGACTTGTGTTTCATTAAGTAGATGTACCCATATCTGCTTAAATCATCTGCGAAGGTCAGAAAATAACGATACCCGCCGCGAGCCTCAACACTCATCGGACCGCATACATTAGTATGTATTATTTCCAATAAGTCAGTGGCTCGCTCCATTGTTCCGGAGAACAGAGTTTTAGTCATCTTGCCCATGAGAAATGGTTCACAAGCATCAAGTGATTCATAATCATGTGATTCCAAAAGCCCATCAGCATGGAGTTTCTTCATGCGCTTTAGACCAATATGACCTAAACGGCAGTGCCACAAATAAGTTGCACTATCATTATTAACTTTGCATCTTTTGGCATCAATATTATGTGTATCACTGTGATCGAGATTCAGTAAACCATTTACATTGGCTGTAAGACCATAGGAGGTTTTATTCATGTAACCAGAACAACAATTATTCTCTGACTTAAATTAATAACAGTATCACAATAAACATGATTCAATCATATTTATGCTCAACGCAAACACTAGATAACATTTATTTAGTTCCAATACTAATCCCGAAGGTAGAGGGAGTATGCGATGGTGATCTTATCAACCTTGGAATCATTTCCAACACACATCGTCACCTCGCCCTCAATTAGTCTTTGTTCATTTTGTAACTCCGTTTTGAGTTACTAATCATAGCAACTGAACCGCTATCAAATACCCAGGGGCTACTATGAACACTAGTAAAGTACACATCAATAACATGTATATCATATATAGTTTTGTTCACTTTGCCATCCTTCTTATCTGCCAAGTATTTGGGGAATTTCCGCTTCTAGTGACCATTTCTGTTTTAGTAGAAGCATTGGGTCTAGCTTTGGGCTTCTTCATGGGAGTGGCAACTTGCTTGCCATTCTTCTTGAATCTCCCTTTCTTTCCCTTGCCCTTTTACTTGAAACTAGTGGTCTTGTCAACCATCAACACTTGATGCTCTTTCTTCATTTCTACCTTCGCCAATTTCAGCATCGCGAAGAGCTCGGGAATCATTTTCGTCATCCCTTGCATATTATAGTTCATCACAAAGTTCCAGTAACTTGGTGATAATCACTAGAGAACTTTATCAATCACTATCTTATCTGGAAGATTAACTCCCACTTGATTCAAGCGATTGTAGTGCTCAGACATTCTGAGCACATGCTCACTGGTTGAGCTATTCTCCTACATCTTGTAGGCAAAGTACTAGTCAGAGGTCTCATACCTCTCGATTCGGGCATGAGTCTGAAATACCAATTTCAGCTCCTGGAACATCTTAGATGCTCCATGGCGTTCAAAACGTTTTTGAAGTCTCGGTTCTAAGCTGTAAAGCATGGCGTGCTAAACTATCAAGTAGTCATCATACCAAGCTTGCCAAACGTTCATAACGTCTGCATCTGCTCCTGCAATAGGTCCGTCACCTAGCGGTGCATCTAGGACATAATTCTTCTGTGCAACAATGAGGATAATCCTCAAATCACGGATCCAGCCCGCATCATTGCTACTATCATCTTTCAACTTACTTTTCTCTAGGAACATATCAAAAAATAAACAGGGAGCTATAACGTGAGATATTGATCTACAACATAATTTGCAAATACTATCAGGACGAAGTTCATGATAAGTTAATGTTCAATTAATCATATTACTTAAGAACTCCCACTTAGATAGACATCCCTCTAGTCATCTAAATGATCGCGTGATCCATATCAACTAAACCATGTCCGATCATCACGTGAGATGGAGTAGTTTTCAATGGTGAACATCTCTATGTTGATCATATCTACTATATGATTCACGTTCGACCTTTCGGTCTTAGTGTTCTGAGGCCATATCTGCATATGCTAGGCTCATCAAGTTTAACCTGAGTATTCAGCGTGTGCAAAACTGGCTTGCACCCCTTGTATGTGAACCTTATCACACCCGATCATCACGTGGTGCCTCGGCATGATGAACTATAGCAACGGTGCATACTCAGGGAGAACACTTATACCTTGAAATTTAGTGAGAGATCATCTTATAATGCTACCGTCGTACTAAGCAAAATAAGATGCATAAAAGATAAACATCATATGCAATCAAAATAAGTGATATGATATGGCCATCATCATCTTGTTCCTTTGATCTCCACCTCCAAAGCACCGTCATGATCACCAACATCACCAGCTTGACACCTTGATCTCCATCATAGCATCGTTGTCGTCTCGCCAACTATTGCTTCTACGACTATCGCTACCGCTTAGTGATAAAGTAAAGCAATTACATGGCGATTCCATTTTGTACAATAAAGCGACAACCATATGCCTCTTGCCAGTTGCCGATAACTGTTACAAAACATGATCATCTCATACAACAATTTTTATCTCATCACGTCCGGACCATGTCACATCACAACATGCCCTACAAAAACAAGTTAGATGTCCTCTACTTTGTTGTTGCAAGTTTTACGTGGCTGCTACGGGCTTCTAGTAAGAACTGTTCTTACCTACACATCAAAACCACAATGATTTTTCATCAAGTGTGTTGTTTTTAACCTTCAACAAGGACTGGGCGTAGTCAAACTCGATTCAACTAAAGTTGGAGAAACAGACACCCGCTAGCCACATGTGTGCGGAGCACGTCGGTAGAACCAGTCTCATGAACGCGGTCATGTAATGTCGGTCCGGGCCGCTTCATCCAACAATACCGCCGAATCAAAGTAAGACGTTGCTGGTAAGCAGTATGACTATTATCGCCCACAACTCTTTGTGTTCTACTCGTGCATATAACATCTACGCATAGACCTGGCTCGGATGCCACTGTTGGGCAACGTAGTATTTCAAAAAAAAATCCTACGATCATGCAAGATCTATCTAGGAGAAGAATAGCAACGAGCAGGGAGAGTGTGTCCACATACCCTCGTAGCCCGAAAGCGCAAGCGTTTAGTAAAGTAGTTGACGTAGTCGAACGTCTTCGCGATCCAACCGATCCAAGTACCGAACGTACGACACCTCCGCGTTCAGCACACATTCAGCTCGATGACGTCCCACGAGCTCTTGATTAAGTTGAGGCCGAGGGAGAGTTCCATCAGCATGACAGCGTGGTGATGGTGATGATGAAGTTACCGGTGCAGGGCTCCGCCTAAGCACTACAACGATATGATCGAGGTGTGTAACTATGGAGGGGGGCACCGCACACGGCTAAGAGAAACTTGTATGTCCTTTGGGGTGCCCCCTCCCACGTATATGAAGGGGGGATGAGTAGGAGGTCGGCCTAGAAGAGGCCCGCGCCAAGGGGAGTCTAACTATGATTCCCAATCCTAGTTGGAGTCCCCTTCCATCCAAGAGAGGGAGAAGGAGGGAAGGAGGAAGAGGGGAGAAGGAAAGAGAGGGTGCCGCCCCCTCCCTAGTCAAATTCGGACTGGCCATGGGGGGCGCGGCCTCCCTTGTGGCCCTCCTCTCCTTTCCACTAGGGCCCATGAAGGCCCATGAACTTCCGGGGGGGTTCCGGTAATTCCCGGTACTCCGAAACATATCCGGAACGACCCGAACCATTCCGGTGTCCAAATGTAACCTTACAATATATGAATCTTTATGTCTCGACCATTTTGAGACTCCTCGTCATGTTCGTGATCTCATCCGGGACTCCGAACAAACTTCGGTTCATCAAAACACGAAACTCATAATACAAATCGTCATCGAACGTTAAGCGTGCGGACCCTACGGGTTCGAGAACTATGTAGACATGACCGAGACATATCTCCGGTCAATAACCAATAGCGGAACCTAGATGCTCATATTGGTTCCTACATATTCCATGAAGATCTTTAACGGTTAAACCGCACAACAACATATGGTGTTCCCTTTGTCATCGGTATGTTACTTGCCCGAAATACGATCGTCGGTATCATCATACCTAGTTCAATCTCGTCACCAGCAAGTCTCTTTACTCGTTCCGTAATACATGATCCCGCAACTAACTCATTAGTCACATAGCTTGCAAGGATTCTAGTGATGAGCATTACCGAGAAGGCCCAGAGATACCTCTCCAATACACGGAGTGACAAATCCTAATCTCGATCTATGCCAACTCAACAAACACCTTAGGAGACACCTGTAGAGCATCTTTATAATCACCCAGTTACATTGTGACATTTGATAGCACACAAGGTGTTCCTCCGGGGTTCGGGAGTTGCATAATCTCATAGTCATAGGAATATGTATAAGTCATGAAGAAAGCAATATCAATAAAACTTAACGATCATTATGCTAAGCTAACGAATGGGTATTGTCCATCACATCATTCTCCTAATGATGTGATCCCGTTCATCAAATGACAACACATGTCTAAAGTCAGGAAACTTAACCATCTTTGATTAATGAGCTAGTCAAGTAGAGGCATACTAGGGACACTCTGTTTGTCTATGTATTCACACATGTACTAAGTTTCTGTTTAATACAATTCTAGCATGAATAATAAACATTTTTCATGATATAAGGTAATATAAATAACAACTTTATTATTGCCTTTAGGGCATATTTCCTTCAGCGCCAGGGGGCCTGGCGCACCCAGGTGGGTTGTGCCCACATGGTGGCCCCCCTCTGGTAGTTATTTGTTCTAATAATTCTTACATATTCCGTAAAAAATCCCCATGAAGTTTCAGCTCATTTGGAGTTGTGCAGAATAGGTAGCCTGACGTAGCTTTTCCAGGTCCAGATTTCCCGCTGCCAAAATTCCCCCCTTGGTGTGTTCCTTGCATACTATGAGAGAAAAGGCATTAGAATTACTCCACAAAGCATTATTATGGATAAAAACATTATAAATAACAATAGGAAAACATGATGCAAAATGGATGTATCAGCTAGCAGCCCCCCTTGTGTCAACACGAAGGGAATCCTAAGCTATGAATGCATGCCCCCCCTTGTGTGGGCACGAAGGGAATTCTAAGCTATGAATGCATGCTCCCCTCATGTCGGTACGAAGGGAATCCTAAGCATTCATCTCCGACTGAATCCTAAGCTACGAATGCATGCCCCCTCGTGTCGGCACGGAGGGGATCCTAAGCTATGAATGCATGCCCCCAACCGAGGTTCGCCTAGCAAAGTGCGAAGTAGCAGCCCACCCCCCCCCCCCCCCCACACACACTTTTAGTCGGCGGGACAGAGAGGCATCTCACCAAGATGGATCATAAAACGGACCAAGAATAGTCCACCTTGGCCATACAACCTCTCTCTTGTTGTTGGTAAAAGTGATGGCCATCCATGTGACCCCGGAGAAGGGCTAGCTCGCCAATAATCACGCAAGTAGCTAGTCCCCGAAGACCACCACTGCATGCATGTGGCCCAAAAATATATTGTTATCCAAGTGAGTGTCGGTCCTAAACAAATGGTTTTAACCCCTTTCCGCGACGGCATTCGGAACTATCGCCAAGTGAGTGTGGGCCATAGGGGGGGTCCTTCCCACATGACCCATAAGCCATTGGGGATATGCCCTCCTGTCACACACATGATGTCTACTACACAACCTTCTTCTTGTAGACGTTGTTGGGCCTCCAAGTGCAGAGGTTTGTAGGACAGTAGCAAATTTCCCTCAAGTGGATGACCTAAGGTTTATCAATCCGTGGGAGGCGTAGGATGAAGATGGTCTCTCTCAAGCAACCCTGCAACCAAATAACAAAGAGTCTCTCGTGTCCTCAACACACCCAATACAATGGTAAATTGTATAAGTGCACTAGTTCGACGAAGAGATAGTGATACAAGTGCAATATGGATGGTAGATAAAGGTTTTTGTAATCTGAAATTATAAAAACAGCATGGTAGCAAGTGGTAAAAGTGAGCACAAACGGTCAATGCTAGGAGACAAGGCCTGGGGTTCATACTTTCACTAGTGCGAGTTCCCTCAACAATAATAACATAATTGGATCATACAAATATCCCTCAACCTGGAACAAAGAGTCACTCCAAAGTCACTAATAGCGGAAAACAAACGAAGAGATTATTGTAGGGTACAAAACCACCTCAAAGTTATTCTTTCTGATCGATCTATTCAAGAGTCCGTAGTAAAATAACACGAAGCTATTCTTTCCGTACAATCTATCCTAGAGTTCATACTAGAATAACACCTTAAGACACAAATCAACCAAAACCCTAATGTCGCCTAGATACTCCAATGTCACCTCAAGTATCTGTGGGTATGATTATACGATATGCATCACACAATCCCAGATTCATCTATTCAACCAACACAAAGAACTTCAAAGAGTGCCCCAAAGTTTCTACCGAAGAGTCAAGACGAAAACGTGTGCCAACCCCTATGCATAAGTTCACGAGGTCACGGAACTCGCAAGTTGATCAACGAAACATACATCAAGTGGATCACGTGATATCCATTGTCACCACATATAAGCACATGCAAGACATACATCAAGTGTTCTCAAATCCTTAAAGACTCAATCCGATAAGATAACTTCAAAGGGAAAACTCAATCCATCACAAGAGAGTAGAGGGGGAGAAACATCATAAGATCCAACTATAATAGCAAAGCTCATGATACATCAAGATCGTGCCGAATCAAGAACATGAGCGAGAGAGAGAGAGGGAGAGAGATCAAACACATAGCTACTGGTATATACCCTCAGCCCCGATGGTGAACTACTCCCTCCTCTTCATGGAGAGCGCCGGGATGATGAAGATGGCCATCGGAGAGGGATTCCCCCCCCCCCTCCGATAGTGTGCCGGAACGGGTCTAGATTGGTTTTCGGTGGCTACAGAGGCTTACGGTGGCGGAACTCTCGATCTAGGTTTCTTTCTAGAAGTTTGGGGTTATATAAGAGGTGTTGGAGTCGGGAACAAGTCAGGGGGATCCCCGAGGCGGCCACGAGGTAGGGGGCGCGCCCCCCACCCTTGTGGTGGCCTTGGGACTCTTCTGGCCCATCTCCGGTACTCCGTGGGCTTCTTCTGGTCCAGAAATGATCTCCGTGGAATTTCAGGTCAATTGGACTCCGTTTGGTTTTGCTTTTCTGCGATACTCGAAAACAAGGAAAAACAGAAACTGGCACTAGGCTCTAGGTTAATAGGTTAGTCCCAAAAATCATATAAAATAGCATATAAAACATCCAAGGTTGATAATAGAATAGCGTGGAATAATCAAAAATTATAGATACATTGGAGATGTATCAACACGCTCGGCAAAATGAGGTCGTGTGCCACCGGCGAGCACTAAAATACAGACATACGTACAGTAGTGCTAAAAATACAATTATACACGTGAAATCATTTCCGGTCGTAAGTACATCCCACACAGTCAATCACCACTAAACATTTCCATTCGTATATACATCTCACACGGTCAGTCACCACTAAACGTTTCCGTTCGTATATACATCCCACACATTCACTACAAGGAAAATGTTTGCGCAAGGTGGCGTAACACAAACAGTTTTGAAGAGAATGTCATGTGTGATTGTTCATTGATCCAACACAGTTTATTCCAAGAAACTGTTTGCATTGCCTGAGGTCATCGCCCATGGCGTTTTCTCATTAACCGTTTGCAATAGGAAAACCCAATTAGCAAGCTAATTGGCCAATTAGGAGGCAAATTGCCCTATTATTAATAATCCATTTACTAATCTAATTGGCATTCATATTAAGCACATAATATATTCCATTTCCATATTAAGGAAGCAGGATTTCATAATTGAAATACATCAGAGTACAACTTGATATAGCTTTAGCACTCAGCTACCCCATTACACAACTGCACGAGCAGCAAGTTTTACATGCACCATCTAGAACCTTTCGAAATTAGCATCATAGACGGTACATAGAGAGATGCACCTCATCTGGAAAACTGCTGAAGCGGAAGGCGAATATTGAGACTTCATTCATGTTGAAGGTGTTTGCAACTTTAGGCTAGTGCCTGTGGATGATTGACCGTCCATCCTTCGACCTCTTCAGGAACACTTCAATATTGAACCGTGGGTGTTGTATGAAAATTTCCTCGCCTCCTGGCCATAGAGGTGGTTTGAGAGGTAATCATTAGTGAAGCCCGAAAACAAGGATGTGCATAAATATCTTCTCTATATTGGAAATGGGGCAAAGGAATACAAAAAGGCAAGGTATAATAGTTAGTACCATCTTGTAAACCTGAGTGCTTCCCATTGTTTCCCTGCAACACATATAAGGTAGTTAGTCATCAGGTTAAGTAAGGGTTCACATGCTATCAGTAAAATATGTTGATGATAAATAAGCACATTGCAGATTCATTAGATTAATTCAAGCCACATGGAAAACTCATTTATCCAAACCAAGCATGATTAAGAACTAGGAAATATAGCACTTCTATATGTTTCTCATGTATTAAGTGCAGCCAAATTCAATTTATTACTCACATGGTATACAATAACAGAATGCAGCCACAACAATTGAACATCGCATTGTAGAATTGAACCAAGCAGTTAACTAAACACCACAACAAATGAACCAAATGTTAACTGAGCACCACATTGCACAATATAACATACTCCTAATAGAAGATCAGACAGTTAACCAAACCAAGCATGCTTAACAACTTGGCAATATAGCAATTGTATTTGTCTTTCATGTATTTAGTATAGCCAAATTCGACTTATTCCTCACATGGTATACAATAACAGAATGCATCCACAACAATTGAACATCGCATTGCAGAATTGAACCAAGCAGTTAACTACACACCACAACAAGTGAACCAAGCCACAACAAATGAACCAAGACGTTAACTAAACACCAATTGAACAATATAACATACTCCTAATAGAAGATCAGACAGTTAACCAAACCAAGCATGCTTAACAACTTGGAAATATTGCACCATGAAGAATTGAACATCACATTTGCAGAATTGAACCAAGCAGTTAATTGAACACCACATTGCATGACATATAGAACCTATACACTGCACCCTCAAGAATTGAACATCACATTTGCAGAATTGAACCAAGAAGTTAATTGAACACCACATTGCACGACATATAGAACATATACACTATAGCAGAAGATTGCATGGTAAAAGTAGATAGCACAATTCACTAGAATTTGTTAAGAAAAGGTAGTAGCGAGCAAACTGAACATGGGTCCTTATAGTGAGCTGATAGGACAAGCTACTCCTCATTGTCGGAGATATCGATGGTGATTGGCTCCTTGGACATGGAATAGGGCGAGGCCTCCGCATTGTGGGTTCCCTCATTGTAGTGGTGAGTTGCTTGAGCCACTCCGGGCATCAACCTGCTAGCTCTCAAGATGAGGTAAGCAAATGCACGCTGAGAAAACACCTCGTAGTCTTTGTCGAAGGCACTAACGGTGGCCTTGAGAAAACGCCACGAACTGTTGTTTAAAGCAGCCAACTACGTCGGGGCGTCGGCGCGCGAGGCGTCAATGGTGGCTTCGACGGCGAGGTGCTCCTCCAAGATCTGGGGTCGGCACGAATGGTAGCCATCGCGACCTCATCCGCGCATCCGACCACGATTTGCTTCTCTGCTGCCCAATTATCCTTGAGGTCCTGGCTATACTGTGTGCACCATGGCTTAGGCCGGCGCTTATTTGGTGGAGGGGTCGGTGATTTGGGTGGAAGGTGCCGCGCTCACGCCGGCGGTCGGGGCATGTGGGATGTGGAAGGAGGAGAATGGGGTTGGGTGTGGATTACCTGCCTGGATAGGCGAGGCCGAGCAGCGTGAAGGAGGGTCGCCGGCGAGGAGGCGGAGGCGCTGCAAGCAAGGAGTGAAGGTTTCAACTTGGAAAGGAAGGCGGGAAGAGGGGAAATGTGGATTTTGGTAAGGGCGAGGGGGTGGGGAGGTAGATATTTACACGGAAGCCGAAAATTTGGAATCGCTTCGACAAAAACTGGCGTGCAAAGTGCCATCAAACACGGTGCATAGATATTTTGTGCTGCATCTCACATGGTTGGTTATAATAAACTGTGTGGGATCTACTTGATTTTTGGTCTTGATTTGAATTACATAATGGGGTCGCAGTGGCCATGGACGGTGTTTGAATTGCTAGACCTTTTATCTGCAGTGATCATAAAAGAATTGGAATTATTCTGGGTTCGTTTGGACATTTTTATGCATTAAGTGAGTTTTCAATGCATTTATGTGCATAATTCAAATTTGAACTACATGCACATGCTCCAGTGCATATGAATTCATTGAAAAATAAAATCTTTGTCCTTGGTGGCATGCTTAGGTCCCATGCAAGAAATGGGAATGAATTTCAAACACCATGGCACCGTTGATTGCCGGCAAAACATTGAGATGCCTGGTTTTTAATTCTAGTAAATCCGAAACTCATCTAAAATTCATGAAACTTGGCATGCTATCATGGAGTGGCATCAACATGCCGTGGTGCAAATTTTGTCCCATTTGGGGCAGGTTTGGGTATATGCTTCTCACAAACCGGAGCTTCTCACAACAAGCATGATGGTTTTCGGAAGGGAACGTCCCACCTTTGGGGACGAAACGATATATATTGCCTCTTATTGCTTTCAAGTATTTTTCTCGTGTCAACATAGAACAACAGGAGAGTTGTGTGAATTTTTGTGATTTTTTGGGGTTCGTTTGGACATTTTTATGCATTAAGTGAGTTTTCAATGCATTTATGTGCATAATTCAAATTTGAACTACATGCGCATGCTCCAGTGCATATAAATTGGTTGAAAAAACAAATATTTGTCCTTGGGTGCATGCTTAGGTCCCATGCAAGAAATGATAATGAATTTCAAACACCATGGCACCGTTGATTGCCGTCAAAACATTGAGATGCCTAGTTTTTAAATTCTAGTAAATCCAAAACTCGTCTGAAATTCATGAAACTTGGCATGCTATCATGGAGCGGCATCAACATGCTGTGGTACAAATTTTGTCCCATTTGGGGGCAGGTTTGGGTATATGCTTCTCACAAACCGGAGCTTCTCACAACAAGCATGATGGTTTTCGATAGGGAACGCCCCACCTTTGGGGACGAAATGATATCCATTTCCTCTTATTGCTTTCAAGTTTTTTTTCTCGTGTCAATATAGAACAACATGAGTGTTGTGTGAATTTTTGTGATTTTTTTAGGTTCGTTTGGACATTTTTATGCATTATCTGAGTTTCCAATGCATTTATGTGCATAATTCAAAGTTGAACTACATGCGCATGCTCCAGTGCATATAAATTGGTTGAAAAATCAAATATGTGTCCTTGGGTGCATGCTTAGGTCCCATGCAAGAAATTGGAATGAATTTCAAACACCAGGGCACCGTTGATTGCCAGTAAAACATTGAGATACCTGGTTTTTAAATTCTAGTAAATCCAAAACTCGTCTGAAATTCATGAAACTTGGCATCCTATCATGGAAGGGCACCTGACATGCTATGGTATTTTCCATGTCCATTTTGAGAGAAGGCGCACTTGAATAATGACAGCCAACAAAGGCATTTTGAAAAAAAATGACTGCCACTTTAATATCTCAAACGTTTGTATAATTCAAACCATGTGTGTTCGGTTAACCATTCACGTGACGCCACGTGTCTTGGTTTTGATGGCTATAGGAGGTGCCATGTGGACAACTGCTTGACTGAACGGGAGGCGTGCGAGCGCAGTCCGGTGCACACGCTCACCGGGAAGCGTGCAAGTTGTTCAACGCAGGATCTATGCATCTCTTCAATGCAAACGGTTCAGATTACGGTATGCAAATTAAAGCCAGACTTCGGCGCTAAGCCAAGAGACATAGCGATTTGTCAAAGTATGCAGCTAAAACTCAATATCTTTATCTATTTTTTGCAACTAAAATTCAGTAATTAAGCATAGGTTTCATTCATACTAGAGATTAAGTAGTCGTTCTCACCGGGAAGCGAGACAGCCTTGGACCGCCGCCCGCCTTGCTCCCACTAGTCTATATTAATGGCGCCGCCGAGCGGCCACACCCCCATCCTCGCCACACACACAATTCCTCTCTCTCCGCCCGCACCCTCGACACCGCTCTGAGTCCTCAAAGCCATCAGTGTACGGGGATGCCGCCGAAGCGCCCCATCAGAGGGAGTGGCGACGCCGGGGCTGCTGAAGCACTAGAGCACGGCGTAAATATGGAGACAGAGGTTCTCGTCCCCATCGACAAGGTGGAGAACAAGGCTGCCAACAAGCGGAGGTGGGTCGAGAAGGAACCGCAAGCGACTCCAGCAGGCCTAGACTTCATCAACAACCTCCCCAATGATATGTTGATAGTCATCATATCCCTCCTCCCAATTAGAAATCAGGCGTGGACAGCCGCCGTTTCCCGGCGGTGGCACACCCTATGGATCCGCACCCCTGTCGACCTCGTCTATGCCCACAAGCTCTTCATTAGCTATCACCAAAGCTTGGATGCGTTCTCCCAGATCCTCGGCAGTCACCATGGCCCAATCAAAGTCCTTATCGCGGGCAAGTTCTGTTCCACTGGCAAGGAGCGAGCCAAGCTTGACGAGTGGTTCCGATCCCGCGCCATAGATCAGCTCGAGAAGTTAAGTTATAATGATGGGCATATGAGCTTGCTGCCAACGTCCGCGCTCCGCTTCGTGCCCACGCTGTGCCTCGCCAAGTTCATGAACCGACACCCCCCTTAATTACATGCCTGCTGTTTTTCTACCACGACTGAAGCACCTCGAGCTCATCGCTTTCCGCATCCCAAAGGATGACATGGAGCGCCTGCTCCGCGGCTGTACTGCACTCGAGTTCCTTCGTCTTCAGGCGATGAATTGGTTGAGTACCTTGCACATCACCTCCAGGACTCTCCGCACTATTTATGTGTGTTGATGGTGCTGCAACAAGAGATCACGAAAGGTGGACCACAATATGGTCATCCAGGACACACCTTCACTTGAGAGATTACTTGTAGTTGATCAACAAGGTCCAACAAGAATCAATGTCATTTATGCGCCAAAATTGAAAGTGGTAGGCTACTCGTCTGTCAAATACTACAACTTTCAGGTACAACAGTCGCCTTATATACCTCTCCTTCTTGATATCAATGTTATTTCTAGTTTTGAAGATGTATGTTCGTCTGTGATCCAGCGAAGCTTCACCCAGACTCTAGGCACGGTGAAGATCTTGGCCCTAGAATATGTCGTCCCCAACCTGGACCAAGTTTTCAGTTGCTTGAGATGCTTTCCGTGCCTGAAGAAGTTGTATATCGAGGTGATGTACGTTTCCTGTTAAATGTTAACCATAAGGGAGTTCAATTTTTTGCACCTTTTCCCAAGTTTACAATTACTATGTACTATGATTTCTGAAGGAATTTTGGAGGATTTTAGGACATACACCCCCATCCCATATTGGTTGCTTCATTCATATGGTTACAATCGTCCATAAGCATTTCTCCTTTGGATTCATCTGTACTGGTTTCCTTAGGGAATTTATCATCCAATCCAACCTCTTGTGAAGAACGCTACATGTTTCTAGATTGTAATCAAATTAATGCCCATGTTAATCATGACAGATCAAAGATGGCAGGTTGGTGAATTTTACAAATCCTGCAAACCAAATGGGCGTGTAGCAGTGTTCAAAACTGCCTGTAGGCACTAACACATTCTCTTCTTTTGCATTGCATATTAGGCCTAGTGGAAGATGTTGATAACGACAATCACATCGAATGCCTGGATCTGCATCTCTCAAATATTACTTTGAACTCCTACCGAGGGACCCCACCGGAGATTACACTCGCCATGTTCTTTCTTGCCAGAGCAAAGGTGCTGAGGGTACTGAGGTTGAACACGCATTTAATTAGGAAAGATCAATGGTATGATTATTAGAGGTAGCTGGTACTGCGGAATGGAAGTGCCTCCAAAAATGCCAAACTTCGTATTGGAAGAGCATATGGCAAAGCAATTGGAAGTTATTGTGTCAAACGCATACATGACTTGTCAGTGGCTGATCCCTTTTCCGAAATTACGCGCTTTGCAATGTCTGCATTTGGGCATTATAATCTTTGAATTTGAACCTTGCAATATTTATGGTATTTGTTATATTGAACCATTTATGTTGTCTTGTCTCAACACAAACAGTTCATCCGGGTGAACCACATGATGTACATCGCACACACCTTGATCTGGCTGACCATTTCTTTTGTGTTGCCTAATCACAAACAGTTCATCCGAGTGAACTGTATGATGTACATCGCACACACCTTGATCTGGCTGACCGTTTCTTTTGTGTTGCCTAATCACAAACAGGTCATCCAACTGAACCGTATGTTGTACATTGCACACGCCTTCATTAGGTTGCCTGTTTCTTTTGTTCCGCCTCATCACAAACGGTTCATTGGACTGAACCTTATGCCCTGCATCGCACACGCAACTAAAATCTGAACCATGTTTGATGCATCCTCCATTGCAAACATTTTTTACCTTTTTGATGGTTTTTTTACATCCCCGTTTGTGATTAATGCATCGCACACAGTTTCGTGAAAGGGTCTCTGATCATAGTGTTGCGTTAGCAGCATCCTGCAGTAGTGATATATGTATGGAGAGGTGTGTTTTAAATACACAATGGAGCAACTTTGATGTGGCACCGTGATTTCGAACTAGAAATCCCCACACTGAGTGAGGGTTATTAGGTTGACGATGCATATGTATGTTACACCACACTTCAAGCCGACGACGGGGATTCATGCATGCATGCGTGCATAGGCTATGCGCTCAAACTTAATTAGGTCTGAATCTCACCATGAGCTATACTACGATAACACGAACCAAAGGAAGAATCCGCCATGGTAACCAATCTTGCTATCGGCCAAGGTGATCATGGATGTCCACACGGGCCCACGAATATATAGGCTTGTTGCCGATAACCACGCGAGGGAGTGTACAGTTCGAAGACAACCACTACATGCATATGTATGAAGGTGATGCGTGCATGCATGTTTGAATACAATTCACAATATTGTTGTGGTGTGTGCATCGAAAATCATGCAGTCCCCACACAGAGCGAGATAGGTTCATGACGTGTCGTTGTACTAGACACTTCGAATCGGTGGGAGGGATTCATGGGTACACATGCATGTGTGTGTGCTCAAACTGTATCATGTCATCTCAGAGCATGACCTATTACAAGCAAAAAATAACCCCTCCTAAGTCAAATTAACCTCTCTCGTTGTCAGGAAAAAAGTTGTAATAGACCAAGCGGGCCCACAGATGGAAAGCATCGATATCGCTCATGAACGCTTAAGTGGGTGCGAGAGGACAACCACCATTGCTTTGCATGTGGGCCAAACATATGTTGAATACCCAAAATCCACAACTTTGATGTGCCACATGCCTAAAAAACCGTAAACCCCCCACACAGAGCGAGGTTCATGAAGCATACTACATATGATGGTCCCCTTCCCTCTCTTCGACGCATACTATATGCTCCTACCGTAATACAACCCAAAGATAATCCTCCTCGATAATGAAATTAATTAACATCTCCCGATGTAGGTCAAAGTGATGCATGCATCGACGATGGCCTCATGGGCCCATAGATGGAAGCGTCACACGTGAGTGTCCTAGCTAGGATAACCACCGCCAGCATGCATGTGGGCCAAAGAGGTGTTGTGTGATGTTTGAATAGCCAATTTCACAACTTTGATGTGGCACGTGCCTTGGAAACCAAAAGGTCCCGACATTGAGTGAGGTGTACTTGTTCACGGACACATACATATAGTATATATGCTAGTCCCCACCCACCTCTTTGACGCGTAATATATACCACCATAACCCAAACAAAAACGATTCTACCTTGCTGGTCAAATTAACCTCACTGCCAGTTGTTTGTCAAAGTGATGGACGACGACCTCGCAGGCCCACAGGAAGCGTCACACGCGAGTATCGAGTGTCGTGTAGGATAACCATCGACTGCATGTGGCCAAAACATGTATGTATGAAAGGGTTGTGTAATGTTTTAAATAACGAATTCACGACTCTGATGTGGCACCTGCCTAACAAAACAGCGAACCCACATGGTGGCTCACAACTCGTAGTGTACTGCGAGCCACCCGCTGATGTCTGCTAGAACTACGTCGGTATTTCCCCAAAGAGGAAGGGATGATGCAGCACATCGACAGTAGGTATCTCAGTGCTGAGACCAAGGTTATTGAACCAGTAGGAGAACCAAGCAACACTATGTTAAAATCACCTGCACATCAATAATAAATACTCGCAACCCGACGTGTTAAAGGGGTTGTCAGTCCCTTTTGGGTAACGGCGCCAGAAATTGGCACGTGGACGGGAGAAAGTTGTAAATATTGATAGATCGAAGGCCAAATAAAATAATGTGCAACAAGGTATTTTTGTATTTTTGGTTTAATAAATTTGAAAATAAATGCAAAGGAAAATAGATCGCAAAGGAAAATATATTAAAGAAGAGACCCAGGGGCCGTAGTTTTCACCAGTGGATTCTCTCGAGAAAATAGCAAATGTGGGTAAACGAATTACTATTGGGCAATTGATAGAACATCAAATAATCATGATGATATCCAGGAAATGATCATTATATGGGCATCACGCCCAAGATTAGTAGGCTGACTCCTGCCTGCATCTACTACTATTACTCCACACATTAACCGCTATCCAGCATGCATCTAGTGTATTAAGTTCCTGGAGAAATAGAGTATTGCAATAAGAACGATGACATGATGTAGACAAGATATATTTATGTAGAAATAGACCACATCTTGTTATCCTTAATGGCAACGATACATACGTGTCGGTTCCCTTTCTGTCACTGGGATCAAGTACCGTAAGATCGAACCCATCACGAAGCACATCTTCCCATTGCAAGATAAATAGATCAAGTTGGCCAAACAAAACCCAAATATCGGAGAAGAAATATGAGGCTCTAAGCAATCATGCATATAAGAGATTGAAGAAGACTCAAATAACTTCCATGGATAAAAAGAGATAGATCTGATCATAAACTCAAAGTTCATCGGATCCCAAGAAACACACCGCAAAAGAGTTACATCATATGGTTCTCCAAGAGACCATTGTATTGATAATCAAACGATAGAGAGGAAGCCATCTAGAGCTACTAACTACGGGCCCGAAGGTCTACAAAAGACTACTCACACATCATCGGAGAGGCACTAATGGACATGATGAACCCCTCCGTGATGGTGTCTAGATTTGATCTGGTGGTTCTGGACTCTGCGGCAGCTGGAATTAATTTTCGTCGACTCCCCTAGGGTTTCTGGAATATTGGGGTATTTATAGAGCAAAGAGGCGGTTCGGGGGCACCCGAGGTGGGCACAACCCACCAGGGTGCGCTTGGGCCTCCAGGCGTGCCCTGGTGGGTTGTGCTCCCCTTGGAGCACCCCCTAGGCGCTTCTCCAACCCATTGGATGTCTTCTGGTCCAAAAAATCCACAAAAAGTTTCGCTGCCTTTGGACTCTATTTGATATTGATTACCTGCGATGTAAAAAACATGCAAAAAATAGCAACTAGAACATGGCACTATGTCAATAGGTTTGTACCAAAAAATGATATAAAATGACTATAAAATAATTATAAACCATCCAAGAATGATAATATAACAACATGGAACAATCAAAAATTATAGATACATTGGAGACATATCAGCATCCCCAAGCTTAATTCTAGCTCGTCCTCGAGTAGGTAAATGACAAAACAGAATTTTTAATGTGGAATGCTGCCTAACATATCATCACATATTCTTTTCTTTATAGCATGGTCATTTGGACTTTTATGACTCAAAGCAATAGTCTAGTTTTAACATGAGACTTAAATACACAAGCATATCAATAAGCAACTATGCATGTCTTTCAAAATATCAACGCTAAAATAAGTTATCCCTAGCCCATCATGCTCAATCATTGATCCATTCATGAAACACACTCGCATATTAGCTACACCCAATGCTCAACTATGATCATAGTGCCCCCTAGTTAGTGCTTTATAAGATAAGATGGAGACTCAAATTAAAAATAAAAATTGCATAAAGTAAAAGAAAGGCCCTTCGCGAAGGGAAGTAGGGATTTGTAGAGGTGCCAAAGCTCAAAGCGAAAATTGAGAGATAAAAACATTTTGAGAGGCATACTTTTCCACCAAAAAAACGACTTAGAGTTCCCAACACTTTCCATGCTAGATATATCATAGGCGGTTCCCAAGCAGAAACTAAATTTTATTCCTTTTTCCACCATACTTTCACTTTCCATGGCTAACCATATCCATGGGTGCCTTCCATACCAACACTTTCCAAGGAATTTATTATTTGACAACATAAAGTAAATTCATTTTTCATTTCGGGACTGGGCATCCCTAATACCTTTTCTTTACTCGCGTGCAATGACAAGTGAATAAACACTCATCGTGAGAATAACACATATAGCATGGAAAATATTAGCCACCCCTCACCGCCTCACAAGCGGTACCAGCACACAAAAGAGAAATTTATTTTGAATATTAGAGATGGCACATACAAATTTGCTTGCAATGGGAAAAGAATACCACATATAGGTAGGTATTGTGGACTCATGTGGCAAAACTGGTTTAAAGGATTTTGGATGCACAAGTAGTGATCATACTTAGTGCAAAATGAAGGCTAGCAAAAGATTGAGAAGCGACCAACCAAGAAACGAATAATCTCATAAGCGAGCATTAAGCATAATTAACACCGAATAATTCACCACAAGTAGGATGTAATTTCATTGCATAACTATTGACTTTCGTGCTTGCATAGGGAATCACAAACCTTAACACCAATATTCTTACTAAAGCATAATTACTCATTAACATGACTCACATATCACATCATCACATCTCAAAACTATTACAAAGAATCAAGATTATTTTGTCCAATGATCTTCATGAAAGTTTTTATTATATCCTTCTTGGATATCTATCACTTTGGGACTAATTTTCATGTGTTGCTTCTGATAAGCTCAAACAAATATAAGTGAAGATCATGAGCATAATGTTTCTTTCTCTCAAATTAATTTAAGTGAAGTCAGAGATAGTTTCTTAAAAAATTTACTAACTCTCAAATAAATCTAAGTGAAGCAAGAGAGCATTTCTTCAAAAATACTAAAGCACACCGTGCTCAAAAAGATATAAGTGAAACACTAGAGCAATCCCATAGCTCATAAAGATTTAAGTGAAGCATAGAGAGCAATTCTAACAAGTCATGGCATAATTTTTGGCTCTAAAAACAAGTGCCTCCAGAAAGGGATCAAGACTTAAAACACAAAGCAAAACAAGCAAAGACGCATATCATATAAGACGCTCCAATCAAAACTCATAGTATGTGACGAATAAAAATATAGCTTCGAGTAAAATACCGATGGTTGTTAGAAGAAAGAGGGGATGCCACTCGGGGCATCCCCAAGCTTAGTTGCTTGCTTCTCTTTGTATAATAGCTTGGGATGCCATGGGTATCCCCAAGCTTAGGCTCTTCTTATTCCTTATTCCTTCATCCATCGTAAGATAAGCCAAAACTTGAAAACTTCAATCACACAAAACTCAACAAAACCTTCGTGAGAGCCGTTAGTATAAGAAAACAAATCACTACTTTAAGTGTTGTTGCAAACCAATTCATATTTTATTCTTGCATTATATATACTGTATCCCAACTTTTCTATGGCAAAAACTCTTCAAAGAAAACAATAGAATCATCAAAACAAGCACACAACGCAAAGAAAACAGAATCTGTCAAAAACAAAACAGTCCGTAGCAATCTGGGTATTTCGAATACTTCTGTAACTCCAAAAACTCTGAAAACTTTAGTACGACCTGATAAATTTGTATATTAATCTACTTCAAAAAGAATTGGTATTTTATGACGCTCTGCCTAAAAATTAGAATTATTTCTGTGAGCGCAAAAGTTTCTATTTTTCAGCAAGATCAAACAACTATCACCCAAGAAGATCCTAAAGGTTTTACTTGGCACAAACACTAATTAAAACATAAACACAATCATAACAGTAGCATAATTGTGCTAACACACAAGAATAGGAGGCAAAAGGCAAAATAAATTCTATTCATTGGGTTGCCTCCCAACAAGCGCTATCGTTTCACGCCCCTAGCTAGGCATAAAAAAGGATCTAAGTTTTGTCATCTTTGGTCTTAGATCCATAAAATTCCCTCATGATTGATTCATATGGTGGCCTAATTCTTGTTATAGGAAAGTGTTCCATACCCTTCCTTGGTGGAAATTGGAACTTAATATTTCCCTCTTCCATATCAATCACGACACCGATAGTGCGTAAAAACGGTCTAGCAAGAATAATTGGACAAGACAGATTGTAATCAATATCAAGAAAAATAAAATATATGGGCACATAATTCCTATTTGCTAGAATAAGAACATCATTAATTCTTCCCATAGGCTTTTTAATAGTAGAATCCGCCAAGTGCAAATTTAAAGAACATTCTTCAATATTGGTAAGACCAAGCACATCACATAAAGATTTTGGAATTGTAGAAACACTAGCACCCAAGTCACATAAAGAAAAACACTCATAATTTTTAATCTTGACTTTGATAGTAGGTTCCCACTCATCATGTAATTTTCTAGGAATTGAAACTTCTAATTCTAACTTTTCTTCCAAAGAATTTATCAAAGCATCAACAATATGTTTAGTGAAAGCTTTATTTTGTTCATAAGCATGGGGTGAATTCATCATGGATTGAAACAAATAAATACAATCAATCAAAGAGAAACTATCATAATTAAAGTCTTTGTAATCCAAAAGAGTGGGCACATCACTAGTTAAAGTTTTGACCTCTTCAAACCCACTTTTATCAATTTTCTCAACAAGATTTTAACCCTCCGAATTATTGGGATGCCTTCTAGATAATGTTGACTCTTCTCCAGTCCCTTTATCATCAATCTTAATTTTGCTAAACAAGTAATCAATAGACGAAACACCAATTATTTTAAGATTTTCTTTATTTTTATCCTCTAATGAGATTGGTTTAGCTGCCATTTGATTTACTAGGGTAGCTTGTGCATCGGATATTTTTCGTAGCAAAATTCCAGCAATAGCATACTTAGATTGGAGATTGCAAACTTCTCTACTAATATCATCAAGCTGTTTTGAAATAGCATCTAGCACAACAGAGTGTTCCTTAAGTTCTTTGGTAAAATATTTATTGTGGTCAACTTGTGTGTTCATATATTCCTTAGTACTTTTCTCAATTTCAAGCAAAAAAATGGGGTAAGGAACTTCGTAATATTTTCACTGTGGCAATGCGTGCAAAAACATATCCGACAAGAAAACGGCGAACGAAAAAGAGGGAGGATAAAACGGCAAATTTTTGTGAAGTGGGGAAGAGGAAAATGAGAGGCAAATAGTAAATAATGTAAATTGCGAGGAGTTGAGATTTGTGATTTGGAACCTAGTAGACATTGATGATGTCTCCCCGACAATGGCACCACAAATTCCTTTTGATGTCTGCTAGAACTACGTCGGTATTTCCCCAAAGAGGAATGGATGATGCGGCATAGCAATAGCAGGTATTTCCCTTAGTGATGAGACCAAGGTTATCGAACCAGTAGGAGAACCAAGCAACACTACGTAAACAACACCAGCACACAAATAACAAATACTCACAACCCGACGTGTTAAAGGGGTTGTCAATCCCTTTCGGGTAATGGCGCCAGAAATTGGCACGTGGACGGGAGAAAGTTGTAAATATTGATAGATCGAATGCCACATAAAATAAAGTGCAGCAAATTATTTATGTATTTTTGGTTTAATAGATCTGAAAATAAAAGCAAAGGAAAATAGACCGCAAAGGCAAATGTATTAAAGAGGAGACTAGGGGGGCATAGTTTTCACTAGTGGCTTCTCTCGAGAAAAATAGCAAACAGTGGGTAAACGAATTACTATTAGGCAATTGATAGAACTTCAAATAATCATGACGATATCCAGGCAATGATCATTATATAGGCATCACGTCCAAGATTAGTAGATCGACTCCTGCCTGCATCTACTACTATTACTCCACACATCGACCGCTAACCAGCATGCATCTAGTGTATTAAGTTCATGGAGAAACAAATAATGCAATAAGAACGATGAAATGATGTCAACAAGATCTATTTATGTAGAAATAGACCCCATCTTGTTATACTTAATGGCAATGATACATACGTGTCGGTTCCCCTTCTGTCACTGGGATCAAGCACCGTAAGATCGAACCCATCACAAAGCACCTCTTCCCATTGTAAGATAAATAGATCAAGTTGGCCAAACAAAACCCAAATATTGTAGAATAAATATGAGGCTATAAGCAATCATGCATATACGAGATCAAAGAAGACTCAAATAACTTTCTTCGATAAAAAGAGATAGATCTGATCATAAACTCAAAGTTCATCGGATCCCAACAAACACATCGCAAAAGAGTTACATCATATGGATCTCCAAGAGACCATAGTATTGAGAATCAAACGAGAGAGAGGAAGACATCTAGGTACTAAATACAGACCCGAAGTTCTACAAAAAACTACGTACACATCATCGGAGAGGCACCAATGGACATGATGAACCCCTCCGTGATGGTGTCTAGATTGGATCTGGTGGTTCTGGACTCTGCGGCAGCTGGAATTGATTTTCGTCGACTCCCCTAGGGTTTCTGGAATATTGGCATATTTATAGAGCAAAGAGGCGGTTCGGGGGCACCCGAGGTGTGCAGAACCCACCAGGGTGCGCCTGGGCCTCCAGGCGCGCCCTGGTGGGTTGTGCTCCCCTCGGAGTACCCCCAGGTGCTTCTTCGGCCCATTGGATGTCTTCTGGTCCAAAAAAATCCACAAACAGTTTCGCTGCGTTTGGACTCCATTTGATATTGATTACCTGCGATGTAAAAAACATGCAAAAAAATAGCAACTGGCACTTGGCACTATGTCAATAGGTTAGTACCAAAAAATGATATAAAATGATCATAAAACATCCAAGAATGATAATATAACTGCATGGAGCAATCAAAAAATATGGAGACGTATCATCCCCCAGACGCACACACCCACACACACCGTGAATCCACCCCAACTACGATGCAAGTTAAATTATCCCACGGTGAACATATATTACCAAAGGAGGGACGTTTTAATTTCAAAAAAAACAGAGATCATTAAGACATTTTAGTACATTAATTGATCGATTTCCCCATTAGAGGAAGGAAAAGGTCCCATATAATGAAATCCACAAACATCAAATGGTTCACTAACAAGTGAATAATTCATTGGCATTTCCAGACGTCTACTAATATTACCAATTCTTTGACATTCGTCACATGATAAGACAAACTTGTGCGCATCCTTGAAGAGAGTAGGCCTATAAAAACCAGGTTGTAATACCTTATGTGTGGTTCTGTCTCCAGCATGGTGTCCTCCGTATGCCTCGGAGTGACACTTCCGTAGGATTTGTTCCTATTCATGCTCGGGTATACAACGTCTAATAATACCATCTAATCCTTCTTTATAAAGATGTGGGTCATCCCAAAAGTAATGTCTCAAATCAAAGAAGAACTTTTTTCATTGTTGGTATGTCAAACTAGGTGGTATATATTCAGAAACAATGTAATTAGCATAGTCTCCATACCAAGGAGTATTATGAGCCGCATTTATAACAGCTAATTGTTCATCAGGAAGACTATTATCAATAGGTAGTGGGTCATCAAGAACATTTTCCAACCTAGACAAGTTATCAGCTACGAGATTCTCAGCTCCCTTCCTATCTATAATATGCATGTGAAACTCTTGTAGCAAAAGAACCCACCTAATGAGTCTAGGTTTAGCATCTATCTTTTCCATAAGATATTTCATAGCAGCATGATCTCTATGAACAATTACTTTAGAATCAATGATGTAGGATCTGAATTTATCATATGCAAACACAACTGCTAAAAATTATTTCTCAGTAGTAGCATAATTTCCTTGAGCACTGCCTAGAGTTTTAGTAGCATAATGGATAACATTTAATTTTTTATCAACTCTTTATCCTAGAACAACCCAACAGCATAGTCACTAGCATCATACATAATTTTAAAAGGTAAGTTCCAATCATGTGGTTGAACAATTGGTGCAGAAGTTAAGGCTTTCTTAAGTGTTCCAAAGGCTTCTACACAATCATCATCAAAAATAAATGGAACATCTTTTTGCAAAAGATTAGTAAGAGGTCTAGAATTTTTAGAGAAGTCTTTAATGAACATATAATATATAAACCAGCATGACCAAGGAAACTTCTTCTACCTTTAATATCTTTAGGACATGGCACTTTCTCAGTTGCATCAACTATAGCTTTATCTACCTCAATACCTCATTTAGAAATTTTATGCCCGAAGGCAATACCTTCATTCACCATAAAGTGGCACCTTTCCAAATTCAAGACAAGATTAGTTTGTTCACATATCTATAAAACTCGATAAAGGTTGCTTAAGCAATCATCAAAAGAAGTTCCATAAATGGAAAAATCATCCATGAAAACCTCACCAATATTTTCACAAAAGTCAGAGAATATAGCAGTCATACATCTTTGAAAATTAGCAGGTGCATTGCATAAACCAAAAGACATACGTCTATAAGCATAAGTTCCAAAAGGGTAAGTAAAAGTAGTTTTCTCTTGATCAACTTGTGATATAGGTATTCGAGAGAAACCAGAATATCCATCAAGAAAGCAAAAGTGTGTATGCTTGGACAATCTTACCAACATTTTATCAATAAAAGGCAAGGGGTAATGATATTTTCTAGTAGCTTTGTTTAATTTTCTAAAATCAATTACCATCCTATAACCAGTTACAATTCTTTGTGGAATAATTAAGCTCATTTTTTCATTAGGAACAACGGTTGCTTACTTTCTTAGGGACACAATGAACAGGACTTACCCATCTACTATCAGCTATGGGATAGATTATACCTGCTTCCAGAAGCTTTAATATTTCATTTCTTACCACTTCCTTCACCTTAGGATGTTAGTCATCGTTGATGATCGACAACTACTTTAGCATCAGGCTGCATATTAATCTTGTGCTGACATAGAGCGGGACTAATACCCTTAATATCATCAAGAGTATATCCAATAGCAGCACGGTGCTTCCTCGGAGTTTTTAATAATCTTTCTTCTTCATGCTCTGAAAGGTTAGCACTAATAATAACAGGATATATCTTATTTTCATCAAGGTAATCATATTTCAATGTATCAAGAAATTGTTTTAATTCAAACACAGGATCACCTTTAGGTGGAGGAGGACCTCCAAGAGTTTCAACTGGCAAATTAATTTTCAGGATCGGTGGTTGATCAAAGAACATCTTATCTACTTCATTTGTTGCATTCATATGCAAATCATTTTCATGGTCTGGCAAATAGTGTTCTAACGGATCAGTAGGAGGTACGGCAGTAGAAGCAAGACCAATAATTTCATCCTTACTAGGTAATTCATTATCATGAGGTTGTCTATGAAACTTAGAGAAATTAAACTTATGAGATATATCACCAAAGTTAACACTGATAGTTTCTTTAGCGCAATCAATCTTAGCATTAACGGTGTTCAAGAAAGGTCTACTAAATATAATGGGACAAAAATCATCTTGTGGAGAACCAAGAACAAGGAAATCAGTAGGGTATTTTATTTTTTCACACAAGACTTCAATGTCTCTAACTATCCCAAGCGGTGAAATAGTATCTCTATTCGCAAGCTTAATAGTAACATCAATATCTTCTATCTCAGCAGGTGCAATACCATTCATAATTTCTTGATATAATGTAAACGGAATAGCACTCACGCCAACACCCAAATCACATAAGCCATGATAACAATGATCTCCTATTTTAATTGAGACAATAGGCATGCCAATAACAGGCTTGTTCTTATCTTTAGTATCGGGTTTAGCAATTCTAGTAGCTTCATCATAGAAATGAATAACACGCCCATCAATATTATCAACCAAGAGATCGTTAACCATAACAATATTAGGTTCAACTTTAATTTGTTCGGAAGGTGTCGTGGTTTTGTCACGGCAGATGTCCTAGAGAAAGGACTTAGTTGTGGAGCCATCGCAACGGGTTAGCTTGAAGGGGTTAAAGCGGACACAGGGACGCAAGAGAGTTTATACTAGTTCGGCCCCTTTCGTGAAGGTAAAAGCCTACGTCTAGTTGTGATGGAATTGATGGGGTTTCGATGACTAGGGAGCAAACAAGCTTCGCCTATGTCTCGAGTTGTTGTCTGTTGTCCTTGAACCGCCGCCGGGTCGTCCCCTTATATACACGGGTGACGCCCATCGTTTCACAGAGTCCCAACACCGGTCGATATTCGTATCCGGGTTGGTCTCCTTATTCCTAACTTACAATACAAGTTTATATACGAATTCCGGTTTACAGCTACAAGTCTTGCACCGACTATGGGCCTTAGGCCCTCATTTGCCTTCTTGGGCTTTAGCACTCTTGACCTACTGATGAAGTTGATCCAGCCCAAATAGGCCGGTTTACGCCCAGCAGTAATATCCCCAACATTAGGCCCCAGATTGATTTGAACGGGTTCATGTCAATCCTTTAACAAAAGCTTCATCTTCAACATCTTCTCATAAATTGGTGAACCGCCATGATGTCATCTTCTCTGATTGCTGTAAACCAGAGTGATGTCACCTATCATAACGAAGATATCCATTATGCTTCTTTGTTTAATAAATATGCAGAAATCGAGGCGAAAACTCCGTTTCGTGGCCCCTTGATTGCCACACCTGACACATGTCCTTTGCCTTATAAATAGGACTGAAGGGTCATTTCCTTTCTCTTTCCCTTCTTCCCCTTCTGCTTCGTCTTCCTCGCATCGCCCGGCTTCAGAGCTCCGCCGCCACCGTCGACCTCTGCCTCAACCTTGGCCGTTGCATCAACCTGGGCGCACCAGAGCATCGCGGCAACCTTCCGCGTCTTCCTCAGCTCCGGTAAACCTTCTATCCTTTCCCCCGCAGATCTGTTTTAGGGTTTCACAGTTCTTCAGTATTCATCGTCTGCCTCTTGCTCATATGATATATCTTTAGATGAATCCGGAAATCTTTATTCTGTGCAATGGTAGTTGTTTAACCTTCACCTTCACTTATGCATCTCAAAACCATAGATCTATATGAACATTTTGCTCATTGATTCGGTACTGCTCCTTTTGAACCTCTAAATATTTATCTCTTTTTCTGAACTTGCTTCAGATCCAATGCTGTAAAGAAATCTTGTGAAACATGTTTCTGCATACTTATCCATCCGCAATCTCAGTTGTTTCAATGTTTAGATCAGGCGGTTTAACCTTGTAGAAAAAACTTGCCAAACCAGTATATACCATTAGTCCCCTTGTTGAACCGCCAGATGTTGTTGCTTCATAAAACTCCGGTTCAAATAGATCTATCTCCGGTTTAACATTGCACATATCAATGTACCTTGATCAATGAATTTTTGAACCGGGATCTTCTACCTTGTAGATTTTATCATGGCCAAGCAAGTATATGAGTGCAATTGGGTTCCTTCTCGCGTCACAGAGTCTCAGCTGGCCGATTTAGTCCTGATCGGCGCTTTAGGTAGCAAAGATACCATCCATTGGAGGGATCCCGGCAAAGAATGTCCTCCCACACCTCAAGAAGGAGAGTTCGTTGTTTTCGTAGATCACTTAGCCCGGGGCTTTAAGCCGCCCAGTTCTAAATTTTACCGGGATGTTTTAGCCGATTTCCAACTCCATCCACAAGACACCAGCCCCAACTCTGTTACAAATATGTGTCACTACCAAGTACTCTGTGAGGCGTTTTTTCAAGAGGAGCCCACAGTGGAATTGCCGTACTGAGTGTACTGACGGCTCTAATACGGAGTTGGGTGGCGTGGCGATCCAGAAAAGGAAAGAGCTCACATACCCTCACGCCAAACTGCATAGCCACCCTAAAGAGTGGAATCAGACATGGTTCTACTGCAAAGACACCTCCTCTACTGGTGAGAATCCCTTGCCTGGCTTTCGTCTGGAGCGGCTCAGCAATACACACCCTTTTCCGCAAAGATTGACTGCCCAGGAGAGAAGCAAATATGCTCCTCAACTGTCAAAGCTCAGAGCCTCTATGGCCAACGGTTTAACAGGGGTTGATCTCGCTCGCTGTTGGATATCATGGAGCATACTGCCCCTTAGTCAGCGCTCCGGTTTGATGTGCGAGTATACTGGCAGTGTTGATGACCCACTGCGACATTCCAAAATCTAGCTCACCGATGAAGAAATCACAGAGGCTGTGAATAAGATGTTGAATGAACTGGAACACGTCTGTGCTAGAAACGGCATGCTTCCCTTCTGTGCCACCAACAAACCACCAGCTGTAAGACTTTGATTTTTCTTTTTGCTGAATCTGTTATTGATATGTCTGGTCAATGGTCAATATCAGTGTATGTGTAATCAGGGCAATGATCCGTATTGGAGCAAGAAACTACCGCAGGAGAAACCAGAAAAACTAGACAAACCGGAAAGAGCAACTCGGCAAAAGACTAAAGCTATGAAGAAGACTGCCCACAGGAAAAGAACCACTGCATCCTCTAATCCGGCCCCTGATGATGATGTGGATAATCCGGACCTTGAGGTAGAGCTTGACTCACTTGGTTTATTTTTCATGCGTCTTATTGATGATGATATTTGTCAGGATGATGCCGAAGCCAGCCATGCGGACGCTGCAGAGGTAATTATTCTCTCTTCCGATTCAGAATCTTTGCCTTCACTAAAAATCCGTCAGGCAAACCGGAAAGTTAAATTTTCTCATCCTCTTGCTTATTTGGATCCCAAATTTCTTATGAAGACCCAACAACACGAAGCTCATCGCACAACCCGGCACAGCGGCCAGGTAGTTACCTTCGCCGGTTTACCGAACAGTCCGGTTCGGAAACTCCGTTCAGAGGTCTCTAATTTGCTTGTCAGTGATTGTCCTAAAGCGGGCTGCTTTCGTCAACCTCTTAATCCATCTGACTCCGATTACCAGGTTACTTCCCACTCATCTTCTCGCGAGTCATCGGCTACTCAGCTGCCACCGCTCAAAACGGTGCTTGGGTAAGTTATACTTATTGTGATATTTGCAGCACATCGCCTTAGAACATATGTTGTATTTGCTTTTGTTATTCTTTTCAGGGCCAAACCTAGGCCAAGCAAGAAGGCCCGCCTGGACAAAGCGGCCGAAGAAGATGCCATTCTTGAGCCAGGCAAGACACCCGATCTTGAAGCGGCTATTCCTGAGGATATACCCAACGATCCACCGCAGCAAGATGACGATCTTACTACTGAAGAGAGACCTACTGATGCCTCAGGTCCTATCAATCAGCCCACAGGCTCCATCCTGATTGAAAGATCCACTGGTCCAGCAAAACCTACTGACAAGCCAACAGCCCCCGTGCAAACCGGCGATACTCAGGAGGATGAGGTTGTCATTACTGGCACTGGCCATACCGAGCCAAGCAATCCTGTTGCTTTGTCCAAACATTATGCCAAGGAAGAATTTGCTGCCTTTGGTAAAGGCAAGTGGAATGTTGATCTGGCAACTTATGCTGCTCTGAAGGCCCAAGATATTCATTCCGGCTACCTGAACCGGCTGTATACCAGTCGTGACTATGAAGCCGGTCTGGTTAATATGATGAAAGATAAATATGAGGTAACTTCCATATGCTCTTTTCCTGCTTGGATGCTTCAATTCTTGCTGACTCTCCTAGCCCCCAAGGGCCGGTTTGTAATCTTCTTTCAAACCGGGACTTACTAATATATAGCTTTATGCTTTGAAATTCAGTGATGTAGCCCCCAAGGGTCGGTTCAACTTAGCATAGTGAAACCGGTACTTTAAGTAATTGAGATTGCCGATCAGAATATATACGAGCAAATAGCCATTAGCCCCCAAGTGCCAAGTTGAATACTTGTATTGATCTTGGGACTTTGTAAGCAATTGAAAGATGAAGATCGAATATGCATTAGCCCCCAAGTGCCAAGTGCATAACTTGTTATGTGGTTGGTACTTCAATCCTTTTATCGTTTTGCTGAAGCACATAACTGTTTGCATGTAGGCTGAGCTGAAGACGAAAGAAAACCAAGTCGCCGATCTCCAAGAAAACTTGAAAACCCAACAAGCTAAAACCTCCAAAGAAAGAGGAATTAGCCAGCACTTTAAGCGCCATGGAACAGCTTAAAGAGAGCTTCAAGAAGACTCAGGCGGATTGGGCCACTGAAAAGTCCACTTTAATCAAACGAGCAGAGGATGCCGAGGCTGCACTAAAACCTTTGGCGGATGAACTGGCCAGTATAAAGCGGCACGTGCATGATATGCCCACTGCTATCTTTGGTAAGCTAATTTGACTTCTGAATTGACTCGGCCTTCTTACAGAGCTGCCGGTTTAACCCTTTATGATATTTCAGGGATACGCACTGGTCACTTGGGGTCAGATGTGTGGAAGAAATTGAAAGCCGTCTACACGTTGGTCGAACAGCTGTACACCGGTGCACAGCGGATCATCTGTACCGCATCCCACAACAAACCGGCGCCCACTTTGATTCAAGATACTCTGATGAAACTGTCGGTGCTTCCTGCCCGGGTTGAAGAGCTAAAGAAATCTGCTGCTCGAACCGGTGCAATCAATGCCTTAATCCGGACAAAAGCCTGGGTGTCGGATTTTGATCCTATTGAAGCGGCTCAGGGCTATCCCAGCTTGAAAGAAGACGGGTCAGAGTTTAGTGAAGCGGATCAGCGAGCCATAAACCGGGAGGTGCGTTCGCTAGCTTGTCAATTGGCTGAAGAAGCAGACTTGTCTCGTTATCAAGCCCAATATGACAATCAGAACAAGCGAATAGCTGCACCAATTCATGAGTCGGAAAATCTTATCCCTCCAATCCGTAAGCACACCTACGCTCCCGATATTGACCCATCATTGTTGATCCATGATGAAGCTGTTTTTCAAGCATTAATGGGAATCAACTGGACAACTGTTGATTTCCAGCCAGTGGGTAGAGAAACGGAGGCTGAAGCGGCGCAGGATGACCCAAAACCATCAGGCCAAGCTGGTGACCAAGCTTGAACCAGAAGCCGGTTTTAAAACTGCCTCTCCTTTGCGAAAAACAATGATATTACTATGGGCACCGTGTTGCCTTGCAATAGGCTAGCTGATACTTTGGATGTTGATATACCTTCGTGCATAATTTGTTCATCCTCTGGTGATGAACTTTCCAAAGCACTTTCTGCAATAAGAAACTCTTCAAGTGCCACCGCGGTTGTACCGTCAGGAGGAATATGATGTCTTCATATATGAAGTCAAAACATCCAAGAATTTTTAAGTATATGACCAAATTTTTAAGATACATATTACCTACCATCGTTGAGCGTGAAGTTGGCTTGGCCAATCTTGAAGCGGAGTTTTATAAACCCACACTGTTGGAGGAGATAGAAACTCCCATATATATATATGACGCTGGTTTACCATGTAAACAGTGCCGGGTTATAATAAACACCGTGTTACTCCATAAGAGGATGTTAACAACAAGGACCAAACCGGGCAAATAGTCTCCGGATTGACGTGAACTGTGTTCCGTCACTTGATTGGTTGAAAAACTTTGTAGGTTTGAAAAACGCAATAAAAAGCAAGCAAAACCCTTCAAAGAAAAGTGTAAAGCAAATGCAATGACAAAACCGTTGCAAAAAAAGGTTTATTTGAGCTGATCAGATGGCGTTACCATGGCCGAACACGACCAAGCTCCCGTCAGGTGTAACTATGGTTCTAGTCAGCCAGGTCCCCAAATGAAACCGTGGCATTTATGCCGACCAAGTGGCATGGTCATGGTTCGGGTTCGACCAAGCCCCCAAGTGATTCTGTGGCCTTAGGCCGATCAAGAGGCATGACTGGTTCATACATGACCAAGTCCCCAAGTGATCTGGTGGCTCTTGCCTATCAAGAGGTATGGTATTGGTTCGGACACGACCAAACCTCCAAGTGATATAACATGATGCTTTTAAAAAGCGAACTCAAGGGGTAAACCGAAGGCCACTTTAGAACAACTCCGTGTAACCACACATGATGTAAAAGAACAGATACCCCGCTTTAGCTGAGGTTCCGGTTTATTATATTTAATCATAATATATACATTGTTGTAATATGTACATAAGTATAACCAATGGCACAGGTATAATAAGGCTGAAGATGAGCTATGTTCCATGGCCCGTTGGTCTCCTCCTCCGATGTACGTGAGTCCTTATGCTCTCGAATATCGATCAGATAGTATGACCCGTTGTGCAGATTCTTGCTGACCACGAAAGGCCCCTCCCAAGGTGGGGATAGGTTACGCATATCAGTCTGATCTTGGATGAGCCGAAGCACCAAATCTCCTTCCTGAAAGGTTCTCGTTCTGACTCGGCGACTGTGATAACGACGAAGATCCTGTTGGTAACTCGCCGATCGGGCGGCTGCTATGTCACGCTCTTCATCCAACCGGTCCAAAGCATCTTGCCGTGCTGTCTCGTTGTCCGCTTCAACATAAGCCGTCACACGAGGTGAATCATGACGGATATCACTGGGGAGAACCGCCTCCGCTCCATAAACCATGAAGAAAAGTGTGTATTATGTTGATCTGTTGGGTGTTGTATTGATGCTCATAACACAGATGGTAATTCTTCTACCCAACAACCCGGCATTCTCTGTAAAGGAACCATGAGCCGGGGTTTGATGCCTCTGAAGATCTCTTGATTAGCCCTTTCTGCTTGACCATTGGACTATGGGTGTGCCACTGATGAAACATTGAGCCGGATGTGTTCCCGTTCCCAGAACTCCTTCATGGCACCTTTGGACAAATTGGTACCATTATCTGTGATGATACTGTGCGGAAAGCCAAACCGGAAAATCACTTTTTTTATGAACTGAACTGCCGTGGCCGCATCACACTTGCTAACGGGTTCTGCCTCCACCCACTTTGTAAACTTGTCAACTGCCACCAGGAGGTGGGTCTTCTTATCTTTGGACCTTTTGACAGGCCCAACCATATCCAGCCCCCAAGTCGCAAATGGCCAAGTAATTGGAATCATTCTCAATTCTTGAGCCGGCACATGAGCACGTCTTGAAAACCTTTGGCAACCATCACATCGTCTGACCAGATCATCCGCATCAGCATGAGTAGTTAACCAATAGAAGCCATGGCGAAACGCTTTAGCCACCAGAGACTTTGAACCGGCATGGTGACCACAATCTCCTTCGTGGATCTCACGCAAAATCTCACGCCTTCTTCCGGAGACACACAGCGTTGAAATGCTCCTGACACACTGCAATGATGCAACTCGCCGTTGATAACAGCCATGGACATGGATCGCCGGATTATCTGTCGGGCCAGAGTCTCATCCTCTGGTAATTCGCCCCGGTTCTTGTACGCCAGGTAAGGAAGCGTCCAATCCGGAATAACATGAAGAGCTGCCACCAATTGAGCCTCCGGATCAGAAATAGCCAAATCCGCTTCACCAAGGATCTTGACCAACAGGTTGTGCAGCACATCCAGAAAAACATCGGGCGGGACCGGTTTGCGCTGAGAGCCTAGCCGGCTTAAAGCGACCGTCGGTCCACGTGGTCCACCTGATAGCCCTTAAAATGACCTGCAACAATATCCACCTCACGACGATATGCTGCCATGAGGGGGTCCTTGGAATCCCAAGTGCCAGATACTTGCTGAGCCACGAGGTCCGAGTCCCCGAAGCACTTAACTCGACTTAGATTCATCTCCTTAGCCATCTGGAGACCATGGAGCAAGGCCTCATACTCAGCTGCATTGTTAGTACAGGGGAACATTAAGCGGAGAACATAACAAAACTTATCACCTCGCGGGGAAGTTAATACGACTCTAGCCCCCGAGCCTTCCAATTGCCTGGATCCGTCAAAATGGATGGTCCAATATGTGTGATCCAGCTTTTCTTCAGGTGCTTGCATTTCCGTCTAATCGTTGATGAAATCAACAAGTGCTTGAGACTTAACCGCCGTCCGAGGCACATACTTCAAACCGTGCGGCCCAAGCTCTATAGCCCACTTGGCAATCCGGCCAGTTGCTTCCCGGTTCTGGATGATATCTCCCAAAGGAGCAGAACTGACCACTGTAATTGGGTGCCCTTGGAAGTATTGTTTAAGCTTTCGGCTTCCCATAAAAACTCCATACACCAGCTTCTGCCAATGCGGATACATTTGCTTGGACTCAATGAGCACCTCGCTGATATAATAGACCGGACGTTGAACCGGATGCTCCTTACCTGCCTCCTTTCGCTCCACCACAATAGCCACGCTGACCGCCCGAGCATTAGCAGCAACATATAGCAGTAACGGCTCCTTGTCAATGGGAGCGGCGAGCACAGGCGGATTGGCCAATTGCCGCTTTAAGTCCTCAAATGCTTCATCAGCGGTGGAACTCCAAATAAACTGATCCGTTTTTTTCAACATCTGATACAAAGGGATTGCCTTCTCACCAAGACGACTGATAAACCGGCTTAACGCGGCAATCCGGCCTGCCAGGCGTTGAACATCATTGATACACTTCGGTTTAGCCAGGGAGGTGATGGTTGTGATCTTCTCCGGATTAGCCTCAATTCCCCTATTGGACACCAGGAAGCCTAATAACTTGCCAGCCGGTACACCAAAGACGCATTTGTCCGGATTAAGCATCATCTTGTATGTCCTCAGGTTATCAAAAGTTTCCTTTAAATCACTAATCGGAGTCTCCTTCTCCCTGGATTTAACCACGATATGATCCACATAGGCGTGTACATTACGGCCAATTTGTTTGTGTAGACAATTTTGTACGCAACGTTGATAAGTTGCCTGGGCACTCTTGAGCCCAAAGGGCATAGACACATAGCAGAAGGCTCCAAAGGGAGTTATGAATGTCGTTTTCTCCTGGTCCTTAACCGCCATTTTGATCTGATGATAGCCAGAATATGCATCCAAAAAACTTAAATGCTCACAACCCACCGTAGCATCAATAATTTGATCAATACGGGGGAGGGCAAAAGGATCTGCTGGACAAGCTTTATTAAGATCTATGTAATCCACACACATGCACCAGGTGCCGTTTTTCTTAAGGACCAGCACCGGATTGGCAAGCCACTCAGGGTGAAAAACTTCAACAATAAAACCAGCTGCTAAGAGCCTGGCTACCTCTTCTCCAATTGCCTTGCGTCTTTCTTTGTTAAACTGGCGGAGGAACTGTTTCACCGGTTTGTACTTAGGATCCACATTAAGGGTGTGCTCAGCGAGTTGCCTCGATACACCTGGCATGTCAGAGGGCTTCCATGCAAAAATGTCCCGATTCTCCCGGATGAACTCGATGAGCGTGCTTTCCTATTTCGGATCCAAGTTGGCACTGATGCTGAACTGCTTGGACGAATCGCCAGGTAAGAAGTCAACAAGCTTAGTTTCAGCTGCCGATTTAAACTTCAGGGCTGGATCATGTTCCGTAGTTGGCTTCTATAACGGAGTCATGTCCGCCGGATCAACATTGTCTTTATAATACTTCAACTCCTCGGTGGCACAGACCGACTCTGCATAGGCCGCATCTCCTTCCTCACACTCCAAAGCGATTTTGCGGCTTCCATGAACCGTTATTGTCCCCTTGTGGCCCGGCATATTGAGCTGCAAATACACATAACAGGGCCGTGCCATAAACTTGGCGTAGGCCGGTCGCCCAAACAGGGCGTGATATGGACTTTGGATTTTCACCACTTCAAACGTCAATGTCTCCGACCTGGAATCATGATCATCCCAAAGGCCACTTCCAGAGCTATCTTACCAATGGGATATGCTGATCTGCCAGGCACTACACCGTGGAACACTGTATTAGACGGTTTGAGATTTTTATCTGCCAGCCCCATACGACGGAAGGTCTCATAGTACAAGATATTAATGCTGCTACCTCCATCCATGAGCACCTTGGTGAACTTGTAACCTCCCACCTGAGGCGCCACCACCAGAGCCAACTGACCCAGATTATCGACCTGGGGAGGGTGATCCTCTCTGCTCCATATGATTGGCTGTTCAGACCAACGTAGATAACGGGGTATGGCCGGTTCAACAGAGTTGACCGCCCGCCTCTAAACCTTCCGGTCTCGCTTGTCCAAGCTAGTGGTGAAGACATGGTACTGCCCACTACTCAACTGCTTTGGGTTGCTCTGGTAACCTGACTGTTACTGCTGTTGGTTGTAACCACCCTTGTTGTTCTGACTATTTTGACCATTATGTCCGCCCGGATTACCATTAAATCCTGAACCGGAACTTCCTCCACCATAACCCGGCCCGGATCCTGAGCCACCGCCAGATTCGTGATCATATCGAAAATTATTGGAATTCTTGAACTCCTGCATAATAAAGCAATCCTTCCAAAGGTGGTTTGCTGGCGCCTCCTTCGTCCCATGTCTTGGACAGGGCTGGCTGAGCAGATAGTTTAGGCGGTCTAGGTTAGGGTTGGGTGCCCCATTACGATTTTTTGGTTTACCCTTGCGTCGCTGGCCATTGTCCTGTGCGTTGGTGTTAGCCACAAAGTCCATGTTACCATCCGCTTTACGCTTGCCACCACCACCATTGCCTGCCCAGTGATGCTGCTGACCTTTGGAGTTGTTGTTCCTCTTTCCCTTCCCTGTCTTGTCATCATCAGATTCGGGATCCTTGGTGCTATCATAATCAGCATATTTCACCAGAGCGGCCATGAGGGTCCCCATGTCTGTGCAATGACACTTCATCCGTCCCAACTTCAGCTTCAGGGGCCCAAACCGGCAGTTGCCTTCTAGGGTTAATACTGTGGTGTCAGCGTTGATGCGGTCTGAGGAGTGCAACACTTGTGAAACCCGGCGCACCCAATGAGTCGTTGACTCTCCTTCCTCCTCGATGCAGGCAGCTAAGTCCACTATCGACATAGGCTGTTTACATGTATCTTTGAAATTGCTGATAAACCGGGCTCGTAATTGGGCCCATGAACTGATAGAATTAGCCAGCAAACTTTTTAACCAAGTACGGGCCGTTCCCTCAAGCATCATGGTGAAGTATTTCGCACACGCCGCGTCATCCACATCAAGCATCTCCATGGCCATCTCATAGCTCTCCACCCATGTCTCTGGAGGTTGATCCGCCGTGTAATCTGGTACCTTGCGCAGGCCTTTGAAATCCTTGGGCAGGCGCACGTTGCGTAAAGTGGGGATAAGGCAAGGCACCCCCAAAGAACTAGAAGTAACACCAGGTTCGATCGAGATAGTTGGACGAACCGGCGTGAGCTGCCGAGCCTGATGCTGTGCGGCGAACTCGGCCTCCCTATGCGCGCGGGCCAGGTCCACCACTCCCTGAGCGTTATCAGCACCACCCGCCGGCTTGTTGCCACGGGGTGCTCCACGTCGTTCATTACTCGATACTGCCGGTTCATCCATATGTCTGCTATAGCTCCGGCTTGGATGGGGGGTCGAGTGCATCCAGTCGTGGCTGTACGAGTATGCTTCCTGTTGAACCAAAGCTGTCCTCAGAAGCTCCTTGACCCGTCGCGTCTCTACTGCCTGTGGCGAATCACCTTCAATTGGAATGGCCTCCAGCCATGCAGCAGCGGCAACGAGATTGTCCATCGGGTTGGAGTAGTGACCCGGAGGTGTTAAAACAGCATGAGGTATAACGGTGTTTTGACGAGGCGGGTCCATCTGACGAGGCTGAACCGGTGCATCGGTCCCGGGAGCTTCCGCCCGGTTTCCCTCCAGTGGATTGCCGGTTCCTACTCCTGGAGTGTTGAAAAGGTCTCTGGCCTCAAAAAACGGAGGCAAACGGGATCGGTACTTCCTCCTCATGACTTCCTGCGACGCACTCTGGTCCAACATGAGCCTGTAGGCTTGTGCGTCTAAAGCGGCCCGCTCCATGGCCATCCTGGTGTCCTCAGCTGCCAGATCTGCCTTGGCCTGGGTGATCTGTTCCATCACTTTTGCAATCTCGGCGTTGTGAACACCCTGATCCGCCGGATTAGCCTCCGCCATAAGCACAGCCAATGCATCAAATAGCTCTGATAGAACTTGAGCCGGCGGGCGCACAGGGCCTCCTGCCCCGGCAGTCGTCGCCGCTGCTGAACCGGAGGTTGTTGCCGCAGCGGTCGAAGAATGAAGCGCTGCTTGTGTGCCAGTCATGAATATTCCAACCCGGTTGGGCAGATCAGCGGGGTACGGAATACTGTCCCATCGGAACAGCCCCCAATCGGGCCGTCTTGTAGCTGATAAAGAGATTCGGTTTCTCTGGTCGATGACTCATCATCGGAATAAACGACGGTATCGCCGCGAGATTCCGATCCATCCTCATAACTTCCTCCATGGATGACTCCCATGAAGGCACGCTTCATGGCCGGTTTAACCCGGGCGGATCGCGCACGCTGAGCCGTCTCGACGAGGTCGGTGCAGATGTCTGGCTCAGGGCCCGGTTCACCAATCTTGCCAATGAAAACGTGAATGCCACCAAAGGGGATCCGGTACCCGTACTCAATTAAGCCGGCCTCGGGGCCCCAGCCTGCGTCGTCGATGTAGAGCTTGCCGCGACGACTCTTAGTCATCCGGCCTACAGCGTAGCCCTCGAGTCCTTCAAAGCGGCCCTCCAAGAACCGGAAACCATCATGCGATAGCCCCATGGTGGGTGCCAACTGTCGTGGTTTTGTCATGGCAGATGTCCTAGAGAAAGGACTTAGTCGTGGAGCCATCGCAACGGGTTAGCTTGAAGGGGTTAAAGCGGACACAGGGACGCAAGAGAGTTTATACTAGTTCGGCCCCTTCCGTGAAGGTAAAAGCCTACGTCAAGTTGTGATGGAATTGATGTGGTTTCGATGACTAGGGAGCAAACAAGCTTCTCCTATGTCTCGAGTTGTTGTCTGTTGTCCTTGAAACGCCGCCGGGTCGTCCCCTTATATACACGGGCGACGCCCGTCGGTTCACAGAGTCCCAACACCGGTCGATATACGTATCCGGGTTGGTCTCCTTATTCCTAACTTACAATACAAGTTTATATACGAATTCCGGTTTACAGCTACAAGTCTTGCACCGACTATGGGCCTTAGGCCCTCATTTGCCTTCTTGGGCTTTAGCACTCTTGACCTACTGATGAAGTTGATCCGGCCCAAATAGGCCGGTTTACGCCCAGCAGTAATATCCCCAACAGAAGGTCTAGGTGCTCTAATATTACTTTTGTTAACCACGATTAAAACCTTATCATGTTCCTTTATCCTAACAGGGAAAGGTGGTTTCTCAATATAAGCAGTAGGCACAACTGGATCAACATTGTAAATAATTTTTTTATCCTTAACTATAAAGGGTTCCTCAATCTTTTCTTTAATAGGGGGATGGTACTTAAACCAGTTCTTCTTAGGGCGATTAACATGAGTAGCAAATGATTCACAAATTGAAGTTACTATCTCAGAGTCAAGTCCATATTTAGTGCTAAACTTATGAACAGCATCAATACCCAGAAAAGATTTAACACAATCAAACTTAAGCATTGATACGTCCATTTTGCATCATGTTTTCTTACTGTTAATTACAATGTTTCTATCCATAATAATGTGTTTTGGAGTAATTATAATGCCTTTTTCTCTCATAATTTGCAAGGAACACACCGAGAGGGAGAATCCCAGCAGCTGGAAATATGAACCTGAAAAGCTACGTCAGGCCACCTATTCTGCACAACTCCAAATAGGCTGAAAATTTATAGAGATTTTTTATGGAATATATAAGAAATATTGGAGCCAATAAGTACCAGGTGGGCACAACCCACCTGGGCGCGCCAGGCCCCCCTGGCGCGCCCTGGTGAGTGGTGGCCTCCTCGGCCCTGAAGGAAATATGCCCTAGAGGCAATAATAAAGTTGTTGTTTATATTTCCTTATATCATGATAAATGTTTATTATTCATGCTAGAATTGTATTAACCAGAAACTTAGTACATGTGTGAATACATAGACAAACAGAGTGTCACTAGTATGCCTCTACCTGACTAGCTCGTTGATCAAAGATGGTTAAGTTTCCTAGCCATGGACAAAGAGTTGTCATTTGATAAATGGGGTCACATCATTTGGAGAATGATGTGATTGACTTGACCCATCCGTTAGCTTAGCACTTTGATCGTTTAGTTTACAGCTATTGCTTTCTCCATAACTTATACATGTTCCTATGACTATGAGATTATGCAACTCCCGAATACCAGAGGAACAATTAGTGTGATATCAAATGTCACAACATAACTGGGTGACTGTAAAGATGCTCTACAGGTATCTCCGATGGGGTTTGTTGAGTTGGCATAGATCGAGATTAGGATTTGTCACTCCGTGTATCGGAGAGGTATCTCTGGGCCCTCTCGGTAATGCACATCACTATAAGCCTTGCAAGAAATGTGACTAATGAGTTAGTTATGGGATGTTGCATTATGAAACGAGTAAAGAGACTTGCCGGTAACAAGATTGAACTAGGTATTGAGATACCGACGATCGAATCTCATGCAAGTAACATACCGATGACAAAGGGAACAACGTATGTTGTTATGCGGTTTGACCGATAAAGATCTTCGTAGAATATGTAGGAACTAGTATGAGCATCTAGGTTCTGCTATTGGTTATTGATCGGAGATGAGTCTCGGTCATGTCTACACAGGTCTCGAACCCGTAGGGTCCGCACGCTTAACGTTCGGTGACGATCGGTATTATGAGTTTATGTGTTTTGATGTACCGAAGGTAGTTTGGAGTCCCGGATATGATTACGGACATGACGAGGAATCTTGGAATGGTCGAGACATAAAGATCAATATATTGGAAACCTATGTTTGGACATCGGAATGGTTCTGATGAGTTCGGGCATTTACTAGAGTACCATGAGGTTACTGGAACCCCCTGGGGAGTATATGGGCCTTAGTGGATCAGAGGAGAGGAAGGCCAAGGTGGAGCCCCCCTCCCTAGCCCAATCCGAATTGGGTGGGGGGTCGGGCCCCTCTTCCTTCCTTCTCTCCTACTCCTACTAAGGAAAGGGGGGAATCCTACTCCCGGTGGGAGTAGGACTCCCCACTACAAAAAAAGACACATCTGTAACATTTTGGGCCGAACGAAAAAAAATTCTGTCATACATATGACACTTCTATGATGATAATTGTGATAAAACCCGATATCATCATAGATGTGGTGGGCTCCTACTTCTAAGACAAAAAATCATGACAGAAACTGGGCTTTTCGTCCTGGGCGGGCCGGAGACGCAGCTACATGACATTCTTTGGGCCGTCCATGACGGAAAAAACCATGGTAGAAGTGAGGGCGAGGAAAATTTCAGGGAGTTCCCAGTTACGGTGGGAGGTCGGGGGCCAAGCGATGCGCATTTCTCTCGTACACGTACGCGCGTGTGTGCGAGGCATTGGCTCTAACTGAACCCGAGCGAGGCGTTGGGCTCTAACTGAACCCGAGCGATTGCACTGCAGGCTACACGTTACTGAACCCGAGCGATCGATCGATGGCTATTAATTGAAACCGATCGAGCGATTTCTTTGCTATTGCTGCTAACTGAAGCCGATCGATTGGATGAACAGTGAGCATTGAGGGGGGTTGGATGAACAGGACCCCGTGGTGTGGAGGGCTGGATGAACAGTAGACGATGGAGGGGTGCCCGTGGAGGGGTGGTTGAACAGGACCCCATGGTGTGGAGGGCTGGATGAACAGTAGACGGTGGAGGGGTGCCCGTGGAGGGATGGTTGAACAGTAGCCGGTGGAGTAGCGCGCGGTGGAGGCTGGATGAACAGGAGCCCGTGGAGGCTGGAGGAGGTCGACGGTAGCCCGTCGAGGCTGGAGGAGGTCGACGGTGGAGATGAACAGTATCTCGTGGAGTCCCGTTTTGCAGTACACCACACCCCTCCCGATGAACAGGACCCCCGTTTCGACCGTAGGAGGTCTGTTTCATCCGTTTTGCGGTACGCCACACCCCTCCTGATCAATAGGACCCTCGTTTCGACCGTAGGAGGTCTGTTTTGTCCGTTTTGCGGTACGCCACACCCCTCCTAATGAACAGGGTCCCGTTTCGAACGTGGCTGGTCGAACACAAGGTCGTTTCCTCCGTTCTGCAGTACGCCAGGCCTCATTTCCATCGCCTGTTCCGTCCAAGCCCTCCCGATGAACACGACCATGCATTCCATTCCGATCCAGCCGGTTGGCTCCCACGCGTTCCGTTGCCTCCCGATGAACACGACACATTCCGTTGCCTCCCCATGAACACGACGCATTCCGTTGCCTCCCCATGAACACGACAACGACGATGTTTCTCTGTTCCGACCCAGCCATGTCAACGAGCCCTCGCCGTACATATGCACGAGTAGGCGTTCGAGACCCTGCCCGTATGTACACATACGTGTCCGTATTTTCTTTCTTGCACCCTGGCTATTGTACGTACGTGTACATGCTATGTGCGCGCCTCTACTACGACACGCGCACACCTCTACATCCACCAGTATATATGTACATACACGTTCTCGACCAGAATGACAACGCTACGTACGCTTCGACCAGGTGGGTCCCGACTGTCAGGCACTTCCTTGCGTGCGAAGATGTAGCTGGTGGGTCCCAGCTGTCAGGGGGCGAATCGTTTTTTTTGCCCGGACAAACTTCCTTGCGTGCGAAGGTGTAGCTGGTGGGTCCTAGCGGTCAGGGGGGAAACGTTTTTTTTACAAAATATGGTGGCCCGTCCGATGGGTCCCCGCTGTCAGGTGGAGGAATAATTATTTTGCGCGTAATAAGGAGGCACTTCCTTGCTGCGGCCGTGGACCCAGCTGTCGGCGTCTCCACGCATAGTACTCTTCCGATGGAAGTTGGTCGTTGACCACATTGACCATGCCGCACCGAGAGCACCACGGTGGTGGATGACGGCGAGGCCTAGGAAGGGGACGACACGGAGGCAGGGAAGACTCGGCAGTTGTTTCCCATGTAGAGGGGAGTATGACTGTACGAGGGTTTACTGGTTCGTCTGCCATCGCTGAAGAATAACCGCAGGTGTGGGTGAGTAGAGGGATGGCTAGGCCAGCGATGGGAGTACGGTGGGGCAGTGAGGCCTGCGCGGCAGCACAGCCGGCCGCGGGGAGGAGGGAGCAGGCAGTCCCGCCGGCGCTTGTTTGAGCGGCTGGAGCAGGAAGAACAGAGATTGAAGAGGCACGACGGTCATTGGATGGACATCCAATAGTCAGTGCTTGTGCGTCAACCTTTTTTTAGGAAAGCCTCAAATCTGTGGAAAACAGCATACAGCCCATCTGCCATTATTTCTAATAATTTACATCCCATTTGCTAATTCTTAATGTTTTTTTGGAGCCCATATTCTTTTTGTTAGCATTACAGCCCATATTGTGGCCACGGTTAAAAAATTATACGAAATTTTGCATATTTCGGTGCGGTCCGAACTGTTTTTAATCCCGAAATTTCGACTCACATTCAAACTGATTTTAAAAATAAATGTATATCAATATAAAATCCAACAAATTCTCCACGCATAAAAATTAATGTAATTTAAAATCTTGAAATGAAAAAAAGGATATTTGAAACTAATTTCCGGTTTGATGTGTTTTAAAAATGTACAACCCTTTTCTCATTACTGATGGCCATTTTCTCGGCCAGCCGAATGAAAGCTCTCCTCGCCTTGAAACATTTGCAGCCCAACAGGCCTGACAAAGCTACTTACTTGGCAAATCACAAAAAAACTGGGCTGTGGCCGTGGACCCAGCTATCAGCCTCTCCACGTACAATACTCTTCTGATGGAAGTCGTTCCTTGACCACGTTGACCACGCCGCGCGGAGAGCACCACGGCGGTGGACGACGGCGAGGCCTAGGAAGGGGACGACGCGGATCCGGGGAAGATGCGGCAGTGGAAGCCCGCGCAGAGAGGAGTACGAGGGTTCACTGGTTCGGCTGCGGTGCGAGGCTACCGTCGCCGCAAGCCTGGCTAGCGGTGGGAATAGTAGGGGCGGTGAGGCCTCTACGGTAGCACAGCCGGCCACGGGAGGCAGGAGCATGCGGCACGACCGGCGCTGCTTTGGGAGGCTGGAGCAAGAAGACCAGAGGTTGAACAAGCACTACGGCCGTTGGATGGACATCGTATGGTCACTGGAGCTAGAATCGTTCATATTCACTAAGTTGACAAAGCCCTTCGTCCCCATCAACTTAGTAGGCCCACAAGTCAGCCTCCCACCAAGGTGGGTCCCAGCTAGTCAGGGAAGTATTCATTTTTTGTGCGTAATAAGGAGGCACTTCCGGTGGGTCAGAGCTGACAGCGGTGGGAACATTTTTTCGCGAAATACGGTGACCCATCCGGTGGGTCCCAGCAGTCAGGGGGAAACGATTCTTTTCGCAAAATACTGGTGGCCCGTCCGGTGGGTCCCCGCTATCAGGTGGAGGAATAATTATTTTCCGCGTAATAAGGAGGCACTTCCTTGCGGCTGCCGTGGACCTAGCTGTCAGCATCTCCACATACAGTACTCTTCCGATGGAAGTCGGCCGTTGACCACATTGACCACGCCGCGCCGAGAGCACCACGGTAGTGGATGACGGCGAGGCCTATGAAGAGGACGACACGGAGCCGGGCAAGACGCGGCAGTGGATGCCCACGCAGAGAGGAGTACGAGTGTTCACTGGTTCGGCTGCAGTTTGAGGCTGTCGTCGCCGCAGAATAACAGGGGGTGTGGGTCAGTGGAGGGATGGCCTGGCCAGCAGTGGGAGTAGTATGCGGCCGGTGAGGCCTCTAGGGCAGCACAGCCGACCACGGGAGGCAGGAGCAGGCAGCACGACCGGCGCTGCTTTGGGCGGCTGGACCAAGAAGACCAGAGGTTGAAGAAGCACTACGGCCGTTGGACGGACATCATACGGTCACTGAAGCTTGAATCGTTTATATTGACTAAGCTGACAAAGCCCTTGGTACGCTCCAACTTAGTAGGCCCACAGGTCGGCCTCCGAAATGGTGCGCCCCAGATGCTAGGGGAGGAATCATTTTTTGGGCGACCGAAGCTAAGAATATCCGAGATTGAAGAAGAAGCATGACATCCGTTGGATAGACATCCAACAGCCACTGTTGCTAGAACCATGTGTTGACTATAATAAGTTGACAAAGCCTTGCATACGCATCAACTTATTTTATTAGGGACACGTCACTTAGTAGGCCCACAAGTGTGTGGTAGAGAACATATAGCTCATTTGCGTTTTGTAAGAATGTACATCCCATTTTTGAATTCTAATGGAATTTACAATAGCCCATTTACAGTTTGTTAAAAGTACAGCCCATTTTCTAGCTAGGACAACAATTAATAATTTCAACCAACCGTTGAAGACAGAATTCAATAAAATTTCCCATATTTTGATGGGATCCGTAATATTTTTATCCCGAAATTTCTAGTCATATTAAATATAAATTTGTATTACGTAAAAATCCAACGAAACATTGCACGCGCAACAATGAAAATTTAAGATTTTCAAAAACCATAAATAATATTTTATAAACTAATTTCGTGTTTGGTGCATTTTTTATAGTTACTGCCCAGTTTTTATAATTACATCCCGTTTATTATTTTTGAAAGCCCATTTCCCTGTTAAGCCTAATGCATCCCTCCTAGGAAAGATTTGCAGCCCAGCGGGGCGGAGAATAACAAGTTGACCTTGCCTGGGTATTCCTCAAAAAGATGTACAGCTGGGCTAGCCATTTTCATATTGAAAAAATTAGTATTTGGGCTGGATATCTGGCCTGGGCTAGACGGGCCACAGCCCGCCCAGTTAATACCTGCTCTCCTCTGAACAACAACGAAATCATCGCCAAGAAAAACTCTGCAGTGCTCACGCCTCAAAAACACAAATACTGCTCAAGCTGCTTGGTCCCAGCTATCGGCCGCACCTTGTGCAATTCTCTCGTTTATATTGACTACATAGGTTGACAATGGTGTGGGACCATGATGTCAGGAAACCAGGAGAAAGCAAAAAAAATAGTTGTACATAATAAGGAGGCACTTGCGTATGTACGGCTATGACCCTAGTGGCTCCCTAGTGTCATCCAGTCAAAATAAAGTCATCTCCTGAATCCTCATGTGCGTTGACGATGTTAACAATGCTCGGCGCCACGGCGAGCGCAACAACTCGAAGGACAACGGAGAGGGCCTTGCAGGCCCTATGGATGGTCTGATAAATGCCTGCTGCTCATTCAGGAAGCCAGGATCATCGGACACCTATGAGCACCTTCGAGAAACTGTGACAGCATGAAACGGTAAGGCCGCGCTTGGGAGCTCTGGTTTGTTTCAAACCTATGTTAACATACAAGTGTAATTTACTCGTCATCGGAAACAACGCGTAAAATACAGGCGTAATGAAACCGAGGGCCCGAGGTCTGTAAGTAAAACCGGCGGGTTACGCATGTAATTTGAGAGACCAGTGTATATTTTACGAGCACTGCTATATGGACGACATTACCAGACGATACATGCACGACGTGCGTATCATGCCATCCATGGGCAAGGCTGAAACAGCAGCTAACGGCTGGATTAGCAATCATCCGAGTGTTGTTCAGCATTTTTATCGTGTGTGAAGTACTTCCGATATTTTACTAGTCAAAATCGACCAACCAAGCGCCTTCGCCTGAGACCATCTGCTTTAATTTACAAGCGTCAGTTTTACAAGCGGTTTTGGTTGGAAAACAACGATCCAATCACAGCCTAATATCATGAGTTGGTCGGAAGATCATATGGTTTCACGTCTAACCTACCCGACTTGTCGTATAGGCTATGAATGAAACATCAGACGATGAACTTCTTAAGCACGGAAACAACAGAAGAGGATGATCTTCTTAACAAGCAAATCACTGGCATTAGATCGACATGCAAAACAATACGAAGCATTATTCTCGGGAGGCACGGTGAATAGCTCGTGATGCCGCATGCCACAACATTCCAAGCTCAACTTTGCAATCAAACACAAGGCCTGGCATTACATAGACAATATTCAGAACAAACTCTTAACGCAGGAATATCTTAGCAGAGTAACTATTTACTTCTAAACTGAACACAAGAATAGGAAAAACACTCGACGCTGCTCACAGCAAGGGCGTCCCACTCAAAAATATCAAATGCATGTCTTCTGGCTAACATCAATGAGCAAATTTTGACAAGGTTTTCCAATTCCAATATATTAAACTAACGTCTTCTTGCTAATATCAATGATTAAACTTTGACAAGCTTTTCCTATTCAAAATATGTAATGCCTATGATCGTCCTGTCGAAGCTTCTTGTACTTGTTTGGGCACTTTTTGCCCAGGGCACTCCACGTGTTGTTAAATTGCCAATGGTCTCTGGAGACTAGTCATGTCACCGGTGTCTAATAATACTCTGTAAAGCTTCTCGGTCATTCCTTCTGTAATGTAGCGAAAATAGTGGCTGCTTCTTTCTGCAAAGTGGAATGACCAACTGGACCCAGTAATGCAGCAGTTTGCCTTGGACACATTGGCTCCTTTTGTGCAGTTCAACTAAAATCAAAGTCGGAATAAAACCGAGCTTTAATTTTGATATCCCTGTAAGCAACAATAGGTATAAGGGAAACAATTACTGAGAAATAACTGTTGATGACTTGTACTCCCAGAAGAAAAGCATCTACTGGTCTACTTTATCTTAATGGGAAACAAAGCAGGAGAGTAGCAATTCTCCATCAGTGTGATTCATTCATATTGACTGAGACATTATCTTAACAATGCCTTGTTTCAACATGTATAAAGAACGACAAAGCAGAAAAGTACCATTCCTAAAACAATGCAACTGATTCATTTTAACAGAGACATTATCTTAACAATACCTTGGTTAAACATGTAGAAAGAACTACAAAGCAGGATAGTACCATTCCTAACAAGTGTTGCAGTTTTGAACTAAGATTCGGTAGTTAATTAATTCTGAGAGTGGCATTGCTTAATTTTACCAGCGGCATTAGATTAACGAAAAGCATAAACAGTTCCAGGGGACAGTGGGCACAACAACAGTATGTGCTTCCATCTACTTATAAAGGGGGTGATGCAGAGTTTGTTGTAACAGAGCAACAAGCATCATGTCTGGGTTGGTCCCATTTTTGTTCACCACTTAATGGGAAAAGACAGCAATACAATAGCTTCAATTCAACATTTATTTAAAACAGTACCAATACAAGTAGCACAACATCTCAAAGCACACTACACACATCATGTGGATGAAGGCCTGTACTGACCTTTCATGAGACGGACAAGATAAAATATGAATCTGCCAAGACGAATAGGAAATCCAATCTCGTTTTGTGCAATTGCACTGAAATCAAGCAAAGTGTTTCGCATAGTGAAGCAAAATGTCGCAATAGCAACAAGTTGAATAGATATCCCTGTTTAAACAGAGGCAAAAAAGGAATCAATTACTGGCTAATAAAGGAGGATGAAACATGCGGCCATAAAACGATAATCCCACCAATCCCTAACAAGTGTTGCAGTTTTGAAATAAGATTCAGTAGTTAATTTTGAGAGTGGCATCAATTACTGGCTTATAAAGGGGGTGATGCTGAATTTGTTGTAACAAAGCAATAAACATCATGTCTGGGTTGGTCCCATTTTTGTTCACTACTTAATGGAAAAAGACAGCAATACAATAGCTTCAATTCAACATTTATTTAAAACAGTACCAAAACAAGTAGCACAACATCTCAAAGCACACTGCACATCATGTGGTTGAGACCAAGATTTGAAACAACTCGCCACGAAGACTGGAAACAAATCTTGATCTCCTTTTGTGCAGTTCCACCAAAATTAAGCAAAGTCACCGATGTAACATTCAAGTTGAACTGCACAAAACACTCTTAAAACATAAGTGTTTCGAGTAGCGAAGCAAAATGCCGCAATAGCAACAAGTTGAATCGATACCCATGTTTTAACAGAGGCAAAAAAGGAAACAATTACTTGCCGATAAAGGCAATGAAACAAATCGTGACAGAAAGAAGCATCTAACTTATATTGGATGGAAAACAAAGTAGGACAGTAGCATTTCTAAAATGGTTGCATTGATTCATATTAACAGAGACATTTTCTTGATACAACATTCGTTAAAAAATGTAATTTACTTTTAACAGTGGCATTGCTTCAATTTTTCGGCGGCATTCTTAGATTAACAACAGCAAAATAGCTGTATGGGACATGCCAGCACCATGGGCATCCACACGTATAAATGGGTGATGCAGAGTATGTAGCCAAGCAGCATATATGTGCTGGTCCCATATTTGTTCTCTTTGAACCTTCTTCCTATGTGATGGCAGCAAATCTAGTCCTGCACAAACTACCCGACCCCCCAGTTTCTTTCCCTTTTCAACAAAGAGATCGGTTCCTTACAGATGTGTGTACTGGGTTACCCCCTTTTTCCCTTTTCAACCTACAAAGCGGCTGGATAGCCAGTCTATACTACTTTCCGCCCCTCCTTTCCTCATTGAACCACGTCCAAGATTCTTGCTCCAGCCCACCGCACCATTCTTTCCTCTTTGAACCAAGACCTAGATTCGACTACAGATCAAAAAAGATCCACATGCAGCTAGAGCAACGACGGTTTCAAAGAAACTTATACCTTAGGGTCGTCGGGATGTGGCAAGGCATGCGGCGGGAGGCCAGATCTGCCCACACTACGTACAGTGGCGAGGAAGAAGGGGTCGGTGGCCCTCCCGCACACGTGCTGGGTGAAAGAGAACAGTGCAGCCGGCAGTGGATTGCCTCCCTCGCGGATGGTGATAGAGTGAACGCTGCACCTCCTCCCCTTCCCGGTCCGACGGGATACGGACGCCTCCTTCACCAGCTGTGAAGGGGGAGAGAGAGATACAAGAGTCCAACGCAGTCTTGTTTAGATTTGGTGAAGAGAGGGTGAGAGACTATGAATATAGCAAACCCTAGCAAATGAATGCTGAGCCTCCAGCGTGTAACATATATGTAGTGTGGCGAGCGTGTGGAGAGTACAAACCCTAAGTTGATGTCCACTCTGTTTGTGGTCTATTTTTTCCTAGTTTTTTTTGTTTCTTGTTGCTACATTATATACTTGTGGGAGCTTAGATGTGATATACTTAAATAACATCTAGATGTGAATTAGACAAACTGACTTTCTAATGTACCAAGAAAGAAAACTCGATCAAAAACACGCCCTCGCTTCCAGGTTGCGAGAGTCGCCACGCACACACACATAGACATAGACATGCATATCCGTGTTTACGTAAAATTCCATTTCCATCTCCATCTCAAATCATATTTGTCCCACTGGCACATTATTTACGTTGTTAATTATATACGCAGCAATATTAACGTACAACATCTCTTGTTTGCGCACGTCCGGACCGCTGCCATGGCCGGTCCTGACCACCCCCCTCTTCATCACCCGCGCGTGCTTCCCGCCCGAAACGGTCAGTGCCGCATTCATGTCCGGCCAGAGCGGACGCGACCTCTCACTGGAGCCGGCATTGAAGCGGCGCGCCGGCCGAGAGAGCGTCGCCCTCGCCGCTTCCGGGTGCATGCTGCTGCTCTGCGTTCAAAGGTCGCAATAGCCGGCTACAACATGCATGTAAAAAGTTCTTGGGAGTCCGTGCTACAGCTAGCTGTCCTCCCCCAACTCGTCAATCTCTTCCAGTAGTGCTAGTACTCCATGGCGCGATCCATCGACAAGCAGGCGGAAAAGTTATCGTATACTCGGTTTGCGGTGAGTGGCATGCCGAGCGACCGTGTGGGGTCGAGCCGTGGAGGAGGGTGAGACACAAACACGACAAACGTGATTTAAATGTTGGTTTTGCTCAATGGCGCGATCCAACGAAACGAAACGTTGGTTTCTCTCCGTTTCCATTTTTTCTCCGGAAAACGGAAACTTTCCACTCCATTTTCATTCCTAATCCAAGGTTGCCCCGTTACAACATTCCATCAAATACAAAGGAAAACTAACACGCATGCTGATGCATCTCAATGATTCACAGATCATAGCCAATATTTACTTCACAACTAAATAAAAAAGTTGTGAGAGCGTGTACGAAAGAAAAACTACTGATGGGGTCACTATGACTTAAACCCTAAACCCTAAACATGATCTAATTCCCTGGCCAGGTAGAACCTGTTGAAGGAAAGACGGCTGGCACCCTCGGATCATACGATGCTTTTGTGCAGTTCCACTAAAATCAACCCGAGCATCCCTGATGGCAAAGATATTGAAGAAGTGCGATTAGAATAATAGTACTATCACTAGTTCATGAGACATAAACTCATCACAAGTAGAAGCCGGTAGAAGTAGATAAAGATCGACATGGAGATGGAGCTATGGCAGTGGAGCAAGCCGGCTCCAAAAGGAAGATGGACTACTTGGGACGTCGGGAGAAGGGCGGTTGGGATGCGGCATCGGCCCATACCGCGGTGACCCCCGATTGGGACGCACCGACTGTGGGTTTTCTCCCTCGCCGATGTCGACCGCGTCTACGCAGAACATTGTTCCCTTTCCCCAGCTACGGGATCAGGCTCGTTGTTCTATGCTTGTGAAGAGAGCAACCTAAGCAAGCAGGCTTGTAGCTTAGGCTCCTGCTAGTGTATATATAGTGGTTTTATTTTTCTCTCCATATCAACCATTTTATATTGCGTACATGTCATTCAAGAGTGAAATGATGGTTGCTTCTTCCGACTAACTTACTATGTGATCTGATTGCTCCTTAGTGGCCCCTACACGTACTCCCCCTACATGTATGCAACAGTCACACGTACAACTGGACACAAAAACACGCACGACGCCCTAATGCATGCATGTCCGAGCACATGACGGAACACACATGATCACGCTCAAGTGCTCAACCTACACGTGCATGCACACACATACTCAGTCAGGGTGAGCTAGTGACCGTATAAACACCGGAAAATATATATATTGAGCGCAGTGAGCGTATTATGAAGTCCACTGACTGTATTTTTACAAATATACAGTGACAGAAAGTCTATTTATCTCGTTTGAAATTAAGCCATATTAACCGGAGAGGAGGCAGTATGGACTATGTAACGCCCCGAGACCATGTGCCAGGTGTCGTCCAGTTATTCGCTGTGGTTGCCATGTCATTGCTTGCGTGTCATGCATTGCATATCATGTCATCATGTGCATTTCATTTGCATACGTGTTCGTCTCATGCATCCGAGCATTTTCCCCGTTGTCCATTTTGCAATCCGGCGCTTCGTTCTCCTCCGGTGGTCATTTCTACCTTTCTTTCATGTGTGGGGATTAAACATTTCCGGATTGGACCGAGACTTGTCATGCGGCCTTGGTTTACTACCGGTAGACCGCCTGTCAAGTTTCGTACCATTTGGACTTCGTTTGATACTCCAACGGTTAACCGAGGGACCGAAAAGGCCTCGTGTGTGTTGCAGCCCAACACCCCTCCAATTTGGCCCAAAACCCACCTAAACCTCTTCCATCATCTCGGTCGTTCGATTACGATCGCTTGGCCGCAAACCGTGCCTCATTTGGACTCTCCTAGCTCCCTCTACCTATAAATATGTGATACCCTCCGAATTTCCGCGCAGACGAAACCCTAGATCCACTCACTTCGCGCCGCCGGACACCTCTCCCACCGGCCGGACATGTCCAGCCGCCGCCGCCACCTCGCTCCGGCGAATCCCGTCGCGAGACGTCACCCGCGCCGCCTCCTGCACCCAATCAGACGCCGCCACCTCGCCCGTGCCTCTCTCTCCTCCGCCGCGGCCCACGGGGCCCGAGGCAGGCCCGCCCGGCCCGGAGCGCTAGCGTCGCCGCCTCCATGCGCCCGAGCCGGATCCCGCGCCACCCCGCCGCCTTCGCACCGTCGCCGGCGACCAACTCCAGCGACCGGAGCACGCCGCCGCCCGTCCTCCGCCTCGCGCGCCTCCCGCCTGCGCCGCCGCCCGCGCCACAGGCTGCCTCCGCCGCCCGCCGGAGATCGCCTCCGCCGCGCCGCCCCAGCTCGCCTCCGTGGCGTCCACCGCCTTCGGACATCGCCGGCATCGCCTGCCTCCGCCGCCGCCTCGCCATGCTCACCGGCGGCGCGCCTCGCCTTCTTCCCGGCGGCGACCTCGCCCTTCTCCGGCGAGCTGCCGAGATCCGGCCGGATCCGATCCGGATCGGGACCAGATCCACCGGTCCCTGATCCAAACACCACGCCCGCGCCAGGACCGCTCCGTCCCGCTCCACTTCGTCCCGGTTTGACTTTTCCGGAGGTATAGTTTTCACTAAGTCCTCGAAATCCAAGATCCAAGTGCTCATGTTCGTCTTGCTATATCTCCGCATCCGTAGCACCAATTCATGCATATAGCATATCAAAATGTTCGTCTCTGAGAGTACATCATTTCATTCCATTGCATCATTTTCATTAGAGTTTATCTTGATGCCCGAAATGCTGTTAGAAGGAGGCTACTTGAGTTAATTGTCAGATCTGCTACTTCATCTTAGACTTTTGTCATTTTTGCCATGATTATTGTGTGCATGATATGACCTTGAGCTCTACATATGTTTTGTTAAGGGTTTTGTCATCTTTCCAGAGGTGCAACCCATGTATTTTTGTGATGTGTGTGGTGACTAGTGCAAGCTTGCAAAGTGAGGCACCCGGTAACTCTGTTTTCAGGGACTTAGTAATTTCACCAAGTCCTGGGATTGTTTAGTTCATGATGCCATATGTTCTTGTTGTTTCCTAGTGATCCGTGCCTCTTTTGAGGATGATCAGTAAGGATGTTTTGTTAATATTGTAGTGATCTATCCATCCATGTCTTTTTTTGCATATATGGAGCACCCTAGCTTGAGTTAATCGAGCTCTACTTTTGCTTCGTTGTGAATCTGGGCAGATCGTCAACTTGTTTGCGATTTTGCCGATGTTATTGTAGTTGATCCGTGCATGCTATGCCATTGTTCTTGCCATTTCTAGCTTGCATTTTGTGCCTCCTTAATGGATGTATGCTTGTCTTGCCATGACTTGCACCGTAGTGAGTGCATCGAGCTCACAAACATGCCTACTTGAGTTATGTTTCAGCATGTGCCAATTTTCACAAGTCTGAAAACTGATTATGTTTTTGCTATGTTCATGTGCTCGTTAGTATATTTTGTGATCCCTTTTGGCTCAAGGTCACTAAGGGACTTTTGTTAAGCTTGTTGAGTAGCTCCATGCCATGTTCTTCTTTGCCATGTTCAGGTCCTGTAACATGTTGTTTTGTTGCTCCGAAGAGGGCTATATGATCTGAAATTCCAGACAAGTGTTAATTTCACTAAGTCTGAGATCTGTTTACCGTTTGCATTTTTGCCATGCTTGTTTGAACCTCCTAATGGATGAATTGGCCATAGCTCAGTGCTAGACTTTGGTTAAGCATCTTGAATGCATCCCTGCCATGTATTTTGTTGCCATGTTTGAGTGCTATAGCATGTTCATCTCATTGCATTTAGATGACTACTTGTTGTAAATCGCAGACCGGTGTCATATATGAATCGCTTGCCATTTCCAAACCGTAACTCCGATTCCGGTGATCTTTATATCATTTTCAAGCGATTTCATCTCACCTTACCAGTGGCACACTTGGATTTCCAAGTTGAGTCCAGGTTCATGCATTCCTTGTCCAATCATGGATATGCATCGCATACCGCATCCCGCATATCATACCATGTTCTTGTGTTGGTTGTTTACTATGTTGTGTGCTTATTTTCCGGTGTTGCTTCTGCGGGTTGGTTCCGATAACGTCGTGTTGTGAGGACCCGTTCGACTACGTCCGTTTATCTTCTTCATGGACTCGTTCTTCTTCCTTGCGGGATTTCAGGCAAGATGATCATACCCTCGAAATCACTACTATCTTTGCTTTGCTAGATGCTCGCTCTTTTGCTATGCCTATGCTGCGATACCTACCACTTGCTTATCATGCCTCCCATATTGTTGAACCAAGCCTCTAACCCACCTTGTCCTAGCAAACCGTTGTTTGGCTATGTTACCGCTTTGCTCAGCCCCTCTTATAGCGTTGTTAGTTGCAGGTGAAGATTGAAGTTTGTTCCTTGTTGGAACATGGAGATGTTGTTCCTTGTTGGAACATGTTTACTTTTTGGGATATCACTATATATCTTATTTAATTAATGCATCTATATACTTGGTAAAGGGTGGAAGGCTCGGCCTTATGGCTGGTGTTTTGTTCCACTCTTGCCGCCCTAGTTTCCGTCATATCGGTGTTATGTTCCCGGATTTTGCGTTCCTTACGCGGTTCGGATATTATGGGAACCCCTTGACAGTTCGTCTTAAGTAAAGCTCTTCCAGCAATGCCCAACATTGGTTTTACCATTTGCCACCTAGCCTTTTCTTTCCCTTGGGTTCTGCAGACTCAAGGGTCATCATTATTTTAACCCCCCCCCCCAGGCCAGTGCTCCTGTGAGTGTTGGTCCAACTAGTCAGCCGCCGGTGGCCACCAGGGGCAACTCTGGACTGGCCTACCGGATGTTTGGACGATCCGGTGTGCCCTGAGAAAGAGATATGTGCAGCTCCTATCGGGATTTGTCGGCACATTCAGGCGGTGTTGCTGGTTTAGTTTTACCCTGTCAAAATGTCTTGTTGTACCGGGATACCGAGTCTGATCGGAATGTCTCAGGTGGAGGTCTATTCCTTCGTTGACCGTGAGAGCTTGTCATGGGTTAAGTTGGGACACCCCTGCAGTGATTTGAACTTTCGAAAGCCGTGCCCGCGGTTATGGGCGGATGGGAATTTGTTAACGTCCGGTTGTAGAAAACCTGAAGTTGACCTTAATTAAAATGAATCAACAGCGTGTGTTACCGTGATGGTCTCTTTCCGGCGGAGTCCGGGAAGTGAACACGGTTGTTGGAGTTATGCTTGACGTAGGTTGTTATAGGATCACTTCTTGATCATACTTTTATCGACCGTACTTTGCCTTCTCTTCTCGCTCTCATTTGCGTATGTTAGCCACCACATATGCTAGTCGCTTGCTGCAGCTCCACCTCATACATTTACCTTACCCATAAGCTTAAATAGTCTTGATCGTGAGGGTGCGAGATTGATGAGTCCCTGTGGCTCACAGATACTTCCAAAACCAGCTTGCAGGTGCCGATGAGACCGTGCAGAGGGCGCAACCAAGCTCAGGAGGAGCTCGATGAAGATCTTGTCCTTTGTGTTGTTCCGTTCTAGTTGATCAGTAGTGGAGCCCAGTTGGGGTCGATCAGGGACCTTTGTCGCATTTGGGGTTCTTCTTTTATTTTGGCTCCGTAGTCGGACCTTGATTCTATCTGGATGATGTAATGCTTTATTCATGTATTTGTGTGAAGTGGCGATTGTAAGCCAACTATGTATCTCTTTCCCTTATGTATTACATGGATTGTGTGAAGATTACCTCACTTGTGACATTGCTTTCAATGCGGTTATGCCTCTAAGTCGTGCTTCGACACGTGGGAGATATAGCCGCATCGATGGCGTTACAGACTAGCATTACTTTGTTGTGTCCCGTCAACTTGCCGAACGAGGAGAAGGTTGCAGGACGGGAGAAACTTGCACGCGGTGGCTCGCGGGACAAGGAGGAACTTTTGACTAATGCAAGCTCTCCCTCGCTCAGGCAGTGGACGTGCAACAGTTAATTCGATGTCAGATTGCTAGAAGCATACACTATACTACTAGTGCTATTATTGTTCGACTTCCCGAATAGGCGAATAGCCAAGTGCAAAGTTTACTAGTACTACTACTACAGTCTATAAAGGTACGTACTATGCTAGTACTAGGAACTGGATGGAGGAGCATCTGCACTCTTATTATAATTTTAAAATGTGATAAAGCAATCTTCAACACATTTGGTTCTCTTCGAGGGTTCTCGCATGTGATAATGGAAGTTGATTGCATGGAACACTCGCCACAATTCTCGCTTAATTCTGGCTCATATCTTGTTACAAATAGTAATGCTCGGTAATATTTCCTCTTTTTTTGTTATTCAGCATGTAAACAGGTCAGCAAACCTTGCGGCGCATCTTCGTGCGAACCGTGCTTGCTGCACTTTGAATGTGGTCGAGAGCTGGCTTGATGAAACACCTCGCTTCCTACTTCTTTTTTTGCGGGGTACCTCGCTTGCTAGTGACCATTGTCTTGGTTGATCGTCCTAAGAATGCTTATATATGAATAAAGCTCTCTCATTTGCCCGCAAAAAAGATTAAGCCATATTAACCGGAAAGGAGGGAGTATGGACTAGCACTACTTTTTGGTGTGTCCTGTCAACTCGCAGAACAAGGAGAAGCTTGCAGGACAAGGTGAAGCTCGCTTACGCCTTTTGACTAATGCAACCTACCCTCGGTGGACATGCATCAGTCCATTCGGTGTCAGATTGTCAGAAGCATACACTGTAGTACCCAACATGCGGAGTACCATCTTCGACTTCACGAAGAGGCAAAGAGCCAAGCGCAGTAGTACGAGTAGTACTACTACTAGAACAGCATGGTGGATCATCTGTACTCTTATTTTTTTTATCTCTGATAAAGTACATGTTTATTCCGGAGAAGGGCGGAAAACGGCAGCCCAACATGTAATGAATGATATCGATCAACCAACCATGCTCGAATATATCTTGGCCTCCGTGTGAGCCCGTCTATGTGTTCTCGCTCCTCGTCTCTCTCAAGGAACGGCGGGTTGGCTCTTTGCCGTCAATTGAGATCGGTTTGCTCACACTCCTATCCCACATGTCAGTGATATGCCAAGAGGACATGCGTTGACCGACTGGCCATACGCGTACTTGGTTTTGCACCTTCATACTACTCCTCCCTCTGTCACGGTTTACAGGGCGCGCTTCATTATGATGCATTTCTCTCAATGCATTTCCACCACCAGAGAGACTTTAGACGTGTTTGGTTTAATGCTCAATTAATTAGGGCATGGTAACCGCAATCAAGTCCACAATTTTCTCTCCATGTACTGTACTACTACGGAGTGGAGTAAGTGCATTCATGTGTGTACCCGGGGTGGAAGCACTGCATGCATGTGTGTACGCATTATTCCCTCTAGTAATAGATGCCGTGCTATAACTATCAATGCTATTTTTCAGGCCGATCGTTAGTCGCCTTGGTCCCACATATTTTTTTTCTTTTTTCTGAAGCGCGCTGTATAAACATTGATGGATGGAGTAGTATGAGCGCATTCAAAGAAGAGCATATTGATGGTTGCTTCTTCAGAGCAACTTACAGTGGGAAAGGTGGGGCTTATGATTTGACTGCTCATTACTCAATATTAATGCGGCGCAACAACTAGGCTGAGCCTCCCATGCGGTTGTGCACTACCCCCTCGGTTCTTAAATATACTCCGGAGTATTTGTCTTTCTAGAGATTTCAATGAGTGACTACTCAAATATTTGTCTTTTTAGATATTACAAATGGACTGGCACATACGGATGTATATAGACATATTTTAGAGTATAGATTCACTCATTTTGCTTTGTATGTAGTCACTTGTTGAAACCTCTAGAAAGACGAATATAATATTTAGGAACGGAGGGAGTACATATACGAAGCAAAATTAGTGAATCTACACTCTAAAATATGCCCGTTTGAAATTTTTAAAAAGACAAATATTTAGGAATGAAGGAGTATAATTTTGTGCATGGCACATGGACCCGGATGATGAAGAGGCTTCTGGCAATGCTATCAAGCTTCCATCATTTGTTTACATAATTGACGTACTATACAAATAATTTTCCAGCGACATGAAATTGTACAATGGTGTGAGCTTTCAGCTTTTGTTTCGCGTGTCCTGCCATCGATGCTCTTTCGGAAACAATAAAAAACTAACTTCCTTGCTAATGCATGTCAATTATTAGCAGATTAGAGCTAATAATTACATCACAACTGAAGACAGAGTTGTGAGAAGGTGTTAAATTAAAATTGATCCATGCTTTCATTGGCAGCAACGTCCCCCCAGCTCTATCTAAATCAACAAGGCATGTTGGGAAAAAAGTAGCTGTCTGGAGCATGCAACATTCCAATCATTTTGTGCAGTTCCACTAAAATAGAGCTGAGCGTCCCTGTTCCAAAGATATTAAGTGTGATTACGATAATAGAGGACTGCTGATGAAACAATAAACACACAAATAGAAGCCGGTCACCTTTGCAGTCTCTCTTAAGACTAACTAGTTGGAGAAGATTAGGCTCGGAGTTGGATGAGGAGGATAGAGCAAAACCAATCTCCCTTTGTGCAGTCGCACTAAAATGTAGAGACGTTGCCCGTGTGACATTTTAGTACAACCGCACAAAACACTCTTAAGAAAAAAGTGATTTGTGCAGTTCACCAAAAGGTCGCAATAGCAAGGAGGTGAAATGGATAGCCCTGTTTGCAAAAAAGAGGTAGAAAGGAAACAATTACTGGCCAATAACAGTTGATAACACATGCGACGAGAAAAAAGAAGCATATTCCTTGTCCTAAGGGAAGATAACAACACGGTTGTGTTTTTCTAAAACGGTGTGAGGACGAGAATGCAATATGGGAAGTACGCCGGACGAGCTATGTTTTGGGCAAAGAACTATAGAAGATCCACATGCAGCGACGTGGGAAGACGGGCAGTGGAGCAAGGCCGGAGGGGATACCTGGAGGTCGTCGGGATGTAACTAGGTGAGCAGCGGTGGGCGGAATCAGCGAGCAGGTGGCATAGGCCCTGCCGCCCCGGAGCTTGGTCAGAGAGAACGGCGTGTACCGCAGATCGGGACGTGCTGCCTCGGTGCCGTCGAACGGAGAAACGATGCACTTCCTCCCTTTCCCCTGGTGGATGAGATGCGGCTGGATCAGTGACCAACTGTGAGAGAGAGAGAGGGAGAGGCCACCACACTCCCTTTCCCCGGCGGACGGGATGCGGCCGGATCAGTGACCAACGGTGAGAGAGAGAGAGGCACCACAGCCTTGTGTGAGATACTCTGAAGAGCGACAAACCAGGCAGGCAGGCTCCATTGTATATAGTGAGCGGACTACCTTTTTCTCCATAAAAATCGTTTTATATTCTGTGTGTGTGCCATTGAGCACTATAACTTTATTTAAAAATAACGCGGCAACACGTCAAGTCGAACTTTGTTTCGTGCACGCGTGGTACACGACCTCCCTAGGTAAACAACCGCTACAAACGTTCAAATTAGCACGTGGGCTACCATTTCGTGAAGAAATGACCTCCGTCGTGTACCCGCACGGGTGTGGCTGAGCACGAAGCGTGAGTACGTGCACGATGCACCTATTCTCTTCTTGTATACGTACACCACCTACGTGTGGCTGTGTGAGAGAGATACAGACCTAGAGAGATATAGTGTGTGGGTTCTTGAGAGTTTTTTTTGGGGGGGGGGGGTCAATCAAAAAATGTAACATATGCAATGTGTGTGAAATAGAGTCCTGGATATAACATATATATATAGAGGGGGTGATCCACGAGAAAAGAGTGGAGGTATCATCGGCTTGAGGTGTCCATAGAATTGAAGAGAGGGATGATGTGTGTGTGTGTGCACACGCGATCGATAAAGAGTGCCATCGAATTTGTGTGTGCCCACGTCAAAGATATAGAGTGGTTGGCCTACTGGAATGGGTATGTGCAGTTTGTCTCTGTGGCATGGATACCTACCTGCAGCGCTCGACTATCGGTGTGTGGTGGGGGAAGAGGGAGGCCCAATTAACTATAGAGGTACAATGGCTGGTATATGTGTGGAGGAGGAGAGAGTCCTACCTCATGTATTAAGGAGATCGATCTGCCTCGTGTATTAAGGGAGATCGATCGGCATCCATGCATGTGCAGGAGAGGAATAAGGTTGGGAGAGAGACAGAGCTAGAGTGTTGGAGGGGGTGATACTGGAGTTGCTTCTAACAAATGGTGGGATAGGCTTGCTAGACAAACGGAGGGCACGCCCGCAATATCAATAAGAGAGGAGATGGCTGCTTGTTGTCTGTGCACGTGCGTGTAAGAGACGGGTCAGGAGGCATGCACGAATGATGAGGGGGGACGATGTGGCTGTGGTAAGCAGACATAACTACATAGGAAGATCCATCGCCCTTTGTTAGAGAAAGGAGAGACATAACTTGTGAGGTACGTCGATCGATGGGGGGGTAGTTAAAGTCGATCTAGGTATATGTTGGGAGATCGATCGGTATACATGCATGTGTGTGTTAGAAGCAAATGAGGCACGAGGAGAAGGATAGAGAGAGAGGGATGCATGTAGGAGGTGGTATGAGAGGCATACTATATCGAGGGGGGAGGAGTGTGCGAGTACGAGAACGATGAAAATAGTGGTGGGAGTGAGGCATGGACGGTGACAAGAGAAGAGGGGAAGCTTGTGTTTGTGCTAGGCACACCTGGCTAGAGAGGCATATCGATCAATGTATGCCGTAAAGAAGGAGCTGGGGGCCTACACACACCATGGGTGAATGACCTAAAGTGAAAAGACGAATTTGCGCGATGGAACTAGAGAATGCTGAGGGAGGGTGAGAGGGATGCGGGCGTGTGCATACACAAGAGAAAGTTAGCGCTAGCTACAAAGGTAAGAGGGTTGTGTGGGTGTAAAAGATGAATAGAGATCATATATACTTCATTATAAAAAGCGAATTCGGATATTTGAAGAATTTATCATAGTGTTTCAAACCGACGCATGTGTGAATATATATAACGGTGATACACATGGTGTGGTTATGAACATGTTATACTACATTTAATATATTTTATCTCTATTTATAAAAAATGGAGTTGCTGATGATGGTGTGCTTGCCATCCTGCATTATAGGCCATCCGATTTATATCTGGCGGATAGCAAGGAAACTATGATGGTTGAAGTTGGCAACAATCATGATTGTAGATTCTTATTGAAATAGAGAAATGAATTCAAATTTAGTTCGAATTGCAGTGGTAGTATAGACATTTGGAATGCACTAAAATGTTGGTATGAGTAGGTTACATGCATTATACAACAAGCGAAAAAAGTTAATCGGACATAACATGGATTCATACTCCCTCCTTCCATCTATATAGGGCGTAATGAGATTTTTAAGACCGCCTTTGACTATTGACAAGATTAATAGTACATGACATGCACAATGTGAAAATTATATCATTGAAAGAACCTTTCACAGACGAATTTAATGGTGTGCTTTGTGTAAGTTGCATGTCATATATCATTGCTCTAATATTTGGTCAAAGTTAGCATCAAAAAACGCATTAGGCCCTATATAGATGGAAGTAGGGAGTAGCTTTGAATAGCATTTGTATAGTAAAACGGGGCAAGACTCTCTCTTTGTGTGGTGTGAATAGTTTTATTTTTTTCGTTTTCTTTTTGGTTGAGGGAAGTGCGAATTGATTTGGTATGTACAAGTACAATATTACTACACGTTAGGCTTGTCCCTAAAATTCAACCCGCGTCTTGTTATATCCCGAAAATTCAGATATCGTGCTCCCAAAACTGGCGCCTTCACAACCCCCGCCTTGCTATCCCGAAATCACAACGCGCGCGAAAACTCCCTCCAGCTGCCAAATCCCGACACGCGAAATCCCCCTTCTAACCCTGAGCCAAAAGGGCTGCTAGTTCAAATCGGCGGGGGGTGCTTTTGTAACACATCCTACATTTTGGACAAGCGCGTCCCTAAGTCATGCGTCACCCCCTCCCATCGCCCCCTTTTCGCCATTCGAAATCCCAGGCCGCCATAACCTCTCCGCTCCAGCCGCGAAACCCCACCCTCCTCCGTCCGCCACATCACCGCTGCCCAGCCGGAGCCTCTTCCCCGACGATGTCGTCCACCGCAACAGCTCGACGTCCCTCGTCCACCTCCCCGGATGAGGATCCGTCGTCCATCTCGTCGTCCAGCCGGTTCAGCCGCCCCGTCCTCCACCTCCAAGGAGCTGCTCCGACGATCGCCTCGTCTATCACGGCTGCTCCATCCCCACAGCGCCGCCTTAACCTGCTCCATCGGAACCGCGGCATCCTCACCGACTCCTCGGACGAAGCCGAGGCCTGCTCGGTGCCACCAACGAGGTTGTACACTCATCGCATCGCACCTTCTCCTTAACTCAACCTCCCGGCGCCGACGGTGCTCCATCCCGCACCCCCATGGAGCGGCTAACTTGAAGCCGGCGCCGCGGGCGACATCTCCATGGCGGCTCTCCCCCAGTGTGAGGCCCCTTCAGCGGCGGCGTCCATACCAGCCGGATCTGCTGTTGCTTCTCCAGCTCTTGCTCGCTCGCTCGCGCTGCTGCTGCTGCTGCTCCGGCTCTCGCTCGATCTCTCGCTCGCCCAGCTGCTACTGCTCTCCCCCTCGCTCGTGCTGCTGCTCTGCTCCGATTAAGCCATACTTCAGTCGACTGAATCGACTTTTGGGTCAGTCTATTTTCAAGGGTTGGGGGGCTCATCGGAGTTAAGGAAGAACCACCTGCAATGGGGATGGGGGCTAGCCAAAGAAGTACCCCACTATCTATCTTAGGGTTCAGGGTGGGGGCGTGGCCCTAGAGCTCTGGCCGGGGCGATGGCGGCCAGTTGTTTCGGGGCGACGAGGCGGCGCTGGGGCCGGCGGTTCGACCGGTGGTGGCTGGCGGCTCAGGGGGGTGCAGGTTGAAGATGAACTCTAGGCCCTCCCTAAACTACATGTCAAGTGCCTCTCTGCTACCATTACATTCAGTTTCAACAGTAGCATTTAGATTCCACAGTAAATTTCTGTTTCGACAGTTAAGTTCAGAGTCAACAGTTTTTACCTCATCTGTTGTAGTCAAGTGGTTTTTGATGATGTTAATTTTACATCCATTTTACATCATCTATTGGAGATGCTATTAGAATCCCACTTGAGATTGACGATGTCTGTCTTGTGTTGCTTCAGCCTTGACGTCTTACGGCTCACCGGAGCTGCTCCAACGACAGAACGATCCATCACAACAGAGCAGTGCCCTGGACGCCATCTACAGATTCCTCAGATCTTCCTCCACACCTCCGACAGCCACCTCTGCCTCAACTGCTTCAGCAACCAACCCAATGATGTAGAGGTCGACACGGCTGCGGCAAAGAGGTTGTACACTTGTTGCATCACTTATTACTATACATTCACGTCGATCCATTAGGGCTATTTTGGTTCAACGTAAAAACGTCGATCCACTGGTTGTTACCATCACTCTAAATTTCTGCATGCTCTCCTTACATAATCTCACCATATTTTTTTCGTATGCATGTCAGATATTGTACACAGTCATGCTGAACATGTAGAGAAAAAGAGAAGAGTTTTGCGCGGCAATACAATGTCATGCAAACATCGCTCCATGGTGGGTTCAATGGCAAACCCTCCCCACCCTCTCCAGATTGTAATCCAGAGGAAGATATCTTTTCTGAGGCGGATTCAGACGCCGCTGACCACTCCTATTTACCCCCAACGTGTTTTCTCTACGTTGGCATGATGATGTTAGTCCTATCATGCATATGTTGCCTTGCAGTGCCTACTTTTGACATCATATATGTCATCTGCTTAGTTTAGACATGTTCTGTAATGCCACCTATTTAGTTTCTATATCATATATGGGAATTATGCAGTCATGTCTTTTAGCCAGCCATAATATATGTGAAATGTGCAATGCCATCTTGTTTAACCAGGCATCATATATTTGAATGATATCTTGCCCATCCTTTTCTTCATTAAATTTCCATTTGTCGACAATGTTTGTACATTAAACTACTCTTCCTGTGAATCAGCCATTTGGGTGGGAGATGGAAAAATCTGGAGTGAAAACAAGGCCTTCAGAGCAGACAGTGCTACCTGTCGAAGCAGATCTCTTGTTGGATCCCAATAGCTCCTCAGAGATGGATTCAGAGACAGATGAGCAGTCCTATTCCCCCACTGAGGTGTATGCTCTAACTTGGCATGGTTATACTTCTCATATCGTGCACACGGTGTCTTCCATTGCATAGTTTAGACATCATATACACAATATTCAACACCATGTTCTTAGTTCAGACATCATATCGAATGCCCTATGTTTAGCATATGAATCACATATGTGAATTAAATGATGCGATCCTGATTACTTAGATAACATGTAGGTGAATTATGTCATGCGATCCTGTTTAGTTATTCACCATATCTTTGAATTATGTTATGCTATCCTATACAGTTTAGATAGACATCATATATGTGAAATTATGTCATGCTATCCGTTTTAGTTAAACAATATACATGTCAACTATTTCATGCCCTCTTTTTTCCACACTATCTATTGCATCTGTCTCTCATACAATGTTTGTACATTCAACTGTGTTTCCTGTTTATCAGCCATTTGAATTGGAGTGGGTGATGCCAGTATCTAGCGGACTAAAAACACGGTCTTCAAATAAAACGGTGCTACCTCTTGGTGGAGATAGCACCCCGGTTGTACATGCACAAGAACCAACCCTACCACACATAACCCAAACTCTCGCAGATTGTACCCCTACTGCGATGGACAGAGAACCAGCTTCACCCAATCTAACCCCAACCCCAGCCGATAGTAACCCAGTTCCTGTTGACACAGCACCATCTCCACCACAGAGCTCCCAAACAAGAGCAGTTAGTAAGGCAGCTCCAGTGCCCAAAGGGCTAGTACTATCACGGCGAACCCCAACTCCACCAGTTAGTACGCCTATTCCTGTGGAGGAAGAACAACCAGCTAGTCATGGTTTAGCATCTATCGCATTTGAGGTTGTTAAATCGTATGTGCGTATCTTCCCATCTTGGACATATTATACTGAAGATGAAGGAAAATGCCAGTTGTAGGTGTTTGTCCAGGAGTTATGTGTAAGTAATGTTATTCATGGCGATTACTTTGCTTCGTCCCATACATCCTACCTCCATGATGGTTATAATACAGCAAATTTTCCCATTTTTCTCTATAGAGAAGGGCCGATTTGGAAACTCGGGATGAGGTAACCTGTGCTAATACATCTGCTATCTTCAAGAATGCTTGGTGGCAGTATCGGAATTACCTGAAGAAAACGTACTTCACCGGCAAAGAAACTCATCAATTTCCCTTACGTTCTCCTGAGACACATTTACTAGACGATGACTGGGAATGCCTTGTTCTGTACTGGTCCTGAACCAAGAATGTGGTAAGGTCTATGAGCTCATTTTCTACTTTTAAGTATTATATTCTTGCATCTTACTGTACTCTGTTCATGTAGAACAAGTGCCTAAACCTGAAGAACAACTATTCTAATTTAATATTCCATTGCTATCATAGTTCAAAAAAGCGCTAGGCGTTAATTGTGCGTTTTGCCACCGCCTTGCGCTTTACTGACCAAAGCGCATGCTTATGCGCAGTTATGCACAGATTATGTGTACTTATGTGCAATGCGTTTTGCCAACGCCTAGAGCCTAGGCGCGCTTAAGCGCTCGCTTAGGCGTGCCTTTTTTTAACTATGATTGCTTTGCTCTTGTATCACTGTATTTACTCATACAAACTTATTTTTAAATTGAAGAATCCAATCGAAACTCCAATGGCACAGCAGGTATGTTCACGCATGTTTCTTTAACAGGTTTACTCTTATCAATAGCTATGTTGATTTCAATTTCAATTGTGTATACAGTTGACTTTCATATCATGCACATTACTAGCATCACAACAGAGCCAATAGTGTTGTTGTACATGTAGACCCGTGGTACCCATCTGAAATCTTGTTGTGTCGTGTAGTTCCCCACGCTTTATATTCTTTCACTGCTGCTTTGTCTTGAACTGATATGATTTGAACCGTGTCTCTATTTTGATTTGGCAAGACAATGCAGTGACCATAGGACATAGATATATGTTTGTTTGATGCTTTTATTATGTACTAGTACTTGGCAATAGAAGACTTGGTAGTTTAATCCTGTCCACCTTACTAATGAACTGGTTCACCGAAATGAGTTTCATATACTAGTACATGCTAAACTTGTTATGTGTCTGCTTGTTTCTTCTTTTAGAATGCTGAGAGAATATTGGGGAAGAGTGCCTTATTAAGCAATGGTAAAGGAGGTAATGCAGATAGGGTTCAGGATAGTGACACATCCTTGTTGGTCTCCAACAAAGCTGAGAAAACAGCTAAGGAAGACTATCTTGAAGACAGCGAGACAACCCCAAAGTCCTGTCTTGGTTTAGTGTTTGAGTTACTGGCCACTACCGCTTGCACAAGCAATTCAAACTCACTGTCTGAATCAGTTCGGTTTCTTGAGTCTCAACTACAAGCTGAAAGACATCGATCAGTTGTGCTGCGACAAGAAGCGGAAGGACTGCGGAAGTCCCTGGAGCATTCAGATGCATACTTTCTGGTGCAACAGCAAGTGTTGGAGGATTTTAGCGCCAAACAGGACAAAGCTAATCAGCTTGCTAAGCTTATTGCCAGCATGGTGGATACTCACAATAATGTTTCTTGAGCTCTTCTAAAGTTGTTTCAGTTATGCTCTTGTTTTGCTGCTGCGTTTATTTGCACTGGTGGCCAATTTTGACGGCCAGTGTATGTAATGTGCTGCTTTGTTCCCTATATTTGCACTGGTGGCGAACTTTGATGCCCAGTGGATGTAATATGTGTAATAGCGTTAATAGGCTAGCGTTAATTGCTTGCTTATTTATTTCCTTATTGTCTTGTTTAGTTGTTTGCTTGTAGTCACTGCAGTTCTTTTTCTGTTTTTTTCTAGTGGCCACAATAGCCTATTTTTGGTAACTAGGCCAAAATAATCATGGCAACACACGGACTATTGTAACCATGGGCCTCCTGCAGGCCGTATGATCCATGCGCCTTCGTCCGGCCATAGGATCCATCGGCCTTCTATATGGGCCTTAGGGTCCATGGGCCTTCTACGGGCCGTAGGGTCCATGGGCCTTCTACGGGCCATACAATCCATGGGCCTTCTATGGGTCGTACTATCCATGGGCCTCATACGGGCCGTAGGATCCATGGGCCTTCTACGGGGCGTATCATCATTTCGCCAATCATGGGCCATACTATTCGTGGACCATAACGGGCCGTTAATAGGCCGTATTTGATAACTCTATGAAAACAGCCCAACGGAATTTTTTTTTTGACATGAAAACGGCTCAATGTATTAACGGTCCGCAAACGGCCGACTGTAACGATGGGCTGAATTTGGCCCACAAGAAGAAAATGACAGTAACGGGTTGTCGGTGTCAAAACCGGCGGATCTCGGGTAGGGGGTCCCGAACTATGCGTCTAGGCCGGATGGTAACAGGAGGCAGGGAACACGATGTTTTACCCAGGTTCAGGCCCTCTTGATGGAGGTAAAACCCTACGTCCTGCTTGATTAATATTGATGATATGGGTAGTACAAGAGTAGATCTACCATGAGATCGAGGAGGCTAAACCCTAGAAGCTAGCCTATGGTATGATTGTTGTGTGATGATGTTGTCCTATGGACTAGAACCCTCCGGTTTATATAGACACCTGATAGGATTAGGGTTACATAGAGTCGGTTACAATGGTAGGAGATCTTGAATATCCGCATCGCCAAGCTTGCCTTCCACGCCAAGGAAAGTCCCATCCGGACACAGGACGAAGTCTTCAATCTTGTATCTTCATAGTCCAGGAGTCCGGCTGAAGGCATAGTCCGGCTACCCGAACACCCCCTAATCCAGGACTCCCTCGGTAGCCCCTAAACCAGGCTTCAATGACGACATGTCCGGCGCGCAAATTGTCTTCGGCATTGCAAGGCGGGTTCCTCCTCCAAGTCCTTGATAGAAGATTGTAAACACCAAGAGTAGTGTCCGGCTCTACAAAAATAAGCTTCCACATGTTGCCATAGAGAGAATAATATTAACACAAATCAAATCTGTTGGCATATTCCGCAGTGCGTCATCACACTACGGCCAAGTCCTTTACTTGAATCGTTTTTACTTTTCCACCTCAGCATCTTTTGCGAGGCGGTTTCCTTGGCACGTCTTTTCAAAGCAGAGATCGTGTACCCCCCCTATTACGGGATTCTCATCAATACAGACGTGGGTAACCCAATCGTGCCCGTTAGCATGTTTTCTCGATTAAAGGCGAGTCCCAAGCGCTTACGGGGAGGGCTCCTGGTATTCAACCTCTTATAAAGAGACCAGGGCCTTATCCTTTTCCCCTATCCCAAAACAAGTTCGTCCGTCGCCTCGAGTTCCAACACCCTGGGCTCCAGATTCCGGGCACCTCAGACCTTCGACAATGTCCGCTTCCAACCTTCAAGGCTGATGGATGCCCTCCTCCGTCACGGAGGAGGAGGTGCTAAAGTTGAGAGAGGCTAAGTTCCTGACCGGCAAAATTTGGCATAGGTTGCCTGCTCAAGGGCAGGTCATCCCCAGTCCCCAGCCCGGTGAGAGCATGGTGTTCATGTCTCACTTCCTTCGGGGGTTGGGCTTCCCAATGGATCCCTTTGTGAGGGGATTGCTGTTTTATTACGGGCTAGAATTCCATGACTTAGCTCCGGAGTCCATCCTCCATATCTCCTTGTTTATCGTTGTGTGCGAAGCGTTCCTCCATGTTACCCCTCACTTCGGACTATGGCTCAAGAACTTCAAAGTGGAGCCGAAGATGATCGAGGGACGGCACGCAGAGTGCGGAGGCACTGTTATAAGCAAAAATGTTGATGCTCCATGGCCCGAGGGCTCTTTTCAAGAGGAGCTAGGCTTGTGGCAACGAGAGTGGTTTTATATCACCGCTCCCCGGAGCACCAAATGGGTGGCGCCTCCTGCCTTTCGCTCGGGTCCCCCACCACGGCTAGCATCATGGGTCAACAGAGGGTTAGATTGGGGTTTGCCCAAAGACGTGCCCTTGTTACAGGGACGAATCAAGGATCTCTTGGAAGTAGACCTCAGCCTGGTCAAGGTGACGCAGGTCATGCTGATTCGCCGAATATTGCCCGGCAAACGTCGCCCCCTTCGCCTGTGGGAGTTTAATCCAGAGGGACCGCGAGCTCTCCAGAACTCATGGGTGCAACGCCCGCGGAGATGTATAAACTATTCTTCGGATCACAAGAGATGTGTCCGGATTTAACCGAGGACGTAGGCCTAAACCGCAATCGCCCGGATACTCAAGTAAGCAACCTTGTGCCCGGACCTTCTATCTGTATAATTGTCATAAACTTGCCCCTAAAAGAGCCGTCCTTTTAAACAGGAGTGGATAGCGAAGGCAAAGCTGATCAGGTGTCTGGCTCCCCTTCCCGAAACCAGGCCAGATCCTGTGCTGGTCAGGATGCTGGAGATAATGCCTTTGGAGGGAAGCAAGGGGGAGGACAAGGAAACTATGACCTCCTTGAAGGAGGCTGCTCCGAAGGGAGGACCGACAATTCCTCTCCTAAGGGGAAGAAGAGAGCCGCCTCTGACAACCCGGAAACCATGGCCGTGAAGCAGAGGGTCCGACACCGGGGACTTCCTCGGTCGGACTACGCCCTCAAGGGGATCAGCCCTCCAGCGAGCCGTAAGTAGAGAAAGATTTTTCTTTTGAGGGGTGAGGGAAATCCTTGATTTATGTCTGAGAAGATTAACCAAACTTTTACCTTGTAGCTCGGACCTCAGCCCTTCTCAGCAGAGCTCATCTTCGGGGGATCTTCTTCTGGAGATGATCGAGAGCGGGACGCCTCCCCCTGTCGTGCCGCCTAGCGAGGCGGGCGATCCTGAGGTGTCGTCGCGGAGGGTTTCTCCGAATCCGGCAGGGGCGAAAGATAGCTATGTGGCCCCCTGAGGTTCTCCACGTCCGGCATTCGAAAGAGGTCATGGGACGAGCCCGACACCGTCTGGTGCTCGGTCGGAGGAGCTAAAGATTCTGCTGGGGTGAGCTTGTATCTCAGAGGAGTACCGTGCATTGATGGGCACGGTGATTGAAAGGATTTCATCCGCAGAGAGAGGATTGCATGAGGCCGTCAAAAGTTTACTGACGGGTTTCGAGGTACATTACATAATGTATACTTTTGGCAGTTGCGCATGAATAAGATGCGCCATGTGTAGATAGTAGCCCCTGAGACTCTGCGTGTCGTCAAGAAATGACGGCACGCGAAGGATCATAATCCCAGGTCTAAGATGTCGCCTTTGAATGTAGGCGGTAGGATGTCTGGAATCGAGCCGTACTGACGATTTTGCCGAACTAAAGCCGCAACTGGACGTGGCAGAAGCCGACATCACGCTTGTCAACAAGCGGCTTGAGGAGGCTCAAGGTATGCAATTCCCCGGGAGGCATGAGGTAAGAACAGTTTGATGCATGTGTGTTACAATGTGTGTGCTTGACGCAGATGGTGCGGCCGCCGTGGAGAGTCTTAGGGCAGAACTTGCCCGAGCTAAAGAATAAGCCAGAGAAAGTGATGCGGCCGCCAAGAAAGCCCTTGAAGGGCTGACAGCCGAACGGGCTGCCCATTGCCGAAGCAAGGAAGAGATGGCCGAGATGGCCGAAAAGTTAAAAAGTGCTACACACCGTTGCAGATTTCTTGAAAAAGAAGACCAGGCGAAACAGACGGACTTAGAGAAGGCCGTTGCCAATGCCAAGGACGCGCGCTCTGCGATGAGAGCTGCGAAGGAGGAGCTGCGTCAGGCCGAACAGATTGCGGCTGGAAAGCCCTTTATGCTGCAAAGGAAATTTTGTGATCCGAAGTTTGCTCCGTTGGACCGGATGTGGAGTGTGGAGGATACCTATCTGGACTTGGCAGCGAGTGCTGCTGATGCGACTGAACACTTTCGAGATCAGAAAGATCGCGAAGTGGAAAAGCTTTTCTGGTCGCAGTTTCACAATCCAGAGCATCCACTGGCAGTGGACGATCGTTTGTCTCAATGGGCCGAACTAAATAGGTTGTCTAGACTCGCCATGAAGTACGTCATGGGTCACCTGTGGCCGGGGAGATCGGAGCCGAAGAGTTATTTCAGCTTGGTGCAGCAATTCCTTGACGCGGTGCCGCGTATAAATGCAATGAAGAGGTCAGCATGCATAGAGGGCGCAAGGATGGCTCTTGCCTGTGTTAAGACATACTGGGCGGAGATGGAGACCACCATTGTTGCATCCCGAGATTCGGACAAAAGCCGAGTACCTTCCGAGCACTATTTTCAGGAAGTCCTTGAAGGCGCTCGTGTAATAGAGACGCGATGCTCGAAAGATGCTATGTTATGATAGCATATGTAATGATAAAGTAATATTTTGATAAATTGTAGTGGCCGTTTTATACTTGTGCCTTCAAGTATTGGGAACACCTCCTGTTCGGCCGTTTTAATATATATATATATATATATATATATATATATATATATATATATATATATATATGAAAGATGGCAGTCGTTGGCTTCAGCCCCCACGCACATAGTGCGGGGGTGCTCGCAGAAGACGCATTTTCACACTTAACCCAACGTCTTGGTCCTACAAAGGAGGTGATAGCACAGCGGGCCAGGCAACCGGACTATAATGCTTTAACACTTTCACTTAGCCATAGGAGCTTGATAGTGAGACTATTTAGGTAGCTCCTTGGTGGCGACTGCGCTCATCCGAGTTCGGGGCGCGTATGTGCCTGACCGGGAAGCGGCCCTTCGTTAAAGCGGAGGAATCCGATAGATTTCGATAGGTCATCAAGTGGCTGACCAGTCTCACGCTACATCATGACAGTCAGTTTTCGGCTTTCTCTACTGAGGTGCTCGCCCGGCCGAACCGGGGTACAACCGCAGTAGTTCTCCTGGTGCTACCTTAGCCGATAGAGCGGAACATAAGGTAGCCGAACTCAGGAGCCGGGCAACCCAACATTTGACCAAAGACATGATTCGGAGCTGATGCATATAATGCCAAAACTCGCGACGCCGAACACTCCCTAAGGTATTCGGTATTTATGAGTGCAGGCGAAACAACACTCTTTATTAAAAAAGCCCCTAGTGTCCAGGTACGTGCAAAAATTCTAATGTGGCCACATGCCAAGACGCCAGCCTCCTCCTTGGTTATACCAGAAAAAACCAGGAGATGTGTAGCAACAAGAGACAGTAAAAAAGGTTTGCACAGGGTCTTAATCTAAAAAGAATCCTTTAGGACGGGTCCCTACTGCACGTCTGCGCCTGTGTCTCCGTTGTGCCGTATCCTGGACGGGCGTCACACGACGTTCATCTGTAAAAGAGAGGAACTGAGTTGAAAACGGGTCGTGCCGAAAAAGTTTAAAATAAACAAAGTATAAAGTAAAATATATAAAATTGAGCTTTATTGTCTCTTATTGTATATGGATGGAGCCCCTAGTGCGGGGGTATATGGCCACTAAGCCTGCATCAATGATGATTTTGTACCGAAATCGTCTATCCATGTTTGTGGTCTTTAATGACCTATTTTGAAGTTTTTTTTGGCCGATGAGGCCATTTTACTGTGGGGCTGTCAAAGCCGTCGCACAGTCCTCCGCTTGGGGAGGCGCACTTTAGTGCTTCCCCTTCAAAGAGATGATGCCTCGTGGACCGGGCATCTTAAGCGTGAGAGATGCATAATGCGGTATTGCGTTAAAGCGAGCGAAAGCTTCGCGTCCCAGTAGTGCTTGATAGCGACTTGAGAACGGGACGATATGGAAGGTCATCTTTTCGCGGCTGAAGTTATCGGCAGAGCCGAATATAACTTCAAGCCAGAGAAAACCCATACAATGGGTGTCCGGACCAGGTGTTACCCCTTGAAAGGAGGTTTTGCTGCGGTGGATTCTTGCTGGGTTTATCCCCATGTGCTGGATTGTATCCTGATATATCAGGTTTAGTCCACTGTCGCCGTCCATGAGGACATTTGAAAACTGGAGTCCGCCAATTATTGGATCGAGTATCAAGACAGTCGAGCCTGCATTCTTGATATTTCTAGAATAATCTGGCTGATCAAAGATGATCGGTTTTGACAACCAGTGGCAGGACCCTTTGGGGATAGGTCATGTGGTGCGTACCTTTATGGGCGCCGCACATTTTGTTATGTGAAGTAAGTTCACTGTTTTTACTTCTTGTGGGAAGTTCTTTTATTTCCTGGTGCTCTGCTGTCGGGGTTCGTCCTCGTCTTCGCTTGGTGTGTCGAGCCCCTTGTGTTCGGCATTGAGTCTGCCGGATTGTTTGAAAACCCAACAGTCTCTGTGGGTATGGTTAGCAGGCTTCCCGGGAGTACTGTGTATCTGACATATCCTGTCCAGGATTTTATTTAGGTTGGATGGATCGTCCCTGTTATCCTGGGGGGCGATTTTGCCTGATTTTGTCGTGAGCCTTTGAATCCGGCGTTGACTGCCGTGCTCTTCGAACTTTTGTCCTTAGTCTGGCATCCTTGTTGCATCGAGGTTTTCTGTTTCCATCCCTAGTTTTGGATGTACTTGGGTCGCTGGGGCTGCACCTTGCCAACCAATTGTCCTCTCCTACAAAAAAGCGAGTCATGAGGCTTGTTAGTGCGGCCATTGCTCTTGGCTTTTCTTGGCCGAGGTGTCTGGCGAGCCATTCGTCTCGGACGTTATGCCTGAAAGCTGCTAAGGCTTCGGCGTCCGGATAGTCGACTATCTGATTCTTTTTCATGAGGAATCTATTCCAGAACTGCCGAGCTGATTCTCAGGGCTGTTGAGTTATGTGACTAAGATCGTCTTCATCCGAAGGGCGGACATAGGTCCCTTGAAAATTTGCTTGGAAAGCATCCTCGAGCTCTTCCCAACTTCCAATTGTGTTTTCAGGAAGGCTTTTGAGCCAATGCCGGGCTGGCCCTTTAAGCTTAAGGGGTAAATATTTTATGGCGTGGAGATCATCTCCTCTAGCCATGTGTATGTGGAGGATATAATCCTCGATCCAGACTCCAGGGTCTCTTGTTCCATCATATGCCTCTATGTTTACGGGTTTGAATCCCTCTGGAAATTCATAGTCCACGACCTCATCGGTGAAACATAGGGGGTGTGCGGCGCCCCTGTATTTGGGTGTGCCGGATTCTGATGATGGCTTTATTGCATTGCTTACGAGAGCTTGCTTTCTTGGCCCATAAATGGACCTGACTGGGCCATTGTGCGAATCCTTAAGTGGGTCGCATGCCGATTTAAGTGCGGTGCCGCTTGCCGCTTTATGGGGTCGTCTATCCGACCATGTGGCTTTCTCATGTTTTGAATGCGAGGGCTCTAGGGCCTCTTCGTCGAATTCAGGCAGTAGCTTTCTTTTCGGATAGCTTTTAGTGCGGCGGCTGTCGCCGTATTTATCTGCGGTATTGATTAATTTGCTCCATCTAATCCGGAGTGCGCCTTCCGCTATTTTTAGCTTCCGCTTCTGCTTTTTTAGGCTGCGTGCAGTTGCAACGAGCCTCTCATGGAGATTCTTCTGCTCCGTAGGTTTATCCGGCGTGAGGTCGTCCGGAATGCCGTTTTCGCCGGAGGAGGGATGTTCAGTTTCTCTATCTGTGTTGCCCTGTTCGGACGGTTGCTCTAAGGCCTGCTCGTCGTCTACCGGTTTGTCCTGCTCTATGGCTGGGGTTTTATCGAGGCGGGGCTTGGGTCGGCGTTTATGCCGATGCTTTGATTGCTTTTTGGGGGGTCGAACTCCTGTTCCATCCCCTTTTTCCTCGTTGTCGCTTCCTTTAGGGGTATCCACCATGTATACATCATGAGGTGAGGTGGCTGTCCAATGCCCTATGGGCGTTGGTTCGTCGGTATCTCCTACATCGTCATCCATGATGTCGATGTCTCCGGAGTCGAAGTTGAGCACGTCGTTTAAATTGTCGACAGTGGCTACCAAGTGGGTGGTGGGTGGGCTTTGAATTTCTTCATCGTCCGTATCCCACCCTCGTCGACCGTAATCCGGCCAGGGCTCTCCTGATAAAGAGAGAGACTTAAGAAAATTCAGGATGTCGCCAAAAGGCGAGTGCTGAAAGATGTCTGCGGTGGTGAACTCCGTTATCGGCGCCCAATCGGGGTCGATTGGCAGGGGCACGGGGGGTTCGGAGTCCGGGGAGGAGTCCGGATCCTCAAAGTCACGGGTCATGCAGAGTGCGGGGCTAGCGTTCGGCTCGATCGCCTTTGAGATCGCTGCCCCCGAGGTGATGTCCAACCACTCGTCCTCGATCGGCGCAATAGGCTCCGAGTTAGGGGTCGGAACCGATGCGTGTGCGGCCTCCAAGACACTGTTCGGAGGAAGAGCTAGATCACGCCCCTCGAGATAGTGCGGCGCGCTTGGCCGTGGCTCGAACCCGTCGAAGATCAAGTCTTCGCAGATGTCGGCCGTGTAGTTTAGGTTTCCAAACCTGACTCGATGGCCAGGGGCGTAGCTTTCGATCTGCTCCAGGTGGCCAAGCGAATTTTCCCGCAGAGCGAAGCCGCCGAAGACGAAGGTCTGTCAGGGGAGAAAAGTCTCACCCTGGACCGCATCGTTGTTGATGATCAAAGGAGCCATCGGGCCTAAAGGCGATGACATAGAGGAACTCGCAATGAAAGCACCAATGTCGGTGTCAAAACTGGCGGATCTCGGGTAGGGGGTCCCGAACTGTGCGTCTAGGCCGGATGGTAACAGGAGGCAGGGAACACGATGTTTTACCCAGGTTCGGGCCCTCTCGATGGAGGTAAAACCCTACGTCCTGCTTGATTAATATTGATGATATGGGTAGTACAAGAGTAGATCTACCACGAGATCGAGGAGGCTAAACCCTAGAAGCTAGCCTATGGTATGATTGTTGTATGATGATGTTGTCCTACGGACTAGAACCCTCCAGTTTATATAGACACCGGATAGGGTTAGGGTTACATAGAGTCGGTTACAATGGTAGGAGATCTTGAATATCCGCATCGCCAAGCTTGCCTTCCATGCCAAGGAAAGTCCCATCCGGACATAGAACGAAGTCTTCAATCTTGTATCTTCATAGTCCAGGAGTCCAGCTGAAGGCATAGTCTGGCTACCTGAACACCTCCTAATCCAGGGCTCCCTCATGGGCCGTATGTAACCGAATGTTGCAAATGAGCCCAAGAATCAATGGGCCCTGAGAAGGCCGAAAGATAACTTGGGCTGGAAACGGCCCAATGGAATAACGGGCCGTTAATGGGTATAAAGTGATACACTGTTCATTATGGGCCAGCTTCACCACGGGCCGTTAATGGGCCAAGAGTTACAAAGGTCCTCATAAGGGCCGAAAGAAGTCATGGGCCACACATGGGCCGGAAGTTAAAACGGGCTGAATCATATTGGACGTCCCAGATGATGCTACTAGGCCTAATTCGGATAGGGCGTAACGGGCCTTGGGTTAGCGGGCTATAAATGGGCTATATGCGAACAGGCCGTTAACACGCTTTCCATGGGCCGGCCCGCCACCTTCTGAACAAGTCAAAGGGGCTGGCCTTTTCACAGGAATGGGCCTCTGTTGGGCCATGCCACGTGTCGCCGTATCATAGGCGCCTTCGGTCCAATGAGCGGATGACATTTGTCCCAACGGTGAGCCGACATGTGTTTCCTCCAGCCAATGATGATTTTACACGTGGAAAATCTCCATTGGTCGGGGCTGTTAACGGGTTATCGGATCCAAAACCCGACCCGATAGCTTAACGGCGTTCTGTTATGGTGGATGCCACGTCTCGGTCACCCTTGACGAAAGCACTTCTGTGACGCGCGATTTATCGTCATGGAAGTGGACAGTTCCGTGATGATAATTTTGGCAATGTCATGGAACACTTCTACGACAGCACAGGTATGACTATCTTGATTCTGTCATAAATTTGTCATGGATGTACATGCATGACAGAAAATGCGACCTACTGTGACAAACATGTTGTCGGTGTCAAAACCGGCGGATCTCGGGTAGGGGGTCCCGACCTGTGCATCTAAGGCGGATGGTAACAGGAGGCAGGGGACATAATGTTTTACCCAGGTTCGGGCCCTCTTGATGTAGGTAAAACCCTACGTCCTGCTTGATTAATATTGATGATATGGGTAGTACAAGAGTAGATCTACCACGAGATCGGAGAGGCTAAACCCTAGAAGCTAGCCTATGGTATGATTGTATGTTATAGTTGTCGTTGTCCTATGGACTAAAACCCTCCGGTTTATATAGACACCGGAGAGGGTTAGGGTTACACAAGGTCGGTTACAAAGGAGGAGATATCCATATCCGTATTCCCTAGCTTGCCTTCCACGCCAAGTAGAGTACCATCCGGACACGAGACGAAGTCTTCAATCTTGTATCTTCATAGTCCAACAGTCTGCCCAAAGGATATAATCCGGCTGTCCGGAGACCCCCTAATCCAGGACTCCCTCGGTAGCCCCTGAACCAGGCTTCAATGACGATGAGTCCGGCGCGCAGTATTGTCTTCATCATTGCAAGGCGGGTTCCTCCTCCGAATACATCACGGAAGAATTTGAATATAAGGATAGTGTCCGACCCTGCAAAATAAGTTCCACACACCACCGTAGAGAGAATAATATTTCCGCAAATCTAATTTGCTTACTTGTTTTGGCAACACGGCATTATGCCATGGCCCGGTGATTATTCAAACCGTTTCCTTTAACTAGCCCCGCACATAACGCGAGGCAGTTTTTTGACACGTCTTGTCAAAGCAGAGATCGTGTCCCCTTATCACGGGATTCTCATCAATACGGGCATGGGTAACCCAACCGCGCCATCGATTACGGTGCTTGGGGGATAAGCGAGTTTTACCAGGCTAGTGGGGACGCTTAGTTTCGTCCGCCCATATAAAGGGATAAGGATTCACCTTTTCATCCACGCCTTCTTCCTCCTTTGCTCATCCGTTTTCGCACACTCGAGCTCTGGCGCCCAAGTCCGCACTTCCCACCTCAACCTTCTCCAACCATGTCCGGAGCGGGAGGCATGTGGATGGTCTCCTCCACCACAGAGGGAGACATCAAGAAGCTGAGGAGAGCCGGATACCTGCCCGACGACATCGTGCACCGGCTCCCAGATGAGGGCCAGCTCATCCCCACCCCCAGGCCCCATGAGAGGGTAGTGTTCCTCACAAATTTCCTCCACGGACTGGGATTCCTTCTCCACCCATTCGTCCGGGGGCTCATGTTCTACTACGGCCTGGATTTCCACAATCTAGCCCCGAACTTCATCCTCAACATCTTGGCGTTTATCGTCGTGTGCGAGGCCTTCCTCCGCATCAAGCCCCACTTCGGCTTATGGCTGAAGACCTTCAATGTCAAGCCGAAGGTTGTGGGCGGCCACCAGGCGGAGTGCGGAGGTGCCTTGGTGGGCAAGATGCCCAACATTACATGGCTCGAGGGCTCTTTTGTGAAAACCATAAAGGGGTGGCAATCGGGGTGGTTCTACATCACCGAGCCGCGTGACCCTGCATGGGCAGCGGCCCCCGAGTTCCAATCTGGCATCCCCACGCGGCTCACCTCCTGGAACGAGAAGGGCTTGTCCTGGGGTAGTTCGGGAGAGCTGACCGGACTCCAAACATGTATTCAAAACATGGTGAACAAGAAGCTCAAACTTGTCAACGTAGTCCAGGTCATGCTCCACCGCCGAATCCTCCCGTGCCAACAACGGGACTTCAACTTGTGGGAGTTCGACCCGGCGCAGCACCGAACTCTGAACAGGCTCTTTGATACAACTCACGAAGATGCCTGGAGGATGCTGTTCAAAAGCGCCGAGGTCCCCCCTCCCATTACTGAGGATCACGGATTCAGCGCGAACCGCGGTAAGCTGCATTACCTTTCACAGGATACTTATTTTCTATAGATTGACTCCATGCGGGATCAAAACTCCCTTACCTTTGACAGGACTGGCAGGAGACGGCCGGACAGATCGATTGTCCGGCTCCTTTGCCCGAAGGCCCAGCAGACGCTCTTCTGGCGAAGATGCTGGCTCTGGCTCCTTATACGGTGCCGGAGAACACCAAGAAGGCCAAGGGAACCCGAAAGAGTTCCCGATGCTAGGCATCGTCGGACTCACCATTCGATGACTCTGCGGCACACTCCTCACCCGAAGACGAGGAAGAAGAAGAAGATGCTCCCCCTCCAGTTGGGGGAGATAAGAAAAGGAAGGCCGCCCCAACTGGGGGGGCGAAGGGTCCAAGAAGGGGAGAACTCTCCTTCCGGACTACTCTACCACCGCCGCCGACGGCGAAGACAAGTGGCTGCCCAGGACCAAGCCCCTGGGGAAGTCATAAGTATTCGGATACCAGAGTAAGTCATAGTATTCCTTTGCCGCACTACTTTACCTAATGCCGAAATATGATTATGCAGGCTGCCCCGAGCCCGTGTTGATGTATCATCGGATGGCTCCTTGGGCTCGTCGGACATGGATAGCGATCCAGTTCCGACCGCCACCTCCCCCTATCCTACGGACGACGCTGAGGTGCTGTCTCACGAGGCACCGGGTCGAGGGGAGACAGTCCCGGAGGCGCCTCAAGGCAGCCTCCTGGACTCCTGGAACCGAGGGGACAAGGCCCCTAAGAGCTCCGAGTTCGGCCCTCAGCCGAACACCGCGCTGGATCCTCCAGTGGTTCCGGGCTCGGGCAGGCGGCCTCCTTCTAAGAGGGGCAAGACGCCTGTGCCGGTGACCTCTGTCCATCTAGAGGCACCGGACAATCTGCTGGAAGCGCTTCGCGGCGCTTCCAGCGACGAGGAGCACCGTACTATTATGAGTGCGGTAGTCCAGAAGGTTCAGTCCGCCAAGAGCGGATTGACTGAAGCCTGTGCCAGCCTTCTAACAGGCTTTGAGGTAAGTGTTTTAAAATATAGGAAAAATATTACCACATAGACAGTAGCCCCTGATGCTTTGTTCGGTGTTCACAAAGAAAAGCCGAACTGAGGATCAAATAATATCGCAGGAGTCTAATATAAGTATGTCAATATGCATATGCAGGCCTTGCTGCTAGCGTCCGCCGCACTAACTGCGGAGGTTGCCGTACTGAAGCAGGACCTCGAGTGGTCCAAGAAAGAGCTCGGCCTTGCCAAGAGGCAGCTCGAGGAGAACAAGGGTAAGTAATACCCTGTCTATAGATATGTATATATAAAAAAAGACGCGATTGCAAAATGACAGGATCATCGTATATCTGCCAGGGGCCATGACTGAGGTGGCGACCCTAAAGCAAGCGCTAACCAAGGCCGAAGATAAAGCGGCCAAGGAGCGCACCGAGCGAGAAAAGCAAGAGGCTCGGGTGGGTGAGGTGCAGCAAGAGCTCCAGGCTCTCGTGACGAAGCACGAGGCGTTGGAGCTTGACTCGAAGACGCGAGAGTCTGAGCTTGCCGCGGCCCTCAAGAGCGCGAAAAGTGCCAAGGCCAAAGCCTAAAAGGCCCTCCAGGAGATCGACGCAATGAAGAGATAGCAGCGGGTAAGGCATTCTATATGCGGAGCAAGCATGTACAAGTAAATTACCGATTACTTACCCGAATTTGGAGCTCTCCAGGAGCATTCGCAGATTTGCCCCGCAGCATGTTGGATGCCGCACAGTTTTACCAGGCCGAGGAATGAAGCTCAACGGAGAAGCTTTTCTGGTCTCAGTATACTGGGACCGAACACCCGATGCCTCTGAGCGACCAGCTAAAGCAGTTGGTCGAGCTGCACAAGGCGGCCGAATAGGCCATGAAGGGCTTTATAATCCGGTTATGGCCTGGCGACGCCCTTCCGAATAGCTACTTCGTCCTGTTGAGGTGGCTTGTGGATGCCTGCCCACAGCTGGAGGTCGTCAAGCGGTCCGTCTGCATCGAAGGTGCATGCCGGGCTTTCGCCCATGTGAAGATGCAGTGGGCCAAGCTAGAAGCTGTGAAGCTGATCAAGGAAGGGCCGCTGCAGGGCAAAGAACATCGCACCCCCGAAATTTATTATGAGGGTGTCCTGAAAGGTGCCCGTCTTGTGGCGGACGAATGTTCAAAGGACGTAATATTTGAGTAAACTTGCTCGTGTGATCCTGTATGATGAAAAGTTGTTTCATATGCGCTATGCAACGCTTGTGTGAATTTAAAATGTTACCTTCTGTTTGGCCGTTTATCCAATCTGAGAGATGGCTAGTCCTCGGCTTCTGCCCCCATGCCGTGAGTGCTGGGGTGTTCGGGATAAACCTGAGCACTCTTGCTCCCATGTTTGGGTCCTTCGAGGGAGGTTCTCAGCACAATGAACAAGGCAACCGGACTAATAATGCTTTATCACTCTCACTTAGCCATAGAATTCTATAATTTTAAATTTCGGTGAAGCCCCTGGTATTCGGAAAGCCGAATTCGGGGCATGATACACGCCTTTAAGCCGGACAGGGCCGGCCCCTCGCCCTAAGCGGCATAAGTCTTTATGGACTCGAAAACCTCGCCGAACAGCGACCAGTCTCTCACCTTATCATGATAGTCAGTTTTAGCTTTCTCTACTGAGGTGCTAAGCCCGGCAGAACCGGGGCACAATCGCAGTAGTTCTCCTAGTGCTACCTTAGCCGATAGAGCGGAACGTAAGGTACCAAAACATAGGAGCCGGGCAAAGCCAACATTTGACCAAAGACATGATTCGAAGCTGATGCATATAATGCTATAAGTTCGGGGTGCCGCACTTGTGAAAGTGTTCGGACTTTTCACACCATATTGTGGGGTACGTAAGCCCCTGGTGTATTGGCTATACCAAAGTGTATGGTTGCAAGGCGTCGTTAATGAACACATATATATAACAAGAATGCAATAATAGTCATGCTGTTATGCATTGTTTATTCAAAAAGGTGCATTAAAGCAGAATGATACAGATAGTGCGATAAGCAAAGAGTGGGACTATGTCCCTTCCAAGGGCAAGCTGAGGAATAGTATTAAATCAAATATTTCGCTCGTTATTGTGATCCACCTAGGAATTCCGTGGTGTGACGTAGCTTTCTGCCTCCTTGGTTGTTGCATCATGTGTTCGGCAATAGTGCTGCCGGACAGGGTTTCCAGAGATTAAGGTCCTGAAAAAGAGAAAAATAACCAAACGGGAAGCCCCTAGTGTGGTTTAAGCCGCGTCTTGGGGCATGCCGCAGTGTGCCCCCCCCTCCCCACCTGTGCCCATGGTGTTTTTAATGCGTAATTATGTACACGTGGCACGAGTTTTGCCGTTTGGCTGAGACTGGGGTGGGGGCTGCATGGCTACGCGAGCTTAGATCGCGCCAGGCGGTCTAGTTGTCGATTGCTCTGAGCGCGCTTGAAGGTGTCCGGGTCTTGAAACGCCGAACTGGTGGATTGCCTTGAGAGGCTGCTTTGCGCTTCTCCTGCGAGGGCCGCGGTGTGCTCCTCTGTTCGCAGAGAGCATTCTGTGTTTCCATTGACTGTAATAACCACGTGAGGTCCTGGCATCTTGAGCTTGAGGTATGCATAATGCAGTATCGCATTGAATCTCGCAAATGCGGTTCGCCCGAGCAGTGCATGATAACCACTGCGGAACGGGACTATATCAAAGATTAATTCTTCGCTTCAAAAGTTATCCGGGGATCCAAAGACCACTTCCAGTGTAATTGAGCCTGTGCAATGGGCCTCTACGCTTGTAATGGCGCCCTTAAAGGTCGTTTTTGTGGGTTTGATCCTTGAGGGATCTATACCCATTTTGCGCACTGTGTCCTGATAAAGCAGGTTCAGGCTGTTGCCGCCATCCATAAGGACTCGAGTGAGGTGAAATCCATCAATGATTGGGTCCAGAACCAGTGCGGCGAATCTGCCATGACGGATACTAGTGGGATGGTTCCTGTGATCGAAAGTGATTGGATAGGAGGACCATGGGTTGAACTTTGGGGCGATTGGCTCCAACACATATATGTCCCTGAGCGCACACTTCTGCTCCCTTTTGGGGATGTGGGTTGCGTATATCACGTTTACCGTCCGCACTTGTGGGGGAAACCTCTTCTGTCCTCCGGTGTGTGGCTGCCGGGGCTCCTCCTCGTCATCGCTATGTGGCCCCTTGTCCTTGTTTGCGGCAATTAACATGCCGGCCTGCTTGAACACCCCACAATCCCTGCTGGTGTGATTGGCTGGCTTTTTTGGGGTGCCGTGTATTTGACACGAGCGATTGAGTATACGGTCCAAGCTGGACGGACCCGGCATACTTTGTTTGCATGGCTTTTTCCGCTGACCGGGTGTCGGGGGTTGCTGATCCCTCGCACACCTATGGGGATCGGCGGACCGAGCCCCTTTTGGTTCGGCAGGGGGCGGTGGATGCACAAAGAGCAGATCGAGGTGAACGCACGAGCGAGACGATCGGTTTACCCAGGTTCGGGCCGCACGGATGCGTAAAACCCTACTCCTGCTTTGGTGGTTGTATTGAGTTCTTGCTCGGGAGCGATGAGTGCTACAGTACACTCAAGAAGCTGGCGAGAGCGAGCGTGAGAATGGCTGTCCTCCCCCCCCCCCTCTGTTGCGCATGGGCTCCTTTTATATGTCTAAGGGGTTACCGACATGTGGCAACAGAGGTGAGGGTAAAAATGTAAAAGGGGTGGTAGTTGGCGCCACCGCCTGCTACAGTCGTATCCTACCTAACCCTGATGGCAGGGGACAAAGGCATTAAATGCCTGTCTGTGTCGCTTAGACGGGGCGGAAAGGGACCGTCAGGGGCGCCACCATTTGCCACGATGGCTCCTTGTCAGCGCCTGCTTGCCACCGCATGCCCCTGGCTGCACAGCCTCCCGCCACGTATGCCAGGAATGGTCCCAGGGCGACACGTGGTGGGTGAGCTGGAGCGCGGGCTGCGGCATAGTAGCTTGCCGCGGCAAGCGCCTTGCCGCGGATGTTGCCTTGTCGCGTCCGGGAGCTTGTCGCTCACCGGGTCTTGTCGGGGCGCGCAGTGCGCCGCAGCGCGCTTCTTGGGAAGCTTTGGTTGGTCTTCCCGGCAAGCTCCTCTTGCCGGGGTCTCGTCTCCTTCCCGGCAAGCTCCTCTTGCCGGGGTCTTGTCTCCTTCCCGGCAAGCTCCTCTTGCCGGGGTCTTGTCTTGCTCTTGGGTACTTTGTTCTTGAATGGCTCCTAAAGGAACCATGGAGGGTCTTGGCAGTCGCCCGGCAAGCCTTGCCGCGGGGTGCTGCGACTGCCCGTGCACAAGTTCGGGATACTAAGGTACCCCTACTTTAGTACACCGACAGGAGCCCCCGGGCCTGGGCCATACACGGTGCCGAGCGCTGTTGGGCCAGGCCCAAAACAGTGCACGGGCACGCCATAACTCACTCCGCATCCACCGCACTCTCCCCGCACGGCACGCGTCGAACGCGGCATCGTGGGAGAGATCATGGGCGGTTTTCGAGGTGCCCACTCCCCGCGATCACGGGGTGGGGAGAGGCCGCCCCATCTGTCGCCTCAGTTTTGCACGCCTGCCACGCGGCTCCCATGCACTTGGGATCGCGGAAGGCAGAGGCGTGAAACGGGGTCGTCGTGGGTCGAGGCAGCGGGTCGGCCCCAACTCCCTGCCTTCCCACGTCTTGATTCGCTGAGCGGGGCGGCCGAGCCCCCACCTCGCTCCTTTATAAAGAGCGGGAGGGGAGGACGGAAGCCCGCATTCTCTCATCTTCTCCTCCCTTCAGCTCCTGTTCCCCTTCCTCCCATTCGCCATGGAGAAAGGGAACCCCGGTCCTTCATCAGTGGTGGCGAGCGTTGCCGCCAGACAGTGCCTCCCTCCCTCTCCCGCACCCGTGGTGGCGAAGCCAGCCATAAGGGGAAGAGGGAGGGGGCGAGGTCGTGGACGAGGTCGAGGACGAGGCCGTGGCGCTCGGGGAAGAGGTGGACGAGGCGGCGCGTCGGCTTCGCCTCCGCCGGCGGCTCTTCTTCCCGCGGTGGCCCATGCTGGGGACGACCCTTGCGAGTTCTTCGTCAGGCTGCGCCGGGCGCCTTGTCGTCGCCTCCGACTCCCAGCTCCGTTTGTGGAAGTGGTGGAGTTGGACCCGCCCGAGACGCTGAGACTACACATGAGGGGCTGTGGGATCAGCGGCACGCGAGTCCGCGCCGAATTCCCAGCCCCTGGTGTGATGTCCTCTCCGTCAAGGTCTTCGGGTGCTTCTGCGTCCGGGCACGGTGCTGCGTGGAGAGCTCCTCTGATAGCGAAGGCTCCTCCTCGAGCGACAGTGACAAGGAGGGGAGCGACAGCGACAACGAGGGGAGCGGGTGGCAGGATGGCGGGTCCGACTAGGCGTCGGGCGCCGCTCCGTGCGGCACCGGCAACCCCATCATCCGTGTCGCCGGCTCCTTGAACTCCCCGGGGTCGTCTCCTTGAGCGGCTGGCGTAGGGAGGTTGCGGAAGAGGAAGAGGGCTGGCGGCAAGGCCGTCAGGTCGGAGTACGATGGCGTGGTGCCCTCGATAGCATGCTGACGTCCTGCCGCCTCGTCTTCGAGCCCCGCTTCCGGCGCCACCATCACCGTCCAGCCTTGACGGCCCCCGGGATGTTCTCTTGGTGTCTTCTGGCACCCATAGTTCGCCTAGGCGCTCCTTTTGCCCTTCTCGCCTCCTTGACCTACCTCCTGAAGAGAGGGACAGGAAAAGGATTACGGGCTTCTTATCTTTTTAATTTGTAAGCCTTCGGGCCTTAGTTGCATCTAAAACTTGTAATCCTCTCTTTCATGTTTTTCATTCTCTATGGACTGTACCTGCGTGGAATGTTTTTTTAATGAAAAGGGGATGTCTGCCGGGTCATTTGTCTCGCGGGTAGAACCCATGCCAAGGAGCAAATCCTTGGTATCTTTCAGATAGACACTCCTTCCCCGGCAACAGGCCCTGCCGTCTTCCCACGCCGCTCGACCTTTCTCACGCTTTTGACGGAGGCAGGGACGAGGCGGGTGCAGCCCCTCGTTTCATCCCTTTGCTGCCGCGACTATGACCAAAACTTGGCCCCAGGAATGAGCCCCGGGGCCTAGAGCTAAGGGAGCACGGTAGTTTTGGGAAGAAACGAGGTTTCGTATTCCCAGTCCATAAGAGAATGCATGAAGAGGGATGAAAGACTTATCTGAGATTGCAGCCCCCGGCAACTCTGGCTTGCCGTGGGTGAACCGTGGTACTTGCAGCCCCCGGCAACACTGGCTTGCCGGGGTCCGGATGCCGGCACGTCCTTCTTCTCCTTTTCGTCCTCATGCGGTTCGGCAAGAATATGCAAGCCCTGCGAACCAAAAGAAACAAAGGAAAGGCAAAGGGACGCACACTCGACCTCTAAGTTAGGGGTTAGCTGCTGTTAGGCACTATCAACCCTAACCGAGGACCCGACTCGACCTAGCATGCATGCTATAACTCTGGGCGCCAGCGCTTCATTTACTTGTGCTCAGGGTCTGCGCCTGGCTTTGTACAAAGGATTACATGCAACAGCGGCAAGACTTGTACAAAAGGGTGGTTGCCGGACAGGGTCCGACAACCACGCCTTACGGGTAAAACTTACGAAGATGCTCGATATTCCAGGAGTTGCTCACTGGTACGCCATCTTCGGTCTCCAGGCGGACAGCGCCAGGCCTAGTGACTCGTTTCACCCGGTAAGGGCCTTCCCACTTCGGCGTCAACTTGTTGGAATTCTTGGCGGACTGAACGCGCCGAAGAACAAGGTCGCCTTCCTTGAGACTTCTGGCGTTAACTTTGCGGCTATGATAGCAGCGCAAAGCTTGCTGGTAGCGAGCGGCTCGCATAGCAGCCTGAAGACGATCTTTCTCAAGGAGCAGCGCGTCATCTTGCCGCAGCCGCTCTTGCTCAAGCTCATCATAAGCGAGCACTCGAGGTGACCCGTATACGAGTTCCGTGGGGATAACTGCCTCCGCTCCATAGACTAGAGCGAAGGGTGTCTGTCCAGTGGCTCGATTTGGCGTCGTCCTGATCGACCAAAGAACCACCGGCAGCTCCTCGATCCAGTTGCGTCCGCGCTTGTGCAACCTGTCGAAGGTTCTGGTCTTGAGCCCGCGCAACACTTCAGCATTTGCCCTCTCAGCTTGACCGTTGCTTCTCGGGTGTGCAACAGAAGCGAAGCAGACCTTGGCGCCAAGATCTTGGACGTACTGCATGAAGGTGTGGCTCGTAAATTGTGTGCCGTTGTCGGTGATTATCCTGTTAGGGATTCCAAAACGGCAAACAATCAACCTGAAGAACTTGACCGCGGACTGCGCCGTCACCTTCCTCACTGGTTCCACTTCCGGCCACTTTGTGAACTTGTCGATTGCAACGTACAAGTACTCAAAGCCCCCGACAGCTCAGGGGAAGGGGCCGAGGATGTCGAGCCCCCAGACCAAAAATGGCTAGGATAAAGGGATCGCCTAGAGAGCTTGAGCTGGCTGGTGTATCTGCTTGGAATGGAACTGGCACGCTTCACACTTGGTTACTTGTGCAGTTGCATCCTGGAGGGCTGTCGGCCAGAAGAAACCTTGTCGGAATGCTTTTCCGACAAGAGCTCTTGCGCCAATGTGGTGACCACATATGCCTCCATGTATCTCTGCCAATAGCTTCTGTCCATCTTCCCGGGGAATACACTTCAATTTCACACCGTTGAGTCTTCTTCTGTACAGTGTGTCATCGACAAACTGGTACATACTAGACTGCCGGGCTACTCTTTCCGCTTCTTCTGGCTCTTCGGGAAGTTCTCCTGTCTGGAGGAAACGGACAATCTGCTGCACCCATGTTGGAGCCTGTGGCTCGACAACAAGGACTAAAGGCACATTTGCTGCTGCGGGAACGTCCACTTCTACGGCAAGAGCCTGCGACTCTGCCGGAGCTTGACGTTCCCCGGCAAGCTTGCCGGAGTAGAGCTTGCCGGGAGTGTCTGCTGCGACGGAACAAACCCTGGGGTTTGCCGGAGTAGACTGCTCCTTAGCACTCTTGGCGTCAATCTTGGGGACCTTCTTGGCGGCGGCTTCGGGGAGCTCTGCCGGAAGATAGTCACCAGAAATCAACTTCCTCTTCTTGCTCTGTCCAGTTGATGGTGTTACGGATGGCTGAGTCAGCTTGAGCACAAAGATCCCTGGTTCCACAGGTAACTTAAGTGCTGCGCACTTCGACAGGCCATCGGCAATGTCGTTCTCTGCTCTTGGAACATGTTCCATTTGCAGGCCGTCAAAGTGCTCCTCTAGCTTCCTCACTTCATCAACGTAAGCTTCCATCAACGGACTCTGTAAACCTTGTTCACTTGGCGGACGACAAGCTGCGAGTCACCCCTGACAATGAGCTTCTTAATCCCAAGTTCTGCCGCGATCCTGAGACCGGCAAGCAAGCCTTCATACTCTGCAGTATTGTTTGTCGCTTGCTCCTTGGGAAAGTGCATCTGGACTATGTACTTGAGGTGCTCTCTGGTGGGTGCGACAAGCAGTACACCAGCACCGGCGCCTTGCAGCGAGAAGGCACCGTTAAAGTACATGAGCCACTCTTTGCTTGCTTCCTTGGCGGGGATGCTCGTCTCTGGAATTTCTTCATCTGGAGTTGGCGTCCATTCTGCTATGAATTCTGCCAATGCTCTGCTCTGGATTGTTGATGTACTCTCAAACTTGAGGCCAAAGCTTGACAGTTCCAGTGCCCACTCGACAATCCTGCCTGTTGCTTCTGGATTTTGCAATATCCTCTTCAGCGGAAAGCGAGTGACAACTGTGATCTCATGTGCTTGGAAGTAATGGCACAGCTTTCTCGAGGCCATGAGAAGGCCAAAAAGCAGCTTCTGCACACCAGAGTACCTTGACCTAGCCCCCTGTAAAAGGGAGCTAACAAAGTAAACTGGGCGCTGCACCATTTTCTTCTGTATCTCCTCTTGCATCTGCGCAGATCCTTGCTTGTCGGGACCAGAGCTTGTCGGGGAAGCCCCCTGCTTGTCGCTGGACGTGCTTGCCATGGTCGCTGGCTCGTCATCTGCCTCCCTCTCCGCTACTAACGCAGCACTAACCACTTGATTGGTTGCCGCTATGTACAGCAGCAACTTCTCTTGTGGTTTAGGTGCGACAAGTGTTGGAGTGGAGGACAGGTACCTCTTCAAGTCCTGCAGCGCAGCCTCCGCTTCCGGAGTCCATTTCATTGGACCTGCCTTTTTCAGAATCTTGAAAAACGGCAGGGCGCGCTTAGCAGACCAAGAGATAAACCTGCTGAGAGCAGCCACGCAGCCGGCAAGCTTCCGTACATCCTTGACGCGCCTTGGTGCTTCGATCTGCTCGATGGCCTTGATCTTGTTGGGATTAGCTTCGATTCCTCGCTGAGACACAAAGAACCCGAGAAGTTTGCCGGAAGGGACTCCAAACACACACTTCTCGGGGTTGAGCTTGAGGTTGACCTTGTGCAGATTTGCAAAAGTCTCTTCTAAGTCTTGGATCAGAGTTGCCCTGTCTTTGCTTTTGACCACTATATCATCCATGTAAGCTTCTACATTTCTGTGTATCTGCGGCTTCAAAGCAATATGGACTACTCTGGCAAATGTTGAACCAGCATTCTTTAATCCGAAAGGCATCCGTAAGAAACAGTACGTGCCACATGGAGTAATGAATGCGGTTTTCTCCTCATCCTCCTCTGCCATGAAGATCTGGTGGTATCCTGAATATGCGTCAAGAAATGAAAGCAACTCGCATCCGGCCGTGCAGTCAACAATCTGGTTAATGTGCGGCAAGGGAAATGGATCTTTGGGACAAGCTTTATTAACATCAGTAAAGTCAATACAAAGCCTCCATTTCCCATTCGCCTTGCGCACTACAACCGGATTGGCCAACCACGTGGGATGGAGCACCCCTCTGACAAGGCCTGCTGCTTCCAATTTCTTGATTTCTTCTGCTATGAATTCTTGGCGCTCCACCGCCTGCTTCCTGACTTTCTGCTTGACGGGCCGCGCATGAGGACAAACGGCAAGATGGTGCTCAATTACCTTCCTGGGAACACCGGGGATGTCAGACGGTTGCCATGCAAACACGTCGACATTCGCCCGCAGGAAAGTAACGAGCGCGCTTTCCTATTTAGGGTCAAGCGTGGCACTGATGGTGAAGGTACCACCAGTGCTGTCCTCCTTGGCGGGCACCTTCTTGGTAAGTGGTGGAGCTGCCATCGTCTTCTTGCTCTTGCCGGCGGAGCTCGATGGTGCGTCCTCGACGGCCGCGCAGCACTCCGAAGAGGTGCGCTTGCCGGAGTAGGCATCAGAGCTCTTGCCGGACTTGGTCTTCTTGCCGGTGGAGCTCGATGGTGCGCCCTCGACGGCAGCACGGCACTCCAAAGAGGCGCGCTTGCCGGAGTGGGCACTAGGGCTCTTGCCGGACTTAGTCTTCTCCCCCCCGGGAGCTTCGGCGGCAAGTGCCTCGCGGTCTGTCGCGGCAGTAGCTTCCCGGTAGATCTTGTCGGCGCAGATAAGGGCATCCTTCTTGTCGCCGGGGGCGGAGATGACGCTTATCAGGCCTGGCATCTTGAGCATGTTGTATGCATAGTGAGAGGCCGCCATGAACTTGGCGAGCACGGGTCGGCCAAGTATCCCATTGTAAGGCAATGGGAAGTCAGCAACGTCGAAAGTGACCCTCTCCGTTCTGAAATTCAGCTCGCTGCCAAATGTCACCGGCAACGTGACCTTCCCTTTCGGCTTGCTCCTTCCCGGGTTAATTCCTTGGAATGTACCGGTTTCTTCGAGCTCTCTGTCCGGGATCTGGAGTTTCTGGAGCACAGGGGAGGAGATCAGATTTAGGCCGGCCCCATTGTCAACTAACATCTTAGTGACTTTGAGGTTGCGGATTGTTGGCGAAACCAACAACGGCAAGCACCCGACCGCAGTTCTGCGATCAGGGTGGTCCTCATTGTCAAAGACGATAGGCGTGCTGGACCACTTCAGGAGCTTGCGTGATTCGACAGGTGGCTCTGCCGCATTAACTTCTCGGAGCCACTGTTTGAGTTGGCGGTGGGAAGTATGCAGAGAAGCACCACCGTCAACACATAAGACTTATGTAGCCTTCTGAAACTCCTGCTCGCTGTTCTCAACATCATCCATGTCTTCGTCGTCGTCTTCGTCCTTGTCGCGGCCGCGGGGAGGTCTGTCTCCTTGCCGCTGCTTGGCCTTGCCGCGGCTTCCTCCCTGGCCAGCGCGCTTCTTGCCGGCTTCCGCACCGCCTCCTTGGGCTCTCTCCTTGTCGCGCCGCTCGTACTCAGCTTTTTGTTGCTGGACAAGCTGCTCGACCCTCTTGCAGTTCTGGAGATCATGGCCCTTGGTGCGGTGAATCTTGCAGTACTGCTTGCCAGAGCCGTCCTGCTTGTCGGCGGCCGCCACAGCCTGGCAGTTGGTGCACGCGGCGACCTCCTTGCCGGAGCTGCCAACTTTGGCCTGCTTGGTGGGGCCGTCATCGCCGGACTGCTCAATGACTAGTACCTCTTTGCCGCTCTTCTTCCTGTTGCGCCTCCGGTTTTTCCTTGCTGGGGCGGCATCCTCGCTATCAGATCCCCCTGCTCCAGCATCTTCTCCGGGGAGTTTCCTCCCTTCTTCAGCGCGTGCGCACTTGTCGGCCAGGGCGTACAGCTCGTTGACGTCTCTGATCCTGCTCATCGCCATCTCCTCCCGCATCCTGTGATTACGCACGTTCTGATGGAACGCGCTGATAACCGCGGCAGGGTGGATGTCTGGGATGTTGCGCTGCACGCGGCTGAATCTCTGGATATACTTGCGCAGGGGTTCTCCTTCCTTCTGGGCAAGCAGGTGGAGGTCACTCTCTTGGCCATGTGGTTTGTGGCCGCCCGTAAAGGCGCCGACAAACTGATGGCACAAATCCGCCCAAGAGGATATGGAGTTGTCCGGCAAGTGCATGAGCCAGGATCTGACTTCGGGCTTGAGCACGAGCGGGAAGTAGTTGGCAAGGACCTTGTCGTCTCGCCCCCCGGCAGCTTGCACCGCAATGGTGTAGATGCTGAGGAACTCAGACGGGTGCGACTTGCTGTCGTACTTCTCCGGCACGTCTGGCTTGAAATGCTTCTGGTTGGGCCACTGGACTTGCCACAGCTCACGGGTAAATGCAGGACAACCTGCCGCGTACGGCAAGTTACCTGGCTCTCCGGGTGCAGGCATGTCAACAGAGGGCCCAGCGCGCAGGTCTAATTGACGCCGCGCTTCTCTTCGGCGCTCGATGCGTGTTCGAGCGTCTTCTTGCTATCTCTCATGAAGAACTTGGTGTTGATCACGACGAGCTCGCGGATCTGACGACGCGGTGGAGTAGCTGTCGAGGTGGGTTCGGCGAGTCAGCGATCTTGGCCTTCGGGGCGGAGAGTGCACAGTGGTTGCACCCTCACCGGTCTTGTCGCCACCGGCTCGCGCCTGGCTGACTTGCCGCGGCAGCGATGCGCTAGGCTGCCGTGGGTTGTCACCGTTGGCGAAGCCGATGAGGCTCTGGATAGTGGCCCTCCAGTCATCGATCTTCTCTGGCGCTGGAGGGTAGTCTAGGAGCAGCTGGGCACGTGCCAACGCTTCTGCCGGAGTGGTGGGCGGCGGCAGCGAACGGTGCGAGGAGCGAGATATGCTCGGACTTCTAACTGCGTTAGAAGGAGCAACATCTCGTCCAAGCGACCGCGCCACGCTCGCGCTAGCATGTTGGCGTGCATGCTGATCCTGAGCACTCCGGGATCCGCCAGCTTGATCTTGGCCCAGCAGACGTATGGTACCGTGGGTACCATGACGCTGATGGTCCCGTGCCTCCTAGGACGGGCGCGGTGCGTGTACGGATGCCGAGGTCTTGGAGTGTGCGCGGTCGTTGTGGGAGGCGACCGCGCCGCCGACGTGCGGCGCAGCCTGGTCCTTGGACTTGGCAGCGCCGTGGGTCTCCCCATCGGCGCCCGCTCTTCCGCCGGCGCCTACTCCACCAGCCGTTCGCTCCGGCGATGGCGGGCTCGGCGCAGACAGAGCGGCTACCTCCGAAGCCTTCTTCTTCGGCGGCATGTTGATGAAGAGGATGAAGATTTGGCTCGTGCGAACGCCGGATCAGGTTCGCACAACCTCGACGCTCCCCTTACCTGGCGCGCCAAAGATGTCGGGGGTTGCTGATCCCTCGCACACCTATGGGGATCGGCGGACCGAGCCCCTTTTGGTTCGGCAGGGGCGGTGGATGCACAAAGAGCAGATCGAGGCGAACGCATGAGCGAGATGATCGGTTTACCCAGGTTCGGGCCGCACGGATGCGTAAAACCCTACTCCTGCTTTGGTGGTTGTATTGAGTTCTTGCTCGGGAGCGATGAGTGCTACAGTACACTCAAGCAGCTGGCGAGACCGAGCGTCAGAATGGCTGTCCTCCCCCCCCCCTCTGTTGCGCATGGGCCTCCTTTTATATGTCTAAGGGGTTACCGACATGTGGCAACAGAGGTGAGGGTAAAAATGTAAAAGGGGTGGTAGTTGGCGCTACCGCCTGCTACAGTCGTATCCTACCTAACCCTGACGGCAGGGGACAAAGGCATTAAATGCCTATCTGTGTTGCTTAGACGGGGCGGAAAGGGACCGTCAGGGGCGCCACCGTTTGCCACGATGGCTCCTTATCAGCGCCTGCTTGCCACCGCATGCCCCTGGCTGCACAGCCTCCCGCCACGTACGCCAGGAATGGTCCCAGGGCGACACGTGGTGGGTGAGCTGGAGCGCAGGCTGCGGCGTACTAGCTTGCCGCGGCAAGCGCCTTGCCGCGGATGTTGCCTTGTCGCGTCCGGGAGCTTGTCGCTCACCGGGTCTTGTCGGGGCGCGCAGTGCGCCGCAGCGAGCTTCTTGGGAAGCTTTGGTTGGTCTTCCCGGCAAGCTCCTCTTGCCGGGGTCTCGTCTCCTTCCCGGCAAGCTCCTCTTTCCGGGGTCTTGTCTCCTTCCCGGCAAGCTCCTCTTGCCGGGGTCTTGTCTTGCTCTTGGGTACTTTGTTCTTGAATGGCTCCTAAAGGAACCATGGAGGGTCTTGGCGGTCGCCCGGCAAGCCTTGCCGCGGGGTGCTGCGACTGCCCATGCACAAGTTTGGGATACTAAGGTACCCCTACTTTAGTACACCGACACCGGGTTTAGAGCCTTTGAATCCGGCATTGACTGTCGTATCCTCGGTATTATCGCTGTTAATGCGGGGCTTATGTTTTTTGCAACGTGACCTGCTATTTCCGTCCTTGGTATCCGAAGCACCATGGTTCTTAGATATGTTATTACTGTGAGCCAGCCAGCTGTCTTCTCCCGCACAAAAGCGGGTCAAGAGTGTCGGGAGGGCTGCCATAGATTTCGGCTTTTCCTGACCAAGGTGCCGGGCTAGCCATTCGTTGCGGATGTTGTGTTTGAAAGCCGCTAGGGCCTCTGCATCCGGATAGTCAACAATTTGATTTTTCTTTGTTAGGAACCGAGTCCATAATTGCCTGGCCGATTCTTCTGGCTGCTAAATTATGTGGCTCAAGTCATCGGCATCTGGTGGCCGCACATAAGTGCCCTGAAAGTTGTCGAGGAATGCGGCTTCCAGGTCTTCCCAACAGCTGATGGACTCTGCTGGCAGGCTGTTAAGCCAATGCTGCGCTGGTCCCTTGAGCTTTAGTGGGAGGTATTTGATGGCCTGTAAGTCATCACCGCGGGCCATGTGGATGTGGAGGAGGAAATCCTCGATCCATACTGCAGGATCTGTTGTGCCATCATATGATTCAACATTTATAGGTTTGAAACCTTCTGGGATTTGATGATCCATTACTTCGTCTATGAAGCATAAGGGGTGTGCGGCGCCTCTGTATTGGGCTATATCGCGACGCAGCTCGACTGGGTCTTGCCCGCTGTGTTCGGCCCAGCCGAATTTACTTTTACTGTATCCGGTGTGACGTTTATTGTCTCACATAGTGGCGTGCCCCCGTGATCCGTAGATCGATCTTGCATGCTTTGCTTTGTCCTCCAATATGTCTCGCAGGTCTGGCGTATCACCCCATGCCTTTTTATTTGAATGGCGTCGGGGTGCAGGCTGAGTTTTTCGCTGGAATGCCTCTCTATCGCGGCCACGAAGTGGCCGATCAGCCGCGTCATACGCTTCTTCCTCTAGTCGGGGTAGCAACCTGCATTTTGGGTAACTCTTGGAGGGGCGCTCGAGTTTATATTCCTCGGCCACGAGGACTTCAGTCCATCTGTCAGCCAGCAGATCTTGATCAGCTTGAAGCTGCCGCTGCTTTTTCTTAAGGCTATTTGCCGTGGCTATAAGCCGGCGTTTGAAGCGCTCTTGTTCGACGGGATCCTCTGGCACGGCGAATTCGTCGTTGCCGAGGCTTGCCTCGTCTTCGGAGGGGGGGCATGTAATTATTATCCTCCGTCTCTCCATCTTCCTCTCTCAGGAGGGCTGGCTCCTCCATCCTCCTGCTCTAAATCTTGCCGGAGGGGATTGTTTTTGTCTTCGGCACTATCCGGAGTGTTATTATCTCCTGTGCCGGTATCACCACTTTTGCTTTGGCGGGACTTAGAGCAGCACTGCTGACGTCGGCGCTTGGGTTGCTTCCTGGAGGGGTCATCCTCCGCTATCTCGTCGCCATTGCCTTCTTTGGGTGTATCCACCATGTATATATCGTATGATGAGGTCGCTGTCCAGTGCCCTGTGGGCAGTGGTTCCTCTGCGTCTCCCGCATCATCGTCCATACCGTCGATGTCTTCGGAGTCAAAGTCGAGCATGTCGGTTAAGTCATCGACAGTGGCTACTAAGTGGGTGGTGGGTGGGCCGTGAATTTCTTCGTCGTCCGCATCCCAGTCTTGCCGGACGGCCAGGATCCTTCTGTCAAGGAGAGAGACCTTAATGAGTTCAGTATGTCGCCAAAGGGCGAGTGCTGAAAAATATCCGCGGAGGTAAACTCCATGATCGGCGCCCAATCGGATTCGATAGGAACGGGTGCCGGCGGTTCGGAGTCCGTGGCCAGAGAAGGATCCGGCAGTTTAACAACACGGCTCTCGTGCAAGGTAAGGTCGATGTTCGGCTCGATCGCCGCTAAGGGTAAGGCTTCCGCGGCGGGGTCCATCCACCCGTCCGCGGAAGGCACAACTAGCTCCGAATTGAGGGTCGGAGCGGCTGCCTGTGCAAACACTTGAACACTATCCAATGGTAGAGCTAGATCGTACTCATCGTGACCGCATGACGCACAAGGCAGGGGCTCGAATCCATCAAAGATCAAGTCTCCACGGATATCGGCCGTGTAGTTTAAGCTTCCAAACCTGACCTGGTGGCCAGGGGCGTAACTTTCAATCTGCTCCAGATGGCCAAGAGAATTGGCCCGCAGTGCAAAGCCGCCGAATACGAAGATCTGTCCGGGGAGAAAAGTCTCACCCTGGACTGCATCACCATCAATGATAGTAGGAGCCATCAAGCCTAACGGCGACGACACAGAGGAACTCTCAATGAAAGCACCAATGTCGGTGTCAAAACCGGCGGATCTCGGGTAGGGGGTCCCGAACTGTGCGTCTAAGGCAGATGGTAACAGGAGGCAGGGGACACAATGTTTTACCCAGGTTAGGGCCCTCTTGATGGAGGTAAAAACCTACGTCGTGCTTGATTAATATTGATGATATGGGTAGTACAAGAGTAGATCTACCACGAGATCGGAGAGGCTAAACCCTAGAAGCTAGCCTATGGTATGATTGTATGTTATAGTTGTCATTGTCCTACGGACTAAAACCCTCCGGTTTATATAGACACCGGAGAGGGTTAGGATTACACAAGGTCGGTTACAAAGGAGGAGATATCCATATCCGTATTGCCTAGCTTGCCTTCCACGCCAAGTAGAGTCACATCTGGACACCAGACGAAGTCTTCAATCTTGTATCTTCGTAGTCCAACAGTCCGGCCAAAGGATATAATCCGGCTGTCCGGAGACCCCCTAATCCAGGACTCTCTCACACGTATCATCACGGAAGTGTATTTTTTTTGTAGTGCCCCCTAGGGCTCGCTATAGAGAGGGCCATCCCTCCCCTCCTCCACTCCTTTATATACAGGAGAGGGGACACCCCATAGACACACAAGTTGATCTCTTAGCCGTGTGCGGTGCCCCCTCCACAGATTTCCACCTCGGTCATATCGTTGTAGTGCTTTGGTGAAGCCCTGCGTCGGTAACTTCATCATCACCGTCATCACGCCGTCGTGCTGACAAAACTCTCCTTCGACACTTAGCTGGATCAATAGTTCGTGGGTCGTCACCGAGCTGAACGTGTGCAGATCGCAGAGGTGTCGTACCTTCGGTGCTAGGATCGGTCGGATCGTGAAGACGTACGACTACATCAACCGTGTTGTCATAACGCTTCCGTTTATGGTCTACGAGGGTACGTAGACAACACTCTATCCCCTCTCGTTGCTATACATCACCTAGATGGATCTTGCGTGTGCATAGGAGATTTTTTGAAATTACTGCGTTCCCCAACAATGGCATCCGAGCCAGGTCTATGCATAGATGTTATATGCACGAGTAGAACACAAAGGAGTTGTGGGCATGGGTATATACATATTGCTTGCTGTCACTAGTTGATTCTTGATTTAGCGGCATTGTTGGATGAAGCGACTCAGACCAACATTATGTGTACGCTTACGCGAGACTAGTTCTACCGACGTGCTTCGCACACAGGTGGCTAGTGGGTGTCAGTTTCTCAAACTTTAGTTGAATTGGATTCAATGAACAAGGTTCTTTCTGAAGATCAAAAAGCAATCACTATACTACGTTGTGGTTTTTGATGAGTAGGTAAGAACGGTTCTTGCTCAGCCCGTAGCAGTCACGTAAAAATTGTAACAACAAAGTAGAGGATGTCTAACTTGCTTTTGCAGGGCATGTTGTGATCTGATATGGTCAAGGCATTATGCTAAATTTTATTGTATGAGATGATCATGTTTTGTAATAGAGTTATCGGCAACTGGCAGGAGCCATATGGTTGTCACTTTATTGTATGAAATGCAATCGCCATGTAATTGCTTTACTTTATCACTAAGCGGTAACGATAGTCGTAGAAGCAATAGTTGGCGGGACGAAAATGATGCTTCAATGGAGATTAAGGTGTCAAGCCGGTGACGATGGTGATTATGACGGTGCTTTGGAGATGGAGATCAAAGGCACAAGATGATGATGGCCATATCATAAAACTTATATCGATTGCATGTGATGTTTATCCTTTATGCATCTTATTTTGCTTAGTTCGGCGGTAGGATTATAAGATGATATCTCACTAAATTTCAAGGTACAAGTGTTCTCCCTGAGTATGCACCGTTGCTACAGTTCATCGTGCCGAGACACCATGTGATGATCAGGTGTGATAAGCTCTACATTCACATACAACGGGTGCAAGCCAGTTTTGCACACGCAGAATACTCGGGTTAAACTTGACGAGCCTAGCATATGCAGATATGGCCTTAGAACACTAAGACCGAAAGGTCAAGCGTGAATCATATAGTAGATATGATCAACATAGTGATGTTCATCATTGAAAACTACTCCATCTCACGTGATGATCAGACATGGTTTAGTTGATATGGATCACGTGATCACTTAGATGATTAGACGGATGTCTATGTAAGTGGGAGTTCTTAAGTAATTTGATTAATTGAACTTTAATTTATCATGAACTTAGTACCTGATAGTATTTTGCATGTTTATGTTGTTGTAGATAGATGGCATGTGTTGTTGTTCCGTTGAATTTTAATGTGTTCCTAGAGAAAGCTAAGTTGAAAGATGATGGTTGCAATTACACAGACAGGGTCCGTAACTTGAGGATTATCCTCATTGCTCCACAGAAGAATTACATCCTGGAAGCACCACTAGGTGACAAACCCACTGCAGGAGAAACGCAGATGTTATGAACACCTGGCAGAGCAAAGTTGATGACTACTCGATAGTTCAGTGTGCCATGCTTTACGGCTTAGAACCAGGACTTCAACGATGTTTTGAACATCATGGAGCATATGAGATGTTCCAAGATTTGAAGTTAATATTTCAAGAAAATGCCCGGATTGAGAGATATGAAGTCTCCAATAAGTTCTACAGATGCAAAATGGAGGAGAATAGTTCTATCTGTGAACATATACTCAGAATGTCTGGGTACCACAACCACTTGACTCAGCTGGGAGTTAATCTTCCTGATGATAGTGTCATTGATAGAGTTCTTCAATCACTGCCACCAAGCTACAAGAGCTTCATGATGAACTATAATATGCAAGGGATGGATAAGACGATTCCTAAGCTCTTCGCAATGCTAAAGGCTGTGGAGGTAGAAATCAAGAAGGAGCATCAAGTGTTGATGGTCAACAAGACCACCAGTTTCAAGAAAAAGGCTAAAGGGAAGAAGGGGAACTTCTATAAGAATGGCAAGCAAGTTGCTGCTCAAGTGAAGAAGCCCAAGTCTGGACCTAAGCCTGAGATTGAGTTCTTCTACTGCAAAGGGACAGGTCACTGGAAGCAGAACTGCCCCAAGTATTTGGCGGAGAAGAAGGATGGCAAAGTGAAAGGTATATTTGATATACATGTTCTTGATGTGTACCTTACTAATGCTCACAGTAGCGCCTGGGTATTTGATACTGGTTCTGTTGCTAATATTTGCAACTGAAACAAGGGAAGCAAAGATTGTCTAAGGACGAGGTGACGATGCGCGTGGGAAATAGTTCCAAAGTCGATGAGACCGCTGTCGGCACGCTACCTCTACATCTACCTTCGGGATTAGTATTAGACCTAAATAATTGTTATTTGGTGCCAGCGTTGAGCATTAACATTATATTTGGATCTTGTTTGATGCGAGACGGTTATTCATTTGTGGCACTGCCGTTTAGGTCATATTGGTGTAAAGCGCATGAAGAAACTCCACGCTGATGGGCTTTTGGAATCACTTGATGCTTGCGAACCATGCCTCATGGGCAAGATGACTAAGACTCTGTTCTCCGGAACAATGGAGAGAGCAACAGACTTGTTGGAAATAATACATACTGATGTATGCGGTCCGATGAGTGTTGATGCTCGCGGCGGGTATCATTATTTTCTTACCTTCACAGATGATTTGAGCAGATATGGGTATATCTACTTAATGAAACATAAGTCTGAAACAATTGAAAAGTTCAAAGAATTTCAAAGTGAAGTGGAAAATCATCGTAACAAGAAAATTAAGTTTCTATGATCTGATCATGGAGGTGAATATTTGAGTTTTGAGTTTGGTCTTCATTTGAAACAATGCGGAATAGTTTCGCAACTCATGCCACCTGGAACACCACAACATAATGGTGTGTCCGAACATAGTAACCGCACTTTATTAGATATGGTGCGATCTATGATGTCTCTCACTGATTTACCGCTATCATTTTTGGGTTATGATTTAGAGATGGCTGCATTCACATTAAATAGGGCGCCATCGAAATACGTTGAGACGACACCTTATGAATTCTGGTTTGGCAAGAAACCCAAGTTGTCGTTTCTTATAGTTTGGGGTTGTGATGCTTATGTGAAAAAGCTTCAACCTGATAAGCTCGGACCCAAATCGGAGAAATGTGTCTTCATAGGATACCCACAGGAGACTATTGGGTATACTTCTATCACAGATCTGAAGGCAAGATATTCGTTGTTAAGAATGGATCCTTTCTATAGAAGGAGTTTCTCTCGAAAGAAGTGAGTGGGAGGAAAGTAGAACTTGACAAGGTAATTGTACCTCTTCCCTTATTGGAAAGTAGTTCATCACAAAAATCAGTTCCAGTGATTCCTACACCAGTAAGTGAGGAAGCTAATGATGATGATCATGAAACTTCTGATCGGGTTACTACCGGACCTCGTAGGTCAACCAGAGTAAGATCAGCACCAGAGTGGTATGGTAATCATGTTCTGGAGGTCATGTTACTTGACCATGACGAACCTACGAACTATGAAGAACCGATGATGAGCCCAGATTCCGCAAAATGGCTTGAGGCCATGAAATCTGAGATGGGATCCATGCATGAGAACAAAGTGTGGACTTTGGTTGACTTGCCCGATGATCGGCAGGCCATAGAGAATAATTGGATCTTCAAGAAGAAGACTGACGCTGGCGGAAATGTTACTTTCTACAAAGCACGACTTGTTGCAAAAGGTTTTCTACAAGTTCAAGGAGTTGACTATGATGAGACCTTCTCACCCGTAGCGATGCTTAAGTCCGTCTGAATCATGTTAGCAATTGTTGTGTTTTATGATTATGAAATTTGGCAAATGGATGTCAAAACTGCATTCCTTAATGGATATCTTAAAGAAGAGTTGTATATGATGCAACCAAAAGGTTTTGTCGATCCGAAAGGTGCTAACAAAGTGTGCAAGCTCCAGCGGTCCATTCATTGACTGGTGCAAGCCTCTCAGAGTTGGAATATACGCTTTGATAGTGTGATCAAAGCATATGGTTTTATACAGACTTTTGGAGAAGCATGTATTTACAAGTGAGTGGGAGCTCTGTAGCATTTCTGATATTATATGTGGATGACATATTGCTGATCGGAAATGATACTGAATTCCTGAATAGCATAAAAGGATAATTGAATAAGAATTTTTCAATGAAAGACCTAGGTGAAGCTGCTTATATATTGGGCATCAAGATCTATAGAGATAGATCAAGACGCTTCATTGGACATTCATAAAGCACATACCTTGATAAAGTTTTGAAGAAGTTCAAAATGGATCAGGCAAAGAAAGGGTTCTTGCCTGTGTTACAAGGTGTGAAATTGATTTAGACTCAATGCCCGACCACTGCAGAAGATAGAGAGAAAATGAAGGTCATTCCCTATGCTTCAGCCATAGGTTCTATCATGTATGCAATGCTATGTACCAGACCTAATGTGTGCCTTGCTATTAGTTTAGCAGGGAGATACCAAAAGTAATCCAGGACTGGATCACTAGACAGCGGTCAAGAACATCCTGAAATACCTGAAAAGGACTAAGGATATGTTTCTCATTTATGGAGGTGACAAAGAGCTCCTCGTAAATGGTTACGTTGATGCAAGCTTTGACACTGATCTGGATGACTCTAAGTCACAAACCAGATACGCATTTTTATTGAATGGTGGAGCTGTCAGTTGGTGCAGTTCCAAGCAGAGCGTCATGGTGGGATCTACATGTGAAGCGGAGTACATAGCTGCTTCAGAAGCAGCGAATGAAGGAGTCTGGATGAAGGAGTTCATATCCGATCTAGGTGTCATACCTAGTGCATCGGGTCCAACAAAAATATTTTGTGACAATATTGGTGCAATTGCCTTGGCAAAGGAATCCAGATTTCACAAGAGAACCGAGCACATGAAGAGATGCTTCAATTCCATCTGTGATCAAGTCAAGGAGGGAGACATAGAGATTTGCAAGATACATACGGATCTGAATGTTGCAGACCCATTGACTAAGCCTCTCTCACGAGCAAAACATGATCAGCACCAAGACTCCATGGGTATTAGAATCATTACTATGTAATCTAGATTATTGACTCTAGTGCAAGTGGGAGACTGAAGGAAATATGCCCTAGAGGCAATAATAAAGTTGTTATTTATATTTCCTTATATCATGATAAATGTTTATTATTCATGCTAGAATTGTATCAACCAGAAACTTAGTACATGTGTGAATACATAGACACACAAAGTGTCACTAGTATGCCTCTACCTGACTAGCTTGTTGATCAAAGATGGTTAAGTTTCCTAGCCATAGACAAAGAGTTGTCATTTAATAAACGGGATCACATCATTGGAGAATGATGTGATTGGCTTGACCCATCCATTATCTTAGCACTTTGATCGTTTAGTTTATTGCTATTGCTTTCTCCATAACTTATACATGTTCCTATGACTATGGGATTAGGCAACTCCTGAATAACGGAGGAACACTTAGTGTGCTATCAAACGTCACAATGTAACTAGGTGACTATAAAGATGCTCTACAGGTGTCTCAGATGGTGTTTGTTGAGTTGGCATAGATCAAGATTAGGATTTGTCACTCCGTGTATCGGAGAGGTATCTCTGGGCCCTCTCGGTAATGCACATCACTATAAGCCTTGCAAGCAATGTGACGAATGAGTTAGTTATAGGATGTTGCATTACGGAACGAGTAAATAGACTTGTCGGTAACGAGATTGAACTAGGTATTGAGATACCGACGATCGAACCTCGGGCAAGTAACATACTGATGACAAAGGGAACAACGTATGTTGTTATGCAGTTTGACCGATAAAGATCTTCGTAGAATATGTAGGAACCAATATGAGCATCCAGGTTCCGCTATTGATTATTGACCGGAGATGAGTCTCGGCTATGTCTACATAGTTCACGAACCCATAGGGTCCACACGCTTAATGTTCGGTGATGATCGGTATTATGAGTTTATGTCTTTTGATGTACCGAAGGTAGTTCGGACTCCCGGATATGATCACGGACATTGCGAGGAGTCTCGGAATGGTCGAGACATAAAGATCGATATATTGGAAGCCTATGTTTGGACATCGGAATGGTTCCGGATGAGTTCGGGCATTTACCGGAGTACCGAGAGGTAACCGGAACCCCCCGGGGACTATATGGGCCTTATTGGGCCTTAGTGGAATAGAGGAGAGGAAGGCCAAGGTGGAGAGCGCGTCCCCCCTAGCCCAATCCGAATTGGGTGGGGGGCAGCCCCCCTTCCTTCCTTCTTTCTCCCCATTCCTTCTCTCCCACTCCTACTAGGGAAAGGGGGGAATTCTACTCCCGGTGGGAGTAGGACTCCCCCTAGGGTGCGTCATAGAGAGGCCCAGCCCTCCCCTCCTCCACTCATTTATATACGGGGAGGGGGGCACCCCATAGACACATAAGTTGATCTCTTAGCCATGTGCGGTGCCCCCTCCACAGATTTCCACCTCGGTCATATCGTTGTAATGCTTAGGCGAAGCCCTGCGTCGGTAACTTCATCATCACCGTCATCACGCCGCCGTGCTGATGAAACTCTCCCTCGACACTCAGCTGGATCTAGAGTACGTGGGACGTCACAGAGTTGAACGTGTGTAGATCGCGGAGGTGCCGTACCTTCGGTGCTAGGATCGGTCGAATCATGAAGACGTACGACTACATCAACCGCGTTGTCATAACGCTTCCGCTTACGGTCTACGAGGGTACGTAGACAACACTATATCCACTCTCATTGCTATACATCACCTAGATGGATCTTGTGTGTGCGTAGGAAATTTTTTGAAATTACTACATTCCCCAACATGCCCACCTCCGGTGTCCATCTTCTGGTATATAAGTGGTTTTGACCTATAAAAAATCACAATAATACATTAGGGACGGGGCACCGCCGCCTCGAGGCGGAACTTGGGCAGGAGCACTTTTGCCCTCCGGCTGAGCAATTCCGTCGGGGGAACTTCCCTCCCGGAGGGGGAAATCGTCGTCATCATCATCACCAACAACTCTCCCATCTTGGGGAGGGGAATATCCATCAACATCTTGACCAGCACCATCTCATCTCAAACCCTAGTTCATCTCTTGTATTCAATCTTGTTACAGGAACTACAGATTGTTGCTAGGGGTGACTAGTAGTGTTGATTACATCTTGTAGTTGATTACTATATGGTTTATTTGGTGGAAGATTATATGTTCAGATCCATTATGCATATTAATACCCCTATGATTATGAGCATGTTTGTTGTTTGTGAGTAGTTACTTTTGTTCTTGAGGGCACGGGACAAAACATGTTACAAATAATCATGTGAATTTGATATATGTTCGATATTTTGATAGTATGTATGTTGTGATTCCCCTAGTGGTGTCATGTGAACGTCGACTACATGACACTTCACCATATTTGGGCCTAAGGGAATGCATTGTGGAGTAGTAAATAGATGGTGGGTTTCGAGAGTGACAGAAACTTAAACCTCGGTTTATGCACTATTCCGTAAGGGGCTGATTGGATCCAAGAATTTAATGGCATGGTTAGGATTTATCCTTAATACTTTTGTCGTAGTTGCGGATGCTTGTGGGAGGGTTAATCATAAGTAGGAGGTTTTTTAAAGTAAGAACAGCACCTAAGCACCAGTCCTCCCACATATCAAAGTAGCGAACACAAATCAAACCAATATGATGAAAGTGACTAGATGAAATTCCCGTGTACCCTCAAGAACGCTTTGCTCACTATAAGAAACCGTTTTGGCATGTACTTTGCCTCAAAAGGATTAGGTTACCTTGCTGCATACTTGTTACAATTATCATTACTTGCTTGTTACAAATTACCTTGCCATCAAACTACTCGCAACTTACAATTTCAGCACTTGCAGACACTACCTTACTGAAAACTACTTGTCATTTCCTTCTACTCCTTGTTGGGGTCGACACTCTTACTTATGAAAAAGAGCTACAATTGATCCCCTATACTTGTGGGTCATCAAGGCTATTTTCTGGCACCGTTGCCGGGGAGTGAAGCGCTTCTGGTAAGTGGAATTCGGTAAGGAAACATTTATATAGTGTGCTGAAATTTATTGTCACTTGTTACTATGTGATACGTCTCCAACATATCAATAATTTTTGATTGTTCCATGCTATTATATTATTTGTTTTGGATGTTTATGGGATTTATTATACACTTTTGTATTAGACTAACCTATTAACCGAAAGCCCAGTGCAAATTGCTATTTTTTTGCCAATTTCAATGTTTCACAGATAAGGAATATCAAATGGAATGAAACCTTCGGGAGGATCTTTTTTGGAATAAACGTGATCCAGGAGACTTGGAGTGGACGTCAAGGAAGCAGCAAGGCAGCCACAAGGTAGGGCGGCGCGCCCCCACCCTTGTGGGCCCCTCACAGCTCCACCGACCTACTTCTTTCGCCTATATATACACTCTTATACCTTGAAAACATCCAGGGGAGCAACGAAACCACTTTTCCACCGCCGCAACCTTCTGTACCCATGAGATCCCATCTGGGGACCTTTTCCGGCGATCTGCCAGAGGGGGATTCGATCACGGAGGGCTTCTACATCAACACCATAGCCTCTCCGATGATGTGTGAGTAGTTTACCACAGACCTTCGGGTCCATAGTTATTAGCTAGATGGCTTCTTCTCTCTCTTTGGATCTCAATACAAAGTTCTCCTCGATGTTCTTGGAGATCTATTCGATGTAATTCTTTTTGTGGTGTGTTTGCTGAGATCCGATGAATTGTGGGTTTATGATTAAGATTATCTATGAACAATATTCGATTCTTCTCTGAATTCTTATATGCATGATTTGATATCTTTGCAAATCTCTTCGAATTATCCATTTGGTTTGGCCTACTAGATTGATCTTTCTTGCAATGGGAGAAGTACTTAGCTTTGGGTTCAATTTTGCGGTGCTCGATCCCAGTGACAGAAAGGGAACCGACACGTATTGTATTGTTGCCATCGAGGATAAAAAGATGGGGCTTATATCATATTGCCTGAGTTTATCCCTCTACATCATGTCACCTTACCTAATGCGTTACTCTGTTCTATTGAACTTAATACCCTAGATGCATGCTGGATAGTAGTTGATGTGTGGAGTAATAGTAGTGGATGCAGAATTGTTTCGGTCTACTTGACACGGACGTGGTGCCTATGTTCATGATCATGCCTAGATATCATGATAACTATGCGTTTTTCTATCAATTGCTCGGCAGTAATTTGTTCACCCACCGTAATATAAGCTATCTTGAGACAAGCCACTAGTGAAACCTATGGCCCCTGGGTCTACTTTACATCATATAAGTGTCCGATCTACAATTCTAGTTTACTATTTATTTTGCAATCTTTACTTTTCTATACAACAAAAATACCAAAAATATTTATCTTATTATCTCTATCAGATCTTGCTTTCTTAAGTGATCGTGAAGGGATTGACAACCCCTTTATCGCGTTGGTTGCGAGGTTCTTGTTTGTTTGTGCATGTACTAGGTGACTTGCACGTAGTCTCCTACTGGATTGATACCTTGGTTCTCAAAAACAGAGGGAAATGTTTATGATACTTTGATGCATCACCCTTTCCTCTTCAAGGTAAAACGAATGCATGCTCAAGAGGTAGCAAGAAGGATTTCTGGCGCCGTTGTCTGGGAGATCTACGCCAAGTCAAGACATACCAAGTACATATCACAAACTCTTATCCCTTGCATTACATTATTTGCCATTTTGCTCTCGTTATCCTCTCCCCCACTTCACCCTTTCCCTTTTCTTCGCCATTCTTCCGTTTGATCTTTTGTTTGCTTGTGTTACCATGTACCTTCTTTTTGCTTGCATCTTCGCTTGCTAAAAGTTTATGGATCCTCATCCACTTGCTAATCTCTTTAAGATATCCAATTATGATGAACCTATTGCAAGTGAGTTTTGTGCACTAGATTATCTTTATGAGGTTTTGCTTGAAATTCGTGAATCTGAAAAGTGTCATGAATTACTTTATGAGGCGATTCACGATAGATCTTTGAATAAAAAGCATGATTGCAATGATTTTATTGTAAATTCTGTTGATGCAAATTGTGCTAATAATATGCAAGACCCTAAGCTTAGGGATGCGAGTTTTGCTATGACTTCTATTTGTTGCAATGATCAAGATTGGGGTGATTCTTCTTATGATCTTGAAAATTTATTTCAGCCCCATGATGAATATGAGATTGGTAATAATGTTTGCAATAATATTGAAAGTGGGTTTGGAAGAGTGTCAACTTTAGATCCCACACATTTGGAGAATGTTCAATCTTATGAAATTTTTGATAAAAGTGGGTTTGGAGAGGTCATGACTTTAGTTATCGTTAATCCCACTATTTTGGAAGAGTGTCAACTTCGCATGCATGTGGATCGTGTTGAAAATATTTTATATGATAGATATATTGTTGAATTTGATTATGATCCTACATGTAATTATTATTAGAGAGGAAATTATGGTTGTAGAAATTTTCATGTTACAAAATTACCTCCCGTTAGGTTGAGATTGCTATTGTTTCTTTCTTCTTCCTTGCATATGGTGGTTTTTACTTGTCTTGATAATTTGTTTGCTTATGAAATTCCTATGCATAGCAAGTATGTTAGACTTAGATGTGTTTGTCATGTGTTTTATGATGCTCTCTTTGTGCTTCAATTCTTGTCTTTCATGTGAGCATCGTTGAAATCGCAATGCCTAGCTAGGGGCGTTAAACGATAGCGCTTGTTGGGAGGCAACCCAATTTTATTTTTGTTCTTTACCTTTTGTTCCTGTTTAGTAATAAATAAATCATCTATACTCTGTTATGTTGTGTTTTTTATGTTTTAATTAGTGTTTGTGCCAAGTAAAGCCTTTAGGATCTTCTTGGATGATTGTTATTTGATCTTGCTGAAAAAAAAACAGAAAGTATGCGCTCACGAGAATAATTTTCATTTTTAACCAGAGAGAGATAAAATACTGATTCCAACTGCAGTATATAAATATACAAATTATTCAGGATTTCCTAATTTCTCAGGATTTTTGGAGCTACAGAAGTATTCGAAACCTACAGATTACTACAGACTGTTCTGTTTTTGACAGATTCTGTTTTTCGTGTGTTGTTTGCTTATTTTGATGAATCTATGGCTAGTATCAGGGGATATGAACCATAGAGAAGTTGGAATACAGTAGGTTTAACACCAATATAAATAAATAATGAGTTTATTACAGTACCTTAAAGTGGTGGTTTGTTTTCTTATACTGACGGAGCTCATGAGATTTTATGTTGAGTTTTGTGTTGTGAAGTTTTCAAGTTTTGGGGTAAAGATTTGATGGATTTAGGAACAAGGAGTGGCAAGAGCCTAAGCTTGGGGATGAACAAGGCACCCCAAGGTAAAATTCAAGGACAACCAAAAGCCTAAGCTTGGGGATGCCCCAGAAGGCATCCCCTCTTTCATCTTCATCTATCGGTAACTTTACTTGAGGCTATATTTTTATTCACCACATGATATGTGTTTTGCTTGGAGCGTCTTGTATGATTTGAGTCTTTTCTTTTTAATTTACAGCAATCATCCTTGCCGTACACACCTTTTGGGAGATACACACATGAATCGGAATTTATTAGAATACTCTATGTGCTTCACTTATATCTTTTGAGTTAGATAATTTTGCTCTAGTGCTTCACTTATATCTTTTTTAGAGCACGATGGTAGTTTTTATTTTATAGAAATTATTGATCTCTCATGCTTCACTTATATTATTTTGAGAGTCTTTAGAACAACATGGCAATTTGCTTTGGTTATGAAATTAGTCCTAATATGATAGACATCCGGGATGGGTATAATAAAAACTTTCATATAGAGTGCATTAAATGTTATGAGAAGTTTGATTCTTGATAGTTGTTTTGAGATATAAAGGTGGTAATATTAAAGTTTTGCTAGTTGGGTAATTATGGAATTGAGAAATACTTGTGTTGAAGTTGGCAAGTCCAGTAGCATGCACGTATGGTAAACATTGTGTGACAAATTTGAAGCATGAGGCGTTCTTTGATTGCATTCCTTATGAGTGGCGGTCGGGGACGAGGGATGGTCTTTTCCTACCAATCTATCCCCCTAGGAGCATGCGTGTAGTGCTTGGTTTTGATGACTTGTAGATTGTTTCAATAATTATATGAGTTCTTTATGACTAATGTTGAGTCCATGGATTATACGCACTCTCACCCTTCCATCATCGCTAGCCTCTTCGGTATGGTGCGCCCTTTCTCACCTCGAGAGTTGGTGCAAACTTCGCCGGTGCATCCAAACCCCGTGATATGATATGCTCTATCACACATAAACCTCCTTATATATTCCTCAAAACAGCCACCATACCTACCTATTATGGCATTTCCATAGCCATTCTGAGATATATTGCCATGCAACTTTCCACTGTTCCTTTATTATGAAACGCTCCATTTGTCATATTGCCTTGCATGATCATGTAGTTGACATCGTATTTTTGACAAAACCACCTTCGTAATTCTTTCATGCATGTCACTCTTGATTCATTACATATCCCAATACACCGCCGGAGGCCTTCACATAGAGTCATATTTTGTTCTAAGTATCGAGTTGTAATTCTTGAGTTGTAAATTAAATAGAAGTGTGATGATTTTCATTATTAGAGCATTGTCCCATGTGAGGAAAGTTCTTCTAAAAAAGAATAAAAAAGAAAGAAAAAAGAGAAAGGCCATAAAAAAGAGAGGCCCAAAAAATGAGAGAAAAGAGAGAAGGGGCAATGTTACTATCCTTTTTCCACATATGTGCTTCAAAGTAGCACCATGATCTTCATGATAGAGAGTCTCTTATGTTGTCACTTTCATATACTAGTGGGAATTTTTCATTATAGAACGTGGCTTGTATATTCCAGCAATGGGCTTCCTCAAATGCCCTAGGTCTTCATGAGCAAGCAAGCTGGATGCACACCCACTTAGTTAGTTTTGTTGAGCTTTCATATATTCATAGCTCTAGTGCATCCGTTGCATGGCAATCCCTACTCCTTGCATTGACATCAATTGATGGGCATCTCCATAGCCCATTGATTAGTCGCGTCAATGTGAGACTTTCTCCCTTTTTGTCTTCTCACACAACCCCATCATCATATTCTATTCCACCCATAGTGCTATATCCATGGCTCGCGCTCATATATTGCATGTAAGTTGAAAGAGTTTGAAAAGACTAAAGTATGAAACAATTGCTTGGTCTGTCATCGGGTTTGTGCATGATGGGAGCATTTTGTGTGACGAAAATGAAGCATGGCCAAACTATATGACTTTGTAGGGATGAACTTTCTTTGGCTATGTTATTTTGATTAGACATGATTGCTTGGTTAGCATTGCTTGAAGTATTATTACTTTTATGTCAGTATTAAACTTCTGTCTAGAATCTTTCGGATCTAAACATTCATGCCGCAATAAAGAGAATACATTGAGAATTATGTTAGGTAGCATTCCACATCAAAAATTCTGTTTTTTCATTTACCTACTCGAGGACGAGCAGGAATTAAGCTTGAGGATGCTTGATACGTCTCAAACATATCTATAATTTTTGATTGTTCCATGCTATTATATTATCTGTTTTGGATGTTTATGGGCTTTATTATACACTTTTATATTATTTTTGGGAATAACCTATTAACCGAAAGGCCGGTGCAAATTGTTGTTTTTTGCCTATTTCTGTGTTTCGCAGAAAAGGAATATCAAAGGGAATCCAAACGGAATGAAACCTTCGGGAGGATATTTTTTGGAACAAACATGATCCAGGAGACTTGGAGTGGACGTCAAGGAAGCAGCGAGGCAGACACGAGGTAGGGCGGCGCGCCCCCCACCCTCGTGGGCCCCTCGCAGATCCACCAACCTACTTCTTTCGCCTATATATACTATTATACACTGAAAACATCCAGGGCAGCAACGAAACCACTTTTCCACCGCTGCAACCTTCTGTACCCATGAGATCCCATCTGGGGACCTTTTCCGGCGATCTGCCAGAGGGGGATTCGATCACGGAGGGCTTCTACATCAACACCATAGCCTCTCCGATGATGTGTGAGTAGTTTACCACGGACCTTCGGGTCCATAGTTATTAGCTAGACGGATTCTTCTCTCTCTTTGGATCTCAATACAAAGTTCTCCTCGATGTTCTTGGAGATCTATTCGATGTAATTCTTTTTGTGGTGTGTTTGCTGAGATCCGATGAATTGTGGGTTTATGATTAAGATTATCTATGAACAATATTCGATTCTTCTTTGAATTCTTATATGCATGATTTGATATCTTTGCAAGTCTCTTCGAATTATCCATTTGGTTTGGCCTACTAGATTGATCTTTCTTGCAATGGGAGAAGTGCTTAGCTTTGGGTTCAATTTTGCGGTGCTCGATCCCAGTGATAGAAAGGGAACCGACACGTATTGTATTGTTGCCATCGAGGATAAAAAGATGGGGCTTATATCATATTGCTTGAGTTTATCCCTCTACATCATATCATCTTACCTAATGCGTTACTCTGTTCTTTTGAACTTAATACTCTAGATGCATGCTGGATAGCAGTCGATGTGTGGAGTAATAGTAGTGGATGCAGAATCGTTTCGGTCTACTTAACACGGACGTGATGCCTATGTTCATGATCATGCCTAGATATAATGATAACTATGCGTTTTTGTATCAATTGCTCGGCAGTAATTTGTTCACCCACCGTAATATGTGCTATCTTGAGAGAAGCCACTAGTGAAACCTATGGCCCCCGGGTCTACTTTACATCATATAAGTGTCCGATCTACAATTCTAGTTTACTATTTATTTTGCAATCTTTACTTTTCTACGCAACAAAAATACCAAAAATATTTATCTTATTATCTCTATCAGATCTCACTTTCGTAAGTGACCGTGAAGGGATTGACAACCCCTTTATCGTGTTGGTTGCGAGGTTCTTGTTTTTTGTGCAGGTACTAGGTGACTTGCATGTAGTCTCCTACTGTATTGATACCTTGTTTCTCAAAAACTAAGGGAAATACTTATGCTACTTTGTTGCATCACCCTTTCCTGTTTAAGGGAAAACCAACGCATGCTCAAGAGGTAGCACAATGTAAAACAATCCTTTGAGGGGTTTGTTCGGGGTATCTTCACCTCGCCCAGAGCCACAATTAATTGCCCCTCAACCTACAACACCTACTGAAAATATTGAATATGAAATTCCTTCGGGTATGATAGAACAACTGCTAGCTAATCTTTATGCAGGAGATGGAACCGAACATCCTGATATGCACTTGATACATGTGGAACAAATTTGTGGATTGTTTAAGCTTGCAGGTTTACCCAGGGATGAAGTTATGAAAAGGTTTTCCCTTTATCTTTGAAGGGAAAAGCATTGGCATGGTATAGGCTATGCGATGATATTGGATCATGGAATTGGAATCATTATATATATATATATATATTGGCCTCATGAAGGAGAAAGTATCGCTCTAGATTTGGGGGGGCTTAAGTCAATGTTATATTCATGCCCCAATCATGAGCTCTCAAGAGAAATTATTATTCAAAAAATTTATGCTCGGCTTTCTCGTAATGATCAAACCATGTTGGATACTTCTTGTGTTGGTTCTTTTATGAAGAAGACTATTGAATTCCGGTGGGATCTTTTGGAAAGAATTAAACACAACTCTGAAGATTGGGAACTCGACGAAGTTAAAGAGTCAAGTATAAAGCTTAAGTATGATTGTGTTAAATCTTTTATGGATACCGATGCTTTTCAAAAGTTTAGCACTAAATATGGACTTGACTCTGAGATAGTAGCCTCCTTTTGTGAATCTTTTGCTACTCATGTTGAACTCACTAAAGAGAATTGGATTAGATATCAATCACCTATTAAAGAAGAAATTAAAGAACCGATATCAGCTAAAGAAGAAACTATACTTTATAATGTTGATCTAGTTGTTCCTACTGCTTATTTTGAGAAACCTCCTTTTCCTGTTAGGATAAACGAACATGCTAAAGTTTCGAATGTGATTAACAAAAGCTCTGTTAGAACACCTAAACCAGATGAACAAATTAGAGTTGAACCTAATATTGCTATAGTTAAAGATCTCTTGGAAGAAGATGTGGATGGGCATGTTATCTACTTCTGTGAAGCTGCTAGAATTGCTAAACCTGATGGAAAAGATAAACATAGACCTGTTGTTGGCACGCCTGTCATTTCAGTTAAAATAGGAGATCACTGTTATTATGGTTTATGTGATATGAGTGCTAGTGTGAGTGCTATTCCTCACAAGTTATATCAAGAAATTAGGGAGGAAATAGCACCTGTTGAGATAGAAGACATAGATGTTACTATTAAACTTGCAAATAGAGACACTATATCACCAGTTGGGATTGTCGGAGATGTTGAAGTCTTGTGTGGGAAAACAAAATATCCTACCGATTTTCTTGTTCTTGGTACTCCACCTGATGACTTCTGTCCCATTATCTTTGGTAGACCTTTCTTAAACATAGTTAATGCTAGGATAGATTGCCAGAAACAAACTGTGGAAGTTAGCTTTGGTGATGAGTCTCATGAGTTTAATGTTTCCAAGTTTAGTAGAAATTATCATGAAAACGAATTGCCTAGTAAGGATGAATTTATTGGTCTTGCTTCTACTGTTGTGCCACCTACTGATCCTTTAGAGCAATACTTGCTAGACCATGAGAATGATTTACATACGCATGAAAGGAATGAAATAGATAATATTTTCTTCGAACAACGTCCTCTACTTAAACACAATTTGCCTATTGAAACTCTAGGAGGTCCTCCTCCACCTAAAGGTGATCATGTGTTTGAATTGAAACAATTGCCAGACACTTTGAAATATGCTTATCTTGATGAAAAGAAGATATATCCTGTTATTATTAGTGCTAACCTTTAAGAACATGAAGAAGAAAGATTATTGAAAGTTCTAAGGAAGCACCGGGCTGCTATTGGATATACTCTTGATGATTTAAAGGGCATTAGTCCCACTCTATGTCATCACAAAATTAATATGGAACCTGATGCTAAACCAGTTGTTGATCACCAACTCGGTTAAATCCGAAGATGAAAGAGGTGGTAAGAACGGAAATATTAAAACTTCTGCAAGTATGTATAATCTATCCCATAGCTCATAGTAGATGGGTAAGCCATGTTCATTGTGTCCCTAAGAAAGGAGGTATTACTGTTGTTCCTAATGATAAGAATGAACTAATTCCATAAAGAATTGTTACAGGTTATAGAATGGTAATTGATTTTAAAAAATTAAATAAAGAAACTAGAAAAGATCATTACCCCTTGCCTTTTATTGATCAAATGCTTGAAATATTATCTAAGCACACACACTTTTCTTCCTTGATGGATATTCTGGCTTTTCACAAATACCTGTTTCTCAACCTGATCAAGAAAAGACCACTTTTACTTGTCCATTTGGAACCTATGCTTATAGACATATGCCTTTTGGTTTATGTAATGCACCTGCTACCTTTCAAAGATGTATGATGGCTATATTCTCTGACTTTTGTGAAAAGATTGTTTAGGTTTTCATGGATGACTTTTCTATTTATGGGAAGTCTTTTGACGATTTTTTAAGCAATCTTGATCGAGTTTTGCAAAGATGTGAACAAACAAATCTTGTCTTGAATTGGGAGAAGTGCCACTTTATGGTAAATGAAGGCATTGTCTTGGTCATAAAGTTTCTGAAAAAGGTATTGAAGTGGACCAAGCTAAGGTTGATGCTATTGAGAAAATGCCATGTCCCAAGGACATCAAAGGTATTCGTAGTTTCTTAGGTCATGCTGGTTTCTATAGGAGATTTATCAAAGACTTTTCTAAAATTTCTAGGCCACTCACTAATGTTTTGCAAAAGGATATTCCTTTTGTCTTTGATGATCATTGTCTTGAAGCCTTTGAAACACTCAAGAAAGCTTTAATTACTGCACCTATAGTTCAACCACCTAATTGGAATTTGCTTTTTGAAATTATGTGTGATACTAGTGATTATGTTGTTGGTGTTGTTCTAGGACAAAGAGTTGATAAGAAATTGAATGTTATTCAATATGCTAGTAAAACTCTAGACAGTGCTCAAAGAAATTATGCTACTACTTAAAAAGAATTCTTAGCAGTGGTGTTTGCTTGTGATAAGTTTAGACCTTATATTGTTGATTCCAAAGTAACTGTTCACACAGACCATGTTACTATTAAATATCTTATGGAAAAGAAAGATGCTAAACCTAGACTTATTCATTGGGTTCTCTTGTTGCAAGAATTTGATTTGCATATTACTGATAGAAAGGGAGCTGAGAACCCTATAGCTGATAACTTGTCTAGGCTTGAAAATATGCTTGATGACCCATTACCTATTGATGATAGTTTTCCTGATGAGCAGTTAGCTGCAATAAATTTTGCTAATGGTGCTCCTTGGTATGCTGATTATGCTAATTACATTGTTGATAAATATTTTCCACCTATCTTTATGTATCAACAAAAGAAAAAATTTGTCTATGATTTAAGACATTACTTTTGGGATGACCCACATCTTTATAAAGGAGTAGATGGTATTATTAGATGTTGTGTACCTGATCATGAACAGGGACAAATCCTAGGGAAATGTCACTCCAAAGCTTATGGAGGACATCATGCTGGAGATAGAACTGCTCACAAGGTATTACAGTCTAGATTTCATTGGCCTACTCTCTTCAAGGATGCCCATAAGTTTGTCTCTTCTTGTGATGAATGTCAAATAATAGGTAATATTGGTAAGCGTCAAGAAATGCCTAGGAATTATTCACTTGCTGTTGAACCTTTTGATGTTTGGGGATTTGATTACATGGGACCTTTTCCTTCCTCTAATGGGTATACACATATTTTGGTTGCTGTTGATTGTGTTACTAAATGGGTAGAAGCTATTCCAACTAGTAGTGTTGATCACCACACCTCTATTAAAATGCTTAAGGAAGTTATTTTCCCAAGGTTTGGAGTCCCTAGATATTTAATGACTGATGGTGGTTCACACTTTATTCATGGTGCTTTACGTAAAATGCTTGCCAAGTATGATGTTAACCATAGAATTGCATCACCCTATCATCCTCAGTCTAGTGGTCAAGTTGAACTTATCAATAGAGAAATAAAATTAATTTTACAAAAGACTGTCAATAGGTCCAGGAAGAATTGGTCTAAGAAATTAGATGATGCACTTTGGGCTTATAGGACAACATATAGAAATCCTATGGGTATGTCTCCTTATAAAATGGTTTGTGGAAAGGGAAATTTTTGTTTTTGCCACTCTAGTTTTTGCCAACTTTGCTTATGCCATTCTAGAATTTGACATTTCACTTTTGCCACTCTTAGCTTTTGACAATATATCACCTTTGCCATTCCATGGCAAAAGCAAAAAATTTAGAGTGGCAATTGTGATACATGTCAAAAGCTAAGAGTGGAAAAAGTGAAATAAAAAATTATCATTTTTGCCACAGAATGGCAAAAGTGATGTATTATCAAAAGCTAATGGTGGCAAAAGCAAGATGTCAAATTCTAGAGTGGCATAAGCAAAGTTGGCAAAAACTAGAGTGGCAAAAACAAAGTTTTCCCTTATGGAAAAGCTTGTCATTTGCCTCTTGAGTTCAGAACACAAAGCATATTGGGCAGTTAAAGCTCAATTATGATTTCAAACTTGCTGGTGAAAAGAGGTTATTTGATATAAGCTCATTAGATGAATGGAGAACCCAAGCATATGAAAATGCAAGGTTATTCAAAGAAAAAGTTAAAAGATGGCACGACAAAAGAATTCAAAAGCGTGAGTTTAAAGTTGGAGAATATGTTCTTTTCTACAACTCTCGTTTCAGATTCTTTGCACGAAAACTCCTCTCCGGATTGGAAGGCCCTTATGTCATTGAGGAGGTTTACCGGTCCGGTGCCATCAAAATAAATAATTCCGATGGTACTAACCCGAAGGTTGTCAATGGACAACGAATAAAGCATTATATTTCAGGTATGCCTATTAATGTCGAAAGTAATATTATCCAAACTTTGACACCGGAAGAACACATAAAAGAGTCCTTCCGGAACACTCCAGAATCGTTAAAATAAGGAGGTATGTGATACGATAAGTGAACGGACTTCGAAAAAATCTGCAAAATATTTTTTATCAGTTTTAGAATATTTTAAAATTTTAGAAATAAAGAAACTCCCAGGAAGCGTCCCCTGGTGGGCACAATACACCTGGCATGTTGCACCCACGTGGATTGTGCCCACCCGGGACACCTCCCATACTCTGTTTTTCTTCCACACGCTTGTCCTCCAAGGTAAAAAATCTATATATACTTCCCGAACCTGTTAACCACCGTATCACGGAGAAAATCCTCTATTTTCTTTTCTTGTTGTTTCTTGTTAGATTTGTCAAGCTAGGCATCATGTCTTCCTGCTCCTCCAACCACATGGAATAAGATCCTTGGCTGATGAAGACCGAGACAAAGAGGGAGGAGCCTACAGACGTAATCAAAGGAGGACAAGGCCTCTTCTTCATCACTAGAGGAAAAATGAGTATCGGGTATGGGCACTCCCCTTGGCTTCCGCCAAGCTTGGGGGAGGTGCCCCGGTATTGTATCATCCCATTATCTTTTTGCTTTTATTTATCTTAGTTCAATATTTTGCTTTAGATGAAATAAAGGTTAGTTCGATCCTTTCTTGTTCGAGAGTTTTCTTGGTGACCTATCATTATAATTAAGTGCAACTTATATAATAAAGTTTAGCATGAGCTTTTGTTTTCATTACTTTCATGTTGCAAATAAAGAAAAGAAAATAAACAAGAAAGAAGGAAATGAAAAGATTATATACTAATCCTATGGTAAGTGATAGCACAACATAAGGAAAAGTATAAGTAAGAAAATTTTATTAGAGATTGACAAAATAGCATGAGTCAATGATGCAACTCATGAAAGAATTAATAAGGAAGAGAAGATTCACATATAGATATACTATCCTAGAAATCTTTTGTGATTGTGAGCCCTCATCAAAATATTATATGCCAAAATTGTTGGCATTGGACAAGGAAGACAACATAATGGTTTATGTATGTTTATATTCACATAGAAGTCATATTGTCATAGATGCTTCAACATGTGATGCTTGCCCCCCATCTTTGCTAGCCAAAAAATCCGCACCAAGTAGAGATACTACTTGTGCATCCAAAAACCCTTAAACCCAAATCTTTTTCAAGTGTCCACCATACCTACCTAGGGATTGAACAAGATCCCTCAAGTAAGTTGTCATCCATGCAAAAAGGCAATAAAATTTGCTTCTAAATATGTGAGATCTTCTAGTCCAAGAGAAAATTGAGCATTGCATGAACTTGGATGGCAACGAATAAAAGCGAAAGACTGCATAATAAAGGTTGTCATCTTAAGGGGAAATGTAACGTGACGTTCTTTTGCACTAAGGGGTTGAGCATACAAACAAATAAGTGCATGGCAACCTCTTCTTCCCTCTGCGAAGGGCCTATTCTTTACTTTTATGCAAAGAGTCAAAGTGTTCCTTCTATTCCTTTTTATTTTCTCTTTTGGCAAGCATCATGTCGTGAGGAAAGAACTAGGCACATATGTCCAGTTGAATATAGACAGCATGAGTTATTATTGTTGACATGACCCTTGAGGTGAGCATGTTGGGAGGCAAAATTATAAGCCCCTATCTTTCTATGTGTTCGATTGAAACGTTTTGTTCATGGGTACAAGGTGAGTGTTAGCAATCATAGAAGACTACTAGCAAAAAGGCTTGTGCATTGCAACGGGAGAAAAAATTCATTCATATCTCTAGTTGGGTCGGTTGGACAAACTGTGCATGGCCGGTTAGCAAGTTATGAGATCGAACCCTCCCATCGGCAATTTTATTTTTCTCCGGACCTGGGCCATAGTGCGCCACCAGATGGGCTTCCTCTGTTGGTCCAAAACGGGTAACAAGTAGCTAAACCAAATAGCTTATGTGAACTTAATTGAAGCGGAACCAAACAAAGCGGGACGAAACTAAGAATATCACCTCCCGTTAATAGTAGGTATAGATATGATGGTTGAGTATGTGGACTTGCTTTAAAGGCTTCGACATGTGACTCTTCCTGAAAAGATGATGAATTGTAGTTGCAAAGTTGGCTGAGAACATAATTTGTTGGTTTCTAATAAAGTTTTTGCTTTATACTTTGATTTTGTGATGAACTATTACTTATTCATAAGAAGTATATGATGAGAGTTCTATGATAAAAGTCCTTTGTTTAATCTTGTTGTTGTTATAATAATCAACATGATGCTTCTATGTCTGTATTTTGTTTTTATCGACACCTCTCTCTCAAAGCATGTGGACATGTTTTTCGATTTTGATTTTCGCTTGAGGACAAGCGAGGTCTAAGCTTGGGGGAGTTGATACGTCCATTTTGCACCATGTTTTCTTACTGTTACTTACAATGTTTTTATCCATAATAATGCTTTTTGGAGTAATTCTAATGTCTTTTTCTCTCATAATTTGCAAGGAACACACCAAGAGGGAGAATTCCAGCAGCTGGAAATCTGGACCTGGAAAACTTATGTCACGCGACCTATTCTGCACAACTCCAAATGGGTTGAAACTTTACGGAGATTTTTTATGGAATATATAGGAAATATTGGAGCCAATAAGTACCAGAGGGGGGCCACCAGGTGGACACAACCCACCTGGGCACGCCAGGCCCCCTGGCGCGCCTTGGTGGGTTGTGGCCTCCTCGGCCCACCTCCAGTGCCCATCTTCTGGTATATAAGTGGTTTTTACCTAGAAAAAATCACAATAATACTTTCGGGATGGAGCGCCGCCGCCTCAAGGCGGAACTTGGGCAGGAGCACTTTTGCCCTCCGGCAGAGCGATTCCGCCGGGAGAACTTCCCTCCCAGAGGGGGAAATCATCGTCATCATCATCACCAACAACTCTCCCATCTTGGGGAGGGAAATATCCATCAACATCTTCACCAGCACAATCTCATCTCAAACCCTAGTTCATCTCTTGTATTCAATCTTGTTACAGGAAATACAGATTGTTGCTAGGGGGTGACTAGTAGTGTTGATTACATATTGTAGTTGATTACTATATGGTTTATTTGGTGGAAGATTATAGGTTCAGATCCATTATGAATATTAATACCCCTGTGATTATGAGCATGTTCGTTGTTTGTGAGTAGTTACTTTTGTTCTTGAGGTCACGGGATAAATCATGTTACAAGTAATCATGTGAATTTGATATGTGTTCGATATTTTGATAGTATGTATGTTGTGATTCCCTTAGTGGTGTCATGTGAATGTCAAGTACATGACACTTCACCATATGTGGGCCTAAGGGAATGCATTGTGGAGTAGTAAATAGATGGTGGGTTGCGAGAGTGACAGAAACTTAAACCCCAGTTTAGGCACTATTCCGTAAGGGACTGATTGGATCCTAGAATTTAATGCTATGGTTGGGATTTATCCTTAATACTTTTCTCGTAGTTGCGGATGCTTGCGGGAGGTTTAATCATAAGTAGGAGGTTTGTTCAAGTAAGAACAGCACCTAAGCACCGGTCCACCCACATATCAAATTATCAAAGTAGCAAACACAAATCAAACCAATATGATGAAAGTGATTAGATGAAATTCCCGTGTACCCTCAAGAACGCTTTGCTCACTATAAGAAACTGTTTTGGCCTGTCATTTGCCTCAAAAGGATTGGGCTACCTTGCTGCATACTTGTTACAATTATCGTTACTTGCTCGTTACAAATTACCTTGCCATCAAACTACTCGCTACTTACAATTTCAGCACTTGCAGACACTACCTTATTGAAAACTACTTGTCATTTCCTTCTGCTCCTCATTGGGTTCGACACTCTTACTTATAATAAAGAGCTACAATTGATCCCCTATACTTGTGGGTCATCAAGCATTATACCTGACTCTTTACCTTTTTGAGTTCCCAATCTTCATAGTTGCGTTTAATTCTTTCTAGAAGATCCCATCTGAATTCAATAGTTTTCTTCATAAAGGAACCGGTTGAAGAAGAATCAAGCATAGTTTGATCATCATGAGAAAGTCGAGCATAAAATTATGTAAGATAATATCTCTTGAGAGCTCATGATTGGGGGTGTACAGCTACCTCTTGAGCACTGCGTTGGTTTTCCCTTGAAGAGGAAAGGGTGATGCAGCAAAGTAGCGTAAGTATTTCCCTCAGTTTTTTAGAACCAAGGTATCAATCCAGTAGGAGACCATGCGCGAGTCACCTCGTACCTACACAAACAAATAAGAACCTTGCAACTAACGTGATAAAGGGGTTGTCAATCCCTTCACGGCCACTTGCAAGAGTGAGATCTGATAGAGATAATAATAATAAGATAAATATTTTTGGTATTTTTATGATATAGATTGAAAGTAAAGATTGCTAAATAAAATAGATTGGAAACTTGTATGATGGAGAATAGACCCGGGGGCCATAGGTTTCACTAGTGGCTTCTGTCAAGATAGCATAAGTATTACGGTGGGTGAACAAATTACTGTCGAGCAATTGATAGAAAAGCGAATAATTATCAGAATATCTAGATATGATCATGTATATAGGCATCACATCCGTGACAAGTAGACTGACTCCTTCCTACATCTACTACTATTACTCCACACATCGACTGCTATCCAGCATGCATCTAGAGTATTAAGTTCATAAGAACAGAGTAATGCTTTAAGCAAGATGACATGATGTAGAGGGATAAACTCATGCGATATGATATAAACCCCATCTTTTTATCCTCGATGGCAACAATACAATACGTGTCGTTTCCCTTTCTGTCACTGGGATCGAGCACCGCAAGATTGAACCCAAAGCTAAGCACTTCTCCCATTATAAGAAAGATCAATCTAGTAGGCCAAACCAAACTAATAATTCGAAGAGACCTACAAAGATAAACCAATCATACATAAAAGAATTCAGAGAAGATTCAAATATTGTTCATAGATAGACTTGATCATAAACCCACAATTCATCGGATCTCGACAAACACACCGCAAAAGAAGATTACATCGAATAGATCTCCAAGAGAATCGAGGAGAACTTTGTATTGAGATCCAAAGAGAGAGAAGAATCCATCTAGCTACTAGCTATGGACCCAAAGGTCTGAAGTAAACTACTCACACATCATCGGAGGGGCCATTGAGTTGATGTAGAGGCCCTCCGTGATCAATGCCCCCTCCGGCGGAGCTCCGGAAAAGGCCCCAAGATGGGATCTCTTGGGTACAGAAGGTTGCGGCGGTGGAAATAGAGTTTCGTGGTGCTCTTGGATGTTTGCGGGATATATTTATATATATAGGAGGAAGAAGTAGGTCGGTGGAGCAACGAGGGGCCCACTAGGGTGGAGGGCGCGCCCAGGGGGGTAGGCGCTCCCCCCTGCCTCGTGGCCGCCTCGTTGATTGCTTGACATCCACTCCAAGTCCCCTGGATCACGTTTGTTCCAAAAATCACGCTCCTGAAGGTTTCATTCTGTTTGGACTCCGTTTGATATTCCTTTTCTGCGAAACACTAAAATAGGCAAAAAAAACAGCAATTTGGGATGGGCCTCCGGTTAATAGGTTAGTCCCAAAAATAATATAAAAGTGTAAAATAAAGCCCATTATCATTGAAAACAGATAATATAATAGCATGGAACAATCAAAAATTATAGATACATTGGAGACATATCAAGCATCCCGAAGCTTAATTCCTACTCGTCCTCGAGTAGGTAAATGATAAAAACAGAATTTTTGATGTGGAATGCTTCCTAAAATATTTCTCAATGTAATTTTTCTTTATTGTGGCATGAATGTTCAGATCCAAAAGATTCAAGATAAAAGTTTAATATTAACATAGAAATAATAATACTTAAAGCATACTAACTAAGCAATCATGTCTTCTCAAAATAACATGGCCAAAGAAAGTTATCCCTACAAAATCATATAGTCTGGCTATGCTCTATCTTCATCACACAAAATATTAAATCATGCACAACTCCGATGACAAGCCAAGCAATTGTTTCATACTTTTGACGTTCTCAAACTTTTTCAACTTTCACACAATACATGAGCGTGAGCCATGGACATAGCACTATAGGTGGAATAGAATGGTGGTTGTGGAGAAGACAAAAGGAGAAGATAGTCTCACATCAACTAGGTGTATCAACAGGCTATGGAGATGCCCATCAATAGATATCAATGTGAGTGAGTAGGGATTGCCATGCAACATATGCACTAGAGCTATAAGTGTATGAAAGCTCAAAAAAAGAAACTTAGTGGGTGTGCATCCAACTTACTTGCTCAAGAAGACCTAGGGCAATTTGAGGAAGCCCATCATTGGAATATACAAGCCAAGTTCTATAATGTAAAATTCCCACTAGTTTATGAAAGTGACAACATAGGAGACTCTCTATCATGAAGATCATGGTGCTACTTTGAAGCACAACTGTGGAAAAAGGATAGTAACATTGTCCCTTCTCTCTTTTTCTCTCATTTTTTGGCCTTTTTTTCTTTTGGCCTCTTTTCTCTCTCTCTTTTTTGTCCGGAGTCTCATCCCGACTTATGGGGGAATCATAGTCTCCATCATCCTTTCCTCACTGGGACAATGCTATAATAATGATGATCATCACACTTCTTTTTACTTACAACTCAAGAATTATAACTCAATACTTAGAACAAAATATGACTCTATGTGGATGCCTCCGGCGGTGTACCGGGATATGCAATGAATCAAGAGTGACATGTATGAAAAATTATGAAAGGTGGCTTTGCCACAAATACGATGTCAGCTACATGATCATGCATGACAATATGACAATGATGAAGCATGTCATAACAAACGGAGCGGTGGAAAGTTGCATGGCAATATATCTCGGAATGGCTATGGGAATGCCATAATAGGTAGGTATGGTGGCTGTTTTGAGGAAGCTATATGGTGGGTGTATGATACCGGCGAAAAGTGTGCGGTAATAGAGAAGCTAGCAAATGTGCAAGGGTGAGAGTGCGTATAATCCATGGACTCAACATTAGTCATAAAGAACTCGCATACTTATTGCAAAAATCTATTAGTTATCGAAACAAAGTACTACGCGCATGCTCCTATGGGGATAGATTGGTAGGAAAAGACCATCGCTCTTCCCCGACCACCACTCATAAGGAAGGCAATCAATAAATAAACCATGCTCCGACTTCATCACATAACGGTTCACCATACGTGCATGATACAGGAATCACAAACTTCAACACAAGTATTTCTCAAATTCACAACTACTCAACTAGCATGACTCTAATATCACCATCTCCATATTTCTAAACAATTATCAAGTATCAAACTTCTCTTAGTATTCAATGCACTTATATGAAAGTTTTTATTATTCCTAAAAGCAAATTACCATGCTGTTTTAAAGGACTCTCAAAATAATATAAGTGAAGCATGAGAGATCAATTATTTCTATAAAATAAAACCACCACCGTGCTCTAAAAGATATAAGTGAAGCACTAGAGCAAAAACTATATAGCTCAAAAGATATAAGTGAAGCACATAGAGTATTCTAATAAATTCCGATTCATGTGTGTATCTCTCAAAAGGTGTGTATAGCAAGGAGGATTGTGGTAAACTAAAAAGCAAAGACTCAAATCATACAAAACGCTCCAAGCAAAACACATATCATGTGGTGAATAAAAATATAGCTTCAAGTAAAGTTACCAATGAACGAAGACAAAAGAGGGGATGCCTTCCGGGGCATCCCCAAGCTTAGGCTCTTTCCACTCCTTGTTCCATAATCCATCAAATCTTTACCCAAAACTTGAAAACTTTACAACACAAAACTTAACAGAAAATCTCGTAAGCTCCGTTAGCGAAAGAAAACAAAACACCACTTCAAGGTACTATAATGAACTCATTATTTATTTATATTGGTGTTAAACCTACTGTATTACAACTTCTCTATGGTTTATAAACTCCATTACTAGCCATAGGTTCATCAAAATAAGCAAACAACACACGAAAAACAGAATCTGTCAAAAACAGAACAGTCTGTAGTAATTTGTAACTAACGCAAACTTCTGGAACCACAAAAATTCTAAAATAAATTACTGGACGTGAGTAATTTATCTATTAATCATCTGCAAAAATAATTAACTAAATAGCACTCTCCAATAAAAATGGCAGAAATTCTCGTGAGCGCTAAAGTTTCTGTTTTTTACAGCAAGATCAAAAAGACTTTCCCCAAGTCTTCCCAACGGTTCTACTTGGCACAAACACTAATTAAACACAAAAACACAACCAAAACAGAGGCTATATAAATTATTTATTACTAAACAGTATAAAAAAGCAAGGAATAAAAATAAAATTAGGTTGCCTCCCAACAAGCGCTATCGTTTAATGCCCCTAGCTAGGCATAAAAGCAAGGATAGATCTAGGTATTGCCATCTTTGGTAGGCAATCCATAAGTGGCTCTCATAATAGATTCATATGGTAATTTAGTTTTCTTTCTAGGGAAGTGTTCCATGCGTTTCCTTAACAGAAATTGGAATCTAATATTCCCTTTCTTCATATCAATAATTGCACCAATCGTTCTACGGAAAGGTCTACCAAGAATAATAGGACATGAAGGATTGCAATCTATATCAAGAACAATGAAATCTACGGGCACATAATTCCTATTTGCAACAATAAGAATATCATTAATCTTTCCCATAGGTTTCTTAATAGTGGAATCCGCAAGGTGCAAGTTTAAAGAACAATCATCAAATTCACGGAAACCTAGCAAATCATACAAAGTTTTTGGAATCGTGGAAACACTAGCACCCAAATCACACAAAGCATAGCATTCATGATATTTAATTTTAATTTTAATTGTAGGTTTCCACTCATCATAAAGTTTTCTAGGGATAGAAACTTCCAACTCAAGTTTTTCTTCATAAGATTGCACCAAAGCATCAACGATATGTTTAGTAAAAGCTTTATTTTGACTATAAGCATGAGGAGAATTTAGCACGGATTGCAACAAGTAAATACGATCTATCAAACAGAAATTATCATAATTAAATTCCTTGAAATCCAAGATAGTGGGTTCATTGCTATTTAAAGTTTTGACCTCTTCAATCCCACTTTTACCAATTTTTGCATCAAGATCTAAAAACTCCGAATTTTTGGAATGCCTTCTAGGTAAAGGTGGCTCATCTTCAGTCCCATCATTATGAAGATTCATATTGCAAAACAAAGATTTAATAGGGGACACATCAATAACTTTTAGATCTTCATCATTATTATCATGGAAACTAGAAGAACACGCTTTCACAAAGCAATCTTTTTTAGCACGCATCCTAGCGGTTCTTTCTTTGCACTCACAATGGAAATTCTCATACTTTGAGAGACTCGTTGATATCATGCTTAGGTGGAATAGATCTAAGTTTCAAAGAATCAACATCAAGACAAATTCTATCCACGTTCCTAGCCAACTCATCAATCTCAGACAATTTTTCTTCAATCAAAGGATTGAAAATCTTTTGCAAACTAATAAATTCTTTAATATTAGATTCGAAATCAGAGGGCATCTTATTATAATTTCCATGAGAATTTTTGTAGGAATTACCATAATTATTAGAGGAATTACTAGGAAACGGCCTAGAATTAAAATTACCTCCATACGCATTATTACCAAAATTGTTCCTACCAACAAAATTCACATCCATAGATTCATTATTATTCTCAATCAAAGTAGACAAAGGCATATCATTGGGATCAGTAGGAGAACTCTTATTAGCAAACAATTTCATAAGTTCATCCATCTTTCCACTCAAAACATTAATCTCTTCAATTGCATGCACCTTTTTACTAGTATATCTTTCAGTATGCCATTGAGAATAATTAACCATAATATTATCTAGGAGTTTGGTAGCTTCTCCTAAAGTGATTTCCATAAACGTGCCTCCCGCGGCCGAATCTAAAAGATTTCTAGAATCAAAGTTCAATCCAACATAAAAAAAATTGTATAATCATCCATAAATTCAATCCATGTGTAGGGCAATTACGTATCATTAATTTCATCCTCTCCCAAGATTGTGCAACATGCTCATGATCAAGTTGCTTAAAATTCATAATATCGTTTCTAAGCGAGATGATCTTAGCGGGAGGAAAAATACTTAGAGATAAAAGCATCTTTGCACTTATTCCATGAATGAATACTATTTTTAGGCAAAGACAAAAACCAAGCTTTAGCACGATCTCTAAGCGAACACGGAAATAGCTTAAGTTTAACAATATCATTATCCACATCTTTCTTCTTTTGCATATCACACAAATTAACAAAGTAGTTTAGATGGGTAGCGGCATCTTCACTAGGAAGGCCAGAAAATAGATCTTTCATGACAAGATTCAGCAAAGCAGTATTAATTTCACAAGATTCAGCATCGGTAAGAGGAGCAATCGGAGTGCTAATAAAATCATTATTGTTGGTATTGGCAAAGTCACATAATTTAGTATCATCTTGAGCCATCGTGACAAGCAAGCAATCCAGCACACAAACAAACAAGCGAAGAAAAAGCAAACGGAAAGAAAGGGCGAAAGGAAAAGAGGGTGAATAAAACGGGAAGGGTGAAGTGGGGGAGAGGAAAACGAGAGGCAAATGGCAAATAATGTAATGCAAATGTTAAGAGTTGTGATGGGTACTTGGTATGTCTTGACTTGGCGTAGATCTCCCCGACAACGGCGCCAAAAATCCTTCTTGCTACCTCTTGAGCATTGTGTTGGTTTTCCCTTGAAGAGGAAAGGGTGATGCAGCAAAGTAGCGTAAGTATTTCCCTTAGTTTTTGAGAACCAAGGTATCAATCCATTAGAAGACCACGCGTGATTCACCTTGTACCTACACAAACAAATAAGAACCTCGCAACCAACATGATAAAGGGGTTGTCAATCCCTTCACGGCCACTTGCAAGAGTGAGATCTGATAGAGATAATAATAATAAGATAAATATTTTTGGTATTTTTATGATATAGATTGAAAGTAAAGATTGCAAAATAAAATAGATTGGAAACTTGTATGATGGAGAATAGACCCGGGGGCCATAGGTTTCACTAGTGGCTTCTCTCAAGATAGCATAAGTATTACGGTGGGTGAACAAATTACTATCGAGCAATTGATAGAAAAGCGAATAATTATGAGAATATCTAGGTATGATCATGTACATAGGCATCACGTCCGTGACAAGTAGACTGGCTCCTGCCTGCATCTACTACTATTACTCCACAAATCGACCGCTATCCAGCATGCATCTAGAGTATTAAGTTCATAAGAACAGAGTAATGCTTTAAGCAAGATGACATGATGTAGAGGGATAAACTCATGCAATATGATATAAATCCCATCTTTTTATCCTCGATGGCAACAATACAATACGTGTCGTTTCCCTTTCTGTCATTGGGATCGAGCACCGCAAGATTCAACCCAAAGCTAAGCACTTCTCCCATTGCAAGAAAGATCAATCTAGTAGGCCAAACCAAACTGATAATTCAAAGAGACTTGCAAAGATAAGCCAATCATACATAAAAGAATTCAGAGAAGATTCAAATATTGTTCATAGATAGACTTGATCATAAACCCACAATTCATCGGATCTCGACAAACACACCGCAAAAGAAGATTACATCGAATAGATCTCCAAGAGAATCGAGGAGAACTTTGTATTGAGATCCAAAGAGAGAGAAGAAACCATCTAGCTACTAGATATGGACCCGAAGGTCTGAAGTTAACTACTCACACATCATCGGAGGGGCCATGGATTTGATGTAGAGGCCCTCCGTGATCAATGCCCCCTCCGGCGGAGCTCCGGAAAAGGCCCCAAGATGGGATCTCTTGGGTACAGAAGGTTGCGGCGGTGGAAATAGGGTTTCGTGGTGCTCCTGGATGATTGCGGGGTATATGAATATATATATATATAGGAGGAAGAAGTAGATCGGTGGAGCAACAAGGGGCCCACGAGGGTGGCGGGCGCGCCTTGGGGGGTAGGTGCTAGGCGCGCCCCCTGCCTCGTGGCCGCCTCGTTCATTGCTTGACGTCCACTCCAAGTCCCCTGGATCACGTTTGTTCCAAAAACATGCTCCCGAAGGTTTCATTCCGTTTGGACTTCGTTTGATATTCCTTTTCTGCGAAACACTAAAATAGGCAAAAAAACAACAATTTGGGCTGGGCCTCCGGTTAATAGGTTAGTCCCAAAAATAATATGAAAGTGTAAAATAAAGCCCATTATCATCCAAAACAGATAATATAATAGCATGGAACAATCAAAAATTATAGATACGTTGGAGACGTATCAGTACATCATGTACTCAAGCCTCCCCCAAGCTTGAGAGATGCTTTCTCCTTCATGAGGCCAAAAATTATATATATATATATATATATAATTTCGATCAGGATGAACCAAATGCATAGGATAAAACTTTTGATGAAATTCCAATCTCAATCGGTTCCAATCCCAAGCTCTAATATCATCACATAGCCTATACCCTGTCAATGTCTTTCCCTTCAAAGATAAAGGGAAAACCTTCTTCTTAACTTCATCTCCGAGTAGACCTGCGAGCTTAAATAATCCACAAACTTCACCCACGTAGATTAGGTGCATATATGGATGTATTGTTCCATCTCCTGCATAAGGATTAGCTAGCAGTTTCTCTATCATACCCGAAGGAATCTTATAATAAATATTTTCAGTAGGTAGTAGGTGAAGGAAATATGCCCTAGAGGAAGTAATAAAGTTATTATTTATTTTCTTATATCATGATAAATGTTTATTATTCATGCTAGAATTGTATTAACCGGAAACATAATACATGTGTGAATACATAGACAAACAGAGTGTCACTAGTATGCCTCTACTTGACTAGCTCGTTAATCAAAGATGGTTATGTTTCCTAACCATGGACAAAGAGTTGTTATTTGATTAACGGGATCACATCATTAGTTGAATAATCTGATTGACATGACCCATTCCATTAGCTTAGCACCCGATCGTTTAGTATGTTGCTATTGCTTTCTTCATGACTTATACATGTTCCTATGACTATGAGATTATGCAACTCCCGTTTGCCGGAGGAACACTTTGTGTGCTACCAAACGTCACAACGTAACTGGGTGATTATAAAGGAGCTCTACAGGTGTCTCCAAAGGTACATGTTGGGTTGGCGTATTTTGAGATTAGGATTTGTCACTCCGAATGTCGGAGAGGTATCTCTGGGCCCTGTCGGTAATGCACATCACTTAACCCTTGCAAGCATTGCAACTAATGAGTTAGTTGCGGGATGATGTATTACGGAACGAGTAAAGAGACTTGCCAGTAACGAGATTGAACTAGGTCTTGGATACCGACGATCGAATCTCGGGCAAGTACCATACCGATGACAAACGAAACAACGTATGTTGTTATGCGGTCTGACCGATAAAGATCTTTGTAGAATATGTAGGAGCCAATATGGGCATCCAGGTCCCGCTATTGGTTATTGACCGGAGACATGTCTCGGTCATGTCTACATTGTTCTCGAACCGTAGGGTCCGCACGCTTAAGGTTTCGATGACAGTTATATTATGAGTTTATGAGTTTTGATGTACCGAAGGCATTCGGAGTCCCGGATGAGATCGGGGACATGACGAGGAGTCTCGAAATGGTCGAGACGTAAAGATCGATATATCGGACGACTATATTCGGACATCGGAAAGGTTCCGAGTGATTCGGGTATTTTTCGGAGTACCGGAGAGTTACGGGAATTCGCCGGGAGAAGTATTGGGCCTTATTGGGCCATACGGGAAAGAGAGAGGGGCTGCCTAGGGCAGGCCGCGCGCCCCCCCAAGGCCTAGTCCGAATTGGACTAGGGGGAGGGGCTGCGCCCCTTCCTTGTTTCCTACCCCTACTACATGGAAGGACTCCTAGTTGGACTAGGAAAGGGGGGATCCTACTCCCGGTGGGAGTAGGACTCCCCTAGGGCGCGCCATAGAGAGGGCCGGCCCTCCCCTCCTCCACTCCTTTATATACAGGGGCAGGGGGCACCCCATAGACACACAAGTTGATCTTCATGATCGTTCCTTAGCCGTGTGCGGTGCCCCCTCCACGATATTACACCTCGATCATATTGTAGCGGTGCTTAGGCGAAGCCCTGCGACGGTTAAACATCAAGATCGTCACCACGCTGTCGTGCTGACGAAACTCCTCCCTGAAGCTTTGCTGGATCGGAGCCCGGGGTGCGTCATCGAGCTGTACGTGTGCCAAGAACTCGGAGGTGCCGGAGTAACGGTGCTTGGATCGGTTCGACCGGGAAGACGTACGACTACTTCCTCTATGTTGCGTCAACGCTTCCGCTTCGGTCTACGAGGGTACATAGACAACACTCTCCCCTCTTGTTGCTATGCATCACCATGATCTTGCGTGTGCGTAGGAAATTTTTTGAAATTACTACGTTCCTCAACAATGGCATCCGAGCATAGGTTTTATGTGTTGATGTTATATGCACGAGTAGAACACAAGTGAGTTGTGGGCGATATAAGTCATACTGCTTACCAGCATGTCATACTTTGGTTCGGCGGTATTGTTGGATGAAGCGGCCCGGACCGACATTACGCGTACGCTTACGCGAGACTGGTTCTACCACCGTGGATTGCACACAGGTGGCTGGCGGGTGTCAGTTTCTCCAACTTTAGTTGAATCGAGTGTGGCTACGCCCGGTCCTTGCGAAGGTTAAAACAGCACCAACTTGACAAACTATCGTTGTGGTTTTGATGCGTAGGTAAGAACAGTTCTTGCTAAGCCCAGTAGCAGCCATGTAAAACTTGCAACAACAAAGTAGAGGACGTCTAACTTGTTTTTGCAGGGCATGTTGTGATGTGATATGGTCAAGACGTGATGAGATATAAGTTATTGTATGAGATGATCATGTTTTGTTGAAGTTATCGGCAACTGGCAAAATCCTTATGGTTGTCTCTCTATTGCATAAGATGCAAGTGCCCAATAATTGCTTTACTTTATCGCTATGCGATAGCAATAGTTGCAAGAGCAATTGTTGGCGAGACGACCATGTGATGACACATTGATATAGATCAAGATGATGGAGATCATGGTGTCATGCCGGTGACGATGGAGATCATGACAATGCTTTGGAGATGGAGATCAAAGGCACAAGATGATGATGGCCATATCATGTTACATATTATGATTGCATGTAATGTTTATCTTTTATACATCTTATTTTGCTTAGTTTGACGGTAGCATTTTAAGATGATCTCTCACTAATTATCAAGAAGTGTTCTCCCTGAGTATGCACCATTGCGAAAGTTCTTCGTGCTGAGACACCACGTGATGATCGGGTGTGATAGGCTCTACGTTCAAATACAACAGGTGCAAAACAGTTGCACACGCGGAATACTCAGGTTATACTTGACGAGCCAAGCATATACAGATATGGCCTCGGAACACGGAGACCGAAAGGTCGAGCGTGAATCATATAGTAGATATGATCAACATAGTGATGTTCACCAATGAAACTACTCCATCTCACGTGATGATCGGACATGGTTTAGTTGATTTGGATCACGTGATCACTTAGAGGATTAGAGGGATGTCTATCTAAGTGGGAGTTCTTAAGTAATATGATTAATTGAACTTTAATTTATCATGAACTTAGTCCTGGTAGTATTAGCATATCTATGTTGTAGATCAATAGCTCGCGTTGTTGCTTTCATATGTTTATTTTGATATGTTCCTAGAGAAAAATTGTGTTGAAAGATGTTAGTAGCAATGATGCGGATTGGATCTGTGATCTGAGGTTTATCCTCATTGCTGCACAGAAGAATTATGTCCTTGATGCACCGCTGGGTGACAGACCTATTGCAGGAGCAGATGCAGACGTTATGAACGTTTGGCTAGCTCAATATGATGACTACTTGATAGTTTAGTGCACCATGCTTAACGGCTTAGAATCGGGACTTCAAAGACGTTTTGAACGTCATGGACCATATGAGATGTTCTAGGAGTTGAAGTTAATATTTCAAGCAAATACCCGAGTTGAGAGATATGAAGTCTCCAACAAGTTCTATAGCTAAAAGATGGAGGAGAATCGCTCAACTAGTGAGCATGTGCTCAGATTGTCTGGGTACTACAATCGCTTGAATCAAGTGGGAGTTAATCTTCCATATAAGATAGTGATTGACAAAATTCTCTAGTCACCATCACCAAGTTAGTAGAACTTCATGATGAACTATAGTATGCAAGGGATGACGAAAACGAATCCCGAGCTTTTCATGATGATGAAATCGATGAAGGTACAAATCAAGAAAGAGCATCAAATGTTGATGGTTGACAAGATCACTAGTTTCAAGAAAAGGGCAAAGGGAAAAGGGGAACTTCAAGAAAAACAGCAAGCAAGTTGTTGCTCATGTGAAGAAGCCCAAGTCTGGTCCTAAGCCTGAGACTAAGTGCTTCTACTGCAAAGGGACTGGTCACTGGAAGCGGAACTACCCCAAGTGATTGGCGGATAAGAAGGATGGCAAAGTGAACATAAGTATATTTGATATACATGTTATTAATGTGTACTTTACTAGTGTTTATAGCAACCCCTCAGTATTTGATAGTTCAGTTGCTAAGAGTAGTAACTCGAAACAAGAGTTGCAGAATAAACAGAGACTAGTTAAGGGTGAAGTGACGATGTGTGTTGGAAGTAGTTCCAAGATTGATATGATCATCATCGCACACTCCCCTATACTTTCGGGATTAGTGTTGAACCTAAATAAGTGTTATTTGGTTTTTGTGTTGAGCATGAATATGATTTGATCATGTTTATTGCAATATGGTTATTCATTAAAGTTAGAGAATAATTGTTGTTCTGTTTACATGAATAAAACCTTCGATGATCATACATCCAATGAAACAAGTTCGTTGGATCTCGATCGTAGTGATACACATATTCATAATATTGAAACCAAAAGATGCAAAGTTAATAATGATAGTGCAACTTATTTGTGGCACTGCCGTTTAAGTCATATTGGTGTAAAGCGCATGAAGAAACTCCATGCTGATGGGCTTTTGGAATCACTTGATTATGAATCACTTGATGCTTGCGAACCATGCCTTATGGGCAAGATGACTAAAACGCCGTTCTCCGGAACAATGAAGCAAGCAACAGATTTGTTGGAAATCATACATACTGATGTATGTGGTCCGATGAATATTAAGGCTTATAGCAGGTATCATTATTTTCTAACCTTCACAGATGATTTGAGCAGATATGGGGATATCTACTTGATGAAACATAAGTCTGAAACATTTGAACAGTTCAAAGAATTTTAGAGTGAAGTGGAAAATCATCGTGACAAGAAAATAAAAGTTTCTACGATATGATCGCAGAGGTAAAATATTTGAGTTACAAGTTTGGCCTTCAATTAAAACAATGTGAAATAGTTTCACTACTCACGCCACCTGGAACACCATAGTGTAATGGTGTGTCCGAACGTCATAACCGTGCTTTATTAGATATAGTGCGATCTATGATGTCTCTTACCGATCTACCACTATCGTTTGGGGTTATGCAAAGAGACAGTTGCATTCACGTTAAATAGGGCACCATCTAAATCCGTTGAGACGACACCATGTGAACTATGGTTTGGCAAGAAACCTAAGTTGTCGTTTCTTAAAGTTTGGAGTTACGATGCTTATGTGAAAAAGTTCCATCTCGATAAGCTCAAACTCAAATCAGAGAAATATGTCTTCATAGGATACCCAAAGGAGACAGTTGGGTACACCTTTTGTCACAGATCCGAAGGCAAGACATTCGTTGCTAAGAATGAATCCTTTCTAGAGAAGGAGTTTCTCTCGAAAGAAGTGAGTGGGAGAAAAGTAGAAAACTTGATAAGGTAATTGTACCTTCTCCCTTATTGGAAAATAGTTCATCACAGAAATCTGTTCCTGTGACTACTACACCAATTAGTGAGGAAGCTAATGATGATGATCATGTAACTTCAGATCAAGTTACTACCGAATCTCGTAGGTAAACCAGAGTGAGATCCGCACCAGAGTGGTACGATAATCCTGTTCTGGAAGTCATGTTACTAGTCCATGACGAACTTGCGAACTATGAGGAAGCGACGATGAGCCCAGATTCCAATAAATGGCTTGAGGCCATGAAATCTGAGATAGGATCCATGTATGAGAACAAAGTGTGGACTTTGGTGGACTTGCCCGAGGATCGGCAAGCCATTGATAATAAATGGATCTTCACGAGGAAGACGGACACGGATAGTAGTGTTACTATCTACAAAGCTAGAATTGTCGCAAAAGGTTTTCGACAAGTTCAAGGTGTTGACTACGATGAGAGTTTCTCACTCGTATCTATACTTAAGTCTGTCCGAATCATGTTAGCAATTGCCGCATTTTATGAAATCTGGCAAATGGATAAACAAAACTGCATTCCTTAATGGATTTATTAAAGAAGAGTTGTATGTGATGCAACAAGATGGTTTTGTCAATCCTAAAGGTGCTAACAAAATATGCAAGCTCCAGCGATCCATTTATGGACTGGTGCAAGCATCTCGGAGTTGGAATATACGCTTTGATAAGTTGATCAAAGCATATAGTTTTATACAGACTTGCGGTGAAGCCTGTATTTACAAGAAAGTGAGTGGGAGCACTACAGCATTTCTGATAAGTATATATGAATGACATATTGTTGATCGGAAATAATGTAGAATTAATCTGTAAAGCATAAAGGAGTGTTTGAAAGGAGTTTTTCAAAGAAAGACTTCAGTGAAGCTGCTTACATATTGAGCTTCAAGATCTATAGAGATAGATCAAGATGCTTGATAAGTTTTTTCAATGAGTACATACCTTGACAAGATTTTGAAGTAGTTCAAAATGGAACAGTCAAAGCAAAAGTTTCTTGCCTGTGCTACAAGGTGTGAAGTTGAGTAAGACTCAAAGCCCGACCACGGCAGAAGATAGAAAGAGAATGAAAGTCATTTCCTATGCCTCAGTCATAGGTTCTATAAAGTGTGCCATGCTGTGTACCAGATCTATTGTATACCATACACTGTGTTAAGGGAGTACAATAGTGATCTAGGAGTAGATCAATGGACAGCGGTCAAAATTATCCTTACTGGAATAAGGATATGTTTCTCGATTACGGAGGTGACAAAAGGTTCGTCGTAAAGGGTTACGTCGATGCAAGTTTTGACACTGATCCAGATGACTCTAAGTCTCAATCTGGATACATATTGAAAGTGGGAGCAATTAGCTAGAGTAGCTCTATGCAGAGCATTGTTGACATAGAAATTTGCAAAATACATGCGGATCTGAATGTGGCAGACCCGTTGACTAAACTTCTCTCACAAGCAAAACATGATCACTTTTTGGGTCTTAATCACATAGCGATGTGAACTAGATTATTGAATCTAGTAAACCCTTTGTGTGTTAGTCACATGGAGATGTGAACCAATCACATAAAGATGTGAACTATTGATGTTAAATCACATGGCGATGTGATCTAGATTATTGACTCTAGTGCAAGTGGGAGACTGAAGGAAATATGCCCTAGAGGCAGTAATAAAGTTATTATTTATTTCCTTATATCATGATAAATGTTTATTATTCATGCTAGAATTGTATTAAACGGAAACATAATACATGTGTGAATACATAGACAAACAGAGTGTCACTAGTATGCCTCTACTTGACTAGCTCGTTAATCAAAGATGGTTATGTTTCCTAACCATGGACAAAGAGTTGTTATTTGATTAACGGGATCACATCATTAGTTGAATGATCTGATTGACATGACCCATTCCATTAGCTTAGCACCCGATCGTTTAGTATGTTGCTATTGCTTTCTTCATGACTTATACATGTTCCTATGACTATGAGATTATGCAACTCCCGTTTGCCGGAGGAACACTTTGTGTGCTACCAAACGTCACAACGTAACTGGGTGATTATAAAGGAGCTCTAAAGGTGTCTCCAAAGGTACATGTTGGGTTGGCGTATTTCGAGATTAGGATTTGTCACTCCGAATGTCGGAGAGGTATCTCTAGGCCCTCTCGGTAATGCACATCACTTAAGCCTTGCAAGCATTGCAACTAATGAGTTAGTTGTGGGATGATGTATTATGGAACGAGTAAAGAGACTTGCCAGTAACAAGATTGAACTAGGTATTCGATACCGACGATTGAATCTCGGGCAAGTAACATACCGATGACAAAGGGAACAACGTATGTTGTTATGCGGTCTGACCGATAAAGATCTTTGTAGAATATGTAGGAGCCAATATGGGCATCCAGGTCCCGCTATTGGTTATTGACCAGAGACATGTCTCGGTCATGTCTACATTGTTCTCGAACCGTAGGGTCCGCACGCTTAAGGTTTCGATGACAGTTATATTATGAGTTTATGAGTTTTGATGTACCGAAGGCGTTCGGAGTCCCGAATGAGATCGGGGACATGATGAGGAGTCTCGAAATGGTCGAGATGTAAAGATCGATATATCGGATGACTATATTCGGACATCGGAAAGGTTCTGAGTGATTCGGGTATTTTTCGGAGTACCGGAGAGTTACGGGAATTCGCCGGGAGAAGTATTGGGCCTTATTGGGCCATACGGGAAAGAGAGAGGGGCTTCCTAGGGCAGGCCGCGCGCCCCCCCAAGGCCTAGTCCGAATTGGACTAGGGGGAGGGGCTGCGCCCCTTCCTTGTTTCCTACCCCTACTACATGGAAGGACTCCTAGTTGGACTAGAAAAGGGGGAATCCTACTCCCGGTGGGAGTAGGACTCCCCTAGGGCGCGCCATAGAGAGGGCCGGCCCTCCCCTCCTCCACTCCTTTATATACAGGGGTAGGGGGCACCCCATAGACACACAAGTTGATCTTCGTGATCGTTCCTTAGCCGTGTGCGGTGCCCCCTCCATGATATTACACCTCGATCATATTGTAGCGGTGCTTAGGCGAAGCCCTGCGACGGTTAAACATCAAGATCGTCACCACGTCGTCGTGCTGACGAAACTCCTCCCTGAAGCTTTGCTGGATCGGAGCCCGGGGTGCGTCATCGAGCTGTACGTGTGCCAAGAACTCGGAGGTGCCGGAGTAACGGTGCTTGGATCGGTTGGACCGGGAAGACGTACGACTACTTCCTCTACGTTGCGTCAACGCTTCCGCTTCGGTCTACGAGGGTACGTAGACAACACTCTCCCCTCTCGTTGCTATGCATCACCATGATCTTGCGTGTGCGTAGGAATTTTTTTGAAATTACTATGTTCCCCAACAGTAGGTTGAGGAGCAACTCTTTGTGCTTCCGATTGAGGTGAAGATACCCCAAACAAACCCCTCAAAGGATTGTTTTCCATAGTAACAAGTGACAATAAATTTCAGCATGTAATATAAATGTTTCCTTACCAAACTCCACTCACCAAAGGCGCTTCACTCCCAGGAACGATGCCAGAAAAGAGTCTTGATGGCCCACAAGTATAGGGGTTCAATCGTAGTCCTTTCGATAAGTAAGAGTGTCGAACCCAACGAGGAGCAGAAGGAAATGACAAGCGGTTTTCAGCAAGGTATTATCTCCAGGCACTAAAATTGTTGGTAACAGATAGTTTTATAGCAAGGTAATTTGTAACGAGCAAATAGTAGTAACGGTAACAAAGGTGCAGCAAGGTAGCCCAATCCTTTTTGTAGCAAAGGACAGGCCGGAATGGTCTCTTATAATAAGCAAAGCGTTCTTCAGGACATACGGGAATTTCATTTAGTCTCTTTCATCATGTTTGCTTGATTCGCGTTCGTTACTTTGATAATTTGATATGTGGGTGGACCAGTACTTGGGTGTTGATCTTACTAGAACAGGCATCCCACTTATGATTACCCCATCGCGCAAGCATCCGTAACTACGAAAGAAGAACTGAGATAAATCTAACCATAGCATGAAACATATGGATCCAAATCAGCCCCTTACGAAATAGCGCATAAACTAGGGTTTATGCTTCTGTCACTCTAGCAACCCATCATCTAATAAGTACTCCACAATGCTTTCCTTAGGCCCAAAGATGGTGAAGTATAATGTAGTCGATGTTCACATAACACCACTAAGAGAAACAACAACATACATATCATCAAAATATCGAACGAATACCAAATTCACATGATTACTTATGACAAGACTTCTCCCATGTCCTCAAGAACAAACGCAACTACTCAGAAAACATATCCATGCTCAAGATCAGAGGAGTATTGAATAGCATCAAGGATCTGAACATATGATCTTCAACCAAATAAACAAGCAAGCATCAACTACAAGATGTAATCAACACTACTAGCAACCATACCACGAGTACCAATCTGAGGTTTTGAGACAAAAATTGAATACAAGAGATGAACTAGGGTTTGAGATGAGATGGCGCTGGTGAAGATGTTGATGAAGATTGGTCATCCCACGATGGCTTCGAGTCCCCCCTCCCCCTCCCCCCCCCCCCCCCCGCCCCTAGAGGGAAGTTTCCACGGCAGACTCTCTTCACCGGTGAGCAAAAGTGCTCCTGCCCAGGTTCCGCCTTGAGACAGCGGCGCTTTGTCCCGAAACCTTCTTTCTGATTTTTTCTAGGGCAAATGGCATCATATAGGAGAAGATGGGCCCAGAGGCCTGCCAGGGATGCCACAAGCTCGGGGGCGCCCAGGGGTGTGGTCCCCCTAGGCTTGTGGCTCCATGGTGGGTTCCCCTCTGGTATTTCTTTCACCAATAATTTTAATATATTTCAAAATAATTCTCTGTCAATTTTCAGCTCATTTGGAGATGTTCAGAAAAAGTGTTTCCGATGTAGCCTTTTCCGGTCCAGAATTCCAACTGACGGCAATCTTCTCTTCATGTGAAACTTGCAAAATAAGAGAGAAATGGCATAAGAATTGTATCATAAAGTGAAATAACAATCCATAATGCAATAAATATCAATATAAAAACATGATGCAAAATGGATGTATCAGGTAGAGTTTTAGCAGCTACAGCAACAGGTCAGAGGGATTTGTGCAGACCTGCGTGAGACTAACAATAACACATATGTACACGATTCATCGTCCGACACAGACCAATATGTACACACACGATTGTGGCCGCATAGATAACACTATATGTATGCTTCAACCTGGTGGATCCCACCTATCAGGGGGGAATCTTTTTTCGTGTAATAAGGAGGCAGTTGCATGCGTGCGTCCATGGAACTGGTGTGTCCTCACTGTCAGCCTCTCCACGTACAGTCTTCTTTCAATGACTCTCATTTGTTATTGTATATGTTTATATTTTTGTTTATAAATTTTGTCAAAGTTTACAAAGCTAGCCGCCGACTAAATAAAAACATAGGAAATACCTTACTAATGCGTAGTATCATAATGTACTATCATAGATGACATTATTTATTGTCATGCATAACACATATTAGTATAGCATTTATTATGATACAGTATTATGATATGATACTCAATTTTCTCTTTCTTCATTTAATTCTATATCATCTCATCAAAATTGTCTAGTTAGCATGCATAATACTAGTTATGATACTTCCATTACAACCAGCCTAATGCCAAACGCTCGCTCCGTTTTCCCCGCATCCAACCAGCTATGCAGCATGCATCGATTTTTCTTCAGCGAGCCTTGGAAAAAAACAGACGCGGGTCGCTTCCTTGGTGGCCTTGTATACCCGGATGGAGGTAGTAATTAGGGACGTGACTAATCTTCACCCGGAGTCCGATGAGCCCAGGATAAACAGTAAAATAGAAAATAATAGGATTTTTTTCTATAAAAAATCTGTTTTTTATCCAAGATGTTGCGCTTTATATCCGTGCGAAATTTGGTGCAGTTTATACATTTTGTACATTCAAGGAGTTTATAAGACAAATTCCGGATGTTTGAGGAAAACATTGTTTGCAGTGGAGCTTTTTTTGCCACCAGATACTCGAATGTCCAAACTCCCCAAAATTTTTGAACAGCATTTGAGCATCTTGGACGAGAAAAAAAACTTGATTTTTTTCAAATTCCTCTGCTATTTTCTGTTTTACTGTTCATCAGGTGCAGATAAGCCCACACGCTGTTTTCAACTATCATTCAATAAAGGATTTTTCTAACACTACTAAATTATCATAATATGAGTGTGTGATGCTTGTCGTGGAAATGATGAATTATACTTGTATAGGATAATCAAGGCCAACTCATATTATATAAGAGGCCAAAGATACAAGTATCATATTCGAAAACATCTCCGTACCTTATCTACACACAGTTCAAGTCCAACTGTAACTTATCTTATACAAATATATTCGACACAATCCAACAGGGAGCTCCTAACCACCGCCTTCAACGCCGCTTACGAGTTACGGCGCACGGGGCGTGCGGGCATGGACCGTCACATGAATCGCCAAGTTCGTCACTCGCTCGCACGACTCGCACCTGCCGTTCGTTCGTTTGCATAGCAGAACAACTCGCCGTTTTTTAGCTCATTCTGTAGAAATCTATTGGTCCGGGGAGAACAAACAGGAATGGTTTCCCTGGTATTTAAAAAATTGTGAATAAAAAACTGTTTGCAGGTTTGAAAAAGCTCATGAAGTAGAAAAAGGTTTGCGAATTTACAAAAAGTTCATGATTTAGGAGAAGTTCATGAATTTGAAAAACAGGTCATCGATTTTGAAAAAAATATAAAATTGAGGAAAGTTCGTCAATTTTAAAAAATGTTCACTGATTTTGAATAACATTTTATTGATTTTGAAAAAAGTTCATGAATTTGAAAAATTCATTGATTTTTATTAAAAAGTTCATCAATTTTGAAAACTACTTCATCAAATTTTTTTAAAAAAAATTCATCAATTTTAAGAAAAGTTCATTGAAAAAAGTTCGCGAGTTTTTAAAAAGAAAAAACCGCTAAAAGAAAAAGACAAATAGGTTCACGTTCATTATTTGAAGAAGGGTAAAAGAAGGTGTCTAGCACAAACGCAAAGTTGTCCAGGTGGTTACCGCGGTTCTACATAACCTGTGGGGGTGCGGGTTCAAATCTCCACAGTGCTCATATTTTGAAATGTTTTACAGAAAAGAAAAAAGAAGAATAAGAAAATGGAAAAAGGAATAAGGGGTGTGCATCCAATTGTGGGGGATGTAGAACAGGTGGGGTATCCCCTCCCTATCAGGAGGGTCTTTTTTTTCCTCAAGATGCTTGAAAAAGTTGTCTATTGGAAAAATGTCACATAAACAAAAAAGAGTCGCTATTGACAATTTCTTCGGATTATCAAAAGTACTGACAGCATCTCTAGCAGACCTCTATTCTGTGAAACTGTAAATGCAGTTTACAATTCGCGTGGGGCTGTATATACAGGCTCAAAATCGCCACGGCAAATTAGACTATATCCAAAACCTTAAAAATATTAAAAACATGTTTCGCGCGAGAATTTGCAAAAGCTCGCCAAAAAACATGTTTCGCATGAGAATTTTTTACATAAAAGCTCGTCGGAGCTACGCGGGACCTACATTACCGCATCACTAGACAAAATGGAGCTCGTGCGGTAGCTGACCAGCGGCGGCGCTCAATCGGAGTCAGAGGAGTCGAGGTCGATGAAGAACTTCGCTTGCTCCGCCTTCATGAAGCGCATGTTCGCCTCCTTGGACGCGTGCGTCTGCGACGCCCGTCTGGAGGAACATGTGCTCGAGCTTGCGGCAGTGGCGCTCTTCGGCCTCCTCCTGCTCCCTTGCCGACAGTTCCAAGACGACGCGCTCGAGGTGCTCCTTCAGCCCCGGGGTAGGTAATCCTCGAGGCCGATCACGCCTCAACGCGACGGTGCGTTAGCCTCGAGTTTGACGGCGCGCGGCCCGAGCTCCTCCGGCTCTCTCTTCACCAGAGTGAGCCGCGAGCTCAAGGCGCCCGCGGACGTGCTCCCTGCGATAGAGGTGCCGGAGCAGGCGTGGCGGTGGCGGGTGAGCTCGCGCTCGAACTCGTCCAGCTCGCGGCGCTCAAACGCCGATGGCGGCTGGCTACCGTGGTCGAGCCACCTTCATGCGCCCCGCTTGTGCGCGGCGTTAGATCTGGTGCGACGCCGGCGCTCCGCCTCATCCCAGAAGCTATCATAACCATCCATGGCTTTTTCAGGCTCGCCGGAGCTGTATATACAGGCTCAAAATCGCCGCGGCAAATTAGACTATATCCAAAACCGTAAAAATATTAAAAACATGTTTCGCGCGAGAATTTGCAAAAGCTCGCCAAAAAACATGTTTCGCATTAGAATTTTTTACATAAAAGCTCGTCGGAGCTACGCGGGACCTACATTACCGCATCACTAGACAAAATGGAGCTCGTGCGGTAGCTGACCAGCGGCGGCGCTCAATCGGAGTCAGAGGAGTCGAGGTCGATGAAGAACTTCGCTTGCTCCGCCTTCATGAAGCGCATGTTCGCCTCCTTGGACGCGTGCGTCTGCGACGCCCGTCTGGAGGAACATGTGCTCGAGCTCGCGGCAGTGGCGCTCTTCGGCCTCCTCCTGCTCCCTTGCCGACAGTTCCAGGACGACGCGCTCGAGGTGCTCCTTCAGCCCCGGGGTAGGTAATCCTCGAGGCCGATCACGCCTCAACGCGACGGTGCGTTAGCCTCGAGTTTGACGGCGCGCGGCCCGAGCTCCTCCGGCTCTCTCTTCACCAGAGTGAGCCGCGAGCTCAAGGCGCCCGCGGACGTGCTCCCTGCGATAGAGGTGCCGGAGCAGGCGTGGCGGTGGCGGGTGAGCTCGCGCTCGAACTCGTCCAGCTCGCGGCGCTCAAACGCCGGTGGCGGCTGGCTACCGTGGTCGAGCCACCTTCATGCGCCCCGCTTGTGCGCGGCGTTAGATCTGGTGCGACGCCGGCGCTCCGCCTCATCCCAGAAGCTATCATAACCATCCATGGCTTTTTCAGGCTCGCCGGAGGCGAGAAATCGGGTGGAGGGGAATCGCGGTGAAGGCGGATTGGGTTTGACCCGTATCCGTGCAGTGAAACCGCATATATACTGGTGCGGCCAGAGTTTTTGCGGACTGCGGTAAATTATTTACAGACCGGGGCGTGGATGTGGTTTCTATTCTAGCCAGAAAAATTGGTCGAACTCGTATACTCGTCGAAATTATACGAGTTCGGCCCTTTTACGGGGCCTGCTAGAGATGCTCTGACTGAAAACAACAAAACGCTTTGTACGAATTGTTCCTGCACCGCTAAAAACGATTATCTTCATACGACCACCACACCATTTTTCTGGGAACCACCGGAGCAGCCGTGGCACATCCTCAGAAAATGGCACATCTATTTAAATAAATTAAAAAAGATTAAAACCATCACTGCATAATTGAAAAAATGTACTAGACGATTGAGAAAAAGCAGAGTGGGTGACGCGGCGGCCGGCAGCCCATATGCGTCGCCGGGTGAGGACGACTCCGCGCTCCGGGGATACAACAAGGAGGAGACATCGGTTCGCCCAAAGATGCCGTTCCTTTGGCGCTGGGGAGGCGCGGACCCGCGGATCCCAATCCATCGCCAGCAGCAATGAAAACTCAGTCGGCATCCCCGCACTATCTGCGATGCACGGCTGAATCATTCCGAAATCGTGCCTTGTCGGGTCTCCAAGGAAAATGAAAAGAGAAACAGTGATGTGCCCGTCGCACTCCACTCTGCAGTAAACCGTGCTTGCTCAAACTCACAAAACTTCCCGTGCGCATAGAGGGAATATTCCCGGGCTATTTTTATTCCTATTCCAAAAGATTGACCAAACTGCACTAAAAAAATCGGCTCTGCTCAACAGAAAAAAGAAGAAGTAAATCCGTTGATCCCGTAAAGTTTTTACCGACCAACACGTACATAAATCACACAAAAAAGCACGTACATATGATCTCCAAAAACACATGTACATGAACACCAAAAATTGTCAGATGATATGTGCCACAGGTCTGCCACCCCATTCGGGAATATCCGTGGCACGATCCTTCTCCCCCACACCCTCATGCTGATAAGATCGCAGGTGCAGTGTGATCAGGGAGGCCGCCAGGTGTGCTCCGGGACGAAAGTGATATTTGTCCCCGGGGACACGTGTAGAAGTGCTGATCGATCAGACAATGTGTGGACCTCGTGGTACAGCGGGATAGCGACCTGCGCACAACCACCCCGTTTTTTCCAGGGACAACTTGTACTAGCGGTATTTGGACGCGGCCAACCTGTAGCGAGTTTTTTGGATCCAGTGATTGGCCAATAGCGTCGACAGGGAGAGGGCCCACCTTTGCTCCTTTCGATTTTTACTACTCCGGTTTACATGTCGACGTTTGTTTTTATTGGTATATGTGTCTTCATCATTGGCCATAGGTACTGGCGAACTTTTTTTTCCTTTTGGCGTAAATCATTGGCGATAGTAAGAACGTGAAAAAAAATTGAGCTATTTCCCATGTTATAGCATTTCTACATTGATTAGACGGCAGTAAATATCTTCGCGTCTATAAACAAGAGTTATACACCTTTTTCTAATAACTGGTTTTCTAATTTGTAAAAATAAGTGAAGAGAATACGTTAAATAAATATTTTATTGTTAACAAGGGATGATCATGGAGTTTGAGGTTTGTCTTAGGATTCAAGAAACCACTATGATGACTGCACAAAACAAATGCAAAACAAAGCCCTAAACTCGGCGTATAAATGGGAATTAACAATTGGGTAGGCAACCCCTATCCATGGTGTTTTGTACTCAGTGGACAATCCAAAGATTCGTGTCCACTTTAACCTTCTTCGAGACCTCCGAAAATAGGATGTACTAAATTCTGTTCCGCTTTCGAAAAGTGGCGATGTGCATCATTCTTCAATTCCTGGTCCATTCACGACCAACGGAGGAGCATCTGAGGGCCAGGTGTACGAGCGCCCACCTCACAAGAGGTACAGACATGAGTACACGGTCTCGATTTTCCGCCGCTAATCATCAATCGACGTGTCTACCAAGTTTGTCGTGGCCATACATGTAGTCGATAGCAAATTTGACGGTTTCGGTGGTCGGCCTAGACTCACCTGTGGGCGACATATGTAAGAAGCATCTGACATACACCAGGCACACTAGGGGCCCTAGAGTTAGGTCTATGACACACAAGTACACAATCACTATTCAACTTCGGCGGTACATGCCCTTATCACTCTACTTAGAGATGAGGCAAAGTTAGGATCATGTAGCCATTACTTTGCCATGACATATGCAAAGTAGTTAGAAGTGGTAAAGTGTATAATGATCTATGGGCACTTAGGTTGAATTCTATTTTTATCTAGGTCTTACATCTTACTTATTTTGATCGAAAATTAAATCAAACAATTGCTAAGTTAATCATCTCTAATAAAACAAATTACTAGAACCCAAACTATTAGATTAAGATTTGTCATAGTACAATTTTATATGTCAAATAATTAGTACTATGAGACAACAAATTCTATATAACTACGCAGAGTATGTGAACCTGAGCTCACATGCTCCTCATGAACAGTAAAATCCAAAAAAAAGTAAACAATTTTAAAAATCTGAACTTTTTTTGTGATACTAGCAAGATGCCCATGCGTTGCACGGAACATCAAGATGCATTTGTATGAGTAGTTTATCTTGTGGGAGAAAAGGATGAACGAGAGAAGGCCTTATTTGCAAATGCGGAGAGGGGTGTGGGTATCTTTTTGCAAAATTGCTATAGTTTCCTTCCTATTCATCGGATATAAATCGGATGGCCTATATTGCAGGATGACAGGCGCATCATCATCACCAACTCTGTTTTTTTTATAAGAGTAGATAAATATTGATGGATGTTTTAACTGCCTTCAAATATTTGTGATGAAATGACATTTGTGTAGGTCTAGGTAAAAAAGATGCTCCGAAAAGCCTATTGTTGGAAGCAGTTTAGAGATTTTTTTTGTCCAGACCTCGACAAATTTTATTTCATCATGAAAATTTACAGGATGTTAAAACTTTCATCAATATTTATCACATAAAAAATTACAATTGTTTGAGATTCTTTACTATTTTTAGAATTTTACTGTTCATCAGGGAGCATGTGAGCTCGGGATCAAAACAGCACTTTCGATCCCAATATCCTCAACATGCAATCATGAAAAGAAATAAATTCATTCATTCTATTTCACGACTTATATTCACTAAACATTTTTACAACTATACAATAATAAAATAAAATAAATCATATGTATTTTTTATTTGAATTATCATATTGTTAATTCAGGGCATGCTCTATACAATCAAATATCATTGAATTATCTTGCACCTAATTCTCACCGCAACACACGGTGCTTTATCTAGTTTGCGTAGAAACTGGTAGATAAAGCACCATCTTAAAGATTGTGTTGATGCCCTAATAGCCTTAGCATATTTTAGATTGATGAAGGAGTACATCTGAAAGGTTCATCCTAAGACTTACCTGTTTTTTGCGAGGACTTTAATTTTGTTGTTGTTCGGGGACTTTTAACCCTGTGACTTTTCAATTTGCTACGTAACGCATGATCTTTTGTGATACTTCCGTTTTTGCTCAATGATCATCAATGATAGGGTTGCATTAGGGGGAAACGAAAGAGCAGTTGATGTGTCTTGTTCTGAATTAATAGACATTTTTGTTGGGTACTGTCTGAAGTGGCCCCATGCGTACCATTCTATGTTTCTGCAAGGTGAGCAGTGAGGTACTCCGATTGTAGCTTTGTAGAAAGGCGATCGAGCTCTATCAATCAACTCTATCTACACGTTACCACGAAAAAAGGAAGAAATAAAATACTGTCTGATGTGAGACATTTGCTCATGGAAGCGTAATTTTCTCCTTTATGTCTAGTGTAAATTGGTAGTACATGATGGCTACATGATGGCTACAAGTGTAAATTGATAGAAGCATGTGCAGTCCACTAGAAAAAAGGCGGACGAAGAAAGGGAAAACAATTTCTATCGCTCTCTATCTACCTACTAAGTACATATGCGTTTTCCGTCGGATTGTCAGAGCTTTCTCTTTTTGGTTACTCTTTACATAGGGTGAATTAAAATCTGAAACTTTGTACATGGCTAGTGCAGGTTTGCAAATGCGTCTTGGAGTTTTTTCTGCAATTTTCTGTCCTGCCAGTAGCCGGAGAACTACCGAAACCAGTGCTGGCCATTGTGTCTAAGGTGCAACCAGCCCCACCCTGGCACTATCGTGGCCGTGCATGTGACAACTCGTCCCCGCCCCGGTCGCAATCGTGCCCATCGCCGTCGTCCTAGCCGGTCATGATACTGGTCGCCACCATGCTGCAGCAGGCCAGCCTCTGTCAACAAATAGCCGCCGGACATGTGTCCCCGGCAAGGTTTGCTTAGGCCACACAAAACTACGTCACGGGAGATAGCCCTCGGGTCGACGGAAGGGGACGTCCGGGCCTTCCTCGCCTGAGGAATGATTCGCACCTTCGAGATCCCCTTTCTTTTCGGAGAAAGAAGTTTATTTTCGCATTTTTTGAAGAACAAAAATCCACCTGTTTCCTCTCCTGGCTCTCCGTAAGGGCGCCGACGATTCACAGGTAGCAAGGGGTGTCAATCGAACAATGACATAGTGGAGTAGTATTGATTAGTACGACCTGATGAATATCCATTGCATGTTCAAGGGAATACGAAATTACTGCTAGTTTATTTTTCCCCGGTAATCAGGGGCTCGTTACGCTCAATCCCGTCGATCATGCGCCCGGGAGGAGCACGGCCCAAATAAACAAGCAGGGGGAAACAAAAGGTTCTTTCGGCCCCTCCCCCACCTGGGCGAGTCCGTCACGTCGGAGCTGACAGGTCCGGCCCATCACCGACCCCACGGTTGTCCCACAAGAAGCCTTAATCTGGCTTTTTTGCTCGGAACTCTAGCTCACTCACTCTCCTCTCTACCTCCGTCTCCGTCTCCGTCTCCTTCCTCTTTGATTCCGATCCAATCCGACGCAATATCGAGCTCCGACAGCCACTCCGGCTTCGACCTCGACATCTGCGAGGAGCTGGCCCTCCGCATTGCCTTGGAGCGGTCCAAGGTGGACACTGAGGCCAGCCCCGGATCTGCCGCGTCGCATCTTGGAGCCGGTGCAGCTCAGAGCTGGCCCCTCCCGGGGCGCGCGCAGCTCCGCCCCCGCGCTATCCCCCTCCCCCTGGCCACTGCTCTGCACGGGCAGCGATGGGTGCTAGTGCCCGCGCTACCGGCCCGCACCCGCACTCCTAAATCGGAGGTGTGCCCGCCAGTCGCAAGAGGCAGCGACAAGGGAGAGGGACGCAGCAGAGTAGTCTGTGCGCTACCGCCGCGGGTTGCCGGCTAACGAGGACGAGCGGCTCCTTGCTTGGGTCTACCTCATTCGCTCACGACGGAGGAGACGAACGCTCGCCGCCTACGGGGGATGAACGCGAAGGCACTCCGACTTGCCGTAGAGCAGTCAGAGCGCGAGGCGAAGGAGGCAGCGGCGGAGGCGGCTCGGCTCGCCAAGTTGAAGTGGCAGCAGGACAGGGCTGTCCGTCGGATGAAGGGATTGATCGTCCTCTCCGACTCTGACTCTGACAATGGCGACGATCACAGCTCCACCTCGTCCTCCGACGACCAGAATCCTCTACCAGCCGCGGACGCCTACAGCTACGCTGGCGACCAGAAGGGGAAGGGCCCGGCGAGGAAGTGGCGAAGACGCTCCTCCTCCTATATTTTTATCATTTTTTTAGTTGTTGAACTTAAGAACTTGTCCGGCAATGAACTCTGATGACTGTTTTCGATGATGTACAGTTCGTTTATGAGCATTTGGTTGTCAGTTCAATGTAGATTTTGTTTTTGCGTTGTTTGGTCATGTAGAGCAGGTCTTATGTTGCATGTGTTGTATGGATATAGGGGTGTCAGATATGAGGTAGGTGAATGTGGAGAGGAAAATTTGAGGCGTGACCGGTCAGTGCCCGCAGACACGCCTGGGTGCGTCCGCAGGCTTTGAGGGGTCGGATTTGCTGTCTGCGGCTATAGATGCTCTTGGTGCCGCCGCCTATCTGCGCGGTGGATCTCGGCCTTTGCAGGTGGGAGGTCTCCTGCTTTATTTTTAGGCGTTCCTTTGAGTCTGCTTAGGGTTTGTCCCCCCCCTCCCCCGTCCCATAATATAAGAGCGTTTTTACACTAGCATAGTGTCAAAATTGCTCTTATATTATGGGACCGATGGAGTAGTTAGAAAGACAGGACGGCGACGACTCCCTAAAGTTGGAATTAGATTCTCTCCGTCCAACCCCTGTTCCGACGATGCGTCTAGCACCACTAGAAGACATGTGGAGATTTGTCTCCAATGGATCTCGCGGGATTTGTTCGGCATTTGTCATTGATGGATCCAATTGGGTCCGGCCTTCGTTCAGCTATGTTCATATAATTTTAGGTTGAATCCTTCTGCTCTATGCTTCTGTTGGTTGTTGTTCTTGTGCGCTAGTCTTATTGGACCTTAGCACGATGATTTCTTGACTATCTATTACAACAAGGTTTTCCCGACTACAGTGAGGGAGGTGCGATGATGGCGGCGCGCCATTAGCTCGCTCCAGTTCTTATAGTCGTCGCTAAGTGGTCTCCGAGCCGAAATGTAGTTTTTACTTCTAGTGTTTTTTGTACTTCCTTAATAGATGATGAATAAACCAGAAGTTCACCCCGCAAGAAAAAAAGGTCTCGTTACTAGTTCTTTATCCACCTACAACGTGTTAATTCTTTTAATAGAATACTCCCTCTGTTTTTTATACTCTGCTTATAAAATTTGTTTGAAATCAAACTACACAAAGTTTAACTAAATTTATATTAAAAAACAGTAACATCTACGCTATTAAAGTTATATAGTATGAAAACTAATTTCGTGATGCATCTAATGATATTGATTTTATATTGTCAAAGTTGGTAATTTTTTCTATAAAGTTGGTCAAATTTATAAAGTTTGACTTTAGACAAATTTTATATGCAGACCAAAAAGAAACCGAGAGAGTATATCTGATATTCACCACCCCAAATAATGAAACTGGCCTGCCCCAAAATTCTGTTTTTAACTTTGAGTGAAGTCTAAAGTGTGAGTCCCCTTTTAGAACAAAAGGAATAATGTAAGAATTTTAGAGGATATTCGATATCATTTGGAATAAAGGAATTTCTCACCTGCATTCTTTTGAAATTCATATAGAATAACCTATGCCATAGGGATTTTGGAAGAAAACAAACATAAGGTTTTTTCTGCGTAACATCCCAGCGATAGTTTTGGAGTTTTCTGCTGTTTTTATTCGCATAGAAGTCTATAACACATGGCATCTCAATTCCTACATATTTTCTATTTCCGCATTTGAAGTTGATATGTTCCAAACATGGCTTAAACATGAAATGTAAAATACTAAATAATGGCAGTATACAATAGTTTTGGTAAAAATCTGAGAAAACACACCCAAAGGGTATCTATTATCGATGAAATGGTAGCCGGTACAATGAAAATCAATAAGACACAAAGCAACCAACCAAAACTAAAATTACATCAAAAATCATACGGGCCATCTTCATCCTTCGATTCTATGTTGCTTGCCGAACCATGAAAATCGCAATGAAGTAGCAGTAAGGGAAAGGGATTCCTGCAAACATTCTCGTCGTACCAGGTTTTGAAGACCGTAATAGTCACTTGTGCAAGAAACAAGACCTAATAACTGTTGAAGAAACATCCAATGGGGGCATCACACCATGTACCGAAAAGGTTGCAATTCTCCACCACCAGTCCAAAGGGGTGGGAAAATCAGGCCGTGCCGCAAAAACAAATAAAAAAGAAGTGTTCGTAGTCACCACACCAAGATCCAACAAACTGCTTTGCTAGATTGACACACCAGCTACCAATATCTGAAGAGAGCCAACGTATTTAGCAACACATACTAGGCCCTTTGTCAGCACCGGCTCAGATGTTGTTCATGTAGAGAGACTGAAGAAAATTTCTTCCAATGGGGCATCACCGTCACCACCTCATCGATGCCGCCATGAAAAATGAAAACAAAGAAAAAATAAGGATCTACTAAAACTAAGAATAACAAAAAAGGCGGGTCCCCATTCCTTTGGCTGCCGACGAGATCGTGAGAGGGGAAAGAGAAGTTGGGCGTGGGGGCGTTGAGAAGATCTTAAAAAATCATACACTTATCCACATGCTACCAATAAGGAAAGTGGAACAATACCGATATCACCTTGCGTCCCCAAGATTGAGACATATAGCCATCCCTCAAATCAATGGAAATATATAATGTGCATGCGTGGAGGGAACTTGTGTGCCGGTGCACCCGATATGCAAAAATGACTTTGTAATTTGAGAAAAAGTCAAAAAGTCCTAAAGTTTATTTAAACATACATGACCAAATGTTGTACCTGTATAAAACATTTCGCAAAGTAATACCTTCCAGCGTATTGTGGGCGAGGAGAACCAAAATCAACACTATATGCAAGTTACTATTCATTAGTTGTACTAGGAAATTTGTTTTTTTTTTGGCCCGAGGTCAATGAAAGATCATTCCCATGGTAAACTTTTCATACGGATGAAAAAGTAGGTCAACTTTGTTTCAAAAATAGTTTTGGGATTTTTGACTATTACTGTGATTAATAAATTATTATTTTTCTTATCAGGTGCACGAGCACCCGAGTGCATCAAGATATTACCCATGTGCGTACACAAGTTTCTGTTTGGCATAAATGTTGGGTGCCAGCACTTCTAGCGACACACACACGTGTGTTTCGTGGGCGGTAGTACTCGCTAGAGTCTTGGCAAAGCGAGCATATTGCTGTGATGACGTGTCAACTGGTATGTGGCATAACATTGTCATAATTTATCTATACTAATTTTAAAAAGAGCGAGTTGCAAATATCTAATAAATCTCACCCATCACAACTATCCAACGGTCTAAATCGCTCCGGTGTTTATAGTGTTATACGCATGTTTAGCACTAAATATATTTAGCACCCTTGACTAATTAATATCAGGCCTAGTAATTATATTCTACCTAATATTAATTAATGTGCATTATTTCTTCCTAATACTATTGTGCAATACAATAAATATTTTGTTTAATATTAATGTGCATTGCACGTGCAAAATTACTAGTCTCTAGTAGTTTTCTTTTGCATGATAATACGTGCCTCGTTCATATCATAAAGATCAAAGTACAAGTCACGTCAGGACCGATATGACAAAACTAAAAAGATAGAAGAACATCTCTGAGCATGACACGAACGTCCGTCACCTGACTGCGGCACCATCACGGCAGCCACCGAAGAAAAGAATGACGAATCACCTCCTCACCCAAGCTCGATGCGGCTCCATCACTGATACGCAGCTTTGCGGACCTTCAAGGTGGCTCACCAAAAGTGAAGCCCTTGCCGTTGCACAAATCAGACCGGGGCAATACTCCACACATGACATCGAACTCCAGATCTGGCACTTTGATACGTCTCCAACATATCTATAATTTATGAAGTATTCATACCATGTTTACAACAATTTTATACGGTTTTAGTGTGATTTGAATGGAATAAACCCGGATTGACGTTGTTTCAGCAGAACTACCGTGGTGTTGTTTTTTATGCAAAAATAGAAGTTCTCGGAATGGGTTAAAACTTTTTGACGATTTTTTTGGAACAAAAGAGACACCTGAAACTTCATGAGAGGACCAGAACAACCACGAGGTTCCCATGAGCCACTTGGGCGCACCTAGGGGGTGACGGTGCCCAAGTTTCTCGTGGGCCCATCTTAACTCCTTTTCGCGTGATTCCAGATCCGAAAATTCTTATAAATAGGGAAACCCCCGAAAATTAACCTAGAACTTCGACTCCACCGCCGCAAGCCTCTGTACCAAAGAGATCCCATCTGGAGCCCTGTTTCGGCACCCTACCGGAGGGGGAAATTATCACCGTAGACCATCTTCATCATCCCGGCAGTCTCCATGACGAGGAGGGAGTAGTTCACCCTCGGGGTTGAGGGTATGTACTAGTAGCTATGTGTTTGATCTCTCTCTCTCTCTCTCTCTCTCTCTCTCTCTCTCTCTCTCTCGTGTTCTCGTGTTCTTGATTTGGCACGATCTTGATGTACCGCGACTTTATTAATATAGCTGGATCATATGATGTTTCTTCCTCTCTACCTTGTTGTGATGAATTAAGTTTTCACCTTTGAGGTTTCACTATTATCGGATTGAATATTTTGAATTTGAGAACACTTAATATATGCCTTGCATGTGGATACCTGTGATGAGAATGGGGTGTTGTATTGATTCACTTGATGTATGTTTTGGCAATCAACTTGTGGATTCCCGCGGTGACATTGGGGTAATCTAGGCATACATGTTATTGCATATTTTCGTCCTACTTTCTCCGGTAGAAACTTTGGGGCACTTTTTGAAGTTCTTTGTGTTGCATTGAATATTATGAATCTCAAGTTGTTTGATGCATATCGTATAATCAACTCACGAATACTTGTGGTGACATTGGAGTATTTAGGTGACATTAGAGTTGGTTGATGTGTATCATATGGTGTTATTTTAGTATGAACTCTAGGGCTGTTTGTGACACTTATAGGGATGACTCAATAGATTGATTGGAAAAGTTAACTTTGAGGTGGTTTCCTACCCTACAACAATTTCATCTTATGTTTTCTGCTAGATAAGAACTTTGGAGTGATTCTTTGTCGCGTGTTCAGAGATTGTTATATGATTCAATTATGTTAGCATTGTTGAGAGATTGCACTAGTGAAAGTATGAACCCTAGGCCTTGCTTCCAAGCTTTGCAATACCATTTGTGCTCCGTTTTATCACTTGCTACCTTACTGTTTTTTATTTTTTAGACTATAAAACCTATATCTACTATTCATATGAAGGAAATATGCCCTAGAGGCAATAATAAAGTTATTATTTATTTCCTTATATCATGATAAATGTTTATTATTCATGCTAGAATTGTATTAACCGGAAACATAATACATGTGTGAATACATAGACCAACAGAGTGTCACTAGTATGCCTCTACTTGACTAGCTCGTTAATCAAAGATGGTTATGTTTCCTAACCATGAACAAGGAGTTGTTATTTGATTAACGAGGTCACATCATTAGTAGAATGATCTGATTGACATGACCCATTCCATTAGCTTAGCACCCGATCGTTTAGTATGTTGCTATTGCTTTCTTCATGACTTATACATGTTCCTATAACTATGAGATTATGCAACTCCCATTTACCGGAGGAACGCTTTGGGTACTACCAAACGTCACAACGTAACTGGGTGATTATAAAGGAGTACTACAGGTGTCTCCAATGGTAGATGTTGGGTTGGCGTATTTCGAGATTAGGGTTTGTCACTCCGATTGTCGGAGAGGTATCTCTGGGCCCTCTCGGTAATGCACATCACATAAGCCTTGCAAGCACTGCAACTAATATGTTAGTTGTGAGATGATGTATTACGGAACGAGTAAAGAGACTTGCCGGTAACGAGAATGAACTAGGTATTGGATACCGACGATCGAATCTCGGGCAAGTAACATACCGATGACAAAGGGAACAACGTATGTTGTTATGCGGTCTGACCGATAAAGATCTTCGTAGAATATGTAGGAGACAATATGGGCATCCAGGTCCCGCTATTGGTTATTGACCGGAGACGTGTCTCGGTCATGTCTACATTGTTCTCGAACCGTAGGGTCCGCACGCTTAACGTTACGATGACAGTTATTATGAGTTTATGCATTTTGATGTACCGAAGGTTGTTCGGAGTCCCGGATAAGATCACGGACATGACGAGGAGTCTCGAAATGGTTGAGACGTAAAGAATGATATATTGGAAGCCTATGTTTGGGCACCGGAAGTGTTCCGGGTGAAATCGAGGGTTACCGGAACCCCCCGGGAGGCAAATGGGCCTATTGGGCCTTAGTGGAAAAGAGAGAAGGGGCAGCCCACAGGCTAGCCGGCCGAACCCCCCTTCCCTAGTCCTATTAGGACTAGGAGAAGGGGCCGGCCCCCCTCTCTTCTCTTTCTCCCGAAGAGTCCTATTAGGAATAGGATTTGGGGGAAGGAGTCCTACTCCCGGTAGGAGTGGGACTCCTCCCTGCGCCTCCCTCCTAGCCGGCCGACCCCCTTGCCCCTAGCCTTTATATACGGGGGCAGGGGGCACCCCATAGAAACACAACTTGATCCTTGAGATCGTTCCTTAGCCGTGTGCGGTGCCCCCTGCCACCAAATTCCACCTCGATCGTACCGTTGTAGTGCTTAGGCGAAGCCCTGCGTCGGTAGTACATCAAGATCGTCATCACGCCGTCGTGCTGATAAAACTCTTCCTCGACGCTTTGCTGGATCGGAGCCCGAGGAACGTCATCGAGCTGAACGTGTGCTAAGAACTCGGAGGTGCCGGAGTAACGGTGCTTGGATCGGTCGGATCGGGAAGACGTACGACTACTTCCACTACGTTGTGTGATCGCTTCCGCAGTCGGTCTGCGTTGGTACATAGACAACACTCTCCCCTCTCGTTGCTGTGCATCACCATGATCTTGTGTGTGCGTAGGAAAATTTTGAAATTACTGCGTTCCCCAACAGTGGCATCCGAGCCTAGGTTTTATGGTTTGATGTTATATGCACGAGTAGAACACAAGTGAGTTGTGGGCGATACAAGTCATACTGCCTACCAGCATGTCATACTTTGGTTCGGCGGTATTGTTGGTTGAGATGATCCGGACCAACCTTACGCATACTCTTATGCGAGACCGGTTCCCTCGACGTGCTTCGCACATAGATGGCTTGCGGAAGACTATCTCTCCAACTTTAGTTGAACCAAGTGTGACTACGCCCGGTCCTTGAGAAGGTTAAAACGGAGTCTATTTGACGAACTATCATTGTGGTTTTGATGCGTAGGTGAGATGAGTTCTTACTTAAAGCCCGTAGCAGCCACGTAAAACTTGCAACAACAAAGTAGAGGACGTCTAACTTGTTTTTGCAGGGCATGTTGTGATGTGATATGGTCAAAACGTGATGAGTTATAAGTTGTTGTATAAGATGATCATGTTTTGTTGTCTCTTGATTGCATAAGATGCAAGCACCAAATAATTGCTTTACTTTATCGCTATGCGATAGCAATAGTTGCAAGAGCAATAGTTGGTGAGACGACCGTGTGACGACACATTGATATAGATCAAGATGATAGAGATCATGGTGTCATACCGGTGATGACAGAGATCATGACAGTACTTTGGAGATGGAGATCAAAGAAGCAAGATGATGATGGCCATATCATGTCACATATTTTGATTGCATATGATGTTTATCTTTTGTACATCTTATTCTTGCTTTGATTGACGGTAGCATTATAAGATGATCTCTCACTAAATTATCAAGAAGTGTTCTCCCTGAGTATGCACCGTTGCCAAAGTTCGTCGTGCCCAGACACCACGTGATGATCGGGTGTGATAAGCTCTACGTCCATCTACAATGGGTGCAAGCCAGTTTTGCACACGCAAAATACTCAGGTTAAACTTGACGAGCCTAGCATATGCAGATATGGCCTCGGAACACAGAGACCGAAAGGTCGAGCGTGAATCATATAGTAGATATGATCAACATGTCGATGTTCACCATTGAAAACTACTCCATCTCACGTGATGATCGGTTATGGTTTAGTTGATTTGGATCACGTGATCACTTAGAAGATTAGAGGGATGTCTATCTAAGTGGGAGTTCCTAAGTAATTTGATTAACTGAACTTAAACTTATCATGAACTTAGTACCTGATAGTATCTTGCTTGTCTATGCTGATTGTAGATAGATGGCTCGTGCTGTTGTTCCGTTGAATTTTAGTGCGTTCCTTGAGAAAGCAAAGTTGAAAGATGATGGTAGCAATTACACGGACTGGGTCCGTAACCTGAGGATTATCCTCATTGCTGCACAGAAGAATTACGTCCTGGAAGCACCGCTGGGTGACAGGCCTGCTGCTGGAGCAACGCCAGATGTTATGAACCTCTGGCAGAGCAAAGCTGATGACTACTCGATAGTTCAGTGTGCCATGCTTTACGGCTTAGAATCGGGACTTCAACGACGTTTTGAACGTCATGGAGCATATGAGATGTTCCAGGAGTTGAAGTTAATATTTCAAGCAAATGCCCGAATTGAGAGATATGAAGTCTCCAATAAGTTCTATAGCTGTAAGATGGAGGAGAACAGTTCTGTCAGTGAACATATACTCAAGATGTCTGGGTATAATAATCACTTGATTCAGATGGGGGTTAATCTTCCAGATGACTGCGTCATTAACAGAATTCTCCAATCACTACCACCAAGCTACAAGAGCTTCGTGATGAACTATAATATGCAAGGGATGAACAAGACTATTCCCGAGCTCTTCGCAATGCTGAAAGCTGCGGAGGTAGAAATCAAGAAGGAGCATCAAGTGTTGATGGTTAGCAAAACCACTAGTTTCAAGAAAAAGGGCAAAGGGAAGAAGAAGGGAAACTTCAAAAAGAACAGCAAGCAAGTTGCTGCTCAGGAGAAGAAACCCAAGTCTGGACCTAAGCCTGAAACTGAGTGCTTCTACTGCAAGCAGACTGGTCACTGGAAGCGGAACTGCCCCAAGTATTTGGCGGATAAGAAGGATGGCAAGGTGATCAAAGGTATATGTGATATACTTGTTATTGATGTGTACCTTACTAGAGCTCGCAGTAGCACCTGGGTATTTGATACTGGTTCTGTTGCTAATATTTGCAACTCGGAACAGGGACTACGGAATAAGTGGACACTAGCAAAGGACGAGGTGACGATGCGCGTGGGAAACGGTTCCAAAGTCGATGTGATCGCAGTCGGCACGCTACCTCTACATCTACCTTCGGGATTAATATTATACCTAAATAATTGTTATTTGGTGCCAGCGTTGAGCATGAACATTATATCTGGATCTTGTTTAATGCGAGACGGTTATTCATTTAAATCAGAGAATAATGGTTGTTCTATTTATATGAATAATATCTTTTATGGTCATGCACCTTTGAAGAGTGGTCTATTCTTGTTGAATCTCGAAGATAGTGATACACATATTCATAATGTAGAAGCCAAAAGATGCAAAGTTAATAATGATAGTGCAACTTATTTGTGGCACTGCTGTTTAGGTCATATCGGTATAAAGCGCATGAAGAAACTCCATACTGATGGGCTTTTGGAACCACTTGATTATGAATCGCTTGGTACTTGCGAACCGTGCCTCATAGGCAAGATGACTAAAACACCGTTCTCCGGTAGTATGGAGAGAGCAACAGACTTGTTGGAAATCATACATACCGATGTATGTGGTCCGATGAATATTGAGGCTCGCGGCGGATATCGTTATTTTCTCACCTTCACAGATGATTTAAGCAGATATGGGTATATCTACTTAATGAAACATAAATCTGAAACATTTGAAAAGTTCAAAGAATTTCAGAGTGAAGTTGAAAATCATCGTAACAAGAAAATAAAGTTTCTACGATCTGATCGTGGAGGAGAATATTTGAGTTACGAGTTTGGTGTACATTTGAAAAATTGTGGAATAGTTTCGCAACTCACGCCACCCGGAACACCACAGCGTAATGGTGTGTCCGAACGTCGTAATCGTACTTTACTAGATATGGTGCGATCTATGATGTCTCTTACTGATTTACCGCTATCGTTTTGGGGTTATGCTTTAGAGACGGCCGCATTCACGTTAAATAGGGCACCATCAAAATCCGTTGAGACGACGCCTTATGAACTATGGTTTGGCAAGAAACCAAAGTTGTCATTTCTTAAAGTTTGGGGCTGCGATGCTTATGTGAAAAAGCTTCAACCTGATAAGCTCGAACCCAAAGCGGAGAAATGTGTCTTCATAGGATACCCAAAGGAAACTGTTGGGTATACCTTCCATCACAGATCCGAAGGCAAGACATTCGTTGCTAAGAATGGATCATTTCTAGAGAAGGAGTTTCTCTCGAAAGAAGTGAGTGGGAGGAAATTAGAACTTGACGAGGTAACTGTACCTGCTCCCTTATTGGAAAATAGTACATCACAGAAAACTGTTTCTGCGACACCTATGCCAATCAGTGAGGAAGCTAATGATGATGATCATGAAGCTTCAGAACAAGATACTACTGAACCACGTAGATCAACTAGAGTGAGATCCGCACCAGAGTGGTACGGTAATCCTGTTCTGGAAGTCATGCTACTAGATCATGATGAACCTACGAACTATGAAGAAGCGATGGTGAGCCCAGATTCCGCAAAGTGGCTTGAGGCCATGAAATCTGAGATGGGATCCATGTATGAGAACAAAGTATGGACTTTGGTTGACTTGCCCGATGATCGGCGAGCAATTGAGAATAAATGGATCTTCAAGAAAAAGACTGACACTGACGGTAATGTTACTGTCTATAAAGCTCGACTTGTCGCAAAAGGTTTTCGACAAGTTCAAGGGGTTGACTACGATGAGACTTTCTCACCCGTAGCGATGCTTAAGTCCGTCAGGATTATGTTAGCAATTGCCGCATTTTATGATTATGAAATATGGCAGATGGATGTCAAAACTGCATTCCTGAATGGATTTCTGGAAGAAGAGTTGTATATGGTACAACCAGAAGGTTTTGTCGATCCAAAAGGAGCTAACAAAGTGTGCAAACTCCAGCGATCCATTTATGGACTGGTGCAAGCATCTCGGAGTTGGAATAAACGCTTTGATAGTGTGATCAAAGCATTTGGCTTTATACAGACTTTTGGAGAAGCCTGTATTTACAAGAAAGTGAGTGGGAGCTCTGTAGCATTTCTGATATTATATGTGGATGACATATTGCTGATTGGAAATGATATAGAATTTCTGGATAGCATAAAGGGATACTTGAATAAAAGTTTTTCGATGAAAGACCTCGGGGAAGCTGCTTTCATATTAGGCATAAAGATCTATAGAGATAGATCAAAACGCTTAATTGGACTTTCACAGAGCACATACCTTGACAAGATTTTGAAGAAGTTCAAAATGGATCAAGCAAAGAAAGGGTTCTTGCCTGTGTTACAAGGTGTGAAGTTGAGTAAGACTCAATGCCCGACCACTGCAGAAGATAGAGAGATAATGAAAGATGTTCCCTATGCTTCAGCCATAGGCTCTATCATGTATGCAATGCTGTGTACCAGACCTGATGTGTGCCTTGCTATAAGTTTAGCAGGGAGGTACCAAAGTAATCCAGGAGTGGATCACTGGACAGCGGTCAAGAACATCCTAAAATACCTGAAAAGGACTAAGGATATGTTTCTCGTATATGGAAGTGACAAAGAGCTCACCGTAAGAGGTTACGTTGATGCAAGCTTTGACACTGATCCGGACGATTCTAAATCGCAAACCGGATACGTGTTTACTTTAAACGGTGGAGCTGTCAGTTGGTGCAGTTCTAAACAAAGCGTCGTAGCGGGATCTACATGTGAAGCGGAGTACATAGCTGCTTCGGAAAGCAGCAAACGAAGGAGTCTGGATGAAGGAGTTCATATCCGATCTAGGTGTCATACCTAGTGCATCGGGTCCGATGAAAATCTTCTGTGACAATACTGGTGCAATTGCCTTGGCAAAGGAATCCAGATTTCACAAAAGAACCAAACACATCAAGAGACGCTTCAACTCCATCCGGGATTTAGTCCAGGTGGGAGACATAGAGATTTGCAAGATACATACGGATCTGAATGTTGCAGACCCGTTGACTAAGCCTCTTCCACGAGCAAAACATGATCAGCACCAAGACTCCATGGGTGTTAGAATCATTACTGTGTAATCTAGATTATTGACTCTAGTGCAAGTGGGAGACTGAAGGAAATATGCCCTAGAGGCAATAATAAAGTTATTATTTATTTCCTTATATCATGATAAATGTTTATTATTCATGCTAGAATTGTATTAACCGGAAACATAATACATGTGTGAATACATAGACCAACAGAGTGTCACTAGTATGCCTCTACTTGACTAGCTCGTTAATCAAAGATGGTTATGTTTCCTAACCATGAACAAGGAGTTGTTATTTGATTAAGGAGGTCACATCATTAGTAGAATGATCTGATTGACATGACCCATTCCATTAGCTTAGCACCCGATCGTTTAGTATGTTGCTATTGCTTTCTTCATGACTTATACATGTTCCTATAACTATGAGATTATGCAACTCCCGTTTACCGGAGGAACGCTTTGGGTACTACCAAACGTCACAACGTAACTGGGTGATTATAAAGGAGTACTACAGGTGTCTCCAATGGTAGATGTTGGGTTGGCGTATTTCGAGATTAGGGTTTGTCACTCCGATTGTCGGAGAGGTATCTCTGGGCCCTCTCGGTAATGCACATCACATAAGCCTTGCAAGCACTGCAACTAATATGTTAGTTGTGAGATGATGTATTACGGAACGAGTAAAGAGACTTGCCGGTAACGAGAATGAACTAGGTATTGGATATCGACGATCGAATCTCGGGCAAGTAACATACCGATGACAAAGGGAACAACGTATGTTGTTATGCGGTCTGACCGATAAAGATCTTCATAGAATATGTAGGAGCCAATATGGGCATCCAGGTCCCGCTATTGGTTATTGACCGGAGACGTGTCTCGGTCATGTCTACATTGTTCTCGAACCGTAGGGTCCGCACGCTTAACGTTACGGTGACAGTTATTATGAGTTTATGCATTTTGATGTACCGAAGGTTGTTCGGAGTCCCGGATAAGATCACGGACATGACGAGGAGTCTCGAAATGGTCGAGACGTAAAGAATGATATATTGGAAGCCTATGTTTGGGCACCGGAAGTGTTCCGGGTGAAATCAAGGGTTACCGGAACCCCCCGGGAGGCAAATGGGCCTATTGGGCCTTAGTGGAAAAGAGAGAAGGGGCAGCCCACAGGCTAGCCGGCCGAACCCCCCTTCCCTAGTCCTATTAGGACTAGGAGAAGGGGCCGCCCCCCTCTCTTCTCTTTCTCCCGAAGAGTCCTATTAGGAATAGGATTTGGGGGAAGGAGTCCTACTCCCGGTAGGAGTGGGACTCCTCCCTGCGCCTCCCTCCTAGCCGGCCGACCCCCTTGCCCCTGGCCTTTATATACGGGGGCAGGGGCACCCCATAGACACACAACTTGATCCTTGAGATCGTTCCTTAGCCGTGTGCGGTGCCCCCTGCCACCAAATTCCACCTCGATCGTACCGTTGTAGTGCTTAGGCGAAGCCCTGCGTCGGTAGTACATCAAGATCGTCATCACGCCGTCGTGCTGATAAAACTCTTCCTCGACGCTTTGCTGGATCGGAGCCCGAGGAACGTCATCGAGCTGAACGTGTGCTAAGAACTCGGAGGTGCCGGAGTAACGGTGCTTGGATCGGTCGGATCGGGAAGACGTACGACTACTTCCACTACGTTGTGTGATCGCTTCCGCAGTCGGTCTGCGTTGGTACGTAGACAACACTCTCCCCTCTCGTTGCTGTGCATCACCATGATCTTGCGTGTGCGTAGGAAAATTTTGAAATTACTGCGTTCCCCAACACCATACTACACTTGTATCACCATCTCTTCACCGAACTAGTGCACCTATACAATTTACCATTTGTTTTGAATGTGTTGGGGACACAAGAGATTTCTTGTATTTGATTACAGGGTTGTTTGAGAGAGACCATCTTCATCCTACGCCTCCCATGGATAGATAAACCTTAGGCCATCCACTTGAGGGAAAATTACTACTATTTTACAAAACTCTGTGCTTGGAGTGTTGGGGAACGTAGTATTTCAAAGAAAATATCTACGATCATGCAAGATCTATCTACGAGATGCATAGCAACGAGAGGGGAGAGTGTGTTTGTTGGGGAACGCATTAATTTCAAAAAATACCTACGCACACGCAAGATCATGGTGATGCATAGCAACGAGAGGGGAAGAGTGTTGTCCACGTACCCTCGTAGACTGTAAGTGGAAGTGTTATGACAACGCGGTTGATGTAGTTGTATGTCTTCACAATCGACCGATCCTAGTACCGAAAGTACGGTACCTCCGTGATCTGCACATGTTCGGCTCGGTGACGTCCCACGAACTCACGATCCAGCAGAGTGTCGAGGGAGAGCTTCGTCAGCACGACAGCATGATGATGGTGATGATGATGCTACCGAAACAGGGCTTCGCCTAAGCACCACTACGATATGACCGAGGTGGATTATGGTGGAGGGGGGCACCGCACACGGATGGAAACAATCAACTTGTGTGTTCTAGGGTGCCCCCGCCCCCGTATATAAAGGAGCAAGGGGGAGACCGGCCGGCCCTTGGGGCATGCCAGGAGAGGAGTCCTCCTCCTAGTAGGAGTAGGACTCCCCTTTCCTACTCCTACTAGGAGGGGGAAAGGAAGGAGGAGGGAGAAGGAAAGGGGGCGCCCCCTTCCCTAGTCCAATTCGGACCAGAGGGGGAAGGGGCGCGGCCTGCCCTGGCCGACCTTCTCTCTCCACTAAGACCCATGTGGCCCATTAGTTTTCCGGGGGGGGGGGGGGGGGTCCGATAACCCTCCGGTACTCCGGTTTTCTCTGAAATCACCCGGAACACTTCCGGTGTCCGAATATAGCCGTCCAATATATCAATATTTATGTCTCGACCATTTCGAGCGTCATGTCTGTGATCATATCCGGGACTCCGAACTACCTTCGGTACATCAAAACACATAAACTCATAATACCGATCGTCACCAAACGTTAAGCGTGCGGACCCTACGGATCGAGAACTATGTAGACATGACCGAGCCACGTCTCCGGTCAATAACCAACAACGGAACCTGGATGTTCATATTGGCTCCCACATATTCTACAAAGATCTTTATCGGTCAAATCGCATAACGATATACGTTGTTCCCTTTGTCATCGGTATGTTACTTTCCCGAGATTCGATCGTCGGTATCTCAATACCTAGTTCAATCTTGTTACTGGTAAGTCTCTTTACTCGTTCCGAATGCATCATCCCGTAACTAACTCATTAGTCACATTGCTTGCAAGGCTTATAGTGATGTGCATTACCGAGAGGGCCCAGAGATACCTTTCCGACAATTGGAGTGACAAATCCTAATCTCGACCCATGCCAAATCAACAAAAACCATCGAAGACACATCTAGAGCACCTTTATAATCACCTAGTTACGTTGTGACGTTTGGTAGCACACAAAGTGTTCCTCCGGTATTCGGGAGTCGCATGATCTCATAGTCATAGGAACATGTATAAGTTTTGGAGAAAGCAATAGCAACAAACTAAACGATCATCGTGCTAAGATAACGGATGGTCAAGTCAATCACATCATTCTCTAATGATGTGATCCCATTAATCAAATGACAACTCATGTCCATGGTCAAGAAACATAACCATCATTGATTCAACAAGCTACTCAAGTAGAGGCATACTAGTGACACTCTGTTTATCTATGTATTCACACATGTACTAAGTTTCCGGTTAATACAATACTAGCATGAATAATAAACATTTATCATGATATAAGGAAATATAAATAACAACTTTATTATTGCCTCTAGGGCATATTTCCTTCAGTCTCCCACTTGCACTAGAGTCAATAATCTAGTTCACATCGTCATGTGATTTCACACCAATAGTTCACATCTTTATGTGATTAGTTCACATCTTCATGTGACTAATACCCAAAGGGTTTACTAGAGTCAATAATCTAGTTCACATCGCTATGTGTTTAACACCCAAAGAGTGATCATGTTTTGCTTGTGAGAGAAGTTTAGTCTACGGGTCTGCAACATTTAGATCCATATGTATTTTGCAAATTTCTATGTCTACAATACTCAGCACAGAGCTACTCTAGCTAATTGCTCCCACTTCAATATGTATCTAGATCGAGACTTAGAGTCATCTAAATCAGTGTCAAAGCTTGCATCAAGGTAACTCTTTACAACTAACTCTTTGTCACCTCCATTACCGAGAAACATTTCCTTATTCCACTAAGGATATTTTTGACCGTTGTCCAGTGATCCAAGCTTGCCAAACTTATGGTGAGGTACACAATAGGTCTGGTACACAACATAGCATACTTTATAGAACCTATGACTGAGGCATAGGGAATGACTTTTCATTCTCTTTCTATTTTCTGCCGTGGTCAGGTTTTGAGTGTTTACTCAACTTCACACCTTGCAACACAGGCAAGAACTCCTTCTTTGACTGTTCCATTTTGAACTTCTTCAAAACTTTATCAAGGTATGTGCTTTGTGAAAGTCCAATTAAGCGTCTTGATCTATCTCTATAGATCTTGATGCCTAATATATAAGCAGCTTCTGTTGGGGAACGTTGCAGAAAACAAAAATTTTCCTACTCGTTTCACCAAGATCATCTAGGAGTTCATCTAGCAACGAGTCACGAGATGCATCTACATACCTTTGTAGATCGCGAGCGGAAGCGTTCGTTAGAACGAGGTTGATGTTGTCGAACACGACGTGATCCAAATCACCGATGACCAGCGCCGAACGGACGGCACCTCCGCGTTCAACACACGTACGGGACGGGAGACGTCTCCTCCTTCTTGATCCAGCAAGGGGGAAGGAGAGGTTGACGAAGATCCAGCAGCACGACGGCGTGATGGTGGATGCAGGGCGTCACGACAGCAGGGCTTCGCCGTGTACTACGAGAGAGAAAGGTGTAACAGGGAGAGAGGGAAGCACCAAAGGCGTGGGCTTCAAGTCCCTCCTCTCCCCCACTATATATAGGGGTGCAAAGGGGGGGGGGCGCCGGCCCTGGTAGATGGGATCTACCAGGGGGGGCGGCGGCCAAGGGGTGGGGGCTTGCCCCCCAAGCAAGGGGGCGCCCCCCTTAGGGTTCCCCCCCCACCAACCCTAGGCGCATGGGCCTTGGGGGGGATGGCGCCCCAGCCCACTATGGGCTGGGTTCCCACCTATTTCAGCCCAAGGAGCCCTCCGGGATAGGTGGCCCCACCCGGTGGACCCCCGGGACCCTTCCGGTGGTCCCGGTACAATACCGGGTACCCCGAAACTTGCCCCGATGGCCGAAACTGCACATCCTATATATAATTCTTTACCTCCGGACCATTCCGGAACTCCTCGTGACGTCCGGGATCTCATCCGGGACCCCGAACAACATTCGGGTTACTGCATATACTTATCTTTACAACCCTAGCGTCACCGAACCTTAAGTGTGTAGACCCTACGGGTTCGGGAGACAAGCAGACATGACCGAGACGACTCTCCAGTCAATAACCAACAGCGGGATCTGGATACCCATGTTGGCTCCCACATGCTCCACGATGATTTCATCGGATGAACCACGATGTCGAGGATTCAATCAACCCCGTATGCAATTCCCTTTGTCAATCGATATATTACTAGCCCGAGATTCGATCGTCGGTATCCCAATACCTCGTTCAATCTCGTTACCGGCAAGTCACTTTACTCGTACCGTAATGCATGATCCCGTGACCAGACACTTGGTCACTTTGAGCTCATTATGATGATGCATTACCGAGTGGGCCCAGTGATATCTCTCCGTCATACGGAGTGACAAATCCCAGTCTTGATCCGTGTCAACCCAACAGATACTTTCGGAGATACCCGTAGTCTACCTTTATAGTCACCCAGTTACGTTGTGACGTTTGGTATACCCAAAGCATTCCTACGGTATCCGGGAGTTACACGATCTCATGGTCTAAGGAAAAGATACTTGACATTGCAAAACTCTAGCAAATGAACTACACGATCTTCAAGCTATGTTTAGGATTGGGTCTTTGTCCATCACATCATTCTCCTAATGATGTGATCTCGTTATCAATGACATCCAATGTCCATAGTCAGGAAACCATGACTATCTGTTGATCAACGGGCTAGTCAACTAGAGGCTTACTAGGGACATGTTGGTGTCTGTTATTCACACATGTATTACGATTTCCGGATAACACAATTATAGCATGAATAAAGACAATTATCATGAACAAGGAAATATAATAATAATGCTTTTATTATTGCCTCTAGGGCATATTTCCAACAGTCTCCCACTTGCACTAGAGTCAATAATCTAGTTACATTGTGATGAATCGAACACCCATGGAATTCTGGTGCTGATCATGTTTTGCCCTAGGGAGAGGTTTAGTCAACGGATCTGCTACATTCAGGTCCGTATGTACTTTACAAATTTCTATGTCTCCATCTTGAACATTTTCACGAATGGAGTTGAAGCGACGCTTGATGTGCCTTGTCTTCTTGTGAAACCTGGGCTCCTTGGCAAGTGCAATAGCTCCAGTGTTGTCACAGAAGAGCTTGATCGGCCCCGACGCATTGGGTATGACTCCGAGGTCGGTGATGAACTCCTTCACCCAAATTGCCTCATGTGCTGCCTCCGAGGCTGCCATGTACTCTGCTTCACACGTAGATCCCGCCACGACGCTTTGCTTGCAACTGCACCAGCTTACTGCCCCACCATTCAAAATATACACGTATCCGGTTTGTGACTTCGAGTCATCCAGATCTGTGTCGAAGCTAGCGTCGACGTAACCCTTTACGACGAGCTCTTCGTCACCTCCATAAACGAGAAACATCTCCTTAGTCCTTTTCAGGTACTTCAGGATATTCTTGACCGCTGTCCAGTGTTCCTTGCCGGGATTACTTTGGTATCTTCCTACCAAACTTACGGCAAGGTTTACATCAGGTCTGGTACACAGCATGGCATACATAATAGAACCTATGGCTGAGGCATAGGGGATGACACTCATCTCTTCTATTTCTTCTGCCGTGGTCGGACTTTGAGCTGAGCTCAATTTCATACCTTGTAACACAGGCAAGAACCCCTTCTTAGACTGATCCATATTGAACTTCTTCAATATCTTATCAAGGTATGTACTTTGTGAAAGACCTATGAGGTGTCTCGATCTATCTCTATAGATTTTGATGCCTAATATATAAGCAGCTTCTCCAAGGTCCTTCATTGAAAAACTCTTATTCAAGTAGGCCTTAATGCTGTCCAAGAGTTCTATATCATTTCCCATCAAAAGTATGTCATCTACATATAATATGAGAAATGCTACAGAGCTCCCACTCACTTTCTTGTAAATGCAGGCTTCTCCATAAGTCTGTGTAAACCCAAACGCTTTGATCATCTCATCAAAGCGAATGTTCCAACTCCGAGATGCTTGCACCAGCCCATAAATCGAGCGTTGGAGCTTGCACACTTTGTCAGCATTCTTAGGATCGACAAAACCCTCCGGCTGCATCATATACAATTCTTCCTTAAGGAAACCATTAAGGAAAGCCGTTTTGACGTCCATTTGCCATATTTCATAATCGTAAAATGCGGCAATTGCTAACATGATTCGGACGGACTTTAGCTTCGCTACCGGTGAGAAAGTCTCATCGTAGTCAACCCCTTGAACTTGTCGATAACCCTTAGCGACAAGCCGAGCTTTATAGATGGTCACATTACCATCCGCGTCTGTCTTCTTCTTAAAGATCCATTTATTTTCTATGGCTCGCCGTTCAACGGGCAAGTCAGTCAAAGTCCACACTTCGTTTTCATACATGGATCCTATCTCGGATTTCATGGCTTCTAGCCATTTGTCGGAATCCGGGCCCGCCATTGCTTCTTCATAGTTCGAAGGTTCACCGTTGTCTAACAACATGATTTCCAAGACAGGGTTGCCGTACCACTCTGGTGCGGAACGTGTCCTTGTGGACCTTCGAATTTCAGTAGAAGCTAGATCAGAAGTATCTTGATCATTATCATTAACATCCTCTCTAGTCGGTGCTGGCACCTCAGGAACATTTTCATGAGTTGCGCCATTTTCCGGTACAAGAGGCAATACTTCATCTAGTTCTACTTTCCTCCCACTTACTTCTTTCGAGAGAAACTCCTTCTCTAGAAAGGATCCATTCTTGGCAACAAAGACCTTGCCTTCGGATCTGAGGTAGAAGGTATACCCAATAGTTTCTTTAGGGTATCCTATGAAGACGCATTTTTCCGACTTGGGTTCGAGCTTTTCAGGTTGAAGTTTCTTGACATAAGCATCGCATCCCCAAACTTTTAGAAATGACAGCTTAGGTTTCTTCCCAAACCATAATTCATACGGTGTCATCTCAACGGATTTTGACGGAGCCCTATTTAAAGTGAATGCGGCAGTCTCTAAAGCATAGCCCCAAAAAGATAGCGGTAAATCGGTAAGAGACATCATAGACCGCACCATATCTAATAGAGTGCGATTACGACGTTCGGACACACCGTTACGCTGAGGTGTTCCAGGCGGCGTTAGTTGTGAAACTATTCCACATTTTCTTAAGTGTGTGCCAAATTCGTGACTCAAGTATTCTCCTCCACGATCTGATCGTAGAAACTTGATTTTACTGTCACGTTGATTCTCGACCTCACTCTGAAATTCCTTAAACTTTTCAAAGGTTTCAGACTTGTGTTTCATTAAGTAGATATACCCATATCTACTCAAGTCATCAGTGAGAGTGAGAACATAACGATAGCCACCGCGTGCCTCAACGCTCATTGGACCGCACACATCAGTATGTATGATTTCCAATAAGTTGGTTGCTCGCTCCATTGTTCCTGAGAACGGAGTCTTGGTCATTTTACCCATAAGGCATGGTTCGCACGTGTCAAATGATTCATAGTCAAGAGACTCTAAAAGTCCATCTTTATGGAGCTTCTTCATGCGTTTGACACCTATGTGACCAAGGCGGCAGTGCCACAAATATGTGGGACTATCGTTATTAACCTTACATCTTTTGGTATTCACACTATGAACATGTGTAGCATTACGCTCGAGATTCATTAAGAATAAACCATTCACCACAGGAGCATGACCATAAAACATATCTCTCATATAAATAGAACAACCATTATTCTCGGATTTAAATGAGTAGCCATCTCGAATTAAACGAGATCCTGATACAATGTTCATGCTCAAAGCTGGTACTAAATAACAATTATTGAGGTTTAAAACTAATCCCGTAGGTAAATGAAGAGGTAGCGTGCCGACGGCGATCACATCGACTTTGGAACCATTCCCGACGCGCATCGTCACCTCGTCCTTCGCCAGTCTCCGCCTATTCCGTAGTTCCTGCTGTGAGTTACATATGTGAGCAACTGCACCGGTATCAAATACCCAAGAGCTACTACGATTACTGGTAAGGTACACATCAATTACATGTATATCACATATACCTTTTGTTTTGCCGGCCTTCTTGTCTGCTAAGTATTTGGGGCAGTTCCGCTTCCAGTGTCCGCTTCCCTTGCAATAAAAGCACTCAGTCTCAGGCTTGGGTCCATTCTTTGGCTTCTTCCCGGCAGCTTGCTTGCCGGGCGCGGCAACTTCCTTGCCGTCCTTCTTGAATGCTTTCTTACCCTTGCCCTTCTTGAACTTAGTGGTTTTATTGACCATCAACACTTGATGTTCCTTCTTGACTTCTACCTCTGCTGATTTCAGCATTGCAAACACCTCAGGAATGGTCTTTTGCATCCCTTGCATGTTGAAGTTCATCACAAAGCTCTTGTAGCTTGGTGGAAGCGACTGGAGGATTCTATCAATGACCGCATCGTCCGGGAGATTGACTCCCAGCTGAGACAAGCGGTTATGTAATCCAGACATAGTGAGTATGTGCTCACTGACAGAACTATTTTCCTCCATCTTACAGCTGAAGAACTTATCGGAGACTTCATATCTCTCGATTCGGGCATGAGCTTGGAAAACCATTTTCAGCTCTTCGAACATCTCATATGCTCCATGTCTCTCAAAACGCTTTTGGAGCCCCGGTTCTAAACTGTAAAGCATGCCGCACTTAACGAGGGAGTAGTCGTCAACACGTGTCTGCCAGGCGTTCATAACGTCTAGGTTCTGTGGGACGGGAGCTTCACCTAGCGGTGCTTGTAGGACGTAATCTTTCTTGGCAGCTATGAGGATGATCCTCAGGTTCCGGACCCAGTCCGTATAGTTGCTGCCATCGTCTTTCAGCTTGGTTTTCTCTAGGAACGCGTTGAAGTTGAGGACTACGTGGGCCATTTGATCTACAAGACATATTGTAAAATGTTTTTAGACTAATGTTCATGATAATAAAGTTCATCTTAATCAAATTATATAATGAACTCCCACTTAGATTAGACATCCCTCTAGTCCTCTAAGTATTACATGATCCGAGTTAACTAGGCCGTGTCCGATCATCACGTGAGACGGACTAGTCAACGTCGGTGAACATCTTCATGTTGATCGCATCTTCTATACGACTCATGCTCGACCTTTCGGTCTTCTGTGTTCCGAGGCCATGTCTGTACATGCTAGGCTCGTCAAGTTAACCCTAAGTGTTTTGCATGTGTAAAACTGTCTTACACCCGTTGTATGTGAACGTAAGAATCTATCACACCCGATCATCACGTGGTGCTTCAAAACGACGAACTTTAGCAACGGTGCACAGTTAGGGGAGAACACTTCTTGAAATTGTTATGAGGGATCATCTTATTTACTACCGTCGTTCTAAGTAAACAAGATGCAAAACATGATAAACATCACATGTAATCAAATAATAAACGTGACATGATATGGCCATTATCACATAGCTCCTTTGATCTCCATCTTGGGGCTTCATGATCATCCTGTCACCGGCATGACACCATGATCTCCATCATTGTGCCTCCATGAAGTTGCTCGCCAACTATTACTTCTACTACTACGGCTAACGCGTTTAGCAATAAAGTAAAGTAATTTACATGGCGTTTCTTGATGACACGCAGGTCATATAAAAGAATAAAGACAACTCCTATGGCTCCTGCCGGTTGTCATACTCATCGACATGCAAGTCGTGATTCCTATTACAATAGCATGAACATCTCATACATCACATATAGATCATTCATCATTCATCACAACTTTGGCTATATCATATCACAAACCACTTGCTGCAAAAACAAGTTAGACGTCCTCTAATTGTTGTTGCAAGTTTTACGTGGCTGAATTAGGGTTCTAGCAAGAACGTTTTCTTACCTACGTGAAAGCCACAACGTGATTTGTCAACTTCTATTTACCCTTCATAAGGACCCTGTTCATCGAATCCGCTCCAGCTAAAGTGGGAGAGACAGACACCCGCCAGCCACCTTATGCAACTAGTGCATGTTAGTCGGTGGAACCGGTCTCACGTAAGCGTACGTGTAAGGTTGGTCCGGGCCGCTTCATCCCACAATACCGCTGAAGCAAGAAAAGACTAGTAGCGGCAAGAAGGTTGACAAATCCACGCCCACAACGAATTGTGTTCTACTCGCGCAAGAAGAACTACGCATAGACCTAGCTCATGATGCCACTGTTGGGGAACGTTGCAGAAAACAAAAATTTTCCTACTCGTTTCACCAAGATCATCTAGGAGTTCATCTAGCAACGAGTCACGAGATGCATCTACATACCTTTGTAGATCGCGAGCGGAAGCGTTCGTTAGAACGAGGTTGATGTTGTCGAACACGACGTGATCCAAATCACCGATGACCAGCGCCGAACGGACGGCACCTCCGCGTTCAACACACGTACGGGACGGGAGACGTCTCCTCCTTCTTGATCCAGCAAGGGGGAAGGAGAGGTTGACGAAGATCCAGCAGCACGACGGCGTGATGGTGGATGCAGGGCGTCACGACAGCAGGGCTTCGCCGTGTACTACGAGAGAGAAAGGTGTAACAGGGAGAGAGGGAAGCACCAAAGGCGTGGGCTTCAAGTCCCTCCTCTCCCCCACTATATATAGGGGTGCAAAGGGGGGGGGCGCCGGCCCTGGTAGATGGGATCTACCAGGGGGGGCGGCGGCCAAGGGGTGGGGGCTTGCCCCCCAAGCAAGGGGGCGCCCCCCTTAGGGTTCCCCCCCCACCAACCCTAGGCGCATGGGCCTTGGGGGGGATGGCGCCCCAGCCCACTATGGGCTGGGTTCCCACCTATTTCAGCCCAAGGAGCCCTCCGGGATAGGTGGCCCCACCCGGTGGACCCCCGGGACCCTTCCGGTGGTCCCGGTACAATACCGGGTACCCCGAAACTTGCCCCGATGGCCGAAACTGCACATCCTATATATAATTCTTTACCTCCGGACCATTCCGGAACTCCTCGTGACGTCCGGGATCTCATCCGGGACCCCGAACAACATTCGGGTTACTGCATATACTTATCTTTACAACCCTAGCGTCACCGAACCTTAAGTGTGTAGACCCTACGGGTTCGGGAGACAAGCAGACATGACCGAGACGACTCTCCAGTCAATAACCAACAGCGGGATCTGGATACCCATGTTGGCTCCCACATGCTCCACGATGATTTCATCGGATGAACCACGATGTCGAGGATTCAATCAACCCCGTATGCAATTCCCTTTGTCAATCGATATATTACTAGCCCGAGATTCGATCGTCGGTATCCCAATACCTCGTTCAATCTCGTTACCGGCAAGTCACTTTACTCGTACCGTAATGCATGATCCCGTGACCAGACACTTGGTCACTTTGAGCTCATTATGATGATGCATTACCGAGTGGGCCCAGTGATATCTCTCCGTCATACGGAGTGACAAATCCCAGTCTTGATCCGTGTCAACCCAACAGATACTTTCGGAGATACCCGTAGTCTACCTTTATAGTCACCCAGTTACGTTGTGACGTTTGGTATACCCAAAGCATTCCTACGGTATCCGGGAGTTACACGATCTCATTGAAAAACTCCTTTCAAAAACTCCTTTATGCTTTCCAGAAAGTTCTACATTATTTCCGATCAACAATATGTCATTCACATATACTTAACAGAAATTTTGTAGTGCTCCCACTCACTTATAGGCTTCACCGCAAGTCTGTATAAAACCATATGCTTTGATCACTTTATTAAAGCATATATTCCAACTCCGAGATGCTTGCACCAGTCCATAGATGGATCGCTGGAGCTTGCTCACTTTGTTAGCACCTTTGGGATCGACAAAACCTTCTGTTTGCATCATATACAACTCTTCTTTAAGAAATCTATTAAGAAATGCAGTTTTGACATCCATTTGCTAGATTTCATAAAATGCAGCAACTGCTAACATGATTCGAACAGACTTATAAGCATCGATACGAGTGAGAAAAATTCATCGTAGTCAACACCTTGAACTTGTCAAAAACATTTTGCGACAATTTGAGCTTTGTAGATAGTAACACTACTATCAGCATCCGCCTTCCTCTTGAAGATCCATTTATTCTCAATGACTCACCGATCATCAGGCAAGTCAATCAAAGTCCATACTTTGTTCTCATACATGAATCCCATCTCAGATTTCATGGCGCCAAGCCATTTTGCGGAATCTGGGCTCTTCATCGCTTCCTCATAGTTCGTAGGTTCGTCATGGTCTAGTAACATGACTTCCAGAACAGGATTAGCGTACCATTCTGGTGCGGACCGTACTCGGTTTGACCTACGAGGTTCGGTAGTAACTTGATCTGAAGTTTCATGATCATCATCATTAGCTTCCTCACTAGTTGGTGTAGGAATCGTTGGAACTGATTTCTGTGATGAACTACTTTCCAATTCGGGAGAAGGTACAATTACCTCATCAAGTTCTACTTTCCTCCCACTCACTTCTTTCGAGAGAAACTCCTTCTCTAGAAAGGATCCATTCTTAGCAACTAATATCTTGCCTTCGGATATGTTATAGAAGGTGTACCCAATAGTTACTTTTGGGTATCCTATGAAGACGCACTTCTCCGATTCGGGTTTGAGCTTATCAGAATGAAACTTTTTCACATAAGCATCGCAACCCCAAACTTTAAGAAATGATAGCTTAGGTTTCTTGCTAAACCACAGTTCATACGGTGTCATCTGAACGGATTTAGATGGTGCTCTATTTAACATGAATGCAGCTGTCTCTAATGCATAACCCCAAAACAAAAGTGGTAAATCGATAAGAGACATCATAGATCGCACCATATCCAATAAAGTACGGTTACAACGTTCGGACACACCATTATGCTATGGTGTTCCAGGTGCGTGAGTTGCGAAACTATTCCACATTGTTTCAAATGAAGACCAAACTCGTAACTCAAATATTCGCCTCCGCGATCAGATCGTAGAAACTTTATTTTCTTGCTACGATGATTTTCCACTTCACTCTGAAATTCTTTGAACTTTTCAAATGTTTCAGACTTATGTTTCATTAAGTAGATATACCCATATCTGCTCAAACCATCTGTGAAGGTCAGAAAATAATGATACCCGCCGCGAGCCTCAACACTTATCGGATCACATACATCAGTATGTATTATTTCCAATAAGTCAGTTGCTCGCTCCATTGTTCCGGAGAACAGAGTCTTAGTCATCTTTTGGCTTCAATATTATGAATATGTGTATTACTATGTTCGAGATTCAATAAACCATTTATATTGAGTGTATGACCATAGAAGGTTTTATTCATGTAAATAGAACAGCAATTATTCTATGACTTAATTGAATAACCTTATTGCAATAAATATGATCCAGTCATATTTATGCTCAGCGCAAACACCAAATAACATTTATTTTAGGTTCAACACTAATCCCGAAGGTAAAGGGAGTGTGCGATGGTGATCTTATCAACCTTGGAATCACTTCCAACTCTCATCATCACCTCGCCCTTAACTAGTCTCTGTTTATTTTGCAACTCCTGTTTCGAGTTACTACGCTTAGCAACTGAACCAGTATCAAATACTGAGGGGTTGCTATAAACACTAGTAAAGTACACATCAATAACATGTATATCAAATATACCTTTGTTCACTTTGCCATCCTTCTTATCCGCCAAGTATCTAGGGCAGTTCCACTTCCAGTGACCATTTCCTTTGAAGTATAAGAACTCAGTTTCAGGCTTGGGTCTAGCTTTGGGCTTCTTCATGGGAGTAGCAACTTGCTTTCCATTCTTCTTGAAGTTCCCTTTCTTTCCCTTGCCCTTTTACTTGAAACTAGTGGTCTTGTCAACCATCAACACTTGATGCTTTTTCTTGATTTCTACCTTCGCTGATTTCAGCATCGCGAAGAGCTTTGGGAATCGTTTCCATTATCCCTGGCATATTATAGTTCATCACTAAGTTCTAGTAACTTGGTGATAGTGACTAGAGAACTCTGTCAATCACTATATTATCGGGAAGATTAACTCCCACTTGATTCAAGTGATTGTAGTACTCAGACATTCTGAGCACATGCTCACTCGTTGAGCTATTCTCCTCCATCTTGTAGGAAAAGTACTGTCAGAGGTCTCATACCTCTCGACATGGGCATGAGTATGAGATACCAATTTCAACTCTTGGAACATCTTGTATGCTCCGTGGTGTTCAAAACATTTTCGAAGTCCCGGTTCTAAGCCGTAAAGCATGGTGCACTAAACTATCAAGTAGTCATCATACCGAGCTTGTCAAACGTTCATAACGTCTGCATCTGCTCTTGCAATAGGTCTGTCACCTAGTGGTGCATCAAGGACATAATTCTTCTGTGCAGCAATGAGGATATAATCCTCAGATCATGGACCTAGTTCGCATCATTGCTACTATCATCTTTCAACATAGTTTTTTCTCTAGGAACATATCAAAAAAATGGGGAGCTACATCGCGAGCTATTGATCTACAACATAGTTATGCAAATACTATCAGGACTAAGTTCATGATAAATTAAAGTTCAATTAATCATATTACTTAAGAACCCCCACTTATATAGACATCCCTCTAGTCATCTAAATGATCACGTGATCCAAATCAACTAAACCATGTCCGATCATCACGTGAGATGGAGTAGTATTCAATGGTGAACATCATTATGTTGATCATATCTACTATATGATTCACGCTCGAACTTTCGGTCTCCAGTGTTCCGAGGCCATATCTACATATGCTAGGCTCGTCAAGTTTAACCCGAGTATTCCGCGTGTGCAAAACTGACTTGCACCCATTTTATGTGAATGTAGAGCTTATCACACCCGATCATCACGTGGTGTCTCGGCACGACAAACTGTCGCAACGGTGCATACTCTGGGGGAACACTTATGCCTTGAAATTTAGTGAGAGACCATCTTATAATGCTACCATGAACTAAGCAAAATAAGATGCATAAAGGATAAACATCACATGCAATCAATATAAGTGATATGATATGGCCATCATCATCTTGTGCCTTTGATCTCCATCTCCAAAGCACCGTCATGATCACCATCGTCACCGGATTGACACCTTGATCTCCATCGAAGCATCGTTGTCGTCTCACCAACTATTGCTTCTACGACTATCGCTACCGCTTAGTGATAAAGTAAAGCAATTACATGGCGAATGCATTTTATACAATAAAGCGACAACCATATGGCTCCTGCCAGTTTGCCGATAACTGTGTTACAAAACATGATCATCTCATACAATAAAATTTAGCATCATATCTTGACCATATCACATCACAACATGCCCTGCAAAAACAAGTTAGACGTCCTCTACTTTGTTGTTGCAAGTTTTACGTGGCTGCTATGGGCCGAGCAAGAGCCGTTCTTACCTACGCATCAAAAACCACAATGCGGTATAGTGATTGCTTTTTGATCTTTAGAAAGAACCATGTTCATTGAATCCGATTCAACTAAATTTGGAGAAACAGACACCCACTAGCCACTTGTGTGCGAAGCACGTCGGTAGAACCAGTCTCGCGTAAGCGTACACGTAATGTCGGTCTGAGCCGCTTCGTCCAACAATACCGCTGAATCAAGAATCAACTAGTGACGGCAAGCAATATGTATATACCCACGCCCACAACTCCTTTGTGTTCTACTCGTGCATATAACATCTACGCATAGACCTTGCTCGGATGCCGCTGTTGGGGAACGCAGTAATTTCAACAAATTTCCTACGCACACGCAAGATCATGGTGATGCATAGCAACGATAGGGGAAGAGTGTGGTCCACGTACCCTCGTAGACCGTAAGCGGAAGCGCTATGACAACGCGGTTGATGTAGTCGTGAGTCTTCACGATCAACCGATCCTAGTACCGAAAGTACGACACCTTCATGTTCTGCACACGTTCGGCTCGGTGACGTCCCACGAACTCACGATCCAGCAGAGTGTCGAGGGAGAGCTTTGTCAGCACGACGGCGTGATGATGGTGATGATGATGCTACCGGAACAGGGCTTCGCCTAAGCACCGCTATGATATGACCGAGGTGGATTATGGTGGAGGGGGCACTGCACACGATTGGAAACAATCAACTTGTGTGTTCTAGGGTGCCCCTGCCCCGTATATAAAGGAGCAAGGGGGGAGGCCGGCCGGCCCTTGGGGCGCGCCAGGAGAGGAGGAGTCCTCCTCCTAGTAGAAGTAGGACTCCCCTTTCCTACTCCTACTTGGAGGGGGAAGGAAGGAGGAGAGGGAGAAGGAAAGGGGGCGCCGCCCCCCCCCCTTCCCTAGTCCAATTCGGACCAGACGGGGAGGGGGCGCGCGGCCTACCCTGGCCAGCCCTCTCTCTCTCTCCACTAAGGCCCATGTGGGCCATTAGTTCTCCCGGGGGTTCCGGTAACCCTACGGTACTCCGGTTTTCTCCGAAATCACCCGGAACACTTCCGGTGTCCGAATATAGCCGTCTAATATATCAATCTTTATGTTTCGGCCATTTTGAGAATCCTCGTCATGTCCGTGATCATATCCGGGACTCCGAACTACCTTTGGTACATCAAAACACATAAACTCATAATACCGATCGTCACCGAACATTAAGCGTGCGGACCCTACGGGTTCGAGAACTATGTAGACATGACCGAGACACGTCTCCGGTCAATAACCAACAGAGGAACCTGGATGTTCATATTGGCTCCCACATATTCTACGAAGATCTTTATCGGTCAAACCGCATAACGATATATGTTGTTCCCTTTGTCATCGGTATGTTACTTGCCCGAGATTCGATCGTCGGTATCTCAATACCTAGTTCAATCTCGTTCCGGTAAGTCTCTTTACTCGTTTCGTAATGCATCATCCCATAACTAACTCATTAGTCACATTGCTTGCAAGTCTTATAGTGATGTGCATTACCGAGAGGGCCCTGATACGTCTCCAACGCATCTATAATTTTTGATTGCTCCATGCTATATTATCTACTGTTTTGGGCAATATTGGGCTTTATTATCCACTTTTATATTACTTTTGGGACTAACCTATTAACCGGAGGCCCAGCCCAGATTTGTTGTTTTATGCCTATTTCAGTGTTTCGAAGAAAAGGAATATCAGACGGAGTCGAAACGGAACGAAATCAACTGGAGAAGTTACTTTTGGAAGGAAACACACCTGATGAACTTGGACCCCACGTCCGGGGAGACACGAGGTGCTCACGAGGGTGGGGGCGCCCCCCCTAGGGCGCGCCCCCCTGTCTCGTGGGACCCCCGTGGCTCCTCCAACATCCTCCCTGCACCCATATATACCCACATGACCTAAAACTTCCAGAACGCACAATAGATCGGGAGTTCCGCTGCCAGAAGCCTCCGTAGCCACCGAAAACCAATCTAGACCTGTTCCGGCACCCTGCCGGAGGGGGCAATCCCTCTCCGGTGGCCATCTTCATCATCCCGGTGCTCTCCATGACGAGGAGGGAGTAGTTCTCCCTCGGGGCTGAGGGTATGTACCAGTAGCTATGTGTTTGATCTCTCTCTCTCTCTCTCTCTCTCTCTCTCTCTCTCTCTCTCGTGTTCTTGAGATGATACGATCTTGATGTATCGCGAGCTTTGCTATTATAGTTGGATCTTATGTTTCTCCTCCCCCTCTTCTCTCTTGTAATTAATTGAGTTTTCCCTTTGAAGTTATCTTATCGGATTGAGTCTTTAAAGATTTGAGAACACTTGATGTATGTCTTGTCGTGGATATCTGTGGTGACAATGGGATACCAGGTGCCACTTGATGTATGTTAAGGTGACCAACTTGCGGGTTTCGTGACATTGGGAACCTATGCCTAAGGGTTGGCACACGTTTTCGTCGTGATTCTCCAGTAGAACGTTGGGGCACTCTTTGAGGATCTATGTGTTGGTTGAATAGATGAATCTGAGATTGTGTGATGCATATCGTACAATCATACCCACGGATACTTGAGGTGACATTGGAGTATGTAGGTGACATTAGGGTTTTGGTTGATTTGTGTCTTAAGGTGTTATTCTAGTACGAACTCTAGGGCTGTTTGTGACACTTATAGGAATAGCCCAACGGATTGATTGGAAAGAATAACTTTGAGGTGGTTTCGTACCATACCATAATCTCTTCGTTTGTTCTCCGCTATTAGTGACTTTGGAGTGACTCTTTGTTGCATGTTGAGGGATAGTTATGTGATCCAATTATGTTAGTATTGTTGAGGGAACTTACACTAGTGAAAGTATGAACCCTAGGCCTTGTTTACCATCATTGCAATACCGTTTACGCTCACTTTTATCACTTGCTACCTTGCTGTTTTTATAATTTCAGATTACAAAAACTATTATCTACTATCCATATTGCATTTGTATCACCATCTCTTCGCCGAACTAGTGCACCTATACAATTTACCATTGTATTGGGTGTGTTGGGGACACAAGAGACTCTTTGTTATTTGGTTGTAGGGTTGCTTGGGAGAGACCATCTTCATCCTACGCCTCCTACGAATTGATAAACCTTAGGTCATCCACTTGAGGGAAATTTGCTACTGTCCTACAAACCTCTGCACTTGGAGGCCCAACAACGTCTACAAGAAGAAGGTTGTGTAGTAGACATCAGGCTCAGAGATACCTTTCCGACAATCGGATTGACAAATCCTAATCTCAATCCATGCAAACTCAACAAACACCATCGAAGACACCTGTAGAGCACCTCTATAATCACTCAGTTACGTTGTGAAGTTTGGTAGCACATAAAGTGTTCCTCCGGTATTCGGGAGTTGCATGATCTCATAGTCATAGGAACATGTATAAGTTTTGGAGAAAGCAATAGCAACAAACTAACCGATCATCGTGCTAAGCTAATGGATGGGTCAAGTCAATCACATCATTCTATAATGATGTGATCCCGTTAATCAAATGACAACTCATGTCCATGGTCAGGAAACATAACCATCATTGATTCAACAATCTAGTCAAGTAGAGGCATACCAGTGACACTCTGTTTGTCTATGTATTCACACATGTACTAAGTTTCCGGTTAATACAATACTAGCATGAATAATAAACATTTATCATGATATAAGGAAATATAAATAACAACTTTATTATTGCCTCTAGGGCATATTTCCTTCACCTCATAGTTCGTAGGTTCGTCATGGTCAAGTAACATGACGTCCAGAACAGGATTACCGTACCACTCTGGTGTGAATCTTACTCTGGTTGACCTACGAGGTTCGGTAGTAACTTGATCAGAAGTTTCATCATCATCATCATTAATTTCCTCACTAATTGGTGTAGGAATCACTGGAACTGATTTCTGTGATGAACTACTTTCCAATAAGGGAGAAGGTACAATTACCTCATCAAGTTCTACTTCCTCCCACTCACTTCTTTTAAGAGAAACTCCTTCTCTAGAAAGGATCCATTCTTAGCAACGAATATCTTGCCTTCGGATCTGTGATAGAAGGTGTACCCAACAGTATCCTTTGGGTATCATATGAAGACGCATTTCTCCGATTTGCGTTCGAGCTTATCCGGTTGAAGCTTTTTCACATAAGCATCGCAGCCCCAAACTTTAAGAAATGACAACTTGGGTTTCTTGCCAAACCACAGTTCATATGGTGTCGTCTCAACGGATTTCGATGGTGCCCTATTTAACGTGAATGCAGCCGTCTCTAAAGCATAACCCCAAAATGATAGTGGTAAATCAGTAAGAGACATCATAGGTTGCACCATATCTAATAAAGTGCGGTTACGACGTTCGGACACACCATTACGCTATGGTGTTCTAGGTGGCGTGAGTTGCGAAACTATTCCGCATTGTTTCAAATGAAGACCAAACTCATAACTCAAATATTCACCTCCACGATCAGATCGTAGAAACTTAATTTTCTTATTACGATGATTTTCTACTTCACTCTAAAATTCTTTGAACTTTCCAAATGTTTCAGACTTATCTTTCATCAAGTAGATATACCCATATCTACTCAAATCATCTGTGAAGGTCGGGAAATAACAATACTCGTCGCGAGCATCAACACTCATCGGACCGCATACCTGAGTATGTATTGTTTCCAATAAGTCTCTTGCTCGCTCCATTGTTCCGGGGAACGGAGTCTTAGTCATCTTGTCCATGAGGCATGGTTCACAAGCATCAAGTGATTCATAATTAAATGATTCCAAAAGCCCATAAGCATGGAGTTTCTTCATGCGCTTTACACCAATATGACCTAAACGGCAGTGCCACAAATAAGTTGCATTATCATTATTAAACTTATATCTTTTGGCTTCAATACTATGAATATGTGTATCACTACTATCGAGATTCAATAAAAATAGACCACTCATCAAGGGTGCATGACCATAAAAGATATTACTCATATAAATAGAACAACCATTATTCTCCGATTTAAATGAATAACCGTCTCACATTAAACACGATCCAGATATAATGTTCATGCTTAACACTGGCACCAAATAACAATTATTCAGGTCTAAAACTAATCCCGAAGGTAGATGTAGAGGTAGCGTGCCGACCGCGATCACATTGACTTTGGAACTATTTCCCACGCGCATCGTGACGTCATCCTTAGCCAATCTTCGCTTAATCCGTATCCCCTGTTTCGAGTTGCAAATATGAGGAACAGAATCAGTATCAAATGCCCAGGCACTACTGCGAGCATTAGTAAGGTACACATCAATAACATGTATATCAAATATACCTTTCACTTTGCCATCCTTCTTATCCGCCAAATACTTGGGGCAGTTGCGCTTCCAGTGACTAGTCCCTTTGCAGTAGAAGCACTCAGTCTCAGGCTTAGGTCCAGACCTGGGCTTCTTCACTTGAGCAGCAACTTGCTTTTCGTTCTTCTTGAAGTTCCTCTTCTTCCCTTTGCCCTTTTCTTGAAACTAGTGGTCTTGTTAACCATCAACACTTGATGCTCCTTCTTGATTTCTACCTCCACGGCCTTTAGCATTGCGAAGAGCTCGGGAATTGTCTTATCCATCCCTTGCATATTATAGTTCATCACGAAGCTCTTGTAGCTTGGTGGCAGTGATTGAAGAACTCTATCAATGACACTATCATGAGGAAGATTAACTCCCAGTTGAGTCAAGTGGTTGTGGTACCCAAACATTCTGAGTATATCTTCACTGACAGAAATATTCTCCTCCATTTTGCAGCTGTAGAACTTATTGGAGACTTCATATCTCTCAATCCGGCATTTGCTTGAAATATTAACTTCAACTCCTGGAACCTCTCATATGCTCCATGACGTTCAAAACGTCGTTGAAGTCCCGATTCTAAGCCTTAAAGCATGGCACACTAAACTATCGAGTAGTCATCAGCTTTGCTCTGCCAGACGTTCATACCATATGGAGTTGCTCCTGCAACGGGCTTTGCACCTAGCTGTCCTTCCAGGACGTAATGCTTCTGTGCAGCAATGAGGATAATCCTCAAGTTACGGATCCAGTCCGTGTAGTTGCTACCATCATCTTTCAACCTAGCTTTCTCTAGGAACGCATTAAAATTCAAAGGAACAGTAGCACAAGCCATTTATCTACATCAACATAGACATGCAAAATACTATCAGGTACTAAGTTCATGATAAATTAAAGTTCAATTAATCATATTACTTAAGAACTCCCACTTAGATAGACATCCCTCTAGTCATCTAAATGATCATGTGATCCATATCAACTAAACCATGTCCGATCATCACGTGAGATGGAGAAGTTTTCAATGGTGAACATCACTATGTTGATCATATCTACTATATGATTCACGCTCGACCTTTCGGTCTCAGTGTTCCGAGGCCATATCTGCATATGCTAGGCTCGTCAAGTTTAACATGAGTATTCTGCTTGTGCAAAACTGGCTTGCACCCATTGTATGTGAACATAGAGCTTATAACACCCGATCATCACGTGGTGTCTCGGCACGACGAACTGTAGCAACGGTGCATACTCAGGGAGAACACTTGTACCTTGAAATTTAGTGAGAGATCATCTTATAATGCTACCGCCGTACTAAGCAAAATAAGATGCATAAAGGATAAACATCACATGCAATCAAAATAAGTGATATGATATGGCCATCATCATCTTGTGCTTTTGATCTCCATCTCCAAAGCACCGTCATGATCACCATCATCATCGGCTTGACACCTTGATCTCCATCGTAGCATCGTTGTCGTCTCGCCAACTATTGCTTCTACGACTATCACTACCACTTAGTGATAAAGTAAAGAAATTACATGGCGATTGCATTTCATACAATAAAGTGACAACCATATGGCTCCTGCTAGTTGACGATAACTGTACAAAACATGATCATCTCATACAACAATTTATATCATCACGTCTTGACCATATCACATCACAACATGCCCTACAAAAACAAGTTAAACGTCCTCTACTTTGTTGTTGCAAGTTTTACGTGGCTGCTACGGGCTTCTAGCAAGAACCATTCTTAGCTACGCATCAAAAGAACAATGATTTTTTGTCATGTGTGTTGTTTTAACCTTCAACAAGGACCGGGCGTAGTCAAACTCGATTCAACTAAAGTTGGAGAAACAGACACCCACTAGCCACCTGTGTGCGAAGCACGTCGGTAGAACCAGTCTCATGAATGTGGTCATGTAATGTCGGTCTGGGCCGCTTCATCCAACAATACCGCCAAATCAAAGTAAGACATGCTAGTAAGCAGTATGACTATTATCACCCACAACTCATTGTGTTCTACTCGTGCATATACCATCTACGCATAGACCTGGCTCGGATGCCACTGTTGGGGAACGCAATATTTCAAAAAAATTATCTACGATCATGCAAGATCTATCTAGGATATGCATAGCAACGAGAGGAGAGAATGTGCCTACGTACCCTCGTAGACCGAAAGCGAAAGCGTTTAGTAACACGGTTGATGTAGTCGAACGTCTTTGCGATCCAACAGATCCAAGTACTGAACGCACGGCACCTCCGCGATCAGCACATGTTCAGCTCGATGACGTCTGTCGAACTCTTGATCCAGTTGAGGCCGAGAGAGAGTTCCGTCAGCATGACGGCATGGTGATGGTGATGATGAAGTTACCGACGCAGGGCTTCGCCTAAGCACTACAACGATATGACTGAGGTGTGTAACTGTGGAGGGGGGCACCGCACACGGCTAAAAGATCAACTTGTGTGTCTATGGGGTGCCCCCTAGCCACGTATATAGAGGAGGGTAGGGAAGAGGTGGCCGGCCCTAAGGGGGCGCGCCAGGTGTGGGGAATCCTACTAGGACTCCCCCTCTTTCCTATTCCTAGTAGGAGAAGGAGGGAAGGAGAAGGAGGAGAGAAGGAAAGGGGGGCCGCCCGCCCAACCCTAACCCAATTCGGATTGGGCTTGGGGGGGGGCGCCACTAGGCCCGTGAGGCCCAATAACTTTTCAGGGGGGGGGGTTCCGGTAACCCCCGGTACTCCGAAGCTCATCCGAAACGACCTGAACCATCCCGGTGTCTGAATGTAACCTTCCAATATATGAATCTTTATGTCTCTACCATTTCGAGACTCCTCGTCATGTCCGTGATCTCATCGGGACTCCGAACAACCTTCGGTCATCAAATCACATAACTCATAATACAAATCGTCATCGAGCGTTAAGTGTGCGGACCCTACAGGTTCGAGAACTATGTAGACATGACCGAGACACATCTCCGGTCAATAACCAATAGCGGAACCTGGATGCTCATATTGGCTCCTACATATTCTACAAAGATCTTTATCAGTCAAACCGCATAGCAACATACGTTGTTCCCTTTGTCATTGGTATGTTACTTGCCCGAGATACGATCGTCGGTATCATCATACCTACTTCAATCTCTTCACAGGCAAGTCTCTTTAGTCGTTCTATAATGCATCATCCCATGACTAACTCATTAGTCACATTGCTTGCAAGGCTCATAGTGATGTGCATTACCGAGAGGGCCCGGAGATACCTCTCCGATACACGGAGTGAAAAATCCTAATCTCGATCTATGCCAACTCAACAAACACCATCGGAGACACATGTAGAGCATCTTTATAATCACCTAGTTACGTTGTGATGTTTGATAGCACACAAGGTGTTCCTCCGGTATTCGAGAGTTGCATAATCTCATAGTGTGAGGAACATGTATAAGTCGTGAAGAAAGCAATAGCAGAAAAACTAAACGATCATTATGTTAAGCTAAAGGATGGATCTTGTCCATCACATAATTCTCTAATGATGTGATCCTATTCATCAAATGACAACACATGTCTATGGCTAGGAAACTTAACCATCTTTGATTAACGAGCTAGTCAAGTAGATGCATACTAGGGACACTCTGTTTATCTATGTATTCACACATGTACTAAGTGTCCGGTTAATACAATTCTAGCATGAATAATAAACATTTATCATGATATGAGGAAATATAAATAACAACTTTATTATTGCCTCTAGGGCATATTTCCTTCATGGAGGCCCAACACGAATCTATAAGACTAAGTTGTGTAGTAGACATCACACCCCACCACGACTAAGACGCCGAAGCAGGAAACCATACCTGTCATCTACGAACCACGAACACAACACATGTCGCGTCTTCCATATGTCGTCAATGCACACCATAATCTACATCCGCTCCTGGACTACCACCCAAGCTCTGCGCCGAAGCTGGAGCAAACGTCGTCGCAACGGCGGAGCCCGAGGACACAGGTCCACCACGAGGATGCCGCCAGCACGCTATCCTTACTTGAACAACCTAGTTTCCAAATCCAACCCCAACCATAGAACCGATGGCCTTGTCAGGGAAGGATCCAAAGAATCTTTATTCAACGTCGTCATCGTCGTCACCGAAGCCAAAACGATGAACAGCCTAAAAGCCTAGACCATGAGAGAGTAAAAACGATCCACGCGCGTGGATCCAGTGTCCCCCCTCACCACCGACAACTGAGGTCGCCGACGAAGGGGAGCCGCCGGAGGGTGGCACTGGAAGATTGGCCTCTCCTGGCAGCGACTAGGGTTCTAGCCGCCAGGGACCACTAGTCTCTAGGTGTTGGTAGGTTTGGTTCACCTCATCCCTCGGTATTCTCCTCCCACGACCCTTTGGCTTTTGGTTGATTTTTTTGATAGTCTCAACTGATGCAGCACAAAATAAAGACCAACATAAATACAAAAACTTGTGATAATATAAGGTAAATCAGTACTTTTCAAAATCATGTTCTACATTAACTAAATCAAATCAAATAAATCTTTCCAAAATCTCAACCAAATCAAAACTTTTCTTGCCTTTTCCTTTCCATACCTTAATCAAATCAAATCTTACCATAACCTCAACTAAATCAAAAAATTCTTTGCCTTCTCTCGAAATAGGCTCTCACCCCATTTTATAAATAAATCAAACACCCATACAACCAGAACCACAGTGGCAAAGCAACTAAGATGGCTGGAGCAACATCACAATCATGCCCATAGAAAGCATAAGTGAAATAGGAAAAGAAAACAACCAAGTGGCATGCATCATGACGAGAGTACGAAGATGACAATTTTCGCTATCCTCAACTAAAATTAAATCTTATCAAAATCTAAAATATGATGGGTGTGAGGTGTACATTGGACATGCTTGGTGTTGAACCGCAAAAAAAAATATATGCGCAATGCACAGACAGTTAGCTAGTTAAGCTTAAATGACCGAATCCTGCTAGCGCTAAAATGGCATGGCAAAAAAAACCCAAAATGATGACAGCTTTTTTTATTAATACCTAAAATGACTCAATCAAATTTTTGTGAGGGGTCTCGGTCTTTTTTTTTTGAGAAAGTGAGGGGTCTAGGTCAATTGTTTTGGGGGAAGATAGTTCTAAGCAAAGGTGTAGCCAGGCCCCAGACTAGCCGGGCCACGGGCCGAGACGTGACGCCGGTTTCCTTCTTCATTGGTATAGCATCTTCGATACTGTAGCACATATTCGGCCTGGGGCTTGCCTAGGGCCTGGCCCGGTCCTGGCTAAGCCAGTGGTCCGGTCTGGAGAAAAGTATTCCTTCTTTTTGATCAATATATATAAAGTTGGACAGCCTAAAAAATACAAAAAATACAAATATATATATATATATATAAAGTTGGCCTTTACCCCTAAAAAATACAAAATTGGTGGTGTGAACCAATTAGACTTTAGACTCTTTTTTAAGGCATCCGCGGTGCTAGAAAAAGACGATCTTTTGTCACGTCTTGTTGCACCTGTTTTATTTAGTGAACATGCATGTGATCGAAGATGGGACGTGGAGGAAAAAAATGGTGCTAGCTTAGACGTGAGAGGAATCATCCACAACAGGAAAATCATATCATGGTCCTTATCATTATATCTAACAAACAAGAGTAATGTTTATCTCATCTTAGTAGTGCTACTTTTTCGCTGGGCTCATCAACGGCAATGGGTGACTCAGGAACCTGGAGTCACGCAATTGCATTTGCCCTAGCTAACTAACATCCACTATAAATAAGGCAACATGCAAGCCCTCCGATTGCTCACTCCGTCACGTCCCGCGGGTCAGAGCGCATCTACACGTACGCCCGGCCTCCTCTTCAACTGACGCGAGTATAACTAGCCACCCATAGCGTGGACGCGGAAACTTTCCAAGGTGCGTAACGGCCTCTGCCCCGATCCCGGAGCAGAGCAACAGATAGAACCCTTCCTTCCTCTCCCGAGATCGATCGACGCCGGTAAGATGCTGCCGTACGCGACGGCCGGCGAGGCGGAGGCGGCGCTCGGCCGCGCCCTGACGTGGGCGGAGGCCGCGTGGCTCCGCTACTCGGCGTCGGTGCCGGACCGCTACCTCCACTGGCCCAACATCGCCATCACATTGGTCGTCTACACGCTGGCGCCGCTGCCCCTCGCCCTCTTCGACCTCGCCGCGCCGGCCGCCGCCGCACCGTACAAGCTGCAGCCCAAGGTGCAGCACCCGCCGGCCACCTTCTTCCGCTGCTACATGGACGCCGTTCGGGTCTCGCTGCTCATCATCGGACCATACCAACTCATCTCGTATCCTGCCGCCAAGGTCTACTACACCTCTTGCATTGTGACTTACTGGTTATAATTAGGAAATTAGGTTTTTTGTTCATGAAAAAAAAACATAAAAATGAAACTGGAGTAATGACTTAGATCTCGCCTACTATTACCGAGTTAGAAGATGGAAATTGCATGTGAACGTTGGAATCTTTGAGTACACACTTAATTTTCAATCGAAACTTCTGGACCTGAATTTAGATTGAAAAACAAATCACTAGATAAATACTGTGCACTAGTCTGTTATTAATTAGTAAAGATTCATGCTCTATATGGCGTTGATGTAGATTATTATAATCTCGTGTGACTGACCAATTTTTGTATGTTCTACTGTTTGCTAACAATTTTTTCCCTATTTCTGTCGCTATTTGTACGCAGAAGAGTGTAAAATAAGTCCAGTACAGCACAGTTCAGCAACTGCAAGCTGAGCCTCGTTGGATAAAGGTTCAGAGACGTAACTTAGGTCTTTTATCTGGATGAGTATTAGCTACCTAAAATTGATGGATATATAAAACATACATGGACATGGTGCATACAAATTTCAACTGATGTAGATGTAACTATTTAGAAATCCAATGACTGAAAAACACTAAGAGTAAGAACATGAGAAGAATCATTCGCAAAAAAAAAAAAACATGCGAAGTAACTAGGAAAGCACCTATATATGCTATAAGAAATTTAAGTGCCTAGAGAACAAACTTCCAAGAAAACAACTCAGTTTCTATATTGTGTGTTTGTTAGATAATGGACATACGGACGGGACTTCCATTGCCGTCAATGGGGGAGATAGCGGCACAACTGACGGTATACTTCTTGGTGGAAGATTATCTGAACTACTGGCTTCATCGGCTGTTGCACACAAAATGGGGCTACGAAAAGATCCACCATGTTCACCATGAGTTCACGGCACCTATGGCGTATGCCGCATGGTATGGACACTGGGCTGAGATGCTCATCCTTGCCGTGCCCTCCTTGGCTGGCCCTGCTCTCGTCCCATGCCATGTTACCACGCTGTGGATCTGGTTTGCTGCACGTTTGGTTGAGAGCCTCAACATACATAGCGGGTAACATCACTTCACTCCATCTAACGGGCTTTTTTTCTTCTTAAATTCAGATATCTGACTTGTTTCATTTAAACATATTGAGACCAATCAAATTAACTATAAACATGTTCTTTTGTGACCGGAGAAAAAACAAGCTTTGTAACATGTGTCTTGTATAATAATTCTTTGACTACAGATTTAAGTTGCCATTCAACGCTGAGAAGTATATACCGTTCTATGGAGGGGCGGAGCACCATGACTACCATCACTACATAGGAGGGCAGAGCAAGAGCAACTTCGCTCCTGTTTTCACCTACTGTGATTATATTTATGGAACGGACAAGGTATCTAGAGTTCTGCTATCTTACACTTGAATGATTTAAAACCATATGAATTAAGAACTGATGGCAGGTCACTAAGTCATCTTTCGATCTTTTTTTAGGGCTACAGATATCACAAGGCAACTCTGGCAAAGGTAAGCTTCTACCAATCTTTTTTTAAGAAGCGTCTTTTCAACAATCAACATTATCTATGCTTAAGCATAATAATATTTCACGCCAACTGTTACAATAATAGTGTGATATGTTGGCTCTTTTTCCTTGAAAACTTGTCCACTTCCTAGGGCAACTTGTCCACTTCCTAGGGCGTGGCATCTTGGTTCTCTGCTAAAGAACATTATTTGACTCCCACCAACCATAGGTTGGATAGATTGATTTTGGATTTCCACTATGATTATTCTTTTCCTGTACTTGTGAACAATTCCTGATATTTTTTCCTTAAGAAATAAGTTTAAAATTATTCATGTTGGTGGGATGGACTCCCTCCCTTCACAAATATAAGATGGTCTAATTTTTTGTGAATCGGATGTATATAAATACATTTTAGTGTGTGTGTTCATTCATTTTAGTCCATGTGTAGTCCATATTGAGATATCCAAACCATCTTATATTTGTAAATGGAGTATATAATACATACACGCACCCATACCTTAATTATCAGTTAGCTATAGGGAAAGTTTATAAGTTTATATTGTCAATTCTTATTCTCTTAAACTTGTAATATGACTCAATACATAGGGAAACAAAAATGAAGGTATTTATTTTACAGACTACCTGCATCCTAGGATTTGTTGAGGAGGCAAACATCTGGTATTATCTTAACTTTGTTTGTTTTTGTATCATTGCATCGAACAGCTGAAGGAGTTGGCAGGCAGCGACGTTCAGAAAGGAGTCGACAATGGATTCAACAATGGAAAGCAGGACTAGAGAGAGGTTGGCTTCAGAGGACTCATGGTCATACAAATCCTATCACTAATTCAAGTGGTCTCCGGATATATATCCCCATGATGGAGTACACTAGCATAAATAATTGTTCTATGCCAATCATCAACGTTGAGTGGCTCGTGAACCACCGGCAGAGTCGTTCCAAGTGTTAATTATTTCCAGTTCTCCATTCGTACACATAGCTCCACTTCTTCTCTATTATCGAATGTAATAATGATGCTTAGTTCGTGATATGCTTGAAAGTGTGCTTCTTTGCATACTACGTGACATGTCTCTAGCAAGCAGGCATGTGGGAACCGTCAAATATGGAGACATAGTCGATAGCATTTGCGTTTGTACTTCCAATATCAGATGTTGTACATAATTGGACAATCTATCTTTTTCCCTATATTTACGATATATGTTGTCTTTCGGTGATCAGTATTTTTTGTGAGGTTTTCTTTTGGGGGAATTTTCGATGAGCAATATGAGTATTGAGACTACAAAATTCTAGAGGATCACCTTGGCAATCTTGTTAGTTAGAATTGATGTGTTTGGTTTTAGCCTAACTTCTACGACAAAATAGTTGACTAGCCAAAATTTTGATGGAACTTTTGCTTGCCTTTGAATTGGTCAACAACGGCTAGAAAAAAAATAGAATGGGTACAAAAACATTGGCATGCCAAGACGTTGGTAGCTATCCAAACATAGACCAATTTTTTTTTGTCATGACCAGAAAGTTGATAGGGCGTGAGTGTTGGCCACCATCCAAACATACCCAAACTGTGCAGGTAAGTATTATTCCTCGATCGCCCGAGAAATCTCCAGAAAGCATTCATGCAAGGATGTTTTTCAGCTTCTTCGTTCTATCGGCTCTTATCTATCATGCGGCTTGTGCTTTCTCTATAAAGCGGGGTGATATGCCCATTTCGCATATATCACGTCACTTTTGCAGTGTTTTACACCTGACAGAGATCAAATCACTACAAGGTTCACGATGGCGACTGCAAACTATGTCTTGTAAATAAAGGAAAGAACATCCAAATTTACGAGAAGATACAATTAGCAAAATGTTAGCCCAGGGATTGTCGCTTTGTACGGTAACAACTATCCGTGGACCGGAGGGGATAGATTTCCCCAGTTACTTGTAACATGTGGAAGAGTGGATAGAGCCCTGCCCGTAGTGGGCGGAACCCATGTTAGTATATTTCTTATCGTGAACGTGACATCGCATCGCAAACCAGAAGACGAAAGCTGGGGAAAACGACAACTCAAAAGTTAGCCAGGCCTTAGCAAGTATCGTGGATCCAATTGTTGCTTTTCCTTCTCTTAATTTCCTTTTATTGCCGTTCCTAACAGAAAAAGGTAATCATATTGATAGGGATAAACGATGTCTTCTCTTACGCAAGGTGGTTAGTAGTTCTAGTGCAGTTCATCCACATGGACAAGTGTTCCTTTTGGTAACTTCTAGAAATGTTCCACTTTTAGTCCTAGTGCGAGAATGATTCTCGATAGATAGGCTAAACGTATGTGATTTGTTACGTATCCCTTTTGTTTTCAATTCTAATACGTTTTGGATATATCAATATGGATTACATACGGATTGAAATGAGTGAACAAACACATCAAAACACGTTTATATATATTTGATTAAGAAAAAGTAAGAATATCTTATAATTCGAAACGGAGAGAGTACTCGGGAAATACAATGAAACTTGTTAGGGCATCTCCAAAGGCAACCCGAAAAAACCTCCCACATTCATCCACAAACAGGGGACCAGTCTGCGGACACGGATGCGGGAGGACGTCATCCAACGCTAGCTGCATACATTTTCACAACAATTCAAATCAACCGGGTGAAATTCGTGCAAACACGATGAATTTTGATATAAACACATCGGATTTCATTGGACGTAGGATAATTTGCTTATAAAACTGGACTTCGTCCAGTGAACTAAAACCCTAAACCATCCTATACTTTACGGTGACCTCGTAGCCAATGCTGGGCTGGCCGGCTCCTCCTCCTCCCTCATTGTCGCCCGACCCGCCGTTGGAGTTGGAGTCGTCGGGTTTGGGGCTGCGGAAGGTGGTCGCGCCGCGACAGGGCTTCCTGGCGGCCGCCTGACGCTCGCCGATGATCCTCTCCGCTTCCTCCTGCACCGTGCGCAATGCGCCCGCGGCCACCGATAACGTGGGTTGGGGGAGAAAGCGGCGGTCGTTGAAGGCGTCGTCGTTGGCGACGGCGGTGATCTCGACGAGGGACCATTCCTCGCCGTACTTGGCCATATCCCCATCGAGGCAGCGGAGACGGTGCTTGGCCGTCTTCGACGTCGCCTCAGAGCGGTCCAGGGCCCAGGCGTGCGCCAGGTATAGGTCCGCCGCGATGTGTGGGAGCGGGACGTCGGAGTCCGCGAACTGGGATCGGCGCGCGGCATTGCGCCAGTCCCGCCAGAGCTGCTCCCAGTAGGCGTACTCCTACGCCGTCATGGCGCTCCGGGACGATGACGACGAGGAGCCGCCGCAGAGGTAGTGTTGAATGCGCCCGCGCGCCTTGGGCATGGCGGCGGCGGAGAGCATGGAGGGGATGCCGGCTCCAGCTTCATGAGGAGGAGTGCCCCCAGGTGGCGGGGCCGGGCTGTTGGTGTGGACAACGGAGCGATGGAGCATCAGCTCCATTTCCTCCTCGAACTCCGCATATGGGCCGGCGTAGACATGGCCCGGCATCGCTGGCGTGGACTGCGGCGGCGGCGGCTGCTGGTCCTCCTGGTCGGCGGAGGAGATGACGATCTCCACCCACGTCGAGTCGCCGCCTGCCAACGAGAACGACGGCCCCGGAGGTCGAGGGCGGCGTCTCCACGAGCCGCCAGATCCCGCCCCAGAACCGCCTGCCGGCGCCGGTGCCCAGGATTTTCCCATCGTCGGAGATGTGGAGGAGGGGGTGCGACGAGGAGGTGTATGAGGAAGGAGGAGGGTGTGATGTGGATCACGCCGGAGCGTGGCTTAAATAGTCGCGGCCAGCCATGCGAAGGGTCGATCAGCCGCTTCAATGCGGTGCAACGGCCAGAGTTGGTTCCTGGCGAACGTGCGTTCGCATTGAAGCGACGACTGCCGAGAGATCACGTCGGTCAGCGCCGCCCTCCCCCCTCTGGTCACACCGCGTCATCATTGCCGACCTTCGCGTGCTTTGGGCCGGTATGAATGCGACGTGGTAAGCGGCACGTGCATCGGAAGGAAAGCACATGAGGGGCAGGTGACGGGTTTTTGGTATGCCAGGGCAGTCAGAAGCGGGCTTGAGAGCGGTCCGGACTCCCGCAAACCTCCCCACTTTGTCTCCGATTTGCGGGAGAAATCACGTATAGACCGCTTCATGGACCGATATGGCCGGCGTTGGATGGCTTCCGCGGTCCGGACGGTAACGGGAGGTTTACGGGTCTGCCTTGAAGATGCCCTTAGATACCGCTTTAAATGTTGTATGCTTATTTTATTTATTTGCAGGGAAATTAAATATTGTACGCTAAGAGCATCTTCAATAGATGATGTATATTTTGGTGCTCCAAATTGGTGATGTAAAAATTTGCATCACCAAAAAGTGATTTTTACATCTTCGAAAAAGGCTCAACTCCAATAGATGGTCCAAAACGAAGATGTAAAAGAGCAACTCTAATAGATGGTCCAAAACGAAGATGTAAAATTATGAAAACGACCAACTACTACTTCATCTCAACATAGTTCAAACATCAAATTCAAACATAGATGACATAAATTTAAACTAGCAGAACTACTCGTCGTCCGAGGGCATCCGGTACGACTCTTCAGAGTCATCCGAGAGCCCCCAGAACTCCTCGTCCTCCTCCAACGATGACTCGATGGGGATCATCATCGAGGGGCCGGCCTCGTCCTCCTTCTTTACGTCATCCTCCTCCTCCTCCTCCTTCTTCTTCTCCTCGGCATCACGCTTCCAGTAGAACTCCTGCTCGGCCTGGACGTACTCGGGATGCTCCCGCGCAAACCGAGCCATCACCGCCTTGCCACTCTCGCCGGGAGTGACGACAATCGCCGGTCTCTTCTTCTTCTTCTTCTTCTTCTTCTTCTTCTTCTTCTTCTTCGGCATCTCCTCCATCCGGATGCCCTACGGCACGAGCCACTCCGTCACCGCCTAGGTCTCGATCTCCGGAAAGTTGATGCCCGTCTTCTGCCATCCGGCACGCCACACCGCCACGTCGTAGGCACACGCGGCCTCTTCGGCGGTGCGATACGTGCCGAGCCACCAACGCCGCCCGGCGTCAGAGAACTCCACTCCGAAGTTCCCGGAGGGCTTTGCCCTCAATTTCGAAGAAACCCGACTTTCCCTTCGGCGTCTTCTTCGGTGCCATCGGGTGGTGGCAGTGGCCGGAGCGAGTCGGGGCGGCGGCGGGTGGAGAGAGGCCGGGATGGTGGCGTGCGGGCGGGGCAGAGGCGGATGGAGCAGGGCGGCGGCGTGCAGTGCGGCCAAGGGCATGCGGCGGCGGCGTGTAGTGCAGGCAGGGGCGGGCGGAGGCCAGAGCGGAGGCGGACGGGTTGGCGCGGGGCGGAGGCGGGCGGGGCTGAGGCGGACGGGGCCGGGGCTCGGTGCGGCGACGACCCAATCGACCCGTAGGACGGCGGACGGCGGCCCAGGCGGGGTGGAATCGGCGTCGAGGGTTGGGACGGGGCTGGATCTGCGGCGGGGCCGCGTCGGGAAGCTGCGGCGGGCGGGAGGAAGAAGGAGGAAATGAACTGAAGGGTGGTTGGGCGTTGGCGTGCGGCCGCGGTTTTTACATCTCCTACCTCCGGCGATGTAAATTTGCACCGCGAGGTGTCGTATTTTACATCTCCGGAAGGTGGAGATTTTTCTTTATACATATGGATCATGTGTTGGAGAGCTGTTTGTCTCAGAAGATTCAAAAGTTGGTCATCTATTAAAGATGATCTAAAATGCACTGCAACGCGGCAACAGAGGCTGTTACCTTACGTTGCGGGCTCTTGACATCCACATGAGCTTTATCCTTGAATAATACCACTGAAGTACTAACGACGGAGCACCAAACAAACGCTTTTGTGTTTTGTGGTTGTGCCAGTCGCTGAGGCATCAGTGGATAGACAAGTGTGACGCATGAGAATATATATCTAGTGATACCCGCTCAGATTACCATGATACCAGCATTCAAACAGAATTAGATATGCTCTAAGCAGCTATGATGTCACGGTGTATCATCTAAAAGTGATATCACTAGATATGCTCTTTCCAACACGAAACCAACGCAAGGGAGTAGTAAGTAGGTAACACCACTAACAGGCCATCGGACTCTCTAAAACAAAAACAGCAATGCTTGACCGTGTGTTATGTCATAAAGCTCCAAATCGAGCTTTGAGCTGCGTGTGTAAAAAAAAAACAGCAATAAATGGTCCTGTTTGTCTTTTCATTCATGCCGAAAGAGTATGTGCGTCTGAATTGATAATTTTTCACTTTTTCAAAAAAGGGGACTTTTATTCTTTCAAAGATTTAAGCATTACACCCGGTCTCTGCATAATTAAGATGCACAAACTCAAATAAGGTCTTTTTTTTGAGTAGTTTGGATTGCTTATCATATACTCCCTCCAGTCCTTTTTAGTTCGCATATAAGATTTGACTGAAGTCAAGCCTCGTAAAGTTTGACCAACTTTGTAGAAAAAAGTGTCAACATTCATAATCTGAAATCAATACCACTAGATGTGTCATGACTTAAAGTTTCATATTATATAACTTTAGCATGGCAGATGTTGATATTTTTTCATATAAATACGGTCAAACTTTGTGAAATTTGACTTCAGAGAATTCTAATATGCAGAGTAAAAATGACCGAAGGGAGTATGTCACATGATAAAATAAGGTCTTCTCACACAAACAAAAAATAAAAATGTTAAATACAAAGAAACATTTAGAGTATGTATAACGCCTAAAGCGGAGAGGGGCAATTCTAAAAGCATGCTGCCACCCATGTTAGATAAAAGTATCCCTCGCCGTATTCTCCCATTGTGTACACACCTCCGTAAATAGGCCTTGATTCTCCACGTGTTGTAGAGAGGACCATAACGAGGATTCTGGTACATATGTAGATAACCTGTAACAGAGAAGTACTTTTATCGTTAAAAACCTTATCATTTCTACATAACAAAAGCGACCAAATAACGACAAGTGCTCCCATCCCGAGAAGAGTTCTAAACCTGTGATCAATCCCATGTAACCAGTTGCCAAATATATTAGCAACACTACATGGAGGATACAAGCCATAAACTATTTGGAAGTCTGGCCATATAAAACGAGCTAATTTGCATTGGAAGAAGGAAAGACTTGCACGCAACCGTCTCCTCCTCTAAAAAATTTAGGGTTCCTCTGCCTCCCGCCGGCGTTGCCGCTGGTCCGCCTCGCCTCCGGTGGCCTTAGGGCCATGGGGGCGCGGTGGATCCCGAGCCTTGCCAATGGGAGAGCTCCGTTTTTAGATGTGTTTTGAGTTTTGTTAGGGTTTGTATCCTGCTCAGGAAGGCGAGACGGTGGCGGCTCCCTGAAAATGGAATAAAGTTCTCCCCGCCTAGCCCCCGTTCCAATGGTGCATCTAGCATCGCCGGTGGGAATGTGGAGATTTGTCTCTGGCAGATTTGTCTTGGGTGGGTGTGCTCGGATCTTTTCGTCATTTGTCTACGTTCGTGTGTCTTCAGGTTGGATTCTTCCGATCTACACTACTTTTCATCGGTGTCGGTTGCTGTTTTAGTGCGTTCGTCCTATGGGGCCTTAGCACGACGACTTCCCGACTGTCTACTACAACAAGTTTTGCCTAGCTCCGGTTAAGGAGGGGCGATGACGGCGGTGCACCTTCGGCTCGCTTCAGTGCTTGTAGTCGTCGTTAGGTGGTCTATGAATCTAAATGTATTTTTTATAATTTTTGGTGTTTGTTGTACTGACATGATCGAAGATGAATAGATCAGATATTTTCCTGCAAAAAAAATGCATTAGAAGAATAAATGTTTTATCGTTTCCTCGTGGTTACAATATATTGCGGACTTTCATGCCAATTCCTCTTAATAAGGTTATTTCTAGTAAGAATGACTCCGCGACGAAGATACCATGCAAAGATTTTATTCTTAAGTGGTACCTTCACCTTCTAGATTTTCTTATTATTATCAACTGACACATCAGATTGGATTAACGCTCTATACATAGACTTCACTGAGAATTGTCCATTCCCATGGAGGTTCCATCGAAATACATCAGACCCATGTAACAATTGCACCGTGGACAACCGCTGAAGCAGAATGTTCCATGACTGTAGTCTGGATCCAATTAAATCTCTTCTGAACGCCACATTTGGAGGAAATGATTCGGTTACCATGGCGATAGTATCACCCTTGTGGCGCACAATATTGTATAGAGCCAGATATTGTTCCCGGAGTGTGGCATTTCCTAGCCAGTTGTCCTCCCAAAATCTAATTCCGAGGGTCCTAGAATGATCCGTAGCAGAAGAAATATTTCTTCGTAGCCGTTAGACCCGCCCAAAAGTGGAAATCCCCAGGCTTCCACTATATTTGGGATACTGCCTTGGAACCCACATAATTCCTTCTTAGGAGGGTTTGACATACACCATCTCCCATTAGTAATTTAAACCACCATTTGCCAAGGAGGGCCCTATTCTTAACCTCAAGGTCATGAACGCCCAACCCGCCTTGGTTTGGGATGGCAAACCACACTCCGTTTAGCCAGTTGATATTTCTTTCTCTCGCCATCTCCTTGCCAAAAGAGTTTTGATCGAAAGTAATCCAATCTATATAAAACTCCTTTCAGCAACTGGAAGAAAGAAATCATATATAGTACCATATTACTTAGTACTGAATTTATGAGGATCAATCTTCCACCCAGAGACAACAGTTTACCTTTCCAACTGCTAAGTCTTTTTTGCAGTCTCTCCTCGACGTGTTTCCATTCAACATTTGTGAGTCTTCGATAATGTATCGGTATCCCCAAATATGTGATCGGAAATTGGCCAAACCCATATCTGAATAGTTCAGCGTATAGGTGGGCATTGTCTTGAGCCCCGCCAAAGCAAACCAATTCAGTTTTATGAAAATTGATCTTAAGACCCCGAGTTGCTCGAATGCTGATAAAATTAGTTTTAGATTTCTCGCTTTCGCGAGGTCATGATCCATGAAGAGAATAGTATCATCGGCATATTGAAGTACAGAGAGACCACCATCAACTAGTGTAACATCCCAAAATTCTAAATTTTGAAATGTTATATTAAATAAATAGTTTTGATTGATTGTTTTATTGTGGTGTGGTTGCTTGTGTGAAATTGAGTAAATTTGAAACTTTGAAAGTTAAATGAGAGAGAATAAAAGGACTTTCCCAAATTTTCACCTTGCATTTATGATATCCTTGAATTCAAATTTCATTTCATCACAAAACCCTAGAGAGAAGATGATATGACTTCTTCCATTTCATTAAATGAAAAAGGGGTTTGAAAATGTTTGAATTCCTTTTGGAAATATTCCAAATTCAGAAACTTTATGCAACTCAATGATTTCCATGAGAGAAGATAAAAATGATTTCTTAAAATTATATGAAATATGAGTTGGAAGTTTAAAAGAATCAAATTTAAAGTCCCTTTGAAGTTATTTTGAAACCCACTTTCAATTTGGAGTTATTTAGTTTTTATTCAAATTATTTTTCTCTAAAAATAAAATATATTAAAAATAGGGTAAAATGATTCCCTACAATAGAAAAATGGAGAGAAATAAATTTGAAGTTATTTTGGTATTTCAAAACATTTTTATTTGGTTTTAATTTGAACCAGTAGCACTGTTCACTTTGTTTAACTTTTTGTGGAATCTATTTGCCTCGTAAAATATGTTCATTATTTAGGAAAAAAATTCTGAAAATTTTGATATATAATATGCCTATGAACAATTTTATTTTTATTTTTGATATTTAGTTTCCTTTTTCTGTTTTATTTTAAAAAACAAAAACTATGCGTGCGCCTGGAACTAACAGTCACCCACGTGCGCAGCATAGTGGCATCGGGCGACCCATCATTTTATTTTTCTTCTCTCCTACATGGGCCAGGCCCAACCGGCCATATTCTTTCCCCAGTTTTTTTTTACAAATGTTTTTCTTTTTCAGTTGACCGAATAAAAAAAATGCAGCCACAGTGTACGTGGTGGGCCGGCCGGCGGAAGCCTTTTGGCCCATGGCGCACCTTTCCCCTTTGTCTCTTTTCGTTTCGTCTATATTTAGTCCCACATTGTCTAGCCTTTGACCTGTAAGCCTCTTTTTCACCTATAAATATAGACTCATAGAGCTTGCAAAAATCATCCGATTCAGATTAAATCAATACTAGTACAAATGCCCGTGCGTTGCAACGGGCAAAAAATATCAAAAAAAACTATTCCGGCGTGCTAGTACGCGCCACTTTTTGTATCCAACTCTAACAAACATAACAAATGGCAGAAGATAACATTACACATAGATCTACTCGAATGGCCACGCCATTGCTCTGATTGGAGTTTGCCATGAATGCAACAGGGAAAATTGGTGTGAATTCAAACTTAGTGATAATTGTTAGATGTCTCACATTTCGCAAAACCAGCTCCACGTGTCACTTCTTATATAAAACTCTTACAAACATCACAAAATAATGTAACCCTCACCTCCAGTGACAATGTGAAAGTAATGTTATTGTACCAAATCCTTCCAAAATTCAACTAAAGGAACATTACAAATAGTTATATTCAAGAATGGAGGAAAATATTGATCGTAGTATGAAGGTAACCTTTGTCAAACTTGGGAGATATGTTTGCTTAAAAATAGATAATGGCCACCATCATTCGGATATAAATTTTAGTAGCAACATACATTTTACTTTACATATCATGTAGCCAGCAATGTGTTTGATATTCAGTTAGGATATTGTTTAATAATACATGCAGGTGTAAGAGAACATAAAAACAGTGTGAGCTTAAGTTGGGTTTAACCCACCTTACCAACATAATTATTTCTATCTTTATTAGGTGGACCATGGACTTTAGAGTCATTTAAATCTAGGGGTGAACCACCATGGGCATGCCGTTGACCTAAAAGACAAATGATTTGATATCTTGACACACATCAACAACTGTGAATGAGGTGCAATACTCCACCGCTGAAATGAAATCAAAAGATAAAATTAGCAAAGCTAGAGGATTAGCATATATCTCCAGCGTGAGAATAATTCTGCAAAGCAAAAGAAAAGGAGATCATGCTATCAACATACATAGCTTGATGCCACATAAATTAACATGTTTAACCCTCACACACCCTGATCTTGAATGTATTTTGTTGCTGCATAAATATGAACAGAATGAATCAAACAAATCAAATAATCCTAGAGAATTAAGAGCCAACAATAGGCACATGACCGTGGTGCTGACATAACGACCGTTTTAGTACCAAATATATTCAGTGGGAAACTTTTGACTTCATAGAGAATGGAATGGGCATGGGCGGGGGTCTTCTCATACAGCTAATACCTTCTTGCTTTCTCATTTGGGACCTGAAAAGAAACAAGAAAAAAAAGTTGTGGCCATTAAAATCATTTACAATGTCAACTAAAAATATAGTATTCCCCATGACTCCTTACCAGAGAGTAGATGCTCCAAATGTATTAAGAACTTATTGTCCAACATTATAGTGATATAAGCAAAATCCAGGAAATTACTAAAGATTTTTTTACTCTTCTTGGAAATCAGATAAGCTTGTTTGGATGTAGCAGAACTTATGTCCAACATTACAGTGATATAGACATGTTATCAAAGTAATGCTACTGACATGCCCATGCGTGCGGCAATGGATATAAGCTGAGGCAATATATATGCTCATAGAGAGAGAATCCTTGAAAGGGTTGTTCTACAGTCTAAAAATATCATTAGTTCTCTCATGTATCTAAATATATATAAAAAAAATAATGGAGGTTTCATCCAGATTTCAATTCTTACCATTGGAAGTAGCTTAGCTTTCACCCCACATGTTCTGTCATATGATAACCTATCCAAGAAAAATCAAAACTTTCTTCAACCTACTTTTCGTAAAGAAGCGTGAAATTTTATAGCAAATGTTCCAGAAGCACATACATGGCACTTATATTTGCATATTCACAGAAATGGAGAATGATATAAAGAGGAATATTTTAGGCTGACAGTCCGACACTATGTCCGATGCGGTTCAGATGCATGTATTTCTATGGCTAGATATGCATATAATTTTACATATACACTGGGAACGTGCATCTGCCCTGCTACCAAAGTGACTATTCTACGTTCCCTATGAAAGTTGTGCTTCTGCCAGGCATTTGTGGGAACATATGACATGCATAATGCATGATAAATGAAGAAAAACAAGAGGACTGGAGATTAAAGTGAGAATGATTCCTATATTTTCATAAGTTTCTAAATTGGTCCCAATCCCACAAAAATAAAATAGGAGATACTCCTTTCTCTCTGTAATACCTTGATGTAGAATGTTACTAACCACTTGCTGATTTTTGAAATAGGTATACAACTACTGGCTTCAATGTTTTCCATCGACTCCGCATATATACACATCGGTAAACTGTACATTGGTATGCACTGCAAGCGCAACACATTTGATGTGAAACTGAAACTACACACTTCAGAGAAGAAGATTAAGAATAGCATAGAACCACATGACGTGAGACATTTATGAGTTCCACTTCAGCAACAATCATGCCTCCCATGCCTGCCTCTTGCAAGGTTAGCTTCAGTACATACCTCAAGCGGAGAACCGACAGATTGAGTTACGGCAAAGTGTGGAGCATCGAGCGGACGTCGGGCGAAATCAGCTGAGGTGACATTGAACAGCAACATCGAGCACGGAACTTGCGATGACATTGACCCGAGCTTGCATGGAGAGTTGCGGCTCCTCCTTCCGCTCCCACGTGGTGCCCAATGCCGCCGGTAGGACCTTGTGCACGGGAAGCCAACGACACGCAGTCGACATTAGATCAGAACAGTGGAGAGAGGACCCGGTCCGGTGGAAACAACAATGGCCATGGTTTTCCAAAGGCATGTACTGCAACATAATCATGGGCACTCGTCACTTCTGAATCCATATACCGCTGCAACAGTTTTTATCTGAAGCCAAGACAGATTCACTGCTCGCTTATCATGGAAATTCTCAGAACAACAACTACGCTGACAGGCACGATGACACCAGCCCCTTCACCAACCACAGAAACACAATCGTCTTCTTTCGCATGGGTTGTATGACGGCTGGCTGCTGCGGGTGCTCGACCTGTCGTCCATGATGCGGAGTTTGCACCACTCAAGGGATTTGAGTTTTCGAGCACCACGACGCTCGCGAGCCAGAGACCGGCCACCACATCATCTAGCCGCCGGCCGTCGTTCAATTAGCAATCGACGGACCATGAAGCAAGGCACTAATCCACAGAACCGCACGAGGAGCGGAAAAATCGAATCTTTGGGCTGCCTACCAATTAAGGAACAAGAGCAATGGGCTGATTATGTAAAATATGAGGTGTTTTTATGTAAAACATGCTGAGCGAAACGTTGTTCACTTAATCGTGGACTGCGGGTTGATTACCCAAAAGTACAGGGACTTTTTTGCAAAAGTACTAACGACGGACGACCAGAAGCAATCGCTAGTTTATTAGTAGGTAGAGATTTTGGTTTGACTAGATTCACTAAACAAAAATATATTTTTCTTCTTTTCGGCGGGACTTCTGAAAGTTGTCTCCTTTCTCCGAAGTCGTCTTTTCTCTATCTTATATATAATGTATCTTTCTTCGTATTTTTTTATATACTTCCGTAGCTTATTATTTCTAGACTAGTGTGACAAAATAATTAGATTATTAATTAATCTCTGTATTTACACTTTAGGCGTAGAAATCTTTTAGCAATAGCTCTTTTTCTTCCATAAAATAGCATGACCCTAATTTTTCAAATAGCCATAATTTTTTACTCATTTATTCAAATTAGATGAAACCAACGCCAATATTTTCGTCTTGGTTCCTCTTATCTAGTGAATCTATCAAATAAACTTTTTACAACTTTAAAATTTCTAAATTTGTTCAGATTCATATTCAAACTTCTTTTGATCATATCTTTTTATCTGTAGCTCCGTTTTCGATGAACCAAACTGCATCGGATTCGTATTGAAGTAGTCTTTCCATTCGCATAATTAGTGTCAGTTTTCCAACATATAATTTTGATCTTAGGCAGTTACTCTACTAGTCCACCAAAGAGTTGTTATACAACATTCTAAGCAGATTCAATGTCATATTGAATTACTTGTATCTTTTGTTTCGTTATTCCAAATCCACCGATTCTTTTTCCTACATTTTCACATTGACTTCCTACATCCAGTAGCATCATTAGTTTCAAATTTTGATCTTTTCAAATTTGAACGATTCAAAATTTGAACTCGAAACTTCACTTGATCATATCTTGTAAACTGTAGTGTTTTTTCAATTGATTCCTTTTTTTCAAATTGAATTCCTAGGCGTAATCTAACATCTTGAGGCATCACCACACTTTTTCACCGAAATTAGGATCTGATCTTGCAAAATAATTTGATTTGGTTCTTTTGGAGTTTTTGCAATGTTTCTTTGCCTTTTCTTTTGGATCTTTGAGTGATTGCTTATGTGTGGTTATAATTGCTTGCTTACGATAGATTGATCGGAGTGTGACGGGTAGAACTGTCAGGAATTATGAGTGTGAAGAATCTTCATCAACAGTACAAGGCAAGTTCACACTTTGATCATACTCTTCCTATACCCAATTTTACTTGCATTAGATACACCCTCAAAGATTGTTTTAGTAGGATTGGGAATATGTGGTTATTTACCTCTGTTATAAATCCTCGAGTACTGTGTGTCAGCATATCGATCCAGGGATGACACTTAAGCACAAAGACTTGATCCATTTGGGCCGGGTTGCTACAAGATGGTATCAGAGCACATGTTGACTGTAGGACATGACCCCTAGAAACTGGCAAGCCCATAGGAAAGATTTTCTCTAAAACTTTATTTTCAACAGGATCTTTTACCTCTCTTCCTTTTCGAGTTTTATCAAATATTCCCTTTTAGTTGGACAATACCATTTCCCCCTTTTGACCACACGAAGATTTGATTAATGAGACCACTTCAAGAAGTACAAGATATCGGATAACTAAGACCACTCCGGAATGAAGAGGATTTTACCGTGCATTATAATAATGGAAACTACAATGGTTGAAGACTAGGAGAAATTAAAGGCTCTGAAGAACCCCTGGCTTCCATATTTTAGATGAAGAGCTTCACCCTAAGGCAAGGACAATACTACGAATACTTTTCCTATGGTCCAACCCTTATGCAATTTGTCAGACTATTGAAGCTACCAATACCTGAGATCAAGGTGTGTCAGAAAAAGACCGGAATATGGAGCGTTAAAAACTCAAAGTCTTTGTCAAGAAAATCCTAAGGCAGGAGATATCAACTATGGAATGATAGCTCATGGCAATGACATGGGCATAAACACGGCTATCCATGATGTTATCGCCCGCTTATGCTATTGTCACCGTGCTGAGTTAAGCATGCATTTCTTCAGAAGGATTAGATGACAAAAGGGCTAATGGAGCACCTATCAGCAAAAGATGAAGTTTTAACCGTAGCTGGTGTATCACCAGGATCTAGAGTAGTACATCAAGAATTTTAAGATGGACCTACACGAAGCCGTATTTGACAAGGACCCAGAAGCTGGATGTAACCAAGCTGGAGGAGCAGGACCTCAAGATACCGGAGATTCGTCAGGAACTGAAGGACAGTAGGACCATGGTTCATGCCAAAGATGTTGAAACCCAGAAGTTTGGAATGCAACTCCAGAATATTAAAGGACGTCACGAGCGACTCTGCGTCAACAGAAGTGACCTGGCAGAAGAACTTGAGAAGATCAGCAAGCACGATCAGAAGAAGACCAAACCCCTGTCATATACTTATGTTTAGATGCAACGATTGTGAGCTGTCATTTGTTTGATGTTTTTTTGACAGCCACAAAATAAAATATGTCTCTTCAAAACTATTGTTTGTATTGTGTGTATCCCTCTCTATCTCTCTTATCTCACCCCGAAACCCTTGGAACCAATAGAGATGAATGGAGATGAACTCACATTTTTGGGACCGATAAGTCAATTGGAGATGGACCGATGGATTCAGAACATGGAAGATCACATGAAGAATAACACTATAGCCAGAAAGGATATGGCCCAGCATGCTCTTCAGTGCTTTGAAAGAGGTGTTGCTACTTGGTGGAGGATGTACCAAACCATCAATGGATGGCACGGAGTAACCACTTGGAAAGAATTTAAGTTGACTCTGCAAAAGTCTCGGCTTGTGTCCCAGAAATTGAAGCCTTATGGAAATGATATGAAGAAACCTTGTGCATGCAAGCTCTGTGGAGAAATAGGACACAACCATAAAGGACACAAGGATGAATGCCCTCATTGTGAAGAAAGTCATGATACGTCTCCGTCATATCTACTTTTCCAAACACTTTTACCCTTGTTTTAGACTCTAACTTGCATGATTTGAATGGAACTAACCCAGACTAACGTTGTTTTCAGCAGAATTGCCATGGTGTTATTTTTGTGCAGAAATAAAAGTTCTCGGAATGGCTTGAAAATCAACTGAGATTATTTTTGGAATATATAAAAAATATTGGCCAAAAGATTCCACGTTAGGGCGCCCACACCCTTTCCATGAGGGTGGGGGCGCGCCTACCCCCTTGGCGTGCCCCCCTGCCTCGTGACCCCCTGACGCTCCACCGACCTCAACTCCAAGTCCATATATTCGTGTTCGGGGAGAAAGAAATTAGAGAGAAGGATTCATCATGTTTTACGATAAGGAGCCACCGCCAAGCCCTAAACTCTCTCGGGAGGGCTGATCTGGATTCCGTTCGGGGCTCCGGAGAGGGGAATCCGTCGCCATCGTCATCATCCATCACCAATTTCATGATGCTCACTGTCGTGCGTGAGTAATTCCATCGTAGGCTTGCTGTACAGTGATGGGTTGGATGATATTTATCATGTAATCAAGTTAGTTTTGTTAGGGTTTGATCCCTAGTATCCACTATGTTCTGAGATTGATGTTGCTATGACTTTGCTATGCTTAATGCTTGTCACTAGGGCCCGAGTGCCATGATTTCAGATCTGAACCTATTATGTTTTCATGAATATATGTGAGTTCTTGACCCTATCTTGCAAGTCTATAGTCACCTATTATGTGTTATAATCCGTTAACCCTGAAGTGACAATAATCGGGATACTTAACGGTGATGACCGTAGTTTGAGGAGTTCATGTATTCACTATGTGTTAATGCTTTGGTCCAGTACTCTACTAAAAGGAGGCCTTAATATCCCTTAGTTTCCAATAGGACCCCGCTGCCACGGGAGGGTAGGACAAAAGATGTCATGCAAGTTCTTTTCCATAAGCACATATGACTATATTCGGAATACATGCCTACATTACATTGATGAACTAGAGCTAGTTTTGTGTCACCCTATGTTATAACTGTTGCATGATTGATCGCATCCAACATAATTATCCATCACTGATCCATTGCCTACGAGCTTTTCATATATTGTTCTTCGCTTATTTACTTTTCCGTTGCTACTGTTACAATCACTATAAAACCCAAAAATATTACTTTTGCTACCGTTACCACTACTATCATATTACTTTGCTACTAAATACTTTGCTACAGATATTAATTTTCCAGGTGTGGTTGAATTGACAACTCAGCTGCTAATACTTGAGAATATTCTTTGGTTCCCCTTGTGTCGAATCAATAAATTTGGGTTGAATACTCTACCCTCGAAAACTATTGCGATCCCCTATACTTGTGGGTTATCAAGACTATTTTTGGCGCCGTTGCGAGGGAGCGTAGCTCTATTCTTTGAGTCACTTGGGATTTATATCTGTTGATCACTATGAAGAACTTGAAAGATAAAATAACCAAGTTTTTCCCTCAACTACGAGGGGAGGTAAGGAACTGCCATCTAGCTCTGCACTTGATTCACCTTCTGTTTTGAGTAAACTTGCGACACCTACACCTGCTATTCATTCTGATATGTCGCACGTTATTGATGATTCCACTTCTGCTTTGCATGATACTTATGATGAAACTACTTCTATGGTTGATAATACTGTGCCACTAGGTGAATTTCTTGATGAACAACTTGCTAGGGCTAGAGAGAATGAAATTATTAAAAATGATAATATTGATGAAAGTGATGATGAAGATTCTCCCCCTAGATATGAATTGCCTGTTGTGCTTGAGGGTTATGTTATGGATGAAGAAACTACTAGAGACTTCTTAGCTTGCAATGATAGATCTGATCTTAACAAATTATTAGCTAAGCTCAAAGAAAAGTCTTTGAATGCTAGAATGAAATATGACCCTGTTTTTGCTACTTCACCTATCTTTATTACTGATAAGGATTATGATTTCTCTGTCGATCCTGAGTTAATTACTTTGGTTGAATCTGATCCTTTTTATGGCTATGAATCTGAAACTGTTGTGGCACATCTCACTAAATTAAATGATATAGCCACCCTGTTTACTCATGATGAGAAAACTCGCTATTACTTTATCCTTAAGTTGTTTCCGTTCTCATTAAAGGGTGATGCTATGATACGTCTCCAACCTATCTATAATTTTTGCTTGCTCCATGCTATATTATCTTCTGTTTTAGACATTATTGGACTTTATTTTCCACTTTTATATTATTTTTGGGACTAACCTATTAACCGGAGGCCCAGCCTAGAATTGCTATTTTTTGCCTGTTTAAGGGTTTCGAAGAAAAGGAATATCAAACGGAGTCCAAACGGAATGAAAGCTTCGGAAACGTGATTTTCTCATCAGATAAGATCCAGGAGACTTGGACCCTCGGTCAAGAAAGCCACGAGGTGGTCACGAGGGTAGGGGGCGCGCCCCCTGCCTCGTGGGCCCCTCGAAGCTCCACCGATGTACTTCTTCCTCCTATATATATCCACGTCCCCCCAAACGATCGGGGACGGAGCCAAAAACCTAATTCCACCGCCGCAACTTTCTATATCCACGAGATCCCATCTTGGGGCTTGTTCTGGAGCTCCGCCGGAGGGGGCATCGATCACGGAGGGCTTCTACATCATCATCCAAGCCCCTCCGATGAAGTGTGAGTAGTTTACTTCAGACCTACGGGTCCATAGCTAGGAGCTAGATGGCTTCTTCTCTCTTTTTGGATCTCAATACAATGTTCTCCCCCTCTCTCGTGGAGATCTGTTCGATGTAATCTTCTTTTTGCGGTGTGTTTGTTGAGACCGATGAATTGTGGGTTTATGATCTAGTCTATCTATGAATAATATTTGAATCTTCTCTAAATTCTTTTATGTATGATTGGTTATATTTGCAAGTCTCTTCGAATTATCAGTTTGGTTTGGCTTACTAGAGTGGTTGTTCTTGCCATGGGAGAAGTGCTTAGCTTTGGATTCAATCTTGCGGTGTCCTTTCCCAGTGACAGAAGGGGCAGCAAGGCACGTATTGTATTGTTTCCATCGAGGATAACAAGATGGTTTTTTTATCATATTGCATGAAACTATCCCTCTACATCATGTCATCTTGCTTAAGGCGTTACTCTGTTTTTAACTTAATACTCTAGATGCATGCTGGATAGCGGTCGACGAGTGGAGTAATAGTAGTAGATGCAAAATCGTTTCGGTCTACTTGTCTTGGACGTGATGCCTATATACATGATCATACCTAGATATTCTCACAACTATGCTCAATTCTGTCAATTGCTCAACAGTAATTTGTTCACCTACCGTAGAATACTTATGCTCTTGAGAGAAGCCACTAGTGAAACCTATGCCCCCCCAGTCTCTTTTTCATCATATCAATCTGCATCACTTTATTATTGCTTTGCTTTTACTTTGCTTTTACTTTATTTACTTTGCATCTCTATACCAAAAATACCAAAAATATTATTTATCATCTCTATCAGATCTCACTTTCGTAAGTGACCGTGAAGGGATTGACAACCCCTAAGCGCGTTGGTTGCGTTGAGCTATTGTTTTTGTGTAGGTACGAGGGACTCGAGCGTAGCCTCCTACTGGATTGATACCTTGGTTCTCAAGAACCGAGGGAAATACTTACGCTACTTTGCTGCATCATCCCTTCCTCTTCGGGGAAATCCAACGCAGTGCTCAAGAGGTAGCAAGAAGGATTTCTGGCGCTGTTGCCGGGGAGTCTGCGCAAAAGTCAACATACCAAGTACCCATCACAATCCCTATCTCCCGCATTACATTATTTTCCATTTGCCTCTCGTTTTCCTCTCCCCCAATTCACCCTTGCCATTTTATTCGCCATCTCTCTCTATCCTCCCTCTCTATTTGCCTCTTTTTGCCTGTTTCTTGCTTGTTCGTATGGTTAGAATAGTCGTTTATTTATTACTAAACAGAGAACCTAAGATTTATGGATCCTCATCCGCTTGCTAATCTTTTTAAGAGATCCAGTTATGTTGAACCAATTGCTAGTGAGTTTTGTGCACTAGATTATCTTTATGAAGTTTTGCTTGAAATTCGTGAATCTGAAAATTGCGATGAAGTATTTTATGAAGTGATTCATGATAGATCTTTGAATAAAAAGCATGATTGCAATGATGTTATTATAAATTCTATTAATGTGAATTGTGCTAATAATATGCAAAACCCTAAGCTTGGGGATACTAGTTTCGCTATGTCCTCTACTTGTTGCAATGATCATGATTGGGGTGATTCTTCTTATGATCTTGAAAATTTATTTAAGCCCCATGATGAATATGAGATTGATAATAGTGTTTGCAATATTATTGAAAATGGGTTTGGAAGAGTGTCAACTTTAGATCCCACATATTTGGAGAATGTTCAATCTTATGAAAATCTTGATAAAAGTGGGTTTGGAGAAGTCATGACTTTCGTTAATGTTAATCCCACTATTTTGGAAGAGTGTCAACTTTGCATGCATGTGGATCATGTTGAAAATATTTTAGGTGATAGCTATTTTGTTGAATTTGCTTATGATCGTACATGTAGTTACTATGAGAGAGGAAAATATGGTTATAGAAATTTTCATGTTACTAAATTACCTCTCGTTATGTTGAGATTGCTATTGTTTCTTTCCTCTTCCTTGCATATGCTAGTTTTTGCTTGCCTATAAGATGCCTATGCATAGGAATTATCTTAGACTTAGATGTGTTCATCACATGCTTTATGATGCTCCTTTTGTTCTTCAATTCTTGTCTTTCATGTGAGCATTGTTAAAATTATCAATGCCTAGCTTTAAGGCTTTAAAGAAAAGCGCTTGTTGGGAGACAACCCAATATTTATCCTTCCTGTTATTTAATAAATTATTTAGCCTCTGTTTTGGTTGTGTTTTTTGTGTTTAATTAGTGTTTGTGCCAAGTATAACCGTTGGGAAGACTTGGGGAAAAGTCTTGTTGAACTTGCTGTAAAAAATAGAAACTTTAGCGCTCACGAGAACTGCTGTAATTTTTATTTGGAAAGTGCTATTTAGTTAATTATTTTTGAAGATGATTAATAGATAAATTCCTCACGTCCAGAAATTTATTTTAGAATTTTTGGGGTTCCATATCTTGCGCTAGCTACAGATTACTACAGATTGTTCTGTTTTTGACAGATTCTATTTTTCGTGTGTTGTTTGCTTATTTTGATGAATCTGTGGCCAGTAAAATAGTTTATAATCCATAGAGAAGTTGGAATACAGTAGGTATAACACCCATATAAATAAAGAATGAGTTCATTACAGTACCTTGAAGTGGTATTTTGTTTTCTTTCGCTAACGGAACTCACGAGATTTTCTACTTTAAGTTTTGTGTTGTGAAGTTTTCAAGTTTTGGGTAAAGATTTGATGGATTATGGAAAAAGAAGTGGCAAGAGCCTAAGCTTGGGGATGCCCATGGCACCCCCAAGATAATCTAAGGACACCTAAAAGCCAAAGCTTGGGGATGCCCGGAAGGCATCCCCTCTTTCGTCTACTTCTATCGGTAAATTTACTTGGAGCTATATTTTTATTCACCACATGATATGTGTTTTGCTTGGAGCGTCTTTTATGATTTGAGTCTTTGCTTGTTAGTATACCACAATCATCCTTTCTGTATAGACCTTTTGAGAGAGCCATACATGATTTGGAATTTGATAGAATACTCTATGTGCTTCACTTATATCTTTTTAGCTTCATAGTTTTCCTCTAGTGCTTCACTTATATCTTTTAGAGCATGGTGGTGGATTTGTTTTATAGAAACTATTGATCTCTCATGCTTCACTTAGAGAGTCATAATAGCATGGTAATTTGCTTAAAATCCTAATATGCTTGGTATGCAAGATTAATAATAAAACTTTCTTATGAGTGTGTTGAATACTAAGAAAAGTTTGATGCTTGATGATTGTTTTGAGATATGGAGGTAATAATATCAAAGTCATGCTAGTTGAGTAGTTGTGAAATTGAGAAATAATTGTGTTGAGGTTTGCAAGTCCCATAGCATGCACGTATGGTAAACGTTATGCAACAAATTTGAAACATGAGGTGTTATTTGATTGTCTTCCTTATGAGTGGCGGTCGGGGACGAGCGATGGTCTTTTCCTACCAATCTGTCCCCCTAGGAGCATGCGCGTAGTGCCGAGGTTTTTGATGACTTATAGATTTTTGCAATAAGTATGTGAGTTCTTTATGACTAATGTTGAGTCCATGGATTATACGCACTCTCACCCTTCCATCCTTGCTAGCCTCTTCGGTACCGTGCATTGCCCTTTTCTCACATTGAGAGTTGGCGCAAACTTCGCTGGTGCATCCAAACCCCGTGATATGATACGCTCTTTCACACATTCACCTCCTTATATCTTCCTCAAAACAGCCACCATACCTACCTATTATGGCATTTCCATAGCCATTCCGAGATATATTGCCATGCTACTTTCCATCATTCCGTTCATCATGACACATTAATCATTGTCATATTGCTTAGCATGATCATGTAATTGACATAGTATTTGTAGCAAAGCCACCGTTCATAATTCTTTCATACATGTCACTCTTGGTTCATTGCATATCCCGGTACACCGCCGGAGGCATTCATATAGAGTCATCTTTGTTCTAGTATCGAGTTGTAATCATTGAGTTGTAAATAAATAGAAGTGTGATGATCATCATTATTAGAACATTGTCCCAAGTGAGGAATAAAAAAAGAGAAAGTCCATAAAAAAGAGAAGGCCCAAAAAAAGAGAAAGGCCATAAAAAATAAAAGGCCCAAAAAAATGAGAGAAAAAGAGAGAAGGGACAATGTTACTATCCTTTTACCACACTTGTGCTTCAAAGTAGCACCATGATCTTCATAGTAGAGAGTCTCTCATGTTATCACTTCCATATACTAGTGGGAATTTTTCATTATAGAACTTGGCTTGTATATTCCAACAATGTGCCTCCTCAAGTGCCCTAGGTCTTCGTGAGCAAGCAAGTTGGATGCACACCCACTAGTTTCTTTTGTTGAGCTTTCATACATTTATAGCTCTAGTGCATCCGTTGCATGGCAATCCCTACTCCTCGCATTAACATCAATCGGTGGGCATCTCCATAACCCATTGATTAGCCTCATTGATGTGAGACTTTCTCCTTTTTTGTCTTCTCCACATAACCCCCTCCATTATATTCTATTCCACCCATAGTGTTATGTCCATGGCTCGTGCTCATATATTGCGTGAAAGTTTATAGGTTTGCGATTACTAAAGTATGAAACAATTGCTTGGCTTGTCATCGGGGTTGTGCATGATGATAGCATTCTTGTGTGACGAAAATGAAACATGACTAAACTATATGATTTTGTAGGGGTGAACTTTCTTTGGCCATGTTATTTTGAGAAGACATAATTGCTTAGTTAGTATGCTTGAAGTATTATCATTTTTATGTCAATATGAACTTTTGTCTTGAATCTTTCGAATCTGAATATTCATACCACAATTAAGAAGAATTACATTAAAATTATGCCAAGTAGCACTCCACATCAAAAATTCTGTTTTTATCATTTACCTACTCGAGAACGAGCAGGAATTAAGTTTGGGGATGCTTGATACGTCTCCAACGTATCTATAATTTTTGATTGCTCGATGCTATATTATCTACTGTTTTAGACATTATTGGGCTTTATTTTCCACTTTTATATTATTTTTAGGACTAACCTATTAACCGGAGGCCCAGCCCAGAATTGCTGTTTTTTGCCTGTTTTAGGGTTTCGAAGAAAAGGAATATCAAACGGAGTCCAAACGGAATGAAACCTTCGGAAACGTGATTTTCTCATTAGATAAGATCCAGGAGACTTGGACCCTCCGTCAAGAAAGCCACGAGGTGGTCACGAGGGTAGGGGCGCCCCCTAGGGCGCGCCCCCTGCCTCGTGGGCCCCTCGAAGCTCCACCGACGTACTTCTTCCTCCTATATATATCCACGTACTCCCAAACGATCGAGGACGGAGCCAAAAACCTAATTCCACTACCGCAACTTTCTGTATCCACGAGATCCCATCTTGGGGCCTATTCCGGAGCTCCGTCGGAGGGGGCATCGATCACGGAGGGCTTCTACATCATCATCCAAGCCCCTCGATGAAGTGTGAGTAGTTTACTTCAGACCTACGGGTCCATAGCTAGTAGCTAGATGGCTTCTTCTCTCTTTTTGGATCTCAATACAATGTTCTCCCCCTCTCTCGTGGAGATCTATTCGATGTAATCTTCTTTTTGCGGTGTGTTTGTTGAGACCGATGAATTGTGGGTCTATGATCCAGTCTATCTATGAATAATATTTGAATCTTCTCTGAATTCTTTTATGTATGATTGGTTATCTTTGCAAGTCTCTTCGAATTATCAATTTGGTTTGGCCTACTAGATTGGTTGTTCTTGCCATAGGAGAAGTGCTTAGCTTTGGGTTCAATCTTGCGGTGTACTTTCCCAGTGACAGAAGGGGCAGGAAGGCATGTATTGTATTGTTTCCATCGAGGATAACAAGATGGGGTTTTTATCATATTGCATGAAACTATCCGTCTACATCATGTCATCTAGCTTAAGGCGTTACTCTGTTTTTAACTTAATACTCTAGAGGCATGCTAGATAGCGGTCGATGAGTGGAGTAATAGTAGTAGATGCAGAATCATTTCGGTCTACTTGTCTCGGACGTGATGCCTATATACATGATCATACCTAGATATTCTCATAACTATGCTCAATTCTGCCAATTGCTCAACAGTAATTTGTTCACCCACCGTAGAATACTTATGCTCTTGAGAGAAACCACTAGTGAAACCTATGGCCCCGGGTCTCTTTTTCATCATATCAATCTCCATCACTTTATTATTTCTTTGCTTTTACTTTATTTACTTTGCATCTCTATACCAAAAATACCAAAAATATTATTTATCATCTCTATCAGATCTCACTTTCGTAAGTGACCGTGAAGGGATTGACAACCCCTAAGCGCGTTGGTTGCGTTGAGCTATTGTTTTTGTGTAGGTACGAGGGACTCGAGCATAGGCTCCTACTGGATTGATACCTTGTTTCTCAAAAACTGAGGGAAATACTTACGCTACTTTGCTGCATCATCCCTTCCTCTTCGGGGAAATCCAACGCAGTGCTCAAGAGGTAGCATGCTAAAACATGGTTTAATTCTCTTGATCCTGGTTGTGTGCGTAGTCCCCAGGATATGACTTATTACTTCTCTGCTAAATATTTCCCCGCTCATTAGAAACAAGCCGCCTTAAGGGAAATATATAATTTTGTGCAAATTGAAGAAGAGGGTCTACCACAAGCTTGGGGGAGGCTTCTCCAATTACTTAATGCTTTGCCTGATCATCCTCTCAAGAAAAATGAAATACTTGATATCTTTTATAATGGACTAACTGATGCTTCCAGAGACTACCTGGATAGTTGTGCCGGTTGTGTTTTCAGGGAAAGAACTATTGATCAAGCTGAATTGCTATTCAATAATATGTTGACAAATGAAAATAATTGGACACTTCCTGAACCAACTCCTAAGACAACTCCGAAGAAAAGGGGTATTCTATTTCTCAGTCCTGAAGATATGCAAGAGGCAAAGAAATCTATGAAAGAAAAAGGTATTAAAGCTGAAGATGTTAAGAATTTACCACCTATTGAAGAAATAGATGGTCTTGATAACCCGACACAGGTAGTAAAGGTAAATTCTCTCTATAGATTTGATAAATGTGAAATTTCATTTACTAAGTTTGCTACCCAATGCTTGGATGGGTTTGATGACTTTATGGTTAAACAAGAAAACTTCAATGCTTATGTTGGTAGAAAATTGAAACACAATGCTGATATGCTTGAACACTTGAGTGATTATATGTCTAGAGTTAAAGGTGAACTTAAACTTATTAGTAAACATGCTTCTATGGTTACCACTCAAGTAGAACAAGTACTTAAGGCTCAAAATGATTTGCTCAATGAATTAAATAATAAGAAAAATGATAACGCTGTTAGAGTTATGACTAGAGGGGGTAAAATGACTCAGGAACCTTTGTATCATGAGGGCCACCCTAAGAGAATTGAGCAAGATTCTCAGAGAACTAATATTGATGCACCTAGTCCTTCTAAAAGGAAGAAAAAGAAAAATGATAGGACTTTGCATGCTTCTAGTGAACCTGTTGTTGACACATCTGAGAATCCCAATGATATTTCTATTTCTGATGCTGAAACACAATCTGGTAATGAACATGAACCTAGTGATAATGTTAATGATGATGTTCATGTTGATGCTCAACCTAGCAATGATAATGATGTACAGATTGAACCTGCTACTGATCTTGATAACCCACAATCAAAGAATCAACGTTATGATAAGAGAGACTTGTTGCTAGGAAGCACGATAAAGAAAGGGAACCATGGGTTCAGAAACCCATGCCCTTTCCTCCTAAACCATCCAAGAAAAAGGATGATGAGGATTTTGAGCGCTTTGCTGAAATGATTAGACCTATCTTTTTGCATATGCGTTTGACTGATATGCTCAAAATGAACCCTTATGCTAAATACATGAAGGATATTGTTACTAATAAAAGAAAGATACCGGAAGCTGAAATTTCCACCATGCTTGCTAATTACACTTTTAAGGGTGGAATACCAAAGAAACTTGGAGATCCTGGAGTACCAACTATACCATGCTCCATTAAAAGGAACTATGTTAAAACTGCTTTATGTGATCTTGGAGCCGGTGTTAGTGTTATGCCTCTCTCTTTATATCGTAGATTTGATTTGAATAAGTTAACACCCACTGCAATATCTTTGCAAATGGATAATAAATCAACTGCTATACCTGTCGGTATTTGTGAGGATGTGCTTGTTGTGGCTGCAAACGTTACTATTTTAACGGACTTTGTTATTCTTGATATTCCCGAGGACGATAGTATGTCCATTATTCTTGGAAGACCTTTTTTGAATACTGCAGGGGCTGTTATTGATTGCAACAAAGGCAATGTCACTTTTCATGTTAATGGTAATGAGCATACGGTACACTTTCCGAGGAAACAACATCAATTCTATTGGAAAAATTTCAACAATTACGATTGGAGGTTTTGAATTTCCTCTTCCTACTGTCAAGAAGAAATATGATATTCTTATTGTTGGGGATGTGCATATCCCCGTTGAGGTAACCTAGTGTTATTCAAAATTTCTCCGGTTTCATGTTATTAGAAATGAGTTTGTTAACAAGACCTGATCAACCTTGTTAGTGGATTCCTTTTGATGAGCATGAGATGGATGAAGTTAGAAAGCACAACCCTCTGTACCCTCTTTTTACTTTCTGTTATTTATATTAAATACAGCAAAAATAGTATTTTTTGTCTGTTTTCTGAATTATCCATGCAATAAAAAATACCCCGAAAATAAAAGTTCTCCAAATGCCCCGAAAATGAAATATGATTTTTTCCATAATATTTGAGGATTTTAGGAACTGAGAACACAACAGGGGGAGCAGTCACGTGCCCACGAGGGTGGAGGGCGCGCCCACCCCCTGGGCGTCCCCTGCCTCGTGGACCCCACGTGGGTCCCCTCCACTTATCCTTTCACCCACACACTTCGTCTTTCTCCAGAAAAAATCACTAGCCAGCTCAAACCCGAGTTCTAGCTCATCTTGCTGCCATTTTCGATCTCCTTGCTCAAAGCTCCTCTCACAAAACTGCTTTGGGGGATTGTTCTTTGGTATGTGACTCCTCCAATGGTCCAATTAGTTTTTGTTCTAGTGCTTTATTCATTGCAAATTTTTTCTGCTTAGGTGACCCTGTTCTTGAGCTTGCATATCAAATTTATGTGGCCAAAAGTAGTTTTAATGCATAATATAGCCTCTAGGCACTTGTAGGAGTAGTTGCTATCAATCTTGTTGAGTTTGGTTCACTTTTATTTTAAAAGCTACTAAAAATTTCAGAAATTTTCAAAAAAAAAGATGAAGATATTTTTGAGGGGCTCATCGAGCCGAAGCTCGAAGGATAAGCAAAGTGAAGAGAACAAGAAGCCCAAGTATAATCTCCCTCATACCGTGGAGGTTCTTCCATGTGAATGGCCTTGTGATGAGTTCTTGAAAGAGGTCGGGATTTATGAAGATTTTTATCAATTGGCTGAGAATGCAGGCCTCACCGCCTTCCTCCATGACCAGCGTGAACAGTATCTCTTACTCACCAATATCTTTGTGCAAAATTTTCATTTCCATGCTAGGAGATCACCACCTTCGGTGGAATTTTATTTATATGATGAGCATAAGGAGATGTCACTTTATGATTTTTGCCGGGCCTGTTTGTTACCCTTTGAGGGCAGCATAGAGGAACCACTTCGTAATGATGTGGAGGGATTTATTGATATGATTGCTGTAGGGGGAAGAGGGAAGTTTCCGATGCAAGAATCACTAGCATACATTTTCCTGTTCTACGTTACTTCACAATATTTGCTAGTAGATACTTAATTGGTCACAGGAACTGTGGAAACCTTAGTGCTCCTGATATTGTTATTTTGCGCCATGCCTTGTTTCATGATACTACTTTCAGTTTAGGCGCTATTGTTGCTAAACGGTTAAATCTAAACCGTACTAAGGGCCCCGTCCTCGGAGTCATCTTTGCCTCGCGCCTTGCTACACACTTTAACATACCTATCAGGCATTATGAGAAAGAAGAAAAGTTGTTGCCTCCTATTGTTCTAGGTTAGAAGAGTATGGTAGCACATGAGTTTATTGTTAAGGATAAGAATAAGACACTCAAATATAAATTGATATTTAACAAAAATTATTGTGAGTTTATTACCTTGCATGCGCCCTCTTTGTTCAACATATTTTCACGCATGTACCTTGTTCTGCCAGAGGCCATTCATGCCTACCAGAGCCACATGTCAGCTGCAGAGCCGGAGCCACCATCTGATCCTCACCGTCAGTCTGTTTATCAGTGGAATCCGGAGGAGATCGCCAACCAGTGGGATCCTGAGGATCCTCCTCAGTACACCGGAGAGAGCAGCTTTGATCCTTGCGCATATACCAACTTAGCCAAACGCCTAAGCTTGGGGCTCTCACCGACATTACATTCATGTTCACACACTCATGCCAGTTGTCGGTGCTCATACTTTTTCATTGTATCATCCATGCTAGTTTATTTTGTTTTTAAGCTTTCTTCTTGTGTGTTTGAAAAACCTTAAGAAAAACCAAAAAAAATAGTTGTAGCTTTTAGTTAGTTTACTTTTCGTGCCTGTAGTAGTAGTAATTAAAAAGAAAAACCCAAAAATATTTCCCGTATATCTTTTGCTTGTTGGGAGCTTTCCCGTGTAAATAGTTTTGTTTTATTTCTTTTCTTTGGGGGTCGAGAGGAGAAGACCATAATGAAAATGTTGAGTGGCTCTCATATGCATTATTGTTAATCTAACAAAGAGCCCATATTACCTTGTCTTCTCTCTTGAATTGAATGCTTGCAGATTTCAGCTTACTCCAATGCACGTGCACTATTATTATTATCCACACTATTCGGTCATGCAAGTGAAAGGCAATAATGACGATTATGATGAACTGATTGAGATGAGAAAAGCTGGTATGAACTCGACCTCTCTTGTTTTTGTAAATATGATTAGTTCATCATTCCTGATTCATCCTATTATGAATAAAACATGTTTGCAATGACAAATAGAGATTATAGTTGCTTATGCCATGCTTAATTAGCTAGGAGTTTATAATGGTTTACCTTACGTGCCAACATGCTATTAAAATGGTTGTGATGTGGTATGATGGGGTGGTATCCTCCTTTGAATGATTCGAGTGGCTTGACTTGGCACATGTTCACGCATGTAGTTGAAACAAAATCAACATAGCCTCTACGATATTTATGTTCATGGTGAATTATATCCTACTCATGGTTGCATTCAGTGTTGATTAATTTTAATGCATGTTCATGACTGTTGTCGCTCTCTAGCTGGTCGCTTCCCAGTCTCTTTCCAGCCTTCACTTGTACTAAGCGGTAATATTGATTGTGCATCCAATTCCATAAACCCCAAAGTTATTCCATATGAGTCCACCATACCTTCCTATATATGGTATCTACCTGCCGTTCCAAGTAAATTTGTATGTGCCAAACTCTAAACCTTCAAATAAACATTTTGTTTTGTATGCTCGAATAGCTCATGTATCAACTAGGGTTGTCTGTATCTTCCATGCTAGACGGGTTATTCTCAAGGGGAGTGGACTCCGCTCCTCACTCACGAGAAAATGGCTAGTCACCGGGATGCCCAGTCCGATGCTCAAATCAAATCAAAATAATTGCAAACAAAAATCCCCCAGGACTGTTGTTAGTTGGAGGCACCCGTTGTTTCGGACAAGCCATGGACTGATGCTTGTTGGTGGTGTGGGAGTATAAACTTTACCATTCTGCTTGGGAACCACCTATAATGTGTGTAGCATGGAAGATATCGAGATCTCTTGGTTGTTATGTTGACAATGAAAGTATATCACTCGAAATATTATTCATCTCTATTTCAAAACCAAGCTCTGGCACCTCTAAAAATCCCTGCTTCACTCTGCGAAGGGCCTATCTATTTACTTTTATGTTAAGTTATCATCCTCTTATTAAAAAGCACCAGTTGGAGAGCACCGCTGTCATTTGCATGCATTACTATTAATTTATATTGAGTATGACTAGATCTCTTTTACCATGAATTACAATGTCTAGTTAGTCCTTGATCTTTAAAGATGCTCTGCATTTATGTTTTGTGGTCTCAGAAAGGGCTAGTGAGATACCATCTTGTTATATCATATTATGATTGTTTTGAGAAAGTGTTGTCATCCGAGATTTATTATTATTGCTCGCTAGTTGATTATGCCATTGATATGAGTAAACATGAGACCTAAATGTTATTGTGAATATGGTTAGTTCATAATCTTTGCTGAAAACTTGAATGCTGGCTTTACATATTTACAACAACAAGAGCAAACAGAGTTTGCAAAAGTTTTCTTTATCACTTTAAGTTTATCAACTGAATTCTTGAGGACAAGCAAAGGTTTAAGCTTGGGGGAGTTGATACGTCTCTGTCGTATCTACTGTTCCAAACACTTTTGCCCTTGTTTTGGACTCTCACTTGCATGATTTGAATGGAACTAACCCAGACTGACGCTGTTTTCAGCAGAATTGCCATGGTATTATTTTTGTGCAGAAATAGAAGTTCTCGGAATGACCTGAAAATCAACGGAGATTATTTTCGGAATATATAAAAAATGCTGGCGAAAATATCCACATCAGGGGCCCACACCATGTCCACGAGGGTGGGGGCGCCCTACCCCCTGGGCACGCCCCCTACCTCGTGGGCCCCCTGACGCTCCACCGACCTCAACTCCAACTCCATATATTCGTGTTCGGGGAGAAAAAAATTAGAGAGAAGGATTCATCATGTTTTACGATACGGAGCCGCCGCCAAGCCCTAAACTCTCTCGGGAGGGCTGATCTGGAGTCCGTTCGGGGCTCCAGAGAGGGGAATCCATCGCCATCGTCATCATCAACCTTCCTCCATCACCAATTTCATGATGCTCACTGCCGTGCGTGAGTAATTCCATCGTAGGCTTGCTGGATGGTAATGGGTTGGATGAGATTTATCATCTAATCGAGTTAGTTTTGTTAGGGTTTGATCCCTAGTATCCACTATGTTCTGAGATTGATTTTGCTATGACTTTGCTATGCTTAATGCTTGTCACTAGGGCCTGAGTGCCATGATTTCAGATCTTAACCTATTATGTTTTCATGAATATATGTGAGTTCTTGATCCTATGTTGCAAGTCTATAGTCACCTATTATGTGTTATGATCCCTTAACCCCGAAGTGACAATAATCGGGATACTTACCGGTGATGGCCGTAGTTTGAGGAGTTCATGTATTCACTATGTGTTAATGCTTTGGTCTGGTACTCTATTAAAAGGAGGCATTAATATCATTTAGTTTCCAATAGGACCCCTCTGCCACGGGAGGGTAGGACAAAAGATGTCATGCAAGTTCTTTTCCATAAGCACGTATGACTATATTCGGAATACATGCCTACATTACATTGATGAACTGGAGCTAGTTCTGTGTCACCCTATGTTATAACTGTTGCATGATTGATTGCATCCGACATAATTATCCATCACTGATCCATTGCCTACGAGCTTTTCATATATTGTTCTTCGCTTATTTACTTCTCTATTGCTACTGTTACAATCACTATAAAACCCAAAAATATTACTTTTGCTACCGTTACCACTACTATCATATTATTTTGTTACTAAGTACTTTGCTGTAGATATTAAGTTTCCAAATGTGGTTGAATTGACAACTCAGCTGCTAATACTTGAGAATATTATTTGGCTCCCCTTGTGTCGAATCAATAAATTTGGGTTGAATACTCTACCCTCGAAAACTGTTGCGATCCCCTATACTTGTGGGTTATCAAGTCACCCAGTTGAAGAATGCCCAACTAGGCAGATTTTTTGTTTCTTGTGTGAAGGGACTACCCACTATCCTGCTTAGTGTCACATTTACCCCGTGGTTCAAAGAACCATCCAGCAGAAGAAAGAAGCAATGAAAGAAGCCCTCATGGAAATTTTAGAAGAACATGTGATGAAGGAAGAGGTGGATGACACGTCCGAAGAAGACCCAATTAAACCCAGCACCAAGTCATGCTATTCATGTGGAGTAGAAGGACACATCTCCCAGAATTGTCCGAAGGAGGATCTAGTAGCATTCCCGACAGTGGAAGTAGAATATGACCCACAGGAAATAGAAGCCCTGATTGGCACGGAAAATTCCAGGAAGAGAAATAAATTGGATTCCAAGAACAACCCAATTTATACAAAGAAGGACTTGAGTCATATCACATGTTTTAGGTGCAAAGATTCAGGGCACTATTTCAGCAGTTGCCCAAAAAGGAAGCCAAGGACCCAAGGAGGCTATGTAATCACAAAGAAACCTCGAGACTCATCATAAGTATTATGTTTCCGTTGTAACAAAGCAAAGCACTTTGCCAGAGATTGTCCCAAAGAGAAGGAGGCTTGTGCTAAAAAGTAGTAGTAGTAGTGGGAACATTTCTTTTTATTATTGAGGGTTGAGTTGAGGCATGAAATGGATATGCAAGAGATTTTAATAAGTTCATGAAATCGATAAAGTTCATATGTCATGATTTCATACGTTGAATTTTATGAGTTGTTATTCTATGAGGAAGGATTTTGACCATTTTTCGAGGATATAAGAAATATGGTCTATGGATGAATTTGTGCATTTCAAGGGTGGTAGTACCCTCTGAGGACATTTGACCCCTGGAAAAGATAATGATATTCCACGGAGTGGACTTCGGACAAAATAAGTACGAGTTTTATCTCGATATGTGGGATACCCCAAGAATATGAAGGGATGAAGTATTATTGGATATAAAGGAGGTACAATGTTGGTAATATGGAGCAATTGTAACCCCATGATGAGTTAAAGCTATAAATGTGATGAGGTGAGCCCATAACCCACAGGCTCCAGGACCTGCCAAGAAGCAAGCACACTCTTGCTGAAGGAAAAACCCTGAAAGAAGTTACGACTTTATCAACAGACGATCTTATAGGAATAACACAAAACCTGAGAGTGTGAAGAAACGATAGATGTTTGTTTGGCTTGCAGAATCAATGGATTATTTGAACCTAGTTCGTGGACAAGAGAAATTCTGCAATGCTTGTGAGGATGACCGAGTGTTAAAATGCGAGATTCACTAAAACCATATACAAGGTAATGATTTGGGTGCAGAATGGATTGATCACCATGCCGACTTACTCTTATTATTTGCCTCTGCTATATGGGATGGTAAATTTGAGTGACTTACCCATAGTAGGGAGACGGCGATAATAAGCCTGATTGCCTTAGAATGGTATGACAAATTTTTCCCTTATACAAGGCAGATGTTGCCAACCGTAGGTCATACGGTGAGGTTCAACCCAGACCCTTTTCCTACAGGAGAAACCATAAATTGATGAATGCCATGAGATATCGATAGCTGTTTAGTGTTGGCGCCAGACTTGTCAGCTAAGAAGACCTAGTCTCGGAAGAACCTTACCAAGATGAAAGGACATAAGAATTGAGAAAAAAGGTTATGCCACTACCGGAAGAGCCCAGAGAAGGAATTATCCTGAAGATCTGAGAAGACTGACCCTGTCAACAATAAGGATGGAGTACATGAGTTTTGATGGAGCCGTAACCATGTTTCTAAGGGTGGTAGCACCCCAGACCTTCGTGACAATCGATAGATTTTTTAGGAGACCCCGAACCTAACCTATTTCTTTCTAGCCTCTTCGAATCTCGAGGGAGAGATTCATTTTAAGGGTGGTAGGTTTGTAACATCCCAAACTTCTAAATTTTGGAATGTTATATTAAATAAATAGTTTTGATTGATTGTTTGATTGTGGTGTGGTTGCTTGTGTGAAATTGAGTGAAATTTGAAACTTTGAAAGTTAAATGAGAGGGAATAAAAGGACTTCCCAAACTTTCACCTTGCATTTATGATCTCCTTGAATTCAAATTTCATTTCATCACAAAACCCTAGAGAGAAGATGATATGACTTCTTCCATTTAATTAAATGAAAAAAGGTTTTTGAAAAGGTTTGAGTTCCATTTGGAAATATTCCAAATTCAGAAACTTTATGCAACTCAATGATGTTCATGAGAGAAGATAAAATGACTTCTTCAAATTATATGAAATATGAGTTGGAAGTTTAAAATAAATCAAATTTAAAGTCCCTTTGAAGTTATTTTGAAACCCACTTTCAATTTGGAGTTATTTGGTTTTTATTCAAATTATTTTCTCCAAAAATAAAATATATGGTCAATAGGATAAAATGATTCCCTACAATAGAAAGATGGAGAGAAATAGATTTTAAGTTATTTTGGTATTTTAAAACATTTTTATTTGGTTTTTATTTGAACCAGTAGCACTGTTCACTTTATTTAACTTTTTCGAAATTTATTTCCCACTGAAAATATGTTCATCATTTAGGAAATCTTTTTCTGAAAATTTGATATATAATATGCCTATGTACAATTTTATTTTTATTTTTGTTATTCAATTTTCTTTTTCTGTTTTATTTTAAAAAACAAAAACTGCGCGTGCCCCTAGAACTAACAGTCGCCCATGTGCGCAGCATAGTGGCATCGGGCGTCCCACCATTTTATTTTTCTTCTCTCCTACTTGGGCTAGGCCCAACCGGCCATATTCTTTCCCCAGTTTTTTTTCCATAAACGTTTTTCTTTTTCAGTTGGCCGAATAAAAAAAACTAGAGCCGCAGTGTCGTGGCTGGCCGGCGGAAGCCCCGTGGCACACCTTTCCTCTTTGTCTCTTTTCTTTTCGTCTATATTTAGTTTTATATTACCTAGCATTTGATTTTTAAGCCTTTTTTTCATCTATAAATATAGACTCATAAAGCCTTAAAAACCATTCGATTCAGATTAAATTAATATTTTAGTGTGACTAGATTCATTAAAAAAATATTTTTCTTCTCTCCGACGGGACTTCTGAAAGTTGTCTCCTCTCTCCGAAGTATATATCTCTACTTCTAGTGTCTGAGTTGGTTAATAGTATTCACGGTTTATTTTTGCTAGTTTTTTTCGTCCCCCTCCCACCATCTCCCCATTTTATTTTATTTTCTCCTTCACAACTAAAACCGAATCACATCTAATACTCTTTTCATTTATTCGTGCTTGCTTTGGTAGGTGTCGATTGAATTCAATCATGTAAAAATTTGATAACTAAGAATTTAGAAATAATACCATATATACAGGATCAACTTCTAAACAAATCACCTATCTCTTTTATTTATTTTTCCCACCGATCCCTTTTCATACTTAGTTTCTTCGAACCCGCACTAAACGCGCTTATCTCTTCTCCTAATGAAGCAGTACCTAAGTCGTTCCTTCCTTCGTCAGCCTCCCTCCCCGTCAATCCACCCCTCGTACGAAAACCCCACTCGCCGATTTTTATCGACAGAAAACCAAAAAAGACCAAAGGTGAAAACCTACGCAGGACCTCCCTCCCGACTCCCGTTATCCCTAGCTAGCCCGCGCTCATCCCCTTCTACACCAACAGCCGCCGCCCCCGCCCCGCACCCCTTGCCCTCCCTCCCTACCTTTTCCCAGCCGAGCGCCCCATCCACCTAATACAAAGGGCAACGCCGCAGCTGGGCAGTCCAGGAGGCGAGCGAGGCAGCGAGCAAAGTTTTTCATGGATCGATCGATACATGTGTGATTGTGTTTGCCTCTTCCTCAGCTGGCTGATCGAGCGTCCTCTACGTGCCCTTCCTCAGCAGCTCGTCGCCGCAGGCAGGTATCCACACGTGATGCCTATGCGCTGCACGCCATTTCTCTATGCAGGTGTCGCCATGGCCGTGTCATGGAGCTCGCCGCCGCGCCTTCCAACGACGCCCTGCGTCCAGGTCATCCAGATCCTGATTTGGGCGTTTGTTTTTTTTGCCCTTGTTTCTGATTTGGGCGATTTTTTTTCAGGCATGGCGAGGGCGCTCGATGGCAGGAACGGCCGCATCAAGGAGGCAGCTAGGGACGGTGGCTCCAGGGCTCTACACGCCGTTGCCAGCCACGGGAAGATGTCGGTGTGTGTTTACCTGCTCGAGAAGCATGTTCAACGAAAATGTCAATGAACCTTTGGCCATAGCTTCTTCCTCTTCTCAGAACGAGTGAGTTCTCTCTGCACTAGCATTAGTGCTATCAGTAATCACCGCTCTAGAATCCTGAATATATTTCTATATGATATCCAGCCGGTAATCGTGCAGGGTTTTGTCTAAAGTTTTTTCTTTTACAATTTGCAATGTACAAAGTTTGAATATTACAGAAACTGCTGGCATCTAATTTTCCATCATATTATATTTTACGCATAAGTTTTGTATCTCCTTTCTAATGAGTAAATGGTGAATAGATCCTTTTTGTGAATTAAACATAATTCAGAGATGATAATGACTATGTAGCTTGCATTGCATGCATGTATGGTGGTGTATCTATTGAGCTGGAGAATATTTTAGTATTCATTCACTTGCAGCGATGGCAATGACCAACATAGTTTTTTTCGTTTTCTGTTTCGTTCCTACGTTCTGGTTGGTACCGGTGTAGATTTTCTTCCTTAATAAAATACATAGAAGTAGATCGGATTGGTCACAAATATCTTACTACTTCAGCAGCAGTTATGTTTTACCAACTGAAACCATTTTCCTTGCTAGGCACTAGCTATACCTGAAAACATGTAAGAGACATGTTGTTGGCAACTCACCCTTAGTTACAGTTGAGGTACTTGCACAAAAGACATGTGAAAATGTTTGATTTTAACATTGTTTTACCATATGCTTTGATTTCATCGGGAAAGAGGAGAAGACGAGAGGAAAAGAGTCCCTAGGGGTAAGTATGGCCGAGCACAACAGGTTGAAACAAAAATACTGAGATGGTGTTGAGAACAGAAAATAGAAGAAATACTCCAATGTTTTACACAACATGTTGTGACACATGCACACGACATAGATATTTTAATCAATATCTCATTTAATGAACTAATCAAGAAAGAAAAACATAGATTGACTCATGATGACAAATATGTTCGTCTTGATTTGTACTATCAATTTTTATCGCAACACAGTCATAAGTCGCATGTGACGTTCACATTGTGAATTGAAATGATGTTTTTATTAGTGTCTTAGTTTGTTGTTTCATGGTAGCACGGGCATTCACCTGTGTTAGTTTTTCATCTTAAATGAAAGTAACTTTGTGTTATAATTGATTGAGCATATGAATTTATGAAGTATTGGTTGTGTATGCTAATTCTGACGGATGGAATCCTTTGCTTTCTAGCATCGTGCACTAATATCTCTACCCCTAATGTCTCAGTTGGTAGAATAGCCTCCACGAATTTTTTTCGTCCCACCACTTTCGTCCAGTTTTTTTCTTTGGTTTTTTGTCCCCCACCCCACCCCACCCCATGCAAGCACCCCCAAAAAAACAACCCGTACAAACACCGCTCCTATCGATCCCTTGGACGCACGAGATCGCCGCCGCCTGTCGTAGTTCTAAGTCTGACAGTGATGTAGGGGGGTAAGTATGGAGAGGCAAGGCCTTAGCTATAGAGGAGTTGTAAGAACGCAAGATTTACGAGTTCAGGCCCTTCTCGGAGGAAGTAATAGCCCTACATCTCGGAGCCCGGAGGCGGTCGACTGGATTATGCGTGTGTGAGTTACAGGCGTGCGAACCCTTGTTTCGGAGGAGGGGGTGGCTTATATAGAGTGCGCCAAGACCCCAGCTGGCCCACGATACAAAGGGTTCAATGTACATTAAGGCAGGGCGTTACTGGTAACGCTAGTAATAAAGTGCTATGATGACCATAAAAGCTACTTAATAACCGACCGTTAGCATGCGGAGTGCCTTTAGGCCACCTGCCCGTCGAGTGGCTTGGTCTTGGTCGAGTGATTGCTTCTTGGTCGAGTATCTTCAAGTCTGTCGAGTGAGACGCCTTCAAGTCGATTGAAAGATGATTTCTTCTGGAGACGTCCTTGGGTAGGTTAGTTTGGACAGATCCATGACCCTACCCTAGGTATACGGCTTCATCATTAGCCCCCGAATGGATCGAGGTTTGAGTGGGACGGGGTTTGAGCATTTTTCCGACTCGTTTTTTCATGCCGCGAGCATACCTTGTTTCGGGTCAATGAACCCGAGTGTTGACAGCGGCTTCCTTTCCAGTCGCCTTGATCCATTCTTAATTCTTCGTCGAGTGAGTTTCTTTACTCGAAAGGCTCCGAGTGACGGTGCGGAGGAGATCTTTGGTTTGACAAGTTGTTCTTCTGTCCGCGGATTTCGTGGGATCCGAATTTTGGGAAGCGCGTGGGACGGGGGAGGCCGTAGTAATCGGATGGGATAGAGCGGAGCCGCCTCGATCCCCGCGCCACCTTTTTCGCCACGTATCACACGCGCGATTGTTACGGGATTTGACAGAGCCGCCTGGGCCTACCTGTCAGCCACTCGGAAGCGGCCTCATATAAGGCATTGGACCGGAGTCTCCCGAACAGTGCGTTCCCATTACCTCTTCTCCTCTCCACGCCCCTCCGCTACGCTCGCTCTCACCCCAGCACCACCGCTCCGTACGCGTCTCGCCGACGACAATGGGGAAGGAGAGGACGGCGGCTCTGGAGCGGGCAAAGAAGGCGACGGCGAGGTCGAAGGGGAAGGCGGCCAGCCGGGGCGGATCTTCCTCGCGAACCGGCCTGCCGAAGGGCTGGATCCAGGGCGACTGGATCCACTCGAGGATCACCCAAGAAGACCTCGACGACCTGGCCGAAGGGGGGGCTGATCCCCTATGATCAGCGTGGCTTCCGAGGAAGGAATCTGAGCCGCAACCTCGGGAGGGTGAGCGTGTTCTTCTTGCCACCCACATCGACCATGGATTTTCCTTGCCTCCTCACCCTTTCTTTCGAGGGTTTCTGAACTTCTTTGGGGCACAAATCCACCACTTTACTCCCAACACAATCGTTTATCTCGCCGCTTTCATGTCTTTGTGTGAGAACTTCCTGGGTTGCCGACCTCACTAGGGTCTTTTCAAGCACATTTTCACTTGTCGCTCCCAGACGGTGAAAAAGGCTAACCCGAGTGACGAGAGGACGCAAGTGATTTAGATGTGTGGGGGTCTTGGTATCCAGATGAGGGGGAAAAGTTCTTTTCCGGCCATGATTCTTCCCGACTCAGTCTGCGGATGGCAGTCGACCTGGTTTTACTGTAAGGACCAATCGACGCCATGGCAGTCGACTGGCCTCCCTCCCTTTACCATGGACCGAGTGAGGAAACCCTCCCCTTTGAAGGTGCTCCCGGAGGAGAAGGCGCAGGTGAGGGTGCTGGTCGATCGAGTGGTCCAGCTTATCCGTGACGGGGTCACCGGTATGGATCTCTTGGAGGTCTTCCTTCAGCGGCGCATCCAGCCTCTTCAAGCCCGAGACCATCCGATGTGGATGTATTCGGGTCTTGAAGACTTCACTCGGATCCACCCGGAGGAGGTCGACGATGACACCCTGGAGAAGTGGCTGTCGGGCATTACCGGGAACAAGGACAACCCCAGGGGAGCCAGGAGAGTCCCTCCATTCGACCAGTCTTATGCACCAGAGAAGGTCTGACTCTGAGTTTTTGCTTTGTAATTCGAATTCGCTCCTGCATACACTACGTCGACTGACTTTGTTCTCTCTGCTTTCTTTCAGGCCATTATTGAAATGTATTCAATGCCCAACGGAGAGCAAGAGCAAGCTCTGGAAGGCGAGGCGAGCGGCGGCGACAGTGGCGAGTGGACTTCCGACGGTGAAGGGGGTGGAGGAAGCTATGACTCAAGTGATGGAGAAGAAGTCGAGTCACCTCCTCGCTGGGAGAGGTGATCCAAGCTCGACCAAGAACGACCGAGTGCCCGTGAAAAGGTAACTGCTCAGGCTGGTCAGTCTTCGAAGCGTCCTTGGGTCTCTTCACCAACCCTGACTGAGAAAGTGCCAAAGCACCCCAAAGTTGCAGAGATGAAGACTCGGAAGGCGTTGCCGAAGATTAAGATTGACATCCCCGTTGCTTCCGCGTGAGTGTCTCCTTTCGTATTCACTCGACGCTTCACGCTATTTGGTTTTCTTATTTTAACTGGACGGACTTTGGGATTGTCAGTGCTGCCACTTCCGGGACCTCAGCTTACAGGGACGAGGTGATGGAGGATGCGGTCACTTCTAATCTGGGTATGATTTCTGCCGTATTGTCTTTGTTTGGTTGATCCAATTGCAATGTGCAGCGTTGGGTGACGTGACTTTGGCAATTGTACCTTGCACAGCTCCCAACGTTATTGACCTCGCTGACGATGATGAAGAGCCCGAGAGGCCTTTGACGAGGAAGAGTAGGCAAGCCCCTACAAGCGAGGCACTACGGTCGATGCCGAGGGCGGAACCAGTTGTTCAGGATGCTGGCGACGCGAATCGGGGTTCTGTTACCTTCGCCGTGCCACTATCGAGTGCCTTGCCTTCTTCGTCGACTGCTTAGGCCCCTGTCGACCCACCTTCGGTTTTTGCGACCCGTCATGTCCCAGAAGATGAAGTGAATGCTGCCAGGGAAGCTATACGCCAGGCGGGTGTCATGATGGAGAAGATGAAGATGGTGCGAGACGCCAGTCAGGCCACCTACGACGCCAGCTCGGCTCTCTAAAGCAACGTTCAGGTTAGTTGGTCGCCGCTTGTTCTGTTAGGATATGATATCTGAAGAGTCCTTTCTGAAAATCTTTGCGTTAGTACACCCACTGGGTGTGTTGCTTGAACTTTGAATTAGTGGGGGCACGCTGAGTGCACCCACTAGGTGTAGTCCCCGAGACTGTGGTGGACTGCGGGCAGTCGACTGTAGTCTTTGTATCTTGTCGAGTGTAAACCGAATTGATAGTTTGTCTCTTCCACTCGGTCTGGTCGAGTGGGGTCGGAACCGGTGAGGGCACGCCAAGTGCACCCACTGGGTGTAGTCCCCAAGACCGCGGTCGACTGCTGGCAGTCGACTGTGGTCTGAGCTCCTTCTGTCATATTTTTTTACTCCCTGCACTCGACTCCGGCGGGCCGGTCGAGTGGGATCAGAACCGGCGGGGGCACGCAAAGTGCACCCGCTGGGTGTCCCCGAGGCTATGGTGGACTGCGGGCAGTCGACCATAGCCTTAGTAACTTTTTTGCTGTAAAAATAACTTCTCCCCTTTGATTTCAGAAATCTTGTGATCTTGGAGCTCGCTTTGCTGACTTGGAGAAACAGCAGATCCAACTGAACCTTGACTTGGAGCTGGCCAAGACAGAGCTGCGAAGGGTCAAGGACGACGCCACTGGTAAGACGAATTTGTCGACTGGTCTGTCTTAACCTTGAGTTCTCTTCTGCTCTTTCTGAATCAGGCATCATTTCTTTGTATAAAAACTGAGAGAAGCTTCGGCGAAGAAGGACCAGGATTTGGATGTTGCTCGAAAGGAGGCTGACGACAAAACCGCTCTAGCTGCCCAGAAACTGGCTTCGGTCGGCCAGTTGGAAGAAGAGAATACCAGGCTGAAGTCTGCTCTGAATGACGCCAACAAGGAGTGCTTGCGCTGGAAGAAGGAGAATCTCATCCTGGGCGAGAAGATGGAAAGCATTGCTCGCAGGAGGGACGATCTGGAGAGCTACCTGAGGAGTCTTGCCAAGAAGTTGTTCATCAAGCTTGAAGGTGCACATTTTGTTCCGACTGATTTTTTTTATGTCGACTCGGCGTATGTAAATTGACTTATCCTTGGATCGTGGTGCAGAGTTTTGCCAGAACTTCGAGGAGGAGACTGGGCGGATCGAACCTGGTTCAGATCCAATCAATTCTCCTGTGAAAGATGAAACTGCCATGAATCTGCTCCGACTAGAATCCCGCATTGACGGTGTCGTGGACTACTTGGCTCGACTGAAGGTTGCCATGTCGCGGATCGACCCGACACTTTGGCCAGAGGCTATGCTCCAAAATGATCTTGAGTCCCTGATGACTCGACTAAATGAAATCCCTGACCGAGTGCAGGAGTGGAAGAAGTCTGCTGCTTGGTGTGGCGCTGATGTGGCGCTGTCTTTGGTTCGTGTCCACTACAAGGAGGTGCGACAAGACAAACTGGCAGCAATCAAGGTCGCCAACACCCAGAAACATGACTTTCTGACTTTTATGGAGACTTTCATTGCTGCAGCCACTCGGATAGCTGACGGCGTCGACCTGGATGAGTTCGTCGAGCCTGCCAGCCCTCCTCCTGCGGAGTGAACAAACTTTTATGCCTCACTTTAAATTCGCCTCGGAATGCCGAGTGGTTTTTGTAACCGTTAAACTCTTTCGGGCGGAATGCTCGAGCACTTTGATTTGTGGTCCAAAAACCTTTAGGATTCATCCGAACTTGGTTTATCGTTGAATATCTTTATGCATTCTCCGTCGGGTGGGAATCGTTCTTTATCCGAGACAACCTTTGTATTTGCGGCGCAGCTCTGAAGGAGACGGTAGCAGTCGACATGCACCTCGTCGTCTTTGCGGGTCAGCGATGGATCGTACGTTGTATTTGTGGCGAATCTCCCCAAGGAGGAGGCGGCAGTCGACCTGCCCCTTGTTACTGCAGAGCAGGATGAAGTGCGTGTTGTATTTGTGGCGAAGCTCCCCAAGGAGGAGGCGGCAGTCGACCTGCCCCTTGTTACTGCAGAGCAGGATGTGTTTCAAACTTAGGCGAGCACTGGACTGCAGCTAAGTCCCCGAGTGGGAGGGCTGCTCTCCACTCGGTAGGATTTTTCCAAGCTTAGGCGAGTACCTGAATGCAGCTAAGTCCTTAAGTGAGAGAACTTAGGCGAGTACTGGACTGCAGCTAAGCCCCCGAGTGGGAGGACTGCTCTCCACTCGGTAGGATTTTTCCAAACTTAGGCGAGTGCCTGACTGCAGCTAAGTCCTCAAGTGAGAGAACTTAGGCGAGTACTAGACTGCAGCTAAGCCCCCCGAGTGGGAGGACTGCTCTCCACTCGATAGGATTTTTTGAAACTTAGGCGAATGTTGGACTGCAGCTAAGTCCCCGAGTGGGAGGGCTGCTCTCCACTCGGTAGGATTTTTCCAAGCTTAGGTGTGTGCCTGACTGCTGCTAAGTCCTTAAGTGAGAGAACTTAGGCGAGTACTGGACTGCGGCTAAGCCCCCGAGTGGGAGGACTGCTCTCCATTCGGTAGGATTTTTTCAAACTTAGGCGAGTGCTTGACTGCAGCTAAGTCCTCAAGTGAGAGAACTTAGGCGAGTACTGACTGCAGCTAAGCCCCCCGAGTGGGAGGACTGCTCTCCACTCGGTAGGATTTTTTCAAACTTAGGCGAGTGCCTGACTGCAGCTAAGTCCTCAAGTGAGAGAACTTAGGCAAGTACTGGACTGCAGCTAAGCCCCCGAGTGGGAGGACTGCTCTCCACTCGGTAGGATTTTTTCAAACTTAGGCGAGTACCTAACTGCAGCTAGGTCCTCAAATGAGAGAACTTAGGCGAGTACTGGACTGCAGCTAAGCCCCCGAGTGGGAGGACTGCTCTCCACTCGGTAGGATTTTTTCAAACTTAGGCGAGTACCTGACTGCAGCTAGGTCCTCAAGTGAGAGAACTTAGGCGAGTACTGCACTGCAGCTAAGCCCCCGAGTGGGAGGACTGCTCTCCACTCGGTAGGATTTTTTTCAAGCTTAGGCGAGTGCCTGACTGCAGCTAAGTCCTCAAGTGAGAGAACTTAGGCGAGTACTGCACTGCAGCTAAGCCCCCGAGTGGGAGGACTGCTCTTCACTCGGTAGGATTTTTTCAAACTTAGGTGAAACGGATTCGCAGCTAAGCCACCCACTGGGGGATTTCATTCGCAAACAAAAAACAATAACAATCGCTGGGAAAATTATAACGCTCTTGTCTTTCAAAAATAAACTACAGGAGTTTTTTCTTATTACATCTCATCCGAGTGAGGATTCAAGTATAAAAGGGGCGGAGAAGCTCCACATTCCAGGCTCGCGGCTCATCAATCTGGCGATCGACATTGTAGAGGTGGTATGCTCCATTGCGAAGGACTCTGGTGACTATGAAGGGGCCTTCCCAAGTAGGGGTGAGTTTGTGTGGTTTCTGCTGATCCACTCGGAGGACTAAGTCTCCCTCTTCGAAGGCTCGACCCTTCACATTTCTGGCATGGAATCGACGCAAGTCTTGTTGGTAGACGGTCGATCGGATCATGGCCATTTCTCTTTCTTCTTCCAGGAGGTCGACTGCGTCCTGCCGGGCTTGTTATGCTTCATCTTCAGAGTAGAGCTCGACTCGGGGAGCGTTGTGAAGCAGGTCACTCAGCAAGACTGCCTCAGCTCCGTAAACCAGAAAGAATGGGGTTCTTCCGGTCGACCGGTTTGGGGTTGTCCTTAACCCCCAAAGGACTGATGGAAGCTCGTCGACCCATGCACCTGCTGCGTGCTTCAGATCGCGCATCAACCGGGGTTTCAGTCCTTTGAGAATTAGGCCGTTTGCCCTTTTTGCTTGCCCATTCGACTGGGGGTGAGCGACCGAAGCATAGTCGACTCGGGTACCCTGAGAGGTGCAAAAGGCTCTGAATTTGTCAGAATCGAAGTTTGACCCATTGTCAGTGATGATGCTGTGCGGAACTCCATATCTGAATATCAACCCTCTGACAAAACTGATAGCAGTGCAAGCGTCAAGATTCTTGATAAGCTTGGCTTCAATCCATTTGGTGAACTTGTCGACTGCTACTAGCACATGAGTGAAGCCGTTCCTGCCTGTTCTCAGTGGTCCAACCATGTCCAGCCCCCAAACAGCGAAGGGCTAGACGAGTGGAATAGTTTTCAGGGCTGACGCGGGCTTGTGCGACATATTGGAGTAATACTGACATCCTTCGCACTTGTGGACTATCTCTTTTGCCATTCATTGGCTCTGGGCCAGTAGAATCCCGCTCGGTATGCTTTAGCCACAATGGTCCGAGAGGACGCATGGTGACCACAGGTCCCCGAGTGGAAATCATCAAGGATCATCCGACCTTCTTCTGGTGTAATACACCTCTGACTGACTCCAGTCGCGCTTTCTTTATATAACTATCCTTTTATGACTGTAAAGGCCTTGGATCGTCGGACGATCTATCGAGCCTCTTCTTCGTCCTCTGGGAGCTCTTTCCTTAGGATGTATGCAATGTACGGCACTATCCAGTCGGGAGTGATGACCAAGACTTCCATGATCAGGTCGACTACAGCTGGAATTTCAACTTCAGTCGGATCCGTGGCGCTTTTTGGCTGCGGGGCCTCTTCACTGAAGGGATCCTCCTGAACTGATGGTATGTGAATGTGTTCCAAAAACACATTGCTGGAGATGGCTTCTCTTTTGGAACCTATTTTTGCCAGATCATCAGCTGCTTGATTTTTCAGTCGGGGTATGTGGTGAAGCTCTAACCCCTCAAATTTTTTCTCCAGCTTTCTCACTGCATTGCAATAACCAGTCATGGTTGGACTTCTGACGTCCCATTCCGTCATCACCTGATTAACCACTAAATCTGAGTCGCCATAGACCATGAGGTGACGGACGCCGAGTGAAATGGCCATGCGCAACCCATACAAAAGTGCTTCGTATTTTGCCTCGTTGTTGGAGGAATCAAAGTGGATTTGAAGAACATAATTGAGTTTATCTCCTCTGGGGGAGACCAACACTACTCCGGCACCGGAACCATTTAGCATCTTGGAACCGTCGAAGAACATGGTCCAATGCTCCGAGTGAACCTGAGTCGGCAGCTGCTGTTCAATCCACTCGGCGACGAAATCTGCGATTGCCTGGGACTTAATAGCTTTCTTTGCCTCAAACTTGATATCTAGAGGAAGGAGTTCAATCGCCCATTTTGCCACTCGACCGGTTGCATCCTTGTTATGCAGGATCTCTGAAAATGGAGCGTCGCTGACGACTGTAGTGGAATGATCAGAGAAGTAATGAGCAACTTTCTTTGTGGTCATATAAATCCCGTATACAAGCTTTTGATAATGAGGATATCTTTGCTTCGACGGGGTCAAAACTTCAGAAATATAATATACTGGGCGCTGAACTTTGAAGGCTTTTCCTTCTTCTTCCCGCTCGACCGTAAGTACCGTACTGACGACTTGTCCCATGGCTGCAATGTAAAGCAGCAAAGGCTCCTTACTGATTGGGGCAGCAAGCACTGGCTGGGTGGAGAGCAGAGCTTTGAGCTCTACAAACGCTGCATCAGCTTCAGGAGTCCACTCGAACTTGTCGAACTTCTTCATCAATCGGTAAAGGGGCAATGCCTCTTCACTGAGACGAGATATGAATCGACTTAAAGCGGCCAAGCAACCAGTAAGCTTCTGGACGTCGTGCACTCGCACAGTTCTTTTCATTCGGAGTATAGTGCCGACTTTTTCTGGATTGGCGTCGATTCCCCGTTCGGAAATGAGAAAATCGAGTAATTTTCCGAACTCTGAATGTGCACTTTGATGGATTAAGCTTGATATCATACCTCCTGAGGTTGGCAAAGCTTTCAGCAAGGTCAGCCAGCAGGTCGGAACCCTTCTGTGACTTGACCACAATATCATCCATATACGCCTCCACATTCCGACTGATTTGAGTGAGTAAACACTTCTGAATCATCCTCATGAATGTGGCCCCGGCATTCTTGAGGCCGAATGGCATGGTAACATAACAGAAGCACCCGAATGGAGTGATGAAAGCAGTTTTGATCTCGCCAGGTCCATATAGACGGATCTGATGGTACCCGGAATAGGCGTCTAAAAAAGACAATCGCTCACATCCCGCAGTCGAGTCGACTATCTGATCGATGCGGGGGAGAGGAAAATGATCTTTCGGGCAAGCCCGATTGATATGTTTAAAGTCAATGCACATGCGAAGTGAATTGTCCTTCTTGGGGACCATAACAATGTTGGCGAGCCACTCGGAGTGGTAAATTTCTTGGATGAACTCCGCTGCTAAGAGCCGAGCCACCTCCTCACCAATGGCCTTTCTCTTCTGGACGGCGGACCGCCGGAGATGTTCCTTGACAGGTTTTACTTTTGAGTCGACTCTCAGGCGATGCTCAGCCAGCTCCCTGGGAACACCTGGCATGTTAGAAGGCTTCCATGCGAAAATGTCCCAGTTTTCACGGAGGAACTGGATGAGCGCTTCTTCCTATTTGGAGTCGAGTGTTGTCGAGATATGAGTCGGAGCAGTGCCGGGATCGGTCGGGTGGATGTGAGCTGTCTTTGTATCGCCAGTCGGCCGAAAAGCCGATTCTATGGCGGGCTTCTTGGCTCGCAACAAATCACTCGGGTCTGCAGTCTTCCAGTATTCCTGCAACTCCACCACTACCATCTGAGCATCAGCGATCTTCGAACCTTTCTGAAAACATTCTTCCGCTTTCTTCCGATTGCCCACAATAGTGATCACACCTTTGGGGCCAGGCATCTTCAATTTGAGATACACATAACATGGTCGGGCCATGAAGCGTGCATAAGCCGGCCCAAAATAGCGTGGTAGGCACTCTGGAAGTCTACAACTTCAAATGTCAACTTTTCTTTGCGGTAATTCTTGGAATCACCGAAAACCACATCAAGAGCAATCTGGCCGAGTGATTCAGCCTTCTTCCCAGGAATGACTCCATGGAAACTCATGTTGCTGGCACTGAGTCTGGACATCGGAATGCCCATCCCTTTCAACGTTCCAGCATACAATATGTTCAAACCACTGCCACCATCCATCAAGACTTTGGTCAGTCGAGTGCCTTCAACCACTGGGTCGACCACCAGAGCTTGCCTCCCAGGGGTGGCAATATGCGTTGGGTGATCGAACTGGTCGAACATGATGGCAGTCTGAGACCATTTCAAATAACTTGATGTCGCCGGAGCAACCATATTCACCTCTTGGTTGATGACTTTCAGTCGACTTTTGCTCTCAACATCAGCAAAAATCATCAGGGTGGAATTGACTTGGGGGTATCCATCGTCGCTATCTTCTTTGTCCTCAACTTTGTCTGACTCCTTTTCTTTATCTTTGGGCTGCTTGCCCTGGAACTGCTGGATCAAGAGTTGACACTGTCGAGTGGTGTGTTTTGGGTAAATAAAGTTACCCTCTTCATCTTTGTTGGTGTGGACAAGGCACGGCAAACCCAACACATCATTTCCGTCCTGGTCTTTAACTTTCTTGGGGTTCCAAGGTCCTTTGGGTTTCCCCTTAAACTTTCCTTGAGTCACAGCCAAAGCTTCCCCAGGAGCAGCTGGCTCGGCTTTCCGCTTCTGTTTCCGATTGGAATTTCCTCCGGTTTCTTGGGCGACTGACTTCAGCTTGCCACTCCGGAGTCGATCTTCATCTTCTCCATTAGCGTACTTGGTGGCAATCTCCATCATTCGGTTCAGAGACATATCTCCGGTTCGACCGAATTTCAGATTCAGTTCTTTGTACTTGACGCCTTCTTTGAAGGCACAGACTGCTTGGTGGTCAGGCACATTCTCTACCGTGTGGTGCAACGTGATCCATCTCTGAATGTAATCCCTCAAGGTTTCATTCGGCTTCTGCATGCAGGACCGCAGTTTCGTCAACCCTGCCGGTCGTTTGCATGTTCCTTCAAATGTGGTGACAAACACTCGGGCGAGATCTTCCCAAGTGTAAATGCTACTAGGTGCTAACTGGTTCAGCCACGCTCTGGCCGAGCCCTCCAACATGAGAGGCAGGTGCTTCATGGCCACCTCATCATTGCCGCTGCCAATCTGGACGGCCACTCGGTAGTCTTCAAGCCAAGTATCGGGCTTGGACTCGCCAGTGAACTTGCTGACTCCAGTCGCCAACCTGAAGTTGGGAGGAATCACAGCGGCCCTGATGGCCCTACTAAAGCACTCTGGCCCCAAAACATGTGCTCTGCTGCTGGTAGGAGCATCTCTATCGTGTCCTTCCCGGTGAGCTCTGTTCCTGTCAACCAAACCTTGAACGAGAATGGATCTCGCATCGAAGCCTGGCTCCCTGGAGTCGACTGGAATCCTTTGCCCAACACTACGAGGGCGCCTAACATCCCGTTGTCGAGGCGCATACGACCCGCTCCTCGGGGGAGGGGTGGGCACTCGACGTCGATCATCTCGATCGAATCGGTGATCATATTGCTCATGGTTACCATGCTGATTACGCCGGTCTCCACGTCCTTCACACCTCGGGGGTGATCTTGGGCTATGAGCCGACTGGACTGTGTCTGCGGCAACGGATCTACTGTGAATCCTGTTTCGCGACTAAGAAACAGCGGAATTCTGGTCTCCTGCTGCCCGGAGCAACGCTCTGATCTGCAGCAAGCCTCTGCCAGCCTTCGATTGGGAAGGTTGAATCGACTCTACTATGCGGGCTGCAGCTGCTAAATTCTGAATCGGAGTTCGATATACCTGCGGGGGCGGGAAGAGCTGACGTCGACTGGATTCGGGAACCCGTTGTCGCGCACGCTCGTCGAGTGCTCGCTGGAGGTTCTCCAGTCGAGTGCGCTCGGCCAAGTTTGCCAGGTGCGCGTCCTCCAAGGCATGAGCCTCGGGGGTTTCTCCAATGATAGGAGTGTGTAATGCATCCATGTTCCGGCGGCGAAGTTCTTCTCTCTGCAGCGACGTGAGAGGCTCGGGAAGATATTCCTCATGAGGACGCGACGGGTCGCCTCCACCCGCGCCTCCGTCGATGCGGGGAAAACCGGGAGGACTGGGAGGTCCATCGACCATCAGAACCTCCGCAGCCGGATCGTTGCTATCGCACTCGGATGCGGTCTCTGCGGAGCCGGTCGACAGGTCGAACAGGCCGTAGAGGGATTCGTCGGGCTCGATCGCCGCGACTTGAGGGGTGGCCAACTGGCGTGCCACCGCGTGTCTCACCCACCGCTGGAGTCTCGACCGACCAGAGCGCTTGCGCCGGTGGGAAACTGGGAGGGAGGACAACACAGGAGCCGACCGGTAGGGGGTCGACGGTTGCCGCAGGAGAACGCCGCGGACGCACGCGCTAAAGTGCGTTGCCCCGCGGACAGGGAGTGCGTCCACGTCGAGCGGAGCCTCCTGAAGCCACGCGAAGTCGTTGGTGATGAACGTGAGCGTGCCGAGACGGATCTCGCGGCCCTCCAGCAAAACTCCGCCGAAAACCATGATGATTTGGGTCGGAAAAGATTGCAACTCCTCCAACAAAACGCTAAAACACCTGCCCCACGGTGGGTGCTAACTGTCGTAGTTCTAAGTCTGACAGTGATGTAGGGGGGTAAGTATGGAGAGGCAAGGCCTTAGCTATAGAGGAGTTGTAAGAACGCAAGATTTACGAGTTCAGGCCCTTCTCGGAGGAAGTAATAGCCCTACGTCTCGGAGCCCGGAGGCGGTCGACTGGATTATGCGTGTGTGAGTTACAGGTGTGCGAACCCTTGTTTCGGAGGAGGGGGTGGCTTATATAGAGTGCGCCAAGACCCCAGCCGACCCACGATACAAAGGGTTCAATGTACATTAAGGCAGGGCGTTACTGGTAACGCTAGTAATAAAGTGCTATGATGACCATAAAAGCTACTTAATAACCGACCGTTAGCATGCGGAGTGCCTTTAGGCCACCTGGCCGTCGAGTGGCTTGGTCTTGGTCGAGTGATTGCTTCTTGGTCGAGTATCTTCAAGTCTGTCGAGTGAGACGCCTTCAAGTCGATTGAAAGATGATTTCTTCTGGAGACGTCCTTGGGTAGGTCAGTTTGGACATGTCCATGACCCTACCCTAGGGACACAGCTTCATCACTGCCGACCTCACAGAGAAGATGCCACCGAATCTTGTACACGTACGGGATCGCCGGATCCCTGGAACGCCGCTGATCTATTCACTACATCGACGGAAACCAAGCGCTACACGAGAAACCAGGCCGATCCCAGAGCCAGAAGAAGAAGAAGGAGAAGAGGGTGTCCATGGCTCACCAGGCGTCGGCGGGCAACGATGACACGCGGCTGCGAAGGTGTTCGTGGATGGCCTGGCGTGGAAGATGAGCAAGGAGGGCATGCGCGACCAGTTCGAGCTCTTCGGTGAGATCCTCGAGGCCGTCGTCATCGCCAACAAGGGCACCGACATATCCAAGGGCCGCGGATTCATGAGTACCCACCCAAACAATTCTCTCGTCCCCTCATCATCAATTCATGTTCAGTAGTTAATTCTCTTGTTTAATTCAGCCCTGTTAGTTGATGCTATGCCTAGATGGATGTTTGGCAGGTTACGTTTTGGGAGGCGGAGGTGGCCATTAGGGCGTGCTTGGGTCCGTACCGGTGATTGACGACCGAAGGACCAACTGCAACCTCGCCCGCCTCAGGGTCCAAAGGTCCAAGGCCCCACAACCAACTGCCTCTGCATCCATATGCTGGTAATTAATTAATTTGATGCTTTGATTGTTAGTCATTGACCATGACCAAGAATCTGTCAATTAATTTGATGCTTTAGTTAACTTGTAATTTGCTGAATTATTATTGGTTAAGCACCGTGCATGTCTTCGTTTGATTGTTAGTCGGTGACCATTACCAAGAAGCTAGCTAGGTGTGCATGCATGCCACACACATTATCTGTTGTTGCAGTTTAAAATCATCTGCCAACTCTCTTTTCAAATAAAAAAATCTGCCAACTTAATTAATCAATCATGTTGGATTGTAGACGCGGTGACTAGACAATGCAAAGTTCCTGTTTAGTTTGACATAGTTAGTAGAAGGTTTAGTGTCAATCTAGCTTTGCTATGACTAATTTGAAAACTATACTGGTGTTATAGATCTGCTAGGACTAATTAATCTATATGCACGGCTATTGCTCTTTTGATGTTTTTCACTGTCGAGATTACGCTTTTAGAAAATGTGTTTGTTTTGTTTTGTGTTAAGCTACAACAAAATATGATTTGATTCCACTTTGGACAATCTTCAAAGAGATGCTAATTCTCCATGATTATTAACTTGACGTCTGAAATTAAGTTTGCCTGTCCTATTGTGGTTTATTTCAGTTTGTGTGGTAATTGCAGCAATCAAGTTACCAAATCTGAAGCATTTTAGCAAGGCAACGACACATGTGCTCTTTTGGTGGAAGATGAAGCTTTTGTTGGTAATGTGATGTTTTTTTCTGAAGAAGACTGACAATTAATTCAAAAGACCGACAATTAACCATGGGAAAGTAGTGCATCATGGAAGATTTGTAGTATGCTGTAACGCCCTCGATGCGGCTATATCTCCCATGTGTCAAAGCACGACTTAGAGGCATAACCGCATTGAAAGCAATGTCGCAAGTGAGGTAATCTTCACACAACCCATGTAATACATAAGGAAAAGATACATAGTTGGCTTACAATCGCCACTTCACACAATTACATAAGGCAAAGCACGGTCGAACAACTATGATCAAGAAGTGATCCTAGAACAACCTACGTCAAGCATAACTCCAACACCGTGTTCACTTCCCGGACTCCGCCGAGAAGAGACCATCACGGCTACACACGCGGTTGATGTATTTTAATTAAGATAAACTTCAGGTTTTCTACAACCGGACATTAACAAATTCCCATCTGCCCATAATCGCGGGCTCGGCTTTTGAAAGTTCAAAACCCTACAGGGGTGTCCCAACTTAGCCCATCACAAGCTCTCACGGTCAATGAAGGATATTCCTTCTCCCAAGACAATCCGATCAGACGCGGCATCCCGGTTACAAGACATCCTCGACAATGGTAAAACAAGTCCAGCAACACCGCCCGCATGTGCCGACAAATCCCGATAGGAGCTGCACATATCTCGTTCTCAGGGCACACTCAGATTGTCCAAACTTCCAGTAAGCCAGCCCAGAGTTGCCCCTGGTGGCCACCGGCGGCTGACGAGGTGGACCAACACTCAGAGGAGCACTGGCCCGGGGGTTTAAATAAAGATGACCCTTGAGTCTACAGAACCCAAGGGAAAGAAAAGGCTAGGCGGCGAATGGTAAAACCAATGTTGGGCATTGCTGGAAGAGTTTTATTCAAGGCGAACTGTCAAGGGGTTCCCATTATGACCCAACCGTGTAAGGAACGCAAAATCCGTGAACATAACACCAATATGACGGAAACTAGGGCGGCAAGAGTGGAACAAAACACCAGGCATAAGGCCGAGCCTTCCACCCTTTACCAAGTATATAGATGCATTAATTAAATAAGAGATATTGTGATATCCCAAAAAAATATCCATGTTCCAACCCGGAACAAGCTCCAATCTTCACCTACAACTAACAACGCTATAAGAAGGGCTGAGCAAAGCGGTAACATAGCCAAACAACGGTTTGCTAGGACAAGGTGGGTTAGAGGCTTGGCTTAACAATATGGGAGGCATGACAAGCAACTGGTAGGTATCGCAACATAGGCATAGCAAAAGAGCGAGCAACTAGCAAGCAAAGATAGAAGTGATTTCGAGGGTATGGTCATTTTGCCTGCAAACCCGCAACGAAGAAGAATGAGTCCATGAAGAAGACAAACGGACGTAGTCGAACGAATCCTCGCAACTCCGGAACAAAACCGAAGCTAACACGAGAAGCAACCCGGAAAGAAGCAAACCACAAAGTAAACAACCATCACATAAGCATGGCATGATGCACAACCAAGTATGATGCATGTCCGTTTTAATGAGGCATGGCATGGCAAAATGCACAAACAATCCTACAAATTAAATGGAGCTCAATATGCAACTCCGTTGCATATTGACGAAACAGCACGTGACTTATTTAGTTCGATCTTGTTTATGTACTCAACAATATTAAATGTTGTTAGCATGGAAAGAGGTGAAGCATAATGAAACTATCTATCTAGGCAAGTTTAAATGAGGTCGGAACAACAAAACAACAAGTCCGGAAACTCAATTTTAGTGTTTGGTATTGATCTGCCCTATACACAATTTTAGTGTTGTTAAACATGCAAAGCAAGGTCATCATGATAAACTATGCATTTTTTACTCCATTTACATATAAAGTTCATTAAAAACCGAGCTACGGTTATTAAGTTATGAATTAAAGCATTTTAGCAAGTTATTTAAGCAAGTTTAAACAAACAGCATTTTAAACATTTTGAACATGGATGAAAGTGGCATATTATGAAACTAGACAAAATTCTAAGCAACTTCCATATTAAGTTTGTTTTATCCGATGCACGGTTTGTGAGTTATTATATGCATGTTGTCTAGGGACTTTTCTGTAAAACAACAGTTTACTAGATAATAGCTAAATTGCAGCAGCAGGAAAAAAACACAATGGGCTGAAATTGGTTGGCCCGATCAGCGGAAAAAAATATCAAAGGGCGCTGGGGGGGGCTGCTCACCCTGGGCCGAGGCCCACGCGGTGGCTGGGCTCGTCCCGCTCCTTGATCCTGCCTGGATCGAGCGAGTCAGGGGCGGCGCTGCGAGCGTACAGGCGCAGGGGAGGAGCAGGGGGCGGCCTGGCCAAAGAGGGGCCGGCGGCACGATGCAAGGGGACGCGAGCTCCATGGCAGAGGCTCGTCCCTCGTCCATGAGCGCTCGCAGAAAACAGGGGAGGCGGAGGCGAGATGCAGAGGAGTGGCGGCGGCGAACTAGACGCTCCGGGAAGATGGAGGCGACCGGAATGGATGGAGGCGGCGCAGGTCGACCGGAATCGGTCCAGGGAGGTGTGTGGTGGTGCAGGGCTTGAGGAGGCTGTCGGCCATGGAGTCGGGCGAAGCACCTGTGAAGCAGAGAGAGAGAGAGAGAGAGAGATAACGATGTGAGAGACCACAGGGAGAGAGAGATTACAGGAAGGAGGAGAAGTAAAAGGGACACGGCGGGAGGGCCCTGGTCACCGACGGCTCAAGAAGCTCGAGATCGAGCCTCCTGCTCGATCTGGAGGTGGGCACTCGGCTGGCTGCGTGCCCGAACGCGAGGGGAGCAGGGGAGCTGTGGATGCAGCGAGGACCGAACAGGGGAGGCAGGGATCGATGGATTGGATGGAGCAGGTGGATGGCTGCAGCGATCTGGTTGGGTGGAGGTGGATCAGGAGGAATCCCGACGTTGGGGGAAGGCTGTCCGTTGGCTAGATTGGTCCGGCGCTGAAAATAAAGAGAGTGGCAGCGGCGGGGATTGGACAGGGGAGGATCCCTAGAAATTAGGGTTGTTTAGTTTAGGTAGGGTTTCATCTGCTATAAATAGCAGGTAGGAATTGGGTAGGGCTATGACGTCCCTACGATCGCAATCGGACGGTCACGAATAAAATAGTTAGGGAGTCCAAATAGGAAAACGGTGATGTTTTGTAGACGTTCGGGGATGATCCGGACACGACGGTGAAGACTGCTCGGGTCGGGTCCGGGACAACTTTTCGGGCGCGCGCGAGGGCCGCGGGCTGACGAGAGGGGTTAGGTTGGGCCTGGTGGTAGGTAGTGGACTGTGGAGAGAGGGTTGGTCTGAGAGAAGAGGGGAGAGATGCAGCCCGGCACGGTTTTCGTAGACCGAAAATGTCCGACGATCGACCGGCTATACTGACGCTATAGTTTAACGGTTAGGCTATCAAACGAACTCCGAATGCGATGAAACTTGACAGGCGGTCTATCTACACTATAATAAGACCACACGCCAACTTTCAACCCAATCCCAGAACATTTTCCGGCCACTTATAAAATACTATTTCGGACGTGCCGCGGGCGCGTGCAAGTGTGGTTGGGCTCCGAACGGACAACGGAGAGAACGGGGAGGCCGGGAAGGATGCAAATTTTACGAAAACATGCAGATGCAATGCGTATGATGACATGGCAAGATGCAACACGCAAGCGAATGACATGGCAACAACAGGGAATAACTGGAAGACACCTGGCGCAACGGTCTCGGGGCGTTACAACACTCCACCACTGCGAGAGGATCTCGTCCCAAGATCTAGAATGGCACCGGAGGGAAAACGGAAGAGAAAGAGAAGAGATAATACTAAGTTGCTTCTTTGACAAACGAGTGAGACCAAAGAACCTTGAAAAGTTACACAACTTTGAGAAAAGAATACAATGAAGATGAACGAAGTTGAAAACACTCCGTTAGAAAAGAGGAACAAGGAACATCACGAGAACCTTGTAGGTTGAAAGGTATGAGAAGAAGGGTTGCAATGGACAAGAAGTACATCCAAACACTCTAGTAGAAACGAGATGAAAGACTTGATAAGATGAAAAGAACTTGAGCAAAAGGTCACAACACTCCGGTTAAATAGATAAGCATGAAAAGAATAAGGTCCTGACAAAAATAAGAAGAAGGTTTGAAGAGAGCAACATCACAATGCCTCCGGAAGAAAAGAGAGAATGGAATGGAATGAACGGAGGAGAGAACAATATCTTCTATCTCGAATGAGCTTGAAAAAGGCATCCTTAGGAGAAGGGTCGAACGGAGTTGTTGGAAAAACAACAACGAAAAGGATAAGCTTGATATGGACTTATAGAAGACATCTTAAAATTATGAGGTGACAACTTGCCACTCACGGAAAAGATTTGATTGGATTGATATGAACAAGGAGATGAGAAAATATTTCACCGGGAGGGTAGATGGAGAACTTGGATCATATATTATGACCATTAATAGCATTAATCCTTAGGGAAAGCTTTAGGTATAATATAACCCCGGATAACTCCAATGACGAGATTGATGGATTTAAAATACCTCATTCTTAACAACATGTGAATCATGAGACATGAACTCAAATTATCAAGAATGACATAATACCACCTTGAATGATACGGTTGAAAGAATTGCACTTTGAAATGCAAGATAAAGAATACTTGAGCTCCTCTAAAAAGAATCTCGATGAACACTTCGAGAAGGAATTAAATCCTTGATGACCCACCATGTGGAACCTTCATGAAGAACTCCGGTAAACAAAGGAATGTTCAAACGAAAAGAAAAAGGAGTTGAAAACACAAGGTGAAGCCTTGCGATGATTTAGATGAAACTTTGCGATGAGAAAAAATGGAAACTTGGAACTCCAGAAAAGAAAAGATGAAACAAGTGAAACCGAGAATTTTGATGAGGCTCCGGAATAAGGGATTGAGTTTAATCGATGAAACAAGAATAAGAATTACATTATGCTTCTCCTTCACCAATTAAATTGATGACAAACAATGGATTTGGCACACTACTTATTCTCGTAGAAAAGATTAAGAGAGATATAACATAAACTTGAGAATCTCTTCAATGAACCGTCGGTAGGATTTGGAATAACGAATAAATTGATATGATAACGAAGGAAGAGAATTCTTGAAATAACCACCGTAAGAATTGAAAATGAACGAAGACACTTGAGACAATCTAGATACATGAGAACGAAGGGATCACGAACTGATTAGAGATCACTTGAATGATGCACCGATAAGATTGGAGAATGATAACTGCCAGCTGAGACTGAATAAACCTGAATTGAAGGACTCCGGATAAGAAAACTGAGAAGACTCTTGAATTGCTCCGGATAGGTGAAAAGAATTCTCACAATCGAAAACAATTATGAGAGGATGGCAACAAAGCTAGAACCATGAATCTTGAAGAGAATGGAGCATGATTTAAGAGAAACTCTTCTTCGGTCTTCAAAATCCGAGAACGACGACGAGAAGCACCACCATGAATTATTGAGATACTCCGGGATGAAAATTATAAAGGTTGAGCCAACGATGAAAAGAAATTTCGAGTTCTTGGAGAAACACATCTGACTGATGAAAATTCATTCTTATGTCAAACTTCGAAAAGAATTTAGGAGTAACTCTGGGAAAAATTAGAAGAGTCAGGTAAGATCCTAGGGAAAAAACCTGTGGGTTAGGGCCCACTCACAAGAAACACCGTAGAACGATTCAAAAGAGAGAATGCACCGGTTGAATTAAATGGCTTGAATGAGATAACATCCTCGAAAAGAGCTTGAATGGATATTGAATGACAAGACGAGCCTTCTGCGATATCTTCAGCACTCCGGAACAATTGAATAACGAGAGGGGAATGATTAAGAGGTGCGCCGGCATGAGAAGACATTTGGAATGAGGACAAGAATATGATCAACACGAAAGCTTGAGTTGAGTCCACCAGGGAAGATAAAAGAAACGAAGAATGCTGAACTAGAAGCTTCGTTAGAATCTTCCTGAGAATCACCGGGTAAGAACATTGAAAGAAAAGAAAGAAGAGACTTCACATGAATAAGATGGATACTTGATCAAGAAATCTGAATCCTTGAAGAAAAAGGGTGGGTGGGCGGGAAAAACAAAGGCAACTTGGAACGGATGAAGACAACACCGTTGAGAAGAACTAGTAATAGATCTTGCTGATGTTGAAATGATCGGATCCACTTGAAGAGAAGCACACCGGTTGAAAAGAAATTGAAATGACAAACTTGATTATCAAGAAGGATTGGTATTCACGTCGGAGTATGAGAACACCGTTTAGGAAAGGTATGAAATCAACATTTGACTTCGAAGCAACTCGAATACCACAGCTCAAAAACAAAACAAAGGATTGGCTTGCAGAATAAGCCGGAACAAACATATGATAGAGATTTCGTCCGAACTTTTCGTGGTGGGGCCTACATGGGCTCGATCGTACAGCACCATCATGTACAAGGCAGTGCACATGACATACGAAGCGTCCCGGAGTCAGCATAGCCAAGGAATCTTTAAGACACAACAAGACCACTTTAAGACCAACCGTGAATAGGCGGACCACTAGACGTCGAACCCCAATTTCATATCATACATCTGTTGGAAAGATATCCTAAGCGCTACTTGAATTCCCACTTATAAACTCCCGAAACTTTCCGGTTATGCAATCGGGTGTTGGGGATACAGGGGAAGCATAATATCTCACCCAAAACTAGTAAATCCTACATCCAGCTGTATCCATCCTTCAACACATAACCAAGAAACCTTCGGAAATCATTTACCTCAAACTTTGAAAAGCATCCGTTATACGAGTTATGGCAATACTCCCGAACTCCCGCCCCAGTACTGGGTGGCGTCGAGGTTATCTCACCAACAACTGCATAAAAGAGATTTTCGATGTCGGCGAGCTCAGGTATTCCAGAACTGCAACGATAAAATTGTGACGACAACACCTCGGAGCTCAACTCCCCGGGACACTGCCGCAACCCCTAAATGTCAGGAGGCACCAAGAACAATGTTCTTGTCACAAAACTATCGGAACGATTCCAAGATACCCGCGTGATCCTAAATTTTTTTAGTGAAATTTGAGAAGAGAAGAGTCATAACTCTACGTCAAGATGCCTCACCAGAGCGACGAAGGGACTCAGGAGTAAAAAGAATCCTACTCTCCGATATATATAATCCTAAATGACTCAAAACATTTTTCTAGACTCAACAACGCCAACGATTCGATCAAGCAGGGGGCTCCTAAAGTCGGGGAAGGCTCTGATACCAACTTGTAACGCCCTCGATGCGGCTATATCTCCCACGTGTCGAAGCATGACTTAGAGGCATAACCGCATTGAAAGCAATGTCGCAAGTGAGGTAATCTTCACACAACCCATGTAATACATAAGGGAAAAGATACATAGTTGGCTTACAATCGCCACTTCACACAATTACATGAATAAAGCATTACATCAACCAGATACAGTCAAGGTCCGACTACGGAACCAAAATAAAAGAAGACTACCCCAAATGCTACACAGATCCCCGATCGACCCCAACTGGGCTCCACTACTGAACAACTAGACGAAACAACACAAAGGACAAGATCTTCATTGAGCTCCTCCTTGAGCTTGGTTGCGTCACCTGCACGATATCATCGGCACCTGCAAGCTGGTTTTGGAAGTACCTATGAGTCACGGGGACTCAACAATCTCACACCCTCGCGATCAAGACTATTTAAGCTCATGGGTAAGGTAAAAGGTATGAGGTGGAGCTGCAGCAGGCGACTAGTATATATGGTGGCTAACATACGCAAATGAGAGCGAGAAGAGAAGGCAAAGCATGGTCGAACAACTATGATCAAGAAGTGATCCTAGAACAACCTACGTCAAGCATAACTCCAACACCGTGTTCACTTCCCGGACTCCGCCGAGAAGAGACCATCACAGCTACACACGCGGTTGATGTATTTTAATTAAGATAAACTTCAGGTTTTCTACAACCGGACATTAACAAATTCCCATCTGCCCATAATCGCGGGCTCGGCTTTCGAAAGTTCAAAACCCTGCAGGGGTGTCCCAACTTAGCCCATCACAAGCTCTCACGGTCAATGAAGGATATTCCTTCTCCCAAGACAATCCGATCAGACGCGGCATCCCGGTTACAAGACATCCTCGACAATGGTAAAACAAGTCCAGCAACACCACCCGCATGTGCCGACAAATCCCGATAGGAGCTGCACATATCTCATTCTCAGGGCACACTCAGATTGTCCAAACTTCCAGTAAGCCAGCCCAGAGTTGCCCCTGGTGGCCACCAGCGGCTGACGAGGTGGACCAACACTCAGAGGAGCACTGGCCCGGGGGTTTAAATAAAGATGACCCTTGAGTCTACAGAACCCAAGGGAAAGAAAAGGCTAGGTGGCGAATGGTAAAACCAATGTTGGGCATTGCTGGAAGATTTTTATTCAAGGCGAACTGTCAAGGGGTTCCCATTATGACCCAACCGTGTAAGGAACGCAAAATCCGTGAACATAACACCAATATGACGAAAACTAGGGCGGCAAGAGTGGAACAAAACACCAGGCATAAGGCCGAGCCTTCCACCCTTTACCAAGTATATAGATGCATTAATTAAATAAGAGATATTGTGATATCCCAACAAAATATCCATGTTCCAATCCGGAACAAGCTCCAATCTTCACCTGCAACTAACAACGATATAAGAAGGGCTGAGCAAAGCGGTAACATAGCCAAACAACGGTTTGCTAGGACAAGGTGGGTTAGAGGCTTGGTTTAACAATATGGGAGGCATGACAAGCAACTGGTAGGTATCGCAGCATAGGCATAGCAAAAGAGCGAGCAACTAGCAAGCAAAGAAAGAAGTGATTTCGAGGGTATGGTCATCTTGCCTGCAAACCCGCAAGGAAAAAGAATGAGTCCATGAAGAAGACAAACGGACGTAGTCGAATGAATCCTCACAACTCCGGAACGAAACCGAAGCTAACACGAGAAGCAACTCGGAAAGAAGCAAACAACAAAGTAAACAACCATCACATAAGCATGGCATGATGCAAAACCAAGTATGATGCATGTCCGTTTTAATGAGGCATGGCATGGAAAAATGCACAAACAATCCTACAAATTAAATGGAGCTCAATATGCAACTCCGTTGCATATTGACGAAACACCACGTGACTTATTTAGTTCGATCTTGTTTATGTACTCAACAATATTAAATGTTGTTAGCATGGAAAGAGGTGAAGCATAATGAAACTATCTATCTAGGCAAGTTTAAATGAGGTCGGAACAACAAAACAACAAGTCCGGAAACTCCTCATGTGCATATTTTAGGTTTGGTACTGATCTGCCCTATACACAATTTTAGTGTTGTTAAACATGCAAAGCAAGGTCATCATGATAAACTATGCATTTTTCTACCCCATTTACATATAAAGTTCATTTAAAACCGAGCTACGGTTATTAAGTTATGAATTAAAGCATTTTAGCAAGTTTAAACAAACAGCATTTTAAACATTTTGAACATGGATGAAAGTGGCATATTATGAAACTAGACAAAATTCTAAGCAACTTCCATATTGAGTTTGTTTTAATCCGATGCACGGTTTGTGAGTTATTATATGCATGTTGTCTAGGGACTTTTCTGTAAAACATCAGTTTACTGGATAATAGCTAAATTGCAGCAGCAGGAAAAAAACACAATGGGCTGAAATTGGTTGGCCCGATCAGCGGAAAAAATATCAAAGGGCGCTGGGGGGGCTGCTCACCCTGGGCCGAGGCCCACGCGGTGGCTGGGCTCGTCCCGCTCCTCGATCCCGCCTGGATCGAGCGAGTCAGGGGCGGCGCTGCGAGCGTACAGGCGCAGGGGAGGAGCAGGGGGCGGCCTGGCCAAAGAGGGGTCGGTGGCACGATGCAAGGGGACGCGAGCTCCATGGCAGAGGCTCGTCCCTCGTCCACGAGCGCTCGCAGAAAACAGGGGAGGCGAAGGCGAGATGCAGAGGAGTGGCGGCGGCGAACTTGACGCTCCGGGAAGATGGAGGCGACCGGAATGGATGGAGGCGGCGCAGGTCGACCGGAATCAGTCCAGGGAGGTGTGTGGTGGCGCAGGGCTTGAGGAGGCCGTCGGCCATGGAGTCGGGCGAAGCACCTGTGAAGCAGAGAGATAGAGAGATAACGATGTGAGAGACCACAGGGAGAGAGAGATTACAGGAAGGAGGAGAAGTAAAAGGGACACGGCGGGAGGGCCTTGGTCACCGGCGGCTCAAGAAGCTCGAGATCGAGCCTCCTGCTCGATCTGGAGGTGGGCACTCGGCTGGCTGCATGCCCGAGCGCGAGGGGAGCAGGGGAGTTGTGGATGCAGCAAAGACCGAACAGGGGAGGCAGGGATCGATGGATTGGATGGAGCAGGTGGATGGCTGCAGCGATCTGGTTGGGTGGAGCTGGATCAGGAGGAATCCCGACGTTGGGGGAAGGCTGTCGGCTGGCTAGATTGGTCCGGCGCTGAAAATAAAGAGAGTGGCCGCGGTGGGGATTGGACAGGGGAGGATCCCTAGAAATTAGGGTTGTTTAGTTTAGGTAGGGTTTCATCTGCTATAAATAGCAGGTAGGAATTGGGTAGGGCTATCACGTCCCTACGATTGCAATCGGACGGTCGCGACTAAAATAGTTAGGGAGTCCAAATAGGAAAACGGTGATGTTTTGTAGACGTTCGAGGATGATCGGGACACGACGGTGAAGACTGCTCGGGTCGGGTCCGGGACAACTTTTCGGGCGCGCGCGAGGGCCGCGGGCTGACGAGAGGGGTTAGGTTGGGCCTGGTAGTAGGTAGTGGACTGTGGAGAGAGGGTTGGTCTGAGAGAAGAGGGGAGAGATGCAGCCCGGCACGGTTTTCGGAGACCAAAAATGTCCGACGATAGACCGGCTATACTGACGCTATAGTTTAACGGTTAGGCTATAAAACGAACTCCGAATGCGATGAAACTTGATAGGCGGTCTATCTACACTATAATAAGACCACACGCCAACTTTCAACCCAATCCGAGAACATTTTACGGCCACTTATAAAATACTATTTCGGACGTGCCGCGGGCGCGTGCAAGTGTGGTTGGGCTCAGAACGGACAACGAAGAGAACGGGGAGGCCGGGAAGGATGCAAAATTTTCGAAAACATGCAGATGCAATGCGTATGATGACATGGCAAGATGCAACACGCAAGCGAATGACATGGCAACAACAGCGAATAACTGGAAGACACCTGGCGCAACGGTCTCGGGGCGTTACAACACTCCACCACTACGAGAGGATCTCGTCCCGAGATCTAGAATGGCACCGGAGGGAAAACGGAAGAGAAAGAGAAGAGGTAATACTAAGTTGCTTCTTTGACAAACGAGTGAGACCAAAGAACCTTGAAAAGTTACACAACTTTGAGAAAAGAATACAACGAAGATGAACGAAGTTGAAAACACTCCGTTAGAAAAGAGGAACAAGGAACATCACGAGAACCTTGTAGGTTGAAAGGTATGAGAAGAAGGGTTGCAATGGACAAGAAGTACATCCAAACACTCTGGTAGAAACAAGATGAAAGACTTGATAAGATGAAAAGAACTTGAGCAAAAGGTCACAACACTCCGGTTAAATAGATAAGCATGAAAAGAATAAGGTCCTGACAAAAATAAGAAGAAGGTTTGAAGAGAGCAACATCACAATGCCTCCGGAAGAAAAGAGAGAATGGAATGGAATGAACGGAGGAGAGAACAATATCTTGTATCTCGAATGAGCTTGAAAAAGGCATCCTTAGGAGAAGGGTCGAACGGAGTTGTTGGAAAAACAACAACGAAAAGGATAAGCTTGATATGGACTTATAGAAGACATCTCAAAATTTTGAGGTGACAACTTGCCACTCACGGAAAAGATTTGATTGGATTGATATGAACAAGGAGACGAGAAAATATTTCACCGGGAGGGTAGATGGAGAACTTGGATCATATATTATGACCATTAATAGCATTAATCCTTAGGGAAAGCTTTAGGTATAATATAACCCCGGATAACTCCAATGACGAGATTGATGGATTTAAAATACCTCATTCTTACAACATGTGAATCATGAGACATGAACTCAAATTATCAAGAATGACATAATACCGCCTTGAATGATACGGTTGAAAGAATTGCACTTTGAAATGCAAGATAAAGAATACTTGAGCTCCTCTAAAAAGAATCTCGAAGAACACTTCGAGAAGGAATTAAATCCTTGATGACCCACCATGTGGAACCTTCATGAAGAACTCCAGTAAACAAAGGAATGTTCAAACGAAAAGAAAAAGGAGTTGGAAACACAAGGTGAAGCCTTGCGATGATTTAGATGAAACTTTGCGATGAGAAAAAGTGGAAACTTGGAACTCCAGAAAAGAAAAGATGAAACAAGTGAAACCGAGAATTTTGATGAGGCTCCGGAATAAGGGATTGAGTTCAATCGATGAAACAAGAATAAGAATTACATTATGCTTCTCCTTCACCAATTAAATTGATGACAAACAATGGATTTGGCACACTACTTATTCTCGTAGAAAAGATTAAGAGAGATATAACATAAACTTGAGAATCTCTTCAATGAACCGTCGGTAGGATTTGGAAGAACGAATAAATTGATATGATAAGGGGTGTCCCAAATTAGCCCATCACAAGCTCTCATGATCAACGAAGGATATTACTTCTCCCAAGACAATCCGATTAGACTCGGCATCCCGGTTAGAAGACATCCTCGACAATGGTAAAACAAGTCCAGCAACACCGTCCAAATGTGCCGAAAAATCCCAATAGGAGCTGCACATATCTCGTTCTCAGGGCACACTCAGATTGTCCAAACTTCCGGTAGGCTAGCCCAGAGTTGCCCCTGGTGAACACCGGCGGCTGACGAGGTGGACCAACACTCAGAGGAGTACTGGCCCGAGGGTTTAAATAAAGATGACCCTTGAGTCTACAGAACCCAAGGGAAAGAAAAGGCTAGGTGGCGAATGGTAAAACCAATGTTGGGCATTGCTGGAAGATTTTTATTCAAGGCGAACAGTCAAGGGGTTCCCATTATGACCCAACCGTGTAAGGAACGCAAAATCCGGGAACATAACACCAATATGACCGAAACTAGGGCGGCAAGAGTGGAACAAAACACCAGGCATAAGGCCGAGCCTTCCACCCTTTACCAAGTATATAGATGCATTAATTAAATAAGAGATATTGTGATATCCCAACAAAATATCCATGTTCCAACCCGGAACAAGCTCCAATCTTCACCTGCAACTAACAACGCTATAAGAAGGGCTGAGCAAAGCGGTAACATAGCCAAACAATGGCTTGCTAGGCCAAGGTGGGTTAGAGGCTTGGCTTAACAATATGGGAGGCATGACAAGCAAGTGGTAGGTATCGCAGCATAGGCATAGCAAAAGAGCGAGCAACTAGCAAGCAAAGATAGAAGTGATTTCGAGGGTATGGTCATCTTGCCTGCAAACCCGCTAGGAAAGAACGAGTCCATGAAGAAGACAAACGGACGTAGTCGAACGAATCCTCACAACTCCGGAACGAAACCGAAGCTAACGCGAGAAGCAACCCGGAAAGAAGCAAACAACAAAGTAAATAACCATCACATAAGCATGGCATGATGCACAACCAAGTATGATGCATGTCCGGTTTAATGAGGCATGGCATGGCAAAATGCACAAACAATCCTACAAATTAAATGGAGCTCAATATGCAATTCTGTTGCATATTGATGAAACACCACGTGACTTATTTAGTTTGATCTTGTTTATGTACTCAACAATATTAAATGTTGTTAGCATGGCAAGAGGTGAAGCATAATGAAAGTATCTATCTAGGGAAGTTTAAATGAGGCCGGAACAACAAAACAACAAGTCCGGAAACTCCTCATGTGCATATTTTAGGTTTGGTACTGATCTTCCCTATACACAATTTTAGTGTTGTTAAACATGCAAAGCAAGGTCATCATGATAAACTATGCATTTTTCTACCCCATTTACATATAAAGTTCATTTAAAACCGAGCTACGGTTATTAAGTTATGAATTAAAGCATTTTAGCAAGTTATTTAAGCAAGTTTAAACAAACAGCATTTTAAACATTTTGAACATGGATGAAAGTGGCATATTATGAAACTAGACAAAATTCTAAGCAACTTCCATATTAAGTTTGTTTTAATCCGATGCACGGTTTGTGAGTAATTATATGCATGTTGTCTAGGGACTTTTCTGTAAAACAGCAGTTTACTGGATAATAGCTAAATTGCAGCAGCAGGAAAAAAACACAATGGGCTGAAACTGGTTGGCCCGATCAGCGGAAAAAAATATCAGAGGGCGCTGGGGGGGCTGCTCACCCTGGGCCGAGGCCCACGCAGTGGCTGGGCTCGTCCCGCTCCTCGATCTCGCCTGGATCGAGCGAGTCAGGGGCGGCGCTGCGAGCATACAGGCACAGGGGAGGAGCAGGGGGCGGCCTGGCCGGAGAGGGTCCGGCGGCGCGATGCAAGGGGACGCGAGCTCCATGGCATAGGCTCGTCCCTCGTCGACGAGCGCTCGCAGAAAATAGGGGAGGCGGAGGCGAGATGCAGAGGAGTGGCGGCGGCGAACTTGACGTTTCGGGAAGATGGAGGCGACCGGACTGGATGGAGGCAGCGCAGGTCGACCGGAATCGGTCCAGGGAGGTGTGTGGTGGCGCAGGGCTTGAGGAGGCCGTCGGCCATGGAGTTGGGCGAAGCTCCTGTGAAGGAGAGATAGAGAGATCACGATGTGAGAGACCACAGGGAGAGACAGATTACAGGAGGAAGGAGAAGTAAAAGGGACACGGCGGGAGGGCCCTGGTCACCGGCGGCTCGAGAAGCTCGAGATCGAGCCTCCTGCTCGATCTAGAGGTGGGCACTCGGCTGGCTGCGTGCCCGAGCGCGAGGGGAGCAGGGGAGCTGCGGATGCAGCGAGGACCGAACAGGGGAGGCAGGGATCGATGGATTGGATGGAGCAGGTGGATGGCTGCAGCGATCTGGTTGGGTGGAGGTGGATCGGGAGGAATCCTGAGGTTGGAGGAAGGCTGTCGGCTGGCTAGATTGGTCCGGCGCTGAAAATGAAGAGAGTGGCGGCGGCGGGGATTGGACAGGGGAGGATCCCTAGAGATTAGGGTTGGCTAGTTTAGGTAGGGTTTCATCTGCTATAAATAGCAGGTAGGAATTGGGTAGGGCTATCACGTCCCTATGATCGCAATCGGACGGTCGCGAATAAAATAGTTAGGGAGTCCAAATAGGAAAACCGTGATGTTTTGTAGACGTTTGGGGATGATCCGGACACGACGGTGACGACTGCTCGGGTCGGGTCCGGGACAACTTTTCGGGCGCGCGCGCGAGGAGGGCCACGGGCTGACGAGAGGGGTTAGGTTGGGCCTGGCGGTAGGTAGTGGACTGTGGAGAGAGGGTTGGTCTGAGAGAAGAGGGGAGAGATGCAGCCCGACACGGTTTCCAGAGACCGAAAACGTCTGACGATAGACCGGCTATACTGACGCTATAGTGTAATGCTTAGGCTATCAAACGAACTCCGAATGCGATGAAACTTGACAAGCGGTCTATATACACTATAATAAGACCACACGCCAACTTTCAACCCAATCCGAGAACATTTTTCGGCCACTTATAAAATACTATTTCGGACGTGCCACGGGCGCGTGCAAGTGTGGTTGGGCTCAGAACGGACAACGGAGAGAACGGGGAGGCCGGGAAGGATGCAAGTTGTTCGAAAACATGCAGATGCAATACGGATGATGACATGGCAAGATGCAACACGCAAGCGAATGACATGGCAACAACAGCGAATAACTGGAAGACACCTAGCGCAACGGTCTCGGGGCGTTACATATGCATTCTCCCTCTTAATAGCTCACAAACTGGTTTATGGATACCATATCTTAGCAACACACATCAGACTGAAACGGACATTAGAGTGTTACTCCATCTGTTTGAAAATACAGTGTTTTGTTGAACCTTGACTGCAAATTTCTCTTTGTTGCAAATCATAAGAAAGTGTTTCTCAACATGAATATAATGGTGTCTATTTTGTGTAATGTAAGCTATATAGTATATAACTATATATTAGTCGACTAATTGTTGGTCAAAGCACAAATTTGGATCGTCAAAAGACGTTTTATATTTTGAAATGAAAAGAGCACCTTTTGGTGCCTCATTGGTTATGGTTGTGATACATGTCTTGTGCATTTATTTGTAACAGGAGTAGAAACCCAACCTAGGAGCAAAAAGTGATAGAGAAATCATAAAGTGACAGAGAAATACGCGCTGCTCCTTAAACATGTTGGTATAAGTTTTCTCTATTTGGTTTCACATGCTACATTGTATAGAAAACTGAGCTTGCATATAAAGCGGCCTAGAAGAGCATTTGGACACTTTATATGTGGTGTGAAATTCAGGTTATTATCAATTACTTATATGGAATAGGTAGCATGCTGCATTCATTTTCGTTATTGAGCAGGTATCGTCATTTTATTAATTCTGGTGTAATACCGAAGAGTTATATACCCAAAACCACCACACTTGGGGCTAGGGTAACCACTTGGTACCACATTGAAAGCAGATCACAAAAAATCACCGGAAATGTGCCTAATGCGTAACGCGGAGCACTGATAGTCGGATAACCTCGCGAAAACAGTCAAATTGACTGGTTGGGCCCACCTGTAAGGCTGACGTGGATTGCCTATGTGGAAATTTTGCTGAGTTGGACCTAGGTCCCACATGTCATCCATCCATTGTCTTCTTCCTCCCCATCTCTTCAATTGGTCAAGCATAGGACGGGAGCTCCGGCGGAGAGGTGCTCGCCGGCGGCAGCCTGGAGCGGTGCAGACCACCGCGCTCCCATAACTGAAAAAAGCAGGCCACTCTGGTGATGGAGTGGTGCTCGTCCACGTCACCCCCTTGGCCAGAAGATAAATAGTAGGGCAGGCGCATGGCGGCGGCGCTCTGGTCACTGAACGGCGGCGGCGGTCGGTGTTGGTGGCGTGGGGCTCCGCGGCGGCGGCGGCGCTCAGGAGTGGGAGCGAGGAGGCACAGTCGCGCGGCAGGGAGAGCACGATGCGAGCGCGGAGCAAGCTCGCACGTCCTGCTGCCGGCGCTGCTCCCACTTGCTGTGTATCTGCCTCGTCCCTTCATTCTGTGTCAGCGGCGGCGGTCGGTGTTGGCGGCGTGGAGCTCCGTAGCAGCAGCGGCGCTCGGGAGTGGAAGCGAGGAGGCGGGGCCGTACGCTGAGCTTGGGCGAGATCCCGCCCCAGCCATGTCCGCGTCCACCGGCGGACGAGCGGCCACGCTTCCACGACGTGGCCCGCGGACGCGAGCTGGTCTCCCGGAGGAGCTCGCCGGCGGCAGCCAGGAGTGGTGCTGGCCAGGCATTACCGCTGCACATGTCCTCTATGGTGGCGGCGCCGGTGATGTCCGTGTCCAGTGCTCGCCCACAACCTGTTCGGTCAAATGCCCACAGAGAAAAAGAAAGAGAAATAAAAAAGAAAAGGTGAAAAAATAAACACTTTAGTCATTGACAGGTGGGACCTAGGTCCAACTCAGCAAAATTTCCATATAGGCAATCCACGTCAGCCTTACAGGTGAGCCCAACCAGTCAGTTTGACTGTTTTCGCGAGGTTATCCGACTATCAATGCTCCGCGTTACGCATTAGGTACATTTCCGGTGGTTTTTTGTGATCTGCCTTCAATGTGGTATCAAGTGGTTACCCTAGCCTCAAGTGTGGTGGTTTTAGGTAAATAACTCAATACCGAATAATGATGGTTTATATCATTAGGACACTACGTAATTTGTTTCACTCTTGTTGGGTTGTAGCCTTGTAGGTCAAGAAAAAAGACGAGGTATCTCTGCGAGAAGCTGGCTTTTCTTTAAGCCTGTCGTCTTTCCAAAATCTCATTTACCCCCTTGATGGGAGGTTGATTCTGTCTGGACTTGGATATGATTATGGAATCGATCCGGAGGTTGCATGGAGCTCTACGGCATTGCACTACAATGGAAATATGAAGCCTTGGCTCGAGTTAGGCATACCGGACTACAAGAAGTACTGGAGGAGGTTTCTCATTGGAGATCATCGATTCATGGATGAGTGCAATGTAAATCTGTGCCACACTCCGGAGAATCCGTCTATGTAGACTGGATGCCCATAGCTCCCAAGAGCTGCACTGTCATTGGCTACCATCGACTACAAACTACACGCAGCAGTTGAACCGAATAAGATGTGTTGCCATTGGTTACTAGTGTCTACAGTATTGAGCAGACGCGACATCATCTGTCCATTGCACTGAATAGATTGATTGGTGGTTTCGGGATCTTGCGATTTTTTGTGTAGGTAAAGGATGATGTCCCGTTGTCCGGTTTGTTTGGTAAGAGGGTTGAGCAAAGATTCGTTTCATATTTCTCTCTTTTTCCAATAAGGGCACACACATGTAATCTCGTTTTCTGGCTATTAGCTATAGCGGGGTGATTAATTTGCTTGGTAGTTCCGTGCAACTATGGATAACCTGTATATTGTCTGCTATACTTCCTTGCCGGAATGCCATATTTTTTATTAGGTCTCAAGGGGCGCACTCATTTGTTATCCTGAGTGGTGCAGTGTCCATGGGTCCTTTGTGCGTCTGAATTGGTGTGTCCATGATTTGGCATATCATGAGCGCTAGGCGCAAGAGATGTATTAGTGTACTAAAGGCATGATTAGCACATCCAATGGTCATGCTATAGCACGTCAAGGAGTACCTAGGCGTGGAACTGAAACTTGGGTAACGAGGAATCTAAAACTTCAATAGGCATTAGCACGTTTCACTATTTTGATTACAAACTAAAGCTTTGTTCAAGTATGAAGAATGGGTGCGTTGATCTCACTTCTAATATGGTGCGGACGTCTTGTAGAAGCACACAAGTTGATATTGCCATTCTATAACATAAGAGGTACTAGAACATCAAGGCGCGCATTGCCGCGCCCGCCTATCTTGAGGAAAGAATAATAAGATAATACAAATATTTATAAAACAAAAATAGAAGTATATTACATTATAATTGAACATTCGAGTTCCAGTGTCTCATATTGTAGCATGAATTACAATATATATTTAACCATATATAGAATAGCCGGTTCAAATAGTCAGGCAGCATGAGATTTTATAAATTATTTGCATATCCGTATGATAGAAGACAGGCAAGGAAAATATTTTTTCGTTTCGCGATGAGAGAAGATGATGGCATATTAGTTTCACTGTACCACAGATCCATCAGTTAGAGAACAGCCTCTAATAAACACAAACAATAGATCCAAATAGGGTCAAAACATATAGATTTTCTTCAGTAACATGTCCATGCTGTGAGAATGCATCGGTCAGAGAACTTTCATTGGTGCCATACTGCCATGGTACCATCGGACAGACCTGCAGCTGATCATGGAAGAAAAAAAGCAAGCAATAAAAAGATCATGAACTGTAAGTCATCAATCCTAACATTTACAATTATACTTAAAATTAGCTAGGTTTGCAAACGGCGATCCGGGAGGAGGCAACCATATCTCAAAACCAAATAGGGCATTTGCGTTCAAACATGAAACAAGTTGAGAATAAATTGAAAGAAATGCATGTACTCCTAATGGATATTCTGGAACATGAGCAAAAAACAACAATCCGATTTACCAGCTTTTCGACTGGAACAATGGCATGGAGTAGCGTTTTTCTTCCCCAATTCAGCACCAGCGGTAAACCCCTAAAAATAATACCCATGACAGTGGGGAATCTCAACAGCAAGACAGTGCATGCACGAGATTGAAACAAAAGATTTTACACAGGGCGTTGCTAGTGACAATTATGTTTGGATAGAAGCGTTGCACTTGCCTGCCCATCGCATAGGACCAAGGGTTTGCACCACACATTCGCCTTCACTACACCCCATCGCAGTTGCTGGCGTTCCTGGGAGCAGGGTAAGCCGGCGCTCCAGTCGTTGGTCCAGGCGGAGTGCCAATCAATCTGTTATCAAGCCTAACACCATTGGAAATAAAAAAACAGCAAGTAAGGGGATACGGAGGAAGAGTAGATGGCGGGTGGACCGGACGCTCGGAGGTAGTCGCGCAGCAGCTCGCCCACGGCTGAACGCCGGCGCATCGAGGACGAACAGAGAACTGCGGCGGCGGCGTGAGGAAAAGAGAAACCGCTCGGCTCGATACCCCCGTACGACGTGGGCTGTTAGCAGACAACCGCAAAGAATTGAGCCTTCCATGGCCCGATTAAGGAGGGAAAACCCAGGTCGTTCCGCGGAGAAGCAGCCCGCGAAACGGTACTATGACGCCTAGAGCTGATCTGGATCATAGATTCGAGGATCCGATGGTTCAGACAGTCAAATCGCTGTGGAGGCTCCTAGCTAGTCCCGTTATATTGTTTCTCAATTAGCCTTGTTTTTCTCGTAACAGTGATGTTGTAGAGATTTTTCATGCCCTTACACAAGTACTATATTATTATCACACTGCAATATTTAGCAGGATTGCATGCTATTTATACAGTACCTTTTCTAACCCTTTTTTATTCCAAGTCTAGTGATTGATGGGAGGGAGGGAGGAAGAGAGGGAGAGAGAGAGAGAGAGAGAGACGGACAGAGGTGGCAACCATGGACTGGGGTTGCAGAGAGAGTTGAGAGCTGTTGGAGAAAGAGATAGATGTTGAGTGATTTATTACTGATAAAAAAGTAAACTGAACAAGAAATCTATAGGTATATGTTAGCTTGATTAAATCATCATACTAATTATATAGTGCTTGTGCAGGATAGTTATGAGTTGACAAATATTTTTTTATTATAGATACCATCCAAATGAAGCTAAAGGCAACAATCCTGACTGGAAATATCTTAAGCGCGTCATGTAGATCTCAATTGTAATATATAATTACCTGGAACACTGCTCTCTACGTATACATAATCAAGTTACATTGCAGTGGACTTCAATTATTTTCCAATTGTCGCAGGCTATCTTTTCTATATATGTAAAATAAGATATACATTATATGCATAATCAGAAGAAAAAAATACATGTGCAATTTGATATGTGTTCTATTCATAGGTGTAATCAAAATAAATAAATTAAAATCCCGTGGCAATGCACAGGCATTCTACTAGTATCATATAAGGTATCTTTCTTTGTATTTTTTATATACTATCGTAGCTTATTATTTTCTAGACTAGTGCGATAGAATAATTAGATTATCAATTAGTCTATGTATTTACATTTTAGGTGTAGAAATCTTTTAGCAATAGCTTTTTTCTTTCGTAAAACAACTTGGTCTTAATTTTTCAAATAGCCATAACTTTTTACTCATTTATCTAAATTAGACAAAACCAACGCCAATATTTTCGTCTTGGTTCCGCCTATCTAGTGAATCTATCAAATAAACTTTTTGCAACTTCCAAATTTCGAAATTTTTTCGGATTCATATTCAAACTTCTTTTGATCATATCTTTTTATCCGTAGCTCCGTTTTCGATGAACCCAACTGCATCGGATTCGTATTGAAGTAGTCTTTCCGTTCGCACAATTAGTGTCATCTTTCCAACATATAATTTTGATCTTAGCCAGTTACTCTACTAGTCCACCAAAGAGTTGTTACACAACATTCTAAACAGATTCAATGTCATATTGAATTACTTGTATCTTTTATTTCGTTATTCCAAATCCACCGATTCTTTTTCCTAAATTTTCATATTGACTTCATACATCCAGTAGCATCATTAGTTTCAAATTTTGATCTTTTGAAATTTGAATGATTCAAAATTTGAACTCGAAACTTCACTTGATCATATCTTGTAAACTGTAGCGCTTGTTCAATTGATTCCTTTTTTCAAATTGAATTCCTAGGCGTGATCTAACATCTTGAGCCATCACCACACTTTTTCACCGAAATTAGGATCTGATCTTGCAAAATAATTTGATTTGGTTCTTTTGGAGTTTTTGCCATGTTTCTTTCCCTTTTCTTTTGGATCTTTGAGTGATTGCTTATGTGTGATTATAATTGCTTGCTTACGATAGATTGATCGGAGTGTGACGGGTAGAACTGTCAGGAATTATGGGTGTGAAGAATCTTCATCAACAGTACAAGGAAAGTTCACACTTTGATCATACTCTTCCGATACCCAATTTTACTTGCATTAGATACACCCTCAAAGATTGCATGAGTAGGATTGGGAACATGTGGTTATTGCTATGTAGTTGATGAGGTAGGAACCTATTAACTTTGATCACCCCTGGAATATACGTTTTGTTACTTATTGCTTATCCATGCTCGTAGATGTGGATTGGTATGTGAGAATCATGCAAGTTGTGAGAGATACTAATTAAGGGTAACTACTTTAAGGTGGCAACTTTAACTCACATCTGGGTGGAATGGTTGGGGCACCCTGGAGAACTCAGTGGCTTGCCCGGGCACCTGGAGAACCCAGTGCTTGCCCAAGGGGATCCCAGAGTACCCGTGTGATCACACTGTGGAATTCCACCCAGGCTCAAAGGGATTATTCATGCTAGAAACTTCCGTGTGCAGCCACAAGCCATTATGGGCTCTGGCATAGTTGAGTAAGTTCTGTGACCTCTTTCACTGGTATGCTAGCAGATGTAGGGGAAATTAGGTGGTACTGTCTACCCAGAGTAAAGAGTTTATGCTTTAGAAAGACTATGTCTCGATTTTTCGATCATGGATGTGGTCGAGTCTTGTGGGGAAAAGTGCGCAAACCTCTGCAGAGTGTACAAACTAATCATGATTAGCCGTGTCCCCGGTTATGGACATCTTGAGTATCTGGTATTTGAATTATTGGTTGATCTCATCACTTTACTTAATAAATTTGTTGGGTTATTATTAATGACACTTGATAATTTTGGGATTGAGTTGGGGATACCTTCTCAATAATGACATAAACTTGGTAGTAAAATGAAAATGTATTCCTTCGTTGTAGGAAAAAATTAGCTTTATGCAAAATTTAAATTTAGAGCCTTGACCAGCCAAATATGCATATAGGGATAGACAATTCTCATTATTATTCTATGGTGTGAAATTGCCAGTATATGGCTGCAATGTCTCATGTTGCAGGAATTTTATGACGAGTAAGTGATACAATAGGGTTACAATGTCCATACTCAACTTTGCCGTCGGTGTTGATGGGAATCCACAACTTTGTTGTTACTTCCGCTATATGGATTGAGGTAATAGTATTTATGTTACTTTATACATGTGATTTACCTCTGTTATAAATCCTCGAGTACTATGTGTGTCAGAATACCAATCCAGGGATGACACTTAAGCACAGAGACTTGATCCATTTGGGTCGGGTTGCTACAACTAGATGATTTACTACCCCGTAAAGTTGGCCACCAACCTTGGCACGCTCAATCATGACCGCCAGCATGTCCGCCACTATATTGAATAGCATGGGAGATAACGAGTCACCTTGTTGCAATCCCTTCTTCATTTGGAAATAGTCTCCAACGTCATCATTCACCTTAATGGCAACACTACCTCCAGAAACAAAGCTATGGATCATAGCGCGCCACTCTGTAGAAAATCCTTTTATCCTGAGGGACTATTGAAGAAAGGGCCACTTGACTTTGTCATAAGTCTTTTCAAAGTCTATTTTGAGTACCACCCCATTTAACTTTTTCCGGTGTAATTCATGGATTGTTTCATGAAGAATAACAACTCCATCTAGGATGTGCCTGCCTTGCAAGGATAATTTTTCACTTGCAAGATGACTTAGTAAACAAACAAAATTGATATGGGATGCCAACGGATGAGAACCCCCCCCACACACACACACACACACCTCAAGCCCGCAGGACAGCCGGCAGCGGCGGGATCTCTTTAGACAACATCTCGAACCGTGTGACATTCGTTGCCTTGGCTTGTCAGCGACATCGTGGCTATGCGGGCCGTGGAGCCATGCATGCAGTGGCGAGAGTCATGGATTTCATCGATGTGTTTAGTTCTTGTCGGCATGCGTGGGTGAAGGAAATATGCCCTAGAGGAAATAATAAAGTTATTATTTATTTCCTTATATAATGATAAATTTTTATTATTCATGCTAGAATTGTATTAACCGGAAACATAATACATGTGTGAATACATAGACAAACAGTATGTCACTAGTATGCCTCTACTTGACTAGCTCGTTGAATCAAAGATGGTTAAGTTTCCTAGCCATAGACATGAGTTGTCATTTAATTAATGGGATCAAATCATTAGAGAATGATGTGATTGACTTGACCCATTCCGTTAGCATAGCACTTGATCGTTTAGTTTGTTGCTATTGCTTTCTTCATGACTTATACATGTTCCTATGACTATGAGATTATGCAACTCCCGTTTACCGGAGGAACACTTTATGTGCTACCAAACGTCACAACGTAACTGGGTGATTATAAAGGTGCTCTACAGGTGTCTCCGAAGGTACTTGTTGGGTTGGCGTATTTCGATATTAGGATTTGTCACTTCGATTGTCGGAGAGGTATCTCTGGGCCCACTCGGTAATGCACATCACTTAAGCCTTGCAAGCATTGCAACTAATGAGTTAGTTGCGGGATGATGTATTACAGAACGAGTAAAGAGACTTGTCGGTAACGAGACTGAACTAGGTATTGAGATACCGACGACCGAATCTCGGGCAAGTAACATACCGATGACAAAGGGAACAACATATGTTGTTATGCGGTCTGACCGATAAAGATCTTCGTAGAATATGTAGGAGCCAATATGAGCATCCAGGTTCCGCTATTGGTTATTGACCGACAGTGAGTCTCGATCATGTCTACATAGTTCTCGAACCCATAGGGTCCACACGCTTAACGTTCGGTGATGATCGATAAGGGCAAAGGGAAGAAGGGGAACTTCAAGAAGAACGGCAAGCAAGTTGCTGCTCAAGTGAAGAAGCCCAAGTCTGGTCCTAAGCCTGAGACTAAGTGCTTCTACTACAAAGGGACTGGTCACTGGAAGCGGAACTGCCTCAAGTATTTGGCGGATAAGAAGGATGGCAAAGTGAACAAAGGTATATTTGATATACAGATTATTGATGTGTATTTTACTAGTGTTCGTAGCAACCCCTCGGTATTTGATACTGGTTCAGTTGCTAAGAGTAGTAACTCGAAACGGGAGTTGCAGAATGAACATAGACTAGTTAAGTGTGAAGTGACGATGTGTGTTGGAAGTGGTTCCAAGATTGATATGATCATCATCGCACACTTCCTATACTTTCGGGATTAGTGTTGAACCTAAATAAGTGTTATTTGGTGTTTGCGTTGAGCATGAATATGATTTGATCATGTTTATTGCAATATGGTTATTCATTTAAGTAAGAGAATAAATTATTGTTCTGTTTACATGAATAAAACCTTATATGGTTACACACCCAATAAAAATGGTTCGTCGGATCTCGATCGTAGTGATACACATATTCATAATATTGAAACCAAAAGATGCAAAGTTAATAATGATAGTGCAACTTATTTGTGGCACTGTCGTTTAGGTCATATTGGTGTAAAGCGCATGAAGAAACTCCATGCTGATGGACTTTTGGAATCACTTGATTATGAATCACTTGATGCTTGCGAACCATGCCTCATGGGCAAGATGACTAAGACTCCGTTCTCCGGAACAATGGAGCGAGCAACTGACTTATTGGAAATAATACATACTGATGTATGCGGTCCGATGAGTGTTAAGGCTCACGGCAATTATCGTTATTTTCTGACCTTCACAGATGATTTGAGCGGATATGGGTATATCTACTTAATGAAACACAAGTCTGAAACATTTGAAAAGTTCAAAGAATTTCAGAGTGAAGTGGAGAATCATCGTAACAAGAAAATAAAAGTTTCTACGATATGATCGCAGAGGTAAAATATTTGAGTTAAGAGTTTGGCCTTCAGTTAAAACAATGTAAAATAGTTTCACTACTCACGCCACCTGGAACACCACAGTGTAATGGTGTGTCCGAACGTCATAACCATATTTTATTAGATATGGTGCGATCTATGATGTCTCTTACCGATCTACCACTATCGTTTTGGGGTTATGCATTAGAGACAGCTGCATTCACGTTAAATAGGGCACCATCTAAATCCGTTGAGATGACACCATATGAACTATGGTTTGGCAAGAAACCTAAGCTGTCATTTCTTAAAGTTTGAGGTTGCAATGCTTATGTGAAAAAGTTTCAACCTGATAAGCTCAAACCCAAATCGGAGAAGTGCATCTTCATAGGATACCCAAAAGAAAATGTTGGGTACACCTTCTATCACAGATCCGAAGGCAAGATATTCGTTGTTGAGAATGGATCCTTTCTAGAGAAGGAGTTTCTCTCGAAAGAAGTGAGTGGGAGGAAAGTAGAACTTGATGAGGTAACTGTACCTGCTCCCTTATTCGAAAGTAGTTCATCACAGAAATATGTTCCTGTGACTACTACACCAATTAGTGAGGAAGCTAATGATGATGATCATGTAACTTCAGATCAAGTTGCTACCGAACCTCGTAGGTTAACCAAAGTGAGATCCGCACCTGAGTGGTACGGTAATCCTGTTCTAGAGGTCATGTTACTTGACCATGACGAGCCTACGAACTATGAGGAAGCGATGATGAGCCCAGATTCCGCGAAATTGCTTGAGGCCATGAAATCTAAGATGAGATCCATGTATGAGAACAAAGTATGGACTTCGATTGACTTGCCCATTGATCGGCGAGCCATTGCGATTAAATGGATCTTCAAGAAGGAAGACAGACGCTGATAGTAGTGTTACTATCTACAAAGCTAGAATTGTCGCAAAAAGGTTTTTCGACAAGTTCAAGGTGTTGACTACGATGAGGGTTTCTCACTCGTATGTATGATTAAGTCTGTCCGAATCATGTTAGCAATTACCACATTTTATGAAATCTAGCAAATGGATAAACAAAACTGCATTCCTTAATGGATTTATTAAAGAAGTGTTGTATATGATGCAACCAGAAGGTTTTGTCAATCCTAAAGGTGCTCACAAAATATGCAAGCTCCAGCGATCCATCTATGGACTGGTGCAAGCATCTCGGAGTTGGAATATACGCTTTGATAAGTTGATCAAAGCATATAGTTTTATACAGACTTGCGATGAAGCCTGTATTTACAAGAAAGTGAGTGGGAGCACTACATCATTTCTGATAAGTATATGTGAATGACATATTGTTGAGCGGAGATAATGTAGAATTATTCTGCAAAGCATAAAGGAATATTTGAAAGGAGTTTTTCAAAGAAAGACCTCGGTGAAGCTGCTTACATATTGAGCATCAAGATCTATAGAGATAGATCAAGACGCTTGATAAGTTTTTCAATGAGTACATACCTTGACAAGATTTTGAAGTAGTTCAAAATGGAACAATTAAAGAAGGAGTTCTTGCCTGTATTACAAGGTGTGAAGTTGAGTAAGACTCAAACCCGACCACGTCAGAAGATAGAGAGAATGAAAGTCATTCCCTATGCATCGGCCATAGGTTCTATAAAGTATGCCACGCTGTGTACCAGACCTATTGTATACCCTGCCCTGAGTTTGGTAAGGGAGTACAATAGTGATCTAGGAGTAGATCACTGGACATTGGTCAAAATTATCCTTAGTGGAATAAGGATATGTTTCTCGATTATGGAGGTGACAAAAGGTTCGTCGTAAAGGGTTACGTCAATGCAAGTTTTGACACTGACCCAGATGACTCAAAGTCTTAATCTGGATACATATTGAAAGTGGGAGCAATTAGCTAAATTAGCTCCGTGCAGAGCATTGTTGATATAGAAATTTGCAAAATACACACGGATCTGAATATAGCAGACCCGTTGACTAAACTTCCGTCACAAGCAAAACATGATCACACCTTAGAACTCTTTGGGTATTAATCACATAGCGATGTGAACTAGATTATTGACTCTAGTAAACCCTTTGGGTGTTGGTCACATGACGATGTGAACTATGGGTGTTAATCACATGGTGATGTGAACTATTGATGTTAAATCACATGGCGATGTGAACTAGATTATTGACTCTAGTGCAAGTGGGAGACTGAAGGAAATATGCCCTAGAGGCAATAATAAAGTTATTATTTATTTTCTTATATCATGATAAATTTTTATTATTCATGCTAGAATTGTATTAACCGGAAACATAATACATGTGTGAATACATAGACAAACAGTATGTCACTAGTATGTCTCTACTTGACTAGCTCGTTGAATCAAAGATGGTTAAGTTTCCTAGCCATAGACAAGAGTTGTCATTTGATTAACGGGATCACATCATTAGAGAATGATGTGATTGACTTGACCCATTCCATTAGCATAACACTTGATCGTTTAGTTTGTTGCTATTGCTTTCTTCATGACTTATACATGTTCCTATGACTATGAGATTATGCAACTCCCGTTTACCGGAGGAACACTTTGTGTGCTACCAAACGTCACAACGTAACTGGGTGATTATAAAGGTGCTCTACAGGTGTCTTCGAAGGTACTTGTTGGGTTGGCGTATTTCGAGATTAGGATTTGTCACTCCGATTGTCGGAGAGGTATCTCTGGGCCCACTCGGTAATGCACATCACTTAAGCCTTGCAAGCATTGCAACTAATGAGTTAGTTGCGGGATGATGTATTACGGAACGAGTAAAGAGACTTGCCGGTAATGAGATTGAACTAGGTATTGAGATACCGACGATCGAATCTCGGGAAAGTAACATACCAATGACAAAGGGAACAACGTATGTTGTTATGCGGTCTGACCGATAAAGACCTTCATAGAATATGTAGGAGCCAATATGAGCATCCAGGTTCCGCTATTGGTTATTGACCGGAGACGTGTCTCGGTCATGTCTACATAGTTCTTGAACCCGTAGGGTCCGCACGCTTAACGCTATGATGACAGCTATATTATGAGTTTATATGTTTTGATGTAGCGAAGGAGTTCGGAGTCCCGGATGAGATCGGGGATATGACGAGGAGTCTCGAAATGGTCGAGACATAAAGATCGATATATTGGACGACTATATTCGGACTTCGGAATATTTTTCGGAGTACCGGAGAGTTACGGGAATTCGCCGGAGAGTATATGGGCCTTATTGGGCCATACCGGAATAGAGGAGATAGGCCAAAAGGAAGGAGGCCTGCGCCCCCCCCCCCCTCTGGTCCGAATTGGACAAGGGGTGCAGCCCCCTTTTCCTTCTCCCTCTCCTCATGTTCCCTTCACTCCTGCTCCAACAAGGAAAGGAGGAGTCCTACTCCCGGTGGGAGTAGGACTCCCCCCTTGGCGCGCCCTCCTCCTAGGCCGGCCGCCTCCCCCCTTGCTCCTTTATATACAGGGGCAGGGGGGCATCCTAGAGACACAACATTAGATCATTGATCTCTTAGCCGTGTGTGGTGCCCCCCTCCATCATAGTCCACCTCGATAATACTGTAGCGGTGCTTAGGCGAAACCCTGTGTCGGTAGAACATCAACATCGTCACCACGCCATCGTGCTAACGAAACTCTCCCTCAACACTCGGCTGGATCGGAATTCGAGGGACGTCATGGGGCTGAACGTGTGCTGAATTCGGAGGTGCCGTACGTTCGGTACTTGATCGGTCGGATCATGAAGACGTACGACTACATCAACCGCGTTGTGCTAACGCTTCCGCTTTCGGTCTACGAGGATACATGGACAACACTCTCCCCTCTCGTTGCTATGCATCACCATGATCTTGCGTGTGCGTAGGATTTTTTTTGAAATTACTACGTTCCCCAACAGTGGGTGCATGCTGGATCTGGTGCCGTGGTTGGTCCTTACTAGAGGCCCGATCTAGGTGATGAAGGTCATGGTGGATGACGCCAGGCGGAGGTCCCAGGGTTGTGGTCGGCAGATCAATGAGGTGGTCGTGTCTTCCGATGTTTTCTCTAGTGGCCTAGGCGAGCTCGGGCTCTCTCAGTATCGAGATTCGTCAAGCGAGACTCTGTCAATAGTTAAATAGGTTGATGGTCGTGAAGGATTCAAAATAATAAATATAGATGTACTCCGCGTAAAAAAAATGTCGATGTGTCGGCAGTGAGACAATGTCGATGTGTGTGCTTCTTGCCCATGTTAAAGGTGTTGACTCGAAGCTTTGTTTTGGGGTTAAAATCCCAAGTTCCATACTTCCATGTTTAGTTGGATCCGTCAACATGGACGAACATGAGGCGACCCCTTCTTGAATTTGTTTAGGATCAATGTCTTTTTTAGTGTTTAGTCACATACTGCTCGATACGTGGATTATGGTTTATGGTTATTAAAAAATGGTGAGAGTATGAGCCACCACACCCGGTTTGACTCTCTTAGTCACCCTATAGGATCTCTCATCGTTTCTACCGGTTATTATCCATCATCGACATAGCCCACCCGGCCAACAATAATCGGATCGCTACTCCACAAGCCAAGCAGGTAGTTCTATCCTAATCAACTTGTGCAAGTGTAAGCCGCATAAAGAACTATCCAAACAAGCACCGACCCATTGCCTCAAGAATTTCCTAATTGACACTCATTGTGTCAAGTTGCACGCATAGAACAAGCGAGCAAGCAAAATAGTGGGCTGTCCCATTTAGCATCCCTAGCATAGGGTTTTTGTACTGGTTTTGTGAACCTTTCTCGACAAGCTTTTCGGTTTTTGGAACCTTCTAGGAGGTTCCAGAATGGGTTTTTTTCTTCCATTTTTCCTTTTTCCCTTTTCCCATTTCTTTTTTAATTTCCCTCCCTTTCCCTTTTTGTTTCTTTTCTAAAAATGTTTGTGTTTTTAAAAAATGTTCGTAAATTTCAAATTTTTTCATAATTTTCATGAATAGTTTAAAACATAAAAAATGTTCCCTTTTTGAAATTCCATATACAAATTCATAAAATATTCATATAAAAAATGTTCATGCTTTTCAAATAATTTCAGTTCAATTTTTTTTCTTGTTTTCAATTTTGTCCACAGATTTGGAATATGTTCATGATTTTCAAAATATCTTTGATTTTTTTTAATGTTCACCTTCTCCAAGTTTTGATCAAAGTTTCAAAAAATATTCACAGATGCAAGAAAGAACGCCTTTTAGTTTTTGTGTTCACATAATCAAAAAAATGTTTGTGTTTTCAAATCTTATTTAGGATTTTAAAATTGTTCTTGGTTTCAAAATGTGGTTTTGAAAATTTAAAAATGTACATGTTTTCAAAATTTGTTCAGAATTATCAATTTTTTCTCTGTTTCAAAAAATATTCTCAAAATTCCAAAATGTATGCATTTTAAGAAATGTCAGGTTTTTCGAAAAATGTTCATGCTTTTATAAATACATTTTTAAAGCAAGTTATTCAATGGTTAGATTTTCAAAGATTATTCATTTTTCAAAAGTTAACTAACATTGTCCAGTAAATGTTCGGAAAATATATATCCAAAAAGTGCATAGATTCTGCGTTGTAGTTAGTTCTGAAGCTTGCGCGCTCCTCATTTTTTTCACTAACGGTTGTCAGCCCCACTTGTTAGCTAGTCTCCCTGACGTACCAGAGGTCCAAAGATCGACTCCTCGCAAGGGCGCCACTGCCTTTTGTGATTTTCTTTACATGCCACCGCTGTGTGTTGATGCCGTTGTCTCTCCTGCCGCGACTATGTATCGTTGCACGCGAGTGTTCGTTCAGTCTCACTGAAGGATTACCCCCCACCTGTAGCTAATGGGCCTGCCCATATTCGTTGTTTTTCTTTCATTATATTTCAATTGCCTTCGCTGTGTTTGTTCGATGGGTTGGTTTTCATTTTTTTCTTTTGTTTCTTTATGCTTTTCTACAGTTTTTTTTCACAGTTCTTCCCAGTTTTTTTATTTCTTCACAGATTTTCTTCGGATTTTTGTGTTTTCATTGTGTTTTCATCGGGTTTCTTCCCTTTTCTCGGGTTTTTGTGTTTTCTTTCTTTTTCCCCTCGGTTTTGTTTCTTCTTTCCGATTTTTCATTTTTTTGTTTTTTTGCCTGTTTTCACTGTATTTCTATACGCATTTTTGATATGTATCTGAACCATTTTAATAATACATGTCTAATATTTTCATATAAAAGATCAACTTTTTTGAATACATGGTATCATTTTTTCTATATATATTGTAAAAACATTATGCTTGATTAATATTTTTCAAATACAAGATTAATGCTTTTGACATTTTTTTGTATGGACAACATTTTTTCTGGACATATTTAACATTTTTCAAATGCTTGATTAACATTGTTTCAAATGCAATTTAAAATGTTTAAGAATACAGGTAAACCATTTTTTCTATACACATTTAATATTTTTCAAATGCTTGATTAACATTTTCAAATACAAGTTTAACATTTGTTTAATACATGGTCAGCATTTTTTATACAGATTTAACAATTTTTAAATGCATGATTAACATTTTTCAAATATTTGTTAAATATTTTTTTTGATTGCTTGAATAACATTTTTTTTAAATACATGATCAATCTTTTTTCACACAATTGTTTTTTTGTATACATTTTTCATATACATAACAAAGATTTTCCCTATACACATTTAACATATTTTAAATGCTTGGTCAACATTTTTTAAAATATTTAATGTAATGTATGTATTTATAATATTTGGAAGTATAAATGCAAGTAAAATAAATAAATAAAAAATAAAAATAAAAAAACCTTAAAATCCGAGGTTGTGGCCTCCCACGCTCCGGGAACCCATCTTGTGCTCCCCTTGAAGCAAGACTTCCCTACGTCTCGTTTAGGTGAGACATAGGGACGCCACTATCTTTCCATCCACTAGTCCTCCAACAGCCTATGGGCGCTTGTTGCGACCGGCCCATTAATTGAGGAAATAGGGGTTGGTGAATTCGGCTAGTGCTTTTTGTGATTTTTTTTATGGCACTACTGCCCAGAGAGCGAATGGGCGCACTCGCTTGTAGTTGGCGAGCTCGCTCACATCTCCTTTACGCATGTTTCCCGGTTGCCATTTTCCATTTACGTATATTTCTTTCCCACCGCTATTTATCTTTACCTATTTTTTGTGCTTTTCTAATCTAAACATAAACAACCAATTGTATTTTTAATTCCTTGTACAGACAAACTGACAATTTAAAACTGAAAGAAGCACATTTTGGTTCAAGAATGTCCATGAATCAATTTTTTCATCATATTAAAAATTGTTTAAGAATTTCGAAAATACTTGTGAATATAAAAATTATTTATGGATTTGAAAAACATGATTCAAAAAATTATTCGTAAACTAAATAATTGCTTATGTATTAAAAATATTTGTGTTTTTGTAAAATTGTTGTGAAAATAGAAGCAAATTTAAAGGATGTCCGAATTTAGAAAATGTACATAAACTGAAAAAAAAGATCTCTAATTTTAAAATCCTTTTCAATTTCAATAATTTTTCACGATTTTGCAAATGTTCATGCATTCGGGAAACATTCATGAAGTGAGAAAAGTTCATGGATTTTGAAAACTATTTTTTTTTTGAGATATCATTCCTAATTAAAAGAATGTTCACAAAATCAAATGTTGTTGCAATTTTTATTTTTAAATATTTCTGACTTCGACTATTATTTGTGACTTTAGAAAAAAAGTAAACAAACACGAAGAATATATGTGAATTTAGAAAATGTTCACAAATTCGAACAATATTTTTGAGATCCAAAAATTTCAAAAAATATTCCTGACTTCAAAATAGGTTTTGAATTCAAAATATATTTATGACTTGGACTATTATTTGTGACTTAAAAAATGTTAACGAATACAATATATATAGTCTAATATATATATATATATATATATATATATATATATATATATATATATATATATATATATATATATAGGGTCGCGCTATTCGTCACCCTGGGTGAGGAATAGTTATTCTTCACCCTCCTCTATTTTACCATCAATGCATCGTAATTTTACGTTTCGTAAGTTTTGTCTTATTTCCAACGCAAAAAGAGAGCATAAGAAAATGTATAATCGCCGTAAAAAAATTTTATGTTATGTAAAATTACAAACGTAAAAACATAGTCTGAAATACACATAAACTGCAAATTTTCTTGTCTTATGGCCTATATTTTAATTTTCTTATATCAAATTTTACGTAGTGAATCAATAGAAATGTAACTATTTGAATTCCAAACGTAATTTAATTATGAAATGATCGTAAGATTATCTTGGGTGTAGAATAACTTATTTTGCACCCTGGGTCATGAATAGTAACTATATATATATATATATATATATATATATATATATATATATATATATATATATATATATATGAGGAATAATTATTCTTCACCCCCCTCTATTTTACCATCAATGCACCGTAATTTTACGTTCCGTAAGTTTTGTCTTATTTCCAACGCAAAAAGAGACCGTAAGAAAATATATAATCGCTATATATATATATATATATATATATATATATATATATATATATTCGTCACCCTGGGTGAGGAATAATTATTCTTCACGCCCCCTTTATTTTATCATCAATGCACCGTAATTTTATGTTTCGTAAGTTTTGTCTTATTTCCAACGCAAAAAGAGACCGTAAGAAAATATATAATCGCCGTAAAAATATTTTATGTTATGCAAAATTACAAACGTAAAAACATAGTCTAAAATACACATAAACTGCAAATTTTCTTGTCTTATGACCTATATTTTTATTTTCTTATGGCAAATTTTACATCGTGAATCAATAGAAATGTAACTATTTGAATTCGAAATGTAATTTAATTATGAAATGATCGTAAGATTACCTCGGGTGGGGAATAACTTATTCCGCACCCTGGGTGATAAATAGTAACACTATATATGTGTGTGTGTGTGTGTGTGTGTGTGTGTGTGTGTGTGTGTGAATTTAGAAAATGTTCAAAAATTTGCATGATTTTAAAAGTTGTTCGTGAATTTTGAATTAAATGGAGCATGACTTTGGAAATTTCATGAATTTGAAAAGTATGTGCAAATGTGCGAATTTTGAAAAAATGAATGCAATTTTAAAAAACGGAGCATGACTTTGAAAAGTGTTTACAAATTTTGAAGAAATGAATGCAATTTTAGAAAATTGTTTATAATCTTGAGTTTTTAATAAAAATTTTAAAATGTTTGTGAATTCAAAAATGTTTGTGATTTGGAAATAAAATCACCAATTTGGATTTTATTCTTCTGAAATTTTGAAAAATGTTCAAGATTTTGAGTAATTAAAAATATTCATTAGTTTATGTAATTTTTCATGAATGAAAATCATTCATGATTTTGTATTTTTGTAAATTAAAAATAAAATTGAATTCAGCAAAATGTTCATGATTTCAAAAATAATTTTTGAAGTCATATATTTTCACAAATTTGTAAATTATTTGGTGATAATTTTTTTTGTGATTAAGTTCATGAAATAAAAATTAATTGAAATTTATTCACGACTTTTAGAAGTGCATGAATACAAAACATGTTTACAAATCCAAAAATTGTCATTAAGTCGATATATGCTCTGGAGTTTGAAAATATTCATGAATTGGAAAATAAATAAATAAGGAAAAAAGAAAAAAACCATTAGAATACCAAGTGAAGACAGAAAAATATGAGTCAAGGAAGGTTCCCGACTCTTCCGAAAACCAATGCTAAACATGGTCAGAAAAAACTCGTAAATGGCTCGACCCATATAATTCTGCAGTGTGCGTTGTGGAGATGCGATACATCGCTATACAGCAAGCTGGACGGTCAATTGGTATTGCGTGCAAGAGTGACGAGTACTAGGTTCTCAAATTTTCCATAACCTCATGCTTTGAGTTGGACCAAGCTATATGTTGTGCGAGATGTGTGATCGATGCGCCCTAAGAAAAAGAGGTCCTTGACCAGATGACCGACATGATAAAAAGAGCAGTATGGCCTACACCATGGATGCGACAACGTCGGAGGAAGTCAAATCTTGGGTTGTGTGTTCACGTTCTTGATATGGATTTCAATTGGGGCATTTGGCATGAAACGTCCGGTGTGGCATTTTTCGTTGCAAGTTGCAATTGCTGCAGTTTGCGATGGCCTGCCACTACTATCCGACGACTGAACATTCTCATGTCAGGACTCGTCATGTTCTGTGCAGTACAGAACGATAGGACGTTTGAGCACACGAGTTAAGAGCTTCACTCGCCATAGCACCTGCATCACACACCAACACGCCTGCAGTAATCCTATCAAGAACTTTACGATTGGAAGCTTACCAAATATGCAAGTGACCCGAAAATCACATCAATACATTTTCAAAGCAAGCTTGATAATTTCAATTCATCTAATACTTCTATATGCACGGGTAACGGGTTCGTACACAAGAATGCAGAAAGATCAGCCTAAAATACTAATAGCATAAAACATCTCCTTCAACATTTTAGACTTTATGCGGTTTCATCTTTGTATAATATGCAAATAATGATAACTCATGATATCAAACTACTTATCATGGTAAATCAACTGGTAAAATGAGTCAACAAATAGCTTTCCATACCATTATGTATTTTTGAACCAAGGTAACCATTAGCAGAGTCTGTATATTTTCATAAATGCATGCCAAGAATGAGAATGATCGTCATTTATAAAACTCATCACGAAGTTCCCCTAATAAGTAATATCATAATGATTTTCATTTATGCAGTTAACATTATAATTGTAACATCCCAAATTTTCAATTTGGAATGTTATACATTAGATCATCATGCATATCATATTTTATTTTGCATTTCGGTTGATCCTAGAAATTCTACGCAACTCAATGACCCACGGAGAGAGTTGGAGATTTCGTTATTTTCATATTTGAGTTCTCTCAAATTTTGAGAATAGGATCATTTGATTTTATTTATTTTATCATCAATTATTTCTATTACAAAAATATGAGAGAGGGAATAAAATGACTTTCCCAAAATAAAGAAATATTGAGGATTTAATAAAAAAATCAAATAAGATTTTATTTCGGAGTTTTATTTGAATTTAGGAAAAAAATGCGTTTTCAAAATTGCATTTAGGTATGAAATAAATGTTCACCTTGTGCGGCTTGATTTTAGAAGCCTGCGAAAATTTATTTCGGAATTTTTGGAGTCCGTTTAGTATTTCTTTTTATTTTTCTTCCGAGCGGAATAATTAAAAAAACGAACCGACTTCGGGCTGTACCCGAGCGGGACACCGCCCGGGGCAGCCTTTAAATAGCGCCGCCCCGAGCCGCCCCAGCCCATCAGCCCCGCCTCGATCCACGCACGCCGCCAGAGCCGCCGCCGCCGACGATCCCGCCGCCGAGGTTCGTCGCGCCTCGTTTTCCATGCCGAAAAAAAGAGAGAATTTTTTTTCGGCGTTCGTCGTTTTTTCTTTTTCTCGGATTAAATCCGCGATTTTTCTGATCGCGATTCCTGATCTGATTTTCGTTTTAGTTTAACTTTTCGTTCGTTTATCGGAATCAGGCGATTCAAGCGCCTAGAGTTTCGTCTCGAAACCCTTTATCTGTTTAACCAACTTAAACAAGTTTTTGCTACTATAAAATTTTCCCTAGATCCAGATTAGTAGAACGAAGTTGTTTTCTTTCGCCGTTTGACTTTCGTTGCTTCGTTCGATTTGGTTCTTTATGCCAACCGGAGTTCTTAAGTTGAACCTTCTTGTTAGATCTCTTATTTGAGTTTTACCTGTGCATTAGATGAGTACTTATTGTATGATTGTTTGTTTGTCTGCGATAGAGTACCCGGAGTGCGCCGCCTGTTACTTCGAATCACTAGGTTTCGCAGATCATCAGCAAGACAAGTAACACTTTGATCATACCTTTTCTACTACCAGTTTTATTGCATTAGAACAATCCTCACACATTGCATGACTAGGATCTAATTAAATTATGGGAGGGGAAGTAGATGAGGTAGTACCTATTTCCTGTTATTATCAAACCTTTGAGAGTTACTTCTACGTTTGCTTATTATGCCATGCTATGCTAGTAGACGTGGATTGGGTGAGTGATATCCATGACAGATGTGAGATTGATAATTAATGGTTTATCTAAGATGGCAACTTAAACACACATCTGGGTGGATTGAGGCACCTGGGTATTTCAGGACTTACCTATTTTTTTGGACCGCCACCCAGGCCCAAAGGGATCATGAGATTATTCATGCTAGAAACTTCCGTGTGCAGCCACAAGCTATTATGGGCTCTAGCATAGTTGACTAAGTCGTGCGAACTCTTACAGTGGTAGACTAGCAGATGTAGGGGATGTAGGTGGTACGGTCTACCCGATCGTAAGGTGCTAGCGCTTCTGAAAGACTATGTCTCGGTCATCCGTCTTCTCAAACACCATGTAGTGCGAGAAACCAAACGGAGGCGATCGAGTCTTGTGGGGAAAAGTGCGCAAACCTCTGCAGAGTGTAACAAACTAATCATGATTAGCTGTGTCCCCGGTTATGGATATTTTGAGTATCTAGTACTTGGATTATCATGTGAATCTCAACATGTTACTCTAAATTAATTTTGTTGGGTTATGTTTAATGATGATGCTTAATTGGGATTGAGAATGTTGTCAACCATTCTCAATGTTTAACAACCACCATGATAGTAATTAAATATTATTCCTTTGAAGTAGGGAAAAATTGGCTTTATGCAAAACTGTAACCATAGAGCTTTCCACCAGCCAAATATGCATATAGTATAGCTGTTTCATTCCATTACTCTCTATGTGTTATCTTGCCAGCATATTCCATGTGCGAACTCGTTTCGGGCTGCAACATTAATGTTGCAGACTTTTCAGACGACGATTAAGGAGTTTTTAGGTCGTGGTTCTATACTCAGTGATGCCGTTAGAGTTGATGGACTCACTTATCTTCCAAGCCTTCCGCTGTTATCGTTATTAGATGGCCTTAAGCCATATTTATTGTAATAAGTTCTCTTTTGAGACACCCGATGTAATAAGTGTGTGATTGCTACTCTGCTATAAATTCTCCGAGTACTGTGTGGTGTCAGCATTACTAATCCAGGGATGACACCGAAGCACAGAGATCAGACTGTTTGAGGTCTGGTTGCTACAGAGATGGTATCAGAGCACACGCTGACTGTAGGACACGACCACTAAGCTAAAGACCTAAATCACTATTCACTCTCTTCTCTTCTGACTTCTCATCTTTTCTACTCTTTAGGATGGCGGATTCAAGGAACAAGTTCACGCAACCAGATGAAGATACACCCTTTGGATGTCACTTGAAGGAAGTCACTAGATACCTGAACATAGGAGTACCAAGCTTCACGGGAACCTACAACGCCACTTTACCTGAAGAAGAGCGCTGGATGATTCAAGTTCAAGTTCCAGGAAGGACGTTCATGCCAGCCACTCATCCCATAGAGTTTTCTTTTGATGCACCAACTTGGAGTCTAGGAAAAAGCATGGCAGCTCACATCGCCATGGGACGTATTGGAGAAGTCTACCGCAAGGATCTCAAGGATACTATCTACCAGTTTTGTGGGCGCTGAGATGAACACTGGGAGATGATCAGCACCAGGAAGGATAGATCAATCGCAGCTTTTATTCAGGAGTTAAACCAGCACATTCAACGACAGGAGAACCAAATGTGCGCCGATATGATAGATCTGAAGAAGGCAAGCACAAGAATCAAGGAACTAGATGAAGAACTCAAGGCTACACGTGAAGATTATGAAGAGGAAATTGAAGTATTGGTGGATAAGAATGCCGACCTAACAAAGAAGATTGGAATATTTATGGGAGGCCCTACACCAGTAGATGAAGACGAAGAACCCAAGGAGATTAGCCCGGAAGACTACATCATCATCGACGGCACCGACTCGGAACAAGATAGTAGTGATGATGATTATGTTGATGAAGCAGGAGCAGATATAATGGAGTCTGCAACCGAAGAATATTTCTAGTAGACCACCTCATCAGTAGTAGTAGTAGTCCACCATGTAAATATAGTAGTCCGAGCACTTTTGCGATAGTTAGATCGATTGTATGCCCTTGTTTGACTGAATGAAGTGAATGGTTTACTTTTGCCTCATGTGCATATGGGTAGTGTTTTCTCTTTAGACCCCCTCTATTCTTATATCTCATCTTTTCTAAACCCTCAGATGCCTCCGAGACGTGACCCCGGATTTGCCTTTCCGCCGGAGCTCACCCAATTGATCTAGCAGCAGAACACATTGATGCAGTTGCTAGTCCAGAATCAGAATCAGGGGAACAATAACAACAACCCACCACCCCCACCACCACCTGTTGACCACTTAGCCTGTTTTCTTAGGCTGAATCCGCCGGTGTTTTCCAGTAGCACCGAGCTGATAGTAGCAGATGATTGGCTCCGCAAGACAGCTAGGGAGTTGACCACAGCAGGATGCACAGATGCGGAGAAGGTGAAGTTTACCGCACATCAGTTAGAAGGACCCGCACATCATGGTGGGAGAATTTCGCCGCCACTTTCCCTGTAGACACTGTCACATGGGACCAGTTTCAGCAGGCTTTTTGTACTGCCCATGTTTCAGCAGGAGTTATGGCCATGAAGAAGCATGAGTTTCGCAACTTGGGCCAAGGAGGATAGACAGTTGGCCAGTATGTGGAGGAATTTAGTAAGTTAGCACGTTATGCCCCAGATGACGTCGCTACGGATGCAGCCAAGTAGGAGAAGTTTCTGGAAGGACTGAATAATGAGTTGAGCATGCAGTTGATGGTAGCCACCTTCAACAACTACCAGGAGTTGGTAGATCGTGCTCTTATGATTGAAGGGAAGCAGCAACAAATTGAGAATCGCAAGAGGAAGTATGGACAAGGAAAGTACACTTCAGGAGCTCAGCAGAAACCCCGTTTTACCCCTAGACCGGGAGGATATTTTCAGCATACTCATGGAGGAGGTAGCTCGCACAATCACAATGGCACCAAGAATGGTAATGGCAATGGAGGAAGCAACGGCCAGAACCGCACCAACCCATCAACCCCAGCCAAGAAGGACCTGAGCCAAGTCACTTGTTTTAAGTGTCAGAAAACCGGACATTATGCCAATTAATGTCCTGAAGGCCAAAATGGCAATGGAAGTTCTGGGAAGAAGCCGAACCCTTTCAACAGGGGACAGGTGAACCACGTTAGCGTGGAGGAGGTTGAAGCTCAGCCCGATGCAGTAATAGGTAAGTTTTTGGTTAAGTCATTTACCGCACTCGTTCTTTTTGATACTGGTGCAACGCATTCATACATATCAAGGGGATTTGTGGATAAGTATAACCTATCAACCCAAGCCCTTAGGTCACCCATGTTAGTAACCTTGCCTGGAGTAGAATATTTGGCTAGTCGATGGTGTGATCGGTTACCATTAAGGATTGGTAACTATGTTTTTCCCTCAGACCTAATAGTATTGGAATCTCAAGGATTGGATGTGATATTAGGCATGGATTGGTTATCAAAGTATGAAGGGAATATTGAATGTGCTAGTAAGTCAATTTTGCTTACCACCCCAGAAGGGAGAAGGATCAAGTATGTACCCCGGCATGTGCCAAAGAGGACTCAAGTAAATTGCTTAACAAGAGTTGTGCAGGAGGAAGTACCAGTGGTAAGGGATTTTCCTGGAGTATTTCCAAGGAGTTGCCAGGCATGCCACCGGATAGAGATATTGAGTTCTTGATTGAGCTATTGCCAGGCACAGGGCCGATATCAAAGAGACCATATAGGATGCCAGCAAAGGATTTGGTGGAAATTAAGAAGCATATTAAGGAGTTACTGGATAAGGGATATATTCGCCCAAGTTCTTCGCCTTGGGGATTGCCAGTACTACTAGTGGAGAAGAAGGATGGATCGTTAAGGATGGTTGTTGATTATCGAGGATTGAATGAAGTAACGATCAAGAACAAGTACCCGCTACCAATGATCAACGATCTATTTGATCGATTGCAAGGAGCTAAGGTATTTTCCAAGATCGATCTGCGATCAGGATACCACTAGTTGAAGATTTGAGAACAGGATATTCCGAAGACAGCTTTTACCACTAGGTATGGGCTGTATGAGTATACCGTTATGTCATTTGGTCTGACTAACGCACCTGCCTATTTTATGAACATGATGAACAAAGTGTTTATGGAGTTTTTGGATAAGTTTGTCATAGTGTTCATTGATGATATCCTAGTTTATTCGAAGAATGAAGAGGAACATAAGGAGCATTTGCGTTTGGTACTTGGAAAGCTCAGAGAACATCAATTATATGCCAAGTTCAGCAAATGTGAGTTTTGGTTGAAGGAAGTAGGATTCCCGGGACATGTTATATCTAGAGAAGGTATAGCAGTAGATCCTGCTAAAGTTGAAATCGTGACCAAGTGGGAAGCCCCAACAACAGTTGGAGAGATCCGGAGTTTTCTTGGACTCGCAGGATACTACCGGAGATTTATTGAGAATTTCTCAAAGATTGCGAAGCCTATGACTGAGTTGTTAAAGAAAGATAACAAGTTCATATGGACGGAGGAATGTGAGGCTAGTTTCCAGGAGTTGAAGAAACGTTTGGTTACCTCACCGGTGTTGATTTTGCCAGACCAGACCAAGGATTATGAGGTGTATTGCGATGCTTCACGTCGAGGACTTGGAGCAATGCTTATGCAGGAAGGGAGAGTTGTTTCATATGCCTCAAGACAACTAAAGCCTCATGAGTTGAATTATGCTACGCATGATTTGGAGTTAGCAGCCGTAGTGCATGCCTTGAAAACATGGAGACATTTCCTCATTGGAAATCATTGTGAGGTGTACACAGATCATAAGAGTTTGAAGTACATTTTCACACAGAAGGAGTTGAATCTCAGACAAAGGAGATGGTTGGAGCTTATCAAGGATTATGATATGAGATTGCATTATCACCCCGGAAAGGCTAATGTAGCAGCAGACGCATTAAGCCGTAAGAGTCATGTCAATACGTTAATGACGGGACAAATACCCAAGGAGTTAGCAGAAAATCGTTGTGAACTATGTTTGGAAATAGTTCCGAGAGGCTACGTAGCAGCATTGGAGATTCAACCAACCTTGATGGATAAAATCAGGTAAGCTCAGAAAGCTGACAAAGAGATTGCCGCTATAAAGGAGAAACTGAGTAAAGGAAAAGCTAAAGGATTTTGTGAGGATGAGCACGACACCCTATGGTTTGAAGACCGTGTTTACGTGCCCAATGACCCGGAGATCAGGAAGTTGATACTGCAAGAGGCACACGATTCACCATATTCGATTCACCCAGGAAATACCAAGATGTATTTGGATTTGAAGGATATTTTCTGGTGGACCGGAATGAAGAAGGATATTGCAAAGTATGTAGTAGTTTGTGATGTATGTCAAAGAGTAAAGGCAAAGCATCAGAAGCCAGCAGGATTGTTACAACCATTGCCGATACCCGAATTGAAGTGGGATAAGCTAGGCATGGATTTTATCACGGGATTACGCAGGACTCATTCAGGCTATGACTCGATTTGGGTTGTAGTCGATCGATTGATGAAAGTAACTCATTTCATCCCAGTAAAGACCACTTACACCAGTGTTAAGTTGGCAAAGATATACATGACCAGGATCGTATGTCTGCATGGAGTTCCAAGGAGTATCGTATCAGATAGAGGAACCCAGTTTACCTCAAAGTTCTGGAAGCAGTTGCATGAAACTTTGGGAACCAGGCTAGAATTCAGTACAGCTTTTCATCCACAAACAGATGGACAGACCGAGAGAGTCAATCAGATTTTGGAGGATATGCTAAGAGCTTGTGCGCTAGATTATGGATCTAGTTGGGACGACAATCTGCCATATGCCGAGTTCTCTTACAATAACAGTTATCAAACCAGTTTAAAGATGGCCCCTTTCGAAGCCTTGTATGGAAGGAGGTGCAGGACACCGTTGTCATGGGACAAAGTTGGAGACCGCCAGTTGTTTGGTCCCGACCTGATTAAAGAGTCTGAACAGAAGGTGAAGTTGATTCGCGATAGACTCAAGATAGCCCAGTCCAGACAGAAAAGTTATGCAGATTGTAAACGCAAGGAGACAGTTTACGAAGTCGGAGATAGAGCTTATCTTCGAGTATCTCCACTTCGGGGAACAAAACGTTTTGGAGTTAAAGGGAAGTTAGCGCCACGATTTGTAGGTCCATATCGAGTTTTGGAGCGTATGGGAGAAGTGGCCTACAAGTTGGAATTGCCCGAAGGATTGTGAGGAGTACATGATGTGTTCCACGTTTCTCTGTTAAAGAAGTGTCACACTGAGATGACTGACATACCGTTGAGAGACACAATGCCTTTGGAAACTATTCGGTTGGATAACGATTTGACCTACGAGGAGAAACCAGTAAAGATTCTCGAGTTTGCCAGCCGAGTTACTCGCAGCAAAGTTATCAAGTTTTTGCAAAGTTCAGTGGAGCCATCACGCGGAGGATGAAGCCACCTGGGAGCGAGAGGAAGATTTGCTCAATGACCACCCTCACCTATTTTCTAGCCAACCCGAATCTCGAGGGCGAGATTCATCTTAAGGGGGGTAGGTTTGTAACATCCCAAATTTTCAATTTGGAATGTTATACATTAGATCATCATGCATATCATATTTTATTTTGCATTTTGGTTGATCCTAGAAATTCTACGCAACTCAATGACCCACGGAGAGAGTTGGGGATTTCGTTATTTTCATATTTGAGTCCTCTCAAATTTTGAGAATAGGATCATTTGATTTTATTTATTTTATCATCAATTATTTATATTACAAAAATATGAGAGAGGGAATAAAATGACTTTCCCAAAATAAAGAAATATTGAGGATTTAATAAAAAAATCAAATAAGATTTTATTTCGGAGTTTTTCGGTGTTTATTTGAATTTAGGAAAAAAGTGCATTTTTCAAAATTGCATTTAGGTCCCAAATAAATGTTCACCTTGTGCGGCTTGATTTTAGAAGCCCGTGAAAATTTATTTTGGAATTTTTGGAGTCCGTTTAGTATTTCTTTTTATTTTTCTTCCAAGCGGAATAAAAAAAACAAACCGACTTCGGGCCGTACCCGAGCGGGACACCGCCCGGGGGCAGGCTTTAAATAGCGCTGCCCGGAGCCGCCCCAGCCCATCAGCCCCGCCCCGATCCGCATGCGTCACCAGAGCCGCCGCCGCCGACGATCCCGCCGCCGAGGTTCGTCGCGCCTCGTTTTCCGTGCCGAAAAAAAAGAGAGAGAGAAAAAAATTTGGCGTTCGTCGTCTTTTCTTTTTCTCGGATTAAATCCGCGATTTTTCTGATCGTGATTCCTGATCCGATTTTCGTTTTAGTTTAACTTTTCGCTCATTTATCAGAATCAGGCGATTCAAGCGCCTAGAGTTTCGTCTCGAAACCCTTTATCCGTTTAACCAACTTAAACAAGTTTTTGCTACTGTAAAATTTGCCCTAGATCCAGATTAGTAGAACAAAGTTGTTTTCTTTCGCCATTTGACTTTCGTTGCTTCGTTCGATTTGGTTCTTTTTGCCAACCGGAGTTCTTAAGTTGAACCTTCTGGTTAGATCTCTTATTTGAGTTTTACCTGTGCATTAGATGAGTACTTATTGTATGCTTATTTGTTTGTCTGCGATAGAGTACCCGACGTGCGCCGCCTGTTACTTCGAATCGCTAGGTTTCGCGGATTATCAGCAAGGCAAGTAACACTTTGATCATACCTTTTTTACTACCCAGTTTTATTGCATTAGAACAATCCTCACACATTGCATGACTAGGATCTAATTAAATTGTAGGAGGGGAAGTAGATGAGGTAGTACCTATTTCCTGTTATTATCAAACCTTTGAGAGTTACTTCTACGTTTGCTTATTATGCCATGCTATGCTAGTAGACGTGGATTGGGTGAGTGATATCCATGACAGATGTGAGATTGATAATTAATGATTTATCTAAGGTGGCAACTTAAACACACATCTGGGTGGACTGAGGCACCTGGGTATTCCAGGACTTGCCTGTTTTTTTTGGACCGCCACCCAGGCCCAAAGGGATCATGAGATTATTCATGCTAGAAACTTCCGTGTGCAGCCACAAGCTATTATGAGCTCTAGCATAGTTGACTAAGTCGTGCGAACTCTTACAGTGGTAGACTAGTAGATGTAGGGGATGTAGGTGGTACAGTCTACCCGATCGTAAGGTGCTAGCGTTTCTGAAAGACTATGTCTTGGTCATCCGTCTTCTCAAACACCGTGTAGTGCGAGAAACCAAACGGAGGCGATCGAGTCTTGTGGGGAAAAGTGCGCAAACCTCTGCAGAGTGTAACAAACTAATCATGATTAGCCGTGTCCCCGGTTATGGACATTTTGAGTATCTAGTACTTGGATTATCATGTGAATCTCAACATGTTACTCTAAATTAATTTTGTTGGGTTATGTTTAATGATGATGCTTAATTGGGATTGAGAATGCTGTCAACCATTCTCAATGTTTAACAACCACCATGATAGTAATTAAATATTATTCCTTTGAAGTAGGGAAAAATTGGCTTTACGCAAAACTATAACCATAGAGCTTTCCACCAGCCAAATATGCATATAGTATAGCTGTTTCATTCCATTACTCTCTATGTGTTACCTTGCCAGCATATTCCATGTGCTGACCCGTTTCGGGCTGCAACGTTAATGTTGCAGACTTTTCAGACGACGATTAAGGAGTTTTAGGTCGTGGTTCTATACTCAGTGATACCGTTGGAGTTGATGGACTCACTTATCTTCCAAGCCTTCCGCTGTTATCGTTATTAGATGGCCTTAAGCCATATTTATTGTAATAAGTTCTCTTTTGAGACACCCGATGTAATAAGTATGTGATTGCTACTCTGCTATAAATCCTCCGAGTACTGTGTGGTGTCAGCATTACTGATCCAGGGATGACACCGGAGCATAGAGATCAGACTGTTTGAGGTCTGGTCGCTACAATAATATCATAATGTTTGGACTAGTAGCGCTGAAGGCGTTGATTAGGATCTCTCTAGATGCTCAATGCATCTAACAACAGCGGACTCAGCTGGGCCAGCCCATTAGGCCAGCCCATTAGTGACTGTAGCCCAGTTACTCTAGCGAGGTTCACCACATAATTGAGTCATTGTAACTTGTTTTTTTAAATACAATCCTTTAAAAAAAATCCCGAACAATATTTGAAAAAGTGCACATTATTGGAACACAAACATTTTCTCAACAATTTGTTTTTTTTTTCATTTTGCGAATATTTTTGAAACAAAGATTTTTTTGAAATCTGTATTTTTTTGAACCATTTTCTGAATTCCAAAAAAATCTGAAATATTGAGAACATATTTTGGAAAATGTCAATAAGAAATTAATTTGCAAACATTTATTGAAAAGAATGAAGAAAATTTGAAATTTCATACTTTTTTGAAGAATGCTTCGGAAAATGTGGATTTTTCTTTAAATTTTAAAAATGTCTAACTTTTTTGAAAAGCATGAGATGTGACAATCATTAAGTAAAGTCGTACTACTTTACGTTTTCGCATTATGAAGGATAGCTGAATGTGTATTCGCTTAGAAAGAGAAAGATACAACTCCAAATAAGACACGACCCGTACAACACCAAAATAGCACTGCTTGACAGAAAAAAAACATGACGTAAGAGTCATCAACTTGAAAGTTGACAATCCATGAGTAGAAGACGACTGAACCCAACCTAAACTTGAGAAAAGGATAGAACATAAGACATGGTAGTAAAAAACCGCCCACCGCAAAACATGTAACCCGGTTTACCATGAGGATGACAAGAACCGTAGAACAAACATCACAAGGAGAAACCCTGTAATGCCCGGATAATTAAGCTACAATAATTCCCAGCTAATGATGCCACATCACCATAATTACTATTGTCGATCTCGCAATGGTTCAAAAAGGATTCAAATTCAAATTTAAAATAAAGGCAAACAACAAAAGTTTTCAAACATTAAGACTAAAATGTTCTAAATGTGTCAAATAAATAATAAGTAATTATCATGGAGAATCCACATTTATATAGAAAGGTTAAATGCACTAAAATAATAGAAACCGCAGCAAAGACGATTAATTATATGCCTTTGGTATTTTATAAAATATTGAACTATTTATTTAGTTACCCAAAATTAATGGGCAGTATCATAATCATTATTACTAAATTAGGACTTGCTTTTACATTTTATAGAACTAAAATAATTGGAATTTGAAATAAAAACAGAAAAGCAAAGAAAAGGAAAAAGGGAAAACAAAACAAAAGAATATCGTCCGCGCCCCCGCGATGTTCGGCCTTGAACAGCTTCACCCGGCGCTCGCGCCCGTGCCGACAGCGCCCAGCTCGCGCCCGCTCGTCCACCCGCGGCCGGCCGGTTTTGCCCGCTTCCGGCAACCGCCCGACCACGTCCTTTGCTCCCTAGCACGTGCACGCGCCTCGTCCGCGCCATGGCCAACCCCTGCTGCTCCCTCGCCTTTGCTCGCCCGCCGCACCCTTGCCACGCCCGTGTAGCCACGGCTGCCGCCGCCTCACTGTGCTCCTGGCCGCATCAGTGCTCGCAGCCCGCGTGCGCTCGTGCCACTCGCTCGCCTCCGCATCGCGCCCACGTCCAACATCCGCTGCCTCCGACCCGCGCCCACTCAGCCCCGCTCCGGCCTCACCGCACCTTTCCCCATGGCTGGCTGCGCCCGGAGCCAACGCCCGGACGGCACCCATGCCCGGCTCCGCTCCTGAGCCCGTTAGTTGCGCCCGATCCAGTGGCCATATGGGTCAGTGCCAAGGGGGCCCCATGCCCCTTTTATTAAAATGAAAAAGAAAACAAAAAGGAATTTAAAAATAACAATAAGTTAATTAATTAAAGAATTAATTAACTTAATTAACCCTATTAATTAATCCTAATTATCTGCTTAGTCAAACTGTGACAATGACAATAGGCCCCACACGTCAGTTTGACTCAGTCAACAGACTGTTGACTGGTGACATCATGCTGATGCAGTAAACCTGATTTTGATTTAAATTAAATCTGTTAATTCCAAAAATAAATTAAAATTTTGAAAATTAATATAAAATAAATGTATATCCTATGAAAATACTTTGTACATGAAAGTTTCTTAGAAAAAAAGAGATGAATCTGAATACGCTCTCCGTTCGTCTGCCACATGTCCCTAGCATAACGAACATGCAACTGTCCCCCTCCGTTTCATTTGTCCGAAAATGCCAAACACCGGGGATATTTTCCCGAATGTTTTGCCCCTTCGCCAGTAGCACCCAGTACCGTGTTAGGGCATACCTAGCACCGCTTATTGTCATGTCATGCATCATCATGCATATGTTTGCACCGTATTCTGAAGGAAATACGCCCTAGAGGCAATAATAAACTTGTTATTTATATTTCCATATATCATGATAAATGTTTATTATTCATGCTAGAATTGTATTAACCGGAAACTTAGTACATGTGTGAATACATAGACAAACAAAGTGTCCCTAGTATGCCTCTACTTGACTAGCTCGTTAATCAAAGATGGTTAAGTTTCCTAGCCATAGACATGTGTTGTCATTTGATGAACGGGATCACATCATTAGAGAATGATGTGATGGACAAGATCCATCCGTTAGCTTAGCATAATGATCGTTTAATTTTTTTGCTATTGCTTTCTTCATGACTTATACATGTTCCTCAGACTATGAGATTATGCAACTCCCGAATACCGGAGGAACACCTTGTGTGCTATCAAACGTCACAACGTAACTGGGTGATTATAAAGATGCTCTACAGGTGTCTCCAATGGTATTTGTTGAGTTGGCATAGATCAAGATTAGGATTTGTCACTCCAATTGTCGGAGAGGCATCTCTAGGCCCTCTCGGTAATGCACATCACTATAAGCCTTGCAAGCATTGTGACTAATGAGTTATTTGCGGGATGATGCATTACAGAACAAGTAAAGAGACTTGCCGGTAACGAGATTGAACTAGGTATGATGATACCGACGATCGAATCTCGGGCAAGTAACATACCGATGACAAAGGGAACAACGTATGTTGTTGTGCGGTTTGACCGATAAAGATCCTCGTAGAATATGTAGGAACCAATATGAGCATCCAGGTTTCGCTATTGTTATTGACCGGAGATATGTCTCGGTCATGTCTACATAGTTCTCGAACCCGTAGGGTCCGCACGCTTAACGTTCGATGACGATTCGTATTATGAGTTTATGTGATTTGATGCACCAAAGGTTGTTCAGAGTCCCGGATGAGATAACGGACATGACGAGGAGTCTCAAAATGGTCGAGACATAAAGATTCATATATTGGAAGGCTACATTCGGACACCAGAATGGTTCGGGTCGTTTCGGATAAGTTTCGGAGTACCGGGGGTTACCGGAACCTCCCGGGAAGTTATTGGGCCTCATGGGCCTAATGGTGGAAGAGAGGAGGCAGGCCAAGGTGTGGTGCACGCCCCTAGCCCAAACCGAATTGGACTAGGACTAGGGGGCCGCCCCCTTTTCCTTCTCTTCTTCCTCTCCTTCCTTCTTCTCCTACTAGGACTAGGAAAGGAGGGAACCTACTCCTACTAGGAGTAGGATCCCCCCTTGGGCGCGCCCCTGGTGGCCGACCCTCCTCCTCCCCTCCTTTATATATGGGGGAGGGGGCACCCCATAGACACACAAGTCGATCTTTTAGCCGTGTGCGGTGCCCCCTCCACAATTACACACCTCAGTCATATCGTCATAGTGCTTAGGTGAAGCCCTGCGCCGGTAACTTCATCATCACCATCACCACGCCGTCGTGTTGACGGAACTCTCCCTCAGCCTCAACTAGATCAAGAGTTTAAGGGATGTCACCGAGCTGAACGTGTGCAGATCGCAGAGGTGCCGTGCGTTCGGTACTTGATCGGTTGGATCGCAAAGACGTTGGACTACATCAACCGCGTTACTAAACGCTTCCGCTTTCGGTCTACGGGGGTATGTAGACACACTCTTCCCCGCTTGTTGTTATGCTTCTACTCGAGATATCTTGCGTGATCGTAGGATTTTTTTGAAATACTACGTTCCCCAATGGTGGTACCAGAGCCATGTCTATGTGTAGATGTTATATGCACGAGTAGAACACAAAGAGTTGTGGGCGATAATAGTCATACTGCTTACCATCATGTCTTACTTTGATTCGGCGGTATTGTTGGATGAAGCGGCCCAGACTGACAATACGTGACCGCGTTCATGAAACTGGTTCTACCGACGTGCTTCGCACACAGGTGGCTAGTGGGTGTCTGTTTCTCTAGCTTTAGTTCAATCGAGTGTGACTACGCCCGGTCGTTGTTGAAGATTAAAACAACACACTTGACGAAAAATCGTTGTGGTTTTGATGCGTAGGTAAGAATGGTTCTTGCTAGAAGCCTGTAGCAGCCACATAAAACTTGCAACAACAAAGTAGAGGACGTCTAACTTGTTTTTGCAGGGCTTGCTATGATGTGATATGGTCAAGACGTGATGATATATAATTGTTGTATGAGATGATCATGTTTTGTAACAGTTATCGGCAACTGGAAGGAGCCGTATGGTTGTCGCTTTTATTGTATGAAATGCAATCGCCATGTAATTGCTTTACTTTATCACTAAGCGGTAGCGATAGTCGTAGAAGCAATAGTTGGCGAGATGACAACGATGCTTCGATAGAGATCAAGGTGTCAAGCCGGTGATGATGGTGATCATGACGGTGCTTTGGAGATCAAAGGCACAAGATGATGATGGCCATATCATATCACTTATTTTGATTGCATGTGATGTTTATCCTTTATGCATCTTATTTTGCTTAGTGCAGGGTAGCATTATAAGATGATCTCTCACTAAATTTCAAGGTACAAGTGTTCTCCCTGAGTATGCATCATTACTACAGGTTGTCGTGCCGAGACACCACGTGATGATCGGGTGTGATAAACTTGACGAGCATAGCATATGCAGATATGGCCTCGGAACACTAAGACCGAAAGGTCGAGCGTGAATCATATAGTAGATATGATCAACATAGTGATGTTCACCGTTGAAAACTTCTCCATCTCACGTGAAGATCGGACATGGTTTAGTTGATATGGATCACGTGATCATTTAGATGACTAGAGGGATGTCTATCTAAGTGGGAGTTCTTAAGTAATATGATTAATTGAACTTAAAATTTATCATGAACTTAGTCCTGATAGTATTTGCATATCTTTGTTGTAGATCAATTGCTCGCGTATAGCTTCCCCGTTTTATTTATGATATGTTCCTAGAGAAAACTATGTTGAAAGATGTTAGTAGCAATGATGCGGACTAGCTCCATGATCTGAGGATTATCCTCATTGCTGCACAGAAGAATTATGTCCTTGATGCACCACTAGGTGATGGACCTATTACAGGAGCAGAGGCAGACGTTATGAACGTTTGGCAAGCTCGGTATGGTGACTACTTGATAGTTTAGTGCGCCATGCTTTACGGCTTAGAACCGGGACTTCAAAAACGTTTTGAATGCCATAGAGCATATAAGATGTTCCAAGATTTGAAATTAGTATTTCCAGACTCATGCCTGTGTCGAGAGGTATGAGACCTCTGATAGTACTTTGCCTACAAGATGGAGGAGAATAGCCCAACCAGTGAGCATGTGCTCAAATTGTCTGGGTACTACAATTGCTTGAATCAAGTGGTAGTTAATCTTCCAGATAAAATAGTGATTAACAGAGTTCTATAGTCACTATCACCAAGTTACTGTAACTTAGTGATGAACTATAATATGCAAGGGATGATGTAAAACGATCCCCGAGCTCTTCGCGATGCTGAAATCGGCGAAGGTAGAGATCTAGAAAAGCATCAAGTTTTGATGGTTGACAAGACCACTAGTTGCAAGTAGAAGGGCAAGGGAAAGGAAGGGAACTTCAATTAGAATGACAAGCAAGTTTCCACTCTCATGAAGAAGCCCAAAGCTAGACCCAAGCCTGAAACTGAGTGCTTCTACTGCAAAGGAAATGTTCACTAGAAGCGGAACTGCCCCAAATACTTGGTGGATAAGAAGGATGGCGAAGTGAACAAAAGTATATATATGATATACATGTTATTGATGTGTACTTTACTAGTGTTCATAGTAGCCCCTGGGTATTTGATACTGGTTCAGGCTATGATTAGTAACTCGAAACAGGAGTTACAAAATGAACAAAGGCTAGTTGAGGGCGAGGTGACGATGTGTGTTGGAAATGATTCCAAGGTTGATAAGATCACCATCGCACACTCCTTCTACCTTCGGGATTAGTTTTAGACCTGAATAATTGTTATTTGGTGCTAGTGTTAAGCATGAACATTATATCTGGATCTTGTTTGATGTGAGACGGTTATTCATTTAAATTAGAGAATAATGGTTGTTCTATTTATATGAGTAATATATTTTATGGTCATGCACCCTTGATGAGTGGTCTATTTTTATTGAATCTAGATAGTAATACACATATTCATAGTATTGAAGAAAAAAGATATAAGTCTAATGATGATAGTGCAACTTATTTGAGGCACTGCCATTTGGGTCATATTGGTGTAAAGCGCATGAGGAAACTCCATGCTAATGGGCTTTTGGAATCACTTGATGCTTGCGAACCATGCCTCATGGGCAAGATGACTAAGACTTCGTTCTCCGGAACAATAGAGCGAGCCACTGACTTATTGGAAATAATACATATTGATGTATGCAGTCCTATGAGTATTGAGGCACGCGGCGGGTATCGTTATTTTTTGACCTTCACAGATGATTTGAGCAGATATGAGTATATCTACTTAATGAAACACAAGTCTCAAACGTTTGAAAAGTTCAAACAATTTTAGGGTGAAGTGGAGAATCATCGTAACAAGAAAATAAAGTTACTACGATCTGATCGCAGAGGCGAATATTTGAGTCATGAGTTTGGCCATCATTTAAAACAAATAGTTTCACAACTCACGCCACCCGGAACACCACAGCGTAATGGTGTCCTAATGTCATAACCATACTTTATTGGATATAGTGCGATCTATGATGTCTCTTATCGATTAACACTATCGTTTTGGGGTTACGCATTAGAGACAACTGCATTCACATTAAATTGGTCACCATCTAAATCCGTTGAGACGACACCATATGAACTGTGGTTTGGCAAGAAACCCAAGTTGTCGTTTCTAAAAGTTTGGGGCTGCAATGCTTATGTGAAAAGGCTTCAACCTGATAAGCTTGAACCCAAATCGGAGAAATGTGTCTTCATAGGATACCCAAAGGAGACTGTTGGGTACACCTTCTATCACAGATCCGAAGGCAAGGTATTCGTTGCTAAGAATGGATCCTTTCTAGAAAAAGAGTTTCTCTCGAAAGAAGTGAGTGGGAGGAAAGTAGAACTTGATGAGGTAATTGTACCTGCTCCCTTATTAGAAAGTAGTTCATCATTGAAATCAGTTCCAGTGACGCCTACACCAATTAGTGAGGAAATTAATGATGATGATCATGAAACTTCAGATCAAGTTACTACTGAACCTCGTAGGTCAACCAAAGTATGTTCCGCACCAGAGTGGTACGATAATCCTATTCTGGAAGTCATGTTACTAGACCATGACGAACCTACAAACTATGAGGAAGCGATGTTGAGCCGAAATTCCGCGAAATGGCTTAAGGCCATGAAATCTGAGATGGGATCCATGTATGAGAACAAATATGGACTTTGATTGACTTGCCCGATGATCGGTGAGCCATTCAGAATAAATGGATCTTCAAAAGAAAGACGGGCGCTGATAGTAGTGTTACTATCTACAAAGCTTGAATTGCCGCAAAAGGTTTTCGACAAGTTCAAGGTGTTGACTACGATGAGATATTCTCACTCGTATCGATGCTTAAAAGTCTGTTCGAATCATGTTAGCAGTTGCCGCATTTTATGAAATCTGCCAAATGGATATCAAAACTACATTCCTTAATGGATTTATTAAAGAAGAGTTGTATATGATGCAACCAGAAGGTTTTGTCAATCCTAAAGGTGCTAACAAAGTGTGCAAGCTCCAGTGATCCATCTACGGACTGGTGCAAGAATCTCGGAGTTGGAATATATGCTTTTATGAGTTGATCAAAGCATATAGTTTTATACAGACTTTTGGAGAAGCCTGTATTTACAAGAAAGTGAGTGGGAGCTCTGTAGTGAAAGTGCTAGTGATCGACTAGACGGGGGGTGAATAGGCGATTTTTATGAAAGTCTTCAAAATGTGGAAGTTTCGAAGACAATCGACAGAAATGAACCTATTAACATGCAGCGGAAGGTATACTACACTAGGCAAGCCATAGTCAAGTATTCAATGAAGTGAAAGCACAAAGACTAATAGCAGCTAGGCAGTATGGATCAGGATGGAAGACAGTATGAAGCCAATCAGAACAAGCAGTCACACAGTGAAGACAAATAGATAATGCAAACATGCAATGACTTCACAAGGACCAACTGTAAATAAAGAGATGGAAAGGATAGAACCAGTTGCTCATTGAAGACAATGATTTGTTGGACCAGTTCCAGTTGCTGTGACAACTGTACATCTGGTTCAGGAGGCTGAGATTTAACTCAGAAGACCGTGTCTTCACCTTATTCCCCTTGAGCTAAGGACACCCAGTCCTCGCCCAATCACTCTGGTAAGTCTTCAAGGGAGACTTCCAAACCTTCACAAACTTCATTCACTGGCGATCCACAATGACTCTTGGATGCTCAGAACGCGACGCCTAACCGGCTGGAGGATTCACATTCCTCAAGTGTAACAAGTCTTCAGATCACACAGACAGGAAGACTTCAGTGATGCCTAACACTCTTTGGCTCTGGGTGTTTAGGGCTTTGTCCTTGCAAGGTTTTCTCTCTCAAAGGCTTTGAGGTGGGTTGCTCTCAAACGACAAAAGTCATGCACTAACTCTGAGCAGCCAACCAATTTATGGTGTAGGGGTGGGCTATTTATAGCCACTAGGCAACCTGACCTGATTTGTTCGAAATGACCCCGGGTCACTAAGGAACTGACACGTGTTCCAACGGTCAGATTTCAAACACACGCGACAACTTTACTTGGTCTACAAGTAAAGCTGACTCATCCAGCTCTGGATAAGATTTGTTCTCATTGTCTTTGCTCGAAGACATATGATTTTGGTTAAGCATCACTTCAGTCACTCTGACTTTGTTCACTGGGACCCCACTTAACAGTACGGTGGTTCCTATGACTCAACAAAGAAGAAAAGGAAACGACGAAACAACCAAGTCTTTGCGCTCCATAGTCTTCACGAGATGTCTTCTCATGTCATAGTCTTCAATGTGATTATCTTCACATACCACCTTTGTCTTTAATGTCTTCATACATTTTTAGGGGTCATCTCCGGTAGGAAAACCGAATCAATGAGGGACTACTACCTGTGTTATCCTGCAATTCTCACAAACACATTAGTCCCTCAACTAGGTTTGTCGTCAATACTCCAAAACCAACTAGGGGTGGCACTATATGCACTTACAATCTCCCCCTTTTTGGTGATTGATGACAAACTGGTTGAAGTTTTCAACGGGGATAAAAGTATGTGAAATTGTAAAGGATTTAGACATTGTCTTCGTAAGTAGCAGAAAGGCTCCCCCTGAAGATGTTCATATGAATATTTTGCTTTTGAATGCACATGCATATGGCAGGTTGTACTTGTGGAGCTCCACTTCTACTTATGAAGACAATTCATCATGCATGAAAGGATATAACAAAGATAATTACATGCATAAAGAAAAATGGACGTCTGCAAAATGACTTCGTGCGGAATTTATCGTCACACATGCGGAATTTATCATCGCATCACATAGTGTCGAAAAGGTAGCAGACGACCAACAAGTTTAAGTGTTACAACTCAAAACGAACCAAATGTATCAAAAGCGAGAGTTGTAAGCACTTGGCAAATGTAGCAAAAGTAAAGCAACCACCCAGATGGACCCGCTTGAAGACTATCAACTCATATGCTTCTCCCCCTTTTGTCAGTAATGACCAAAAAGGTTGGAAGACATAGAGCTTCTACTCGTTCCCATGAGGAGTAGGTGAAGCAGCAGGGTCGTCGTTGAGCTTCGGTGGTGCAGAAGAACTTGGTGCAGTGTCGACACGCGCTGAAGTTGCAGGTGGTGAAGTAGCGTCATCTTGATCATCTATGACTCTGGCATTGACTGTTGCAGCTGAGGAAGAATAGTCAGAGTCTTCAAGTGAGGGAGTCCGACGCAAGTGAGCATTCCTGGGAGGACTTGAGTCAAACTTGAATCTCTCTGTGAAGCCATCGTCTTTAAGATCAGCTTCAGCACTGAGCAATGTCAAACTCTTCCAGGACCTCCGACAGGTTTCATGTGTAACAAAGGCATTCTTGGTGGCAAGATTTTGAATGTGATTGACGTCCACCAAGAGGCTTTGCATTTGATGCTTAAGCCAGTCATGATGCCTATCCTGTTTCTGATGTAGAGCAACGAGAAGCTCTCGGTCATTAAGAACACAAGATCGCTTCCAAGGCCTTTGGGCAATTGTACTTGCAGTGGCGTTAGTTTGGGTGCGAGGGGCACGTGTATTGCTAGCCAAGGGATAAACATGAGAAACGACCTGAACACCTTCAATGTGCTGGGTGAAGCTTTGATGATCGACATTGTGAAGATAAATTGGCTCCTTTGTAGGCTATGGGTAAATGGCTTCAACAGACAGATCAACCTCTGGCAAGAATACGAGATGATTGCGCGCAGACGGCTGATAGTTGAAGGCAGAGTGAAGCTTGATGAGGCGCATTACCCATGGAGCATAGAACTTCAGACCAAAGATGTCGGAGCCAGATGCAGCCAACTGCCTGATGAAGAAATCTTGAGCATTGAAGCTTATTCCATTGAAGATATAGAAAACCAAAGTCTTCATTGCTCCTTCAAGCTTCGCTGCTGATGAATGTCCTTTGACAGGCCATAGAGTTCGCCTGATAATATGATAGATGATGCGGGGCAGATACTCTAGGTCTTCAACAAATAATTTCGTTGGGTATTCAACGTCGCATGGCAGAGGCTTCATCATGCTCAACATTTGTCTCATGTTAGGCTCTAGCTTCTGGAAAATGCTCTCCAAAGCATTCTGGTGTTGCTGACAACCTGGTTCATAGTATTCGCCCGGAGTGGGCAGGGCTATAAGTTCAATGATGTCTTGGGCTTTAGCTTCATGATGTACATCACCCGTCATCCACTCAAGGATCCAAGTCTTCGGATCCCTGTTGTATCCACGAATGTGGAGGGTAGCATAGAATTGAAGCAGAAATTCTTCATTACAATGTTCCTTGTCAGTCACAAAGTTGAGCAGACCCGCATCACGGAAGCAGTCAAGGGCTTCTTCAAGTCAAGGCAATCCAGCAATGGATTCGTAGTCTAGACGCATATGAGGGAAAATGCACCCCTGATTGTATAAGATGCACGAATAGTAGCTGCGCTACTGATAACTCCAGAATCGATCTGATGAGATTCTTGGCCTTGTGTAGGGGTTCTTGTCACTGTCAAAGAATGTGTTGTGTGCCTTGAAGCCATTCAGATTAAACGATCCTGGTGAGGTTGCAGTACCTGGAAACCATGGTAGTCTTGGCTTTGGCTTTTGGACCTGAGGCCTGTGCTCCACATGATAGTCAAATTGAGGTCCGGGAGCAGGCGGATGAACCAGAATTGGCTAGCGGACGGTAACAAGATGACCACGATCATATGCTTGCTCGATGGTGTGTGGCCTTGGAGGAGGTACATGAGTAGAGGCATTGGCTTCAGGTAGCCGATTTGCAATGGGTGCTGCATTGGCTTCAGGTGTATTCACTTCTGGCACCACATTAGCTTTAGGCGCCACATTGGCTTCAGCCATGACAACGTCATTGGCTTCAGCGTTGATGTTGGTGGCCGCCTCAGTATTGGTAACCTCCACTTCAGGAGTTGGAGGGTCGGACACGTTCTCCTCGAGAACAACTTGAGGGTTCGACGGGGGTGTAGCAACACGTTCTTCTTCTCTTGGTTCTTCTTCTTGGTCATCGGCTGATGCAGCCGTAATATCTTTAGCCATTTTGGCTTCAGATTCAGGGATGTTCTCATTAGGAGAGGCTTCAGGAAAGACTTCGCGTGAAACGGATTGGCGCTCTTCTCCTTCTGGAACACTTGACAATGTGACCTATGGCCTTGGTCCTTTGCGGAGCCTGTGAAACGCTGGCGACGCTTGTGGAGATGGAGTTGGTTGGGCCTCAAGGTCTTCATCGTCAATCACGGGAGTGGTGACTTGGGTTGGGGAAGTAACTGGTGTTTCTTCATCACGAGGGGATTCTTGAGGGTGATCAGCCCATGAGTCATCTTGAGCAATTGGCATCAATGGACGACCAATGCTGACGAGTTCGCTGTTCGTGAGAACAGGCGATGATACCACATTGTGTTCGATCTGAGGAAGGACTTCATCATATTCAACATTTTCTTGATGACCAATGTCTTCAGCTGCAGTGGGGTCAACAGCTGGAATGTCTTCATCTACTAGAGCCTATGTGGAAGCAGGCTCATGAATGATCAACTGGTGCTCACGATATTCGGACACAGGACGAGCCACTGAGATTGGCTCGACAACAAGGGGCTCTGTGGGAGCAGCCCGGTCTCTCTTCTTTGTCTTTCTGTTCTTGGTTGGCGGTGCGTCGTCAGTGATGTGCTTGGTCTTGCGCTTGCGGGCTTCGGCTTCAGCTACCCTTGTTTTCTTGAGTTCCGAAGCCACTGTGGGGTTTCGGCTTTGAGCCTGTCATACTGGCCGGGAAGACAATGTGAGGTTTTTCCTCCCTTGACGCTTTTGGTTTGGACACATCAGGCTTCTTCTTCTTCTTGGCAGCTATTCTGGGGTCGATGCCTGGTCACCCCAAAGCCTTGCGCTTTTCAGCTTCATTGTAGCCTTGAACACATTTGGCAGCAAGATTCTTCATGCACTCACGAGAACCTTTTGCTTCTTCTCGTTTCTTGTGGAACGCCTCCTTGAGCTCATGCATCATGACCTTGAAGTTTTGAATGTCTTCAACATTGAGCTTGGCCATGTGCTTCTTGAACTGAGCCTTTTCATAATCAATCTTGTGCTTCAGCTCAACAATATTCTGTGCAAGAGCCATCTCAGGAGCAATGGCTCCATGGTAAGAGACGATGAGGCCAATTGGGAGCTGAAGATCATCAAAACTGAGATCTGGGCTGTCAAACCACTCATCAATAAACTTGTACAGGATCTCCACATCAAAGAGGGGAAGATCATTGAAGATTTCTGCCTCTTGCTTGCTCTTTATCAATTTCTCAAGAGCATCATCGCCAAGATTGTCGTCGCTAGACAGATCAATGGCATCATTCTCATTTCTCAAAACAGCAGCAGGGGTCAGAACATGACTAGAGTGCACGGGATTCTTCTTTTTTTTTCTCAGTCTTGGAGATGCAAGAGAGATCTTCAGACTACACACTTGGTGTAGGAGGAGCAGTGGCCAGAGGCTTCGCGTGCGACACTTTTGGTGGAGTGGAAAGCTTCGAAGCCTTAGGTTTCTTCTGCTTCTTTGGCTTTGGTGGTGCAGGCGCTTCGTCAGAGTCAGCGTCGTCTGCAGAGTGATCCACTGCTGCCCCTTGAACCTGAATGTGTGTGATGAGACCTTCTAAGTTGTAGAAGGACCCAACAAGATTAGATTCATCTTCGCGTGTGCCATCGGCACGTGGCGCAGAGGGGCCTGGGTTGAAGTCCCAAGACTTCTTGTTTTCCCTGGCCGAGTTCTTAGCAAACTGAAAGTTGCGCTTGAACAAATTGTCATCTCGACACCATAGCAATGATGATGGGTCGGCATCAGCAGGCTATGGCCCTCGGACCATGCAAGGGTAGAATCCTTAAGCAATGGCTCCAGTTCTGGTCTTGGGTTGAAGATTTTTATAGAGAATATCTCCCCAAGGATGCGTGATAGCATTCTTTTCAGCATACTCCTTGGTGACGAATCTGTACTTGAACCATTGCTCGGCCTAGTATCTTCGAATCCATTGGATTCGTGTCTTGCACTGACCATAGCTTTCTTCGGGGTCAATTTTGTATAGTACATAGAGATCTTCGGGCAGATCCGATGATGTACCCCCACGACGTTGTCTGCCACCCTTCCTTGCTGATTTCTCTGTTGCCATGAAGTTTAGACTGAAAGGCTTCAACCTTGTCAAAGTCTTCCGTCTGCTGGTCAGACAGGAACTGGCTTCGAGAGAATTTATGTGATGCTGTAAGAACTCTGCAAATGAATGCAGACTATGAGCACCAAGGGATTCTCCCACGGACATGTACCTGTGACAGCATTAGAGATGCGAGGGAAGGGGAAGAGGTGCAAAACATGTACCTGTGACAGCATAAGTGAACATACTAGGCATGATATGAGATGCAAAACAGGATAGATCCAACTTTGTAGGAACAGAAACCACTTGTGGTTGAAAAGGATGAATCTATCGGATCAAAAGGACTGTAAAAAGAGTTTTTATTTACCACTCGAGGAACTGCTAGACGGAGTGGGAGATGAGGCCGAGCAGTTCGATCTTTCGTGCCCTAACTTGGCGACGGAGGACACATACGGCGATAGCGGAGAAGACGATGTTCGCGACCGGCGTGATGACGGCGTCGGTGAGGCCGCGGCAGCTAAGCGCTTCGTCGCCGGCGTCGTCGAGGGCTAGCGGTGGTGCTAGGGTTTGTGCGAGGAAGAGGAGTGGAAGAAGAGATAATGACTGAGGTGTGGTGAGTATTTATAAGGACAGGGACGGCGTAACGTTATTACACAGGTGCCCCTGGCGGTTCACATCTGAAGGACACGTGGCAATCATGCAACTTATTGGAGGTTATTCCACATTCCCACGTACGCCTGGATTGTCGGGTGGTCGTTCCCGCTTCTCCGGGTGAGGGAGTCCTGGATTAGGGGGTCTTTGGACTGCCGAACTGTTAGACTATGAAGATACAAGATTGAAGATTTCGTCTCGTGTCCGGATGGGACTCTACTTGGCGTGGAAGGCAAGCTAGGCAATACAAATATGGATATCTCCTCCTTTGTAACTGACCTTGTGTAACCCTAACCCTCTCCGGTGTCTATATAAATCGAAGGGTTTTAGTCCGTAGAACAACAATCACAACATACAATCATACCATAGGCTAGCTTCTAGGGCTTAGCCTCTCTGGTCTCGTGGTAGATCTACTCTTGTACTACCCATATCATCAATATTAATCAAGTAGGACGTAGGGTTTTACCTCCATCAAGAGGGCCTGAACCTGGGTAAAACATCGTGTCCCCTGCCTCCTGTTACCATCTGGCCTAGACGCACAGTTCGGGACCCCCTACCCGAGATCTGCCGGTTTTGACACCGACATTGGTGCTTTCATTGAGAGTTCCGCTGTGCCGTCGCCACCAGGAAGGATGTCTCATCCCATCTTTAAAGACGGCACTGTTGCTGAGGGAGCTTTGGCTATCGGCTAAACTCTCCGGCTAGGTGGTTTTCTTATGACCGCCTGTTCGGCCGCTGCGCCGACGATGACTTCTCGGGTCATCGAAAGCAATCTTCACGTCAACTCGGAACTCGCCGAGCCGTTAGATCCAATGGAGCTCTCTTACCTAAACAAGCTCTTGGGTCGCATCGCTGCCCTGGGAGTCGCTACAGACTATGATCAGATTGGGCCTAAACCCGATCTAAGAGAGATCAACTCTCCCCAGGTCACCCATCATGTTGCAGTGGTGGAGGAACAATGCGGCAACCCTTCATTTATCTTAAGGACTAGCTATGTCTGGATTCCCGACCCCTCTAAGTCGGATACCCGCGGAGGGGAGGACATCACTCAAGGCCTGAACCTAGAATTAGGCAGCGAGCTAGATTTATCGGAAAACATCCAAGAATCCAAACTTCTGAGTTCGGAAACTCCTTGGCCCCTGAGTCTCAGATTAGGCGAGGATTCGGATTCAATTCCACCCACCCACCCAAACATACGCGATCTATCCCAAATTAGGCAAGAGCCCGAAGAAACAGTACACCATTACTGGGCCAGATTCCTCCTGGTCATGAACAGGATAAAGGACTGCCGCGAGGAAGATGCAATTTCATTCTTCTGCCATAATTGCACGGACAAGGGAATCCTCAACGCCATAAGTCGCCGCGAAATTACACGCTTTGCCGACTTGGTGTCCATAGTACGAAAATACTTTGCGATGGAAAGCGCCTGGAAAACCGAAATAAAATTTTGGGATAATCCGGCCCTGAATACAAACCCAGTCGGAAATAAAAGGGTGCATTATCACAATACACCTGGGTTAACTACCAAAAAGCAAAGGCCCTCTACGGGGCAAGGAATCGTACTGGAGGGATGGCTCAACGGACCCTGCAAAATTCATAGTACAGCGGATGCAATACCAACGCACAGCCTTAGAGCATGTTGGATACTCCGACAGGTGGCCAAAAGTGGTGAGGATCTACTCCTCCCAAATACCATAGAGCACCATCCCGTGGACAACAATACGGTGTTAACGGTCTTTGAGACCTTCGCGTCAAATAATAGACGCAAGCGAACACTCCGCAGCATTGCCGAAATCTACCACATAGCAGAAATAATTCCTTGGAGTGACACGGCCATTACCTTCAATGCCAGTGACGAACCAAAATTCCGAACAGCCCGAGCACCAGCCGCACTGGTCCTCAGTCCAATCATGGACGGCTTTCGACTCACCAAGGTACTCATGGACGGCGGCAGCGGATTAAACCTCATCTATGAGGAAACTCTTCAAAAGATGGAAATAGACTGGAGCCGCATTGAGTAAAGTAGCACAACCTTTAGAGGAATCATCCCCAGTCGGGAAGCACGCTATGTTGGGAAAATCACACTAGACATGGTATTCGGTACGCCGGATAATTACAGGTCCAAAGAAATTACATTCCAAGTGGCCCTGTTCAGCAGTGGATACCACGCTCTATTAGGGCGGGAGGCGTTTACAATCTTCCAAGCCATACCCCCTTACGGGTACATGAAGCTCAAAATGCCCGGGCCCAACGGAATCATCACTCTTGCTAGTGATCCGGACATAGCACTCCGCGCCGAAAATAAGACAGCCGCACTGGCCCTTGAGGCACTATACGAAGCCCTAGCGGCCGAGGAACTAACTTCGCTGCGCTCCACGTTGAACAGGGACGACGTGACACTCGATAAAAGATCCAAGTCCACCTCCTTTAAACCGGCAGACAAAATAGTCAAATTCCAAGTCCATCCAACGGACCCTACAAAAACAGCTTCCATCGGGGCACAATTAAACCCTGATGTCGACGCCGCACTGCGAGAGTTCCTACGCGAGAACTGGGACATTTTTGCCTGGCACCCTTCAGACATGCCAGGAATCCCACGCAGGCTGGCTGAGCACAGCCTGAATATCCTAAAAGGATTCAAGCCAGTCAAGCAGGCTCTTCGACGTTTCTCCGAACCTAAGAGACAAGCCGTGGGAGAGGAACTAGCCAAGCTATTGGAGGCCGGATTCATCAGAGACATAAAACATCCGGACTGGCTAGCAAACCTGGTGATGGTACCAAAGAAGGACAAATCCTGGCGCTTGTGCGTCGATTTTAAGGACCTTAACAAGGCCTGCCCAAAGGATCCCTTCCCCCTCCCCCGCATCGATCAAATCATCGATGCTACCGCAGGACACGATTCATTGTGTTTCCTCGACGCATACTCCGGCTACCATCAAATTAAAATGGTAGAGCCAGACCAAGCCGCAACGGCATTCATCACACCATACGACCCATTCTGCTTCAACAAAATGCCCTTCGGGCTCAAAAACACCGGTGCGACATATCAACGCATGATTCAGACATGTCTGGCAAACCAGATCGGCAAAACAGTGGAGGCATACGTAGATGACGTGGTCGTTAAAACCAAGCATGTCAAAACTCTAGTAGACGACTTGAGGCTCACAATCGACAACCTTCGAACATATGACATCAAGGTCAATCCGGGAAAATGCATTTTCGGCGTACCAGCCGGAAAGCTCCTGGGATTCATTGTCTCTAGTAGAGGTATTGAAGCTAATCCGGCCAAAATCCGAGCGTTGTCACAGTTGGCTACCCCAACAGATCTCAAACAAATACAAAAATTGATTGGATGCGTGGCGGCTCTAAGCCGCTTTATCTCCCGCTTGGTAGAAAAGGAATCACCCCTTTATCGCCTCCTCCGACGCACCGAACACTTCGAGTGGACGGATGCCGCCACGGCCGGACTCAACGAAATAAAAGCCATATTGGTAACAAACCCAGTCCTGGCCGCGCCAAACATTGGCGAACCAATGCTATTATACATTGCGGCAACTCATCAAGTAGTAAGCGCAGTGCTCGCCGTGAAGCGAGAAGTGGACGGACACAAATTCCCCCTTCAAAAGCCGGTTTACTATGTGTCCACTGTCCTTACTCCATGCAATTCATGGTACCCACATTATCAAAAGGTAGCGTACGCGGTATTTATGGCATCCCGGAAGCTGCGACACTACTTTCAAGAGTGTTCGATAACGGTAGCCTCGGAAGTACCACTTAATGATATTATAAACAACTGCTACGCGGCGGGCCGGATTGCCAAATGGGCCATTGAGCTCCTCCCGTTCGACATAACTTACAAGCCACAGCAAGCTATTAAGTCGCAAGTTTTGGCTGACTTCGTCGCTTAGTGGACGGAAGCCGAACTCCCTAAAGAGTACGACACATATTCAAACTGGATCATGCACTTCGACGGCTCCAAAATGTTGGCTGGTCTAGGGGCTGGCGTCGTTTTGACGTCCCCAACAGGAGATACCGTTCAATACGTACTACAGATAATGTATACGTACTCCAACAATGCAGCCGAATATGAGGCCCTTCTACATGGTCTCCGGATGGCAGTATCCATGGGCATTCAACGCCTAGAGGTGCGTGGGGATTCGAACCTCACGATATCCCAAATAAATGGAGACTTTGATGCCAAGGATCCGAAAATGGTAGCTTATCGCAATGCCTTCTTAAAAATGTCAGCTCGGTTCGAGGGGCTCGAATTTCACCATGTGGCTCGGGAAAACAATCAGGCGGCGGATATCCTCGCCCGCATTAGCACAAAACGCGATGCGGTCCCTCCCAACATATTTCTGGAAAGGCTCTTCAAGCCATCCATAGCATGGGAAGGGGACACCAGTAACAACAGTCCGGACCCGGCTAAAATACCCGATACCGAACTCTCTGACACAATCGGAGGCTCCGCCACCGAAATAACACATTCATCCCACGAAATAATGGCCATTATTGCCCCATGGACAGAACCATTCCTGGCCTACCTAACTAGACAGGAACTTCTGGAGGACCAAAATGAGGCACGCTGCATAGTGCGGCGATCCAAGGCCTACAGGGTCCATGAGGGAGAATTGTACAAAAAAAGCGCTACCGGAGTCCTTCAAAGGTGCATCTCCGAAGAGGAAGGGCGAACCCTTTTGGTAGAAATTCACGCCGGACTCGGCGGTCATCACGCCGCAGCCCGAGCTCTTGTAAGCAAGGCCTTCCGTACAAGATTCTATTGGCCAACGGCCCGGGCAGATGCATAGGACTTGGTCCAATGTTGCGCCGGTTGCTAGCTCTTTGCAAATCAAAGCCACATGCCACCCACCGCCCTCCAAACAATCCCCATTACATGGCCCTTCGCGGTCTGGGAGCTTGACATGGTTGGACCCCTTAAAGGGGGAACCCACAAGAAAAAAAAATACTTATTGGTCATGATGGATAAATTCACCAAATGGATAGAGGCTAAACTGGTTAAAACAGCCGAATCCGGACCGGTGATAGATTTCATATCTGGGGTTGTACACCGTTACGGCGTCCCCCACAACATCATCACTGATAACGGCACGAACTTCATGGCCAACAAGGTAAAACTCTGGTGTAGCAAAATGGGCATCAAGCTCGATTATGCTTCAGTCTATCACCCACAAACCAATGGTCAAGTCGAACGAGAAAATGGTCTTATAATGAGCGGCATTAAACCCAAATTAGTGCGCTCCTTAACGGAGTCTGACACGCACTGGGTAGAGGAGCTCGACTCCGTACTCTGGGGGCTGCGGACCACGCCGAATCGTAGTACCGGATATACACCGTTTTTATGGTGTACAGCGCAGAGGCAGTCCTGCCCTGTGACATAATTCATGACTCACCTCGAGTGCGCATGTACGAAGAAAGAGAAGCCGAGCTCGATCGGCAGGAAAGTCTAGGCACCTTGGAGGAAGAGCGCGATGTAGCCAAAGCCCGTTCCGCATTTTACCAGCAACAGGCTCGCAGATACCAAAGCAGAGAAGTATGGGCCAAAACTTATAATGTTGGTGAACTAGTTCTACGACTGCTGGATAAGAAAAAGAACAAGCTCGAGCCCAAATGGGAAGGTCCATTCATTATCGACCAAGTTCTGACCGGTGGAGCGTACCGACTGCGGGATGCATCGACTAGTCGACTCGAGCTAAACCCATGGAACGCAGCTAGGCTTCGAAGATTCTACGCATAGCACCGGACTCTATGTTAGTTCCCTCCCTTGTCCATTTTCTGCATATGCATCATCTGTCTTGTTTCCCTTTCTTTCTTTTATTTCTCTAGGCCTTCAAGGGTCACCTTGTGCCTCACTCATACATTACAGATGCGCTAGCCGCACTCTTCATACCCGGGGGCTTCTTTCACAGAAGCTTAAATTATTTACCTGGGCCTCACGCCCAACACATGTGTTATACTTCCGCATGTACCTTTTTTCACCATTATATGCATCGATATGACTTAGGTTTTGGCCAAGCTAGGTTGCCTAGCTCTTGTATTTATGCCCTATGTTCCCGTTAATTCGGCTAGGGCATAAGGGGAGCACCTCTGCGATTGTTACCGCCGGGTCAGCCGGACGTGTACCTCAGACTGGGTGAAGCCAAAAGCTAGCGTTCTTAAGGGAATATTTGGTCGGTGAACAAAAGATGACTTTTACTTATTATCCATATCTGCCCCCAGATGCTTTTTCTGCGCTTCTTGTCGCAGTCCGGACATGCACTTTAGGGCATGCTTACCCAGGGAAAGGAACCCTTAACGGAACTATTCTCCCTGGAAGATGTTTCTTACTACCCATGTAATATAACATAACTAGTTGGGCACTTGTCTGATAAAGCACTAATGACCCCTACGCCTGGTCTCCACGCATGCCCCGGTTCTTACATAACCGAGAGGGTATTCGGATACACTCCGGACCGTCGGGTCCCGAGGTCGAAGCGAAAAGGTCTGCCACGACAAACGATCTACAATTCGGCTAGAAGGCATTATACATGTCACTTTAAAATTACATAGTCAATTTGACGGGTTGAATTCCTCTTCAATACCATCCAATAGGCTGTCTAGTCTACAGTCCTGTTGGGAATACTTTGCGGCCAATTCTACTTGGCTGTACACTAAGCTCACAGGGATTTCCTTCCCATCGGGCCCCACAGGTCCGACTTCGGCCATATGGTTCGGGTTAGCCTTCGTGTACCATGTCTTCACCATTGCCCAGGCTTCCCTGGCGCCCTGACGGCAGGCCGATATCTTCCATAATCGGAAGCACCGCCGCGCTCCCTTTAGCTTTTCTGTAAGCTCTCCAAGGCCTTCGGGTATGGAGACGGATGGCCACAAGGCCTGGGCGACGCCTTGCATCACCTGCCGAACTCGTTCGTGCAGCTGTGAGAGCTTGGGAAGAAGGTCACCCGTTGAACCGGGCATTTCCTCGGCGGGACGACCTGTTAGCATACCTACAGACATAACTCTGTCAGCCAGCTTCCTCGCCGAACTCCTTTTCAAAGTTCGTTCAAGCACTTACTAAATATGCCGCGTCGAAGCCGCCGATTTTCCTTAACAGAGTCCGACAGTTGGGCACGAACATCTTGTAGTTCCACGCCCAGCTTGATGTTGGCATCTAGGAGATCATTTTTCTCCTGCCTCACCCTCGTAAGCATGCTCTCACCGGCCTTCAGCTGGCGTAGGAGCTGTTGCTTATCCGGATTTACTCCAGCGTCATCTGCAATTTTATCGTCAGATCTGCATATACGCCGCATTCTATATGATACTTATCATTCGAAGGATATGTTACTAGAGGGGGTCTCTTTGGGCTCCCCTGCTGCGGCCAGTGCGGCCTGAAGTTGGGTTTTGCACTCTTACAGCTCCTGGGACAGTTGAGTATTCTTTTCTGTAAGAACCTGCATAACAAATGATCCTTAAATCAGTTATCCTAACTGTTTCAAGTCTCAGGGGCTACTGATATATATATATATATATATATATATATATATATATATAAAATCACCAAATTTTCTCACCCGTATGTCTTTTACATACTGCTCTGTGGCTCTGGCTAGACCATTTTGAGCGGCACGGAGGTGCACGTCTCCTGAGTTGAAGGCATCCAATGCCTCTTGGGAGAAACAAGCGTCACGAAGAATAGTCCGGCGACGCCTGTGGTTCATGGCACTTTCCACCTCGGAATGGGTGGCGGACAGTTTATCTGCATCCTTTGTTGGAGGAGCACCCGGCGCACGCCTCGTATTCGTTCCCGCCTCCGAATCCGGCCTTGGAGCCTGGCTTGTGGAGACGCGATTGGTAGCCTCTCTGGGTATAGTCCGACGAGCGCTCTTTTTCCTAAAAAGAAGGCATGGGCGTTAATATGCCTCTGAGAATAATGTCTTGCAATAAAGACGGCGCGCCATACCACTGCGCCGGTGTCTCAATCCGGACTGCGGGTCTTTTCAGCCTGCCTGGCCTCGCGGCCCCTTGTTGGCCAGTCGCCGCAGGCTCGGCCTTCTGCCTCGAGGACCTCCCCTGCAAAACACGGCTGTTATACGGCAATCAAAAACACACAAGGACGGATCCCTTTTTGAAGTGCTGGGACTTCGGTCTTAGTCACCTGTGAGGCTGGAAGTAGCCCAGGGTAATCGGCCGTAATGGCCACCAAAGCATTATCATTGCTCAATTGGTAAAACACCCCATCTATTAGCTCCACCGATATGTCCGGATCCTCTTAGGAGGCCGGGTCGAGGGACCGTCCAGGGTCCTCGGGTTGTGGAGGGGGGTTGTTTATCTCCCTTACGGCCTGGCGCAGTTCCTGCATAGAAATCGCTGGACTGAATACTTAACTACGGAAATATGAAACGAATGGGCGAGAAAAAGTCTCCGCTTACCCAACTCGGAGGATTGTACATAGAAAATCCGCCCTGCGGGTTGACACGAAGGAATTCTTCCTCTTCTCCCTTGTACAAAGTGGATAAGATCTTTATTAGACCAGCAACCGATCCCGGCCCTTTACGGCCGTAGCAGGTGGCGTCATCCTCTCCGTTGAAATCCCACATGGGGTGGCCTCTATACTGAAGCGACTGCACCCCCTGCATGATACATATGGCCATGACCTCGATCATGGTCAATCCTGATCGAGCTAAAAAACTTATCCGACTCATCAGGTAAAGAACGTCCCTGTCGTCTTCCTCCAGGGAGCTCCGTGGACGCCAGCTCCGGCGCTTCTTCAAAGGGGCGTTGTCGAACTCAGGAAGGCCGATCCGAATAGGATCCAGGAGGGGGACGTCTTCTATATAAAACCATTCTGAAGGCCAGTCTTTGGACGTCTTCTTTGGGGTTCCGGACAGGTATCCGGTCCCGGCAATACGCCACACTTCGGCTCCGCCCACTTGATATATTGACCCCTTCCGAGAACGGGGCACAAGGCAGAACAACTTCTTCCACAGAGCGAAATGAGCCTCACAGCCCAAGAACAACTCGCAATGGGCTACGAATCCCGCGATATGCAGCATGGAGGCAGGCGTAAGGTTGTGCAACTGGAGACCGTAGAACTCCAGAAGCCCCCGGAGAAACGGATGAATTGGGAATCCGAGCCCTCTTACCAAATAAGGGACAAGGCATACCCGCTCTCCCTTGGAGGGATTGGGAAGGTTCTCCGCTTGCTCTCCGCCATTATAGGTGGCGAGCCCGGCTCGAACCGGGACCATGTACGCTCGGGGAAGAAATCCCTTGGTCTGAACCATCACTAATTTGCTATGCGGGACGGAACATCTCTCCCAATCTCTAGGCTTGGAGCTAGGGGAGCGAGAGGAGGAGCTGCGTTGACCGGCCATGATGGAATGGATCTCTATCAGGTGCGCTCCGATGAAGGCTCGCCAAGGGAGGATGGTGTGATTTGGATCTGAATCCTCGTCTTTTTAATAGGCGGCTCATTCACACAGCTAGGGGGGTAAATGTGAAAACACCCTGGCTCTTCACATTCGCTCGACACGTGGAAATTGGCCTTTATTGGGCGTGGAAGCCAAGAAGTGCAACATTCACAAGAGACCGGACACTATTTCGACAGGTACACAGAATTTGGAGAGGAACCCGCCTTGCAATGCCGAAGACAATACTGCGCGCCGGACTCATCGTCATTGAAGCCTGGTTCGGGGGCTACTGAGGGAGTCCTGGATTAGGGGGTCTCCGGACTGCCGGACTATGTCCATTGGCCGGACTGTTAGACTATGAAGATACAAGATTGAAGATTTCTCCTCGTGTCCGGATGGGACTCTACTTGGCGTGGAAGGCAAGCTAGGCAATACGAATATGGATATCTCCTCCTTTGTAACCGACCTTGTGTAACCCTAACCCTCTCCGGTGTCTATATAAACCGAAGGGTTTTAGTCCGTAGAACAACAATCACAACATACAATCATACCATAGGCTAGCTTCTAGGGTTTAGCTTCTCTGATCTCGTGGTAGATCTACTCTTGTACTACCCATATCATCAATATTAATCAAGAAGGACGTAGGGTTTTACCTCCATCAAGAGGGCCCGAACCTGGGTAAAACATCGTGTCCCCTGCCTCCTGTTACCATCCGGCCTAGACGCACAGTTCGTGACCCCCTACCCGAGATCCGCCGGTTTTGACACCGACACCGGGTTTCAGGCAAAAAGGATTGAGCATTTAAAACAGATTTGATGTTTGTCTCTATATCTTCTGCTGACACGGATGCAGCGAAGACATTCGACAGTTTCAATAGAATGCATATGATTTGGATAGATAGATTTGAGACAGGAGCATAGAAAGGTTAGGGTCCGATCACATTCACTTAGTTCAAAAGATTCAGTGAGAAAACATAGATATAAGTGAATGTTGTAGAGGACAGAACGCAAATATATGAATATATCCGAATATGACCAAATCAATATAGTGAAGATAAACATGAAGCCATGTTAATATTGAAGACAAACCAAATGCGAAGACTTTGCAAATATAACGCCAACAGAAAATACTCCAAACAAAAGTTTGGTGGTGGCGTTACCCACCGTATAGGAAGTATTAGACCCAGACACGGCGCACAATTATCGTGGCACTCTGAAGTCAAATTCTACGTTAATGTATTCACACTTAGAGTGTAAGTCTTCAATATTTCAAGATATACGTTACTTCGTGTGTTGCACATCTAAGTCATCAACATGCATAAGTGTTAGGATGTGTGCATGATCACAGGACATTTGAGGATTCCAATATATTTAGCTCACACTACAACTTGCAAAACCTTTTCTCATCCAAGGGCTTTGTGAAGATATCTGCGAGTTGCTTTTCAGTGTTGACGTGAATGATATCAATATCTTCCTTCATGACATGATCTCTGAGAAAGTGATGATGAATCTGAATGTGCTTTGTCTTCGAGTGCTGAACTGGGTTGTTGGCGATCTTGATGGCGCTTTCATTCTCGTAGTAGAGTGGCACTTGCTTCATATGAATGCCATAGTCTTTGAGTGTTTGCTTCATCCATAGAAGCTGAGCGCAGCAAGATCCAGCAGCAATGTATTCAGATTCAGCAGTGGAGAGAGATACACAGTTCTGCTTCTTTGAAGACCAACACACAAGTGATCATCCCAGAAAGTGACATGTGCCTGTTTTAGACTTGCGATCCACCTTGTCACCAGCATAATCAGCATCCGAGAATCCAACTAGATCAAACTCTGAGCCCTTTGGATACCATAATCCTAGTGTTCGGGTGTAAGCCAAATATCGAAGAATTTGCTTCACAGCTAAGTGATGCGATTCCTTTGGTGCCGCTTGGAATCGGGCACACATGCAAGCACTAAGCATGATATCTAGCCTAGATGCACATAAATAAAGCAAAGAACCAATCATGGAGCGGTATACCTCTCGATCAAACTCTTTACCATTGGTGTCATAATCCAGATGACTCTTGGTAGGCATTGGCGTCGTATAACCTTTGCAGTCTTGCATTCCAAACTTCTTCAGGCAATCTTTGAGGTATTTCTCTTGAGATATGAAGATGTCGTTGCGTTGTTTCCGTATTTTAAGACCAAGGAAGAACTTCAGCTCACCCATCATGGACATCTGATATTGCTCTTGCATCATGTATCCAAACTCATCACTATATTTCTGATTAGTGCAGCCGAAGATAATTTCATCCACATATATTTGGCACACGAACAGTTCACTATCATATGTCTTCGTGAAGAGTGTGGGATCCAAGGAACCAGGTTTGAAGCCTTTGCTCTTCAGGAAGTCTTTGAGTGTGTCATACCAAGCACGAGGGGCTTGTTTGAGGGCATATAGTGCCTTGTTGAGCTTGTAAACCATGTCAGGATGTTTTGGATCTTCAAAACCAGGCGGTTGTGCAACATACACTTCTTCTTCAATCTTGCCATTGAGAAAGGCGCTCTTCACGTCCATTTGATACAGAAGGATGTTATGATGATTTGCATAGGCTAGCAGTATGCGTATAGCTTCAAGCCTAGCCACAAGAGAAAATGTTTCATCGAAGTCAATTCCTTCAACTTGAGTGTATCCTTGAGCAACGAGACGAGCCTTGTTTCTGACAACTTGACCATGCTCATCTTGCTTGTTGCAATATATCCATTTAGTGCCTATGATATTGTGTTTACGTGGATCAGGACGCTTGACCAGTTCCCCTACATTATTCAGCTCGAACTGGTGAAGCTCTTCTTGCATAGCTTGAATCCATTTAGGTTCCATGAAGGCTTCATCAACTTTCTTGGGTTCAGATATTGAGATGAATGCAAAGTGCCCACAGAAATTTGCTAGTTGTGTTGCCCTTGAACGAGTGAGTGGACCAGGTGCATTGATGCTATCAATTATCTTCTCAATCTGTACTTCATTTGCAACACGAGGATGAACTGGACGAAGATTTTGCTCTTGTTGATCATTGTCATTGTTTGAAGGATTGTCTTCAGGCTGAGCATTGTCTTCAGGTTGATTAGGTGCAGAGATGATAAGTTCCTCTTCAGGCTGTACTTCAGATGGTATGATTTCTCCAGTTCCCATAAGCTTGATGGATTCACTGGGTGGAATTTCATCTAGCACATTTGGCAGGTGCTCACTTTGTGAGCCGTTAGTCCCATCGAACCGCACATCCACAGTTTCAACCACTTTATAGTGAAAGAGGTTGAAGACTCTGTAGGAGTGCGAATCCTTTCCGTAACCAAGCATAAAACCTTCATGTGCTTTCGGTGCAAATTTTGAAGTGTGATGTGGATCCTTGATCCAGCACCTAGCACCAAATACTCTGAAGTAACTAACATTTGGCTTCTTACCAGTGAGGAGTTCATAGGATGTTTTCTTCAGAAGCATGTGAAGATAAACACCGTTGATGACATGGCATGCAGTATTAATAGCTTCAGGCCAGAACTTTCTTGGTGTCTTGTATTCATCGAGCATCATCCGAGCCATCTCAATGAGTGTTCTCTTCTTGCGTTCCACGATGCCATCCTGCTGCGGCGTGTACGGAGCTGAGAACTCATGAGTGATGCCCAATGTATCGAGATAAGTGTCAAGGCCGGTGTTCTTGAATTCAGTGCCATTTGTCACTTCTGATGTGCTTGATGTTGACGCCATAGTTGTTCATGGCTCGATTGGTGAAGCGTCTGAAGACATCCTGCACTTCAGTCTTGTAGAGGATTATATGCACCCATGTATATCTTGAATAATCATCAACAATGACGAAGCCATAAAGACAAGCAGTAGTAGTAAGGGTAGAGTAGTGAGTAGGGTCGAAGAGGTCCATGTGTAGCAGTTCGAGGGGTTGAGTCGTTGTCATGATTGTCTTCGAGGGATGCTTGGCCCTCGTCATCTTTCCAGCTCCGCAGGCACCGCATAAGTGATCCTTCTTGAACTTGACGCCCTCGATGCCTACGATGTGCTTCTTCTTTGCTAGAGTATGCAAGTTCCTCATGCCAGCATGCCCTAGCCTTCGATGCCAGAGCCAACATTCTGAAGCTTTTGCAAGAAGACAGACGGCAAGCTGTGGTCCTGCTGAGAAATCTACCATGTACAAATCATCTTTTCGATACCCTTCAAAGACTAGAGACTTGTCAGATTCCATTAGAACAAGGCAACGATATTTTCCAAATATCACAATCATGTTCAAATCGCAAAGCATTGAGACAGGCATTAAGTTGAAACCAAGGGATTCAACAAGCATCACTTTATCCATGTGCTGATCCTTTGAGATTGCAACTCTACCTAGACCCAATACCTTGCTTTTACCAATATCAGCAAATGTGATGACTTGTCAGATGGACGTAGGGTTGAGTCCATGAGAAGACTTCGTTTGCCAGTCATGTGATTAGTACATCCACTATCAATAATCCATTCTGAAGCAGCTGGTGTCATACCCTACAATGCAGTTAGGGGGATAGGCTTCACGAAGAGCATTGTGAAGCATAAACATTTGACGAGCAAGAGGATTATTAAAGCTTAGATTTAGGTTAGGACGGATAGGACAAGTAGCAAGCGACTCAGGAACAAAATGCATAATAAGACCATTTGGGCATTTGATCTTGTGCCCTACAAGATGTTTTAGGTCCCCAACAATAGCTTCAGACGCATTTGATTTTCAGCTGGAGACCTTTCCCTGCAAAAGAGAGTTAAGCTTTCTTAGCCACCGACATCTTCATGGGTGGCTTCGAAGCAATGAGTCTAAGTGCAGCATCTGAGAACTTTGGCTTTGGAGCCCTAGCAAATAGTCTTGCAGGTGGAGAATAGTACTCATAAGAATAAGCAGAGTAGTTCTGGGTCTTATGAACATGGCGGTTTGATGAAACACACTCATATTCATAGGCTTGAGTATGGTTTCCCTGCAAAACATTTGTGTTAGTGCGACTCAGGTGAGTCCTCTATCTGTATGAAGCCTTTGGACCATATGAAGCCTGTGGTCTGGGGTTTGTCTTCTTCCCTTGTGGTGTCATGACGACATTCACAGGAAGATTCTACAGACACCTTTTCGGCACCCAGACTTTCTTCATAGGTGGCCCATTCCTGCAGTTAGTACCAATATACCTGGCAAACACTTCACCACTCTGACTCTTAAACAGTTTATAGTTTGCATCAAAGGATTCATCAATGATGATGGGGTTAGCACAAGTGAAGCCAGATAGGGTGGATGGATCAACTGAAGGTTCCTTTGCAGCAACCCATGTGGTTTTGGGGCACTGCTCAGGTTTCCAGTAAGAGCCATCAACATTCATTTTCCTTTCGAACCCAACGCCCTCTTTCCTAGGGTTTCAGTTTAGAATCTGCCTTTTGAGGACATCACATAGTGTCTAATGCCCTTTTAGACTTTTGTACATCCCTGTTTCAAGCAATGTCTTCAACCTAGCATTTTCATCAGCAATAGCAGTGGCATCCTCAGCAGAGGGGTTAGTTTCCACATCAACAGTTGAAGATATTGCAACAGCAGCAGCAGTAGAACATTCTGCAATAGAAGTAGCGTTATCACGCTTAAGACATTGAAGACATGGTGGTTCAAATCCTTCCTGAGCGGGACTGATCTGTTCAACGTGAAGTGACTCATTTTCCTTTTGAAGATCTTCATGAGCCGCTCTCAATTTCTCGAGTTCTTGCTTCCTTTGAAGATAATCGTAGGAAAGCTTTTCATGAGTTGTTGAGAGCGTTTCATGACGACTTTCAAGTTCCTCATACTTAACATGAAGATTGTTTATGTCTTCTATTAAGGACTGAGATCGAGTCATTTCAGCATCCAATAGGTCATTGCTTTTGTCTAATAGTTTTTGAATATGTTCCAAGCTTTCTGTTGTTCAGTTGCAATTTTAGCAAGTGTTTTGTAGCTGGGTTTGGAATTACAATCAGAGTCATCTTCACTGGATGTTTGATAGTGAGTATTGCGTGAGTTTACCTTGGCACCGCGTGCCATGAAGCAATAGGTGGGAGCGGAATTGTCCTTGTCATTACCATCGGCGTCGGTGACGAAGTCGTTGTCTTCAGTGTTGAAGATGGACTTGGCAACGTAGGCTGTAGCCAGACTTGCAACGCCAGAATCAGACTCCTATTCAGACTCCACCTCTGCCTCCTCAGAAGCAGACTCCTCCTCTGAATCCATTTCCTTGCCAACAAACGCACGAGCCTTGCCAGATGAGCTCTTCTTGTGTGATGAAGACTTTGAGGAAGACTTGGAAGAAGACTTTGAGTATTTCTTCTCCTTCTTGTCGTCAGAATCATATTCCTTGCTCTTCTTCTTCTTCTTCTTCTTCTTCTTCTTCTTCTTCTTCTTCTTCTTGTTCTCATTGTCCCACTTCAGACACTCAGAGATGTAGTGACCAGGTTTCTTGCACTTGTGGCATGTTCTCTTCTTGTAGTCATGAGCAGAAGCTTCATCATTCCTTGAGCTGGATCATGAAGACTTTCTGAAGCCTTTCTTTTTGGTGAATTTTTGGAACTTCTTCACAAGCATAGCAAGCTCCCTTCCAATGTCTTCAGGATCATCAGAACTGCAGTCAGATTCTTCTTCAGATGAGGAAACAGCTTTTGCCTTCAAGGCACGAGTTCGACCATAGTTGGGACCGTAGATATATCTTTTCTCAGAAAGCGAAAACTCATGTGTGTTGAGCCATTCAAGTATGTCGGACCGATCGAGTCTCTTGAAGTCAGGGCATTCTTGAATCATCAGGGCTAGGGTGTCAAACAAGTTGTCAAGTGATCTCAGGAGTGTCTTGATGATTTCATGCTTGGTGATCTCAGTAGCGCAGAGAGCTTGGAGCTCATTTGTGATGTCAGTGAGGCGATCAAACGTGAGCTGAACATTCTCATTGTCATTTCTCTTGAAGCGGTTGAAGAGGTTGCGAAGGACACTGATCCTTTGATCTCTCTGGGTTGAGACGCCTTCGTTGACCTTGGAGAGCCAATCCCAGACTAGGTTAGATGTTTCCAGAGCACTCACACGGCCATACTGCCCTTTGGTCAAATGACCACAGATGATGTTCTTGGCAGTGGAATCCAGTTGAACGAACTTCTTGACATCAGTAGCGGTGACACCTTCACCAGCCTTAGGGACGCCATTCTTGACGACATTCCAGAGGTCGGCATCAATGGCTTCAAGATGCATGCACATCTTATTCTTCCAGTAGGGATATTCAGTTCCATCAAAGACGGGGCATGCAACAGAGACTTTGATTATCCCTGTAGTGGACATAGCTAAAACTCCAAGTGGTTAAACCGAATCACACAGAACAAGGGAGTACCTTGCTCTGATACCAATTGAAAGTGCTAGTGATCGACTAGAGGGGGGTGAATAGGAGATTTTTATGAAAGTCTTCAAAACATGGAAGTTTTGAAGACAATCAATAGAAACGAACCTATTAACATGCAGCGGAAGGTATACTACACTAGGCAAGCCATAGTCAAGTATTCAATGAAGTGAAAGCACAAAGACTAATAGCAGCTAGGCAGTATGGATCAGGATGGAAGACAGTATGAAGCCAATCAGAACAAGCAGTCACACAGTGAAGACAAATAGATAATGCAAACAGGCAATGACTTCACAAGGACCAACTGTAAATAAAGAGATGGAAAGGATAGAACCAGTTGCTCGTTGAAGACAATGATTTGTTGGACCAGTTCCAGTTGCTGTGACAACTGTACGTCTAGTTAGGGAGGCTGCGATTTAACTCAGAAGACCGTGTCTTCACCTTATTCCCCTTGAGCTAAGGACACCCAGTCCTTGCCCAATCACTCTGGTAAGTCTTCAAGGGAGACTTCCAAACCTTCACAGACTTCGTTCACCAGCGATCCACAATGACTCTCGGATGCTCAGAACGCGACGCCTAACCGGCTGGAGGATTCACAGTCCTCAAGTGTAACAAGTCTTTAGATCACACAGACAGGAAGACTTCAGTGATGCCTAACACTCTTTGGCTCTGGGTGTTTAGGGCTTTGTCCTCGCAAGGATTTCTCTCTCAAAGGCTTCGAGGTGGGTTGCTCTCAAACGACAAAAGTCGTGCACTAACTCTGAGCAGCCAACCAATTTATGGTGTAGGGGTGGGCTATTTATAGCCACTAGGCAACCCGACCTGATTTGTCCGAAATGACCCTGGGTCACTAAGGAACTGACACGTGTTCCAACGGTCAGATTTCAAACACACGCGGCAACTTTACTTGGGCTACAAGTAAAGCTGACTCATCCAGCTCTAGATAAGATTTGTTCTCATTGTCTTCGCTCGAAGACATAGGATTTTGGTTAAGCATTACTTCAGTCACTCTGACTTTGTTCCATGGGACCCCACTTAACAGTACGGTGGTTCCTATGACTCAACAAAGAAGAAAAGGAAACGACGAAACAGCTAAGTCTTCGCGCTCCATAGTCTTCACGAGATGTCTTCTCATGTCATAGTCTTCAATGTGATTATCTTCACGTACCACCTTTGTCTTCAATATCTTCATACATTTTTAGGGGTCATCTCCGGTAGGAAAACCGAATCAATGAGGGACTACTACCTGTGTTATCCTGCAATTCTCCGGTAGGGTCAACACGCTTAACGCTATGATGACAGTTATATTATGAGTTTATATGTTTTGATGTACCGAAGGAGTTCCGAGTCCTGGATGAGATCGAGGATATGACGAGGAGTCTCGAAATGGTCGAGGCATAAAGATCGATATATTGGACGACTATATTCGGACTTCAGAAAGGTTCCGAGTGATTCGGGTATTTTTCGGAGTACCGGAGAGTTACGGGAATTCGCCGGAGAGTATATGGGCCTTATTGGGCCATACCGGAATAGAGGAGATAGGCCAAAAGGAAGGAGGCCTGCGTCCCCCCCCCCCTCTGGTCCGAATTGGACAAGGGGTGCAGCCCCCTTTTCCTTCTCCCTCTCCTCCTGTTTCCTTCACTCCTACTCCAACAAGGAAAGGAGGAGTCCTACTCCCGGTGGGAGTAGGACTCCTCCCTTGGCGCGCCCTCCTCCTAGGCCGGCCGCCTCCCCCCTTGCTCCTTTATATACAGGGGCAGGGGGGCACCCTAGAGACACAACATTAGATCATTGATCTCTTAGCCGTGTGCGGTGCCCCACTCCATCATAGTCCACCTCGATAATACTGTAGCGGTGCTTAGGCGAAGCCCTGTGTCGGTAGAACATCAACATCGTCACCACGCCGTCGTGCTGACAAAACTCTCCCTCAACACTCGGCTGGATCGGAATTCGAGGGACGTCATGGGGCTGAACGTGTGCTGAACTCGGAGGTGCCGTACGTTCTGTACTTGATCGGTCGGATCATGAAGACGTACGACTACATCAACCACGTTGTGCTAACGCTTCCGCTTTTGGTCTACGAGGATACGTGGACAACACTCTCCCCTCTCGTTGCTATGCATCACCATGATCTTGCGTGTGCGTAGGATTTTTTTTGAAATTACTACGTTCCCCAACAGTGGGTGCATGCTGGATCTGGTGCCGTGGTTGGTCCTTACTAGAGGCCCGATCTAGGTGATGAAGGTCATGGTGGATGACGCCAGGCGGAGGTCCCAGGGTTGTGGTCGGCAGATCAATGAGGTGGTCGCGTCTTCCGATGTTTTCTCTAGTGGCCTAGGCGGGCTCGGGCTCTCTCAGTATCGAGATTTATCAAGCGAGACTCCGTCAATAGTTAAATAGGTTGATGGTCGTGAAGGATTCAAAATAATAAATATAGATGTACTCCGCGTAAAAAAATGTTAATGTGTCGACAGTGAGACAATGTCGACGTGTGTGCTTCTTGCCCATGTTAAAGGTGTTGACTCGAAGCTTTGTTTTGGGGTTAAAATCCCAAGTTCCATACTTCCATGTTTAGTTGGATCCGTCAACATGGACGAACATGAGGCGACCCCTTCTTGAATTTGTTTAGGATCAATGTCTTTTTTAGTGTTTAGTCACATACTGCTCGATACGTGGATTATGGTTTATGGTTATTAAAAAATGGTGAGAGTATGAGCCACCACACCCGGTTTGACTCTCTTAGTCACCCTATAAGATCTCTCATCGTTTCTACCGGTTATTATCCATCATCGACGTAGCCCACCCGGCCAACAATAATCGGATCGCTACTTCACAAGCCAAGCAGGTAGTTCTATCCTAATCAACTTGTGCAAGTGTAAGCCGCACAAAGAACTATCCAAACAAGCACCGACCCATTGCCTCAAGAATTTCCTAATTGACACTCATTGTGTCAAGTTGTACGCATAGAACAAGCGAGCAAGCAAAATAGTGGGCTGTCCCATTTAGCATCCCTAGCATAGGGTTTTTGTAATGGTTTTGTGAACCTTTCTCGACAAGCTTTTCGGTTTTTGGAACCTTCTACGAGGTTTCAGAATGGGTTTTTTTCTTCCATTTTTTCTTTTTCCCTTTTCCCATTTCTTTTTTAATTTCCCTCCCTTTCCCTTTTTGTTTCTTTTCTAAAAAATGTTTGTGTTTTTAAAATATGTTCGTAAATTTCAAAAAAATTTCATAATTTTCATGAATAGTTTAAAACATAAAAAATGTTCCCTTTTTGAAATTCCATATACAAATTCATAAAATATTCATATAAAAAATGTTCCTGCTTTTCAAATAATTTCAGTTCAAAAAATGTTCTTGTTTTCAATTTTGTCCACAGATTTGGAATATGTTCATGATTTTCAAAATATTTTTGATTTTTTTTAATGTTCACCTTCTCCAAGTTTTGATCAAAGTTTCAAAAAATATTCACAGATGCAAGAAAGAACGCCTTTTAGTTTTTGTGTTCACATAATCAAAACAATGTTTGTGTTTTCAAATCTTATTTAGGATTTTAAAATTGTTCTTCGTTTCAAAATGTGGTTCTGAAAATTTAAAAATGTACATGTTTTCAAAATTTGTTCAGAATTATCAATTTTTTCTCTGTTTCAAAAAATATTCTCAAAATTCCAAAATGTATGCATTTTAAGAAATGTCAGGTTTTTCGAAAAATGTTCATGCTTTTATAAATACATTTTTAAAGCAAGTTATTCAATGGTTAGATTTTCAAAGATTATTCATTTTTCAAAAGTTAACTAACATTGTCCAGTAAATGTTCGGAAAATATATATCCAAAAAGTGCATAGATTCTGCGTTGTAGTTAGTTCTGAAGCTTGCGCACTCCTCATTTTTTTCACTAACGGTTGTCAGCCCCACTTGTTAGCTAGTCTCCCTGACGTACCAGAGGTCCAAAGATCGACTCCTCGCAAGGGCGCCACTGCCTTTTGTGATTTTCTTTACATGCCACCGCTGTGTGTTGATGCCGTTGTCTCTCCTGCCGCGACTATGTACGTTGCACGCGAGTGTTCGTTCAGTCTCACTGAAGGATTACCCCCCACCTGTAGCTAATGGGCCTGCCCATATTCGTTGTTTTTCTTTCATTATATTTCAATTGCCTTCGCTGTGTCTGTTCGATGGGTTGGTTTTCATTTTTTTTCTTTTGTTTCTTTATGCTTTTCTACAGTTTTTTTTCACAGTTCTTCCCAGTTTTTTTATTTCTTCACAGATTTTCTTCGGATTTTTGTGTTTTCATTGTGTTTTCATCGGGTTTCTTCCCTTTTCTCGGGTTTTTCTGTTTTCTTTCTTTTTCCCCTCGGTTTTGTTTGTTCTTTCCGATTTTTCATCTTTTTTTTGTTTTTTTTGTCTGTTTTCACTGTATTTCTATACGCATTTTTGATATGTATCTGAAACATTTTTATAATACATGTCTAATATTTTCATATAAAAGATCAACTTTTTTGAATACATGGTATCATTTTTTCTATATATATTGTAAAAACATTATGCTTGATTAATATTTTTCAAATACAAGATTAATGCTTTTGACATTTTTTTGTATGGAAAACATTTTTTCTGTACATATTTAACATTTTTCAAATGCTTGATTAACATTGTTTCAAATGCAATTTAAAATGTTTAAGAATACAGGTAAACCATTTTTTCTATGCACATTTAATATTTTTCAAATGCTTGATTAACATTTTCAAATACAAGTTTAACATTTGTTTAATACATGGTCAACATTTTTTATACAGATTTAACAATTTTTCAATGCATGATTAACATTTTTTAAATATTTTTTTGATTGCTTGAATAGCATTTTTTAAATACATGATCAATCTTTTTTCACACAATTGTTTTTTTTGTATACATTTTTCATATACATAACAAAGATTTTCCCTATACACATTTAACATATTTTAAATGCTTGGTCAACATTTTTTAAAATATTTAATGTAATGTATGTATTTATAATATTTGGAAGTATAAATGCAAGTAAAATAAATAAATAAATAAAAACCTTAAAATCCGAGGTTGTGGCCTCCCACGCTCCGGGAACCCATCTTGTGCTCCCCTTGAAGCAAGACTTCCCTACGTCTCGTTTAGGTGAGACATAGGGACGCCACTATCTTTCCATCCACTAGTCCTCCAACAGCCTATGGGCGCTTGTTGCGACCGGCCCATTAATTGAGGAAATAGGGGTTGGTGAATTCGGCTAGTGCTTTTTGTGATTTTTTTTATGGCACTACTGCCCAGAGAGCGAATGGGCGCACTCGCTTGTAGTTGGCGAGCTCGCTCACATCTCCTTTACGCATGTTTCCCGGTTGCCATTTTCCATTTACGTATATTTCTTTCCCACCGCTATTTATCTTTACCTATTTTTTGTGCTTTTCTAATCTAAACATAAACAACCAATTGTATTTTTAATTCCTTGTACAGAGAAACTGACAATTTAAAACTGAAAGAAGCACATTTTGGTTCAAGAATGTCCATGAATCAATTTTTTCATCATATTAAAAATTGTTTAAGAATTTCGAAAATATTTGTGAATATAAAAATTATTTATGGATTTGAAAAACATGATTCAAAAAATTATTTGTAAACTAAATAATTGCTTATGTATTAAAAATATTTGTGTTTTTGTAAAATTGTTGTGAAAATAGAAGCAAATTTAAAGGATGTCCGAACTTAGAAAATGTACATAAACTGAAAAAAAAGATCTCTAATTTTAAAATCCTTTTCAATTTCAATAATTTTTCACGAATTTGAAAATGTTCATGCATTCGGGAAACATTCATGAAGTGAGAAAAGTTCATGGATTTTGAAAACTATTTTTTTGAGATATCATTCCTAATTAAAAGAATGTTCACAAAATCAAATGTTGTTGCAATTTTTATTTTTAAATATTTCTGACTTGGACTATTATTTGTGACTTAAAAAATGTTAACAAATACAATATATATAGTATAATATATATATATATATATATATATATATATATATATATATATATATATATATATATATTCGTCACCCTGGGTGAGGAATAATTATTCTTCACCCCCCTTTATTTTAGCATCAATGCACCGTAATTTTACGTTCTGTAAGTTTTGTCTTATTTCAAACGCAAAATGAGACCGTAAGAAAATATATAATCGCCGTAAAAATATTTTATGTTATGCAAAATTACAAACGTAAAAACATAGTCTAAAATACACATAAACTGCAAATTTTCTTGTCTTATGACCTATATTTTTATTTTCTTATGGCAAATTTTACGTAGTGAATCAATAGAAATGTAACTATTTGAATTCGAAATGTAATTTAATTATGAAATGATCGTAAGATTACCTCGGGTGGGGAATAACTTATTCCGCACCCTGGGTGATGAATAGTAACACTATATATGTGTGTGTGTGTGTGTGTGTGAATTTAGAAAATGTTCAAAAATTTGCATGATTTTAAAAGTTGTTCGTGAATTTTGAATTAAATGGAGCATGACTTTGGAAATTTCATGAATTTGAAAAGTATGTGCAAATTTTGAAGAAATGAATGCAATTTTAAAAAACGGAGCATGACTTTGAAAAGTGTTTACAAATTTTGAAGAAATGAATGCAATTTTAGAAAATTGTTTATAATCTTGAGTTTTTAATAAAAATTTTAAAATGTTTGTGAATTCAAAAATGTTTGTGATTTGGAAATAAAATCACCAATTTGGATTTTATTCTTCTGAAATTTTGAAAAATGTTCAAGATTTTGAGTAATTAAAAATATTCATTAGTTTATGTAATTTTTCATGAATGAAAATCATTCATGATTTTGTATTTTTGTAAATTAAAAATAAAATTGAATTCAGCAAAATGTTCATGATTTCAAAAATAATTTTTGAAGTCATATATTTTCACAAATTTGTAAATTATTTGCTGATAAATTTTTTTGTGATTAAGTTCATGAAATAAAAATTAATTGAAATTTATTCACGACTTTTAGAAGTGCATGAATACAAAACATGTTTACAAATCCAAAAATTGTCATTAAGTCGATATATGCTCTGGAGGTTGAAAATATTCATGAATTGGAAAATAAATAAATAAGGAAAAAAGAAAAAAAACCATTAGAATACCAAGTGAAGACAGAAAAATATGAGTCAAGGAAGGTTCCCGAACCTTCCGAAAACCAATGCTAAACATGGTCAGAAACAACTCGTAAATGGCTCGACCCATATAATTCTGTAGTGTGCGTTGTGGAGATGCGATACATCGCTATACAGCAAGTTGGACGGTCAATTGGTATTGCATGCAAGAGTGACGAGTACTAGGTTCTCAAATTTTCCATAACCTCATGCTTTGAGTTGGACCAAGCTATATGTTGTGCGAGATGTGTGATCGATGCGCCCTAAGAAAAAGAGGGCCTTGACCAGATGACCGACATGATAAAAAGAGCAGTATGGCCTACACCATGGATGCGACAACGTCGGAGGAAGTCAAATCTTGGGTTGTGTGTTCACGTTCTTGATATAGATTTCAATTGGGGCATTTGGCATGAAACGTCCGGTGTGGCATTTTTCGTTGCAAGTTGCAATTGTTGCGGTTTGCGATGGCCTGCCACTACTATCCGACGACTGAACATTCTCATGTCAGGACTCGTCATGTTCTGTGCAGTACAGAACGATCGGACGTTTGAGCACACGAGTTAAGAGCTTCACTCGCCATAGCACCTGCATCACACACCAACACGCTTGCAGTAATCCTATCAAGAACTTTACGATTGGAAGCTTACCAAATATGCAAGTGACCCGAAAATCACATCAATACATTTTCAAAGCAAGTTTGATAATTTCAATTCATCTAATACTTCTATATGCACGGGTAACGGGTTCGTACACAAGAATGCAGAAAGATCGGCCTAAAATACTAATAGCATAAAACATCTCCTTCAACATTTTAGACTTTATGCGGGTTTCATCTTTGTATGATATGCAAATAATGATAACTCATGATATCAAACTACTTATCATGGTAAATCAACTGGTAAAATGAGTCAATAAATAGCTTTCCATACCATTGTGTATTTTTGAACCAAGGTAACCATTAGCAGAGTCTGTATATTTTCATAAATGCATGCCAAGAATGAGAATGATCGCCATTTATAAAACTCATCACGAAGTTCCCCTAATAAGTAATATCATAATGATTTTCATTTATGCAGTTAACATTATAATTGTAACATCCCAAATTTTCAATTTGGAATGTTATACATTAGATCATCATGCATATCATATTTATTTTGCATTTCGGTTGATCCTAGAAATTCTACGCAACTCAATGACCCACGGAGAGAGTTGGGGATTTCGTTTTTCATATTTGAGTTCTCTCAAATTTTAAGAATAGGATCATTTGATTTTATTTATTTTATCATCAATTATTTATATTACAAAAATATGAGAGAGGTAATAAAATGACTTTCCCAAAATAAAGAAATATTGAGGATTTAATAAAAAAATCAAATAAGATTTTATTTCGGAGTTTTTCGGTGTTTTATTTGAATTGAGGAAAAAAGTGCGTTTTTAAAAATTGCATTTAGGTCCCAAATAAATGTTCACCTTGTGCGGCTTGATTTTAGAAACCCGTGAAAATTTATTTCGGAATTTTTGGGGTCCCTTTAGTATTTCTTTTTATTTTTATTCCGAGCAGAATAATTAAAAAAACGAACCGACTTCGGGCCGTACCCGAGCGGGACACCGCCCGGGGCAGCCTTTAAATAGCGCCGCCTCGAGCCGCCCCAGCCCATCAGCCCCGCCTCGATCCGCGCGTGCCGCCAGAGCCGCCGCCGCCGACGATCCCGCCGCCGAGGTTCGTCGCGCCTCGTTATCCGTGCTGAAAAAAAGAGAGAATTTTTTTCGGCGTTCATCGTTTTTTCTTTTTCTCGAATTAAATCCGTGATTTTTCTGATCGCGATTCCTGATCCGATTTTCGTTTTAGTTTAACTTTTCGCTCGTTTATTGGAATCAGGCGATTCAAGCGCCTAGAGTTTCGTCTCGAAACCCTTTATCTGTTTAACCAACTTAAACAAGTTTTTGCTACTGTAAAATTTGCCCTAGATCTAGATTAGTAGAACGAAGTTGTTTTCTTTCGCTGTTTGACTTTCGTTGCTTCGTTCGATTTGGTTCTTTTTGCCAACCGAAGTTCTTAAGTTGAACCTTCTGGTTAGATCTCTTATTTGAGTTTTACCTGTGCATTAGATGAGTACTTATTGTATGCTTGTTTGTTTTTCTGTGATAGAGTACCCGGAGTGCGCCGCCTGTTACTTCGAATCGCTAGGTTTCGCAGATCATCAGCAAGGCAAGTAACACTTTGATCATACCTTTTCTACTACCCAGTTTTATTGCATTAGAACAATCCTCACACATTGCATGACTAGGATCTAATTAAATTGTGGGAGGGGAAGTAGATGAGGTAGTACCTATTTCCTGTTATTATCAAACCTTTGGAAGTTACTTCTACGTTTGCTTATTATGCCATGCTATGCTAGTAGATGTGGATTGGGTAAGTGATATCCATGACAGATGTGAGATTGATAATTAATGGTTTATCTAAGGTGGCAACTTAAACACACATCTGGGTGGATTGAGGCACCTGGGTATTTCAGGACTTGCCTGTTTTTTTGGACCGCCACACAGGCCCAAAGGGATCATGAGATTATTCATGCTAGAAACTTTTGTGTGCAGCCACAAGCTATTTTGGGCTCTAGCATAGTTGACTAAGTCATGCGAACTCTTACAGTGGTAGACTAGCAGATGTAGGGGATGTAGGTGGTACGGTCTACCCGATCGTAAGGTGCTAGCGCTTCTGAAAGACTATGTCTCGGTCATCCGTCTTCTCAAACACCATGTAGTGCGAGAAACCAAACGGAGGCGATCGAGTCTTGTGGGGAAAAGTGCGCAAACCTCTGCAGAGTGTAACAAACTAATCATGATTAGCTGTGTCCCCGGTTATGGACATTTTGAGTATCTAGTACTTGGATTATCATGTGAATCTCAACATGTTACTCTAAATTAATTTTGTTGGCTTATGTTTAATGATGATGCTTAATTGGGATTGAGAATGCTGTCAACCATTCTTAATGTTTAACAACCACCATGATAGTAATTAAATATTATTCCTTTGAAGTAGGGAAAAATTGGCTTTACGCAAAACTGTAACCATAGAGCTTTCCACCAGCCAAATATGCATATAGTATAGCTGTTTCATTCCATTACTCTCTATGTGTTACCTTGCCAGCATATTCCATGTGCTGACCCGTTTCGGGCTGCAACGTTAATGTTGCAGACTTTTCAGACGACGATTAGGGAGTTTTTAGGTCGTGGTTCTATACTCAGTGATGCCGTTGGAGTTGATGGACTCACTTATCTTCCAAGCCTTCCGCTGTTATTGTTATTAGATGGCCTTAAGCCATATTTATTGTAATAAGTTCTCTTTTGAGACACCCGATGTAATAAGTGTGTGATTGCTACTCTGCTATAAATCCTCTGAGTACTGTGTGGTGTCAGCATTACTGATCCAGGGATGACACCGAAGCACAGAGATCAGACTGTTTGAGGTCTGGTTGCTACAGAGATGGTATCAGAGCACACGCTGACTGTAGGACACGACCACTAAGCTAAAGACCTAGATCACTATTCACTCTCTTCTCTTCTGACTTCTCATCTTTTCTACTCTTTAGGATGGCGGATGCAAGAAACAAGTTCACGCAACCAGATGAAGATACACCCTTTGGACGTCACTTGAAGGAAGTCACTAGATACCTGAACATAGGAGTACCAAGCTTCACGGGAACCTACAACGCCACTTTACCTGAAGAAGAGCGCTGGATGATTCAAGTTCAAGTTCCAGGAAGGACGTTCATGCCAGTCACTGAGCCCATAGAGTTTTCTTTTGATGCACCAACTTGGAGTCTAGGAAAAAGCATGGCAGCTCACATCGCCATGGGACGTATTGGAGAAGTATACCGCAAGGATCTCAAGGATACTATCTACCAGATTTGTGGGCGCTGAGATGAACACTGGGAGATGATCAGCACCAGGAAGGATAGATCAATCGCAGCTTTTATTCAGGAGTTAAACCAGCACATTCGACGACAGGAGAACCAAATGTGCGCCGACATGATAGATCTGAAGAAGGCAAGCACAAGAATCAAGGAACTAGAGGAAGAACTCAAGGCTACACGTGAAGATTATGAAGAGGAAATTGAAGTATTGGTGGATAAGAATGCCGACCTAACAAAGAAGATTGGAATATTTATGGGAGGCCCTACACCAGTAGATGAAGACGAAGAACCCAAGGAGATTAGCCCAGAAGACTACATCATCATCGACGGCACTGACTCGGAACAAGATAGTAGTGATGATGATTATGTTGATGAAGCAGGAGCAGATATTATGGAGTCTGCAACCGAAGAATATTTCTAGTAGACCACCTCATCAGTAGTAGTAGTAGTAGTCCACCATGTAAATATAGTAGTCCGAGCACTTTTGTGATAGTTAGATCGATTGTATGCCCTTGTTTGACTGAATGAAGTGAATGGTTTACTTTTTCCTCATGTGCATATGGGTAGTGTTTTCTTTTTAGACCCCCTCTATTCTTATGTCTCATCTTTTCTAAACCCTCAGATGCCTCCGAGACGTGACCCCGGATTTGCCTTTCCACCGGAGCTCACCCAGTTGATCCAGCAGCAGAACACATTGATGCAGTTGCTAGTCCAGAATCAGAATCAGGGGAACAATAACAACAACCCACCACCCCCACCACCACCTGTTGACCACTTAGCCTGTTTTCTTAGGCTGAATCCGCCGGTGTTTTCTAGTAGCACCGAGCCGATAGTAGTAGATGATTGGCTCCGCAAGACAGCTAGGGAGTTGACCACAACAGGATGCACAGATGCGGAGAAGGTGAAGTTTACCACACATCAGTTAGAAGGACCCGCAACATCATGGTGGGAGAATTTCACCGCCACTTTCCCTGTAGACACTGTCACATGGGACCAGTTTCAGCAGGCTTTTTGTACTGCCCATGTTTCAGCAGGAGTTATGGCCATGAAGAAGCGTGATTTTTGCAACTTGCGCCAAGGAGGACGGACAGTTGGCCAGTATGTGGAGGAATTTAGTAAGTTAGCATGTTATGCCCTAGATGACGTCGCTACGGATGCAGCCAAGCAGGAGAAGTTTCTGGAAGGACTGAATGATGAGTTGAGCATGCAGTTGATGGTAGCCACCTTCAACAACTACCAGGAGTTGGTAGATCATGCTCTTATGATTGAAGGGAAGTAGCAACAAATTGAGAATCGCAAGAGGAAGTATGGACAAGGAAAGTACACTTCAGGAGCTCAGCAGAAACCCCATTTTACCCCTAGACCGGGAGGACATTTTCAGCATACTCATGGAGGAGGTAGCTCGCACAATCAAAATGGCACCAAGAATGGTAATGGCAATGGAGGAAGCAACGGCCAGAACCGCACCAACCCATCAACCCCAGCCAAAAAGGACCTGAGCCAAGTCACTTGTTGTAAGTGTCAGAAAACCGGACATTATGCCAATGAATGTCCTGAAGGCCAAAATGGCAATGGAATTTCTGGGAAGAAGCTGAACCCTTTCAACAGGGGACAGGTGAACCACGTTAGCGTGGAGGAGGTTGAAGCTCAGCCCGATGCAGTAATAGGTAAGTTTTTGGTTAAGTCATTTACCGCACTCGTTCTTTTTGATACTGGTGCAACACATTCATACATATCAAGGGGATTTGTGGATAAGTATAACCTATCAACCCAAGCCCTTAGGTCACCCATGTTAGTAACCTCGCCTGGAGTAGAATATTTGGCTAGTCGATGGTGTGATCGGTTACCATTAAGGATTGGTAACTATGTTTTTCCCTCAGACCTAATAGTATTGGAATCTCAAGGATTGGATGTGATATTAGGCATGGATTGGTTATCAAAGTAGGAAGGGAATATTGAATGTGCTAGTAAGTCAATTTTGCTTACCACCCCAAAAGGGAGAAGGATCAAGTATGTATCCCGGCATGTGCCAAAGAGGATTCAAGTAAATTGCTTAACAGGAGTTGTGCAGGAGGAAGTACCAGTGGTAAGGGATTTTCCTGGAGTATTTCCACAGGAGTTGCCAGGCATGCCACCAGATAGAGATATCGAGTTCTTGATTGAGCTATTGCCAGGCACAGGGCCGATATCAAAGAGACCATATAGGATGCCAGCAAAGGATTTGGTGGAAATTAAGAAGCAGATTAAGGAGTTATTGGATAAGGGATATATTCGCCCAAGTTCTTCGCCTTGGGGATTGCCAATACTACTAGTGGAGAAGAAGGATGGATCGTTAAGGATGGTTGTTGATTATCGAGGATTGAATGAAGTAACGATCAAGAACAAGTACCCGCTACCAATGATCAACGATATATTTGATCGATTGCAAGGAGCTAAGGTATTTTCCAAAATCGATCTGCGATCAGGATACCACTAGTTGAAGATTCGAGAACAAGATATTCCGAAGATAGCTTTTACCACTAGGTATGGGCTGTATGAGTATACCGTTATGTCATTTGGTCTGACTAACGCACCTGCCTATTTTATGAACATGATGGACAAAGTGTTTATGGAGTTTTTGGATAAGTTTCTCATAGTGTTCATTGATGATATCCTAGTTTATTCAAAGAATGAAGAGGAACATAAGGAGCATTTGCGTTTGGTACTTGGAAAGCTCAGAGAACATCAATTATATGCCAAGTTCAGCAAATGTGAGTTTTGGTTGAAGGAAGTAGGATTCCCCGGACATGTTATATCTGGAGAAGGTATAGCAGTAGATCCCACTAAAGTTGAAATCGTGACCAAGTGGGAAGCCCCAACAACAGTTGGAGAGATCCGGAGTTTTCTTGGACTCGCATGATACTACCGGAGATTTATTGAGAATTTCTCAAAGATTCCGAAGCCTATGACTGAGTTGTTAAAGAAAGATAACAAGTTCATATGGACGGAGGAATGTGAGGCTAGTTTCCAGGAGTTGAAGAAACGTTTGGTAACCTCACCAGTGTTGATTTTGCCAGACCAGACCATGGATTATGAGGTGTATTGCGACGCTTCACGTCGAGGACTTGGAGCAGTGCTTATGCAGGAAGGGAGAGTTGTTTCATATGCCTTAAGACAACTGAAGCCTCATGAGTTGAATTATGCTACGCATGATTTGGAGTTAGCAGCCGTAGTGCATGCCTTGAAAACATGGAGACATTTCCTCTTTGGAAATCATTGTGAGGTGTCCACAGATCATAAGAGTTTGAAGTACATTTTCACACAGAAGGAGTTGAATCTCAGACAAAGGAGATGGTTGGAGCTTATCAAGGATTATGATATGAGATTGCATTATCACCCTGGAAAGGCTAATGTAGTAGCAGACGCATTAAGCCGTAAGAGTCATGTCAATACGTTAATGACGGGAGAAATACCCAAGGAGTTAGCAGAAAATCTTTGTGAACTATGTTTGGAAATAGTTTCGAGAGGCTACGTAGCAGCATTGGAGATTCAACCAACCTTGATGGACAAAATCAGGGAAGCTCAGAAAGCTGACAAAGAGATTGCCGCTATAAAGGAGAAACTAAGTAAAGGAAAAGCTAAAGGATTTTGTGAGGATGAGCACGACACCCTACGTTTTGAAGACCGTGTTTAAGTGCCCAATGACCCGGAGATCAGGAAGTTGATACTACAAGAGGCACATGATTCACCATATTCGATTCACCCAGGAAATACCAAAATGTATTTGGATTTGAAGGATATTTTCTGGTGGACCGGAATGAAGAAGGATATTGCGGACTATGTAGCAGTTTGTGATGTATGTCAAAGAGTAAAGGCAGAGCATCAGAAGCCAGCAGGATTGTTACAACCATTTCCGATACCCGAATGGAAGTGGGATAAGCTAGGCATGGATTTTATCACGGGATTACACAGGACTCATTCAGGCTATGACTCGATTTGGGTTGTAGTCGATCGATTGATGAAAGTAGCTCATTTCATCCCAGTAAAGACCACTTACACTAGTGCTAAGTTGGCAAAGATATACATGACTAGGATCGTATGTCTGCATGGAGTTCCAAGGAGTATCGTATCAGATAGAGGAACCCAGTTTACCTCAAAGTTCTGGAAGCAGTTGCACGAAACTTTGGCAGGCTAGAATTCAGTACAGCTTTTCATCCACAGACAGATGGACAGACCGAGAGAGTCAATCAGATTTTGGAGGATATGCTGAGAGCTTGTGCGCTAGATTATGGATCAAGTTGGGACGACAATCTGCCATGTGCCGAGTTCTCTTACAACAACAGTTATCAAACCAGTTTAAAGATGGCCCCTTTCAAAGCCTTGTATGGAAGGAGGTGCAGGACACCGTTGTCATGGGACGAAGTTGGAGACTGCCAGTTGTTTGGTCCCGACCTGATTAAAGAGTCTGAACAGAAGGTGAAGTTGATTCGCGATAGACTCAAGATAGCCCAGTCCAGACAGAAAAGTTATGCAGATTCTAAACGCAAGGAGACAGTTTACGAAGTCGGAGATAGAGCTTATCTTCGAGTATCTCCACTTCGGGGAACAAAATGTTTTGGAGTTAAAGGGAAGTTAGCGCCACGATTTGTAGGACCATATCGAGTTTTGGAGCGTATGGGAGAAGTGGCCTACAAGTTGGAATTGCCCGAAGGATTGTCAGGAGTACATGATGTGTTCCACGTTTCTCAGTTAAAGAAGTGTCGCGCTGAGATGACTGACATACCGTTGAGAGACACAGTGCCTTTGGAAACTATTCAGTTGGATAACGATTTGACCTACGAGGAGAAACCAGTAAAGATTCTCGAGTTTGCCAGCCGAGTTACTCGCAGTAAAGTTATCAAGTTTTGCAAAGTTCAATGGAGCCATCACACGGAGGATGAAGCCACCTGAGAGCGAGAGGAAGATTTGCTCAATGACCACCCTCACCTATTTTCTAGCCAACCCGAATCTCGAGGGCGAGATTCATCTTAAGGGGGGTAGGTTTGTAACATCCCAAATTTTCAATTTGGAATGTTATACATTAGATCATCATGCATATCATATTTTATTTTGCATTTTGGTTGATCCTAGAAATTCTACGCAACTCAATGACCCACGGAGAGAGTTGGGGATTTCGTTATTTTCATATTTGAGTCCTCCCAAATTTTGAGAATACGATCATTTGATTTTATTTATTTTATCATCAATTATTTATATTACAAAAATATGAGAGAGGGAATAAAATGACTTTCCCAAAATAAAGAAATATTGAGGATTTAATAAAAAATCAAATAAGATTTTATTTCGGAGTTTTTCGGTGTTTATTTGAATTTAGGAAAAAAGTGCATTTTTCAAAATTGCATTTAGGTCCCAAATAAATGTTCACCTTGTGCGGCTTGATTTTAGAAGCCCGTGAAAATTTATTTCGGAATTTTTGGAGTCCGTTCAGTATTTATTTTTATTTTTCTTCCGAGCGGAATAAAAAAAAGCGAACCGACTTCGGGCCGTACCCGAGCGGGACACCGTCCGGGGGCAGCTTTTAAATAGCGCCGCCCGGAGCCGCCCCAGCCCATCAGCCCTGCCTCGATCCGCGTGCGTCGCCAGAGCCGCCGCCGCCGAGGTTCGTCGCGCCTCGTTTTCCGTGCCGAAAAAAAGAGAGAGAGTTAAAAAATTTCGGCGTTCGTCGTTTTTTCTTTTTCTCGGATTAAATCCGCAATTTTTCTGATCGCGATTCCTGATCCGATTTTCGTTTTCGTTTAACTTTTCGCTCGTTTATCGGAATCAGGCGATTCAAGCGCCTAGAGTTTCGTCTCGAAACCCTTTATCCGTTTAACCAACTTAAACAAGTTTTTGCTACTGTAAAATTTGCCCTAGATCCAGATTAGTAGAACAAAGTTGTTTTCTTTCGCCATTTGACTTTCGTTGCTTCGTTTGATTTGGTTCGTTTTTCCAACCGGAGTTCTTAAGTTGAACCTTCTGGTTAGATCTCTTATTTGAGTTTTACCTGTGCATTAGACGAGTACTTATTGTATGCTTGTTTGTTTGTCTGCGATAGAGTACCCGGAGTGCGCCGCCTGTTACTTCGAATCGCTAGGTTTCGCGGATTATCAGCAAGGCAAGTAACACTTTGATCATACCTTTTTACTACCCAGTTTTATTGCATTAGAACAATCCTCACACATTGCATGACTAGGATCTAATTAAATTGTGGGAGGGGAAGTAGATGAGGTAGTATCTATTTCCTGTTATTATCAAACCTTTGGGACTTACTTCTACGTTTGCTTATTATGCCATGCTATGCTAGTAGACGTGGATTGGGTGAGTGATATCCATGACAGATGTGAGATTGATAATTAATGATTTATCTAAGGTGGCAACTTAAACACACATCTGGGTGGATTGAGGCACCTGGGTATTCCAGGACTTGCTTGTTTTTTTCGACCGCCACCCAGACCCTAAGGGATCATGAGATTATTCATGCTAGAAACTTCCGTGTGTAGCCACAAGCTATTATGGGCTCTAGCATAGTTGACTAAGTCGTGCGAACTCTTACAGTGGTAGACTAGTAGATGTAGTGGATGTAGGTGGTACGGTCTACCCGATCATAAGGTGCTAGCGCTTCTGAAAGACTATGTCTCGGTCATCCGTCTTCTCAAACACCATGTAGTGCGAGAAACCAAACGGAGGCGATCGAGTCTTGTGGGGAAAAGTGCGCAAACCTCTACAGAGTGTAACAAACTAATCATGATTAGCCGTGTCCCCGGTTATGGACATTTTGAGTATTTAGTACTTGGATTATCATGTGAATCTCAACATGTTACTCTAAATTAATTTTGTTGGGTTATGTTTAATGATGATGCGTAATTGGGATTGAGAATGCTGTCAACCATTCTCAATGTTTAACAACCACCATGATAGTAATTAAATATTATTCCTTTGAAGTAGGGAAAAATTGGCTTTACGCAAAACTATAACCATAGAGCTTTCCACCAGCCAAATATGCATATAGTATAGCTGTTTCATTCCATTACTCTCTATGTGTTACCTTGCCAGCATATTCCATGTGCTGACCCGTTTCGGGCTGCAACGTTAATGTTGCAGACTTTTCAGACGACGATTAAGGAGTTTTAGGTCGTGGTTCTATACTCAGTGATGCAGTTGGAGTTGATGGACTCACTTATCTTCCAAGCCTTTCGCTGTTATCGTTATTAGATGGCCTTAAGCCATATTTATTGTAATAAGTTCTCTTTTGAGACACCCGATGTAATAAGTATGTGATTGCTACTCTGCTATAAATCCTCCGAGTACTGTGTGGTGTCAGCATTACTGATCCAGGGATGACACCGAAGTATAGACATCAGACTGTTTGAGGTCTGGTCGCTACAATAATATCATAATGTTTGGACTAGTAGCGCTGAAGGCGTTGATTAGGATCTCTCTGGACGCTCAATGCATCTAACAACAGCGGACTCGGCTGGGCCAGCCCATTAGTGACTGTAGCCCAGTTACTCTAGCGAGGTTCACCACATAATTCGGTCATTGTAACTTGTTTTTTAGATACAATCCTTTAAAAAAATCCCGAACAATATTTGAAAAAGTGCACATTATTGGAACACAAAAATTTTCTCAACAATTTGTTTTTTTTTCAATTTGCGAATATTTTTGAAACAAAGATTTTTTTTGAAATCCGTATTTTTTTGAACCATTTTCTGAATTCCAAAAAAATCTGAAATATTGAGAAAATATTTTGGAATACATATTTTTTTGGAAAATGTCAATAAGAAATTAATTTGCAAACATTTATTGAAAAGAATGAAGAAAATTTGAAATTTCATACTTTTTTGAAGAATGCTTCGGAAAATGTGGATTTTTTTTAAAATTTTAAAAATGTCTAACTTTTTTGAAAAGCATGGGATGTGACAATCATTAAGTAAAGTCGTACTACTTTACGTTTTCGCATTATGAAGGATAGTTGAATGTGTATTCGCTTAGAAACAGAAAGATACAACTCCAAATAAGACACGACCCATACAACACCAAAATAGCACTGCTTGACAGAAAAAAACGTGACGTAAGAGTCGTCAACTTGAAAGTTGACAATCCATGAGTAGAAGACGACTGAACCCAACCTAAACTTGAGAAAGGATAGAACATAAGACATGGTAGTAAAAAACTGCCCACCGCAAAACATGTAACCCGGTTTACCATGAGGATGACAAGAACAATAGAACAAACATCACAAGGACAAACCCTGTAATGCCCGGATAATTAAGCTACAATAATTTCCTGCTAATGATGCCACATCACCGTAATTACTATTGTCGATCTCGCAATGGTTCAAAAAGGATTCAAATTCAAATTTAAAATAAAGGCAAACAACAAAAGTTTTCAAACATTAAGACTAAAATGTTCTAAATGTGTCAAATAAATAATAAGTAATTATCATGGAGAATCCACATTTATATAGAAAGGTTAAATGCACTAAAATAATAGAAACCGCAGCAAAGACGATTAATTATATGCCTTTAGTATTTTATAAAATATTAAACTATTTATTTAGTTACCCAAAATTAATGGGCAGTATCATAATCATTATTACTAAATTAGGACTTGCTTTTACATTTTATAGAACTAAAATAATTGGAATTTGAAATAAAAACAGAAAAGAAAAGAAAAGAAAAGGAAAAAGGGAAAACAAAACAAAAGAATATCGTCCGCGCCCCCGCGATGTTCGGCCTTGAACAGCTTCACCCGGCGCTCGCGCCCGTGCCGACAGCGCCCAGCTCGCGCCCGCTCGTCCACCCGCGGCCAGCCGGTGTTGCCCGCTTCCGGCAACCGCCCGACCACGTCCTTTGCTCCCTAGCACGTGCACGCGCCTCGTCCGTGCCATGGCCAGCCCCTGCTGCTCCCTCGCCTCTGCTCGCCCGCCGCACCCTTACCATGCCCGCGTAGCCGCGGCTGCCGCCGCCTCACTGTGCTCCTGGCCGCATAAGTGCTCGCAGCCCACGTGCGCTCGTGCGACTCGCTCACCTGCGCCCGCCTTCGCATCGCGCCCACGTCCAACATCCGCTGCCTCCGACCCGCGCCCACTCAGCCCCGCTCCGGCCTCACCGCACCTTTCCCCATGGCTGGCCGTGCCCGGAGCCAGCGCCCGGACGGCACCCATGCCCGGCTCCGCCCCTAAGACCGTTAGCTGCACCCGATCCAGTGGCCATATGGGCCAGTGCCAAGGGGGCCCCATGCCCCTTTTATTAAAATGAAAAAGAAAACAAAAAGGAATTTAAAAATAACAATAAGTTAATTAATTAAAGAATTAATTAACTTAATTAACCCTATTAATTAATCCTAATTATCTGGTTAGTCAAACTGTGACAATGACAACAGGCCCCACACGTCAGCACTCAGTCAACAGATTGTTGACTGGTGACATCATGCTGATGCAGTAAACCTGATTTTGATTTAAATTAAATCTGTTAATTCCAAAAATAAATTAAAATTTTGAAAATTAATATAAAATAAATGTATATCCTATGAAAATACTTTGTACATGAAAGTTTCTTAGAAAAAAAGAGATGAATCCGAATACGCTCTCCGTTCGTCTGCCACATGTCCCTAGCATAACGAACATACAACTGTCCCCCTCCCTTTCATTTGTCCGAAAATGCCAAACATCGGGGATACTTTCCCGAATGTTTTGCCCCTTCACCAGTAGCACCTAGTACCGTGTTAGGGCATACCTAGCACCGCTTATTGTCATGTCATGCATCATCATGCATATGTTTGCACCGTATTCTGAAGGAAATACGCCCTAGAGGCAATAATAAACTTTTTATTTATATTTCCATATATCATGATAAATGTTTATTATTCATGCTAGAATTGTATTAACCGGAAACTTAGTACATGTGTGAATACATAGACAAATAAAGTGTCCCTAGTATGCCTCTACTTGACTAGCTCGTTAATCAAAGATGGTTAAGTTTCCTAGCCATAGACATGTGTTGTCATTTGATGAACGGGATCACGTCATTAGAGAATGATGTGATGGACAAGATCCATCCGTTAGCTTAGCATAATGATCGTTTAGTTTTTCTGCTATTGCTTTCTTCATGACTTATACATGTTCCTCAGACTATGAGATTATGCAACTCCCGAATACCGGAGGAACACCTTGTGTGCTATCAAACATCACAACGTAACTGGGTGATTATAAAGATGCTCTACAGGTGTCTCCAATGGTATTTGTTGATTTGGCATAGATCAAGATTAGGATTTGTCACTCCGATTGTCGAAGAGGCATCTCTAGGCCCTCTCGGTAATGCACATCACTATAAGCCTTACAAGCATTGTGACTAATGAGTTATTTGCGGGATGATGCATTACAGAACAAGTAAAGAGACTTGCCGGTAACGAGATTGAACTAGGTATGATGATATCGACGATCGAATCTCGGGCAAGTAACATACCGATGACAAAGGGAACAATGTATGTTATTGTGCGGTTTGACCGATAAAGATCCTTGTAGAATATGTAGGAACCAATATGGGCATCCAGGTTTCCCTATTGGTTATTAACCGGAGATATGTCTCGGTCATGTCTACATAGTTCTCGAACCTGTAGGGTCCGCACACTTAACGTTCGATGACGATTCGTATTATGAGTTTATGTGATTTGATGTACCAAAGGTTGTTCGGAGTCCCGAATGAGATAACGGACATGACGAGGAGTCTCAAAATGGTTGAGACATAAAGATTCATATATTGGAAGGCTACATTCGGACACCAGAATGGTTCGGGTCGTTTCGGATAAGTTTCGGAGTACCGAGGGTTACCGGAACCTCCCGGGGAGTTATTGGGCCTCATGGGCCTAATGGTGGAAGAGAGGAGGCAGGCCAAGGTGTGGTGCACGCCCCTAGCCCAAACCGAATTGGACTAGGACTAGGGGGCCGCCCCCTTTTCCTTCTCTTCTTCCTCTCCTTCCTTCTTCTCCTACTAGGACTAGGAAAGGGGGGAACCTACTCCTACTAGGAGTAGGATCCCCCCTTGGGCGCGCCCCTGGTGGCCGACCCTCCTCCTCCTCCCCTCCTTTATATATGGGGGAGGGGGGCACCCCATAGACACATAAGTCGATCTTTTAGCCGTGTGCGGTGCCCCCTCCACAATTACACACCTCAGTCTTATCGTCATAGTGCTTAGGTGAAGCCCTGCGCCGGTAACTTCAGCATCACCATCACCACGCCGTCGTGTTGACGGAACTCTCCCTCAGCCTCAACTAGATCAAGAGTTTAAGGGATGTCACCGAGCTGAACGTGTGCAGATCGCAGAGGTGCTGTGCGTTCGGTACTTGATCGGTTGGATCGCAAAGACGTTGGACTACATCAACCGCGTTACTAAACGCTTCCGCTTTCAGTCTACGAGGGTATGTAGACACACTCTTCCCCGCTTGTTGTTATGCTTCTACTAGAGAGATCTTGCGCGATCGTAGGATTTTTTTTGAAATACTACGTTCCCCAACAGTGGTACCAGAGCCATGTCTATGTGTAGATGTTATATGCACGAGTAGAACACAAAGAGTTGTGGGCGATAATAGTCATACTGCTTACCATCATGTCTTACTTTGATTCGGCGGTATTGTTGGATGAAGCGGCCCAGACTGACAATACGTGACCGCGTTCATGAAACTGGTTCTACCGACGTGCTTCGCACACAGGTGGCTAGTGGGTGTCTGTTTCTCTAGCTTTAGTTCAATCGAGTGTGACTACGCCCGGTCGTTGTTGAAGGTTAAAACAACACACTTGACGAAAAATCGTTGTGGTTTTGATGCGTAGGTAAGAATGGTTCTTGCTAGAAGCCTGTAGCAGCCACATAAAACTTGCAACAACAAAGTAGAGGATGTCTAACTTGTTTTTGCAGGGCTTGCTATGATGTGATATGGTCAAGACGTGATGATATATAATTGTTGTATGATATGATCATGTTTTGTAACAGTTATCGGCAACTGGCAGGAGCCGTATGGTTGTCGCTTTATTGTATGAAATGAAATCGCCATGTAATTGCTTTACTTTATCACTAAGCGGTAGCGATAGTCGTAGAAGCAATAGTTGGCGAGACGACAACGATGCTTCGATAGAGATCAAGGTGTCAAGCCAGTGATGATGGTGATCATGACGGTGCTTTGGAGATCAAAGGCACAAGATGATGATGGCCATATCATATCACTTATTTTGATTGCATGTGATGTTTATCCTTTATGCATCTTATTTTGCTTAGTGCAGGGTAGCATTATAAGATGATCTCTCACTAAATTTCAAGGTACAAGTGTTCTCCCTGAGTATGCATCATTGCTATAGGTTGTCTTGCCGAGACACCACGTGATGATCGGGTGTGATAAACTTGACGAGCATAGCATATGCAGATATGGCCTCGGAACACTAAGACCGAAAGGTCGAGCGTGAATCATATAGTAGATATGATCAACATAGTGATGTTCACCATTGAAAACTTCTCGATCTCACGTGAAGATCGGACATGGTTTAGTTGATATGGATCACGTGATCATTTAGATGACTAGAGGGATGTCTATCTAAGTGGGAGTTCTTAAGTAATATAATTAATTGAACTTAAAATTTATCATGAACTTAGTCCTGATAGTATTTGCATATCTATGTTGTAGATCAATTGCTTGCGTATAGCTTCCTCGTTTTATTTATGATATGTTCCTAGAGAAAACTATGTTGAAAGATGTTAGTAGCAATGATGCAGACTAGCTCCATGATCTGAGGATTATCCTCATTGCTGCACAGAAGAATTATGTCCTTGATGCACCACTAGGTGACGGACCTATTACAGGAGCAGAGGCAGACATTATGAACGTTTAGCAAGCTCGGTATGGTGACTACTTGATAGTTTAGTGCGCCATGCTTTACGGCTTAGAATCGGGACTTCAAAAACATTTTGAACGCCATAGAGCATATAAGATGTTCCAAGATTTGAAATTAGTATTTCTAGACTCATGCCTGTGTCGAGAGGTATGAGACCTCTGACAGTACTTTGCCTACAAGATGGAGGGGAATAGCCCAACCAGTGAGCATGTGCTCAGATTGTCTGGGTACTACAATTGCTTGAATCAAGTGGTAGTTAATCTTCCAGATAAAATAGTGATTAACAGAGTTCTATAGTCACTATCACCAAGTTACTGTAACTTAGTGATGAACTATAATATGCAAGGGATGATGTAAAACGATCCCCGAGCTCTTCGCGATGCTGAAATCGGCGAAGGTAGAAATCTAGAAAAGCATCAAGTGTTGATGGTTGACAAGACCACTAGTTGCAAGTAGAAGGGCAAGGGAAAGGAAGGGAACTTCAATAAGACTGACAAGCAAGTTTCCACTCTCATGAAGAAGCCCAAAGCTAGACCCAAGCCTGAAACTGAGTGCTTCTACTGCAAAGGAAATGTTCACTGGAAGCGGAACTGCCCCAAATACTTGGTGGATAAGAAGGATGGCGAAGTGAACAAAAGTATATATATGATATACATGTTATTGATGTGTACTTTACTACTGTTCATAGTAGCCCCTGGGTATTTGATATTGGTTCAGTTGCTATGATTAGTAACTCGAAACAGGAGTTACCAAATGAACAAAGGCTAGTTGAGGGCGAGGTGACGATGTGTGTTGGAAATGATTCCAAGGTTGATAAGATCACCATCGCACACTCCTTCCACCTTCGGGATTAGTTTTAGACCTGAATAATTGTTATTTGGTGCTAGCATTAAGCATGAACATTATATCTGGATCTTGTTTGATGTGAGACGGTTATTCATTTAAATTAGAGAATAATGGTTGTTCTATTTATATGAGTAATATATTTTATGGTCATGCACCCTTGATGAGTGGTCTATTTTTATTGAATCTCGATAGTAATACACATATTCATAGTATTGAAGAAAAAAGATATAAGTCTAATGATGATAGTGCAACTTATTTGAGGCACTGCCGTTTGGGTCATATTGGTGTAAAGCGCATGAAGAAACTCCATGCTAATGGGCTTTTGGAATCACTTGATGCTTGTGAACCATGCCTCATGGGCAAGATGACTAAGACTTCGTTCTCCGGAACAATGGAGCGAGCCACTGACTTATTGGAAATAATACATATTGATGTATGCAGTCCTATGAGTATTGAGGCTCGCGGCGGGTATCGTTATTTTTTGACCTTCACAGATGATTTGAGTAGATATGAGTATATCTACTTAATGAAACACAAGTCTCAAATGTTTAAAAAGTTCAAACAATTTCACGGTGAAGTGGAGAATCATCGTAACAAGAAAATAAAGTTTCTACGATCTGATCGCAGAGGCGAATATTTGAGTTATGAGTTTGGCCTTCATTTAAAACAAATAGTTTCACAACTCACGCTACCCGGAACACCACAGCGTAATGGTCTCCTAAAGTCATAACCATACTTTATTGGATATAGTGCGATCTATGATGTCTCTTATCGATTACCACTATCGTTTTGGGGTTACGCATTAGAGACAACTGCATTCACATTAAATTGGTCACCATCTAAATCCGTTGAGACGACACCATATGAACTGTGGTTTGGCAAGAAACCCAAGTTGTCGTTTCTAAAAGTTTGGGGCTGCAATGCTTATGTGAAAAGGCTTCAAGCTGATAAGCTCGAACCCAAATCGGAGAAATGTGTCTTCATAGGATACCCAAAGGAGACTGTTGGGTACACCTTCTATCACAGATCCGAAGGCAAGATATTCGTTGCTAAGAATGGATCCTTTCTAGAAAAAGAGTTTCTCTCGAAAGAAGTGAGTGGGAGGAAAGTAGAACTTGATGAGGTAATTATACCTGCTCCCTTATTAGAAAGTAGTTCATCATTGAAATCAGTTCCAGTGATGCCTACACCAATTAGTGAGGAAATTAATGATGATGATCATGAAACTTCAGATCAAGTTACTACCGAACCTCGTAGGTCAACCAGAGTATGTTCCGCACCAGAGTGGTACGATAATCCTGTTCTGGAAGTCATGTTACTAGACCATGACGAACCTACAAACTATGAGGAAGCGATGTTGAGCCGAAATTCCGCGAAATGGCTTAAGGCCATGAAATCTGAGATGGGATCCATGTATGAGAACAAATATGGACTTTGATTGACTTGCCCGATGATCGGTGAGCCATTCAGAATAAATGGATCTTCAAAAGAAAGACGGACGCTGATAGTAGTGTTACTATCTACAAAGCTTGAATTGTCGCAAAAGGTTTTCGACAAGTTCAAGGTGTTGACTATGATGAGATATTCTCACTCGTATCGATGCTTAAAAGTCTGTCCGAATCATGTTAGCAGTTGCCGCATTTTATGAATTCTACCAAATGGATATCAAAACTACATTCCTTAATGGATTTATTAAAGAAGAGTTGTATATGATGCAACCAGGAGGTTTTGTCAATCCTAAAGGTGCTAACAAAGTGTGCAAGCTCTAGCGATCCATCTATGGACTGGTGCAAGAATCTCAGAGTTGGAATATATGCTTTTATGAGTTGATCAAAGCATATAGTTTTATACACACTTTTGGAGAAGCCTGTATTTACAAGAAAGTGAGTGGGAGCTCTGTAGTGAAAGTGCTAGTGATCGACTAGACGGGGGGTGAATAGGCGATTTTTATGAAAGTCTTCAAAACGTGGAAGTTTCGAAGACAATCGATAGAAATGAACCTATTAACATGCAGCGGAAGGTATACTACACTAGGCAAGCCATAGTCAAGTATTCAATGAAGTGAAAGCACAAAGACTAATAGCAGCTAGGAAGTATGGATTAGGATGGAAGACAGTATGAAGCCAATCAGAACAAGCAGTCACACAGTGAAGACAAATAGATAATGCAAACATGCAATGACTTCACAAGGACCAACTGTAAATAAAGAGATGGAAAGGATAGAACCAGTTGCTCATTGAAGACAATGATTTGTTGGACTAGTTCCAGTTGCTGTGACAACTGTACGTCTGGTTAGGGAGGCTGAGATTTAACTCAGAAGACCGTGTATTCACCTTATTCCCCTTGAGCTAAGGACACCCAGTCCTCGCCCAATCACTCTAGTAAGTCTTCAAGGGAGACTTCCAAACCTTCACAAACTTCGTTTACTGGCGATCCACAATGACTCTTGGATGCTCAGAACGCGACGCCTAACCGGCTGGAGGATTCACATTCCTCAAGTGTAACAAGTCTTCAGATCACACAGACAGGAAGACTTCAGTGATGCCTAACACTCTTTGGCTCTGGGTGTTTAGGGCTTTGTCCTTGCAAGGTTTTCTCTCTCAAAGGCTTCGAGGTGGGTTGCTCTCATACGACAAAAGTCATGCACTAACTCTGAGCAACCAACCAATTTATGGTGTAGGGGGTGGGCTATTTATAGCCACTAGGCAACCCGACCTGATTTGTCCGAAATGACCCCCGGTCACTAAGGAACTTACACGTGTTCCAATGGTCAGATTTCAAACACACGCGACAACTTTACTTGGGCTACAAGTAAAGCTGACTCATCCAGCTCTGGATAAGATTTGTTCTCATTGTCTTCGCTCGAAGACATATGATTTTGGTTAAGCATCACTTCAGTCACTCTGACTTTGTTCACTGGGACCCCACTTAACAGTACGGTGGTTCCTATGACTCAACAAAGAAGAAAAGGAAACGACGAAACAACCAAGTCTTCGCGCTCCATAGTCTTCACGAGATGTCTTCTCATGTCATAGTCTTCAATGTGATTATCTTCACATACCACCTTTGTCTTTAATGTCTTCATACATTTTTAGGGGTCATCTCCGGTAGGAAAACCGAATCAATGAGGGACTACTACCTGTGTTATCCTTCAATTCTCACAAACACATTAGTCCCTCAACTAGGTTTGTCGTCAATACTCCAAAACCAACTAGGGGTGGCACTAGATGCACTTACAATCTCCCCCTTTTTGGTGATTGATGACAAACTGGTTGAAGTTTTCAACGGGGATAAAAGTATGTGAAATTGTAAAGGATTTAGACATTGTCTTCGTAAGTAGCAGAAAGGCTCCCCCTGAAGATGTGCATATAAATATTTTGCTTTTGAATGCACATGCATATGGCAGGTTGTACTTGCGGAGCTCCACTTCTACTTATGAAGACAATTCATCATGCATGAAAGGATGTAACAAAGATAATGACATGCATAAAGAAAAATGAACGTCTGCAAAATGACTTCGTGCGGAATTTATCGTCACACATGCGGAATTTATCATCGCATCACATAGTGTCAAAAAGGTAGCAGACGACCAACAAGTTTAAGTGTTACAACTCAAAACAAACCAAATGTATCAAAAGCGAGAGTTGTAAGCACTTGGCAAATGTAGCAAAAGTAAAGCAACCACCCATATGGACCCGCTTGAAGACTATCAACTCATATGCTTCTCCCCCTTTTGTCAGTAATGACCAAAAAGGTTGGAAGACATAGAGCTTCTACTCATTCCCATGAGTAGTAGGTGAAGCAACAGGGTCGTCGTTGAGGTTCGGTGGTGCAGAAGAACTTGGTGCAGTGTCGACACATGCTGAAGTTGCAGGTGGTGAAGTAGCGTCATCTTGATCATCTATGACTCTGGCATTGACTGTTGCAGCTGAGGAAGAATAGTCAGAGTCTTCAAGTGAGGGAGTCCGACGCAAGTGAGCATTCCTAGGAGGAGTTGAGTCAAACTTGAATCTCTCTGTGAAGCCATCGTCTTTAAGATCAGCTTTAGCACTGAGCAATGTCAAACTCTTCCAGGACCTCCGACAGGTTTCATGTGTAACAAAGGCATTCTTGGTGGCAAGATTTTGAATGTGATTGACGTCCACCAAGAGGCTTTGCATTTGACGCTTAAGCCAGTCATGATGCCTATCCTGTTTCTGATGTAGAGCAACGAGAAGCTCTTGGTCATTAAGAACACGAGATCGCTTCCAAGGCCTTTGGGCAATGGTACTTGCAGTGGCGTCAGTTTGGGTGCGAGGGGCACGTGTATTTCCAGCCAAGGGATAAACATGAGAAACGACCTGAACACCTTCAATGTGCTGGGTGAAGCTTTGACGATCGACATTGTGAAGATAAATTGGCTCCTTTGCAGGCTCTGGGTAAATGGCTTCAATAGACAAATCAACCTCTGGCAAGAATACGAGATGATTGCGCGCAGACGGCTGATAGTTGAAGGCAGAGTGAAGCTTGATGAGGCTCATTACCCATGGAGCATAGAACTTCAGACCAAAGATGTCGGAGCCAGATGCAGCCAACTGCCTGATGAAGAAATCTTGAGCATTGAAGCTTATTCCATTGAAGATATAGAAAACCAAAGTCTTCATTGCTCCTTCAAGCTTCGTTGCTGATGAATGTCCTTTGACAGGCCATAGAGTTCGCCTGATGATATGATAGATGATGCGGGGCAGATACTCTAGGTCTTCAACAAAGAATTCCGTTGGGTATTCAACGTCGCGTGGCAGAGGCTTCATCATGCTCAACATTTGTCTCATGTTAGGCTCTGGCTTCTGGAAAATGCTCTCCAAAGCATTTTGGTGCTGCTGACAACCTGGTTCATAGTATTCGCCAGGAGTGGGCAGGGCTATAAGTTCAATGATGTCTTGGGCTTTAGCTTCATGATGTACATCACCCGTCATCCACTCAAGGATCCAAGTCTTCGGATCCCTGTTGTATCCACGAATGTGGAGGGTAGCATAGAATTGAAGCAGAAGTTCTTCATTACAATGTTCCTTGTCAGTCACAAAGTTGAGCAGACCCGCATCACGGAAGCAGTCAAGGGCTTCTTCAAGTCAAGGCAATCCAGCAATGGCTTCGCAGTCTAGACGCATATGAGGGAAAATGCACCCCTGATTGTATAAGATGCACGAATAGTAGCTGCGCTACTGATAACTCCAGAATCGATCTGATGAGATTCTTGGCCTTGTGTAGGGGTTCTTGTCACTGTCAAAGAATGTGTTGTGTGCCTTGAAGCCATTCAGATTAAACGATCCTGGTGAGGTTGTAGTACCTGGAAACCATGGTAGTCTTGGCTTTGGCTTTTGGACCTGAGGCCTGTGCTCCACATGATAGTCAAATTGAGGTCCGGGAGCAGGCGGATGAACCAGAATTGGCCAGCGGACGGTAACAAGATGACCACGATCATATGCTTGCTCGATGGTGTGTGGCCTTGGAGGAGGTACATGAGTAGAGGCATTGGCTTCAGGCAGCCGATTTGCTTTGGGTGCTGCATTGGCTTCAGGTGTCTTCACTTCTGGCACCACATTAGCTTCAGGCGCCACATTGGCTTCAGCCATGACAACGTCATTGGCTTCAGCATTGATGTTGGTGGCCGCCTTAGTATTGGTAACCTCCACTTCAGGAGTTGGAGGGTCGGACACGTTCTCCTCGAGAACAACTTGAGGGTTGGACGGGGGTGTAGCAACACGTTCTTCTTCTCTTGGTTCTTCTTCTTGGTCATCGGCTGATGCAGCCGGAATATCTTTAGCCATTTTGGCTTCAGATTTAGGGATGTTCTCATTAGGAGAGGCTTCAGGAAAGACTTCACGTGAAACGGATTGGCGCTCTTCTCCTTCTGGAACACTTGACAACGTGACCTATGGCCTTGGTCCTTTGCGGAGCCTGCAAAACGCTGGCGACGCCTGTGGAGATGGAGTTGGTTGGGCCTCAAGGTCTTCATCGTCAATCATGGGAGTGGTGACCTGGGTTGGGGGAGTAACTAGTGTTTCTTCATCACGAGGGGATTCTTGAGGGTGATCAGCCCATGAGTCATCTTGAGCAATTGGCATCAATGGACGACCAATGCTGATGAGTTCGCTGTTTGTGAGAACAGGCGATGATACCACATTGTGTTCGATCTGAGGAAGGACTTCATCATATTCAACATTGTATTGATGACCAATGTCTTCAGCTGTAGTGGGGTCAACAGCTGGAATGTCTTCGTCTACTAGAGCATCTGTGGAAGCAGGCTCATGAATGATCAACTGGCGCTCACGATGTTCAGACACAGGACGAGCCACTAAGATTGGCTCGACAACAAGGGGCTCTGTGGGAGCAGCCCGGTCTCTCTTCTTTGTCTTTCTCTTCTTGGTTGGCGGTGCGTCGTCAGTGATGTGCTTGGTCTTGCGCTTGCGGGCTTCAGCTTCAGCTACCCTTGTTTTCTTGAGTCCCGAAGCCACTGTGGGGACCTTAGGCTTTGAGCCTGTCATACTGGCCGGGAAGACAATGTGAGGTTTTTCCTCCCTTGATGCTTCTGGTTTGGACACATCAGGCTTCTTCTTCTTCTTGGCAGCCATTCTAGGGTCGATGCCTGGTCACCCCAAAGCCTTGCGCTTTTCAGCTTCATTGTAGCCTTGAACACATTTGGCAGCAAGATTCTTCATGCGCTCACGAGAACCTTTTGCTTCTTCTCGTTTCTTGTGGAACGCCTCCTTGAGCTCATGCATCATGACCTTGAAGTTTTGAATGTCTTCAACATTGAGCTTGGCCATGTGCTTCTTGAACTGAGCCTTTTCATAATCAATCTTGTGCTTCAGCTCAACAATATTCTGTGCAAGAGCCATCTCAGGAGCAATGGCTCCATGGAAAGAGACGCTGAGGCCAATTGGGAGCTGAAGATCATCAAAACTGAGATCTGGGCTGTCAAACCACTCATCAATAAACTTGTACAGGATCTCCACATCAAAGAGGGGAAGATCATTGAAGATTTCTGCCTCTTGCTTGCTCTTTATCAATTGCTCAAGAGCATCATCGCCAAGATTGTCGTCGCTAGACAGATCAATGGCATCATTCTCGTTTCTCAAAACAGCAGCAGGGGTAAGAACATGACTAGAGGAGTGCATGGGATTCTTCTTTTTCTTCTCAGTCTTGGAGATGCAAGAGAGATCTTCAGACTACACACTTGGTGCAGGAGGAGCAGTGGCCAGAGGCTTCACGCGCGACACTTTTGGTGGAGTGGAAAGCTTCCAAGCCTTAGGTTTCTTCTGCTTCTTTGGCTTTGGTGGTGCAGGCGCTTCGTCAGAGTCAGCGTCGTCTGCAGAGTGATCCACTGCTGCCCCTTGAACCTGAATGTGTGTGATGAGACCTTCTAAGTTGTAGAAGGGCCCAACAAGATTAGATTCAGCTTCGCGTGTGCCATCGGCACGTGGCGTAGAGGGGCCTGGGTTGAAGTCCCAAGACTTCTTGTTTCCCTGGCCGAGTTCTTAGCAAACTGAAAGTTGCGCTTGAACAAATTATCATCTCGACACCATAGCAATGACGATGGGTCAGCATCAGCAGGTTGTGGCCCTCGGACCATGCAAGGGTAGAATCCTTGAGCAATGGCTCCAGTTCTGGTCTTGGGTTGAAGATTTTTATAGAGAATATCTCCCCAAGGATGCGTGATAGCATTCTTTTCAGCATACTCCTTGGTGACGAATCTGTACTTGAACCATTGCTCGGCCTAGTATCTTCGAATCCATTGGATTCGTGTCTTGCACTGACCATAGCTTTCTTCGGTGTCAATTTTGTGTAGTTCATAGAGATCTTCGGGCAGATCCGTTGATGTACCCCCACGACGTTGTCTGCCACCCTTCCTTGCTGATTTCTCTGTTGCCATGAAGTTTAGACTGAAAGGCTTCAACCTTGTCAAAGTCTTCCGTCTGCTGGTCAGACAGGAACTGGCTTCGGGAGAATTTATATGATGCTGTAAGAACTCTGCCAACGAATGCAGACTATGAGCACCAAGGGATTCTCCCACGGACATGTACCTGTGACAGCATTAGAGATGCGAGGGAAGGGGAAGAGGTCATATGCATTCTCATAAGATTTTGAAGATAAATCAGTTTAGAAGACATTGACCTCATAGTGCGAAGACATTCACTCATATGTTGAGAGTTGGTTCCAGATTTGTACGAATCCAAGAATAAGTACAAGTGAGGAATCTAACTACTTTGTGAAGCATAAGTAAACATACTAGGCATGATATGAGATGCAAAACAGGATAGATCCAACTTTGTAGGAACAGAAACCACTTGTGGTTGAAAAGGATGAATCTATCGGATCAAAAAGGACTGTAAAAAGAGTTTTTATTTACCACTCGAGGAACTGCTAGACGGAGTGGGAGATGAGGCCGAGCAGTTCGATCTTTGGTGCCCTAACTTGGCGACGGAGGACACATACGGCGACAGCGGAGAAGACGATGTTCGCGACCGGCGTGATGACGGCGTCGGTGAGGTCGCGGCAGCTAAGCGCTTCGTCGCCGGCGTCGTCGAGGGCTAGCGGTGGCGCTAGGGTTTGTGCGAGGAAGAGGAGTGGAAGAAGAGATAATGACTGAGGTGTGGTGAATATTTATAAGGACAGGGACGGCGCAACGTTATTACACAGGTGCCCCTGGCGATTCACATCTGAAGGACACGTGGCGATCATGCAACTTATTGGAGGTTATTCAACATTCCCACGTACGCCTGGATTGTCGGGTGGTCGTTCCTGCTTCTCCGGGTGAGGGAGTCCTGGATTAGGGGGTCTCCGGACTGCCAGACTGTTAGACTATGAAGATACAAGATTAAAGATTTCGTCTCGTGTCCGGATGGGACTCTACTTGGCGTGGAAGGCAAGCTAGGCAATACGAATATGGATATCTCCTCCTTTGTAACTGACCTTGTGTAACCCTAACCCTCTCCGGTGTCTATATAAATCGAAGGGTTTTAGTCCGTAGAACAACAATCACAACATACAATCATACCATAGGCTAGCTTCTAGGGTTTAACCTCTCTGATCTCGTGGTAGATCTACTCTTGTACTACCCATATCATCAATATTAATCAAGTAGGACGTAGGGTTTTACCTCCATCAAGAGGGCCCGAACCTGGGTAAAACACCGTGTCCCCTGCCTCCTGTTACCATCTGGCCTAGACGCACAGTTCGGGACCCCCTACCCGAGATCTACCGGTTTTGACACCGACATTGGTGCTTTCATTGAGAGTTCCGCTGTGCCGTTGCCACCAGGAAGGATGTCTCATCCCGTCTTTAAAGACGGCACTGTTGCTGAGGGAGCTTTGGCTATCGTCTAAACTCTCCGGCTAGGTGGTTTTCTTATGACTGCCTGTTCGGCCGCTGCACCGACGATGACTTCTCGGATCATCGAAAGCAATCTTCACGTCAACCCGGAACTCGCCGAGCCGTTAGATCCAATGGAGCTCTCTTACCTAAACGAGCTCTTGGATCGCATCGCCGCCCTGGGAGTCGCTACAGACTACGATCAGATTGGGCCTAAACCTGATCTGAGAGAGATCAACTCTCCCCAGGTCACCCATCATGTTGCAGTGGTGGAGGAACAATGCGGCAACCCTTCATCTATCTTAAGGACTAGCTATGTCCGGATTCCCGATCCCTCTAAGTCGGATACCCGCGGAGGGGAGGACGCCACTCAAGGCCTGAACCTAGAATCAGGCAGCGAGCTAGATTTATCAGAAAACATCCAAGAATCCAAACTTCTGAGTTTGGAAACTCCTTGGCCCCTGAGTCTCAGATTAGGCGAGGATTCGGATTCAATTCCACCCACCCACCCAAACATACGCGATCTATCCCAAATTAGGCAAGAGCCTGAAGAAACAGTACACCATTACTGGGCCAGATTCCTCCTGGTCATGAACAGGATAAAGGACTACCGCGAGGAAGACGCAATTTCATTCTTCTGCCATAATTGCACGGACAAGGGAATCCTCAACGCCATAAGTCGCCGCGAAATTACACGCTTTGCCGACTTGGTGTCCATAGTACGAAAGTACTGTGCGATGGAAAGCGCCTGGAAAACCGAAATAAAATTTTGGGATAATCCGGCCCTGAATACAAACCTAGTCGGAAATAAAAGGGTGCATTATCACAATACACCTGGGTTAACTACCAAAAAGCAAAGGCCCTCTACGGGGCAAGGAACCGTACTGGAGGGATGGCTCAACGGACCCTGCAAAATTCATAGTACAGCGGATGCAATACCAACGCACAGCCTTAGAGCATGTTGGATACTCCGACAGGTGGCCAAAAGTGGTGAGGATCTACTCCTCCCAAATACCATAGAGCACCATCCCGTGGACAACAATACGGTGTTAATGGTCTTTGAGACCTTCGCTCAAATAATAGACGCAAGCGAACACTCCGCAGCATTGCCGAAATCTACCACATAGCAGAAATAAATCCTTGGAGTGACACGGCTATTACCTTCAATGCCAGTGATGAACCAAAATTCTGAACAGCCCGAGCACCAGCCGCACTAGTCCTCAGTCCAATCATGGATGGCTTTCGACTCACCAAGGTACTCATGGACGGCGGCAGCGGATTAAACCTCATCTATGAGGAAACTCTTCAAAAGATGGAAATAAACTAGAGCCGCATTGAGTAAAGTAGCACAACCTTTAGAGGAATCATCCCCAATTGGGAAGCACGCTGTGTTGGGAAAATCACACTAGACATGGTATTCGGCACGCCGGATAATTACAGGTCCGAAGAAATTACATTCCAAGTGGCCCCGTTCAGCAGTGGATACCACGCTCTATTAGGGCGGGAGGCGTTTACAATCTTCCAAGCCATACCCCCTTATGGGTACATGAAGCTCAAAATGCCCGGGCCCAACGGAATCATCACTCTTGCTAGTGATCCGGACATAACACTCCGCACCGAAAATAAGACAGCCGCACTGGCCCTTGAGGCACTATACGAAGCCCTAGCGGCCGAGGAACTAACTTCGATGCACTCCACGTTGAACAGGGACGACGTGACACTCGATAAAAGATCCAAGTCCACCTCCTTTAAACCGGCGGACAAAATAGTCAAATTCCAAGTCCATCCAACGGACCCTACAAAAACAGCTTCCTTTGGGGCACAATTAAACCCTGATGTCGACGCCGCACTGCGAGAGTTCCTACACGAGAACTGGGACATTTTTTCCTGGCACCCTTCAGACATGCCAGGAATCCCATGCAGGCTGGCTGAGCATAGCCTGAATATCCTAAAAGGATTCAAGCCAGTCAAGCAGGCTCTTCGACGTTTCTCCGAACCTAAGAGACAAGCCATGGGAGACGAACTAGCCAAGCTATTGGAGGCCGGATTCATCAGAGACATAAAACATCCGGACTGGCTAGCAAACCTGGTGATGGTACCAAAGAAGGACAAATCCTGGCACTTGTGCGTCGATTTTAAGGACCTTAACAAGGCCTGCCCAAAGGATCCCTTCCCCCTCCCCCGCATCGATCAAATCATCGATGCTACCGCAGGACACGATTCATTGTGTTTCCTCGACGCATACTCCGGCTACCATCAAATTAAAATGGCAGAGCCAGACCAAGCTGCAACGGCATTCATCACACCATACGACCCATTCTGCTTCAACAAAATGCCCTTAGGGCTCAAAAACACCGGCGCAACATATCAGCGCATGATTCAGACATGTCTGGCAAACCAGATCGGCAAAACAGTGGAGGCATACGTAGATGACGTGGTCGTTAAAACCAAGCATGTCGAAACTCTAGTAGACGACTTGAGGCTCACATTCGACAACCTCCGAACATATGACATCAAGCTCAATCCGGGAAAATGCGTTTTCGGCGTACCAGCCGGAAAGCTCCTGGGATTCATTGTCTCTAGTAGAGGTATTGAAGCTAATCCGGCCAAAATCCGAGCGTTGTCACAGTTGGCTACCCCAACAGATCTCAAACAAATACAAAAATTGATTGGATGCATGGCGGCTCTAAGCCGCTTTATCTCCCGCTTGGGAGAAAAGGAATCACCCCTTTAGCGCCTCCTCCGACGCACCGAACACTTCGAGTGGACGGATGCCGCCACGGCCGGACTCAACGAAATAAAAGCCATATTGGTAACAAACCCAGTCCTGGCCGCGCCAAACATTGGCGAACCAATGCTATTATACATTGCGGTAACTCATCAAGTAGTAAGCGCAGTGCTCGTCGTGAAGCGAGAAGTGGACGGACACAAATTCCCCCTTCAAATGCCGGTTTACTATGTGTCCACTGTCCTTACTCCATGCAATTCACGGTACCCGCATTATCAAAAGATAGCGTACGCAGTATTTATGGCATCCCGGAAGCTGCGACACTACTTTCAAGAGTGTTCGATAACGGTAGCCTCGGAAGTACCACTTAACGATATTATAAACAACCGCTATGCGACGGGCCGGATTTCCAAATGGGCCATTGAGCTCCTCCCGTTCGACATAACTTACAAGCCACGGCAAGCTATTAAGTCGCAAGTTTTGGCTGACTTCATCGCTGAGTGGACGGAAGCCGAACTCCCTAAAGAGTACGACACATATTCAAACTGGATCATGCACTTCGACGGCTCCAAAATGTTGGCTGGTCTAGGGGCTGGCGTCGTTTTGACGTCCCCAACAGGAGATACCGTTCAATACGTACTACAGATAATGTATACGGACTCCAACAACGCAGCCGAATATGAGGCCCTTCTACATGGTCTCCGGATGGCAGTATCCATGGGCATTCAACGCCTAGAGGTGCGTGGGGATTCGAACCTCGCGATATCCCAAATAAATGGAGACTTTGATGCCAAGGATCCGAAAATGGCAGCTTATCGCAATGCCGTCTTAAAAATGTCAGCTCGGTTCGAGGGGCTCGAATTTCACCATGTGGCTCGGGAAAACAATCAGGCGGCGGATATCCTCACCCGCATCGGCACAAAACGTGACGCGGTCCCTCCCAACATATTTCTGGAAAGGCTCTTCAAGCCATCCGTAGCATGGGAAGGGGACACCAGTAACAACAGTCCGGACCCGGCTAAAATATCCGATACCGAACTCTCTGACACAATCGGAGGCTCCGCCACCGAAATAACACATTCATCCCACGAAATAATGGCCATTATTGCCCCATGGACAGAACCATTCCTGGCCTACCTAACTAGACAGGAACTTCCGGAGGACCAAAATGAGGCACGCTGCATAGTGCGGCGATCCAAGGCCTACAGGGTCCATGAGGGAGAATTGTACAAAAAAAAAGTGCTACCGGAGTCCTTCAAAGGTGCATCTCCGAAGAGGAAGGGCGAACCCTTTTGGCAGAAATTCACGCCGGACTCGGCGGTCATCACGCCGCAGCCCGAGCTCTTGTAAGCAAGGCCTTCCGTACAAGATTCTATTGGCCAACGGCCCGGGCAGATGCACATGACTTGGTCCAACGTTGCGCCGGTTGCCAGCTCTTTGCAAATCAAAGCCACATGCCACCCACCGCCCTCCAAACAATCCCCATTACATGGCCCTTCGCGGTCTGGGGGCTTGACATGGTTGGACCCCTTAAAGGGGGAACCCACAAGAAAAAAAATACTTATTGGTCATGGTGGATAAATTCACCAAATGGATAGAGGCTAAACTGGTTAAAACAGCCGAATCCGGACCGGTGATAGATTTCATATCTGGGGTTGTACACTGTTACGGCGTCCCCCACAATACCATCATTGATAACGGCACGAACTTCACAGCCGACAAGGTAAAACTCTGGTGCAGCAAAATGGGCATCAAGCTCGATTATGCTTCAGTCTATCACCCACAAACCAACGGTCAAGTCGAACGAGAAAATGGTCTTATAATGAGCGGCATTAAACCCAAATTAGTGCGCTCCTTAACGGAGTCTGACACGCACTGGGTAGAGGAGCTCGACTCCGTACTCTGGGGGCTACGGACCACGCTGAATCATAGTACCGGATATACACCATTTTTATGGTGTACAACGCAGAGGCAGTCCTGCCCTGTGACATAATTCATGACTCACCTCGAGTGCGCATGTACGAAGAAAGAGAAGCCAAGCTCGATTGGCAGGACAGTCTGGGCACCTTGGAGGAAGAGCGCGATGTAGCCAAAGCCTGTTCCGCATTTTACCAGCAACAGGCTCGCAGATACCAAAGCAGAGAAGTATGGGCCAAAACTTATAACATTGGCGAACTAGTTCTACGACTGCTGGATAAGAAAAAGAACAAGCTCGAGCCCAAATGGGAAGGTCCATTCATTATCGACCAAGTTCTGACCGGTGGAGCGTACCGACTGCGGGATGCATCGACTAGTCGACTCGAGCTAAACCCATGGAACGCAGCCAGGCTTCGAAGATTCTACGCCTAGCACCGGACTCTATGTTAGTCCCCTCCCTTGTCCATTTTCTGCATATGCATCATCTGTCTTGTTTCCCTTTCTTTCTTTTATTTCTCTAGGCATTCAAGGGTCACCTTGTGCCTCACTCATACATTACAGATGCGCTAGCCGCACTCTTCATACCCGGGGGCTTCTTTCACAGAAGCTTAAATTATTTACCTGGGCCTCACGCCCAACACATGTGTTATACTTGCGCATGTACCTTTTTTCACCATTATATGCATCCATATGACTTAAGTTTTGGCCAAGCTGGGTTGCCTGGCTCTTGTATTTATGCCCTACGTTCCCGTTAATTCGGCTAGGGGATAAGGGGAGCACCTCTGCGATTGTTACCGCCGGGTCAACCAGACGTGTACCTCAGACTGGGTGAAGCCGAAAGCTAGCGTTCTTAAGGGAATATTCGGTCGGTGAACAAAAGATGACTTTTACTTATTATCCATATCTGCCCCTAGATGCTTTTTCTGCGCTTCTTGTCGCAGTCCGAACATGCACTTTAGGGCATGCTTACCCAGGGAAAGGAACCCTTAACGGAACTATTCTCCCTGGAAGATGTTTCTTACTACCCATGTAATATAACATAACTAGTTGGGCACTTGTCTGATAAAGCACTAATGACCCCTACGCCTGGTATCCACGCATGCCCCGGTTCTTACATAACCGAGAGGGTATTCGGATACACTCCGGACCATCGGGTCCCGACGTCGAAGCGAAAAGGTCTGCCATGACAAATGATCTACAATTCGGCTAGAAGGCATTATACATGTCACTTTAAAATTACATAGTCCATTTGACGGGTTGAATTCCTCTTCAATACCATCCAATAGGCTGTCTAGTCTACAGTCCTGTTGGGAATACTTTGCGGCCAATTCTACTTGGCCGTACACTAAGCTCACAGGGATTTCCTTCCCATCGGGCCCCACAGGTCCGACTTCGGCCATATGGTTCGGGTCAGCCTTCGCGTACCATGTCTTCACCATTTCCCAGGCTTCCCTGGCGCCCTGACGGCAGGCCGATATCTTCCATAATCGGAAGCACCGCCGTGCTCCCTTTAGCTTTTCTGCAAGCTCTCCAAGGCCTTCGGGTATGGAGACGGATGGCCACAAGGCCTGGGCGACGCCTTGCCTCACCTGCCGAACTCGTTCGTGCAGCCGTGAGAGCTTGGGAAGAAGGTCACCTGTTGAACCGGGCATTTCCTCGGCAGGACGACCTGTTAGCATACCTACAGACATAACTCTGTCAGCCAGCTTCCTCGCCAAACTCCTTTTCAAAGTTCATTCAAGCACTTACTAAATATGCCGCGTCGAAGCCGCCGATTTTCCTTAACAGAGTCCGACAATTGGGCACGAACATCTTGTAGTTCCACGCCCAGCTTGATGTTGGCATCTAGGATATCATTTTTCTCCTGCCTTGCCCTCGTAAGCACGCTCTCACCGGCCTTCAGCTGGCGTAGGAGCTGTTGCTTATCCGGATTTACTCCAGCGTCATCTGCAATTTTATCGTCAGATCTGCATATACGCCGCATTCTATATGATACTTATCATTCGAAGGATATGTTACCAGAGGGGGTCTCTTTGGGCTCCCCTGCTGCGGCCAGTGCGGCCTGAAGTTGGGTTTTGCACTCTTCCAGCTCCTGGGACAGTTGAGTATTCTTTTCTGTAAGAACCTGCATAACAAATGATCCTTAAATCAGTTATCCTAACTGTTTCAAGTCTCAGGGGCTACTGATATATATATATATAATCACCAAATTTTCTCACCCGTATGTCTTTTACATACTGCTCTGTGGCTCTGGCTAGACCATTTTGAGCGGCGCGGAGGTGCACGTCTCCCGAGTTGAAGGCATCCAATGCCTCTTGGGAGAAACAAGCGTCAGGAAGAACAGTCCGGCGACGCCTGTGGTTCATGGCACTTTCCACCTCGGAATGGGTGGCGGACAGTTTATCTGCATCCTTTGTCGGAGGAGCACCCGGCACACGCCTCGTATTCATTCCCGCCTCTGAATCCGGCCTTGGAGCCTGGCTTGTGGAGACGCGATTGGTAGCCTCTCCGGGTATAGTCCGGCGAGCGCTCTTTTTCCTGAAAAGAAGGCATGGGCATTAATATGCCTCTGAGAATAATGTCTTGCAATAAAGACGGCGCGCCGTACCACTTCGCCGGTGTCTCAATCCGGACTGCGGGTCTTTTCAGCTTGCCTGGCCTCGCGGCCCCTTGTTGGCCAGTCGCCGCAGGCTCGGCCTTCTGCCTCGAGGACCTCCCCTGCAAAACACGGCTATTATACAGCAATCAAAAACACGCAAGGACGGATCCCTTTTGAAGTGCTGGGACTTCAGTCTCAGTCACCTGTGAGGCTGGAAGTAGCCCAGGGTAATTGGCCGTAATGGCCACCAAAGCATTATCATTGCTCAATTGGTAAAACACCCCATCTATTAGCTCCGCCGATATGTCCGGATCCTCCTGGGAGGCCGGGTCGAGGGACCGTCCAGGGTCCTCGGGTTGTGGAGGGGGGTTGTTTATCTCCCTTATGGCCTAGCGCAGTTCCTGCATAGAAATCGCTGGACTGAATACTTAACTACAGAAATATGAAACGAATGGGCGAGAAAAAGTCTCTGCTTACCCAACTCGGAGGATTGTACATAGAAAATCCGCCCTGCGGGTTGACACGAAGGAATTCTTCCTCTTCTCCCTTGTACAAAGTGGATAAGATCTTTATTAGACCAGCAACCAATCCCGGCCCTTTATGGCCGTAGCAGGTGGCGTCATCCTCCCCGTTGAAATCCCACATGGGGTGGCCTCTATACTGAAGCGGCTGCACCCCCCGCATGATACATACACTAGTAGAAAAAGGGGCTATGGTCCAGGCCGCCTCAGCCCATTAGTCCCGGTTCAGTCTTGAACCGGGACCAATGTGGGCATTGTTCCCGGTTCGTGAGCCCAGGGGGCCGGCCGGGCCACGTGGGCCATTGGTCCCGGTTTGTATGGACCTTTTGGTCCCGGTTGGTGGGATGAACCGTGACCAAAGGGCCTCCCTCCTGGCCCACCACCATTGGTCCCGGTTGGTGGCCTGAACCGGGACCAAAGGCTCCCCTTTAGTCCCGGTTCATGTCGTCAACCGGGACCAATGAGGTGCCTATATATACCCTCGCCCGGGAGCAGAGCACTCCAGTGCTCTGTTTTTCTCAGGCCGGCGAGGGGAGGGGTTTGTGGTGCTCTAGCTCACCTCCTATGCACATGAGGTGTTCGATGGAATGCCCGAGCCACACTACTTAAGCTTTCTCCTCTCGAAGCTCGACCTCCAAGCTCCATTTTCCTCGAGATTTGTCTAGATTTAGCGGTTCGTCACGCCCCGTCCCCGTCTTCACCGCCGTCGATCACCCGCGCCGATCTCATCACCGACACCACCGTGGTGAGCCTCTTGTTCTTATCTTCTTTCTGAAAGGAAAAATATTCTTACTTGTATGTTTTGATAGATACTTGTATCATTTTCTTACATTTATTATTGCATCTTATATAGTGCGATGGTTTTGGTATCCGCCCCCGTCGGCCCTCGTCATGTCTATGATTCGGATGTGGTATGTATATTATCTTTATAACTATTGGTTCATTTATTGTTTATGAAAATTATGCCGACCAACGTGACATAGATTTTATTTATCTAGGATGTATGTGAATCGGAAATGCCAATCGACCCTATTGTCGAGAGGTTAAATTTAGTTGAAGAAGAAAACAATTTGTTGAAGGAAAAAATAAAAAAATTGAGGAGGAGAAGATGATATTGGAGTTGCATGTTGCGGATGTCGTCGATGATCACAAGATCAAGATGGATGCAATGCGCTTGAAGATTAGAAAGATTAGAAAATATGCCATTCATACCGAGGCTTGGTATCATTATGCCGTTGGATCAATTGTTACCTTGGTTGCGATTATGATCGCATTTGTTTTCGCATTGAAATGTTTTACATAGTTTCAATGTATGGTTTAATTAATTAGATGCTCTGGAGAGCTATATGTTGTTAGATGAGAACTATGTATGTACTTTGGTTTTAATGTGATGATGAACTTCTATTAATTTGGACACTTAATTATATATAATGCACGCAGATGAACCGGCAATGGATGTACGGTGATAGACACACCCGCGAGTACATTAAGGGCGTGCATGAGTTTCTCGATGCGGCTGAGGCAAACAAGCAGAATGGTTTTATGTGTTGTCCATGCACTGAATGTGGGAATACGAGGTCTTACTCTAACCGGGAAATCCTTCACTCCCACCTGCTTTACAAGGGTTTCATGCCACACTATAATGTTTGGACGAGGCACGGAGAAATAGGGGTTATGATGGAAGACGGCAAAGAAGAAGAGTACGATGACAACTATGTGCCCCCTGAATACGGTGATGCTGCAACGGGGGGAGCTGGTGAAGATCAAGAGGAACCAGACGATGTGCCCGATGATGATGATCTCCGCCGGGTCATTGTCGATGCAAGGACGCAATGCATTAGTCAAAAGGAGAAGCTGAAGTTCGATCGCATGTTAGAGGATCACAAAAAAGGGTTATACCCCAATTGCGAAGATGGCAACACAAAGCTCGGTACCGTACTGGAATTGCTGCAGTGGAAGGCAGAGAATGCTGTGGCTGACAAAGGATTTGAGAAGCTACTGAAATTTTTGAAGAAGAAGCTTCCAAAGGATAACGAATTGCCCGACAATACATACGCAGCAAAGAAGGTCGTATGCCCTCTAGGATTGGAGGTGGAGAAGATACATGCATGCCCTAATGACTGCATCCTCTACCGCGGTGCATACAAGGATCTGAACGCATGCCCGGTATGCGGTGCGCTGCGGTATAAGTTCAGACGAGATGACCCCGGTGATGTTGACGGCGAGCCCCTCAGGAAGAGGGTCCCTGCAAAGGTGATGTGGTATGCTCCTATAATACCACGGTTGAAATGTCTGTTCAGAAACGAAGAGCATGCCAAGTTGATGCGATGGCACAGTGAGAACCGAAAGAAAGATGGGAAGTTGAGAGCACCCGCTGACGGGTCGCAGTGGAGAAAAATCGAGAGAAAGTACTGGGATGAGTTTGCAAAGGACCCAAGGAATGTATGGTTTGTTTTAAGCGCGGATGGCATTAATCCTTTCGGGGAGCAGAGCAGTAATCACAGCACCTGGCCCGTGACTCTATGTATGTATAACCTTCCTCCTTGGATGTGCATGAAGCGGAAGTTCATTATGATGCCAGTTCTCATCCAAGGCCCTAAGCAACCCGGCAACGAAATTGATGTGTACCTAAGGCCATTAGTTGAAGAACTTTTACAGCTGTGGAATGGAGACGGTGTACGTATGTGGGATGAGCACAGACAGGAGGAATTTAACCTTAAGGCGTTGCTGTTCGTGACCATCAACGATTGGCCCGCTCTCAGTAACCTTTCAGGACAGACAAACAAAGGATACCACACATGCACGCACTGTTTAGATGACACTGAAAGTATATACCTGGACAAATGCAGGAAGAATGTGTACCTGGGCCATCGTCGATTTCTTCCGACCAACCATCAATGTCGAAAGAAAGGCAAGCATTTCAAAGGCGAGGCAGATCACCGAAAGAAGCCCGCCATGCGCACCGGTGATCACGTGCTTGCTATGGTCAATGATTTACCCTACGTCATCTTTGGAAAGGGTCCCGGTGGACTAGCTGTTCCGAATGACGCTGAGGGACACGCACCCATGTGGAAGAAGAAATCTATATTTTGGGACCTACCCTACTGGAAAGACCTAGAGGTCCGCTCCTCAATCGACGTGATGCACGTGACGAAGAACCTTTGCGTGAACCTGCTAGGCTTCTTGGGCGTGTATGGGAAGACAAAAGATACGCCGGAGGCACGGGAGGACCTGCAACGTTTGCATGAAAAAGACGACATGCCTCCGAAGCAGTATAAAGGTCCTGCCAGCTACGCTCTTACGAAAGAAGAGAAAGAAATCTTCTTTGAATGCCTGCTTAGTATGAAGGTCACGACTGGCTTCTCATCGAATATAAAGGGAATAATAAATATGCCAGAGAAAAAGTTTCAGAACCTAAAGTCTCATGACTGCCACGTGATTATGACGCAACTACTTCCGGTTGCATTGAGGGGGCTTTTACCGAAAAACGTCCGATTAGCCATTGTGAAGCTATGTGCATTCCTCAATGCAATCTCTCAGAAGGTGATCGATCCAGAAATGGTACCAAGGCTAAGGAGTGATGTGGCGCAATGTCTTGTCAGTTTCGAGCTGGTGTTCCCACCATCCTTCTTCAATATCATGACGCACGTCCTAGTTCATCTAGTCGACGAGATTGTCATCCTGGGGCCCGTATTTCTACACAATATGTTCCCCTTTGAGAGGTTCATGGGAGTCCTAAAGAAATATGTCCGTAACCGCGCTAGGCCAGAAGGAAGCATCTCCATGGGCCATCAAACAGAGGATGTTATCGGGTTTTGTGTTGACTTCATTCCTGGCCTTAACAAGATAGGTCTCCCTAAATCGCGGTATGAGGGGAGACTGACTGGAAAAGGCACTCTTGGAAGAGACTCAATAATATGCAGGGACGGATATTCTTGGTCTCAAGCACACTACACAGTTCTACAGAACTCTACCTTGGTGACCCCGTATGTCGATGAACACAAGAACAGTCTGCGCTCCAAACACCCGGAGCAATGCGACGACTGGATTACATGTGAACACATCAGGACTTTCAGCAGTTGGTTGGAAACACGTCTCAGAGGTGACAACACTGTTTGTGATGAGTTGTACTTGTTGTCTAGGGGACCATCTTTGACTGTATTGACTTACAAAGGATACGAGATAAATGGGAATACATTTTACACGATCGCCCAAGATCAAAAGAGCACCAACCAAAACAGCGGTGTCCGCTTTGATGCAGCAACCGAGAGCGGAAAGGACACATATTATGGTTACATAGTGGACATATGGGAACTTGACTACGGACCTGATTTTAAGGTCCCTTTGTTTAAGTGCAAATGGGTCATTCTGTTTGGCGGCGGCGTACAGGTAGACCCACAGTACGGAATGACAACAGTGGATCTGAAAAATCTTGGGTACACTGACGAACCGTTCGTCCTAGCCAATGATGTGGCACAGGTTATCTATGTGAAGGACATGTCTACCAAACCGAGAAAAAGAAAAGATAAGGAAGCGAATACATCATACGATGAGCCAAAGCGCCACATAGTTCTTTCAGGAAAAAGGGACATCCTGGGAGTGGACGGCAAGACAGACATGTCTGAAGATTATGAAAAGTTTCATGAAATTCCTCCCTTCAATGTCAAGGCTGACCCAAGCATCCTGATAAACAATGAAGATTATCCATGGTTACAGCGCAATAAGCAAATGACACAAGCGAAGAAAAAGTGAAGACTTTCTCCCGCAACTATTATGATGATACCATGCCAACTTTGTAACAGATGATCTTTCGTCCGAAACTCAGATACTTCGAAAGAGATTGTTCGTTTTGTACACGAAGTGCATCCAGTTTTTTCCGTAACCATCTCAACTTTGTTGCACATGCTATGTGGGTGAAATGATGATACCATGCCAACTTTCAACCTTTTCGGAGTTCATTTAAAATGCTTTTCAATTTCAGGGTCCTATAGCTCAAAAAAATCAATAAATCCATGAAAAATAACAAATGAAGTCAGAAAGGGTTGAAAATTGATGATGTGTCTTTGAATGGTGCATTTTGAACACAGAAAAAATATGGAGTTCAAATAAGTTCAAGAAAATGAAATCCCTTTGTAACAGATGATCTTTCGTCCGAAACCTTGATACTTCGAAAGAGATTGTCCGTTTTGTACACGAAGTGCATCCAGTTTTTGCCGTAACCATCTCAACTTTGTTGCACATGCTATGTGGGTGAAATGATAATACCATGCCAACTTTCAACCTTTTCGGAGTCCATTTGAAATGCTTTTCAATTTCAGGGTCTTATAGCTCAAAAAAAATCAATAAATGCATGAAAAATAACAAATGAAGTCAGAAAGGGTTGAAAATTGATGATGTGTGTTTGAATGGTGCATTTTGAACACAGAAAAAATATGGAGTTCAAATAAGTTCAAGAAAATGAAATCCCTTTGTAACAGATGATCTTTCATCCGAAACCCTGATACTTCGAAAGAGATTGTCCGTTTTGTACACGAAGTGCATCCAGTTTTTGCCGTAACCATCTCAACTTTGTTGCACATGCTATGTGGGTGAAATGATGATACCATGCCAACTTTCAACCTTTTCGGAGTTCATTTGAAATGCTTTTCAATTTCAGGGTCTTATAGCTCAAAAAAATCAATAAATGCATGAAAAATAACAAATGAAGTCAGAAAGGGTTGAAAATTGATGATGTGTCTTTGAATGGTGCATTTTGAACACAGAAAAATATGGAGTTCAAATAAGTTCAAGAAAATGAAATCCCTTTGTAACAGATGATCTAACTTCATAGTAAAGTTATTCATAAACTAGCGATTCACATACATTTTAAAACTATAAGTATTTAGTACAAATAAAAAAATAAAAAGCAAAAAATAAAACAAAAGAAGAAAACAAAAAAAATTAAATTATAAGTAAAATAAAACTATAAGTATCACTAAAAAACTGTAAGTAATTAAACTAAAATAAAACTATAATATTCTTCAAATTTTTAAAAATTCAAATTTAAACTATTTAAAATTTAAAACTAATGGCACTAACAGAAAGTTTATAATTTTTGTGACCTAAAAGCAAAAAGAAATCACTAAAAAACTGTAAGTATTTAGTTTTAAGTAGAAATAAAAAATAAATAGAAAAAAATTCTAATTTTATAGTAAAGTTATTCATAAACTAGTGATTCACACAAATTTTTAAAAATTCAAATTTAAACTATTTAAAATTTAAAACTAATGGCACTAATAGAAAGTTTATAATTTTTGTGACCTAAAAGCAAAAAATAAAAAACCAAAAAAATGTAGAAATAAAAAAGAAAAAACAAAAAAAAATGCCACCTACTGGGCCTCCACGGCCTGAATACGACTAGAAACCCTACATGGGCCAGGATTCAGGCCCGCAGAAGGCCCAATAGGCCCATAGGTAAAGCAGTGTCAAATTAGGCCCATAGGCCTTCAGTTCGGAGGAGTTCGAGAGGGTGGAGGCAGCAGACCTTATAAACTGGTCTCGGGCGCTCTCAACTAGCGATGTGGGACTAAACTTTTGGACCCGGGGCGCACAAGGGCATTGGTCCCGGTTGGTGGCACCAACCGGGACTAAAGGGGGGCATTGGTCACGGTTGGTGCCACCAACCGGGACCAAAGGCCGCCGCTTCCCGCCCTTTGGGCTGCTGAAAATTGGCCTTTGGTCCCGGTTCGTGGCACCAACCGGGACTAAAGGGAGCATTAGTCACGGGTCGTGCCACGAACCGGGACCATTGCTCTGGCTATATAAGCCTACACTTGTGAAAATTTTGGATTAGTTCTTCAACCCGCCCCGACGCCGCCGCCAGGCTGCCCCTCTGCTCGCCTCGTCGTCGCCGCTGTTGCCCCTTTGCTCGCCTCGTCGTCGCCGGCCGCCCGTCCACCGCCCCCGAGCACCCACTGCGCCCCCGAGCCCGTCCGCCGCCGCCGAGCGTGCCCCGCCGTCGCCCTCGCCCTCGCCGACCCCAAGCCCGTCCTCATCGCCGTCGCCCCCGACGCCGGCCGCCCCCGAGCACCCCCTGCGCCCCCGAGCCTGTCCGCCGCCGCCGAGCGCGCCCCACCGTCGCCCTGCCCTCGCCGACCCCGAGCCCGTCCTCGTCGCCGTCGCCCCCGACGCCGGCCGCCCGCGTCTCCTCCCCGACCCCTCCAGGAGAGGTAGCTACCGCCTCCTACCCCCTTCCTTCCTTCCCTGCTCCTGAATTTGCAGATGTATGTATGTATGTATGATGAATTTTGATATTTGTTCATATATATATACTGTAGATGTATGTACGTATGATGAATTTTGATATTTTTTGTTCATATATACTGTTCATATATACTGTAGATGTATGTATGATGAATTTTGATATTTTTTTGTTCATATATACTGTAGATGTATGTATGATGAATTTTGATCTTTTTTTGTTCATATATAATGTAGATGTATATGTATGTATGGAATGATATCGATGGATGTATGTATATAGAACATTCGTAGAAAATATAATGAGAGGAAGAAGAGGATAAAAAAGAAGAGGAATAAGAAAAGAAAAAATAGGAGAAGAAAGAATAGAGGAGACTTCTCCTCTATTCTTTCTTCTCCTCTTTTTTTTCTTCTTCTTCCTCTTTTTTTATCGGGAACGAGGGTCATCGAGGGTCGCCGAGCGGTAGAGGAAGAAGAGGATGAAATAGAAGAGGGAGAAAAAAAAGAGGGGTCAACGGTCGCCTAGGGGTCGAGGGTCGAGAGGGGGTCTAGGGTCGCCGAGAGGGGAGAGGAAGACGGGGAGAAATAAATAAGAAGAAGAAAAAAGAAGAAAAAAAAGAGGAGAAGAAGAAAGGAATAGAGGAGAAAAGAGAAAAATAGAATATATTCTATTTTTCTCTTTTCTCCTCTATTCCTTTCTTCTTCTCCTCTTTTTTTCTTCTTTTTTTTCTTCGACACGTGGGGAGGGGGGGGGGTCGAGAACGCCGGACATTCATGAGAGAGGCGAGGAAAGAATAGAGGAGACTTCTCCTCTATTCTTTCTTCTCTTCTTTTTTCTTCTTCTTCTTCCTCTTTATTTTATCGGGAACGAGGGTCGTCGAGAGGGCCGCCGAGTGGTAGAGGAGAAACCCTAAATAGAAAGTATCGTCGGTGTGAGATACATGTACCGTCGGTGTCGGACATTACATCCACATCCCACAAGTGGCGCGGGCTTCGACGCCCACGTCACTTGTGGGACGTGGATGTAGTGTCCGACACCGAAGGCCACATGTATCTCACACCCACGATACTTGCTAGCTATTTAGGGTTTCCTTTGACACTAGGCAACCTCCCGACCGCTCGGTGATCCTCTCGAACATGAGAGGAAGAAGAGGGTCGTCTAGGGTTCGAGGGTTCGAGGGTTCTTCTCCTCTATTCTTTCTTCTCTTTTTTTTCTTCTTCTTCTTCCTCTTTATTTTATCAGGAACGAGGGTCGTCGAGAGGGCCGCCGAGTGGTAGAGGAGAAACCCTAAATAGAAAGTATCGTCGGTGTGAGATACATGTACCGTCGGTGTCGGACACTAAATCAACATCCCACAAGTGGCGCGGGTTTCGACGCCCACGTCACTTGTGGGACATGGATGTAGTGTCCGACACCGAAGGCCACATGTATCTCACACCCACGATACTTGCTAGCTATTTAGGGTTTCCTTTGACACTAGGCAACCTCCCGACCCCTCGGCGATCCTCTCGAACATGAGAGGAAGAAGAGGGTCGTCTAGGGTTCGAGGGTTCTTCTCCTCTATTCTTTCTTCTCTTTTTTTTCTTCTTCTTCCTCTTTATTTTATCGGGAACGAGGGTCGTCGAGAGGGCCGCCGAGTGGTAGAGGAGAAACCCTAAATAGAAAGTATCGTCGGTGTGAGATACATGTACCGTCGGTGTCGGACACTAAATCCACATCCCACAAGTGGCGCGGTTTTCGACGCCCACGTCACTTGTGGGACGTGGATGTAGTGTCCGACACCGAAGGCCACATGTATCTCACACCCACGATACTTGCTAGCTATTTAGGGTTTCCTCTACCGAAAAGAAGAGGAGAAATAAATAAGAAGAAGAAAACAGAAGAAAAAGAAGAGGAGAAGAAGAAAGGAATAGTGGAGAAGAAGAGAAAATATAATATATTCTATTTTCTCTTCTTCTCCACTATTCCTTTCTTCTTCTCCTCTTTTGTTTCTTCTTTTTTTTCTTCGATCTTCTCCTCTAGCTATTCCTTTCTTCTTCTCCTCTATTGGTCGAGGGTTGGGAACTAGGGTAGAGGGTCGAGGGTCGTTAAGGGGTCAAGGGTCGAGGGTTTCAGGGTCGTTGAGGGTTCGAGGGGTCAAGAATCGCCGAGGGGTCGAGAGAGGTTTCCTAGTGTCAAAGTATTGAAGAAATCCATGCCTTCATCATTAGCCGGAAGTAACCAGGGCATGTTGGTACGAAGTTCTGCAAAGTTGTTCTGGAATGGAGTCCCGGATAGAATAATCCGCCTTTTGGTACGAATTCAGCAAAGGCCTTCCAAATAGCGATATTCGGAAGGCTCTTGCTGAACTTTGTACCAAAAAGCGAATTATCCTATCTGGGACTCCGTTCCAGAACAACTTTGAAGAGCTTCCTACCATCATGCACATGTTACTTTCGCCTAATGATGAAGACATGGTTTTGTTGAATCCTTTGACACTAGGCAACCTCCCGACCCCAAGGCGATCCTCTCGAACATGAGAGGAAGAAGAGGATAAAAAAAGAAGAGGAAGAAGAAGAAAAAAGAGGAGAAGAAAGAATAGAGGAGTTCTTCTCCTCTATCCTTTCTTCTCCTCTTTTTTTCTTCTTCTTCCTCTTTTTTTATCGGGAACGAGGGTCATCGAGGGACATATATAGATGTAGTGTCGTCGTTGTCGATATATACCCCCTCCCGATAGCTTACTATGATTAGGTAGCTAGTTCTACGTTTGGCACTAATATATCCATCTGTCATGTTTGAATAATAATTGCCATGTTGTAAATATTTGTAGAAACTATGGACACCGCCCTAGACGAAGCAAGAAAATAAGCGTTGTTGAGGGAGATAATCGCAGAAGGAAGTGATGCCGTCTCGTACTATCTCAACGATATCATCGATGGTCCGGAAGGAGAGGGTGAACAAGCTGGCTACGGTGACCTAATGCCGGTGCAAGAAGAAGAACATGAGGACGGCGCCGGTGACCCAATGCCAGTGCAAGAAGGAGAAAGTGATGACGGCTCCGGTGACCGAACCGAGTCCGGCCAGGTATATATATTAGTTAAGCCTATGCTGACTAGCTGATTGATGCATTCATTGTTTTGGTATGTACACATATTAATTAAGTCTTTGTTCTTTTTTCTAGCCCTCCGGATCGAGCACAACTTCGGTAAAGAGACGAGGCCCGAAGAAAAAGTTGAGCTCGGATGAAAAGCTTGAGATCACAGCAATCGCGCCCGACGGCCAACCTATTGAACCCCTCCGGACAAAGAGGGCATTTGTTGCTCAGTGCGGGGTTCTGGTTAGGGACAAGATCCCGATAAGCATCCAGCAATGGTTTAAGCCGGCTACAGAAGACCCTGAGGTGTCTTATGTCAATGATATGCAGAAAAATGATCTTTGGACTGAGCTGAAGTCAAATTTCACTCTACCGCCAGAGGATAATCCAGAGAACCCAATTAAAGAGAAATTAATCAAGTCTTTTGCTCTGAAGAGGATGGTAGATCTATTCAGGAGGTGGAAGAAAGAGCTCAATAGGTTTGTCGATAAAAAAGAGACACCAGAATTCAAGGGCAGATATGAGAAGATCAGAGATCACTGGCCCGCATTTGTGGCCTACAAGGCATCGGAAAAGAGTAAGAAGATGTCGGCGACAAACAAGCAGAATGTCGCGAAGAAGAAGCTTCACCATTGCACGGGGTCAGGTGGCTACCTCGTAGCCCGGCCTAAGTGGTCCAAGGTTGAGAATGATCTGGTTCATAAAGGGATCAGACCAGAGACATATAACTGGCCAGACCGTTGCCGGACTTGGTTCTTTGGGGCTGGCGGAACCTTGGACCCTGAAACAGGGGGATGCATTTGGATGAACGAACAAATGGACATACCAGTCAGTAGGCTTAAGCACTATATCGACGCAGCGCAGGAAGGGACGTTCTTTCCAGACAGAGAGCACGACGAGCTCACAATGGCCCTCGGGAATCCTGAGCACCCTGGACGGACACGAGGCACGCTAGGCTCCGTTCCATGGAATGTTGGGTTTCCGGACGCAGGCGGTTACAAATCCCATGAGAGGAGGAAAAAAGTGCAGCAGACCGAACTGCAGGCGCTGCACGCAAGGGTACAAGCGATAGAGGAACGAGAAGCAAATCGCAGCAAACGTACTGCCGAAGCCTCCCCCGAAGCTACCCCGCCATCTCAGCGCAGAAGCAGCGTGGCTTCCACCGAGCAGCTTCAGCTGCAGCATGCCTTGACGGCTCCTGCCAGCTATCCTGTGGATGCTATAACGGAGTCTCAAAATTGCCACCTTATGACGCAATGGATGAATTTGAAGGTCAAGGCGGCTGTTGGCTCTGTTTATCCTACTGAACCCGGCGCAACTTTTCACTGCATGCCGATTCCAGAAGGATATGCTAGGGTGATGGTGGATGAGATAACGGAGGGATTTGAGGACCTCCAGCTTGACCACCCTACCGGTGAAGGGGAGACTCGGCTGGGGTCTGCTCTGAAGACTCCATGCCTATGGCGGAAGGACCTCATCAACCTTCCGAACTGGACGCCTCCGCCTCCTCCTCCTCCTCCGGCGAGTCAGGGCACTCCACCTCCTCCACCGCCTCCTCCTCCGGCGAGTGACGATCAGGGCCCTCGGCCGGCTCCTTCTCCGGCGCGTGGCGGCACTCCGCCTCCGTCTCCGCCTGCGCCGACGCGCCCGAGCAGCCAACCTCCTCCTTCTCCTCCTCGTCAGCAAGGGCAGAAGAGACCTGCCGCCGCTCCAGCTGCTCCGGCGGGTCGTAGTCCTTCTCCTCCGCCTCTTAAGCAAGTAAAGAAGACAACCGCTTCGTCTTCTCGGTCGGCGTCTAGCAGTACAACTAGAGGCGGGAGGACATACAGATTCGGTCCTTCTCTGAAGACTCCAGAGAAGTTACCATACGAGAGGACCCAGGAGGAGAACGCCGAGATCGCGCGAGAAGAAGTGAGGAAATTCTTTGAAGGGGTGAAAGCAAAGAAACATCCACCTCCGGAGGAGAAGGTAGATGGGGTGAAAGTGAAGCGCACTCTGGCTGCCCTGACAAAACCACCAAAGTCTGATCCGCCGAAAGGAAACTATGACCGCATTATTGGAAAGGAATTTGCCGAAGCGGAGCGGTCAAGAACTACTGTCAGTGATGAAAGGCTGAAAAAACGACGAGCTGGGAAACAAATTGCCCAGCTCGGCAAACAAGCGAAGCAATCATGCCCCCCGCTCAAGGTGCCTAGCCACAACGTCGCTAATGATCCGAGGATGGTGCCCGGTTATAATAATCTTGCAGATTACCTGCCCGACGAAGTACATTATGAACCCATGGACATGCGGATGCAAAGATACGAGTACGGGAAGCCTCTCGTCAAAGATGAAAGATCTCTATCAACGATGATGCGAAGATTGCATGATTGGTACTTGAAAATCTGCAGAGACTCTGGGGGGAGGAGTACTTTGTATGTGAGAGTTAAAAAGGAGCATGACCTCGTTGGAATTGATCTGTTGCCTGTTCCATTTGAGGAGTTCTATCAGTTTTTCAATCAATTGGCCCTCGATAAAACAACGATCGCCTACTACTGTCTGTAAGTAGTACTACTTCTGTCATTAAGTTTCTCTATATAGCTTAGCTCTTTCATTGCATGTATTTATAATCATCCTCACTATATTATGCAGATTGAAGATCGTCGAATTGAAGAAAAGACAAGTCGGTGATATTGGGTTCATTAACACATATCTCATAGATGCAACTGAGGTTAAACTTCATGCCGCAGCTACCGAGGCCAACATGCTACAATCGTTCGTAATAAATCAAAACAAAGATATAATACTCTTTCCTTACAACTTCAAGTGAGTGTTACTGTCTTGTGCGTATTCGGTTTCCCTTATATATTAGTCAAGGTTATAGTAATGTAATTCATGAGTTATGCATGCGTGTGCAGTTTCCACTATATTATCCTAGAGATTAAGCTTGAGCAGGGACTAGTAACCGTCTTAGACTCAAGACGAAAAGATCCCCAGGACTATGCAGACATGACTGAAATCCTCAAGAAGTAAGTTAAATCGATCATTATCCACCACATCAGCAACTTTGTTCATTTCCTGATATCAAGTAATTGTTTTCTTTGTCCGGCAGGGTTTGGAGAAAATTCACCAAAAAAGGTCCGGGACTGCCGAAGGAGCTGGAATTTAGACACCCGAAAGTAAGTACTATAGTAGCATGTTCCGCGCATCTCCTAGTGATTCAAGCGCTAGTTTCATCAATACCATTTAGCATTCTTGCTTATCAGTTTGATTGACCTCTATTTCTTGTAAAGTGGTTGTGGCAGGAACAAGGGAATGATTTCTGTGGATACTACATATGCGAGTCCATCCGCCACACGACGTGTGAGCGGGGCGGGTACTCTAACGAACAATATGAAGTACGTAAATAACAATATTCACAATTTTATTTTATTACCATCATTTGTGTTGAGTTTCATTCATTCATTCATATATATATATATGTATTGACCCCCTTCTTCAAATTAGATGTTTCGGAAGCGGGATGAACTCCTAGCACCAGCTCGCATGCGAGCAATTCAAGAGGAATTGGCGGCATTCTTTCTTGACCACGTGATCCCTGAAGACGGAGAATTCTATGTTAAACCTGAGTCCGTATGATTATATTTGTAAGAGATAATTACTGTATATATGTAGCCGATACTGTCAGATAGATATACGAGAACTTGTTGTTCGACCAATCTCTCGGAGAAGGAGAGGTGGTCGATATCACTTCTCTCTGTATGCATATATGTTCATGACGATCTTCTGTTTCCTTCGTTTGCTTTACTAGCTAGCCAGCGTGTCTAGTCCTCTCTATACGTATGTATAGTACGTAGCGTCGACCAAGCACGGACATAAGAGAGGACACTTCTCTATATTAATTATATCTAGCTAACACAATATATGAAACACCTAAATTAACCCCCCAAAACCCCCAACCCCCCCCCCCCCCCCTTTCAAAAAAAACAAAAACCCTAGCCACAGAAATGCTGACGCGTGGATGCCTATTGGTCCCGGTTGGTGCCACCAACCGGGACCAAAGGGTCTCCTGACTGGGCTCTGCACACTGCCCACGTGGATGGGCTTTAGTCCCGGTTCTGGATTGAACCGGGACTAAAGGTGGGAGGTATTAGTACCGACACTTTAGTCCCGGTTCAGGAACCGGGACTAAAGGCCCTTACGAACCGGGACTATAGGCCCTTTTTCTACCAGTGATATGGCCATGACCTCGATCATGGTCAATCCGGATCGAGCTAAAAAACTTATCCGACTCATCAGGTAAAGAATGTCCCTGTCGTCTTCCTCCAGGGAGCTCCGTGGACGCCAGCTCTGGCGCTTCTTCAAAGGGGCGTTGTCGAACTCAGGAAGGCCGATCCGAATAGGATCCAGGAGGGGGACGTCTTCTATATAAAACCATTCTGAAGGCCAGTCTTTGGACATCTTCTTTGGGGTTCCGAACAGGTATCCGGTCCTGGCAATACGCCACACTTCGGCTCCGCCCACTTGATATATTGACCCCTTCCGAGAACGGGGCACAAGGCAGAACAGCTTCTTCCATAGAGCGAAATGAGCCTCACAGCCCAAGAACAACTCGCAAAGGGCTACGAATCCCGCGATATGCAGCATGGAGGCAGGCGTAAGGTTGTGCAACTAGAGACCGTAGAACTCCAGGAGCCCCCGGAGAAATGGATGAATTGGGAATCCGAGCCCTCTTACCAAATAAGGGACAAGGCATACCCGCTCTCCCTTGGAGGGATTGGGAAGGCTCTCCGCTTGCTCTCCGCCATTATAGGTGGCGAGCCCGGCTCGAACCGGGACCATGTACGCTCGGGGAAGAAATCCCTTGGTCTGAACCATCACTAATTTGCTGTGCGGGACGGAACATCTCTCCCAATCTCCAGGCTTGGAGCTAGGGGAGCGAGAGGAGGAGCAGCATTGACCGGCCATGATAGAATGGATCTCTATCAGGTGCGCTACGATGAAGGCTCGCCAAGGGAGGATGGTGTGATTTGGATCTGAATCCTCGTCTTTTTAATAGGCGGCTCATTCACACAGCTAGGGGGGTAAATGTGAAAACACCCTGGCTCTTCACATTCGCTCGACACGTGGAAATTGGCCTTTATTGGGCGTGGAAGCCAAGGAGTGCAACATTCACAAGAGACCGGACACTATTTCGATAGGTACACATAATTTGGAGAGGAACCCGCCTTGCAATGCCGAAGACAATACTGTGCGCCGGACTCATCGTCATTGAAGCCTGGTTCGGGGGCTACTGAGGGAGTCCTGGATTAGGGGGTCCCCGGACTGCCGGACTATGTCCATTGGCCGGACTGTTAGACTATGAAGATACAAGATTGAATATTTCGTCTCGTGTACGGATGGGACTCTACTTGGCGTGGAAGGCAAGCTAGGCAATACGAATATGGATATCTCCTCCTTTGTAACCGACATTGTGTAACCCTAACCCTCTCCGGTGTCTATATAAACCGAAGGGTTTTAGTCCGTAGAACAACAATCACAACATACAATCATACCATAGGCTAGCCTCTAGGGTTTAGCTTCTCTGATCTCGTGGTAGATCTACTCTTGTACTACCCATATCATCAATATTAATCAAGAAGGACGTAGGGTTTTACCTCCATCCAGAGGGCCCGAACCTGGGTAAAACATCGTGTCCCCTGCCTCCTGTTACCATCTAGTCTAGACGCACAGTTCGTGACCCCCTACCCGAGATCCGCCGGTTTTGACACCGACACCGGGTTTCAGGCAAAAAGGATTGAGCATTTAAAACAGTTGATGTTTGTCTCTATATCTTCTGCTGACACGGATGCAGCGAAGACATTCGATAGTTTCAATAGAATGCATATGATTTGGATAGATAGATTTGAGACGGGAGCATAGAAAGGTTAGGGTCCGATCACATTCACTTAGTTCAACAGATTCAATGAGAAAACATAGATATAAGTGAATGTTGTAGAGGACAGAACACAAATATATGAACATATCTGAATATGACCAAATCAATATAGTGAAGATAAACATGAAGCCATGTTAATATTGAAGACAAACCAAATGCGAAGACTTTGCAAATATAACGCCAACAGAAAATACTCCAAACAAAAGTTTGGTGGTGGCGTTACCCACCGTATAGGAAGTATTAGACCCAGACACGGCGCACAATTATCGTGGCACTCTGAAGTCAAATTCCGCGTTAATGTATTCACACTTAGAGTGTAAGTCTTCAATATTTCAAGATATACGTTACTTCGTGTGTTGCACATCTAAGTCATCAACATGCATAAGTGTTAGGATGTGTGCATGATCACAGGACATTTGAGGATTCCAATATATTTAGCTCACACCGCAACTTGCAAAACCTTTTCTCATCCAAGGGCTTTGTGAAGATATCTGCCAGTTGCTTTTCAGTGTTGACGTGAATGATATCAATATCTTCCTTCATGACATGATCTCTGAGAAAGTGATGATGGATTTGAATGTGCTTTGTCTTCGGGTGCTGAACTGGGTTGTTGGCGATCTTGATGGCGCTTTCATTGTCACAGTAGAGTGGCACTTGCTTCAGATGAATGCCATAGTCTTTGAGTGTTTGCTTCATCCATAGAAGCTGAGCGCAGCAAGATCCAGCAGCAATGTATTCAGATTCAGCAGTGGAGAGAGATACACAGTTCTACTTCTTTGAAGACCAACACACAAGTGATCATCCCAGAAAGTGACATGTGCCTGTTTTAGACTTGCGATCCACCTTGTCACCAGCATAATCATCATCCGAGAATCCAACTAGATCAAACTCTGAGCCCTTTGGATACCATAATCCTAGTGTTGGGGTGTAAGCCAAATATCGAAGAATTTGCTTCACAGCTAAGTGATGCGATTCCTTTGGTGCCGCTTGGAATCAGGCACACATGCAAACACTAAGCATGATATCTAGCCTAGATACACATAAATAAAGCAAAGAACCAATCATGGAGCGGTATACCTCTCGATCAAACTCTTTACCATTGGTGTCATAATCCAGATGACTCTTGGTAGGCATCGGCGTCGTATAACCTTTGCAGTCTTGCATTCCAAACTTCTTCAGGCAATCTTTGAGGTATTTCTCTTGAGATATGAAGATGTCGTTGCGTTGTTGCCGTATTTGAAGACCAAGGAAGAACTTCAGCTCACCCATCATGGACATCTGATATTGCTCTTGCATCATGTATCCAAACTCATCACTATATTTCTGATTAGTGCAGCCGAAGATAATTTCATCCACATATATTTGGCACACGAATAGTTCACTATCATATGTCTTCATGAAGAGTGTGGGATCCAAGGAACCAGGTTTGAAGCCTTTGCTCTTCAGGAAGTCTTTGAGTGTGTCATACCAAGCACGAGGGGCTTGTTTGAGGGCATATAGTGCCTTGTTGAGCTTGTAAACCATGTCAGGATGTTTTGCATCTTCAAAACCTGGCGGTTGTGCAACATACACTTCTTCTTCAATCTTGCCATTGAGAAAGGCGCTCTTCACGTCCATTTGATACAGAAGGATGTTATGATGATTTGCATAGGCTAGCAGTATGCGTATAGCTTCAAGCCTAGCCACAGGAGAAAATGTTTCATCAAAGTCAATTCCTTCAACTTGAGTGTATCCTTGAGCAACGAGACGAGCCTTGCTTCTGACAACTTGACCATGCTCATCTTGCTTGTTGCAATATATCCATTTAGTGCCTATGATATTGTGTTTACATGGATCAGGACGCTTGACCAGTTCCCCTACATTATTCAGCTCGAACTGGTGAAGCTCTTCTTGCATAGCTTGAATCCATTTAGGTTCCATGAAGGCTTCATCAACTTTCTTGGGTTCAGATATTGAGACGAATGCAAAGTGTCCACAGAAATTTGCTAGTTGTGTTGCCCTTGAACGAGTGAGTGGACCAGGTGCATTGATGCTATCAATTATCTTCTCAATCTGTACTTCATTTGCAACACGAGGATGAACTGGATGAAGATTTTGCTCTTGCTGATCATTGTCATTGTTTGAAGGATTGTCTTCAGGCTGAGCATTGTCTTCAGGTTGATTAGGTGCAGAGATGATAAGTTCCTCTTCAGGCTGTACTTCAGATGGTATGATTTCTCCAGTTCCCATAAGCTTGATGGATTCACTGGGTGGAATTTCATCGAGCACATTTGGCAGGTGCTCACTTTGTGAGCCGTTAGTCCCATCGAACCGCACATCCACAGTTTCAACCACTTTATAGTGAAAGAGGTTGAAGACTCTGTAGGAGTGCGAATCCTTTCCGTAACCAAGCATAAAACCTTCATGTGCTTTCGGTGCAAATTTTGAAGTGTGATGTGGATCGTTGATCCAGCACCTAGCACCAAATACTCTGAAGTAACTAACATTTGGCTTCTTACCAGTGAGGAGTTCATAGGATGTTTTCTTCAGAAGCTTGTGAAGATAAACACGGTTGATGACATGGCATGCAGTATCAATAGCTTCAGGACAGAACTTTCTTGGTGTCTTGTATTCATCGAGCATCGTCCGAGCCATCTCAATGAGTGTTCTGTTCTTGCGTTCCACGATGCCATCCTGCTGCGGCGTGTACGGAGCTGAGAACTCATGAGTGATGCCCAATGTATCGAGATAAGTGTCGAGGCCGGTGTTCTTGAATTCAGTGCCATTGTCACTTCTGATGTGCTTGATCTTGACGCCATAGTTGTTCATGGCTCGATTGGCGAAGCGTCTGAAGACATCCTGCACTTCAGTCTTGTAGAGGATTATATGCACCCGTGTATATCTTGAATAATCATCAACAATGACGAAGCCATAAAGACAAGCAGTAGTAGTAAGGGTAGAGTAGTGAGTAGGGCCGAAGAGGTCCATGTGTAGCAGTTCGAGGGGTTGAGTCGTTGTCATGATTGTCTTCGAGGGATGCTTGGCCCTCGTCATCTTTCCAGCTCCACAGGCACCGCATAAGTGATCCTTCTTGAACTTGACGCCCTCGATGCCTATGACGTGCTTCTTCTTTGCAAGAGTATGCAAGTTCCTCATGCCAGCATGCCCTAGCCTCCGATGCCAGAGCCAGCATTCTGAAGCTTTTGCAAGAAGACAGACGGCAAGCTGTGGTCATGCTGAGAAATCTACCATGTACAAATCATCTTTTCGATACCCTTCAAAGACTAGAGACTTGTCAGATTCCATTAGAACAAGGCAACGATATTTTCCAAATATCACAATCATGTTCAAATCGCAAAGCATTGAGATAGGCATTAAGTTGAAACCAAGGGATTCAACAAGCATCACTTTATCCATGTGCTGATCCTTTGAGATTGCAACTCTACCTAGACCCAATACCTTGCTTTTACCAATATCAGCAAATGTGATGTGACTTTTGTCAGATGGACGTAGGGTTGAGTCCATGAGAAGACTTCGTTTGCCAGTCATGTGATTAGTACATCCACTATCAATAATCCATTCTGAAGCAGCTAGTGTCATACCCTACAGTGCAGTTAGGGGGATAGGCTTCACGAAGAGCATTGTGAAGCATAAACATTTGACGAGCAAGAGGATTATTAAAGCTTAGATCGAGGTTAGGACTAATAAGACAAGTAGCAAGCGACTCAGGAACAAAATGCATAATAAGACCATTTGGGCATTTGATCTTGTGCCCTGCAAGATGTTTTAGGTCCCCAGCAATAGCTTCAGACGCATTTGATTTTCAGCTGGAGACCTTTCCCTGCAAAAGAGAGTTAAGCTTTCTTAGCCACCGACATCTTCAAGGGTGGCTTCGAAGCAATGAGTCTAAGTGCAGCATCTGAGAACTTTGGCTTTGGAGCCCTAGCAAATAGTCTTGCAGGTGGAGAATAGTTCTCATAAGAATAAGCAGAGTAGTTCTGGGTCTTATGAACATGGCGGTTTGATGAAACACACTCATATTCATAGGCCTGAGTATGGTTTCCCTGCAAAACATTTGTGTTAGTGCGACTCAGGTGAGTCCTCTATCTGTACGAAGCCTTTGGACCATATGAAGCCTATGGTCTGGGGTTTGTCTTCTTCCCTTGTGGTGTCATGACGACATTCACAGGAAGATTCTACAGACACCTTTTCGGCACCCAGACTTTCTTCATAGGTGGCCCATTCCTGCCGTTAGTACCAATATACCTGGCAAACACTTCACCACTTTGACTCTTAAACAGTTTATAGTTTGCATCAAAGGATTCATCAATGACGATGGGGTTAGCACAAGTGAAGCCAGATAGGGTGGATGGATCCACTGGAGGTTCCTTTGCAGCAACCCATGTGGTTTTGGGGCACTGCTTAGGTTTCCAGTAAGAGCCATCAACATTCATTTTCCTTTCGAACCCAACGCCCTCTTTCCTAGGGTTTCGGTTTAGAATCTGCCTTTTGAGGACATCACATAGTGTCTAATGCCCTTTTAGACTTTTGTACATCCCTGTTTCAAGCAATGTCTTCAACCTAGCATTTTCATCAGCAATAGCAGTGGCATCCTCAGCAGAGGGGTTAGTTTCCACATCAACAGTTGAAGATATTGCAACAGCAGCAGCAGTAGAACATTTTGCAACAGAAGTAGCGTCATCACGCTCAAGACATTTAAGACATGGTGGTTCAAATCCTTCCTGAGCGGGACTGATCTGTTCAGCGTGAAGTGACTCATTTTCCTTTTGAAGATCTTCATGAGCCGCTCTCAATTTTTCGAGTTCTTGCTTCCTTTGAAGATAATCGTAGGAAAGCTTTTCATGAGTTGTTGAGAGCATTTCATGACGACTTTCAAGTTCCTCATACTTAACATGAAGATTCTTTATGTCTTCTATTAAGGACTGAGATCGAGTCATTTCAGCATCCAATAGGTCATTGCTTTTGTCTAATAGTTTTTGAATATGTTCCAAGCTTTCTGTTGTTCAGTTGCAATTTTAGCAAGTGTTTTGTAGCTGGGTTTGGAATTACAATCGGAGTCATCTTCACTGGATGTTTGATAGTGAGTATTGCGTGAGTTTACCTTGGCACCGCGTGCCATGAAGCAATAGGTGGGAGCGGAATTGTCCTTGTCATTACCATCGGCGTCGGTGACGAAGTCGTTGTCTTCAGTGTTGAAGATGGACTTGGCAACGTAGGCTGTAGCCAGACTTGCAACGCCAGAATCGGACTCCTCCTCAGACTCCACCTCTGCCTCCTCAGAAGCAGACTCCTCCTCTGAATCCATTTCCTTGCCAACAAACGCGCGAGCCTTGCCAGATGAGCTCTTCTTGTGTGATGAAGACTTTGAGGAAGACTTGGAAGAAGACTTTGAGTATTTCTTCTCCTTCTTGTCGTCAGAATCATATTCCTTGATCTTCTTCTTCTTCTTCTTCTTGTTCTCATTGTCCCACTGCAGACACTCAGAGATGTAGTGACCAGGTTTCTTGCACTTGTGGCATGTTCTCTTCTTGTAGTCATGAGCAGAAGCTTCATCATTCCATGAGCTGGATCATGAAGACTTTCTGAAGCCTTTCTTTTTGGTGAATTTTTGGAACTTCTTCACAAGCATAGCAAGCTCCCTTCCAATGTCTTCAGGATCATCAGAACTGCAGTCAGATTCTTCTTCAGATGAGGAAACAGCTTTTGCCTTCAAGGCACGAGTTCGGCCATAGTTGGGACCGTAGATATATCTTTTCTCAGAAAGCGAAAACTCATGTGTGTTGAGCCTTTCAAGTATGTTAGACCGATCGAGTCTCTTGAAGTCAGGGCATTCTTGAATCATTAGGGCTAGGGTGTCAAACGAGTTGTCAAGTGATCTCAGGAGTGTCTTGACGATTTCATGCTTGGTGATCTCAGTAGCGCCGAGAGCTTGGAGCTCATTTGTGATGTCAGTGAGGCGATCAAACATGAGCTGAACATTCTCATTGTCGTTTCTCTTGAAGCGGTTGAAGAGGTTGTGAAGGACACTGATCCTTTGATCTCTCTGGGTTGAGACACCTTCATTGACCTTGGAGAGCCAATCCCAGACTAGCTTAGATGTTTCCAGAGCACTCACACGGCCATACTGCCCTTTGGTCAGATGACCACAGATGATGTTCTTGGCAGTGGAATCCAGTTGAACGAACTTCTTGACATCAACAGCGGTGACACCTTCACCAGCCTTGGGGACGCCATTCTTGACGACATACCAGAGGTCGGCATCAATGGCTTCAAGATGCATGCACATCTTATTTTTCCAGTAGGGATATTCAGTTCCATCGAAGACGGGGCATGCAACAGAGACTTTTATTATCCCTGTAGTGGACATAGCTAAAACTCCAGGTGGTTAAACCGAATCACACAGAACAAGGGAGTACCTTGCTCTGTTACCAATTGAAATTTCTAGTGATCGACTAGAGGGGGGGGGGGTGAATAGGAGATTTTTATGAAAGTCTTCAAAACATGGAAGTTTTGAAGACAATCAATAGAAACGAACCTATTAATATGCAACAGAAGGTATACTACACTAGGCAAGCCATAGTCAAGTATTCAATGAAGTGAAAGCACAAAGACTAATAGCAGCTAGGCAGTATGGATCAGGATGGAAAACAGTATGAAGCCAATCAAAACAAGCAGTCACACAGTGAAGACAAATAGATAATGCAAACAGGCAATGACTTCACAAGGACCAACTGTAAATAAAGAGATGGAAAGGATAGAACCAGTTGCTCGTTGAAGACAATGATTTGTTGGACCAGTTCCAGTTGTTGTGACAACTGTACGTCTAGTTAGGGAGGCTGCGATTTAACTCAGAAGACCGTGTCTTCACCTTATTCCCCTTGAGCCAACGGTCAAATTTCAAACACACGCGGCAACTTTACTTGGGCTACAAGTAAAGCTGACTCATCCAACTCTAGATAAGATTTGTTCTCATTGTCTTCGCTTGAAGACATAGGATTTTGGTTAAGCGTTACTCTAGTCACTCTAACTTTGTTCCATGGGACCCCACTTAACAGTACGGTGGTTCCTATGACTCAACAAAGAAGAAAAGGAAACGACGAAACAGCTAAGTCTTCGCGCTCCATAGTATTCACGAGATGTCTTCTCATGTCATAGTCTTCAATGTGATTATCTTCACGTACCACCTTTGTCTTCAATATCTTCATACATTTTTAGGGGTCATCTCCGGTAGGAAAACCGAATCAATGAGGGACTACTACCTGTGTTATCCTGCAATTCTCACAAACACATTAGTACCTCAACCAGGTTTGTCGTCAATACTCCAAAACCAACTAGGGGTGGCACTAGATGCACTTACATGTAGCATTTCTGATATTATATGTAGATGACATATTGTTGATTGAAAATGATAATGAATTTCTGGATAGCATAAAAGGATACTTGAATAAGAATTTTTTAATGAAAGTCCTCGGTGAAGCTGCTTATATATTGGGCATCAAGATCTATAGAGATTGATCAAGACGCTTGATAAATTTTTCAATGAGTACATACCTTGACATGTTTTTGAAGTAGTTCAAAATGGAACAGTCAAAGAAGTAGTATTTTCCTATGTTGCAAGGTGTGAAGTTGAGTAAAGACTCAAAACCCGACCACGGCAGAAAATAGAAAGATAATGAAAAGTCATTCCCTATGCCTCAGTCATAGGTTCTATAAAGTATGTTATGCTGTGTACCAGACCTACTGTATACCTTAACATGATTTTGGCAAGGGAGTACAATAGTGATCTAGGAGTAGATCACTGGACAACGGTCAAAATTATCCTTAGAGGACTAAGGAAATATTTCTCAGTTATGGAGGTGATAAAAGAGTTCGTCGTAAAGAGTTACATCGATGCAAGCTTTTGACACCGATCTAGATGACTCTAAGCCTCGGTCTAGATACATATTGAAAGTGGGAGCAATTAGCTAGAGTTGCTCCGTGCAGAGTATTGTAGACAGAGAAATTTGCAAAATACATACGGATTTGAATGTTGCAGACCCGTAGACTAAACTTCTCTCACAAGCAAAACATGATCACTCTTTGGGTGTTAATCACATTGCGATGTGAACTAGATTATTGACTTTAGCAAACCCTTTGGGTATTAGTCACATGAAGATGTGAACTAATCACATAAAGATGTGAACTATTGGTGTGAAATCACATGACGATGTGAACTAGATTATTGACCCTAGTGCAAGTGGGAGACTGAAGGAAATATGCCCTAGATGCAATAATAAAGTTGTTATTTATATTTCCTTATACCATGATAAATGTTTATCTTCATGCTAGAATTGTATTAACTAGAAACTTAGTACATGTGTGAATACATAGACAAACAAAGTGTCCCTAGTATGCCTCTACTTGACTAGCTCGTTAATCAAAGATGGTCAAGTTTCCTAGCCATAGACATGTGTTGTCATTTGATGAACGGGATCACATCATTAGAGAATGATGTGATGGACAAGACCTATCCGTTATCTTAGCACTATGACTGTTTAGTTTATTGCTATTTGCTTTCTTCATGACTTATACATGTTCCTCAGACTATGAGATTATGCAACTCCAGAATACCGAAGGAACACCTTGTGTGCTATCAAAGGTCACAACGTAACTAGGTGATTATAAAGATGCTCTACAGGTGTCTCCAATGGTATTTGTTGAGTTGGTATAGATCGAGATTAGGATTTGTCACTCCGATTGTCGGAGAGGTGTCTCTGGGCCCTCTCAGTAATCCACATCACTATAAGCCTTGCAAGCAATGTGACAATGAGTTAGTTGTGGGATGATGCATTACGGAACGAGTAAAGAGACTTACCGGTAACGAGATTGAACTAGGTATGATGATACCGACGATCGAATCTCAGGCAAGTAACATACCGATGACAAAGGGAACAACGTATGTTGTTCTGCGGTTTGACCGATAAAGATCTTCGTAGAATATGTAGGAACCGATATGAGCATCTAGGTTCCACTATTGGTTATTGGTCGGAGATGTGTCTCGGTCATGTCTACATAGTTCTTGAACCCGTAGGGTCCGCACGCTTAACGTTCGATGATGATTCGTATTATGAGTTTATGTGATTTGATGTACCGAAGGTTGTTCGGAGTCCCGAGTGAGATCACAGACATGACGAGGAGTCTCGAAATGGTCGAGACATAAAGATTCATATATTGGAAGGCTACATTCAAACACCAGAATGGTTCGGGTCATTTCAGATAAGTTTCAGAGTACCGGGGGTTACCGGAACCCCCGGGAAGTTATTGGGCCTCATGGGCCTAATGGTGGAAGAGAGGAGGCAGGCCAATGGCGCCCCCCCTAGCCCAAACTAAATTGGACTAGGTCTAGGGGGGCCGCCCCCCTTTTCCTTCTCTTCTTCCTCTCCTTCCTTCTTCTCCTACTAGGAAAGGGGGGAACCTACTCCTACTAGGAGTAGGATTCCCCCCCTTGGGCGCATCCCTTGTGGCCGGCCCTCCTCCTCCTCCCCCCTTCATATACGGGGGAAGGGGGCACCCCATAGACACACAAGTTGATCTTTTAGCCTTGTGTGGTGCCCCCCTCCACAGTTACACACCTTGGTCATATCGTCGTAGTTCTTAGGCGAAGCCCTGCGTTGGTAACTTCATCATCACCGTCACCATGCCTTCATGCCGACGGAACTCTCCCCCGGCCTCAACTGGATCAAGAGTTCGAGGGACATCATCGAGTTGAACGTGTGCAGATCGCGGAGGTGTTGTGCGTTCGATACTTGATCGGTTGGATCGCGAAGACGTTCGACTACATCAACCACGTTACTAAACACTTCCGCTTTCGGTCTACGAGGGTATATAGACACACTCTTCCCCGCTCATTGCTATGCTTCTCCTAGATAGATCTTGCATGATCGTAGGATTTTTTTTGAAATACTACGTTCCCCAACATATTCATTGTTTCTTCCCCTTCTTCTCTCCCATAGACTTCGAGACTGATGCCATTGCTTCCCCGATCGATTATGGTGTTGACGACCCCTCCTTCTCAGCAGAGCTTCCAGGCAAGCAAAACCTCCTTGATCATCCCGATACTGCCTACTCATTATCTCTACTACTTGCATTAGAGTAGTGTAGCTGTTACTGCTTTCGGATGATCCTATTCTGCTGCATAGCCTGTCCTTATTACTTTTGTTATTACCTTTACCTGCAATCCTAAAATGCTTAGTATAGGATGCTAGTTTTCCATTAGTGGCCTTTCATACTTGTCTGTCTGCCATGCTATACTATCGGGTCGTGATCACTTCGGGAGGTGATCACAGGTATATACTATATACTACTACATACTTATGTTACTGTTCAGATGTGGGGGCTGCAGGGACATGTGGTTCCACCCAGGTAGTAATGGGCCTAGGTTCCCGATGACCCCCGAGTGTTACTTTGTGGCGGACCAACAAGGTAGGTTGTGACCACCCAGGCGAGAGGTGGGCCTTGTCCCTGGTTGACCTCTGCGGTTACATCAATTAGCACGCTTAACGGGTTTGGATATTTGATCTGGGTTGGTCGTTGACCTATACGCGCTAACTGCCATGTGGGACAGGATATGGGCAACCAGCTTCGTAGTATCAACCGAAGCTCTTCAAATGTTAGTGACTGAGGGGCGCGCGCCGGATTGTACTAGAACGTCTGCGCTTGTATAAGGGGGCTAGCTCTGCTTCCGGCCGCCCACGCAATGTGCAGGATTGCAACGGGCGATGGGCCCAAGTCTCCTGCGCACTTAGGATTTAGACTGGTGTGTTGACCTCTCTGTTGGGCCTAGGTAGGGTTGCGACGTGTTGATCTTCCGAGGCCGTACATGACCCAGGAAAGTGTGCCCGGCCAGAGGGATCGAGCATGTCGGGTAATGTGGTGCACCCTTGCAAGGAAGATTGATCTATTCGAATATCCATGTCCACGGTAGTAGGATGCTTGGAGTTGTATTCCGACCTCATGACAACTAGAACCGGATACTTAATAAAACACACCCAGATACGTTCCAGAGATAACCCGGTGATCGCTTTCCCACAGGGCGACGAGGGGAGGATCGCCTAGTAGGATTATGCACTACGTTGTTACTTGGTTAACTTACCAGCTACCCTCTTCTATATGCTCCAAGATGGAGGCTGCAACATAGTCTTCAATAGGACTAACTTCTCCCACTCTTATTCTGGCATTCTCCAGTTTAGTCCACAAATACTACCCCTTTCCCTAATATCGATGCATATGGAGTATAGATCTACTATCAGTCTTGCGAGTACTTTGGATGAGTAGTCACGGTTGCGTTGCTTCCCCCCTTTTCGCCTATACCCGGTTGCTGCGATCAGATGTTGGAGCCCAGGTGCCAGACGCCATCGTCAACGACGACTCCTACTACACCGAGGGTGCCTACTACTACGTGCAGGCCACCGACGACCAGGAGTAGTTTAGGAGGATCCTAGGCAGGAGGCATGTGCCTCTTCGATCTGTATCCATGTTTGTGCTAGCCATCTTATGGCACCTAGTTTAACTTATGTCTGTACTTAGATATTGTTGCTTCCGCTGACTCGTTTATATTCGACCATTCGTATTCGAGCCCTCGAGGCCCCTGGCTTGTAATATGAAGCTTGTATGACTTATTTTGTGTTTAGGGTTGTGTTGTGATATCTTCCTGCGAGTCCCTAATCTTGATCTTACACGTTTTGCCCATATGATTAGTGTACAATTGAATCAGGTGCGTGATACGTCTCCAACGTATCTATAATTTTTGATTTTTCCATGATATTATATTATCTATTTTGGATGTTTTATATGCATTAATATGCTATTATATATTATTTTTGGGGCTAACTTATTAACCCAGAGCCCAATGCCAGTTTCTAATTTTTCCTTGTTTTTGAGTTCTACAGAAAAGGAATATCAAATGGAGTCCAAACAGAATAAAACTTTACGATGATTTTTCTTGGACTAGAAGAAACCTAGGAAGCTTCAGGAGGAGGCCAGAAGACACACGAGGTAGCCACAAGCCCTAGGGGCACCCCTAGGCTTGTGGGCCCCTCGGGGGGGGGGGTCACCTAACCCTAATCTCAGCACTATATATCCTCAAATATTTCTCCTATGCCAGAAGCATCCATGAAAATACTTTTTCACCGCCACAAGCCTCTGTTCCCATGAGATCTCATCTTGGGGCCTTTTCCGACACACCACCTGAAGGAAATATGCCCTAGAGGCAATAATAAAGTTATTATTTATTTCCTTATTTCATGATAAATATGTTTATTATTCATGCTAGAATTGTATTAACCGAAAACATAATACATGTCTGAATACATAGAGAAACAGATTGCCACTAGTATGCCTCTACTTGACTAGCTCGTTGATCAAAGATGGTTATGTTCCTAACCATAGACATGAGTTGTCATTTGATTAATGGGGTCACATCATTAGGATAATGATGTGATTGACATGACCCATTCCGTTAGCTTAGCACACGATCATTTAGTATTCTGCTATTGCTTTCTTCATGACTTATACATGTTCCTATGACTATGTGATTATGCAACTCCCGTTTACCAGAGGAACACTTTGTGTGCTACCAAACGTCACAATGTAATTGGGTGATTATAAAGGTGCTCTACAGGTGTCTCCAAAGGTACTTGTTGGGTTGGCGTATTTCGAGATTAGGATTTGTCACTCCGATTGACGGAGAGGTATCTCTGGGCCCTCTCGGTAATGCACATCACTTAAGCCTTGCAAGCATTGCAACTAATGAGTTAGTTGTGGGACGATGTATTACGGAACGAGCAAAGAGACTTGCTGGTAACGAGATTGAACTAGGTATTGAGATACCGACGATTGAATCTCGGGCAAGTAACATACCGATGACAAAGGGAACAACGTATGTTGTTGTGCGGTTTGACCGATAAAGATCTTCGTAGAATATGTATGAGCCAATATGAGCATCCATGTTCTGCTATTGGTTATTGACCGAAGACGTGTCTCGGTCATGTCTACATAGTTCTTGAACCCGTAGGGTCCGCACGCTTAACGTTATGATGACGATTATATTATGAGTTTATATGTTTTGATGTACCGAAGGTTGTTCGGAGTCCCGAATGTGATCAAGGACATGACAAGGAGTCTCGAAATGGTCGAGACATGAAGATTGATATATTGGAAGCATATGTTTGGATATCGGAAGTGTTCCGGGTGAAATCGGGACTTTACCGGAGTACCGGGAGGTTACCGGAACCCCCCGGGAGCTTAATGGGCCTATATGGGCCTTAGTGGAAATAGAGGGAAGGAAGGGGAGTGTGGGGCACACCTCCCCAAGGCCCAAACGAATTGGTTTAGGGCAAGGGGCCGGCCCCCTCTTTCCTTCTTCTCCTCTCTCTTTCCTTCTCCAGAATCCTATTCCAACTAGGAAAGGGGGGAAGTCCTACTCCCGGTGGGAGTAGGACTCCTCCTGGCGCGCTCTCTCCCTGGCCGGATGCACCCTCCCATTGCTCCTTTATATACGGGGGAGGGGGCACCCCATAGACACAACAATTGATCGTTTGATCTTTTAGCCGTGTGCGGTGCCCCCCTCCACCATAGCACACCTCGATATTACTGTAGCGGTGCTTAGGCGAAGCCCTACGTCGGTAGAACATCAATATCGTCACCACACCATCGTGCTGACGAAACTCTCCCTCAACACTCGGCTGGATCGGAGTTCGAGGGACGTCATTGGGCTGAACGTGTGCTGAACTCAGAGGTGCCGTACGTTCGGTACTTGATCGGTCGGATCGTGAAGACGTACGACTACATCAACCGCGTTGTGCTAACGCTTCTGCTTTCGGTCTAAGAGGGTACGTGGACAACACTCTCCCCTCTCGTTGCTATGCATCACCATGATCTTGCGTGTGCGTTGGATTTTTTTTTTTAAATTACTACGTTCCCCAACAGTGGCATCCGAGCCAGGTTTTATGCGTTGATGTTATATGCACAAGTAGAACACAAGTGAGTTGTGGGCAATACAAGTCATACTGCTTACCAGCATGTCACACTTTGGTTCGGCGGCATTGTTGGATGAAGCAGCCCGGACCGACATTACGCACACGCTTACACAAGACTGGTTTTACCGCTGTGCTATGCACACAGGTGACTAGCGGGTGTCAGTTTCTCCAACTTTAGTTGAACCGAGTGTGGCTATGCCCGGTCCTTGAGAAGGTTAAAACAACACTAACTTGACGAACTATCGTTGTGGTTTTGATGCGTAGGTAAGAACGGTTCTTGCTAAGCCCGTAGCAGCCACGTAAAACTTGCAACAACAAAGTAGAGGACGTCTAACTTGTTTTTGCAGGGCATGTTGTGATGTGATATGGTCAAGATGTGATGAGATATAAGTTGTTGTATAATATGATCATGTTTTGTTGAAGTTATCGGCAACTGGCAGAAGCCTTATGGTTGTCTCTTTGTTGCATAAGATGCAAGCGCAAAATAATTGCTTTACTTTGTCGCTATGCGATAGCAATAGTTGCAAGAGCAATAGTTGGCAAGACGACCATGTGACGACACATTGATATAGATCAAGATGATGGAGATCATGGTGTCATGCCGGTGACGATGGAAATCATGATGATGCTTCGGAGATGGAGATCACAAGCACAAGATGATGATGGCCATATCATATCACGTATATTGATTGCATGTGATGTTTATCTTTTATGCATCTTATCTTGCTTTGATTGACGGTAACATTATAAGATGATCTCTCACTAAATTTCAAGATAAAAGTGTTCTCCCTGAGTATGCACCATTGCCAAAGTTTGTCGTGCCCAGACACCATGTGATGATCGGGTGTGATAAGCTCTACGTCCATCTACAACGGGTGCAAGCCAATTTTGCACATGCAGAAATACTCGGGTTAAACTTGACGAGCCTAGCATACGCAAATATGGCCTCGGAACACTGGAGACCGAAAGGTCGAGCATGAATCATATAGTAGATACGATCAACATAGTGATGTTCACCATTGAAACTACTCCATCTCACGTGATGATCGGACATGGTTTAGTTGATATTGATCACGTGATCACTTAGAAGATTAGAGGGATGTCTTTCTAAGTGGGAGTTCTTAAGTAATATGATTAATTGAACTTAAATTTATCATGAACTTAGTCCTGGTAGTATTAGCATATCTATGTTGTAGATCAATAGCTCGCGTTTAGCTCCCCTGTTTTATTTTTGATATGTTCCTAGAGAAAACTAAGTTGAAAGATGTTAGTAGTAATGATGCGGATTGGATCCGTGATCTGAGGTTTATCCTCATTGCTGCACAGAAGAATTATGTCCTTCATGCACCACTAGGTGACAAACCTATTGCAGGAGCAGATGCAGATGTTATGATGACTACTTGATAGTTTAGTGCACCATGCTTAAACGGCTTAGAATCGGGACTTCAAAGACGTTTTGAACATCATGGACCATATGAGATGTTCTAGGAGTTGAAGTTAATATTTCAAGCAAATACCCGAGTTGAGAGATATGAAGTCTCCAACAAGTTCTATAGCTAAAAGATGGAGGAGAATAGCTCAAGTAGTGAGCATGTGCTCAGATTGTCTGGGTACTACAATCGCTTGAATCAAGTGGGAGTTAATCTTCCAGATAAAATAGTGATTGATAGAATTCTCTAGTCACCATCACCAAGTTAGTAGAACTTCATGATGAACTATAATATGCAAGGGATAACGGACACAATTCCCAAGCTCTTCGTGATGCTGAAATCGACGAAGGTAGAAATCAAGAAAAGCATCAAGTGTTGATGGTAAACAAAACCACTAGTTTCAAGTAAATGGACAAAAAGAAAGGGGAACTTCAAGAAGAATGGCAAGCAAGTTGCTGCTCAAGTGAAAAAACCCAAGTCCGGACCTAAGCCTGAAACTGTGTGCTTCTACTGCAAAGGGACTGGTCACTAGAAGCAGAACTACCCCAAGTAATTGGCGGATAAGAAGGATGGCAAAGTGATCATAGGTATATTTGATATACATGTTATTGATGTGTACTTTACTAGTGTTTATAGCAACCCCTCAGTATTTGATACTAGTTCAGTTGCTAAGAATAGTAACTCGAAACGGGAGTTGCTGAATGAACAGAGACTAGTTAAGGGTGAAGTGACGATGTGTATTGGAAATGGTTCCAAGATTGATATGATCATCATCGCACACTCCCTATACTTTCGGGATTAGTGTTAAACCTAAAATAAATGTTATTTCGTGTTTGCGTTGAGCATGAATATGATTGGATCATGTTTATTGCAATACAGTTATTCATGTAAGTTAGAGAATAATTGTTGTTCTGTTTACATGAATAAAACCTTCTATGGTCATACACCCAATGAAAATGGTTTGTTGGATCTCGATCATGGTGATACACATTTTCATAATATTGAAGCCAAAAGATGCAAAGTTAATAATGATAGTTTAACTTATTTGTGGCACTACAGTTTAGGTTATATTGGTGTAAAGCGCATGAAGAAAATCCATGCTGATGGGCTTTTGGAATCACTTGATTATGAATCAGTTGATGCTTGTGAACCATGCCTCATGGGCAAGATGACTAAGACTCCGTTCTCCGGAACAATGGAGCGAGCAACAGATTTGTTGGAAATCATACATACTGATGTATGTGGTCCAGTGAATATTGAGGCTCGCGGCATGTATCATTATTTTCTGATCTTCACAGACAATTTGAGCAGATATGAGTATATCTACTTGATGAAACACAAGTCTGAAACATTTGAAAAGTTCAAAGAATTTCAGAGTGAAGTGGAGAATCATCGTAACAAAAATAAAAGTTTCTACGATATGATCACAGAAGTAAAATATTTGAGTTACGAGTTTGGCCTTCAGTTAAAACAATGTGAAATAGTTTCACTACTCACGCCACCTGGAATACCACAATGTAATGGTGTGTTCGAACGTCATAGCCATACTTTATTAGATATAGTGCGATCTATGATGTCTCTTACCGATCTACCAATATCGTTTTGGGGTTATGCATTAGAGACGACTACATTCACGTTAAATAGGGCACCATCTAAATCCGTGGAGATGACACCATATGAACTATGGTTTGGCGAGAAACCTCAGTTGTCGTTTCTTAAAGTTTGGGACTGCGATGCTTATGTGAAAAAGTTTCAACATGATAAGCTCGAACCCAAATCGGAGAAGTAAATCTTCATAGGATACCCAAAAGAAACTATTGGGTACACCTTCTATCACAGATCCGAAGGCAAGATATTCGTTGCTGAGAATGGATCCTTTCTAGAGAAGGAGTTTCTCTCGAAAGAAGTGAGTGGGAGGAAAATGGAACTTGATAAGGTAATTGTACCTTCTCTCGAATTAGAAAATAGTTCATCATAGAAATCAGTTCCAGTGATGTCTACACCAACAAGAGAGGAAGTTAATGATGATGATCATGAAACTTCAGATCAAGTTACTACAAAACTTCGTAGATCAACCAGAGTGAGATCCGCACCAGAGTGGTATGGTAATCCTGTTCTGGAGGTCATGTTACTTGACCATGACGAACCTACGAACTATGAGGAAGCGATGATGAGCCCATATTCCGCAAAATGGTTTAAGGCCATGAAATCTGAGATGGGATCCATGTATAAGAACAAAGTATGGACTTTCATTGACTTGCCCGTTGATTGGTGAGCCATTGAGATTAAACGGATCTTCAAGAGGAAGACGGACGCCGATAGTAGTGTTACTATCTACAAAGCTAGAATTGTCGCAAAAGGTTTTCGACAAGTTCAAGGTGTTGACTACAATGAGAGTTTCTCACTCGTATCTATGCTTAAGTCTGTCCGAATCATGTTGGCAATTGCCGCATTTTATGAAATCTGGCAAATGGATAAACAAAACTACATTCCTTAATGGATTTATTAAAGAAGAGTTGTATATGATGCAACCAGAAGGTTTTGTCAATCCTAAAGGTGCTAACAAAATATGCAAGCTCCAGCGATCCATCTATGGGCTGGTGCAAGCATCTCGGAGTTGGAATATACGCTTTGATGAGTTGATCAATGCATATAGTTTTATACAGACTTATGGTGAAGCCTGTATTTACAAGAAAGTGAGTGGGAGCACTACAGCGTTTCTAATAAGTATATGTGAGTGACATATTGTTGATCAGAAATAATGTAGGATTTTCTGGAAAGCATAAAGGAGTATTTGAGAGGAGTTTTTCAAAGAAAGACCTCGGTGAAGCTGCTTACATATTGAGCATCAAGATCTGTAGAGATAGATCAAGACGCTTGAAAGTTTTTTCAATGAGTACATACCTTGACAAGATTTTGAAGTAGTTCAAAATGGAACAGTCAAAGAAAGAGTTCTTGCTTGTGTTACAAGGTTTGAAATTAAGTCAGACTCTAAGCCCGACCACGGCAGAAGATAGGAAGAGAATGAAAGTCATTCCCTATGCCTCAGCCATAGGTTCTATAAAGTATGCCATGCTGTGTACTAGATCTATCGTATACCCTACACTGTGTTTAGCAAGGGAGTACAATAGTGATATAGGAGTAGATCACTGACAGCGGTCAAAAATTATCCTTACTGGCATAAGGATATATTTCTTGATTATGGAGGTACAAAAGGTTCGTCGTAAAGGGTTACGTCGATGCAAATTTTGACACTGATCCAGATGATTCTAAGTCTCAATCTGGATGCATATTGAAAGTGGGAGTAATTAGCTAGAGTAGCCCCGTGCAGAGCATTGCTGACATAGAAATTTGCAAAATACATACGGATCTGAATGTGGCAGGCCCATTGACTAAACTTCTCTCACAAGCAAATCATGAACACACCTAAGTACTCTTTGGGTATTAATCACATAGCAATGTGAACTAGATTATTGACTCTAGTAAACCCTTTGGGTGTTGGTCACATGACGATGTGAACTATGGGTGTTAATCACATGGTGATGTGAACTATTGATGTTAAATCACATGGCGATGTGATCTAGATTATTGACTCTAGTGCAAGTGGGAGACTGGAGGGAATATGCCCTAGAGGCAATAATAAATTTATTATTTATTTCCTTATCTCATGATAAATTTTTATTATTCATGCTAGAATTGTATTAACCGGAAACATAATACATGTGTGAAAACATAGACAAACAGATTGTCACTAGTATGCCTCTACTTGACTAGCTCGTTGATAAAAGATGGTTATGTTTCCTAACCATAGACATGAGTTGTCATTTGATTAATGGGGTCACATCATTAGGAGAATGATGTGATTGACATGACCCATTCCGTTAGCTTAGCACACACGATTGTTTAGTATTCTGCTATTGCTTTCTTCATGACTTATACATGTTCCTATGACTATGAGATTATGCAACTCCCGTTTACCGGAGGAACACTTTGTGTGCTACCAAACGTCACAACATAACTGGGTGATTATAAAGGTGCTCTATAGGTGTCTCCAAAGGTACTTGTTGGGTTGGCGTATTTCGAGATTAGGATTTGTCACTCCGATTGTCGGAGAGGTATCTCTGGGCCCTATCGGCAATGCACATCACTTAAGCCTTGCAAGCATTGCAACTAATGAGTTAGTTGTGGGATGATTTATTACGGAACAAGTAAAGAGACTTGCTAGTAACGAGACTGAACTAGGTATTGAGATACCGACGATTGAATCTCGGGCAAGTAACATAACGATGACAAAGGGAACAACGTATGTTGTTGTGCGGTTTGACCGATAAAGATCTTCGTAGAATATGTGGAAGCCAATATGAGCATCCAGGTTCCGCTATTGGTTACTGACCGGAGACGTGTCTCGGTCATGTCTACATAGTTCTCGAACCCGTAGGGTCCCCACGCTTAACATTACGATGACGGTTATATTATGAGTTTATAATTTTTGATGTACCGAAGGTTGTTCGGAGTCCCGGATGTGATCAAGGACGTGACGAGGAGTCTCGAAATGGTCGATACATGAAGATTGATATATTGGAAGCCTATGTTTGGATGTCGGAAGTGTTCTGGGCGAAATCGGGACTTTACCGGAGTACCGGGAGGTTACCGGAACCCCCCGGGAGCTTAATGGGCCCATATGGGCCTTAGTGGAAATAGAGGGAAGCAAGGGGAATGTTGGCAAGGGGGGCCGGCCCCTCTTTCCTTCTTCTCCTCTCTCTTTCCTTCTCCCGAATCCTATTCCAACTAGGAAATGGGGGGGGGAGAGTAGGACTCCTCCTGGTGCGCCCTCTCCCTGGCCGGCCGCACCCCCCTTGCTCCTTTATATACGGGGGCAAGGGGCACCCCATAGACACAACAATTGATCGTTTGATCCTTTAGCCGTGTGCGGTGCCCCCCTCCACCATAGTCCACCTCGATATTACTGTAGCGGTGCTTAGGCGAAGCCCTACGTCGGTAGACCATCCACATCGTCACCACACCATCGTGCTAACGAAACTCTCCCTCAACACTCGGCTGGATCGGAGTTCGAGGGACGTCATCGGGCTGAACGTGTGCTGAACTCGGAGGTGCCGTGCGTTCGGTACTTGATCAGTCGGATCGTGAAGACCTACGACTACATCAACCGCGTTTGGCTAACGCTTCCGCTTTCGGTCTACGAGGGTACGTGGACAACACTCTCCCCTCTCGTTGCTATGCATCACCATGATCTTGCGCGTGCGTAGGATTTTTTTTTGAAATTACTACGTTCCCCAACACTGTCGAAGGGGGATTTGATCATGGAGGGCCTCTACATCAACCTTGCTGCCTTTCCACTGAAGCGTGAGTAGTTTACCACAGACCTACGGGTCCATAGCTAGTAGCTAGATGGCTTCTTCTCTCTCTCTCTTTGATCTTCAATACAATGTTCTCCTCGATGTTCTTGGAGATCAATCTTATGTAATACCTTTTTGTAGTGTGTTTGTCGAGATCCGATGAATTGTGGATTTATGATCAGTTTATCTATGAATATTATTTGAGTCTTCTATGAACTCTTTTATGCATGATTAAGATATATTTGTATTTCTCTTCGAACTATCGATTTGGTTTGGCCAACTAGATTGGTTTTTCTTGCAATGGGAGAGGAGCTTAGTTTTGGGTTCAATCTTGTGGTGTCCTCGCCCAGTGACAGAAGGGGTCGAGGATAAAAAGATGGGGCTTATATCATATTACTTGAGTTTATCCCTCTACATCATGTCATCTTACTTAAAGCGTTACTATGTTCTTATGAACTTAATACTCTAGATGCATGCTAGATAGCGGTCGATGTGTGGAGTAATAGTAGTAGATGCAGGATCATTTCGGTCTAGTTGTCACGGCTGTGGTGCCTATATTCATGATCATTGCCTTAGATATCGTCATAACTATGCGATTTTCTATCAATTGCTCGACATTAATTTTTTTTACCCACAATATGTTTTCTTTCAAGAGAGAGGCGTCTAGTGAAACCTATGGCCCCCGGGTCTATTTTCCATCATATATTTTCAGATCTATTAACCCAAAAACCCAAAAATACCTTGCTGCAATTTATTTATATTTACTTTAGTTTGCTCCATTATTTATCTTTTATACCTATCTCTATCAGATCTCACTCTTGTTCGTGAGCGTGTAGGGGTTGACAACCCCTTTTTGACGTTGTGTGCAAGTGTTTGTTTGTTTGTGCAGGTGCTTATATTGGGGACTTGCTTGTGCATCCTACTGGATTGATACCTTGGTTCTTAACCGAGGGAAATACTTATCTCTACTTCACTGCATCACCCTTTCCTCTTCAAGGGAAAAATCAACGCAAGCTCAAGAAGTAGAAGGAAGAATTTCTAGCGCTGTTGCCAAAGAGGTTCTACATAAAGCCTACCAAGTACCCATCATAAACTCTCATCTCTTGCACTTACATTATTTTCCACTTGCCTCTCATTTTCCTCTCCCCCACATCTAAAACGTTTTCAAAAAAAATACTAAAATATTTGCCTTTTTATTTGCCCTTCTTTTGTTCGTCCTTTTTCGTTTGCTTGTTTGCTAGATTGCTTTCTTGTCATCATGTATGAATCTGGGGAGGTTATCATTGCAAAAGATAGTAATAATCTTGAGGGAAATTTTGATGACTTTGCTAATAACAATCCTCATGAAGAACCTACTATCATGCATACTAAAAAACTCCGCGTGGGTAGCAGTAATATTATTGGAAAAGGGGTTATTCAAGATTTCTTCACTTGTGCCGGTACATTACCTATGCTAGGAGGGTCAATTCTCAATAAAACAATTAGCATTGTGGATGCAATATCTTTGCTTATAGTAGAATTTGAAAGACAATTTGTTCACATGCATCCATGCATACAAAGGCTTTTACTAGAATTTTTAGTTCATGGTCCTTCCGTTAAGCGTGTCACCACTATATTTTTAGTTCACGAGTTTAGGTTCATCACGAAAGAAGCCAGTGAAATATTTGCTCATTACAATATTAATGGTGGTTGTCCTCCTATAGAAGAGATCCTTTTTAAAGGAAGTAGGATATTACAATCTCCAGATTATGCTGCTTACAATGAAAACCTAAGAAAGAAGGTCCCTACCGATGTTTTGATTGATAAAATTTCTGAACTTAATGATAATTTTTCTATACAAAATAACTGATTAGAGTTTGAGCTTAGCGATAAACTTAGGGAGTTCAATCAAAGGAATGTCTACAATGAAGAGATAGTTATTAATTACAAAGGGCCAAAAGAGGAACCTATTCCTCCCAAACTTGATCTTATAGATCCTTACCCTATTAAATATAGCCCCTTTGATTATTTTTGCTTACCACAAAGAAAGCTTGCGGATGAGAGGAGGGAGTATGAGATGAGCATGGATGATCTCCCTCACTTACATTACAATACTCAGATCTATGTTTTATGCCTAGGTAGGGGCATTAAACAATAGCGCTTGTTGGGAGGCAACCCAATTTTATTTTGTGTTTTTTTGTTTTCGGTTCTGTTCTTCAATAAATACATATTATTACTTCTGTAGTAATTGTGTTTCGGTGTTTCAGTTAGTGTTTGAGCCAAGTAAGACCTTTGGGATGGTCTATGGTGATAGTTGATTTGATTTTGCTGAAAAACAGTAACTTTTGCGCCTAGTAACAGAATTGATTTGAGCTGCTGGAACGTGATAAATTTTTGAATTTTTCTACACAAGACTGATATACAAATTTATCAGATCTATCTATCTATCTATATCTATCTATCTATATCTATCTATCTATCTATCTATCTATATCTATCTTTCTATCTATCTATCTATCTATCTATACCTATACTAATTACCGACTCCCAATAAATTCCCACGTTAATTAGATTTTACGAGCCGTTGATCTGGTGGGGCCGAATTATTACGGTGTAGATCGATTCATGAAATACTCCGTAAAAAACTTAGTTCTAATTAGTACTACAATTTATAATCCATCTAAACATCTAAACCATCTATCTATACCTCTATATACCTATACTAATTACCGACTCCCAATAAATTCCCATGTTAATTAGATTTTACGAGCCGTTAATCTGGTGGGGCCGAATTATTACGGTGTAGATCGATTCATGAAATCCTCCATAAAAAAACTTAGTTCTAATTAATACTACAATTTATAATCCATCTAAACATCTAAACCATTGGATCACCAAGATTAGTGGCGGAGTTGTCCCTTGGTTCCATTACCCTAATCTCCCGGTCTAACAGGTCTCCTATCCTCGATCATATTCCCCACATGTCGCCGCCACGACAAAGCCATGGCTTCTCTTTCTCCCTCACAACCCTGCCTCTTCCTGTAACCTAAATCATCAAAGACCAGTCATCTCATATTTTGAGCAAAAACAAACTACTCTCCAGGACGTAGCAAGTTGATTCTTTTTGCCATTGATTTAAAGGGAAGAAATGTTCGTTTTCATCCCGTTGGGGCTAATCTGTTCGTGGTTCAAGCTTCTTGCCTCGGCGACTGGGAACGTATCATGGAACAAGGTCCTTGGTTATTCAGAAATTGCGCTATTCTATTAAGTCCCTATGATGGGTTTAGTATTGCCGAGGAGATGAGTATTGTGTATATGCCGATATGGCTTCAGATCCATAAGTTACCGGATGGTTACTGCAAGAAAGTGTTCATGGAGAAGCTGTTAAATAATGCCGGGAAGATCCTTGACATGAGACTGAATGGAAATATTAGAGGAGATTATGTTAGGGTTCGTGTTTGCCATGACGTGAGACTGCCGCTGAGTAAATATGTTAGTATTGTTAAGGGCAAGGAAAGACAAGTGTTCTTGGTTAGATACGAGAAACTCGCAAAGTTTTGTAAGGTATGCGGCCTTGTTGGCCATGATTACAAGGAGTGCGGCTCTGGCATTCACGAGTTAAATAACATGAAGTTTGGGGATTTGTTATATGCAGATCCACCAAATAAATTACGTATGGATGCTGTTCCTAGCAACTGGAATAGTGGTGTCTCTTCGTCTGGGCTTGCTACAGCCGGGCATGATGGTGTTCCTGGTTTTGGACGTGATGCTATTGCTAATAAGGACCTGATTCCTGAGATGTCTGTTAGAGCTACAAGTCAAAGCGAAGTTCCTGCAGTTTTTATGGAGTTGGACAAAGAGGCGAGGAAACATCTGAACTTAGAGGCCGTGGAAAATGGTGATCTGTGCGCAGGTTCTCAAGTTGCTGTTATTGCACTAAAAGAGGGTAAGGACGAGGATCCTGGTCACGGCCTTGTTGATCTTAGTGTTGCCTCCATGGACCTGGATAAGAATGCTCGTAAGAGGTTGTTGCCGGTGGAGCACCCTGTTCATGGTGCTGCTACGGCGGTTGTGCTGGCTATTATAGAGGGTAAAGGAGAGGACCTAGTCGAGTCCCCGACGTCGAGTACAAACGGCAAACGACCAAAGGTGGATACAGTTGTGGTGGATAAAGAAATTTGTTTGGCGGGCTCCATAGAGGAGGTCCGCCAGGATCAATGAGTCTCCTTGTTTGGAACTGCCGGGGGCGGGGAACCGCCGGACAGTTCGAGAGGTGTTGGCTCTCGCAAAAGCCAACGTCCCCAGTTTTGTCTTTCTTAGCGAGACAAGACAAGTGTCGGAGAAGATGGAGAAACTAAAGTGGATACTTGGTATGAAGGGATTTTGTGGTGTGGATTGTGAAGGTCAGAGCGGTGGGTTAGCTCTGTTTTCGGATGAATCTTTGCAAGTAACTGTGCGGGACAAGTGTAAACGGTACATTGATGTGGATATAGCTGATGTGAGCAACGATCTTAGCTGGAGGATGACGTTTGTTTATGGCGAGCCTCGGGTGGAACATCGACAACGGATGTGGGATCATCTCGTTGCCTTGCGGGCTGCGTCCCAGGATCCATGGTTAGTTTGTGGGGATTTCAACGAAGCACTTTGGCAACATGAACATCTTTCGTGTTCGCCTCGCTCTAAAAGTCAAATGATGGCGTTTCAGGATTGCCTTGATATTTGTGAGATTGTTGATCTTGGTTTCAGTGGGCCTCCGTTGACATATGATAATGGCCAACAAGGCAGCAGGAATGTTCGCGTGAGACTGGATCGGGCATGTGCTGATGAGGCCTGGCGGGACTTATTTCCTTTGTCCAGGGTCTCTCACTTTGCGTCATCGTGTTCGGACCACTGCCCAATATTGGTTCGGCTAACCGTGGATGATTCACATTAGGGTAGGCCTGCGCCCTGATATGAAATAATGTGGGAGCGCCATCTGGCCCTTCCGAATATGATAGCAGATACTTGGAATAAGTCAAAGCCGGATGGAAATCTCGGCTCTGTGTGTGTGTCATTGAAGGAGATGATGGATAGTTTACGAGATTGGAGCAAGGAGCACTTTGGTAATGTGACCAAGGACATTGAGCGTCTCCGTGAGGAGCTGGCAGCTCTACAAATTAATAATGCCGATCCGCATGTGATTCGGCAGAAGATGAGCCAGCTTGATGAACTATTATATCGCGAGGAGATGCTCTGGTTACAGCGTTCTAGGATTACGTGGCTAAAAGAGGGTGAGCGGAATACAAAATATTTTTTAGGCGTGCTGTTTGGAGAGCCAGACGGAATTATATCCGAAGGCTGCGTAAGGTGGATGGTTCATGGTGCAACGTCCCTACTGAGATGGAACGGATGACATCATCATATTTTTAGGAACTTTATACAAGGACCCCACCCTCAATCCTGGGCCGGTATTGGATTGTATTGAGTCCAGGGTCACTAGTGACATGAATGAATCTTTATGTGCCCCGTTTTCTGAGAAGGAGATTTCAGATGCACTTTTTCAGATCGGTCCGTTAAAAGCACCTGGTGCAGATGGTTTTCCGGCAAGGTTCTATCAGCGTAACTGGGCGGTGCTGAAACAGGAAATTGTTGCTGCAGTACTGGATTTTTTTGCTACAGGTATTATGCCAGAAGGAGTTAATGATACGGCTATTGTTTTAATTCCCAAAGTTTCCCATCCTAGTGACTTGAAGGAATTCAGACCAATAAGCTTATGTAACATGGTGTATAAGATTGTATCTAAGTGCTTGGTTAACCGGTTGCGGCCTATTCTCACGGATATTATATCGGAGAACCAGAGTGCTTTTATTCCTGGCAGACTTATTACGGATAATTCAGTTATTGCCTTTGAGTGCATTCACTATATTCAATCACTAAAGGTAAACTCTCCGGTTGTTTGTGCTTATAAGTTGGACCTTTCCAAGGCGTTTGATCATGTGGATTGGGATTTTTTTGGAAAAGGCACTTTAGAAGTGGGATTTTTCGTCACTATGGATTTCTCGTTTTATGGCTTGCGTGACATCGGTTAAGTACTCGGTGAAGTTTAATGGGAAATTGTTACAATCTTTTTCTCCAACACATGGGTTGCGTCAAGGTGACCCTTTGTCCCCGTTTTTATTTTTATTTGTTGCTGATGCGCTTTCTGCTCTGATCAACAAATCAGTTGTTGAGGAGGGACTAGAAGGGGCCAAAATTTGTCGGAATGCCCCGGTGATTTCTCACCTACTGTTTGCGGATGATTCCATGTTATTTTTCCGAGCTTCTAGTCAACAGGCAATTATTGTGAAAGGTTTGTTGAACATCTATGCGTCGGCGACAGGTCAACTTGTAACATCCCACATTTTCAATTTGGAATGTTATGCACTAGATCATCATGCATATCATATTTTCTTGCATTTTGCCGATCCTAGAAATTTCACGCAACTCAAGGACCCTCGGAGAGAGTTGGAGATTTCGTCTTTTTCATATTTGAGTCCTCTCAAATTTTGAAGAAAGGATCATTGGATTTGTCGGAGTCTTATTTGCCTTTTATTTGGATAAGGAAAAATGCGTGTTTTCAAAAGTTGCATCTTAGGCCCGGAGAAAAGTTCATTTTGTTCGACTCATTTTTAGGAGTCGGGGAAAATTTACTTTCGAAGTTTTGGAGTTCGTTTAGTTCTCTTTTCTATTTTTTTCTTCTGCTCGTGAAACCGTTTAAAAAAATCCTGCAGCGCCTTGGGCCAAGGGCCCAGCCGGCCGGCCAGGAGGCCACCGCGCGCGCGCCAGGCGCCTGGCGCCTGGGAGCCGCCGCCGCCGCTGGAGTCCTTCTAGGACTCCACTTGTTTGTTTTTTTAGGATTCCTGTCCTATTCCTTTTCCTACTCTATTTCTTGCCCCCTACCCCAAGTCTCCTCTCCCCTCACCTATATAAATACTCACCCCCCTCTAAATCCCACATCAAACCCCCAAGCCCCAAGCCGCGCCTTGCCCCGCGCCGCCACCGCACCTTGCCGCGCCGCTGCCCTGCGTCACCGCTGCCGCCGCCCTGCATCACGCGCCGCCGCCGCGCCTTGCCCCACGCCGCCGCCTTTAGCCGCCACCGCCGCCCTTGCTCGCCGCCGCCGGAGCCCCTCGCCGGAGACCTCTCCGAGGTACCGCGCCGCATCTCTTTCTTTTCCGCGGATCGGTTTTCTTCTAAATCGTTCCATTTCTTCTCTAAACTGTTCTGGTTTTCTAGATCGGTTTTTCGTTCGGTTTTCTTTTCTCGGAACCCTAGATCGGTTCCGTCCTCTTTTCCGATTTAGTTGCCCGAGACCGTTCGCCGGACCGTTCGTCCTAACGAATGTGATCACCGGATTCTTCTAGGTTAACGAACGTCCATCCGTTCAACCGTTCTTCTTTTTCTTTTCGCCGGATTTATTCCGCGATCGCGATCTCAGATCCGATCTTCTTTCTAGTCTATCTTCTCGCCCGTTTATCGGAATCAGGTGATTCAAGCGCCTGGAGTTTCGTTTTGAAACCGCCGTTCCGAATAATCAATTTTAACTAAGTTTTGCTACGGTAAAATTTGACCTAGATTCAACTTGCTAGAACCGAGTTGTTTTCTTCCGCCGTTTGTTTTCGGTTTCTTTGATCGGTTCTTTCTTTGCAACCGGAGTTCTTAAGTTGAACTATCTGGTTCGATCTCTTGTTCGAGTTTTACCTGTGCATTAGATGAGTACTTATTGTATGCTTGTTGTTTGTCTGCGATAGATTACCCGGATTGCGCCGCCTATTACTTCGAATCTTTAGGACTCGCGGATCATCAGCAAGGCAAGTAACACTTTGATCATACCTTTTCTACAACCCAGTTTTATTGCATTAGATCCATCCTCACACATTGCATGATTAGGATCTAATTAAATTGTGGGATGGGAAGTAGATGAGGTAGTACCTATTACCTGTTATTATGAAACCTTTGGGAGTTACTTCTACGTTTGCTTATTATGCCATGCTATGCTAGTAGACGTGGATTGGGTGAGTGATATCCATGACCGATGTGATATTGATAATTTTAATGGTTTATCTAAGGTGGCAACTTAAACACACATCTGGGTGGATTGAGGCACCTGATGTCTATTAGGACTTGCCTGTTTTATTTTGGACCGCCACCCAGGCTCAAAGGGATCATAAGATCTTTCATGCTAAATACTTACGTGTGCAGCCACAAGCCATTATGGGCTCTGGCATAGTTGACTAAGTCGTGCGAACTCTTATAGGGGTAGACTAGCAGATGTAGGGGATGTAGGTGGTACGGTCTACTCCATCGTAAGGTGCTAGCGCTTCTGAAAGACTATGTCTCGGTCATCCGTTTCTCAAACACCAGTAGTGCGAGAAAACCAACGGAGGCGATCGAGTCTTGTGGGGAAAAGTGCGCAAACCTCTGCAGAGTGTACCAAACTAATCATGATTAGCCGTGTCCCCGGTGATGGACAATCTTGAGTATCTAGCACTTGAATATCATGTGAATCTCATCATGTTACTTCTAATTAATATTGTTGGGTTTTAATTGTTCACTTTTAATTGGGATTGAAAATGCTGTCAACCATTCTCAATGCTTAACAACCACCATGATAGTTAAATAAATTTATTCCTTTGCAGTAGGGAAAAATTGGCTTTACGCAAAACAGTAACCATAGAGCTTTCCACCAGCCAAATATGCATATAGTTTAGCTGTTACATTCCATTACTCTCTATGTGTTACCTTGCGAGCATATTCCATGTGCTGACCCGTTTCGGGCTGCAACGTTAATGTTGCAGACTTTTCAGACGACGATTAAGGTGCTTTTAGGTCGTGGTTCTATACTCAGTGATGCCGTTGGAGTTGATGGACCCATTTATCTTCCAAGTCTTCCGCTGTTATCGATATTAGATGGCCTTAAGCCATATTATTGTAATAAGTTCTCTTCAGAGACATCGATGTAATAAGTGTGTGATTGCCACTCTGCTATAAATCCTTCGATGTACTGTGTGGTGTCAGCATTACTGATCCAGGGATGACACCGGAGCACAGTAGACTTGATCCATTCGGGTCGGGTCGCCACAAAGATGGTATCAGAGCACACGCTGACTGTAGGACACGACCACTAAGTTAAAGCCATAGATCACTATTCTGTCCTCATTTTCTAACTCCTCATCTTTTCTACTCTTTAGGATGAAGGACGCGAAGATTAAGTACGCTCAACCGGATGAAGGCACACCTTTTGGATTTCACTTGAAGGAAGTCACCAAGTACCTAAACATTGGATTACCAAGTTTCACGAGAACTTTCAACGCCACTTTGCCTGAAGAGGAGCGCTGTAAGATTCAAGCTCACGTGCCGGGAAGAACATTCGCACCAATCACGAAGCCCATAGATAGTGTTTTCAATGCACCAACTTGGAGTCTAGGAAAGAGCATGGCAGCCCATATCACCATAGGAGGCATTGGAGAAGTTTATCAAGAAGACCTCAAGGACACTATCTACCAGATTTGCGGACGCCGAGACGAACAATGGGAGTTAGTCACCACTAAGAAGGATAGATCCATTGCAGCATTCATCCAGGAGTTAAACCAGCACATTCGACGCCACGAGAACTAGATGTGCAATGATATGATGGAGTTGAAGAATGCGAAGACAAGGATCATCGAGCTAGAAGGAGAACTGAAGGCTACACGCAAGGACTACATGGACGAGATCGTAGCTCTAGCAAGGCACAACTGCGATCTTAAGCAAGAGATTGAAGAACTCAAGAGGAAGTTAGCATCCAAGGAGGAAGACGAGTACGTCGCATGTCCGGACAATTACATCATCATCGACGACACCGATTCAGATCCAACTGAACCCAACTTTGACGACGAAGCTGGAGCGGACATCATGGAGTCTTCCACCGGTTCAAATTTTTAGATGACCACCAACTATTAGTAGTATTTCCCCCATGTATACACTATAGTTCGAGCACTTTTGCGATAGCTAGATCGATTGTAAGCCCTTGTTTGATTGAATGAAGTGATTTTGTGTGAATTTGCTCATGTGCATTGGGGTAGTGTTTTCTCTTTAGACCTCATTCTATTCTTATATCTCTTCTTTTCTAAACCCTCGGATGCCTCCGAGACGTGACAATGGATTTCCACCGGAGCTCACTCAGTTGATCCAACAGCAGAATCAGTTGATGCAGATGTTAGTTCAGAACCAGCAAAACAACAACAACAACAACAACCCACCACCACCACCACCTGTTGACCACTTAGCCCGTTTCCTTAGGCTAAATCCACCGGTGTTTTCTAGTAGCACCGAGCCGATAGTAGCAGACGATTGGCTCCGCAAGATAGGAAGGGAGTTGACCACTCCAGGATGCACAGATGCGGAGAAAGTGAAGTTTGCCGCACATCAGTTAGAAGGACCCGCGGCAGCATGGTGGGAGAATTTCACAACCACTTTCCCAGTTGACACCGTCACATGGGATTAGTTTCAGCAAGCTTTCCGCACTGCACATGTTTCAGCAGGAGCTATGGCCATGAAGAAGCGTGAGTTTCGCAACTTACGCCAAGGAGGAAGGACAGTTGGCCAGTATGTTGACGACTTTAGCAAGTTAGCACGTTATGCCCCAGATGACGTTGCTACGGATGCAGCTAAGCAGGAGAAGTTTCTGGAAGGATTAAATGATGAGTTAAGCATGCAGTTGGTGGTAGCAAGTTTCAGAAACTACCAGGAGTTGGTAGATCGTGCCATCATGATTGAAGGGAAGCAGCAGATTGAGAACCGCAAGAGGAAGTATGGACAGGGGAAGTATAACTCTGGAGCCCAGCAGAAGCCCCGTTTTACCCCTAAATCGGGATTTCAGTTTCAGCATACCCATGGAGGAGGTAGTTCGCACAACCACAATGGCCACAAGAATGGAAATGGGAATGGAGGAAGCAACGGTCAGAAACGAACCACCCCATCAACCCCATCCAAGAGAGACCTGAGTCAAGTCACCTGTTTCAAGTGTTCCAAGACCGGACATTATGCTAATGAATGTCCTGAAGGCCAGAATGGAAATGGCAATGGAAGCTTTGGGAAGAAGCCAAACCCTTTCAATAGGGGACAGGTGAACCACGTTAGCGTGGAGGAGGTTGAAGATCAGCCTGATGCAGTGATCGGTAAGTTTTTGGTTAAGTCATTTACCGCACTCGTTATTTTCGATACTGGTGCATCGCATTCATACATATCAAGGGGATTCGTGGATAAATATAACCTGCCAACCCAAGCCCTTAGGTCACCCATGTTAGTAAGCTCACCAGGAGCGGAGTTTATGGCTAGACGATGGTGTGATCGGTTACCATTAAGGATTGGTAACTATGTTTTTCCCTCCGACCTAGTAGTACTGGAATCTCAAGGATTGGATGTGATATTAGGCATGGATTGGTTGTCGATGTATGGAGGAAACCTCGATTGCGCTAGTAAGTCAATTTTGCTTACAACGCCAGAAGGAATAAGGATCAAGTATGTATCCCGGCATGTGCCAAATAGGACACAAGTAAATTGCCTGACAGGAGTCGTGCAGGAGGAAGTACCAGTGGTAAAGGATTTTCCTGATGTATTTCCTGAAGAGTTGCCAGGCATGCCACCGGATAGAGACATTGAGTTTCTGATTGAGTTGTTGCCAGGTACAGGCCCAATATCAAAGAGACCATACTGGATGCCAGCAAAGGATTTGGTGGAAATTAAGAATCAGATTAAGGAGTTATTGGAGAAAGGTTACATTTGCCCAAGTTCTTCGCCTTGGGGATCACCCGTACTTCTAGTGGAGAAGAAGGATGGATCATTAAGGATGGTTGTTGATTATCGTGGATTGAATGAAGTAACCATCAAGAACAAGTATCCACTGCCAATGATTAATGATCTGTTTGATCGTTTGCAAGGAGCTAAAGTGTTTTCCAAGATCGATTTGCGATCAGGGTACCACCAGTTGAAGATTCGAGAGCAGGACATACCTAAGACAGCATTCACCACAAGATATGGACTGTATGAGTATACCGTTATGTCATTTGGATTGACTAACGCGCCTGCCTATTTTATGAACATGATGAACAAGGTGTTTATGGAGTTTTTGGACAAGTTCGTCGTAGTGTTCATTGATGATATCCTGGTTTATTCGAAGAATGAAGAAGAGCATAAGGAACATTTGCGTTTGGTTTTGGAGAAACTAAGGGAACATCAGTTATATGCCAAATTTAGCAAATGTGAGTTTTGGTTGAAGGAAGTAGGATTCCTCGGACACGTTATATCCGGAGAAGGGATAGCAGTTGACCCCGCAAAGGTTGAGACCGTAACCGAATGGGAAGCACCAACGACAGTTGGAGAGATCCGGAGTTTTCTTGGACTCGCAGGATACTACCGGAGATTCATTGAGAACTTTTCAAAGATTGAGAAGCCTATGACGGAGTTGTTGAAGAAGGATACCAAGTTCAATTGGACTGAGGAGTGTGAGGCTAGTTTCCATGAGTTGAAGAAATGATTGGTTACCTCACCAGTGTTGATTTTGCCAGATCAGACCAAGGATTATGAGGTGTATTGCGACGCTTCACGTCGAGGACTTGGAGCAGTGCTTATGCAGGAAGGGAGAGTTGTTTCGTATGCTTCACGACAACTAAAGCCTCATGAGTTGAATTATGCCACACATTATTTGGAGTTAGCAGCCGTAGTGCATGCATTGAAGACATGGAGACATTTCCTCATTGGAAATCATTGTGAGGTGTACACGGATCATAAGAGTTTGAAGTACATTTTCACGCAGAAGGAGTTGAATCTCAGACAAAGGAGATGGTTGGAGCTCATCAAGGATTACGATATGAGATTGCATTACCATCCCGGAAAAGCTAATATAGTAGCTGACGCATTGAGCCGTAAGAGCCATGTCAATACGTTAATGACGGGAGGAAATACCCCGGGAGTTAGCAGAAAACCTTCGTGAGCTATGTTTGGAGATAGTACCGAAAGGCTATGTAGCAGCCTTGGAGATTCAATCAACATTGATGGATAAAATTAGAGAAGCTCAGAAATCTGACAAGGAAATTGCTGCTATAAAGGAGAAACTAAGCAAAGGAAAAGCGCAGGGATTTCATGAGGATGAGCACGATACCCTATGGTTTGAGGACCGTGTTTATGTGCCAAATGACCCGGAGATCAGGAAGTTGATTTTGCAAGAGGCACATGATTCACCATATTCGATTCACCCAGGAAATACCAAGATGTATTTGGATTTGAAGGAAACATTTTGGTGGACCGGAATGAAGAAGGATATTGCAGCATATGTAGCAGTTTGTGACGTATGTCATAGAGTAAAGGCAGAACATCAGAAGCCTGCTGGATTGTTACAACCATTGCCGATACCCGAATGGAAGTGGGATAGGATAGGCATGGATTTTATCACAGGAATACCCTGGACGAAGGCAGGATATGACTCGATATGGGTAGTAGTTGATCGTTTGACGAAGGTAGCACATTTCATTCCAGTTAAGACCACTTACACCAGTGCTAAGTTGGCAAAGATATACATGACTAGGATCATTTGTTTGCATGGAGTTCCAAGGAGTATTGTATCAGATAGAGGAACCCAATTTACCTCAAAGTTTTGGAATCAGTTGCATGAAACTTTGGGAACTAGGCTAGAGTTCAGCACCGCTTTTCATCCGCAGACAGATGGACAGACAGAAAGAGTCAATCAGATTTTGGAAGATATGCTGAGAGCTTGTGCACTAGATTATGGATCTAGTTGGGACGATAATTTGCCGTATGCGGAGTTTTCTTATAACAACAGTTACCAAACCAGTCTGAAGATGGCACCTTTCGAAGCTTTATATGGAAGGAGGTGCAGGACGCTGTTGTCATGGGACGAAGTTGGAGACCGACAATTCTTTGGACCAGATTTGATTAAGGAGTCTGAACAGAAAGTTAAGTTGATTCGCGATAGGCTCAAGGTAGCCCAGTCCAAGCAGAAGAGCTACGCAGACTCTAAATGCAAGGAGACAGTTTACGAAACCGGAGACAAAGTTTATCTCCGAGTATCCCCACTTCGAGGAGTTAAGCGCTTTGGAGTTAAGGGAAAATTAGCACCGCGTTTCATTGGACCATATAAGATCTTGCAACGTATGGGAGAAGTCGCTTATAAGTTGGAATTACCAGAAGGACTGTCAGGAGTTCATGACGTATTCCAAGTTTCTCAGCTGAAGAAATGTCACGCCGAGATGGCGGAGGTACCATTAAGAGATACAGTGCCGCTTGAAGCGATTCAGTTGAAGGACGACTTAACGTATGAAGAGAAACCAGTCAAGATTCTCGGGTTTGCTAGTAGAGTTACCCGCAACAAGGTTATCAAGCTTTGCAAAGTTCAGTGGAACCACCACTCAGAGGATGAAGCCACCTGGGAGGGAGAAGAAGATTTGTTCAAGGACCATCCTCACCTATTTTCTAGCCAACCCGAATCTCGAGGGTGAGATTCATCTTAAGGGGGGTAGGTTTGTAACATCCCAAATTTTCAATTTGGAATGTTATGCACTAGATCATCATGCATATCATATTTTCTTGCATTTTGCCGATCCTAGAAATTTCACGCAACTCAAGGACCCTCAGAGAGAGTTGGAGATTTTGTCTTTTTCATATTTGAGTCCTCTCAAATTTTGAAGAAAGGATCATTGGATTTGTCGGAGTCTTATTTGCCTTTTATTTGGATAGGGAAAAATGCGTGTTTTCAAAAGTTGCATTTTAGGCCCGGAGAAAAGTTCATTTTGTTCGACTCATTTTTAGGAGTCGGGGAAAATTTACTTTAGAAGTTTTGGAGTTCGTTTAGTTCTCTTTTCTGTTTTTTTCTTCTGCGCGCGAAACTGTTTAAAAAAAACATCCTGCAGCGCCCTGGGCCAAGGGCCCAGCCGGCCGGCCAGGAGGCCACCGCGCGCGCACGCGCCAGGCGCCTGGCGCCAGGGAGCCGCCGCCGCCGCTGGAGTCCTTCTAGGACTCCACTTGTTTGTTTTTTTAGGATTCCTCTCCTATTCCTTTTCCTACTCTATTTCTTGCCCCCTACCCCAAGTCTCCTCTCCCCTCAGCTATATAAATACTCACCCCCCTCTAAATCCCACATCAAACCCCCAAGCCCCAAGCCGCGCCTTGCGCCGCGCCGCCACCGCACCTTGCCGCGCCGCCGCCCTGCGTCACCGCCGCCGCCGCCCTGCGTCACGCGCCGCCACCGCGGCTTGCCCCACGCCGCCGCCTTTAGCCGCCGCCGCCGCCCTTGCTCGCCGCCGCCGGAGCCCCTCGCCGGAGACCTCGCCGAGGTACCGCGCCGCATCTCTTTCTTTTCCGCGGATCGGTTTTCTTCTAAATCGTTCCATTTCTTCTCTAAACCGTTCCGGTTTTCTAGATCGGTTTTTCGTTCGGTTTTCTTTTCTCGAAACCCTAGATTGGTTCCGTTCTCTTTTCCGATTTAGTTGCCCGAGACCGTTCGCCGGACCGTTCGTCCTAACGAACGTGATCACTGGATTCTTCTAGGTTAACGAACGTCCGTTCGTTCAACCATTCTTCTTTTTCTTTTCGCCGGATTTATTCTGCGATTGCGATCTCAGATCCGATATTCTTTCTAGTCTATCTTCTCGCCCGTTTATCGGAATCAGGTGATTCAAGCGCCTGGAGTTTCATTTCGAAACCGCCGTTCCGACTAATCAATTTTAAGTAAGTTTTTCTATGGTAAAATTTGACCTAGATTCAACTTACTAGAACCGAGTTGTTTTCTTCCGCCGTTTGTTTTCAGTTTCTTTGTTCGGTTCTTTCTTTGCAACCGGAGTTCTTAAGTTGAACTATCTGGTTCGATCTCTTGTTCGAGTTTTACCTGTGCATTAGATGAGTACTTATTGTATGCTTGTTGTTTGTCTGCGATAGATTACCCGGATTGCGCCGCCTGTTACTTCGAATCTTTAGGACTCGCGGATCATCAGCAAGGCAAGTAACACTTTGATCATACCTTTTCTACAACCCAGTTTTATTGCATTAGATCCATCCTCACACATTGCATGATTAGGATCTAATTAAATTGTGGGATGGGAAGTAGATGAGGTAGTACCTATTACCTGTTATTATGAAACCTTTGGGAGTTACTTCTACGTTTGCTTATTATGCCATGCTATGCTAGTAGACGTGGATTGGGTGAGTGATATCCATGACAGATGTGATATTGATAATTTTAATGGTTTATCTAAGGTGGCAACTTAAACACACATCTGGGTGGATTGAGGCACCTGATGTCTATCAGGACTTGCCTGTTTTATTTTGGACCGCCACCCAGGCTCAAAGGGATCATAAGATCTTTCATGCTAAATACTTACGTGTGCAGCCACAAGCCATTATGGGCTCTGGCATAGTTGACTAAGTCGTGCGAACTCTTATAGGGGTAGACTAGCAGATGTAGGGGATGTAGGTGGTACGGTCTACTCCATCGTAAGGTGCTAGCGCTTCTGAAAGACTATGTCTCGGTCATCCGTTTCTCAAACACCAGTAGTGCGAGAAAACCAACGGAGGCGATCGAGTCTTGTGGGGAAAAGTGCGCAAACCTCTGCAGAGTGTACCAAACTAATCATGATTAGCCGTGTCCCTGGTTATGGACAATCTTGAGTATCTAGTACTTGAATATCATGTGAATCTCATCATGTTACTTCTAATTAATATTGTTGGGTTTTAATTGTTCACTTTTAATTGGGATTGAAAATGCTGTCAACCATTCTCAATGTTTAACAACCACCATGATAGTTAAATAAATTTATTCCTTTGTAGTAGGGAAAAATTGGCTTTACGCAAAACAGTAACCATAGAGCTTTCCACCAGCCAAATATGCATATAGTTTAGCTAGTACATTCCGTTACTCTCTATGTGTTACCTTGCCAGCATATTCCATGCGCTGACCCGTTTCGGGCTGCAACGTTAATGTTGCAGGCTTTTCAGACGACGATTAAGGTGCTTTTAGGTCGTGGTTCTATACTCAGTGATGCCGTTGGAGTTGATGGACCCATTTATCTTCCAAGTCTTCCGCTGTTATCGATATTAGATGGCCTTAAGCCATATTATTGTAATAAGTTCTCTTTGAAGACATCATGTAATAAGTGTGTGATTGCCACTCTGCTATAAATCCTTCGATGTACTATGTGGTGTCAGCATTACTGATCCAGGGATGACACCGGAGCACAGTAGACTTGATCCATTCGGGTCGGGTCGCCACACAACTCATTAATCCCGACAAGTGTTCCATCCTTTTTTCTGGTAATTGTCAGGAAGCTGTTGCGGATGAGATAAAAAAATGTTCTGGGAATTTCGTAGGTGGTCTTTGAGCCTAAGTATTTGGGTCTTCCGGTTCCTGATGGAAGAATGCATAAAGGAAAATTTGAATTTGTTCAAGAACGTTTACGTAAGCGCCTCATTGACTGGAGTGAGCGTTACATGTCTTCTGGGAGTAAGGAGCTATTAATTAAGGCCGTGGCACAGGCAGTACCGACATATGTTATGAGTGTGTTCAAATTACCAGCATCAGTCTGTGATGATCTTACACTGATGATGCCGCAGTATTGGTGGGGCGTTGAAAAGGGAAAGAGGAAGATGGCTTGGTTAAGCTGGGATAAGATGATGTTGCCAAAGGCTAGAGGTGGCATTGGATTTCGTGATATGAGAGCCTTTAACCAAGCTCTGCTGGCAAAGCAGGCTTGGAGATTGATTGACTGTCTTGACAGTTTATGTGCGAGGCTACTTCGGGCAAAGTACTACCCATATGGAAATATTTTGGACAATGTATTCTCAGGTAACGCTTCAGCGGTATGGAGGGGACTCGAGCATGGTTTGGACCTTGTTAAACAAGGTATTATTTGGAGAGTGGGTGACGGATCGAGTATCAGAGTGTGGCGTGACCCATGGATCCCGCGTGGCCCTAGCTTCCGCCCCATTATGCCGAAGCGGAATTGTCGGTTTAACAAGGTGTCAGACTTCTTGGATGAACACGGAGCTTGGAATATGCAACGTCTTAATGATCATTTTTTGAATATGGATATTCATGAGATTGTCAAAATCCGGACTTCCCCAAGGAATAGGGAAGATTTCTTTGCTTGGTTCCCAGAGAAGAGCGGAATTTTCTCGGTAAAAAGTGCCTATAGGTTGGCAACAAGTGTGCATGATGAGGTGTTTGGTGGTGGGGCTTCTAGTACCCACCCTGATGGTGCTAGATCAATATGGCGTTCAGTTTGGAATTCTTCTGTTCCACAAAAGATGAAGATCTCTGCATGGAAATCAATTGCAGGTGCTCTAGCTACAAATAAATGCAAACTACATAGGCACATCTCACGTACAGACCTATGCCCCTTGTGTGGCTCTATGGTGGAGGATTCTTTCCATGCGTTGGTGACTTGTGATCATGCTGCGCGTTTATGGAATCGCATGCGTGAGTGTTGGGTATTACCTGGTAATTCAGTCCTTGTTAATTCTGGTGATGATTGGCTATTGAACATACTGGCTGCATGTTCTGAAGTGGAACGCAACAACGTCCTAATGTTGACTTGGCGTGTGTGGCAATTGCGGTCGGACGCTGTGCACGAAAAGGAAATTGCGACTATTTAGGCATCAGCGTCGTTTTTAGAGAGTTACATGCAATCAATTACTCAGACTAAGTATTAGAGTGTCGATGAAATCATTAAAGGAAAAATGCCCTTGCGGGGTCCTATACTGTGTCGACCTGGGAGGGAGCAGCCTTCTACTGCTTGGCCTGCTCCGGCAGATAATAGACTTGCTCTTTCGGTGGACGGTTCTTATTCACCGACGGACGGAGCTGCGTCGGCAGGTATGATTCTGCGTCGTAATGATGGCAGTGTGGTGTTCGCCGCTTCCCGGTATATTTTTAATTGCAATGATGCTTTGGAGGCGGAGATTCACGCACTGATGCAGGGCATGGCTTTGGCAATCCAGCACTCAGAGGGTTCTATTGTTGTTCAGTCCGACTCTTCTGAAGCATTGTCATGTCTTTCTGATTCTAGTCTAAGCAGGTCAGCATATGGGCACTTAGTTGCAGAGATAAAAGCACACATGCTTATCCAGGAGTTTGTTCCCCAAAAGCTTACAAGAGAGCAAAATAGGGTAGCAGATCGTTTGGCATTATATAGTCGTGATGAGCGGGCCACAGCTGTGTGGCTTGGTCAAGGACCTCCTTGTATAGAGCAATTATTGCCTCTGGATTGTAACCCTATCAATATGGAATAAAACTCCCTTTTACCTCGCAAAAAATGGAAGAAAAGTTCCAGAAGTAGAGAGCCATGGACTCGATCGGCCGTGCTACTGCCACAATCCGACCTTTCCGAGGCGAGACAAGATTCTTTCAGATGGTCACGCACGACAGAAGCTACTAGAACTTTGCTACTTTTAGAGCTGTCCAGGCACAGTAAGATGTGTTGGTATACATCAGCTAGCTGATTGATTTCTCACCGGGTACAGGCGTACGGCCATGCAAGCACGTTTACATAGAGCTTTATGGGCCTTTGACCATAGATCAATTCAGGTGTGTCATATTTTGTGTGTTATTGGCAGGTCCATCGATCAGCTTACGAAAGCTAGCTTCATATGTGGAGATTGGTTCTGGCGAGCTTTATTGGTTCTTTTCGACAATCACACACGTACGGAAGTGAATTAACTCGAAGGTAAGATATGTTAGCATAATCTTGAATTAGAGTGATGTGTTAGTTAGTTTGGTTTAACTAGCGATCAAGGAGGCCGTGTAATTAGGTAAGATATACTAGGTGAGAGTAGGACCGATTGATTTCTCACCAGGTATGGCCATGCATGCACATACAGAGCTTTATGTGCCTTTGGCCATAGATTGATTTGGGAGTGTGGTACTCCATATGTGTTACTTGCTGGTCGATTAACCAGCTTGTGGAAGCTAGCTTCATATGTGGAGATTGCTTCTGGCGAGCTAGGCTTTGTATTCTTGCTGGAGAGTACGCGGCAGCTCAACTGCCCGTCTCCGTGAAATTAAAGCAGAATCTATGCGAGAACGTCTATCATTTTCTATATGCCATGGCGCACGGCGAACACCAAGCAGATGGATCCAGGTTCCTTGTGTTCATGGTGGTGGGCCAAGGCTATGCTTAGATACACCAAACTATGACAATGTGCACGATCTAGACAACAGAGCATGCTCGCTAAATCTGTTGCCCGTGCATAGCAAGGGCCAAGTTTAATTTGATCCCTATAGTTGGCATTATATATATCAATGATCCAGGCAACATGCTCGATGAAGCTACATTCCAACAAACTCGATATACACCGTTTTTATGGTGTACAGCGCAGAGGCAGTCCTGCCCTGTGACATAATTCATGACTCACCTCGAGTGCGCATGTACGAAGAAAGAGAAGCCAAGCTCGATCGGCAGGACAGTCTGGGCACCTTGGAGGAAGAGCACGATGTAGCCAAAGCCCGTTCCGCATTTTACCAGCAACAGGCTTGCAGATACCAAAGCTGAGAAGTATGGGCCAAAACTTATAACGTTGGCGAACTAGTTCTACGACTGCTGGATAAGAAAAAGAACAAGCTCGAGCCCAAATGGGAAGGTCCATTCATTATCGACCAAGTTCTGACCGGTGGAAAGTACCGACTGCGGGATGCATCGACTAGTCGACTCGAGCTAAACCCATGGAATGCAGCCAGGCTTCGAAGATTCTACGCCTAGCACCGGACTCTATGTTAGTCCCCTCCCTTGTCCATTTTCTGCATATGCATCATCTGTCTTGTTTCCCTTTCTTTCTTTTATTTCTCTAGGCCTTCAAGGGTCACCTTGTGCCTCACTCATACATTAAAGATGCGCTAGCCGCACTCTTCATACCCGGGGCCTTCTTTCACAGAAGCTTAAATTATTTACCTGGGCCTCACGCCCAACACATGTGTTATACTTCCACATGTACCTTTTTTCACCATTATATGCATCGATATGACTTAAGTTTTGGCCAAGCTGGGTTGCCCGGCTCTTGTATTTATGCCCTACGTTCCCGTTAATTTGGCTAGGGCATAAGGGGAGCACCTCTGCGATTGTTACCGCCGGGTCAGCCGTACGTGTACCTCAGACTGGGTGAAGCCGAAAGCTAGCGTTCTTAAGGGAATATTCGGTCGGTGAACAAAAGATGACTTTTACTTATTATCCATATCTGCCCCCAGATGCTTTTTCTGCGCTTCTTGTCGTAGTCCGGACATGCACTTTAGGGCATGCTTACCCAGGGAAAGGAACCCTTAACGGAACTATTCTCCCTGGAAGATGTTTCTTACTATCCATGTAATATAACATAACTAGTTGGGCACTTGTCTGATAAAGCACTAATGACCCCTACGCCTGGTCTCCACGCATGCCCCGGTTCTTACATAACTGAGAGGGTATTCGGATACACTCCGGACCGTCGGGTCCCGAGGTCAAAGCGAAAAGGTCTGCCACGACAAACGATCTACAATTCGGCTAGAAGGCATTATACATGTCACTTTAAAATTACATAGTCAATTTGACGGGTTGAATTCCTCTTCAATACCATCCAATAGGCTGTCTAGTCTACAGTCCTGTTGGGAATACTTTGAGGCCAATTCTACTTGGCCGTACACTAAGCTCACATGGATTTCCTTCCCATCGGGCCCCACAGGTCCGACTTCGGCCATATGGTTCGGGTCAGCCTTCGTGTACCATGTCTTCACCATTGCCCAGGCTTCCCTGGCGCCCTGACGGCAGGCCGATATCTTCCATAATCGGAAGCACTGCCGCGCTCGCTTTAGCTTTTCTACAAGCTCTCCAAGGCCTTCGGGTATGGAGACGGATGGCCACAAGGCCTGGGCGACGCCTTGCATCACCTGCTGAACTCGTTCATGCAGCTGTGAGAGCTTGGGAAGAAGGTCACCCGTTGAACCGGGCATTTCCTCGGCAAGATGACCTATTAGCATACCTACAGACATAACTCTGTCAGCCAGCTTCCTCGCCGAACTCCTTTTCAAAGTTCGTTCAAGCACTTACTAAATATGCCGCGTCGAAGCCGCCGATTTTCCTTAACAGAGTCCGACAGTTGGGCACGAACATCTTGTAGTTCCACGCCCAGCTTGATGTTGGCATGTAGGAGATCATTTTTCTCCTGCCTCACCCTCGTAAGCACGCTGTCATCGGCCTTCAGCTGGCGTAGGAGCTGTTGCTTATCCGGATTTACTCCAGCGTCATCTGCAATTTTATCGTCAGATCTGCATATACGCCGCATTCTATATGATACTTATCATTCGAAGGATATGTTACCAGAGGGGGTCTCTTTGGGCTCCCCTGCTGCGGCCAGTGCGGCCTGAAGTTGGGTTTTGCATTCTTCCAACTCCTGGGACAGTTGAGTATTCTTTTCTGTAAGAACCTGCATAACAAATGATCCTTAAATCAGTTATCCTAACTGTTTCAAGTCTCAGGGGCTACTGATATATATATATATATATATATATAATCACCAAATTTTCTCACCCGTATGTCTTTTACATACTGCTCTGTGGCTCTGGCTAGACCATTTTGAGCGGCACGGAGGTGCACGTCTCCCGAGTTGAAGGCATCCAATGCCTCTTGGGAGAAACAAGCGTCACGAAGAACAGTCCGGCGACGCCTGTGGTTCATGGCACTTTCCACCTCGGAATGGGTGGCGGACAGTTTATCTGCATCCTTTGTCGGAGGAGCACCCGGTGCACACCTCGTATTCGTTCCCGCCTCCGAATCCGGCCTTGGATCCTGGCTTGTGGAGACGCGATTGGTAGCCTCTCCGGGTATAGTCCGGCGAGTGCTCTTTTTCCTGAAAAGAAGGCATGGGCGTTAATATGCCTCTGAGAATAATGTCTTGCAATAAAGACGGCGCGCCGTACCACTGCGCCGGTGTCTCGATCTAGACTGCGGGTCTTTTCAGCCTGCCTGGCCTCGCGGCCCATTGTTGGCCAGTCGCTGCAGGCTCGGCCTTCTGCCTCGAGGACCTCCCCAGCAAAACACGGCTGTTATACGGCAATCAAAAACACGCAAGGACGGATCCCTTTTTGAAGTGCTGGGACTTCGGTCTCAGTCACCTGTGAGGCTGGAAGTAGCCCAGGGTAATCGGCCGTAATGGCCACCAAAGCATTATCATTGCTCAATTGGTAAAACACCCCATCTATTAGCTCCACCGATATGTCCGGATCCTCTTGGGAGGCCGGGTCGAGGGACCGTCCAGGGTCCTCGGGTTGTGGAGGGGGGTTGTTTATCTCCCTTACGGCCTGGCACAGTTCCTGCATAGAAATCGCTGGACTGAATACTTAACTACGGAAATATGAAACGAATGGGCGAGAAAAAGTCTCCGCTTACCCAACTCGGAGGATTGTACATAGAAAATCCGCCCTGCGGGTTGACACGAAGGAATTCTTCCTCTTCTCCCTTGTAAAAAGTGGATAAGATGTTTATTAGACCAGCAACCGATCCCGTCCCTTTACCGCCGTAGCAGGTGGCGTCATCCTCCCCGTTGAAATCCCACATGGGGTGGCCTCTATACTGAAGCGGCTGCACCCCCCGCATGATACATATGGCCATGACCTTGATCATGGTCAATCCGGATCGAGCTAAAAAACTTATCCGACTCATCAGGTAAAGAACGTCCCTGTCGTCTTCCTCCAGGGAGCTCCGTGGACGCCAGCTCCGGCGCTTCTTCAAAGGGGCATTGTTGAACTCAGGAAGGCCGATCCGAATAGGATCCAGGAGGGGGACGTCTTCTATATAAAACCATTCTGAAGGCCAGTCTTTGGACGTCTTCTTTGGGGTTCCAGACAGGTATCCGGTCCCGGCAATACGCCACACTTCGGCTCCGCCCACTTGATATATTGACCCCTTCCGAGAACAGGGCACAAGGCAGAACAGCTTCTTCCACAGAGCGAAATGAGCCTCACAGCCCAAGAACAACTCGCAAAGGGCTACGAATCCCGCGATATGCAGCATGGAGGCAGGCGTAAGGTTGTGCAACTGGAGACCGTAGAACTCCAGGAGCCCTCGGAGAAACAGATGAATTGGGAATCCGAGCCCTCTTACCAAATAAGGGACAAGGCATACCCGCTCTCCCTTGGAGGGATTGGGAAGGCTCTCCGCTTGCTCTCCGCCATTATAGGTGGCGAGCTCGGCTCGAACCGGGACCATGTACGCTCGAGGAAGAAATCCCTTGGTCTGAACCATCACTAATTTGCTGTGCGGGACGGAACATCTCTCCCAATCTCCAGGCTTGGAGCTAGGGGAGCGAGAGGAGGAGCTGCGTTGACCGGCCATGATGGAATGGATCTCTATCAGGTGCGCTCCGATGAAGGCTCGCCAAGGGAGGATGGTGTGATTTGGATCTGAATCCTTGTCTTTTTAATAGGCGACTCATTCACACAGCTAGGAGGGTAAATGTGAAAACACCCTGGCTCTTCACATTCGCTCGACACGTGGAAATTGTCCTTTATGGGGCGTGGAAGCCAAGGAGTGCAACATTCACAAGAGACCGGACACTATTTCGACAGGTACACCGAATTTGGAGAGGAACCCGCCTTGCAATGCCGAAGACAATACTGCACGCCGGACTCATCGTCATTGAAGCCTGGTTCGGGGGCTACTGAGGGAGTCCTGGATTAGGGGGTCTCCGGACTGCCGGACTATGTCCATTGGCCGGACTGTTAGACTATGAAGATACAAGATTGAAGATTTCGTCTCGTGTCCAGATGGGACTCTACTTGGCATGGAAGGCAAGCTAGGCAATACGAATATGGATATCTCCTCCTTTGTAACCGACCTTGTGTAACCCTAAGCCTCTCCGGTGTCTATATAAACTGAAGGGTTTTAGTCCGTAGAACAACAATCACAACATAAAATCATACCATAGGCTAGCTTCTAGGGTTTAGCCTCTCTGATCTCGTGGTAGATCTACTCTTGTACTACCCATATCATCAATATTAATCAAGAAGGACGTAGGGTTTTACCTCCATCAAGAGGGCCCAAACCTGGGTAAAACATCGTGTCCCCTGCCTCCTGTTACCATCCGGCCTAGACGCACAGTTCGTGACCCCCTACCCGAGATCCGCCGGTTTTGACACCGACACCGGGTTTCAGGCAAAAAGGATTGAGCATTTAAAACAGATTTGATGTTTGTCTCTATATCTTCTGCTGACACGGATGCAGCAAAGACATTTGACAGTTTCAATAGAATGCATATGATTTGGATAGATAGATTTGAGACGGGAGCATATAAAGGTAAGGGTCCGATCACATTCACTTAGTTCAAAAGATTCAATGAGAAAACATAGATATAAGTGAATGTTGTAGAGGACAGAACGCAAATATATGAACATATTCGAATATGACCAAATCAATATAGTGAAGATAAACATGAAGCCATGTTAATATTTAAGACAAACCAAATGCGAAGACTTTGCAAATATAACGCCAACAGAAAATACTCCTAACAAAAGTTTGGTGGTGGCGTTACCCACCGTATAGGAAGTATTAGACCCAGACACGGCGCACAATTATCGTGGCACTCTGAAGTCAAATTCTGCGTTAATGTATTCACACTTAGAGTGTAAGTCTTCAATATTTCAAGATATACGTTACTTCGTGTGTTGCACATCTAAGTCATCAACATGCATAAGTGTTAGGATGTGTGCATGATCACAGGACATTTGAGGATTCCAATATATTTAGCTCACACCGCAACTTGCAAAACCTTTTCTCATCCAAGGGCTTTGTGAAGATATCTGCCAGTTGCTTTTCAGTGTTGACGTGAATGATATCAATATCTTCCTTCATGACAAGATCTCTGAGAAAGTGATGATGGATCTGAATGTGCTTTGTCTTCGAGTGCTGAACTGGGTTGTTGGCGATCTTGATGGCGCTTTCATTGTCGCAGTAGAGTGGCACTTGCTTCAGATGAATGCCATAGTCTTTGAGTGTTTGCTTCATCCATAGAAGCTGAGCGCAGCAAGATCCAGCAGCAATGTATTCAGATTCAGCAGTGGAGAGAGATACACAGTTCTGCTTCTTTGAAGACCAACACACAAGTGATCATCCCACAAAGTGACATGTGCCTGTTTTAGACTTGCGATCCACCTTGTCACCAGCATAATCAGCATCCGAGAATCCAACTAGATCAAACTCTGAGCCCTTTGGATACCATAATCCTAGTGTTGGGGTGTAAGCCAAATATTGAAGAATTTGCTTCACAGCTAAGTGAGGCCATTCCTTTGGTGCCGCTTGGAATCGGGAACACATGCAAACACTAAGCATGATATCTAGCCTAGATGCACATAAATAAAGCAAAGAACCAATCATGGAGCGGTATACCTCTCGATCAAACTCTTTACCATTGGTGTCATAATCCAGATGACTCTTGGTAGGCAATGGCGTCGTATAACCTTTGCAGTCTTGCATTCCAAACTTCTTCAGGCAATCTTTGAGGTATTTCTCTTGAGATATCAAGATGCCATTGTGTTGTTGCCGTATTTGAAGACCAAGGAAGAACTTTAGCTCACCCATCATGGACACCTGATATTGCTCTTGCATCATGTATCCAAACTCATCACTGTATTTCTGATTAGTGCAGCCGAACATAATTTCATCCACATATATTTGGCACACGAACAGTTCACTATCATATGTCTTCGTGAAGAGTGTGGGGTCTAAGGAACCAGGTTTGAAGCCTTTGCTCTTCAGGAAGTCTTTGAGTGTGTCATACCAAGCACGAGGGGCTTGTTTGAGGGCATATAGTGCCTTGTTGAGCTTGTAAACCATGTCAGGATGTTTTGGATCTTGAAAACCAGGCGGTTGTGCAACATACACTTCTTCAATCTTGCCATTGAGAAAGGCGCTCTTCACGTCCATTTGATACAGAAGGATGTTATGATGATTTGCATAGGCTAGCAGTATGCGTATAGCTTCAAGCCTAGCCACAGGAGAAAATGTTTCATCAAAGTCAATTCCTTCAACTTGAGTGTATCCTTGAGCAATGAGACGAGCCTTGTTTCTGACAACTTGACCATGCTCATCTTGCTTGTTGCAATATATCCATTTAGTGCCTATGATATTGTGTTTACGTGGATCAGGACGCTTGGCCAGTTCCCCTACATTATTCAGCTCGAACTAGTGAAGCTCTTCTTGCATAGCTTGAATCCATTTAGGTTCCATGAAGGCTTCATCAACTTTCTTGGGTTCAGATATTGAGACGAATGCAAAGTGCCCACAGAAATTTGCTAGTTGTGTTGCCCTTGAACGAGTGAGTGGACCAGGTGCATTGATGCTATCAATTATATTCTCAATCTATACTTCATTTGCAACACGAGGATGAACTGGATGAAGATTTTGCTCTTGCTGATCATTGTCATTGTTTGAAGGATTGTCTTCAGGCTGAGCATTGTCTTCAGGTTGATTAGGTGCAGAGATGATAAGTTCCTCTTCAGGCTATACTTCAGATGGTATGATTTCTCCAGTTCCCATAAGCTTGATGGATTCACTGGGTGGAATTTCATCTAGCACATTTGGCAGGTGCTCACTTTGTGAGCCGTTAGTCCCATCGAACCGCACATCCATAGTTTCAACCACTTTATAGTGAAAGAGGTTGAAGACTCTGTAGGAGTGCGAATCCTTTCCGTAACCAAGCATAAAACCTTCATGTGCTTTCGGTGCAAATTTTGAAGTGTGGTGTGGATCCTTGATCAAGCACCTAGCACCAAATACTCTGAAGTAACTAACATTTGGCTTCTTACCAGTGAGGAGTTCATAGGATGTTTTCTTCAGAAGCTTGTGAAGATAAACACGGTTGATGACATGGCATGCAGTATCAATAGCTTCGGGCCAGAACTTTCTTGGTGTCTTGTATTCATCGAGCATCGTCCGAGCCATCTCAATGAGTGTTCTGTTCTTGCGTTCCATGATGCCATCCTGCTGCAGCGTGTACGGAGCTGAGAACTCATGAGTGATGCCCAATGTATCGAGATAAGTGTCGAGGCCGGTGTTCTTGAATTCAGTGCCATTGTCACTTCTGATGTGCTTGATCTTGATGCCATAGTTGTTCATGGCTCGATTGGCGAAGCGTCTGAAGACAACCTGCACTTCAGTCTTGTAGAGGATTATATGCACCCATGTATATCTTGAATAATCATCAACAATGACGAAGCCATAAAGACAAGCAGTAGTAGTAAGGGTAGAGTAGTGAGTAGGGCCGAAGAGGTCCATGTGTAGCAGTTTGAGGGGTTGAGTCGCTGTCATGATTGTCTTCGAGGGATGCTTGGCCCTCGTCATCTTTCCAGCTCCGCAGGCACCGCATAAGTGATCCTTCTTGAACTTGACGCCCTCGATGCCTATGACGTGCTTCTTCTTTGCAAGAATATGCAAGTTCCTCATGCCAGCATGCCCTAGCCTCCGATGCCAGAGCCAGCATTCTGAAGCTTTTGCAAGAAGACAGACGGCAAGCTGTGGTCCTGCTGAGAAATCTACCATGTACAAATCATCTTTTCGATACCCTTCAAAGACTAGAGACTTGTCAGATTCCATTAGAACAAGGCAACGATATTTTCCAAATATCACAATCATGTTCAAATCGCAAAGCATTGAGACAGGCATTAAGTTGAAACTAAGGGATTCAACAAGCATCACTTTATCCATGTGCTGATCCTTTGAGATTGCAACTCTACCTAGACCCAATACCTTGCTTTTACCAATATCAGCAAATGTGATGTGACTTTTGTCAGATGGACGTAGGGTTGAGTCCATGAGAAGACTTCATTTGCCAGTCATGTCATTAGTACATCCACTATCAATAATCCAATCTGAAGCAGCTGGTGTCATACCCTACAGTGCAGTTAGGGGGATAGGCTTCACGAAGAGCATTGTGAAGCATAAACATTTGACGAGCAAGAGGATTATTAAAGCTTAGATCGAGGTTAGGACTGATAGTACAAGTAGCAAGCGACTCAGGAACAAAATGCATAATAAGACCATTTGGGCATTTGATCTTGTGCCCTACAAGATGTTTTAGGTCCCCAGCAATAGCTTCAGACGCATTTGATTTTCAGCTGGAGACCTTTCCCTGCAAAAGAGAGTTAAGCTTTCTTAGCCACCGACATCTTCAAGGGTGGCTTCAAAGCAATGAGTCTAAGTGCAGCATCTGAGAACTTTGGCTTTGGAGCCCTAGCAAATAGTCTTGCAGGTGGAGAATAGTACTCATAAGAATAAGCAGAGTAGTTCTGGGTCTTATGAACATGGCGGTTTGATGAAACACAGTCATATTCATAGGCCTGAGTATGGTTTCCCTGCAAAACATTTGTGTTAGTGCGACTCAGGTGAGTCCTCTGTCTGTATGAAGCCTTTGGACCATATGAAGCCTGTGGTCTGGGATTTGTCTTCTTCCCTTGTGGTGTCATGACGACATTCACAGGAAGATTCTACAGACACCTTTTCGGCACCCAGACTTTCTTCATAGGTGCCCCATTCCTGCAGTTAGTACCAATATACCTGGCAAACACTTCACCACTCTGACTCTTAAACAGTTTATAGTTTGCATCAAAGGATTCATCAATGACGATGGGGTTAGCACAAGTGAAGCCAGATAGGGTGGATGGATCCACTGAAGGTTCCTTTGCAGCAACCCATGTGGTTTTGGGGCACTGCTCAGGTTTCCAGTAAGAGCCATTAACATTCATTTTCCTTTCGAACCCAACGCCCTCTTTCCTAGGGTTTCGGTTTAGAATCTGCCTTTTGAGGACATCACATAGTGTCTAATGCCCTTTTAGACTTTTGTACATCCCTGTTTTAAGCAATGTCTTTAACCTAGCATTTTCATCAGCAATAGCAGTGGCATCCTCAGCAGAGGGGTTAGTTTCCACATCAACAGTTGAAGATATTGCAATAGCAGTAGCAGTAGAACATTCTACAATAGAAGTAGCATTATCACGCTCAAGACATTTAAGACATGGTGGTTCAAATCCTTCCTGAGCGGGACTGATCTGTTCAGCGTGAAGTGACTCATTTTCCTTTTGAAGATCTTCATGAGCCGCTCTCAATTTCTCAAGTTCTTGCTTCCTTTGAAGATAATCGTAGGAAAGCTTTTCATGAGTTGTTGAGAGCGTTTCATGATGACTTTCAAGTTCCTCATACTTAACATGAAGATTGTGTATGTCTTCTATTAAGGACTGAGATTGAGTCATTTCAGCATCCAATAGGTCATTGCTTTTGTCTAATAGTTTTTGAATATGTTCCAAGCTTTCTATTGTTCAGTTGCAATTTTAGCAAGTGTTTTGTAGCTGGGTTTGGAATTACAATCAGAGTCATCTTCACTGGATGTTTGATAGTGAGTATTGCGTGAGTTTACCTTGGCACCGCGTGCCATGAAGCAATAGGTGGGAGCAGAATTGTCCTTGTCATTACCATCGGCGTCGGTGACGAAGTCGTTGTCTTCAGTGTTGAAGATGGACTTGGCAACATAGGCTGTAGCTAGACTTGCAACGCCAGAATCGGACTCCTCCTCAGACTCCACCTCTACCTCCTCAGAAGCAGACTCCTCCTCTGAATCCATTTCCTTGCCAACAAACGCACGAGCCTTGCCAGATGAGCTCTTCTTGTGTGATGAAGACTTTGAGGAAGACTTGGAAGAAGACTTTGAGTATTTCTTCTCCTTCTTGTCGTCAGAATCATATTCCTTGCTCTTCTTCTTCTTGTTGTTCTCATTGTCCCACTGCAGACACTCAGAGATGTAGTGACCAGGTTTCTTGCACTTGTGGCATGTTCTCTTCTTGTAGTCATGAGCAGAAGCTTCATCATTCCTTGAGCTGGATCATGAAGACTTTCTGAAGCCTTTCTTTTTGGTGAATTTTAGGAACTTCTTCACAAGCATAGCAAGCTCCCTTCCAATGTCTTCAGGATCATCAGAACTGTAGTCAGATTCTTCTTCAGATGAGGAAACAGCTTTTGCCTTCAAGGCACGAGTTCGGCCATAGTTGGGACCGTAGATATATCTTTTCTCAGAAAGCGAAAATGTGTTGAGCCTTTCAAGTATGTCAGACCGATCGAGTCTCTTGAAGTCAGGGCGTTCTTGAATCATCAGGGCTAGGGTGTCAAACGAGTTGTCAAGTGATCTCAGGAGTGTCTTGACGATTTCATGCTTGGTGATCTCAGTAGCGCCGAGAGCTTGGAGCTCATTTGTGATGTTAGTGAGGCGATCAAACGTGAGCTGAACATTCTCATTGTCATTTCTCTTGAAGCGGTTGAAGAGGTTGCGAAGGACACTGATCCTTTGATCTCTCTGGGTTGAGACGCCTTCGTTGACCTTGGAGAGCCAATCCCAGACTAGCTTAGATGTTTCCAGAGCACTCACACGGCCATACTGCCCTTTGGTCAGATGAACACAGATGATGTTCTTGGCAGTGGAATCCAGTTGAACGAACTTCTTGACATCAGCAGCGGTGACACCTTCACCAGCCTTGGGGACGCCATTCTTGACGACATACCAGAGGTCGGCATCAATGGCTTCAAGATGCATGCACATCTTATTCTTCCAGTAGGGATATTCAGTTCCATCGAAGATGGGGCATGCAACAGAGACTTTGATTATCCCTATAGTGGACATAGCTAAAACTCCAGGTGGTTAAACCGAATCACACAGAACAAGGGAGTATCTTGCTCTGATACCAATTGAAAGTGCTAGTGATCGACTAGAGGGGGGTGAATAGGAGATTTTTATGGAAGTCTTCAAAACATGGAAGTTTTGAAGACAATCAATAGAAACGAACCTATTAACATGCAGCGGAAGGTATACTACACTAGGCAAGCCATAGTCAAGTATTCAATGAAGTGAAAGCACAAAGACTAATAGCAGCTAGACAGTATGGATCAGGATGGAAAATAGTATGAAGCCAATCAAAACAAGCAGTCACACAGTGAAGACAAATAGATAATGCAAACAGGCAATGACTTCACAAGGACCAACTGTAAATAAAGAGATGGAAAGGATAGAACCAGTTGCTCGTTGAAGACAATGATTTGTTGGACCAGTTCCAGTTGCTGTGACAACTGTACGTCTGGTTAGGGAGGCTGCGATTTAACTCAGAAGACCGTGTCTTCACCTTATTCCCCTTGAGCTAAGGACACCCAGTCCTTGCCCAATCACTCTGGTAAGTCTTCAAGGGAGACTTCCAAACCTTCACAGACTTCGTTCACCAGCGATCCACAATGACTCTTGGATGCTTAGAACGCGACCCTAACCGGCTGGAGGATTCACAGTCCTCAAGTGTAACAAGTCTTTAGATCACACAGACATGAAGACTTCAGTGATGCCTAACACTCTTTGGCTCTGGGTGTTTAGGGCTTTGTCCTCGCAAGGATTTCTCTCTCAAAGGCTTCGAGGTGGGTTGCTCTCAAACGACAAAAGTCGTGCACTAACTCTGAGCAGCCAACCAATTTATGGTGTAGGGGTGGGCTATTTATAGCCACTAGGCAACCCGACCTGATTTGTCCGAAATGACCCTGGGTCACTAAGGAACTGACACATGTTCCAACGGTCAGATTTCAAACACACGCGGCAACTTTACTTGGGCTACAAGTAAAGCTGACTCATCCAGCTCTAGATAAGATTTGTTCTCATTGTCTTCGCTTGAAGACATAGGATTTTGGTTAAGCGTTACTCTAGTCACTCTAACTTTGTTCCATGGGACCCCACTTAACAGTACGGTGGTTCCTATGACTCAACAAAGAAGAAAAGGAAACGACGAAACAGCTAAGTCTTCGCGCTCCATAGTATTCACGAGATGTCTTCTCATGTCATAGTCTTCAATGTGATTATCTTCACGTACCACCTTTGTCTTCAATATCTTCATACATTTTTAGGGGTCATCTCCGGTAGGAAAACCGAATCAATGAGGGACTACTACCTGTCTTATCCTGCAATTCTCACAAACACATTAGTCCCTCAACCAGGTTTGTCGTCAATACTCCAAAACCAACTAGGGGTGGCACTAGATGCACTTACATGTAGCATTTCTGATATTATATGTAGATGACATATTGTTGATTGAAAATGATAATGAATTTCTGGATAGCATAAAAGGATACTTGAATAAGAATTTTTTAATGAAAGACCTCGGTGAAGCTACTTATATATTGGGCATCAAGATCTATAGAGATTGATCAAGACGCTTGATAAATTTTTCAATGAGTACATACCTTGACATGTTTTTGAAGTAGTTCAAAATGGAACAGTCAAAGAAGGAGTACTTGCCTATGTTGCAAGGTGTGAAGTTGAGTAAAGACTCAAAACCCGACCACGGCAGAAAATAGAAAGATAATGAAAAGTCATTCCCTATGCCTCACTCATAGGTTCTATAAAGTATGCTATGTTGTGTACCAGACCTATTGTATACCTTAACATGATTTTGGCAAGGGAGTACAATAGTGATCTAGGAGTAGATCACTGGACAATAGTCAAAATTATCCATAGAGGACTAAGGAAATATTTCTCAGTTATGGAGGTGATAAAAGAGTTCGTCGTAAAGAGTTACGTCGATGCAAGCTTTTGACACCGATCTAGATGACTCTAAGTCTCGGTCTAGATACATATTGAAAGTGGGAGAAATTAGCTAGAGTTGCTCCGTGTAGAGTATTGTAGACAGAGAAATTTGCAAAATACATACGGATTTGAATGTTGCAGAGACCCGTAGACTAAACTTCTCTCACAAGCAAAACATGATCACTCTTTGGGTGTTAATCACATTGCGATGTGAACTAGATTATTGACTTTAGTAAACCCTTTGGGTATTAGTCACATGAAGATGTGAACTAATCACATAAAGATGTGAACTATTGGTGTGAAATCACATGACGATGTGAACTAGATTATTGACTCTAGTGCAAGTGGGAGACTGAAGGAAATATGCCCTAGATGCAATAATAAAGTTGTTATTTATATTTCCTTATACCATGATAAATGTTTATTATTCATGCTAGAATTGTATTAACCAGAAACTTAGTACATGTGTGAATACATAGACAAACAAAGTGTCCCTAGTATGCCTCTACTTGACTAGCTCGTTAATCAAAGATGGTCAAGTTTCCTAGCCATAGACATGTGTTGTCATTTGATGAACGGGATCACATCATTAGAGAATGATGTGATGGACAAGACCCATCCGTTAGCTTAGCACTATGACCGTTTAGTTTATTGCTATTTGCTTTCTTCATGACTTATACATGTTCCTCGGACTATGAGATTATGCAACTCCAGAATACTGGAGGAACACCTTGTGTGCTATCAAAGGTCACAACGTAATTGGGTGATTATAAAGATGCTCTACAGGTGTCTCCAATGGTATTTGTTGAGTTGGTATAGATCGAGATTAGGATTTGTCACTCCGATTGTCGGAGAGGTATCTCTGGCCCTCTCAGTAATCCACATCACTGTAAGCCTTGCAAGCAATGTGACTAATGATTTAGTTGTGGGATGATGCATTATGGAACGAGTAAAGAGACTTGCCGGTAACGAGATTGAACTAGGTATGATGATACCGACGATCGAATATCAGGCAAGTAACATACCGATGACAAAGGGAACAACGTATGTTGTTCTGTGGTTTGACCCATAAAGATCTTCGTAGAATATGTAGGAACCGATATGAGCATCTAGGTTCCACTATTGGTTATTGGTCGGAGACGTGTCTCGGTCATGTCTACATAGTTCTTGAACCCGTAGGGTCCGCACGCTTAACATTCGATGATGATTCGTATTATGAGTTTATGTGATTTGATGTATCGAAGGTTGTTCGGAGTCCCGAGTGAGATCACAGACATGACGAGGAGTCTCGAAATGGTCGAGACATAAAGATTCATATATTGGAAGGCTACATTCAAACACCAGAATGGTTCGGGTCATTTCAGATAAGTTTCAGAGTACCGGGGGTTACCGAAACCCCCCGGGAAGTTATTGGGCCTCATGGGCCTAATGGTGGAAGAGAGGAGGCAGGCCAATGGCACGCCCCCCTAGCCCAAACTAAATTGGACTAGGTCTAGGGGGGCCGCCCCCCTTTTCCTTCTCTTCTTCCTCTCCTTCCTTCTTCTCCTACTAGGACTAGGAAAGGGGGGAACCTACTCCTACTAGGAGTAGGATTCCCCCCCTTGGGCGCATCCCTTGTGGCCGGCCCTCCTCCTCCTCCCCCCCTTCATATACGGGGGAAGGGGGCACCCCATAGACACACAAGTTGATCTTTTAGCCTTGTGCGGTGCCCCCCTCCACAGTTACACACCTTGGTCATATCGTCGTAGTTCTTAGGCGAAGCCCTGCGTTGGTAACTTCATCATCACCGTCACCATGCCTTCATGCCGACGGAACTCTCCCCCGGCCTCAACTGGATAAGAGTTCGAGGGACATCATCGAGTTGAACATGTGCAGATCGTGGAGGTGTTGTGCGTTCGATACTTGATCGGTTGGATCACGAAGACGTTCGACTACATCAACCACGTTACTAAACGCTTCCGCTTTCGGTCTATGAGGGTATATAGACACACTCTTCCCCGCTCATTGCTATGCTTCTCCTAGATAGATCTTGCATGATCGTAGGATTTTTTTTTGAAATACTATGTTCCCCAACATATTCATTGTTTCTTCCCCTTCTTCTCTCCCATAGACTTCGAGACTGACGCCATTGCTGCCCCGATCGATTATGGTGTTGACAACCCCTCCTTCTCAGCAGAGCTTCCAGGCAAGCAAAACCTCCTTGATCATCCCGATACCGCCTACTCATTATCTCTACTACTTGCATTAGAGTAGTGTAGCTGTTACTGCTTTCGGATGATCCTATTTTGCTGCATAGCCTGTTCTTATTACTTTTGTTATTACCTTTACCTGCAATCCTAAAATGCTTAGTATAGGATGCTAGTTTTCCATCAGTGGCCTTTCATACTTGTCTGTCTACCATGCTATACTATCGGGTCGTGATCACTTCGGGAGGTGATCACAGGTATATACTATATACTACTACATACTTATGTTACTGTTCAGATGTGGGGGCTGCAGGGACATGTGGTTCCACCCAGGTAGTAATGGGCCTAGGTTCCCGATGACCCCTGAGTGTTACTTTGTGGCAGACCGACAAGCTAGGTTGTGACCACCCAGGCGAGAGGTGGGACTTGTCCCTGGTTGACCTCTGCGGTTACATCAATTAGCACGCTTAACGGGTTTGGATATTTGATTTGAGTTGGTCGTTGACCTATACGCGCTAACTGCCATGTGGGACAGGATATGGGCAACCAGCTTCGTAGTATCAACCGAAGCTCTTCAAATGTTAGTGACTAAGTGGCGCGCGCCGGATTGTACTAGAACGTCTGCGCTTGTATAAGGGGGCTAGCTCTGCTTCCGGCCGCCCACGCAATGTGCAGGATTGCAACGGGCGATGGGCCCAAGTCTCCTGCGCACTTAGGATTTAGACTGGCGTGTTGACCTCTCTGTTGGGCCTAGGTAGGGTTGCGGCGTTTTGATCTTCCGAGGCCGAACATGACCCAGGAAAGTGTGCCCGGCCAGAGGGATCGAGCATGTCGGGTAATGTGGTGCACCCTTGCAAGGAAGATTGATCTATTCGAATATCCATGTCCACGGTAGCAGGACGCTTGGAGTTGTATTCCGACCTCATGACAACTAGAACCGAATACTTAATAAAACACACCCAGATACGTTCCAGACATAACCCAGTGATCGCTTTCCCACAGGGCGATGAGGGGAGGATCGCCTGGTAAGATTATGCAATACGTTGTTACTTGGTTAACTTACCAGCTACCCTCTTCTATATGCTTCAAGATGGGGGCTGCAACATAGTCTTCAATAGGACTAACTTCTCCCACTCTTATTCTGGCATTCTCCAGTTTAGTCCACAAATACTACCCCTTTCCCTAATATCGATGCATATGGAGTATAGATCTACTATCAGTCTTGCAAGTACTTTGGATGAGTAGTCACGGTTGCCTTGCTTCCCCCCTTTTCGCCTATACCCGGTTGCTGCGATTAGATGTTGGAGCCCAGGTGCCAGACGCCATCGTCGACGATGACTCCTACTACACCGAGGGTGCCTACTACTACGTGCAGGCCACCGACGACCAGGAGTAGTTTAGGAGGATCCTAGGCAGGAGGCATGTGCCTCTTCGATCTGTATCCATGTTTGTGCTAGCCATCTTATGGCACCTAGTTTAACTTATGTCTGTACTCAGATATTGTTGCTTCCGCTGACTCGTTTATGTTCGACCATTCGTATTCGAGCCCTCGAGGCCCCTGGCTTGTAATATGAAGCTTGTATGACTTATTTTGTGTTTAGAGTTGTGTTGTGATATCTTCCTGCGAGTCCCTAATCTTGATCTTACACGTTTTGCCCGTATGATTAGTGTATAATTGAATCGGGGGCGTGATACGTCTCCAACGTATCTATAATTTTTGATTTTTCCATGATATTATATTATCTATTTTGGATGTTTTATATGCATTAATATGCTATTATATATTATTTTTGGGGCTAACTTATTAACCCAGAGCCCAATGCCAGTTTCTAATTTTTCCTTGCTTTTGAGTTCTACAGAAAAGGAATATCAAACGAAGTCCAAACAGAATAAAACTTTACGATGATTTTTCTTGGACTAGAAGAAACCTAGGAAGCTTCAGGAGGAGGCCAGAAGACACACGAGGTAGCCACAAGCCCTAGGGGTGCCCCTAGGCTTGTGGGCCCCTCGGGGGGGGTCACCTAACCCTAATCTCAGCACTATATATCCTCAAATATTTCTCCTATGCCAGAAGCATCCATGAAAATACTTTTTCACCGCCACAAGCCTCTGTTCCCATGAGATCTCATCTTGGGGCCTTTTCCGACACACTGCCTGAAGGAAATATGCCCTAGAGGCAATAATAAAGTTATTATTTATTTCCTTATTTCATGATAAATATGTTTATTATTCATGCTAGAATTGTATTAACCGGAAACATAATACATGTGTGAATACATAGACAAACAGATTGTCACTAGTATGCCTCTACTTGACTAGCTCGTTGATCAAAGATGGTTATGTTCCTAACCATAGACATGAGTTTTCATTTGATTAACGGGGTCACATCATTAGGATAATGATGTGATTGACATGACCCATTCCGTTAGCTTAGCACACTATCGTTTAGTATTCTGCTATTGCTTTCTTCATGACTTATACATGTTCCTATGACTATGTGATTATGCAACTCCCGTTTATTGAAGGAACACTTTGTGTGCTACCAAACGTCACAACGTAATTGGGTGATTATAAAGGTGCTCTACAGGTGTCTCCAAAGGTACTTGTTGGGTTGGCGTATTTCGAGATTAGGATTTGTCACTCCGATTGTCGGAGAGGTATCTCTGGGCCCTCTCGGTATTGCACATCACTTAAGCCTTGCAAGCATTGCAACTAATGAGTTAGTTGTGGGACGATGTATTACGGAATGAGTAAAGAGACTTGCTGGTAACGAGATTGAACTAGGTATTGAGATACCGACGATTGAATCTTGGGCAAGTAACATACCGATGACAAAGGGAACAATGTATGTTGTTGTGCGGTTTGACCGATAAAGATCTTCGTAGAATATGTATGAGCCAATATGAGCATCCAGGTTCCGCTATTGGTTATTGACCGGAGACGTGTCTCGGTCATGTCTACATAGTTCTCGAACCCGTAGGGTCCGCACGCTTAACGTTATGATGACGATTATATTATGAGTTTATATGTTTTGATGTACCGAAGGTTGTTCGGAGTCCCGAATGTGATCAAGGACATGACGAGGAGTCTCGAAATGGTCGAGACATGAATATTGATATATTGGAAGCCTATGTTTGGATGTCGGAAGTGTTCCGGGTGAAATCGGGACTTTACCGGAGTACCGGGAGGTTACCGGAACCCCCCGGGAGCTTAATGGGCCTATATGGGCCTTAGTGGAAATAGAGGGAAGGAAGGGGAGTGTGGGGCGCACCTCCCCAAGGCCCAAACCGAATTGGTTTAGGACAAGGGGGCCGGCCCCCTCTTTCCTTCTTCTCCTCTCTCTTTCCTTCTCCAGAATCCTATTCCAACTAGGAAAGGGGGGAAGTCCTACTCCCGGTGGGAGTAGGACTCCTCCTGGCGCGCTCTCTCCCTGGCCGGACGCACCCTCCCATTGCTCCTTTATATACGGGGGCAGGGGGCACCCCATAGACACAACAATTGATCGTTTGATCTTTTAGTCGTGTGCGGTGCCCCCCTCCACCATAGCACACCTCGATATTACTGTAGCGGTGCTTAGGCGAAGCCCTACGTCGGTAGAACATCAACATCGTCACCACACCATCGCGCTGACGAAACTCTCCCTCAACACTCGGCTGGATCGGAGTTCGAGGGACGTCATTGGGCTGAACATGTGCTGAACTCAGAGGTGTCGTACGTTCGGTACTTGATCGGTCGGATCGTGAAGACGTACAACTACATCAACCGCGTTGTGCTAACGCTTCTGCTTTCGGTCTACGAGGGTACGTGGACAACACTCTCCCCTCTCGTTGCTATGCATCACCATGATCTTGCGTGTGCGTTGGAATTTTTTTGAAATTACTACGTTCCCCAACAGTGGCATCCGAGCCAGGTTTTATGCGTTGATGTTATATGCACAAGTAGAACACAAGTGAGTTGTGGGCGATACAAGTCATACTGCTTACCAGCATGTCACACTTTGGTTCGGCGGCATTGTTGGATGAAGCAGCCCGGACCGACATTACGCACACGCTTACACAAGACTGGTTTTACCGCTGTGCTATGCACACAGGTGACTAGCGGGTGTCAGTTTCTCCAACTTTAGTTGAACCGAGTGTGGCTACGCCCGGTCCTTGAGAAGGTTAAAACAACACTAACTTGACGAATTATCGTTGTGGTTTTGATGCGTAGGTAAGAACGGTTCTTGCTAAGCCCGTAGCAACCACATAAAACTTGCAAGAACAAAGTAGAGGACGTCTAACTTGTTTTTGCAGGGCATGTTGTGATGTGATATGGTCAAGATGTGATGAGATATAAGTTGTTGTATAATATGATCATGTTTTGTTGAAGTTATCGGCAACTGGCAGAAGCCTTATGGTTGTCTCTTTGTTGCATAAGATGCAAGCGCAAAATAATTGCTTTACTTTATCGCTATGCGATAGCAATAGTTGCAAGAGCAATAGTTGGCAAGACGACCATGTGACGACACATTGATATAGATCAGGATGATGGAGATCATGGTGTCATGCCGGTGACGATGGAAATCATGACGATGCTTCGGAGATGGAGATCACAAGCACAAGATGATGATGGCCATATCATATCACGTATATTGATTGCATGTGATGTTTATCTTTTATGCATCTTATCTTGCTTTGATTGACGGTAACATTATAAGATGATCTCTCACTAAATTTCAAGATAAAAGTGTTCTCCCTGAGTATGCACCATTGCCAAAGTTTGTCGTGCCCAGACACCACGTGATGATCGGGCGTGATAAGCTCTACGTCCATCTACAACGGGTGCAAGCTAGTTTTGCACACGCAGAAATACTCGGGTTAAACTTGACGAGCCTAGCATATGCAAATATGGCCTCGGAACACTGGAGACCGAAAGGTCGAGCGTGAATCATATAGTAGATATGATCAACATAGTGATGTTCACCATTGAAACTACTCCATCTCACGTGATGATCGGACATGGTTTAGTTGATATTGATCACGTGATCACTTAGAAGATTAGAGGGATGTCTTTCTAAGTGGGAGTTCTTAAGTAATATGATTAATTGAACTTAAATTTATCATGAACTTAGTCCTGGTAGTATTAGCATATCTATGTTGTAGATCAATAGCTCGCGTTTAGCTCCCCTGTTTTATTTTTGATATGTTCCTAGAGAAAACTAAGTTGAAAGATGTTAGTAGCAATGATGCAGATTGGATCCGTGATCTGAGGTTTATCCTCATTGCTGCACAGAAGAATTATGTCCTTCATGCACCACTAGGTGACAAACCTATTGCAGGAGCAGATGCAGATGTTATGATGACTACTTGATAGTTTAGTGCACCATGCTTAAACGGCTTAGAATCGGGACTTCAAAGACGTTTTGAACGTAATGGACCATATGAGATGTTCTAGGAGTTGAAGTTAATATTTCAAGCAAATACCCGAGTTGAGAGATATGAAGTCTCCAACAAGTTCTATAGCTAAAAGATGGAGGAGAATAGCTCAAGTAGTGAGCATGTGCTCAGATTGTCTAGGTACTACAATCGCTTGAATCAAGTGGGAGTTAATCTTCCAGATAAAATAGTGATTGATAGAATTCTCTAGTCACCATCACCAAGTTAGTAGAACTTCGTGATGAACTATAATATGCAAGGGATAACGGACATGATTCCCAAGCTCTTCGTGATGCTGAAATCGACGAAGGTAGAAATCAAGAAAAGCATCAAGTGTTGATGGTAACAAAACCACTAGTTTCAAGTAAATGGACAAAAAGAAAGGGGAACTTCAAGAAGAACAGCAAGCAAGTTGTTGCTCAAGTGAAAAAACCCAAGTCCGGACCTAAGCCTGAAACTGTGTGCTTCTACTGCAAAGGGACTGGTCACTGGAAGCAGAACTACCCCAAGTGATTGGCGGATAAGAAGGATGGCAAAGTGAACATAGGTATATTTGATATACATGTTATTGATGTGTACTTTACTAGTGTTTATAGCAACCCCTCGGTATTTGATACTAGTTCAGTTGCTAAGAATAGTAACTCGAAACGGGAGTTGCAGAATTAACAGAGACTAGTTAAGGGTGAAGTGACGATGTGTATTGGAAATGGTTCCAAGATTGGTATGATCATCATCGCACACTCCCTATACTTTCGGGATTAGTGTTAAACCTAAAATAAATGTTATTTTGTGTTTGCGTTGAGCATGAATATGATTGGATCATGTTTATTGCAATACGGTTATTCATGTAAGTTAGAGAATAATTGTTGTTCTGTTTACATGAATAAAACCTTCTATGGTCATACACCCAATGAAAATGGTTTGTTGGATCTCGATCGTGGTGATACACATTTTCATAATATTGAAGCCAAAAGATGCAAAGTTAATAATGATAGTTTAACTTATTTGTGGCACTGCCGTTTAGGTTATATTGGTGTAAAGCGCATGAAGAAAATCCATGCTGATGGGCTTTTGGAATCACTTGATTATGAATCAGTTGATGCTTGTGAACCATGCCTCATGGGCAAGATGACTAAGACTCCGTTCTCCGGAACAATGGAGCGAGCAACAGATTTGTTCGAAATCATACATACTGATGTATGTGGTCCAGTGAATATTGAGGCCCGCGGCATGTATCATTATTTTCTAATCTTCACAGACAATTTGAGCAGATATGAGTATATCTACTTGATGAAACACAAGTCTGAAACATTGAAAAGTTCAAATAATTTCAGAGTGAAGTGGAGAATCATCGTAACAAAAATAAAAGTTTCTACGATATGATCACAGAAGTAAAATATTTGAGTTACGAGTTTGGCCTTCAGTTAAAACATTGTGAAATAGTTTCACTACTCACGCCACCTAGAATACCACAATGTAATGGTGTGTCCGAACGTCATAACCATACTTTATTAGATATAGTGCGATCTATGATGTCTCTTACCGATCTACCAATATCGTTTTGGGGTTATGCATTAGAGACGACTACATTCACGTTAAATAGGGCACCATCTAAATCCGTGGAGATGACACCATATGAACTATGGTTTGGCGAGAAACCTCAGTTGTCGTTTCTTAAAGTTTGGGACTGTGATGATTATGTGAAAAAGTTTCAACATGGTAAGCTCGAACCCAAATCGGAGAAGTAAATCTTCATAGGATACCCAAAAGAAACTATTGGGTACTCCTTCTATCACAGATCCGAAGGCAAGATATTCGTTGCTGAGAATGGATCCTTTCTAGAGAAGGAGTTTCTCTCGAAAGAAGTGAGTGGGGGGAAAATGGAACTTGATAAGGTAATTGTACCTTCTCTCGAATTAGAAAATAGTTCATCATAGAAATCAGTTCCAGTGATGTCTACACCAACAAGAGAGGAAGTTAATGATGATGATCATGAAACTTCAGATCAAGTTACTACAAAACTTCGTAGATCAACCAGAGTGAGATCCGCACCAGAGTGGTATGGTAATCCTGTTCTGGAGGTCATGTTACTTGACCATGACGAACCTACGAACTATGAGGAAGCAATGATGAGCCCAGATTCCACAAAATGGTTTAAGGCCATGAAATCTGAGATGGAATCCATGTATAAGAACAAAGTATGGACTTTCATTGACTTGCCCGTTGATTGGTGAGCCATTGAGATTAAATGGATCTTCAAAAGGAAGACGGACGCTGATAGTAGTGTTACTATCTACAAAGCTAGAATTGTCGCAAAAGGTTTTCGACAAGTTCAAGGTGTTGACTACAATGAGAGTTTCTCACTCGTATCTATGCTTAAGTCTGTCCAAATCATGTTGGCAATTGCCGCATTTTATGAAATCTGACAAATGGATAAACAAAACTACATTCCTTAATGGATTTATTAAAGAAGAGTTGTATATGATGCAACTAGAAGGTTTTGTCAATCCTAAAGGTGCTAACAAAATATGCAAGCTCCAGCGATCCATCTATGGGCTGGTGCAAGCATCTCGGAGTTGGAATATACGCTTTGATGAGTTGATCAATGCATATAGTTTTATACAGACTTATGGTGAAGCTTGTATTTACAAGAAAGTGAGTGGGAGCACTACAACGTTTCTAATAAGTATATGTGAGTGACATATTGTTGATCAGAAATAATGTAGGATTTTCTGGAAAGCATAAAGGAGTATTTGAGAGGAGTTTCTCAAAGAAAGACCTCGGTGAAGCTGCTTACATATTGAGCATCAAGATCTATAGAGATAGATCAAGACGCTTGAAAGTTTTTTCAATGAGTACATACCTTGACAAGATTTTGAAGTAGTTCAAAATGGAACAGTCAAAGAAAGAGTTCTTGCTTGTGTTACAAGGTTTGAAATTGAGTAAGACTCTAAGCCCGACCGCGGCAGAAGATAGGAAGAGAATGAAAGTCATTCCCTATGCCTCAGCCATAGGTTCTATAAAGTATGCCATGCTGTGTACTAGATCTATCATATACCCTACACTGTGTTTAGCAAGGGAGTACAATAGTGATATAGGAGTAGATCACTGACAACGGTCAAAAATTATCCTTACTGGCATAAGGATATATTTCTTGATTATGGAGGTGACAAAAGGTTCGTCATAAAGGGTTACATCGATGCAAATTTTGACACTGATCCAGATGACTCTAAGTCTCAATCTGGATGCATATTGAAAGTGGGAGTAATTAGCTAGAGTAGCCCCGTGCAGAGCATTGCTGACATAGAAATTTGCAAAATACATACGGATCTGAATGTGGCAGGCCCGTTGACTAAACTTCTCTCACAAGCAAATCATGAACACACCTAAGTACTCTTTGGGTATTAATCACATAGCAATGTGAACTAGATTATTGACTATAGTAAACCCTTTGGGTGTTGGTCACATGACGATGTGAACTATGGGTGTTAATCACATGGTGATGTGAACTATTGATGTTAAATCACATGGCGATGTGATCTAGATTACTGACTCTAGTGCAAGTGGGAGACTGAAGGGAATATGCCCTAGAGGCAATAATAAATTTATTATTTATGTCCTTATTTCATGATAAATGTTTATTATTCATGCTAGAATTGTATTAACCGGAAACATAATACATGTGTGAATACATAAACAAACAGATTGTCACTAGTATGCCTCTACTTGACTAGCTCGTTGATAAAAGATGGTTATGTTTCCTAACCATAGACATGAGTTGTCATTTGATTAATGGGGTCACATCATTAGGAGAATGATGTGATTGACAAGACCCATTCCGTTAGCTTAGCACACACGATTGTTTAGTATTCTGCTATTGCTTTCTTCATGACTTATACATGTTCCTATGACTATGAGATTATGCAACTCCCGTTTACCGGAGGAACACTTTGTGTGCTACCAAACGTCACAACATAACTGGGTGATTATAAAGGTGCTCTATAGGTGTCTCCAGAGGTACTTGTTGGGTTGGCGTATTTCGAGATTAGGATTTGTCACTCCGATTGTCGGAGAGGTATCTCTGGGCCCTACCGGCAATGCACATCACTTAAGCCTTGCAAGCATTGCAACTAATGAGTTAGTTGTGGGATGATTTATTACGGAACGAGTAAAGAGACTTACGAGTAACGAGACTGAACTAGGTATTGAGATACCGATGATTGAATCTCGGGCAAGTAACATAACGATGACAAAGGGAACAACGTATGTTGTTGTGCGGTTTGACCGATAAAGATCTTCGTAGAATATGTGGAAGCCAATATGAGCATCTAGGTTCCGCTATTGGTTATTGACCGGAGACATGTCTCGGTCATGTCTACATAGTTCTCAAACCCGTAGGGTCCGCACGCTTAACATTACGATAACGGTTATATTATGAGTTTATAATTTTTGATGTACCGAAGGTTGTTTGGAGTCCTGGATGTGATCAAGGACGTGACGAGGAGTCTCTAAATGGTCGATACATGAAGATTGATATATTGGAAGCCTATGTTTGGATGTCGGAAGTGTTCTTGGCGAAATCGGGACTTTACCGGAGTACCGGGAGGTTACCGGAACCCCCCGGGAGCTTAATGGGCCTATATGGGCCTTAGTGGAAATAGAGGGAAGCAAGGGGAGTGTTGGGCGCACGCCCCCAAGGCCCAAACCGAATTGGTTTAGGGCAAGGGGGGCCGGCCCCCTCTTTCCTTCTTCTCCTCTCTCTTTCCTTCTCCCGAATCCTATTCCAACTAGGAAATGGGGGGAGTAGGACTCCTCCTGGTGCGCCCTCTCCCTGGCTGGCCGCACCCCCCTTGCTCCTTTATATACGGGGGCAGGGGGCACCCCATAGACACAACAATTGATCGTTTGATCCTTTAGCCATGTGCGGTGCCCCCCTCCACCATAGTCCACCTCGATATTACTGTAGCGGTGCTTAGGCGAAGCCCTGCGTCGGTAGACCATCAACATCGTCACCACACCATCGTGCTGACGAAACTCTCCCTCAACACTCGGCTGGATCGGACTTCGAGGGACGTCATCGGGCTGAACGTGTGCTGAACTCGGAGGTGCCGTATGTTTGGTACTTGATCGGTCGGATCGTGAAGACCTACGACTACATCAACCGCGTTTTGCTAACGCTTCCGCTTTCGGTCTACGAGGGTACATGGACAACACTCTCCCCTCTCGTTGCTATGCATCACCATGATCTTGCGCGTGTGTAGGATTTTTTTTGAAATTACTACGTTCCCCAACACTGTCGGAGGGGGATTTGATCACGGAGGGCCTCTACATCAACCTTGCTGCCTTTCCAATGAAGCGTGAGTAGTTTACCACAGACCTACGGGTCCATAGCTAGTAGCTAGATGGCTTCTTCTCTCTCTTTGATCTTCAATACAATGTTCTCCTCGATGTTCTTGGAGATCAATCTTATGTAATACCTTTTTGTAGTGTGTTTGTCGAGATCCGATGAATTGTGGATTTATGATCAGTTTATCTATGAATATTATTTGAGTCTTCTCTGAACTCTTTTATGCATGATTAAGATATATTTGTATTTCTCTTCGAACTATCGATTTGGTTTGGCCAACTAGATTGGTTTTTCTTGCAATGGGAGAGGAGTTAGTTTTGGGTTCAATCTTGCGGTGTCCTCGCCCAGTGACAGAAGGGGTCGAGGATAAAAAGATGGGGCTTATATCATATTGCTTGAGTTTATCCCTCTACATCATGTCATCATACTTAAAGCATTACTATGTTCTTATGAAGTTAATACTCTAGATGCATGCTGGATAGCGGTCGATGTGTGGAGTAATAGTAGTAGATGCAGGATCATTTCGGTCTAGTTGTCACAGACGTGGTGCCTATATTCATGATCATTGCCTTAGATATCGTCATAACTATGTGATTTTCTATCAATTGCTCGACATTAATTTTGTTTACCCACAATATGTTTTCTTTCAAGAGAGAAGCGTCTAGTGAAACCTATGGCCCCCGGGTCTATTTTCCATCATATATTTTCAGATCTATTAACCCAAAAACCCAAAAATACCTTGCTGCAATTTATTTATATTTACTTTAGTTTGCTCCATTATTTATCTTTTATAGCTATCTCTATCAGATCTCACTCTTGTTCGTGAGCGTGCAGGGGTTGACAACCCCTTTTTCACGTTGTGTGCAAGTGTTTGTTTGTTTGTGCAGGTGCTTATATTGGGGACTTGCTTGTGCATCCACCTGGATTGATACCTTGGTTCTTAACCGAGGGAAATACTTATCTCTACTTCACTGCATCACCCTTTCCTCTTGAAGGGAAAAATCAACGCAAGCTCAAGAAGTAGAAGGAAGAATTTCTAGCGTTGTTGCCGAAGAGGTTCTACATAAAGCCTACCAAGTACCCATCATAAACTCTCATCTCTTGCACTTACATTATTTTCCATTTGCCTCTCATTTTCCTCTCCCCCACTTCTAAAACGTTTTCAAAAAAATACTAAAATATTTTCCTTTTTATTTGCCCTTCTTTTGTTCATCCTTTTTCGTTTGCTTGTTTGCTAGATTGCTTTCTTGTCATCATGTATGAATCTGGGGAGGTTATCATTGAAAAAGATAGTAATAATCTTGAGGGAAATTTTGATGACTTTGCTAATAACAATCCTCATGAAGAACCTACTATCATGCATACTAAAAAACTCCGCGTGGGTAGCGGTAATATTATTGGAAAAGGGGTTATTCAAGATTTCTTCACTTGTGTCGGTACATTACCTATCCTAGGAGGGTCAATTCTCAATAAAACAATTAGCATTGTGGATGCAATATCTTTGCTTATAGTAGAATTTGAAAGACAATTTGTTCACATGCATCCATGCATACAAAGGCTTTTACTAGAATTTTTAGTTCATGGTCCTTCCGTTAAGCCTGTCACCACTATATTTTTAGTTCACGAGTTTAGGTTCATCATGAAAGAGGCCAGTGAAATATTTGCTCATTACAATATTAATGGTGGTTGTCCTCCTATAGAAGAGTGTTGGGGAACGTAGTAATTTCAAAAAAAATCCTACGCACACGCAAGATCATGGTGATACATAGGAACGAGAGGGGAGAGTGTTGTCTACGTACCAACGCAGACCGACTGCGGAAGCGATCACACAACATAGAGGAAGTAGTCGTACGTCTTCTTCCCGATCCGACCGATCCAAGCACCGTTACTCCGGCACCTCCGAGTTCTTAGCACACGTTCAGCTCGATGACGATCCACGGGCTCCGATCCAGCAAAGCGTCGAGGAAGAGTTCCGTCAGCACGACGGCGTGGTGACGATCTTGATGTACTACCGACGCAGGGCTTCGCCTAAGCACTGCAACGGTATGATCGAGGTGGAATTTGGTGGCAGGGGGCACCGCACACGGCTAAGGAACGATCTCAAGGATCAACTTGTGTGTCTTGGGGTGTCCCCTGCCCCCGTATATAAAGGATGAAGGGGGGAAGGCTGGCCGGCCAAAGGAGGGAGGCGCAGGAGGAGTCCTACTCCTACCGGGAGTAGGACTCCCCCCCCCCAATCCTATTCCTAATAGGATTCCTAAAGGGGGAGAGGGAGAGAGAGGTGGCCGGCCCCTCTCCTAGTCCTAATAGGACTAGGGAGAGGGGGGGAGGCGCAGCCCTATGTGGGTAGCCCTCTCACCTTTCCACTAAGGCCCATGTTGGCCCATTTGGCTCCCGGGGGGTTCCGGTAACCCTCCCGATAATCCGGTAAAATCCCGATTTTACCCGGAACACTTCCGATGTCCAAACATAGGCTTCCAATATATCAATCTTTACGTCTCGACCATTTCGAGACTCCTCGTCATGTCCGTGATCACATCCGGGACTCCGAACAACCTTCGGTACATAAAAATGCATGAACTCATAATAACTGTCATCGTAACGTTAAGCGTGCGGACCCTACAGTTCGAGAACAATGTAGACATGATCGAGACACGTCTCCGGTCAATAACCAATAGCGGGACCTGGATGCCCATATTGGCTCCTACATATTCTACGAAGATCTTTATCGGTCAGACCGCATAACAACATACGTTGTTCCCTTTGTCATCGGTATGTTACTTGCCCGAGATTCGATCGTCGGTATCCAATACCTAGTTCAATCTCGTTACTGGCAAGTCTCTTTACTCGTTCCGTAATACATCATCTCATAACTAACATCTTTAGTTATTATGCTTGCAAGGCTTATGTGATGTGTATTACCGAGAGGGCCCAGAGATACCTCTCCGACAATCGGAGTGACAAACCCTAATCTCGAAATACGCCAACCCAACATCTACCATTGGAGACACCTGTAGTACTCCTTTATAATCACCCAGTTACGTTGTGACGTTTGGTAGTACCCAAAGTGTTCCTCCGGTAAACGGGAGTTGCATAATCTCATAGTTATAGGAACATGTATAAGTCATGAAGAAAGCAATAGCAACATACTAAACGATCGGGTGCTAAGCTAATGGAATGGGTCATGTCAATCAGATCATTCAACTAATGATGTGACCTCGTTAATCAAATAACAACTCTTTGTTCATGGTTAGGAAACATAACCATCTTTGATTAACGAGCTAGTCAAGTAGAGGCATACTAGTGCCACTCTGTTTGTCTATGTATTCACACATGTATTATGTTTCCGGTTAATACAATTCTAGCATGAATAATAAAAATTTATCATGATATAAGGAAATAAATAATAACTTTATTATTGCCTCTAGGGCATATTTCCTTCAGTCTCCCACTTGCACTAGAGTCAATAATCTAGTTCACATCGCCATGTGATTTAACATCAATAGTTCACATCACCATGTGATTAACACCCATAGTTCACATCGTCATGTGACCAACACTCAAAGGGTTTACTAGAGTCAGTAATCTAGTTCACATATCTATGTGATTAACACCCAAAGAGTACTAAGGTGTGATCATGTTTTGCTTGTGAGATAATTTTAGTCAACGGGTCTGTCACATTCAGATCCGTAAGTATTTTGCAAGTTCTATGTCTACAATGCTCTACACGGAGCTACTCTAGCTAATTGCTCCCACTTTCAATATGTATCCAGATTGAGACTTAGAATCATCTGGATCAGTGTCAAAAACTTGCATCGACGTAACCCTTTACGACGAACCTTTTTGTCACGTCCATAATCGAGAAATATATCCTTATTTCACTAAGGATAATTCTGACCGCTGTCCAGTGGTCTACTCCTAGATCACTATTGTACTCCCTTGCCAAATCAGTGCAGGGTATACAATAGATCTGGTATACAGCATGACATACTTTGTAGAACCTATGGCCAAAGGCATATGGAATGACTTTCATTCTCTTTCTATCTTCTGCCGTGGTCGGGCTTTGAGTCTTACTCAACTTCACACCTTGTAATACAGGCAAGAACTCTTTCTTTGACTGCTCCATTTTGAACTACTTCAAAATCTTGTCAAGGTATGTACTTATTGAAAAAACTTATCAAGCGTCTTGATCTATCTCTATAGATCTTGAAGCTCAATATGTAAGCAGCTTCACCGAAGTCTTTCTTTGAAAACTCCTTTCAAACACTCCTTTATGCTTTACAGAATAATTCTACATTATTTCCGATCAACAATATGTCATTCACATGTACTTATTAGAAATGCTGTAGTGCTCCCACTCACTTTCTTGTATATACAGGCTTCACCGCAAGTCTGTATAAAACTATATGCTTTGATCAACTCATCAAAGCGTATATTCCAACTCCGAGATGCTTGCACCAGTCCACAGATGGATCGCTGGAGCTTGCACATTTTGTTAGCACCTTTCGGATTGACAAAACCTTCTGTTGCATCATATACAATAAATCCATTAAGGAATGCAGTTTTGTTTATCCATTTGCCAGATTTCATAAAATGCGGCAATTACTAACATGATTCGGACAGACTCAAGCATAGATACGAGTGAGAAGCTCTCATCGTAGTCAACACCTTGAACTTGTCGAAAACCTTTTGCGACAATTCTAGCTTTGTAGATAGTAACACTACTATCAGCGTCCGTCTTCCTCTTGAAGATCCATTTGTTCTCAATTGCTTGCCGATCATCGGGCAAGTCAACCAAAGTCCATACTTTGTTCTCATACATGGATCCCATCTCAGATTTCATGGCCTCAAGCCACTTTGCGGAATCTGGGCTCACCATCGCTTCTTCATAGTTCGTAGGTTCATCATGATCTAGTAGCATGACTTCCAGAACTGGATTACCGTACCACTCTGGTGCGGATCTCACTCTGGTTGATCTACGTGGTTCAGTAGTATCTTGTCCTGAAGTTTCATGATCATCATCATTAGCTTCCTCACTAATTGGTATAGGTGTCGCAGAAACAGTTTTCTGTGATGTACTATTTTCCAATAAGGGAGCAGGTACAGTTACCTCGTCAAGTTCTACTTTCCGCCCACTCACTTCTTTCGAGAGAAACTCCTTCTCCAGAAAGTTTCCGAATTTAGCAACAAAAGTCTTGCCTTCGGATCTGTGATAGAAGGTGTATCCAACAGTTTCCTTTGGATATCCTATGAAGATGCACTTCTCCGATTTGAGTTTTGAGCTTATCAGGATGAAACTTTTTCATATAAGCATCGCAACCCCAAACTTTAAGAAACGACAACTTTGGTTTCTTGCCAAACCATAGTTCATAAGGCGTCGTCTCGACGGATATAGATGGTGCCCCTTTTTTAACATGAATGCAGCTGTCTCTAATGCATGACCCCAAAAACAATAGTGGTAAATCGGTAAGAGACATCATAGATTGCACTATATCCAATAAAGTACGGTTATGACGTTCGGACACACCATTATGATGTGGTGTTCCAGGTGGCGTGAGTAGTGAAACTATTTCACATTGTTTTAACTGAAGACCAAACTCGTAACTCGAATATTTGTCTCCGCGATCAGATCATAGAAACTTTATTTTCTTTTCACGATGTTTTTCACTTCACTCTGAAATTCTTTGAACTTTTCAAATGTTTCAGACTTATGTTTCATCAAGTAGATATACTCATATCTGCTCAAATCATTTTTGAAGATCAGAAAATAATGATACCTGTCGCGAGCCTCAATATTCATCGGACCACATACATCAGTATGTATGATTTCCAATAAATCTTTTCTCGCTCCATTGTTCCGAAGAACAGAGTCTTAGTCATCTTGCCCATGAGGCATGGTTCGCAAGCATCAACTGATTCATAATCAAGTGATTCCAAAAACCCATCAGCATGGAGTTTCTTCATGTGCTTTACACCAATATGACCTAAATAGCAGTGCCACAAATAAGTTGCACTATCATTATTAACTTTGCATCTTTTGGTTTCAATATTATGAATATGTGTATTATTAAGATCGAGATCCAATGAACTATTTTCATTGGGTGTGTAACCATATTAGGTTTTATTCATGTAAACAGAACAACAATTTATTCTCTTACTTAAATGAATAACCGTATTACAATAAACATGATCAAATCATACTCATGTTCAACGCAAACACCAAATAACACTTATTTAGGTTCAACACTAATCCCGAAATTATAGGGAGTGTGCGATGATGATCATATCAATCTTGGAACCACTTCCAACACACATCGTCACTTCACCCTTAACTAGTCTCTGTTTATTCTGCAACTCCCGTTTTGAGTTACTACTCTTAGCAACTGAACTAGCATCAAATACTAAGGGGTTGCTATAAACACTAGTAAAGTACACATCAATAACATGTATATCAAATATACTTATGTTCACTTTGCCATCCTTCTTATCCGCCAATCACTTGGGGTAATTCCGCTTCCAGTGACCAGTCCCTTCGCAGTAGAAGCACTTAGTCTCAGGCTTAGGATCAGACTTGGGCTTCTTCACTTGAGCAACAACTTGCTTGCCGTTCTTCTTGAAGTTCCCCTTCTTCCCTCTGCCCTTTTCTTGAAACTAGTGGTCTTGTCAACCATCAACACTTGATGTTTTTCTTGATTTCTACCTTCGTTGATTTCAGCATCACGAAGAGCTTGGGAGTTGTTTCCGTTATCCCTTGCATATTATAGTTCATCACGAAGTTCTGCTAACTTGGTGATGGTGACTAGAGAATTCTGTCAATCACTATCTTATCTGGAAGATTAACTCCCACTTGATTCAAGCGATTGTAGTACCCAGACAATCTGAGCACATGCTCACTAGTTGAGCGATTCTCCTCCATCTTTTAGCTATAGAACTTGTTGGAGACTTCATATCTCTCAACTCGGGTATTTGCTTGAAATATTAACTTCAACTCCTGGAACATCTCATATGGTCCATGACGTTCAAAACGTCTTTGAAGTCCCGATTCTAAGCCGTTAAGCATGGTGCACTAAACTATCAAGTAGTCATCATATTGAGCTAGCCAAACGTTCATAACGTCCGCATCTGCTCCTGCAATAGGTCCGTCACCTAGCGGTGCATCAAGGACATAATTCTTCTGTGCAGCAATGAGGATAAACCTCAGATCACGGATCCCATCCGCATCATTGCTACTAACATCTTTCAATATAATTTTCTCTAGGAATAAACATAGGGAAGCAACAACGCGAGCTATTGATCTACAACATAATTTGCAAAATACTACCAGGACTAAGTTCATGATAAATTTAAGTTCAATTTAATCATATTACTTAAGAACTCCCACTTAGATAGACATCCCTCTAATCCTCTAAGTGATCACGTGATCCAAATCAACTAAACCATAACCGATCATCACGTGAGATGGAGTAGTTTTCAATGGTGAACATCGTCATGTTGATCATATCTACTATATGATTCACGCTTGACCTTTCGGTCTCCGTGTTCCGAGGCCATATCTGCATATGCTAGGCTCGTCAAGTTTAACCTGAGTATTCTGCGTGTGCAAAACTGGCTTGCACCCGTTGTAGATGGACGTAGAGCTTATCACACCCGATCATCACGTGGTGTCTGGGCACGACGAACTTTGGCAACGGTGCATACTCAGGGAGAACACTTCTTGATAATTTAGTGAGAGATCATCTTATAATGCTACCGTCAATCAAAGCAAGATAAGATGCATAAAAGGATAAACATCTCATGCAATCAATATAAGTGATATGATATGGCCATCATCATCTTGTGCTTGTGATCTCCATCTCCGAAGCACCGTCATGATCACCATCGTCACCGGCGCGACACCTTGATCTCCATCGTAGCATCGTTGTCGTCTCGCCAATCTTATGCTTCCACGACTATCACTACCGCTTAGTAATAAAGTAAAGCATTACATCGCGATTGCATTGCATACAATAAAGCGACAACCATATGGCTCCTGCCAGTTGCCGATAACTTGGTTACAAAACATGATCATCTCATACAATAAAATCAGCATCATGCCTTGACCATATCACATCACAACATGCCCTGCAAAAACAAGTTAGACGTCCTCTACTTTGTTGTTGCAAGTTTTACGTGGCTGCTACGGGCTTAAGTAAGAACTCATCTCACCTACGCATCAAAACCACAACGATAGTTCGTCAAATAGACTCCGTTTTAACCTTCTCAAGAACCGGGCGTAGCCACACTTGGTTCAACTAAAGTTGGAGAGACAGTCTTCCGCAAGCCATCTATGTGCAAAGCACGTCGAGGGAACCGGTCTCGCGTAAGAGTACGCGTAAGGTTGGTCCGGATCGTCTCGTCCAACAATACCGCCGAACCAAAGTATGACATGCTGGTAGGCAGTATGACTTGTATCGCCCACAACTCACTTGTGTTCTACTCGTGCAAATAACATCAAACCATAAAACCTAGGCTCGGATGCCACTGTTGGGGAACGTAGTAATTTCAAAAAAATTCCTACGCACACGCAAGATCATGGTGATGCATAGCAACGAGAGGGGAGAGTGTTGTCTATGTACCAACGCAGACCGACTGCGGAAGCGATCACACAACGTAGAGGAAGTAGTCGTACGTCTTCTTCCCGATCCGACCGATCCAAGCACCGTTACTCCGGCACCTCCGAGTTCTTAGCACACGTTCAGCTTGATGACGATCCTCGGGCTCCGATCCAGCAAAGCGTCGAGGAAGAGTTCCGTCAGCACGACGGCGTGGTGACGATCTTGATGTACTACCGACGCAGGGCTTCGCCTAAGCACTGCAACGGTATGATCAAGGTGGAATTTGGTGGCAGGGGGCACCGCACATGGCTAAGGAACGATCTCAAGGATCAACTTGTGTGTCTTGGGGTTGAAGGAAATATGCCCTAGAGGCAATAATAAAGTTATTATTTATTTCCTTACATCATGATAAATGTTTATTATTCATGCTAGAATTGTATTAACCGGAAACATAATACATGTGTGAATACATAGACCAACAGAGTGTCACTAGTATACCTCTACTTGACTAGCTCGTTAATCAAAGATGGTTATGTTTCCTAACCATGAACAAGGAGTTGTTATTTGATTAACGAGGTCACATCATTAGTAGAATGATCTGATTGACATGACCCATTCCATTAGCTTAGCACCCGATCGTTTAGTGTGTTGCTATTGCTTTCTTCATGACTTATACATGTTCCTATAACTATGAGATTATGCAACTCCCGTTTACCGGAGGAACACTTTGGGTACTACCAAACGTCACAACGTAACTGGGTGATTATAAAGGAGTATTACAGGTGTCTCCAATGGTAGATGTTGGGTTGGCGTATTTCGAGATTAGGGTTTGCCACTCTGATTGTCGGAGAGGTATCTCTGGGCCCACTCGGTAATGCACATCACATAAGCCTTGCAAGCACTGCAACTAATAAGTTAGTTGTGAGATGATGTATTACGGAACGAGTAAAGAGACTTGCCGGTAACGAGATTGAACTAGGTATTGGATACCGACGATCGAATCTCGGGCAAGTAACATACCGATGACAAAGGGAACGACGTATGTTGTTATGCGGTCTGACCGGTAAAGATCTTCGTAGAATATGTAGGAGCCAATATGGGCATCCAGGTCCCGCTATTGGTTATTGACCGGAGACGTGTCTCGGTCATGTCTACATTGTTCTCGAACCGTAGGGTCCGCACGCTTAACGTTACGATGACAGTTATTATGAGTTTATGCATTTTGATGTACCGAAGGTTGTTCGGAGTCCCGGATGAGATCACGGACATGACGAGGAGTCTCGAAATGGTCGAGACGTAAAGATTGATATATTGGAAGCCTATGTTTGGGCACCAGAAGTGTTCCGGGTGAAATCGGGATTTTACCGGATTACCGGGAGGGTTACCGGAACCCCCCGGGAGGCAAATGGGCCTATTGGGCCTTAGTGGAAAAGAGAGAAGGGACAGCCCACAGGCTAGCCGGCCGAACCCCCCTTCCCTAGTCCTATTAGGACTAGGAGAAGGGGCCGGCCCCCCTCTCTTCTCTTTCTCCCGAAGAGTCCTATTAGGAATAGGATTTGAGGGAAGGAGTCCTACTCCCGGTAGGAGTGGGACTCCTCCCTGCGCCTCCCTCCTAGCCGGCCGACCCCCTTGCCCCTGGCCTTTATATACGGGGGCAGGGGGCACCCCATGGACAGACAACTTGATCCTTGAGATCGTTCCTTAGCCGTGTGCGGTGCCCCCTGCCACCAAATTCCACCTCGATCATATCGTTGTAGTGCTTAGGCGAAGCCCTGCGTCGGTAGTACATCAAGATCGTCACCACGCCGTCGTGCTGACGGAACTCATCCCCGAAGCTTTGCTGGATCGGAGCCCGGGGATCGTCATCGAGCTGAACGTGTGCTAAGAACTCAGAGGTGCCGGAGTAACGGTGCTTGGATCGGTCGGATCGGGAAGACGTACGACTACTTCCACTACGTTGTGTGATCGCTTCCGCAGTCGGTCTGCGTTGGTACGTAGACAATACTCTCCCCTCTCGTTGCTGTGCATCACCATGATCTTGCGTGTGCGTAGGAAATTTTTTGAAATTACTGCGTTCCCCAACAGTGGCATCCGAGCCTGGTTTTATGGTTTGATGTTATATGCACGAGTAGAACACAAGTGAGTTGTGGGCGATACAAGTCATACTGCCTACCAGCATGTCATACTTTGGTTCGGCGGTATTGTTGGTTGAGACGATCCGGACCAACCTTACGCGTACTCTTACGCGAGACCGGTTCCCTCGACGTGCTTTGCACATAGATGGCTTGCGGAAGACTGTCTCTCCAACTTTAGTTGAACCAAGTGTGACTACGCCCGGTCCTTGAGAAGGTTAAAACGGAGTCTATTTGACGAACTATCGTTGTGGTTTTGATGCGTAGGTGAGATGAGTTCTTACTTAAGCCCGTAGCAGCCACGTAAAACTTGCAACAACAAAGTAGAGGACGTCTAACTTGTTTTTGCAGGGTATGTTGTGATGTGATATGGTCAAGGCATGATGCTGATTTTATTGTATGAGATGATCATGTTTTGTAATCGAGTTATCGGCAACTGGCAGGAGCCATATGGTTGTCGCTTTATTGTATGCAATGCAATCGCGATGTAATGCTTTACTTTATTACTAAGCGGTAGTGATAGTCGTGGAAGCATAAGATTGGCGAGACGACAACGTTGCTATGATGGAGATCAAGGTGGCGCGCCGGTGACGATGGTGATCATGACGGTGCTTCGGAGATGGAGATCACAAGCACAAGATGATGATGGCCATATCATATCACTTATATTGATTGCATGTGATGTTTATCCTTTTATGCATCTTATCTTGCTTTGATTGACGGTAGCATTATAAGATGATCTCTCACTAAATTATCAAGAAGTGTTCCCCCTGAGTATGCACCGTTGCCAAAGTTCGTCGTGCCCAGACACCACGTGATGATCGGGTGTGATAAGCTCTACGTCCATCTACAACGGGTGCAAGCCAGTTTTGCACACGCAGAATACTCAGGTTATACTTGACGAGCCTAGCATATGCAGATATGGCCTCGGAACACAGAGACCGAAAGGTCGAGCGTGAATCATATAGTAGATATGATCAACATGACGATGTTCACCATTGAAAACTACTCCATCTCACGTGATGATCGGTTATGGTTTAGTTGATTTGGATCACGTGATCACTTAGAGGATTAGAGGGATGTCTATCTAAGTGGGAGTTCCTAAGTAATTTGATTAACTGAACTTAAACTTATCATGAACTTAGTACCTGATAGTATCTTGCTTGTTTATGTTGCTTGTAGATAGATGGCTCGTGCTATTGTTCCGTTGAATTTTAATGCGTTCCTTGAGAAAGCAAAGTTGAAAGATGATGGTAGCAATTACACGGACTGGGTCCGTAACCTGAGGATTATCCTCATTGCTGCACAGAAGAATTACGTCCTGGAAGCACCGCTAGGTGACAGGCCTACTGCTGGAGCAACGCCAGATGTTATGAACGTCTGGCAGAGCAAAGCTGATGACTACTCGATAGTTCAGTGTGCCATGCTTTACGGCTTAGAATCGGGACTTCAACGACGTTTTGAACGTCATGGAGCATATGAGATGTTCCAGGAGTTGAAGTTAATATTTCAAGCAAATGCCCGAATTGAGAGATATGAAGTCTCCAATAAGTTCTATAGCTGTAAGATGGAGGAGAACAGTTCTGTCAGTGAGCATATACTCAAAATGTCTGGGTATAATAATCACTTGATTCAGATGGGAGTTAATCTTCCAGATGATTGCGTCATTGACAGAATTCTCCAATCACTGCCACCAAGCTACAAGAGCTTCGTGATGAACTATAATATGCAAGGGATGAACAAGACTATTCCCGAGCTCTTCGCAATGCTGAAAGCTGCGGAGGTAGAAATCAAAAAGGTGCATCAAGTGTTGATGGTTAGCAAAACCACTAGTTTCAAGAAAAAGGGCAAAGGGAAGAAGAAGGGAAACTTCAAGAAGAACAGCAAGCAAGTTGCTGCTCAAGAGAAGAAACCCAAGTCTGGACCTAAGCCTGAAACTGAGTGCTTCTACTGCAAGCAGACTGGTCACTGGAAGCGGAACTGCCCCAAGTATTTGGCGGATAAGAAGGATGGCAAGGTGATCAAAGGTATATGTGATATACTTGTTATTGATGTGTACCTTACTAGAGCTCGCAGTAGCACCTGGGTATTTGATACTGGTTCTTTTGCTAATATTTGCAACTCGGAACAGGGACTACGGAATAAGCGGACACTAGCAAAGGACGAGGTGACGATGCGCGTGGGAAACGGTTCCAAAGTCGATGTGATCGCAGTCGGCACGCTACCTCTACATCTACCTTCGGGATTAATATTAGACCTAAATAATTGTTATTTGGTGCCAGCGTTGAGCATGAACATTATATCTGGATCTTGTTTAATGCGAGACGGTTATTCATTTAAATCAGAGAATAATGGTTGTTCTATTTATATGAATAATATCTTTTATGGTCATGCACCTTTGAAGAGTGGTCTATTCTTGTTGAATCTCGAAGATAGTGATACACATATTCATAATGTAGAAGCCAAAAGATGCAAAGTTAATAATGATAGTGCAACTTATTTGTGGCACTGCCGTTTAGGTCATATCGGTATAAAGCGCATGAAGAAACTCCATACTGATGGGCTTTTGGAACCACTTGATTATGAATCGCTTGGTACTTGCGAACCGTGCCTCATAGGCAAGATGACTAAAACACCGTTCTCCGGTAGTATGGAGAGAGCAACAGACTTGTTGGAAATCATACATACCGATGTATGTGGTCCGATGAATATTGAGGCTCGCGGCGGATATCGTTATTTTCTCACCTTCACAGATGATTTAAGCAGATATGGGTATATCTACTTAATGAAACATAAATCTGAAACATTTGAAAAGTTCAAAGAATTTCAGAGTGAAGTTGAAAATCATCGTAACAAGAAAATAAAGTTTCTACGATCTGATCGTGGAGGAGAATATTTGAGTTACGAGTTTGGTGTACATTTGAAAAATTATGGAATAGTTTCGCAACTCACGCCACCCGGAACACCACAGCGTAATGGTGTGTCCGAACGTCGTAATCATACTTTACTAGATATGGTGCGATCTATGATGTCTCTTACTGATTTACCGCTATCGTTTTGGGGTTATGCTTTAGAGACGGCCGCATTCACGTTAAATAGGGCACCATCAAAATCCGTTGAGACGACGCCTTATGAACTATGGTTTGGCAAGAAACCAAAGTTGTCGTTTCTTAAAGTTTGGGGCTGCGATGCTTATGTGAAAAAGCTTCAACCTGATAAGCTTGAACCCAAAGCGGAGAAATGTGTCTTCATAGGATACCCAAAGGAAACTGTTGGGTACACCTTCTATCACAGATCCGAAGGCAAGACATTCGTTGCTAAGAATGGATCATTTCTAGAGAAGGAGTTTCTCTCGAAAGAAGTGAGTGGGAGGAAAGTAGAACTTGACGAGGTAACTGTACCTGCTCCCTTATTGGAAAATAGTACATCACAGAAAACCGTTTCTGCGACACCTATACCAATAAGTGAGGAAGCTAATGATGATGATCATGAAACTTCAGAACAAGATACTACTGAACCACGTAGATCAACCAGAGTGAGATCCGCACCAGAGTGGTACGGTAATCCAGTTCTGGAAGTCATGCTACTAGATCATGATGAACCTACGAACTATGAAGAAGCGATGGTGAGCCCAGATTCTGCAAAGTGGCTTGAGGCCATGAAATCTGAGATGGGATCCATGTATGAGAACAAAGTATGGACTTTGGTTGACTTGCCCGATGATCGGCGAGCAATTGAGAATAAATGGATCTTCAAGAAAAAGACTGACGCTGATGGTAATGTTACTGTCTATAAAGCTCGACTTGTCGCAAAAGGTTTTTGACAAGTTCAAGGGGTTGACTACGATGAGACTTTCTCACCCGTAGCGATGCTTAAGTCCGTCAGGATTATGTTAGCAATTGCCGCATTTTATGATTATGAAATATGGCAGATGGATGTCAAAACTGCATTCCTGAATGGATTTCTGGAAGAAGAGTTGTATATGGTACAACCAGAAGGTTTTGTCGATCCAAAAGGAGCTAACAAAGTGTGCAAACTCCAGCGATCCATTTATGGACTGGTGCAAGCATCTCGGAGTTGGAATAAACGCTTTGATAGTGTGATCAAAGCATTTGGCTTTATACAGACTTTTGGAGAAGCCTGTATTTACAAGAAAGTGAGTGGGAGCTCTGTAGCATTTCTGATATTATATGTGGATGACATATTGCTGATTGGAAATGATATAGAAATTCTAGATAGCATAAAGGGATACTTGAATAAAAGTTTTTTGATGAAAGACCTCGGGGAAGCTGCTTTCATATTAGGCATAAAGATCTACAGAGATAGATCAAAACGCTTAATTGGACTTTCACAGAGCACATACCTTGACAAGATTTTGAAGAAGTTCAAAATGGATCAAGCAAAGAAAGGGTTCTTGCCTGTGTTACAAGGTGTGAAGTTGAGTAAGACTCAATGCCCGACCACTGCAGAAGATAGAGAGATAATGAAAGATGTTCCCTATGCTCCAGCCATAGGCTCTATCATGTATGCAATGCTGTGTACCAGACCTAATGTGTGTCTTGCTATAAGTTTAGCAGGGAGGTACCAAAGTAATCCAGGAGTGGATCACTGGACAGCGGTCAAGAACATCCTAAAATACCTGAAAAGGACTAAGGATATATTTCTCATATATGGAGGTGACAAAGAGCTCACCGTAAGAGGTTACGTTGATGCAAGCTTTGACACTGATCCGGACGATTCTAAATCGCAAACCGGATACGTGTTTACTTTAAACGGTGGAGCTGTCAGTTGGTGCAGTTCTAAACAAAGCGTCGTAGCGGGATCTACATGTGAAGCGGAGTACATAGCTGCTTCGGAAGCAGCAAACGAAGGAGTCTGGATGAAGGAGTTCATATCCGATCTAGGTGTCATACCTAGTGCATCGGGTCCGATGAAAATCTTCTGTGACAATACTGGTGCAATTGCCTTGGCAAAGGAATCCAGATTTCACAAAAGAACCAAACACATCAAGAGACGCTTCAACTCCATCCGGGATTTAGTCCAGGTGGGAGACATAGAGATTTGCAAGATACATACGGATCTGAATGTTGCAGACCCGTTGACTAAGCCTCTTCCACGGGCAAAACATGATCAGCACCAAGACTCCATGGGTGTTAGAATCATTACTGTGTAATCTAGATTATTGACTCTAGTGCAAGTGGGAGACTGAAGGAAATATGCCCTAGAGGCAATAATAAAGTTATTATTTATTTCCTTACATCATGATAAATGTTTATTATTCATGCTAGAATTGTATTAACCGGAAACATAATACATGTGTGAATACATAGACCAACAGAGTGTCACTAGTATGCCTCTACTTGACTAGCTCGTTAATCAAAGATGGTTATGTTTCCTAACCATGAACAAGGAGTTGTTATTTGATTAACGAGGTCACATCATTAGTAGAATGATCTGATTGACATGACCCATTCCATTAGCTTAGCACCCGATCGTTTAGTGTGTTGCTATTGCTTTCTTCATGACTTATACATGTTCCTATAACTATGAGATTATGCAACTCCCGTTTACCGGAGGAACACTTTGGGTACTACCAAACGTCACAACGTAACTGGGTGATTATAAAGGAGTATTACAGGTGTCTCCAATGGTAGATGTTGGGTTGGCGTATTTCGAGATTAGGGTTTGCCACTCTGATTGTCGGAGAGGTATCTCTGGGCCCACTCGGTAATGCACATCACATAAGCCTTGCAAGCACTGCAACTAATAAGTTAGTTGTGAGATGATGTATTACGGAACGAGTAAAGAGACTTGCCGGTAACAAGATTGAACTAGGTATTGGATACCGACGATCGAATCTCGGGCAAGTAACATACCGATGACAAAGGGAACGACGTATGTTGTTATGCGGTCTGACCGGTAAAGATCTTCGTAGAATATGTAGGAGCCAATATGGGCATCCAGGTCCCGCTATTGGTTATTTACCGGAGACGTGTCTCGGTCATGTCTACATTTTTCTCGAACCGTAGGGTCCGCACGCTTAACGTTACGATGACAGTTATTATGAGTTTATGCATTTTGATGTACCGAAGGTTGTTCGGAGTCCCGGATGAGATCACGGACATGACGAGGAGTCTCGAAATGGTCGAGACGTAAAGATTGATATATTGGAAGCCTATGTTTGGGCACCAGAAGTGTTCCGGGTGAAATCGGGATTTTACCGGATTACCGGGAGGGTTACCGGAACCCCCCGGGAGGCAAATGGGCCTATTGGGCCTTAGTGGAAAAGAGAGAAGGGACAGCCCACAGGCTAGCCGGCCGAACCCCCCTTCCCTAGTCCTATTAGGACTAGGAGAAGGGGCCGGCCCCCCTCTCTTCTCTTTCTCCCGAAGAGTCCTATTAGGAATAGGATTTGAGGGAAGGAGTCCTACTCCCGGTAGGAGTGGGACTCCTCCCTGCGCCTCCCTCCTAGCCGGCCGACCCCCTTGCCCCTGGCCTTTATATACGGGGGCAGGGGGCACCCCATGGACAGACAACTTGATCCTTGAGATTGTTCCTTAGCCGTGTGCGGTGCCCCCTGCCACCAAATTCCACCTCGATCATATCGTTGTAGTGCTTAGGCGAAGCCCTGCGTCGGTAGTACATCAAGATCGTCACCACGCCGTCGTGCTGACGGAACTCATCCCCGAAGCTTTGCTGGATCGGAGCCCGGGGATCGTCATCGAGCTGAACGTGTGCTAAGAACTCGGAGGTGCCGGAGTAACGGTGCTTGGATCGGTCGGATCGGGAAGACGTATGACTACTTCCACTACGTTGTGTGATCGCTTCCGCAGTCGGTCTGCGTTGGTACGTAGACAATACTCTCCCCTCTCGTTGCTGTGCATCACCATGATCTTGCGTGTGCGTAGGAAATTTTTTGAAATTACTGCGTTCCCCAACAGGGGTGTCCCCTGCCCCCGTATATAAAGGATGAAGGGGGGAAGGCTGGCCGGCCAAAGGAGGGAGGCGCAGGAGGAGTCCTACTCCTACCGGGAGTAGGACTCCCCCCCCCAATCCTATTCCTAATAGGATTCCTAAAGGGGGAGAGGGAGAGTGAGGTGGCCGGCCCCTCTCCTAGTCCTAATAGGACTAGGGAGAGGGGGGAGGCGCAGCCCTATGTGGGCAGCCCTCTCACCTTTTCCACTAAGGCCCATGTTGGCCCATTTGGCTCCCGGGGGGTTCCGGTAACCCTCCCGATAATCCGGTAAAATCCCGATTTTACCCGGAACACTTCCGATGTCCAAACATAGGCTTCCAATATATCAATCTTTACGTCTCGACCATTTCGAGACTCCTCGTCATGTCCGTGATCACATCCGGGACTCCGAACAACCTTCAGTACATCAAAATGCATAAACTCATAATAACTGTCATCGTAACGTTAAGCGTGCGGACCCTACGGTTCGAGAACAATGTAGACATGATCGAGACACGTCTCCGATCAATAACCAATAGTGGGACATGGATGCCCATATTGGCTCCTACATATTCTACGAAGATCTTTATCGGTCAGACCGCATAACAACATACGTTGTTCCCTTTGTCATCGGTATGTTACTTGCCCGAGATTCGATCGTCGGTATCCAATACCTAGTTCAATCTCGTTACTGGCAAGTCTCTTTACTCGTTCCGTAATACATCATCTCATAACTAACATCTTTAGTTATTATGCTTGCAAGGCTTATGTGATGTGTATTACCGAGAGGGCCCAGAGATACCTCTCCGACAATCGGAGTGACAAACCCTAATCTCGAAATACGCCAACCCAACATCTACCATTGGAGACACCTGTAGTACTCCTTTATAATCACCCAGTTACGTTGTGACGTTTGGTAGTACCCAAAGTGTTCCTCCGGTAAACGGGAGTTGCATAATCTCATAGTTATAGGAACATGTATAAGTCATGAAGAAAGCAATAGCAACATACTAAACGATCGGGTGCTAAGCTAATGGAATGGGTCATGTCAATCAGATCATTCAACTAATGATGTGACCTCGTTAATCAAATAACAACTCTTTGTTCATGGTTAGGAAACATAACCATCTTTGATTAACGAGCTAGTCAAGTAGAGGCATACTAGTGACACTCTGTTTGTCTATGTATTCACACATGTATTATGTTTCCGGTTAATACAATTCTAGCATGAATAATAAACATTTATCATGATATAAGGAAATAAATAATAACTTTATTATTGCCTCTAGGGCATATTTCCTTCAAAGAGATCCTTTTTAAATAAAGTAGGAGATTACAATCTGCAAATTATGCTGCTTACAATGAAAACCTAAGAAAGAAGGTCCCTACCGATGTTTTGATTGATAAAATTTCTGAACTTAATGATAATTTTTCTATACAAAATAACGGATTAGAGTTTGAGCTTAGCGATAAACTTAGGGAGTTCAATCAAAGGAATGTCTACAATGAAGAGATAGTTATTAATTACAAAGGGCCAAAAGAGGAACCTATTCCTCCCAAACTTGATCTTATAGATCCTTACCCTATTAAATATAGCCCCTTTGATTATTTTTGCTTACCACAAAGAAATCTTGCGGATGAGAGGAGGGAGTATGAGATGAGCATGGATGATCTCCCTCACTTCTATTACAATACTTAGACCTATGTTTTATGCCTAGGTAGGGGCATTAAACAATAGCGCTTGTTGGGAGGCAACCCAATTTTATTTTGTGTTTTTTTGTTTTCGGTTCTGTTCTTCAATAAATACATATTATTACTTCTGTAGTAATTGTGGTTCGGTGTTTCAGTTAGTGTTTGAGCCAAGTAAGACCTTTGGGATGGTCTATGGTGATAGTTGATTTGATTTTGCTGAAAAACAGTAACTTTTGCGCCTAGTAACAGAATTGATCTGAGCTGCTGGAACGTGATAAATTTTTGAATTTTTCTACACAAGACTGATATACAAATTTATCAGATCTATCTATCTATCTATCTATATCTATCTATCTATATCTATCTATCTATCTATCTATATCTATCTTTCTATCTATCTATCTATCTATACCTATACTAATTACCGACTCCCAATAAATTCCCACGTTAATTAGATTTTATGAGCCGTTGATCTGGTGGGGCCGAATTATTACGGTGTAGATCGATTCATGAAATCCTCCATAAAAAACTTAGTTCTAATTAGTACTACAATTTATAATCCATCTAAACATCTAAACCATCTATCTATACCTCTATATACCTACACTAATTACCGACTCCCAATAAATTCCCACGTTAATTAGATTTTACGAGCCGTTAATCTGGTGGGGCCGAATTATTACGGTGTAGATCGATTCATGAAATCCTCCATAAAAAAACTTAGTTCTAATTAATACTACAATTTATAATCCATCTAAACATCTAAACCATTGGTCACCAAGATTAGTGGCGGAGTTGTCCCTTGGTTCCATTACCCTAATCTCCCGGTCTAACAGGTCTCCTATCCTCGATCATATTCCCCACATGTCGCCGCCACGACAAAGCCATGGCTTCTCTTTCTCCCTCACAACCCTGCCTCTTCCTGTAACCTAAATCATCAAAGACCAGTCATCTCATATTTTGAGCAAAAACAAGCTACTCTCCAGGACGTAGCAAGTTGATTCTTTTTGCCATTGATTTAAAGGGAAGAAATGTTCGTTTTCGTCCCGTTGGGGCTAATCTGTTCGTTGTTCAAGCTTCTTGCCTCGGCGACTGGGAACGTATCATGGAACAAGGTCCTTGGTTATTCAGAAATTGGGCTATTCTATTAAGTCCCTATGATGGGTTTAGTATTGCCGAGGAGATGAGTATTGTGTATATGCCGATATGGCTTCAGATCCATAAGTTACCGGATGGTTACTGCAAGAAAGTGTTCATGGAGAAGCTGTTAAATAATGTCGGGAAGATCCTTGACATGAGACTGAATGGAAATATTAGAGGAGATTATGTTAGGGTTCGTGTTTGCCATGACGTGAGACTGCCGCTGACTAAATATGTTAGTATTGTTAAGGGCAAGGAAAGACAAGTGTTCTTGGTTAGATACGAGAAACTCGTAAAGTTTTGTAAGGTATGCGGCCTTGTTGGCCATGATTACAAGGAGTGCGGCTCTGGCATTCATGAGTTAAATAACATGAAGTTTGGGGATTTGTTATATGCAGATCCACCAAATAAATTACGTATGGATGCTGTTCCTAGCAACTGGAATAGTGGTGTCTCTTCGTCTGGGCTTGCTACAGCCGGGCATGATGGTGTTCCTGGTTTTGGACGTGATGCTATTGCTAATAAGAAGGACCTGATTCCTGAGATGTCTGTTAGAGCTACAAGTCAAAGCGAAGTTCCTGCAGTTTTTATGGAGTTGGACAAAGAGGCGAGGAAACATCTGAACTTAGAGGCCGTGGAAAATGGTGATCTGTGCGCAGGTTCTCAAGTTGTTGTTATTGCACTAAAAGAGGGTAAGGACGAGGATCCCGGTCACGGCCTTGTTGATCTTAGTGTTGCCTCCATGAACCTGGATAAGAATGCTCGTAAGAGGTTGTTGCCGGTGGAGCACCCTGTTCATGGTGCTGCTACGGCGGTTGTGCTGGCTATTACAGAGGGTAAAGGAGAGGACCTAGTCGAGTCCCCGACGTCGAGTACAAATAGCAAACGACCAAAGGTGGATACAGTTGTGGTGGATAAAGAAATTTGTTTGGCGGGCTCCGTAGAGGAGGTCCGCCAGGATCAATGAGTCTCCTTGTTTGGAACTGCCGGGGGCGGGGAACCGCCGAACAGTTCGAGAGGTGTTGGCCCTCGCAAAAACCAACGTCCCCAGTTTTGTCTTTCTTAGCGAGACAAGACAAGTGTCGGAGAAGATGGAGAAACTAAAGTGGATACTTGGTATGAAGGATTTTGTGGTGTGGATTGTGAAGGTCGGAGCGGTGGGTTAGCTCTATTTTCGGATGAATCTTTGCAAGTAACTGTGCGGGACAAGTGTAAACGGTACATTGATGTGGATATAGCTGATGTGAGCAACGATCTTAGCTGGAGGATGACGTTTGTTTATGGCGAGCCTTGGGTGGAACATCGACAACGGATGTGGGATCATCTCGTTGCCTTGCGGGCTACGTCCCAGGATCCATCGTTAGTTTGTGGGGATTTCAATGAAGCACTTTGGCAACATGAACATCTTTCGTGTTCGCCTCGCTCTGAAAGTCAAATGATGGCGTTTCAGGATTGCCTTGATATTTGTGAGATTGTTGATCTCGGTTTCAGTGGGCCTCCGTTGACATATGATAATGGCCAGCAAGGCAGCAGGAATGTTCGCGTGAGACTGGATCGGGCATGTGCTGATGAGGCCTGGCGGGACTTATTTCCTTTGTCCAGGGTCTCTCACTTAGCGTCATCGTGTTCGGACCACTGCCCAATATTGGTTCGACTAACCGTGGATGATTCACATCGGGGTAGGTCTGCGCCCTGATATGAAATAATGTGGGAGCGCCATCCGGCCCTTCCGAATATGATAGCAGATACTTGGAATAAGTCAAAGCTGGATGGAAATCTTGGCTCTGTGTGTGTGTCATTGAAGGAGATGATGGATAGTTTACGAGATTGGAGCAAGGAGCACTTTGGTAATGTGACCAAGGACATTGAGCGTCTCCGTGAGGAGCTGGCAGCTCTACAAATTAATAATGCCGATCCGCATGTGATCCGGCAGAAGATGAACCAGCTTGATGAACTATTATATCGCGAGGAGATGCTCTGGTTACAGCGTTCTAGGATTACGTGGCTAAAAGAGGGCGAGCGGAATACAAAATATTTTTTACGCGTGCTGTTTGGAGAGCCAGACGGAATTATATCCGAAGGCTGCATAAGGTGGATGGTTCATGGTGCAACGTCCCTACGGAGATGGAACGGATGACATCATCATATTTTTAGGAACTTTATACAAAGGACCCCACCCTCAATCCTGGGCCGGTATTGGATTGTATTGAGTCTAGGGTCACTAGTGACATGAATGAATCTTTATGTGCCCCGTTTTCTAAGAAGGAGATTTCAGATGCACTTTTTCAGATCGGTCCGTTAAAAGCACCTGGTGCAGATGGTTTTCCGGCAAGGTTCTATCAGCGTAACTGGGCGGTCCTGAAACAGGAAATTGTTGCTGCAGTACTGGATTTTTTTGCTACAGGTATTATGCCAGAAGGAGTTAATGATACGGCTATTGTTTTAATTCCCAAGGTTTCCCATCCTAGTGACTTGAAGGAATTCAGACCAATAAGCATATGTAACGTGGTGTATAAGATTGTATCTAAGTGCTTGGTTAACCGGTTGCGGCCTATTCTCACGGATATTATATCGGAGAACCAGAGTGCTTTTATTCCTGGCAGACTTATTACGGATAATTCAGTTATTGCCTTTGAGTGCATTCACTATATTCAATCACTAAAGGTAAACTCTCTGGTTGTTTGTGCTTATAAATTGGACTTGTCCAAGGCGTTTGATCGTGTGGATTGGGATTTTTTTTGGAAAAGGCACTTCAGAAGTGGGATTTTTCGTCACTATGGATTTCTCGTGTTATGGCTTGCGTGACATCGGTTAAGTACTCGGTGAAATTTAATGGGAAATTGTTACAATCTTTTTCTCGAACACGTGGGTTGCGTCAAGGTGACCCTTTGTCCCCGTTTTTATTTTTATTTGTTGCTGATGCGCTTTCTGCTCTGATCAACAAATCAGTTGTTGAGGAGGGACTAGAAGGGGCCAAAATTTGTCGGAATGCCCCGGTGATTTCTCACCTACTGTTTGCGGATGATTCCATGTTATTTTTCCGAGCTTCTAGTCAACAGGCAATTATTGTGAAAGGTTTGTTGAACATCTATGCGTCGGCGACGGGTCAACTCATTAATCCCGACAAGTGTTCCATCCTTTTTTCTGGTAATTGTCAGGAAGCTGTTGCGGATGAGATAAAAAATGTTCTGGGAATTTCGTAGGTGGTCCTTGAGCCTAAGTATTTGGGTCTTCCGGTGTAGCGACCCGACCCGAATGGATCAAGTCTACTGTGCTCCGGTGTCATCCCTGGATCAGTAATGCTGACACCACACAGTACATTGAAGGATTTATAGCAGAGTGGCAATCACACACTTATTGCATCGATGTCTCCGAAGAGAACTTATTACAATAATATGGCTTAAGGCCATCTAATATCGATAACAGCAGAAGACTTGGAAGATAAATGGGTCCATCAACTCCAACGGCATCACTGAGTATAGAACCACGACCTAAAAGCACCTTAATCGTCGTCTGAAAAGTCTGCAACACTAACGTTGCAGCCCGAAACGGGTCAGCACATGGAATATGCTGGCAAGGTAACACATAGAGAGTAATGGAATGAAACAGGTATACTATATGCATATTTGGCTGGTGGAAAGCTCTATGGTTACTGTTTTGCGTAAAGCCAATTTTTCCCTACTGCAAAGGAATAAATTTATTTAACTATCATGGTGGTTGTTAAACATTGAGAATGGTTGACAGCATTCTCAATCCCAATTAAAAGTAGTCATTAAAAACTCAACAATATTAATTAGAAGTAACATGATGAGATTCACATGATATTCAAGTACTAGATACTCAAGATTGTCCATAACCGGGGACACGGCTAATCATGATTAGTTTATTACACTCTGCAGAGGTTTGCGCACTTTTCCCCACAAGACTCGATCGCCTCCGTTGGATTTCTCGCACTACCGGTGTTTGAGAAACGGATGACCGAGACATAGTCTTTCAGAAGCGCTAGCACCTTACGATGGAGTAGACCGTACCACCTACATCCCCTACATCTGCTAGTCTACCCCTATAAGAGTTCGCACGACTTAGTCAACTATGCCAGAGCCCATATTGGCTTGTGGCTGCACACGTAAGTATTTAGCATGAAAGATCTTATGATCCCTTTGAGCCTGGGTGGCGGTCCAAAATAAAACAGGCAAGTCCTGATAGACATCAGGTGCCTCAATCCACCCAGATGTGTGTTTAAGTTGCCACCTTAGATAAACCATTAAACTTATCAATCTCACATCTGTCTTGGATATCACTCACCCAATCCACGTCTACTAGCATAGCATGGCATAATAAGCAAACGTAGAAGTAACTCCCAAAGGTTTCATAGTAACAGGTAATAGGTACTACCACATCTACTTCCCATCCCACAATTTAATTAGATCCTAATCATGCAATGTGTGAGGATTGATCTAATGCAATAAAACTGGGTTGTAGAAAAGGTATGATCAAAGTGTTACTTGCCTTGCTGATGATCCGGAGTCCTAGAGATTCGAAGTAACAAGCGGCGCAATCCGGGTAATCTATCGCAGACAAACAACAAGCATACAATAAGTACTCATCTAATGCACAGGTAAAACTCGAACAAAAGATCGAACCAGATAGTTCAACTTAAGAACTCCGGTTGCAAAGAGAGAAAGAACCGAACAAAGAAACCAAAAACAAACGGCGGAAGAAAACAACTCGGTTCTAGCAAGTTGAAACTAGGTCAAGTTTTACAGTAGCAAAAATTTAGTTTAAGTTGATTAGTCGGAACGGCGGTTTCAAAACGAAACTCCAGGCGCTTGAATCACCTGATTCCGATAAACGAGCGGGAAGATAAACTAGAACGAAGATCGGATCTGAGATCGCAATCGCGGAATAAATCCGACGAGAAGAAAAAGAATAACAGTTAAACGAACGGACGTTCATTAACCTAGAAGAATCCGGTGATCACGTTCGTTAGGACGAACGGTCCGGCGAACGGTCTCGAGGCAACTAAATCGGAAAAGAAAAGGAATCCGATCTAGGGTTTCGGAAAAAGAAAACCAAACGAAAAACCGATCTAGAAAACCGGAACGGTTTAGAGAAGAAAAGAATCGGAAAGATTTGAAAAAGAACCGGAATGATTTAGAAGAAAACCGATCCGAGGAAAAGAAAAGATGCGGCGCGGTACCTCGGCGAGGTCTGCGGCGAGCGGGCTCCGGCGGCGGCGAGCAAGGGCGGCGGCAGTGGCTAAGGGTGGCGGTGGCGGCGTGGCGCGGCGCGGGTGAGGGGCACGGTGGAGGGCTTGGGGTTTTGGTGTGGGTTTAGAGGGGGGTGCTTGGGTATTTATATAGGTGAGGGGAGAGGATACTTGGGGTAGGGGGTAAGAAATAAGAATAGGAGAAGGAAAGAAAAGAGTAGGACTAGAGTCCTACTAGGACTCCTATAGGGGCGGCGGCGGCTCCCTGGTGCGCTGGCGCGCACGCGGCCTGGCCTGGCCTTGGCCGGCCGGCGGCTTGGGCCTTGGCCCAGGCGCTGCAGGATTTTTTTTTAATCGGTTTCGCGCACAAAAAAAAAGAAAAAGAAAACTAAACGAACTCCTAAACTTCTAAAGTAAATTTTTCCCGACTCCTAAAAATGAGTCGAACAAAATGAACTTTTCACCGGACCTAAAATGCAAATTTTGAAAACGCGCATTTTTCCCTATCCAAATAAAAGGCAAATGAAACTCCGACAAAACCAACGATCCTCTTTTCGAAATTTGAGAAAACTCAAATATGAAAATAGCGAAATCTCCAACTCTCTCCGAGGGTCCTTGAGTTGCGTGAAATTTCTAGGATCGACAAAATGCAAGAAAATATGATATGCATGATGATCTAGTGTATAACATACCAAATTGAAAATTTGGGATGTTACAAACCTACCCCCCTTAAGATGAATCTCGCCCTCGAGATTCGGGTTGGCTAGAAAATAGATGAGGGTGGTCCTTGAGCAAATCTTCTTCTCTCTCCTAGGTGGCTTCGTCCTCTGAGTGGTGGTTCCACTGAACTTTGCAAAATTTGATAACCTTGCTGCGGGTAACTCTGCTGGCAAACTCGAGAATCTTGACTGGTTTCTCTTCATACGTTAGGTCGTCCTTCAACTGAATCGCTTCCAATGGCACTGTATCTCTTAACAGTACCTCCGCCATCTCGGTGTGACATTTCTTCAACTGAGAAACATGGAATACATCATGAACTCCTAACAGTCCCTCTGGTAATTCCAACTTATACGCGACTTATCCCATACGTTGCAAGATCTTATATGGTCCAACGAAACGCGGTGCTAATTTTCCCTTAACTCCAAAGCACTTCACTCCTCGAAGTGGGGATACTCGGAGATACACTCTGTCTCTGGTTTCGTAAACTGTCTCCTTGCGTTTAGAATCTGCGTAGCTCTTCTGCCTGGGCTGGGCTACCTTGAGCCTATCGCGAATCAACTTCACCTTCTGTTCAGACTCCTTAATCAAATCTGGTCCAAAGAACTGACGGTCTCCAACTTCGTCCCATGACAACGGTGTCCTGCACCTCCTTCCGTATAAAGCTTCGAAAGGTGCCATCTTCAAACTGGTTTGGTAACTGTTGTTATAAGAAAACTCCGCATACGGCAAGTTATCGTTCCAACTAGATCCATAATCTAGTGCACAAGCTCTCAGCATATCTTCCAAAATCTGATTGACTCTCTCGGTCTATCCATCTGTCTGCGGATGAAAAGCGGTGCTGAACTCTAGCCTAGTTCCCAAAGTTTCATGCAACTGATTCCAAAACTTTGAGGTAAATTGGGTTCCTCTATCTGATACAATACTCCTTGGAACTCCATGCAAACAAATGGTCCTAGTCATGTATATCTTTGCCAACTTAGCACTGGTATAAGTGGTCTTGACTGGAATGAAATGTGCTACCTTCGTCAAACGATCAACTACTACCCATATCGAGTCATATCCTGCTTTTGTCCTGGGTAGTCCTGTGATAAAATCCATGCCTATCTTATCTCACTTCCATTCGGGTATCGGCAATGGCTGCAACAATCCGGCTGGTTTCTGATGCTCTGCCTTCACTCTATGACATACGTCACAAACTGCTACATATGCTGCAATATCCTTCTTCATTCCGGTCCACCAGAATGTTTCCTTCAAATCCAAATACATCTTAGTATTTCCTGGGTGAATCGAATAGGGTGAATCATGTGCCTCTTGCAAAATCAACTTCCTGATCTCCGGGTCATTTGGCACATAAACACGGTCCTCAAACCATAGGGCATCGTGCTCATCCTCATGAAATCCCTTTGTTTTTCCTTTGCTTAGTTTCTCCTTTATAGCAGCAATCTCCTTGTCAGATTTCTGAGCTTCTCTGATTTTATCCATCAATGTTGACTGAATCTCCAATGCTGCCACATAGCCTTTCGAAACTATCTCTAAACTTAGTTCACGAAGGTTTTCTACTAACTCCTTGGGTATTTCTCCCGTCATCAACGTATTGACATGGCTCTTACGGCTCAATGCGTCAGCTACTACATTAGCTTTACCGGGATGGTAATGCAATCTCATATCATAATCCTTGATGAGCTCCAACCATCTCCTTTGTCTGAGATTCAACTCCTTTTGCGTGAAAATGTACTTCAAACTCTTGTGATCCGTGTACACCTCACAATGATTTCCAATAAGGAAATGTCTCCACGTCTTCAATGCATGCACTATGGCTGCTAACTCCAAATCATGTGTGGCATAATTCAACTCATGAGGCTTTAGTTGTCGTGAAGCATACGAAACAACTCTCCCTTCCTGCATAAGCACTGCTCCAAGCCCTCGACGTGAAGCGTCGCAATATACCTCATAATCCTTGGTCTGATCTGGCAAAATCAATACTGGTGAGGTAACCAAACGTTTCTTCAACTCCTGGAAACTAGCCTCACACTCCTCAGTCCATTTGAACTTAGTATCCTTCTTCAACAACTCCTTCATAGGCTTCGCAATCTTTGAAAAGTTCTCAATGAATCTCCGGTAGTATCCTGCAAGTCCAAGAAAACTCCGGATCTCTCCAACTGTCGTTGGTGCTTCCCATTCGGTTACGGTCTCAATCTTTGCGGGGTCAACTGCTATCCCTTCTCCGGATATAACGTGTCCGAGGAATCCTACTTCCTTCAACCAAAACTCACATTTGCTAAATTTGGCATATAACTGATGTTCCCTTAGTTTCTCCAATACCAAACGCAAATGTTCCTTATGCTCTTCTTCATTCTTCGAATAAACCAGGATATCATCAATGAACACTACAACGAACTTATCCAGAAACTCCATAAACACTTTGTTCATCATGTTCATAAAATAGGCAGGCGCGTTAGTCAATCCAAATGACATAACGGTATACTCATACAGTCCATATCTTGTGGTGAAAGCTGTCTTAGGAATGTCCTGCTCTCGGATCTTCAACTGGTGGTACCCTGATCGTAAATCGATCTTGGAAAACACTTTAGCTCCTTGCAAACGATCAAACAGATCATTTACATTGGCAGTGGGTACTTGTTCTTGATGGTTACTTCATTCAATCCACGATAATCAACAACCATCCTTAATGATCCATCCTTCTTCTCCACTAGAAGTACGGGTGATCCCCAAGGCGAAGAACTTGGGCGAATGTAACCTTTCTCCAACAACTCCTTAATCTGATTCTTAATTTCCACCAAATCCCTTGCTGGCATCCGGTACGGTCTCTTTGATATTGGGCCTGTACCTGGCAATAACTCAATCAAAAACTCAATGTCTCTATCCGGCGGCATGCCTGGCAACTCTTCAGGAAATACATCAGGAAAATCCTTTACCACTGGTACTTCCTCCTGCACTACTCCTGTTAGGCAATTTACTTGTGTCCTATTTGGCACATGCCGGGATACATACTTGATCCTTCTTCCTTCTGGCGTTGTGAGCAAAATTGACTTACTAGCACACTCAATATTCCCTTCATACTTTGATAACCAATCCATGCCTTATATCACATCCAATCCTTGAGACTCCAATACTATTAGGTCTGAGGGAAAAACATAGTTACCAATCCTTAATGGTAAATCCGGGGTCACGTCTCAGAGGCATTTGATGGTTTAGAAAAGAAGAGAAATAAGAAGAGAATGAGGTCTAAAGAGAAAACACTACCCCAATGCACATGAGCAAAATCACACAAAATCACTTCATTCAATCAAACAAGGGCATACAATCGATCTAACTATCGCAAAAGTGCTCGAATTATAGTGTTTACATGGGGGAAATACTACTAATATTTGGTGGTCATCTAGAAATTTGAACCGATGGAAGACTCCATGATATCCGCTCCAGCTTCGTCTTCAAAGTCGGGTTCACTTGGATCCGAATCGGTGTCGTCGATGATGATGTAGTTGTCCGGACATGCGACGTACATGTCTTCCTTCCTGGATGCTAACTCCCTCTTGAGTTCTTCAATCTCCTGCTTAAGATCGACGTTGTGTCTTGCTAGAGCTACGATCTCGTCCATGTAGTCCTTGCGTGTAGCCTTCAGTTCTCCTTCTAGCTTGATGATCCTTGTCTTCGCATTCTTCAACTCCATCATATCATTGCACATCTGGTTCTCATGGCGTCGAATGTGCTGGTTTAACTCCTGGATGAATGCTGCAATGGATCTATCCTTCTTGGTGGTGACTAACTCCCATTGTTCATCTCGGCGTCCGCAAATCTGGTAGATAGTGTCCTTGAGGTCTTCTTGATAGACTTCTCCAATGCGTCCTATGGTGATATGGGCTGCCATGCTCCTTCCTAGACTCCAAGTTGGTGCATTGAAAACACTATCTATGGGCTTCGTGATTGGCGCGAATGTCCTTCCCGAAACATGTGCTTGAATCTTCCAGCGCTCCTCTTCAGGCAAAGTGCCGTTGAAGGTTCTCGTGAAACTTGGTAATCCAATGTTTAGGTACTTGGTGACTTCCTTCATGTGAAATCCAAAAGGTGTGCATTCATCCGGTTGAGCGTACTTAATCTTCGCATCCTTCATCCTAAAAGAGTAGAAAAGATGAGGAGTTAGAAAATGAGGAGAGAATAGTGATCTATGGCTTTAACTTAGTGGTCGTGTCCTACAGTCAGCGTGTGCTCTGATACCATCTCTGTAGCGACCCGACCCGAATGGATCAAGTCTACTGTGCTCCGGTGTCATCCCTGGATCAGTAATGCTGACACCACACAGTACATCGAAGGATTTATAGCAGAGTGGCAATCACACACTTATTACATCGATGTCTCCGAAGAGAACTTATTACAATAATATGGCTTAAGGCCATCTAATATCGATAACAGCGGAAGACTTGGAAGATAAATGGGTCCATCAACTCCAACGGCATCACTGAGTATAGAACCACGACCTAAAAGCACCTTAATCATCGTCTGAAAAGTTTGCAACATTAACGTTGCAGCCCGAAACGGGTCAGCACATGGAATATGCTGGCAAGGTAACACATAGAGAGTAATGGAATGAAACAGCTATACTATATGCATATTTTTAGCTGGTGGAAAGCTCTATTGTTACTGTTTTGCGTAAAGCCAATTTTCCCCTACTGCAAAGGAATAAATTTATTTAACTATCATGGTGGTTGTTAAACATTGAGAATGGTTGACAGCATTCTCAATCCCAATTAAAAGTAGTCATTAAAAACCCAACAATATTAATTAGAAGTAACATGATGAGATTCACATGATATTCAAGTACTAGATACTCAAGATTGTCCATAACCGGGGACACGGCTAATCATGATTAGTTTATTACACTCTGCAGAGGTTTGCGCACTTTTCCCCACAAGACTCGATCGCCTCCGTTGGATTTCTCGCACTACCGGTGTTTGAGAAACGGATGACCGAGACATAGTCTTTCAGAAGCGCTAGCACCTTACGATGGAGTAGACCGTACCACCTACATCCCCTACATCTGCTAGTCTACCCCTATAAGAGTTCGCACGACTTAGTCAACTATGCCAGAGCCCATATTGGCTTATGGCTGCACACATAAGTATTTAGCATGAAAGATCTTATGATCCCTTTGAGCCTGGGTGGCGGTCCAAAATAAAACAGGCAAGTCCTGATAGACATCAGGTGCCTCAATCCACCCAGATGTGTGTTTAAGTTGCCACTTTAGATAAACCATTAAACTTATCAATCTCACATCTGTCATGGATATCACTCACCCAATCCACGTCTACTAGCATAGCATGGCATAATAAGCAAACGTAGAAGTAACTCCCAAAGGTTTCATAGTAACAGGTAATAGGTACTACCACATCTACTTTCCATCCCACAATTTAATTAGATCCTAATCATGCAATGTGTGAGGATTGATCTAATGCAATAAAACTGGGTTGTAGAAAAGGTATGATCAAAGTGTTACTTGCCTTGCTGATGATCCGCGAGTCCTAGAGATTCGAAGTAACAAGCGGCGCAATCCGGGTAATCTATCGCAGACAAACAACAAGCATACAATAAGTACTCATCTAATGCACAGGTAAAACTCGAACAAAAGATCGAACCAGATAGTTCAACTTAAGAACTCCGGTTGCAAAGAGAGAAAGAACCGAACAAAGAAACCGAAAACAAACGGCAGAAGAAAACAACTCGGTTCTAACAAGTTGAAACTAGGTCAAGTTTTACAGTAGCAAAAATTTAGTTTAAGTTGATTAGTCGGAACGGCGGTTTCGAAACGAAACACCAGGCGCTTGAATCACCTGATTCCGATAAACGAGCGGGAAGATAAACTAGAACGAAGATCGGATCTGAGATCGCGATTGCGGAATAAATCCGACGAGAAGAAAAAGAAGAACGGTTAAACGAACGGACGTTCGTTAACCTAGAAGAATCAGGTGATCACGTTCGTTAGGACGAACGGTCCGGCGAATGGTCTCGAGGCAACTAAATCGGAAAAGAAAACGAATCCGATCTAGGGTTTCGGAAAAAGAAAACCGAATGAAAAACCGATCTAGAAAACCGGAACGGTTTAGAGAAGAAAAGAATCGGAAAGATTAGAAAAAGAACCGGAACGATTTAGTAGAAAACCGATCCGAGGAAAAGAAAAGATGCGGCGCGGTACCTCGACGAGGTCTCCGGCAAGCGGGTCTGGCGGCGGCGAGCAAGGGCGGCGGCGGTGGCTAAGGGCGGCGGCGGCGGCGTGGCGCGGTGCGGGTGAGGGGCGCGGTGGAGGGCTTGGGGTTTTGGTGTGGGTTTAGAGGGGGGTGCTTGGGTATTTATATAGGTGAGGGGAGAGGATACTTGGGGTAGGGGGCAAGAAATAAGAATAGGAGAAGGAAAGAAAAGAGTAGGACTAGAGTCCTACTAGGACTCCTATAGGGGCGGCGGCGGCTCCCTGGTGCGCTGGCGCGCGCGCGCGGCCTGGCCTGGCCTTGGCCGGTCGGCGGCTTGGGCCTTGGCCCAGGCGCTGCAGGATTTTTTTTAAATCAGTTTCGCGCGCAGAAAAAAAACAGAAAAAGAAAACTAAACGAACTCCAAAACTTCTAAAGTAAATTTTCCCCGACTCCTAAAAATGAGTCGAACAAAATGAACTTTTTTCGGACCTAAAATGCAAATTTTGAAAACGTGCATTTTCCCTATCCAAATAAAAGGCAAATGAAACTTCGACAAAACCAACGATCCTCTTTTCGAAATTTGAGAAAACTCAAATATGAAAATAGCGAAATCTCCAACTCTCTCCGAGGGTCCTTGGGTTGCGTGAAATTTCTAGGATCGACAAAATGCAAGAAAATATGATATGCATGATGATCTAGTGTATAACATACCAAATTGAAAATTTGGGATGTTACATCCGGTTCCTGATGGAAGAATGCATAAAGGAAAATTTGAATCTGTTCAAGAACGTTTATGTAAGCGCCTCATTGACTGGAGTGAGCGTTACATGTCTTCTGGGAGTAAGGAGCTATTAATTAAGGCCGTGGCACAGGCAATACCGACATATGTTATGAGTGTGTTCAAATTACCAGCATCAGTCTGTGATGATCTTACACTGATGATGCGGTAGTATTGGTGGGGCGTTGAAAAGGGAAAGTGGAAGATGGCATGGTTAAGCTGGGATAAGATGATGCTGCCAAAGGCTAGAGGTGGCATTGGATTTCGTGATATGAGAGCCTTTAACCAAGCTCTGCTGGCAAAGCAGGCTTGGAGATTGATTGACTGTCCTGACAGTTTATGTGCGAGGCTACTTCGGGACTACCCATATGGAAATATTTTGGACAATGTATTCTCAGGTAACGCTTCAGCGGTATGGAGGGGAATCGAGCATGGTTTGGACCTTGTTAAACAAGGTATTATTTGGAGAGTGGGTGATGGATCGAGTATCAGAGTGTAGCGTGACCCATGGATCCCGCGTGGCCCTAGCTTCCGCCCCATTACGCCGAAGCGGAATTGTCGGTTTAACAAGGTGTCAGACTTCTTGGATGAACACGGAGCTTGGAATATGCAACGTCTTAATGATCATTTTTGGAATATGGATATTCATGAGATTGTCAAAATCCGGACTTCCCCAAGGAATAGGGAAGATTTCTTTGCTTGGTTCCCAGAGAAGAGCGGAATTTTCTCAGTAAAAAGTGCCTATAGGTTGGCAACAAGTGTGCATGATGAGGTGTTTGGCGGTGGGGCTTCTAATACCCACCCTGATGGTGCTAGACCAATATGGCGTTCAGTTTGGAATTCTTCTGTTCCACAAAAGATGAAGACCTCTGCGTGGAAATCAATTGCAGGTGCTCTAGCTACAAGTAAATGCAAACTACATAGGCACATCTCACGTACAGACCTATGCCCCTTGTGTGGCTCTATGGTGGAGGATTCTTTCCATGTGTTGGTGACTTGTGATCATGCTGCGCGTTTATGGAATCGCATGCGTGAGTGTTGGGTATTACCTGATAATTCAATCCTTGTTAATTCTGGTGATGATTGGCTATTGAACATACTGGCTGCATGTTCTGAAGTGGAACGCAACAACGTCCTAATGTTGACTTGGCGTGTGTGGCAATTGCGGTCGGACGCTGTGCACGAAAAGGAAATTGCGACTATTTAGGCATCAGCGTCGTTTTTGGAGAGTTACATGCAATCAATTACTCAGACTAAGTATTACAGTGTCGATGAAATCATTAAAGGAAAAATGCCCTTGGGGGGTCCTATACTGTGTCGACCTGGGAGGGAGCAGCCTTCTACTGCTTGGCCTGCTCCGGCAGATAATAGACTTGCTCTTTCGGTGGATGGTTCTTATTCACCGACGGACGGAGCTGCGTCGGCAGGTATGATTCTGCGTCGTAATGATGGCAGTGTGGTGTTCGCCGCTTCTCGGTATATTTTTAATTGCAATGATGCTTTGGAGGCGGAGATTCACGCACTGATGCAGGGCATGGCTTTGGCAATCCAGCACTCAGAGGGTTCTATTGTTGTTCAGTCCGACTCTTCTGAAGCATTGTCATGTCTTTCTGATTCTAGTCTAAGCAGGTCAGCATATGGGCACTTAGTTGCAGAGATAAAAGCACACATGCTTATCCGGGAGTTTGTTCCCCAGAAGCTTACAAGAGAGCAAAATAGGGTAGCAGATCGTTTGACATTATATAGTCGTGATGAGCGGGTCACAGTTGTGTGGCTTGGTCAAGGACCTCCTTGTATAGAGCAATTATTGCCTCTGGATTGTAACCCTATCAATATGAAATAAAACTCTTTTTATCTCGCAAAAAATGGAAGAAAAGTTCCAGAAGTAGAGAGCCATGGACTCGATCGGCCGTGCTACTGCCACAATCCGACCTTTCCGAGGCGAGACAAGATTCTTTCAGATGGTCACGCACGACAGAAGCTACTAGAACTTTGCTACTTTTAGAGCTGTCCAGGCACAGTAAGATGTGCTGGTATACATCAGCTAGCTGATTGATTTCTCACCGGGTACAGGCGTACGGCCATGCAAGCACGTTTACACAGAGCTTTATGGGCCTTTGACCATAGATCAATTCAGGTGTGTCATATTTTGTGTGTGTTATTGGCAGGTCCATCGATCAGCTTACGGAAGCTAGCTTCATATGTGGAGATTGGTTCTGGCGAGCTTTATTGGTTCTTCCCAAATCCTAAAAAGCGGTCGCGTGCTCGTTAGCTCGCGCGAGCACACACCCTGTGCGACCGTCGGATCTGGATCCTGATCACCAGGTGTTCCACGGTCGGATCAAATCTGATGCGGCCGGCCACACCAGTACACCACAACGCCCACGTCCCCCTCCAGTCCTCCACTCACTCCACTCACGTGGCAGTTTTTCTCACCGCCCAAACCCACCGCCGCTTCGCTCTCGCCCAAATCCACCACCACAATCCCCTCGTCCATTCGCAGAAATCCACCGCCGCTTCGTCGATTCTGCGCGCCGCGCTGCCGGAGGTTCGCCGGAGATTGGGAAGGTGTCGGAGAAGGGGAGGCGTATGGGGGCGCTGCTTCTCCTGTGCGTTCGAGGGAGGGATCGAGGATGTCAGGCAGCTACTCGGGCCGCGTCGAGGCGTTCCTCTACACAGTCGCCGACGCCGCAGTGGCGGCCGCCCCGGGGTCGCGGCGGCGGAGGGCGGAGCCAATGAGGCGGCCGCGGCTGGGGACTGGTTCGTCGGGACCACCGACTCCATGGAGACCGTGCTCAAGGTAGCGCCTGACTTGCCTCCTCTCCTGTTCTGCTTGTTGTGTGTCGTGTGACTATGACTGTGATGACGGCCACTCCTTCCGTTCCAAGGATACTGTCATTTTCGCGCTTGTAGCGTGTGGTACCGTGGTGTACTATGAAATCCTTTCTGCGCTGGACATCGCACCTTTTTGTTGGAGAAACATGGCAATCTAGTTGCCTAGATTCGTGAGTTGCCTGACAGCAATTCACCAGACAATTTCAGTGCAAGGGCCGTTGGGCTGCTGTTACAAGGGAGCACTGAAATTTCTCATTTCTCAACATGCTCAATCATATCTAACTAGTGGGGAGTATAGATGGGTGGATAGGATTCATCATGTGCTCCTAGGTAATCTACAAAACTTGCCTGGAATTAGTATATATTTTGCCTACAACACGCAGCGGGACTTACTTCTGATTTTATTTTATTTTTGCCTATTTCCCCCAACCAGGTTTTCATGCAATCTACACACTCAGAAAACAAAAGCATGCCATGCCTAAGCAAAAAAGCTTCATCACCTACTTCTCAGATACGATTCGGACAAACAAAAAAACTTGTTGTGATCACCCTAGGGATTAGCCCGGTGCCTGCAAAAAGCTTTATGTAGTTTGCCTACATCACAAAGCGACTTGCCTAAAGACTTAAACTTTGCTTAATAGTTCTTGGCCCGAAAAGCAGCAGTTAGCTTTTTCACTTTCTTGCTGATTGCAGTGAACTTGCCCAAAAACAATATACTAGCAACTTGTGTTTTTTATTACAAATCAAGGCAGACTGCGAAAAAACACAAAAGTTTTGCCTGATGATTCCACTGAATTTGCCCCAAAACACACAAATGTTGCTTGTCTATATTTTTTGTTCTAGACAAATGCAACCTAATCTTCTGGGAGGGAAGATGCATTCATAACAACACAACATCTACTATTCGTGTTATCCCGAAGGGAACGGCCGCCGCGCGGTTTCAGCTTCCTATTTGCGCACACTGAGATTTCATCTTCTGGTAGCTCCAGCTTCATTGACTGTTGCAGGGAGATGAAACGGGGAGATCCTGCTATATTTTGATTGCTGCAATTCTGAGTCTGTATCTTATGGTGTGTAGGTCTGGAACCATCACTTCTTCTAGGGATCGATGCAGCCGGAAGGCGGTGGCTCGTCCGAGGCAGGTGCGCTGCAACAGATCAAGAAGGATTTCGGCTCCTTTAAGTTTAGGTAGGAGTTCATGCGCTCGGCATTGTCATTGTTGTGGTCCGGTTGAATTTGGCTTGTCTGTAAGTCTCCCTTAACTATTTCAAAGTGTATTCACAATAATAACTATTCAAAGTACATGCTATGTCTGTCCAAGAGCCCAGTTAATATTCTCATATAGCTGGATCCTTTGCTTATTGCAGTGAAGAGAAGCGAGAGGATACTCACAATGGTTCAGACGCGAAATGCTATCAACCCACTTGCTTGAAAATTATTTGCATTTAACCTACATCCCAGCAGAACTTGCTGTTTATTTTTCCTCTTTGCAAGCAAGAAGCTTTGCCAACCACTTCCAGGTAAACCTCATAAATCCCCAATAGCTTTCCAACTACTTTTTTCTGCCTCCCCAGTAGCTGGATGTTAGCCTTTTTTGTTCCAGCTAATAAAGGGAGTTGTTTGAAACTTATATGCAAATTGAATACATCACAACAGGGCTTGCTTTCTGCGCCCCCCCCCCCCCCCCCCCCACCACCCACCCACCCACCCTTTGTTCACCAGCAACTTCCAGGTAAACTTCGCACAACCCCCCAGAGCTTTCCAACATGTTTCTTTATGCATCCCCAGAAGGTGGTTCTTAGCTTTTTATGTTCAGCAAAAAGGGGAATTGCCTAAAACTTGTATGCAAATTGCCTACATTACAGGAACATTTGCTTTTGATTTCCCGTTCTCCTTTTTTGGCAACAAGCTAATAACCTAGCTGCAAAAATAGGTTTTGACTCACAAAATTTGCGTACACTGCAAGCACAACTTGAGCCTTTTTGTGTCTGCGTAGCTGTAGATCCTGAGGACAATAGGCAGGGGCGAATCGATGGCGATCGACTATTTTTTTTTGGCTGCGGCGAACCATTGCTCTGCCTCGAAGTCGGACATTATCTTGGTGATGTTTGAAAGGGACGCAGGTGGGAAGTTGCGAGACAAAGGCTACGAGTTGCCAGATCTGCGGGCGTGAGTTGCCAGATCTACGGTTTTTTGAGCTTGGCACTAGTGTGGTTCCCCCATTTTTTACAAAACTTGCAAAACAATTGATAAGTAGTTGCTTGTTTTGCTTTTCGACTTGCCCAATGGTTGTCGTTTAAACATCAACTTGGACTAAAAATGAGGGATTAGCAAGTCCACACTACTAGACCAGACAATTGACACACAGAACAAGCAAGTTAAACACAAATGGTATGTCACATGCAAATGTTAGTTACAAACCTAGGGGGTAGGGGGTTGTGTGTCAGGTAAATCACACATGCAGAATATGCAAGTCACATTCAAATGTCAGGAAAGTAACATACTCAACACTAGCAAGTCATATTCAAATGTCAAGCAAGTCACATACTCAACACCAGCCAGTCAGATTAAAATGCCAATCAAGTCATACTCAACACTAGCTGCAGGTATGCTCTTCTTTTTCCCTTTTCAAACACCCACATGGTTTGTTCGACATTTTCAGTAGGACTTGCTTGACATTTGAATGTGATTTGCTAGTGTTGAGTATGTTACTTGCCTACTGTTTTTTAGTCAAGCTATTTTTTCAAATGAGACAAAAGGCTTGCCATCTTCATTAATTAAGAAGAGAGTGAGAATTCCCTAGTTAATTGACGGAAAACCAGACTAAAACCGATAAGACCCAACCCACATGACATGGGCACCACCGGCCAACCTGGCCATCGACATGGAACACACCACGACGACCCATGCCAACAGATGGCCACACGCGCAAGCAAACAAAAGCTCCGACTTTGACAACGAGCCTCACAAGGGAAATATGCAGGACTTGCGCCGACCATGCCCTCCGCAAACGACCACCGAGTGCCTATCATCGTCGCCACATGGACTCGCTCCATCGCAGCTCCGACTTCAAAGCAACCCAGGAAGAGCACCTCGGACAGGTCGGGAAGAACCGACTACCGAAGTCCTCGCCGCGACCCAAGCTCCTCTCAACGCCATCATCATTGCCAAAATAGAAACCAACACCCCATGCCTCAGCAAACCACGCGGCTAAGATGCCGCCATCCACTGGTCTCCCAGTCATAGTCGGCTCCGAGACTATGCCCCCAAGGAGGAGAAAGACATGAAGAAGCCTCCATAGCTCGATCCAGAGAATCTGAGGTTTCCCTCCGGAGCCGAGGCCATCACGAGAGGGGTGAGCACACCTCCACACGACGCTTCCAAGAAATACCACGATACCATGGGCGTTGCCATCGTCGATTCCGAAGAAGAGGATTTCTCCCGGAGATGCCTCGACCAGCTGCAGCCCCTAGACCGCAACCCACCGCCACCACAAACCGTGTCGAGGCCGACTTCAGTCTGTCCATGGGATCCCATGATTTGCCGCATCCAGAAGCGCACCACCCCCTGGATGAAGGCGCCACTACCACAGTCGGGGCGCCGCCCCGGAGCCCAAGAGCCACCACGTCATTGTCTTCACCGTTAGCTGGAGCCCAGCCAGGCCCGATGGCATGGAGCCCATATCGCATCACTGGAGGCAAGGGACGGCCTGACCAGACTGCGACCTCACCCCAAGCCTTGCCTCGATGGGCTGAAGGACAGTCGAAGCCGTCGTCGGGAGGCTAGAGCCGAACTGCGCCGCGCAGATCTGAATTGTCGGAAACCGAAGCCGCACAAGCAAAGATGGAACCACTGCAGCCGCCTAGCCTCGACCCACCGCTGGGCGTTTCGAGGCCGCACAAGCGAGATGGAGCCGCTGCAGCCGCCTAGCCTCGACCCACCGCTGGGCGTTTTGAGGCCGCCGTCGTAGCCGCGCCTACTCGCCCCACCGCTTAGCCGTCGCACCGCTAGAGGAGCAGTCACCGCTGTGGAACCCGTCGCCTAGACCACCACCACCCCGAGCGGGGGAGAAGGTGCAGCAAGACTACACACCGCCGTCACTGTCTGCGGCCCGGGCTTAGCCCAACCGCATCCTCCGGCGGCTGCAAGGGGTTGTTGAGGTGCGGGAGGGGCGCGACCTGTGGCGGCTAGGGTTCCCTTGTGCTGCCCGGGGGAGCAACGTGGGGGTCAGGTGCTCGCCCCATTGTGTCGATTTTAGTTAAAATGTGACTTTGCATGTTTCTGAATGTGATTTACCTGACACACAACCCTCTCTTCCCAACATTTGATGTTTGCTTAGGAAAATTATTTCTAAGTTTTCCAAACAAACCAGGCTTATATAACTTGTGTGTTCCATTGTCCATGTGTTTTTTTTCCAAATGAACACAAGGTTTTTTTTTCGTCTACCCTAGCAATTAAGAGTGCAATACACAGTAAATTGCAGCTAGAATTTAGTAGGACTTGCTTGATATTTGAATTTGACTTGCTAGTGTTAAGCATGCGACTTGCCTATATTGTTTAAGAAAACTGCGACATGCATGTTTCTCAATGTGTGATTTATATGACACACAACCCCCCTCCCACACCCCCTTACTTGAAGTTTGTTTAGGCAAATTATTTCTAATTTTTTCCCAAACAACAAATCTATAACTTGTCTTTTTCAATGTCCACATTATTTTCTGGAAGGAACACAAGTTTTTTTGTCTATCCCTAGCAAGTAAGAGTGCATTACATAGTGCATTGCAGCTAGTGATGAGTAGGACTTGCTTGGCATTTGGGCCTGACTTGCTAGTGTTATGTATGTGACTTGCTTAACATTTGGAAAACCTTGTGTTCCTCTTAAACTATGTGTTTGTGTGTGATATCAAGCCTATTTCTTTTAACGAAACCTGAGTTCCTCTTTATTGCCTTTTGCAAAGAAGCAAACATGATCACTTCTTTCTCTTTAGGAATTTTCTTTTTTGTACAGGTAACTATATCATCTCAGCCAACCGTGTTCAGATTTTCATTTCGTTTTCTCAAGCATGTTTTCGAATTTTCTATACAGTTTTTAATAACCAGTATGTATGTATTTGCATGTATTTTTGCATGTTTTACAGCGGAGATAGCATGATATAAAGCATAGGAGACTCGAGGGTTCCTCGGGGTGCAGGATCACCTGCACAGGTATATAACTTTTCTCCTGGGTAACTTTTTCTGTTTTTATCAGTTTTGTACGCAGGCTGGAAGATATATGCATGCAATTTCTGGGAGTGTTTCCTGTATTTATTCTCCTCCTTTTGTTGTTTTAGGTACTGATGGTTTTCCGGGGGTATTTTTGTCAAGTAGCAACCATGGTCTGCACACATTCACACACTTTAATTTCTGCATCACCACTTAGTTGCCCGCAAAACCCACTTAGTTGCCTCATGCATCACCACAAGTTGCCTAAAAACACAGGGGGAGTGGCGAATGTCTGCAGGTTAACTTATCACCAGTTTTTGCCTAGATGGGATCACAATTATGGTTTTAGGGTAAACAGGAACACATAGCCACAAGTTGCTTGCAGACATTCATATACTTGCCCGCAACTCTTGCGATAAGTTGCCTTTGTTAACAAATATGCTCCAAGGAACAGAAACACGGACCCACGAGTTGCCTACAGACATTCACACACTTGCTTCTACCAAATGTGACAATTTGCCTAGCAAGAGACACAAATCCCGCTTAAGTCCATTGTTTTACGGAAGAAAAAGCTCCTTCTTGAGTTGCCTATTCATTTACGACAAGTTGCCTAAGTCGCATCAATGTTCTGTAGGCCAGAGGAGGAAGAACTAACCCGTCGGCTGGAGAAGATGGGGCATAGGTGGCTGCTGCGGGAGTGGTGACGCTGCTTCTGGTGGATTTAGGCCATGTAGGAACTTCGAAGAGTTAGATCCATGGAGAAGAAAAGGGGAAGGAAGAAGGAGGGGGGCGGGAGGTAGGGAGAGAGTTCGCGTGGGACGCATGCTGGACAGGTGTGCGGGAGCAGTTATGATCACGGGAGATTCGCTGTTGTCCATGTGCAGGAACAATTACGCCCTTTCCTTTTCTGTCACGCCAGCTGTCCAGGGGGTTTTCACTTTCCTTTTTTGGGTGTGTGCCCTACAATACTAACTAGCCAACAGGTGCTCCCTAGTCACGTCCTTGGTTCTTTTCGACAATCACACACGTACGGAAGTGAATTAACTCGAAGGTAAGATATGTTAGCATAATCTTGAATTAGAGTGATGTGTTAGTTAGTTTGGTTTAACTAGCGATCAAGGTGGCCGTGTAATTAGGTAAGATATACTAGGTGAGAGTAGGACCGATTGATTTCTCACCAGGTATGGCCATGCATGCACGTACAGAGCTTTATGTGCCTTTGGCCATAGATTGATTTGGGAGTGTGCTACTCCATATGTGTTACTTGCTGGTCGATTAACCAGCTTGCGGAAGCTAGCTTCGTATGTGGAGATTGCTTCTGGCGAGCTAGGCTTTGTATTCTTGCTGGAGAGTACGCGGCAGCTCAACTGCCCGTCTCCGTGAAATTAAAGCAGAATCTATGCGAGAACGTCCATCATTTTCTATATGCCATGGCGCACGGCGAACACCAAGCAGATGGATCCAGGTTCCTTGTGTTCATGGTGGTGGGCCAAGGCTATGCTTAGATACACCAAACTATGACAATGTGCACGATCTAGACAATAGAGCATGCTCGCTATATCTGTTGCCCGTGCATAGCAAGGGCCAAGTTTAATTTGATCCCTATAGTTGGCATTATATATATCAATGATCCAGGCAACATGCTCGATGAAGCTACATTCCAACAAACTCGATCATATTCCCCACATGTCGCCGCCACGACAAAGCTATGGCTTCTCTTTCTCCCTCACAACCCTGCCTCTTCCTGTAACCTAAATCATCAAAGACCAGTCATCTCATATTTTGAGCAAAAACAAATAGCTCTCCAGGACGTAGCAAGTTGATTCCTTTTGCCATTTATTTAAAGGGAAGAAAAGTTCCAGAAGTAGAGAGCCATGGACTCGATCGGCCGTGCTACTGCCACAATCCGACCTTTCCGAGGCGAGACAAGATTCTTTCAGACGGTCATGCACGACAGAAGCTACTAGAACTTTGCTACTTTTAGAGCTGTCCAGGCACGGTAAGATGTGCTGGTATACATCAGCTAGCTGATTGATTTCTCACCGGGTACAGGCGTACGGCCATGCAAGCACGTTTACACAGAGCTTTATGGGCCTTTGACCATAGATCAATTCAGGTGTGTCATATTTTGTGTGTGTTATTGGCAGGTCCATCGATCAGCTTACGGAAGCCAGCTTCATATGTGGAGATTGGTTCTGGCGAGCTTTATTGGTTCTTTTCGACGATCACGCACGTACGGAAGTGAATTAACTCGAAGGTAAGATATGTTAGCATAATCTTGAATTAGAGTGATGTGTTAGTTAGTTTGGTTTAACTAGCGATCAAGGTGGCCGTGTAATTAGGTAAGATATACTAGGTGAGAGTAGGACCGATTGATTTCTCACCAGGTATGGCCATGCATGCACGTACAGAGCTTTATGTGCCTTTGGCCATAGATTGATTTGGGCGTGTGGTACTCTATATGTGTTATTTGCTGGCCGATTAACCATCTTGCGGAAGCTAGCTTCATATGTGGAGATTGCTTCTGGCGAGCTAGGTTTTGTATTCTTGCTGGAGAGTACGCGGCAACTCAACTGCCCGTATCCGTGAAATTAAAGCAGAATCTATGCGAGAACGTCCATCATTTTCTATATGCCATGGCGCACGACGAACACGAAGCAGATGGATCCAGGTTCCTTGTGTTCATGGTGGTGGGCCAAGGCTATGCTTAGATACACCAAACTATGACAATGTGCACGATCTAGACAACAGAGCATGCTCGCTGAATCTGTTGCCCGCGCATAGCAAGGGCCAAGTTTAATTTGATCCCTAGTTGGCGTTAGTTATATCAATGATCCAGGTAACATGCTCGATGAAGCTACATTCCAACAAACTCGATCATATTCCCCACATGTCGCCGCCACGACAAAGCCATGGCTTCTCTTTCTCCCTCACAACCCTGCCTCTTCCTGTAACCTAAATCATCAAAGACCAGTCATCTCATATTTTGAGCAAAAACAAACAGCTCTCCAGGACGTAGCAAGTTGATTCCTTTTGCCATTGATTTACAGGGAAGAAAATTTCCAGAAGTAGAGAGCCATGGACTCGATCAGCCATGCTACTGCCACAATCCAACCTTTCCGAGGCGAGACAAGATTCTTTCAGACGGTCACGCATGACAGAAGCTACTAGAACTTTGCTACTTTTAGAGTTGTCCAGGCACGGTAAGATGTGCTGGTATACATCAGCTAGCTGATTGATTTCTCACCGGGTACAGGCGTACGACCATGCAAGCACGTTTACACAGAGCTTTATGGGCCTTTGACCATAGATCAATTCAGGTGTGTCATATTTTGTGTGTGTTATTGGCAGGTCCATCGATCAGCTTACGGAAGCTAGCATCATATGTGGAGATTGGTTCTGGCGAGCTTTATTGGTTCTTTTCGACGATCACGCACATACGGAAGTGAATTAACTCGAAGGTAAGATATGTTAGCATAATCTTGAATTAGAGTGATGTGTTAGTTAGTATGGTTTAACTAGCGATCAAGGTGGCCGTGTAATTAGTTAAGATATACTAGGTGAGAGTAGGACCGATTGATTTCTCACCAGGTATGGCCATGCATGCACGTACAGAGATTTATGTGCCTTTGGCCATAGATTGATTTGGGCGTGTGGTACTCCATATTGTTAAATGATAGGCTTGTTTAGTCGTGACATATAGGTCGCGGTGTTGTGTGCGTGTGTAACATTGTAACCAGGCAGGTTGTTAGGAGATATTGATCTTATCTCTTGTATAGCTTGGAGGATGGGTCAAGACTCCAACAACCTGCCGCCACATGTAATCTTTGTTCCTATATATACACGCACGCGTCCCTACTACGAAGCATACGCTTACCGCAAACCTTTTTTAGTTTTACATGGTAATCAGAGCCCCTCTCGAGCTCATCCATGGCAACATCTTCAAGTACCTTCCCATCCTCTCCATTCGCTCACGTCGTCTCGGAGAAACTCACCAAGGGCAACCAGGCGCTATGGCGGGCGACGGTGCTGTCCGCCATCCGCGGTGCTCAGATGCAGAAGTACCTCGACGTCGATCATCCGGTGCCGTCCATGGAGCTGGAGATCACGGACTCCGACGGGAAGACCAAGAAGAAGGCCCCCAACCCGGAGTTCCAAACCTGGTATGCGCAAGATTAGCAAGTTTTCTCATATCTTCTGACAACGCTGCCCCGTGAGATGGCAATTCAGGTCGCCACCTGCCACACCTCGGCCGAGCTGTGGAACACGGTCCAGGGGATGCTCTCCTCTCAGACCCGTGCCGCGACCGTGAACGTGCGGATCGCCAATCTTCAGAAGGGAAACAGCTCCGTCACGGACTACGTCGGCAAGATCCGAACCCTCTATGACGAACTTGTCGCAGCAGGCAAAAGGGTGGACGAGGAGGACGTCGTCTCCCACATCCTGGCCGGGCTTGAAGAAGACTTCGACCCGGTGGTTTCAGCTATGTGCTCCCGTGTGGAGCCAATCACCGTGCCAGAGCTGTACTCACAGCTCGTTAGCTTTGAGACACGGATGAATCTTCGTCATGGAGGATCCCAGTCCTCGGCGAACGCGGCGACACGTGGGCATGGTCGCGGCGGTGGTGACCGCGGACGCGGCAGACAAGGTGGCGGCAACTCTGGCGGTGATCGCGGCCGTCCCTACACCAAGCAAAACGGTCGCGGTGGAGGTGGCAGGGGCAACTACAACAACTCTTCTCCTGCCCCCAAGGTGGTGTGCCAGATCTGTGGCAAGCTAGGCCACCCAGCCTGGAAGTGCTGGAAGCGCTACGATGAGTCGTACCAGGGAGAAGAAGAGAAGTCTGCCAACATGGTGACCCCACAGTACGGGGTAGACTCCAACTGGTACCTGGATAGTGGCGCAACCGACCACATCACCAGCGACCTGGAGAAGCTGACGGTGCGGGACAGATACACCGGCGGCGAACAGATCCATACTGCAAGCGGTTCAGGTATGGCTATCCAACACATTGGTTATTCAGTTATTCACACTCCTGATCGAGATCTCCACTTAAACAAAATCCTTAATGTTCCAGAAGCCGATAAAAGCCTAATTTCAGCTAGTCGGCTTGCCACCGACAACAATACCTTTGTTGAAATTCATCCTCGATTTTTTCTTGTAAAGGAACAGGGAACGAGGAAGGTTCTACTGCGAGGCAGGGGTAGACGAGGTCTCTATCCTATCAAACACGTGGGGGGAAACGCCAAGAAGTAAGTGCTAAGTGTCATCAAGCTGTCCTCAGATAGGTGGCACCGGCGTTTAGGTCATCCTTCTTCAGTTATCGTTAGAAAGATTGTTAGCAACAATAACCTCCCATGTGATAATTTGTTCAATAATGAGTTTGTATGTGATGCTTGCCAAAAAGGCAAAAGTCACCAGCTACCTTATCCAAAGTCAATAAGTGAATCGAAGTTTCCCTTAGAACTTGTTTTCTCTGATGTTTGGGGACCTGCTGTGGAAACAGTAGGAAGGAAGAAATTCTATGTAAGTTTCATAGATGGTTTTAGCAAGTTCACGTGGATCTATCTCATTAAGCATAAGTCTGAAGTTTTCCAAAAATTTCATGACTTTCGAAATCTTGTTGAAAGGCAATTCAATCGCAAAATCCTTGCTCTCAAAACAGACTGGGGTGGTGAGTACGAAAAACTCAACTCCTTTTTTCACAAAAATTGGCATATCTCATCATGTTTCTTGCCCCTACGTCATCAACAGAATGGCTCGGCAGAACGAAAACACCGACATATAGTTGAGGTTGGTCTATCTCTTCTTGCTCAAGCTTGCATGCCCCTAAAATTTTGGGATGAAGCTTTCATTGCTGCTACATACTTGATCAATCGTCTACCTAGTAAGGTTATCAACTTTGAAACTCCTCTTGAAAGATTGTATCATGAAAAACCCAATTATTCAGCTCTTAGAATCTTTGGCTGCGCTTGCTGGCCTAACCTTCGGCCATATAATAAGCACAAGCTTCAATTCAGGTCCAAGCAATGTGCTTTCCTCGGATATAGCAATCTTCATAAGGGTTTCAAATGTCTTGATATCTCTACAGGACGTGTGTATATCTCCAGGGATGTAGTCTTTGACGAAAATATATTTCCCTTCTCCACTCTACATCCCAATGCCGGAGCCAGATTACGTTTTGAAATTCTCTTATTACCACCAGAACTCTTGAATCCAACTGATCAGGGAGTGAAAATAGTACTGATGATCATTTGTGTGATAGCCTTACTAACCATGGTGGCAGCGGTGGTATAAAAAACCTTGCCCCAAACCGTGATTTTATGCAGCAGCAACAGGATCATATACAGCCAGGCGCAGGACACGAGGAGGATCCGCCTGCTGGCATTGATCCCGATGGATTTGGCGCGGAAAACGATCCCGAGGAGGATCTGGTGGCGCCACAGACGCTGCCCCCTCCAGATTCTGCGGCAGCCCATTCATGGAGCGACACGTTGTCTGGGCCCTGTCCCCGGTCGGGCGGCGCGGTGGATTCCTCTCCCTCACGTGACAGATGTCGCGGATTGAGTGGGGGCAGGGACTCTGTCGCCCGAGGCAATGATGGCGTCCGGTCGGTGGACCGCATGCTGTCGGCTGGCGGTGGGTCGCTTTCTCCAGGCCCATAGGCGCAGGATCGGAGCCAGCCCAGGTGCGCAGCAGCCGAGGAGGATTCGACTGCGCTGGCCCGGTCGGATCTAGTACGAGGTAGCGGATCGGGATCTTCTGCGCCCGTCGACTCTGCGCCACAGCGTGTAACAACAAGATCACAAAAAGGTATTTTAAAGCCTTCTACATATAAGGATGGAACGGTCAGGTATGAAAAGAATTTCAAGTTTGCAAATTTTGCTTCCACTGGAGAACCACAGAGTCTGACTGAAGCATTAAACAATGCAAGTTGGAAAAATGCTATGAATGTTGAGTATGATGCACTCATAAAAAACAAAACGTGGCACTTAGTTCCTTGCAAGAAAGGGAGGAATGTTATAGATTGTAAATGGGTATATAAAGTCAAGAAAAGACCTGATGGTACAATAGATAGATACAAGGCTAGGCTAGTAGCTAAAGGCTTTAAACAACGATACGGTATTGATTATGAGGACACCTTTAGTCCGGTTGTTAAAGCTGCTACTATCAGACTAGTTTTGTCTGTTGCTGTCTCGAGGGGATGGAATCTTCGTCAATTGGATGTGCAGAATGCGTTCTTACATGGCGTTCTAGAAGAGGAAGTCTATATGAGACAACCACCTGGGTTTGAAGATGGTTCTAAACCTAATCATGTGTGCAAGCTGGACAAGGCTTTATATGGTCTCAAACAAGCCCCTAGAGCTTGGTATTCGAGGCTAAGCACTAAACTGCAACAACTTGGGTTTCGAGCTTCCAAGGGAGATACTTCTCTGTTCTTCTTTAAAAAAGGAAAGGTGATAATATACATGTTAATTTATGTTGATGACATAATTGTTGCTAGTTCATCTTCAGAAGCCACCTCAGCATTGTTAAAACAGTTGAAAAATGAGTTTGCTCTTAAGGATCTAGGAGAACTTCACTATTTCCTAGGAATTGAAGTTAAAAAGGTGCATGATGGTATAGTTCTAACCTAGGAAAAATATGCCAGAGATATAATCAAGCGTGTAGGTATGAAAGACTGCAAACCCTCCAACACACCCATGTCTACAACTGAAAAATTGTCATTGCATGAAGGAGTGTTGTTGGGTTCAGAGGAAGGAACAAAGTATAGAAGTATAGTTGGTGCACTTCAATATTTAACCTTAACAAGGCCAGATATTTCCTTCTCTGTTAACAAGGTTTGTCAGTTCCTACATGCTCCTACCACAGTACATTGGACAGCTGTAAAAAGGATTTTGAGGTATCTTCAAGGAAGTGTTGAAACAGGGCTGAGATTATGTAAGTCTTCTTCAACAGCAGTGAGTGCCTTTTCAGATGCTGATTGGGCTGGATGTCCTGATGATAGGAGGCCCGCTGGTGGTTTTGCTATCTTCCTTGGTTCAAACCTCATATCCTGGAATGCAAAGAAACAAGCAACTGTGTCTCGATCAAGCACAGAAATCTCTGGCAAATGCAACTGCTGAGGTAATGTGGATAGAAACTCTGCTTAATGAACTGGGCATTGGGAGGTCACATGTCTCTCAGTTGTGGTGTGATAATCTTGGAGCAACGTATCTTTCTGCAAATCCTGTATTTCATGCAAGGACCAAGCATATAGAAATTGATTATCATTTTGTTCGAGAAAGAGTTGCACAGAAACTGTTGGAAGTACGGTTCATTCCAACAGGTGATCAAGTTGCTGATGGTTTTACTAAACCCTTGCAAGTTCGACAACTTCAAGCCTTCAAGAACAATCTAAACCTTCACATGTTGAGATTGAGGGAGGATGTTAAATGATAGGCTTGTTTAGTCGTGACATATAAGTCGCGGTGTTGTGTGCGTGCGTAACATTGTAACCAGGCAGGTTGTTAGGAGATATTGATCTTATCTCTTGTATAGCTTGGAGGATGGGTCAAGACTCCAACAACCTGCCGCCACATGTAATCTTTGTTCCTATATATACACGCACGCGTCCCTGCTACGAAGCATACGCTTACCGCAAACCTTTTTTAGTTTTACACATATGTGTTACTTGCTAGTCGATTAACCAGCTTGCGGAAGCTAGCTTCGTATGTGGAGATTGCTTCTGGCGAGCTAGGCTTTGTATTCTTGCTGGAGAGTACGCGGCAGCTCAACTGCCCGTCTCCGTGAAATTAAAGCAGAATCTATGCGAGAACGTCCATCATTTTCTATATGCCATGGAGCACGGCGAACACCAAGCAGATGGATCCAGGTTCCTTGTGTTCATGGTGGTGGGCCAAGGCTATGCTTAGATACACCAAACTATGACAATGTGCACGATCTAGACAACAGAGCATGCTTCCTGAATCTGTTGCCCGCGCATACCAAGGGCCAAGTTTAATTTGATCCCTGTAGTTGGCGTTATATATATCAATGATCCAGGTAACATTCTCGATGAAGCTACATTCCAACAAATAACAAATAGTGAGACACTATTGGTACTCAACTTCTCATCGGTATGTCTACATGTAGCTGGTCGGCTCACTGCGCGACGGTCATATCAATGGTTCAGGTAACATGCTCGATGAAGCCATATCCAAACAAATAGCGAGAGCGAGACACCATTGGTTTTGATAGGTATGTCTGCCTTAATTAATCCCTTTATAAGTTGAATCGCAGAGTTGAAATTACTCACTTCTGGTATTGCGTGAAAGGAAAGAGGTAGATCCCAGGACTACTCTAGCTAACTTTGATGGTTGGTCTTAATACTCATGATACTATTAATGGCTGGGCTGAGTTAACTGCAGAACTATTCCAAACGTTCAAGGTGAGTGTGCAAAATCTTTTTGCTAATCTATTTCTACCTGCACGTCATCCTGCATCTACTTCTCACATTACATGATCTAGAGGATAAATTATAATACAATTGACTTCAGAGAAGTAAGCGATAGACTACTGTAAAAGAATGTTTTCGGTGATTCATTTATATGCACACAAAAATACCATATTCTTCTGTAAAGAAACAGTATCTTTTAGAGATATTATTCCAACAAATAGCGAGAGCGAGACACCATTGGTTTTCATAGGTATGCCTGCCTTAATTAATCCCTTCATAAGTTGAATCGCAGAGTTGAAATTACTCACTTCTGGTATTGCGTGAAAGGAAAGAGGTAGATCCCAGGACTACTGTAGCTAACTTTGATGGTTGGTCTTAATACTCATGATCCTATTAATGGCTGGGCTGAGTTAACTGCAGAACTATTGCAAATGTTCAAGGTGAGTGTGCAAAATCTTTTTGCTAATCTATTTCTACCTGCACGTCATCCTGCATCTACTTCTCACATTACATGATCTAGAGGATAAATTATAATACAATTGACTTCAGAGAAGTAAGCGATAGACTACTGTAAAAGAATGTTTTCGGTGATTCATTTATATGCACACAGAAATACCATATTCTTCCGTAAGGAAACATTATCTTTAAGAGATACTCCCTCTGTAAACTAATATAAGAGTGTTTAGAACACTAAAATAGTGATCTAAACGTTCTTATATTAGTTTACGGAGGGAGTATTATTCTAGAATGGTATATATGCTCGGTGGAAGCTTACCTTAGGTACCACGATTGTTTTGGCATCACGGATTTTTGCACACTCAGATTCAGCCTACGTACATCCTTCAGGTGAACAAGGGATAGACCTAAATATTCTTACGTCTGTTAATGATTTTGTTGGATAATAGATGACAACTTTAGTTTCATAAAAATAGTAACAAAAATGTACTTTATTGATTTGATTTGTCCGCGTGACAAACAATGTGTCTCTATTTTCCTGCAAAATGAACGATTTTGTTGGACTAATATAAAATATGTTTTTTGGTAAAAGAACCAGAGGGTGACATGATTTCTACAAGGTTCAGTTGAACATGATGTCAATATATTCCATCCTCTTCTTTCTTACCTGGACTAATTTTTATGCACTACCATCTTTTGCACACTTTTGGCTAAATCTGAAGCGGTAAAATCTTCATATGGTCAGTTCAATTATTATTTTCGTGGATCTGGTATCATATAAGTGTTAAACCATTGGATCGACTAGGCTAGGGTTTCGGAGTAGATTGAACTATCTGTGGTCTGTCTATGCATTTGTCTATGATCTGTTTGTGTGTGTACCTCAGCCTTCCGGCCATCGCTGGTTCGTCGGTGAAGGTCTGCGCACGGGCAGCGACGGTCGGTGTAGAGGTGATGGCCGAGAGTATTGCTGGTGGCGGTGGGCTTCCCATCGCTGACCGGCTTTCCATGATCGGTGAGGTTAGGGAGGTGGGCGCTGTTCTGTTTCGGCGCTGTGCCCTAGTGGCCCCCACCTCCCTCTTATAGCCGGCTCGAAAGGGGCCCACAACCCAGTTGGGTTGCATTAGTAGAAAACAGGGCTATGGTCCAGGCCGCATCAGCCCATTAGTCCCGGTTCAGTCTAGAACCGGGACCAATGTGGGCATTGGTCCCGGTTCGTGAGCCCAGGGGGCCGGCCGGGCCACGTGGGCCATTGGTCCCGGTTCATCTGGACCTTTTGGTCCCGGTTGGTAGGATGAACCGTGACCAATGGGCCTCGCTCCTGGCCCACCACCATTGGTCCCGGTTGGTGGCTTGAACCGGGACCAAAGGCTCCCCTTTGGTCCCGGCTCATGCCACCAACCGGGACCAATGAGGTGCCTATATATACCCCCTCGCGCAAGAGCAAAGCACAGTGCTCTGTTTTTTCTGGCCGAGGGGGAGAGGGCTTTGTGGTGCTCTAGCTCACCTCCTATGCACATGAGGTGTTCGATGGAATGCCCGAGCCACACTACTTAAGCTTTCTCCTCTCGAAGCTCGACCTCCAAGCTCCATTTTCCTCGAGATTTGTCTAGATTTAGCGGTCCGTCACGCCCCGTCCCCGTCTTCACCGCCGTCGATCACCCGCGCCGATCTCATCACCGACACCACCGTGGTGAGCCTCTTGTTCTTATCTTCTTTCTGAAAGGAAAAATATTCTTACTTGTATGTTTAGATAGATACTTGTATCATTTTCTTACATTTTTATTGCATCTTATATAGTGCGATGGTTTTGGTATCCGCCCCCGTCGGCCCATGTCCTGTCTATGATTCGGATTTGGTATGTATATTATCTTTATAACTATTGGTTCATTTATTGTTTATGAAAATTATGCCGACCAACGTGACATAGATTTTATTTAGGATGTATGTGAATCGGAAATGCCAACCGACCTTGTCGAGAGGTTAAATTTAGTTGAAGAAGAAAACAATTTGTTGAAGGAAAAAATAAAAAAAATTGAGGAGGAGAAGATGATATTGGAGTTGCATGTTGCGGATGTCGTCGATGATCACAAGATCAAGATGGATGCAATGCGCTTGAAGATTAGAGAGATTAGAAAATATGCCATTCATACCGAGGCTTGGTATCATTATGCCGTTGGATCAATTGTTACCTTGGTTGCGATTATGATCGCATTTGTTTTCGCATTGAAATGTTTTACATAGTTTCAATGTATGGTTTAATTAATTAGATGCTCTGGAGAGCTATATGTTATTAGATGAGAACTATGTATGCACTTTAGTTTTAATGTGATGATGAACTTCTATTAATTTGGACACTTAATTATATATAATGCACGCAGATGAACCGGCAATGGATGTACGGTGACAGACACACCCGCGAGTACATTAAGGGCGTGCATGAGTTTCTTGATGCGGCTGAGGCAAACAAGCAGAATGGTTTTATGTGTTGTCCATGCACTGAATGTGGGAATACGAGGTCTTACTCTAACCGGAAAATCCTTCACTCCCACCTGCTTTACAAGGGTTTCATGCCACACTATAATGTTTGGACGAGGCACGGAGAAATAGGGGTTATGATGGAAGACGGCGAAGAAGAAGAGTACGATGACAACTATGTGCCCCCTGAATACGGTGATGCTGCAACGGGGGGAGCTGGTGAAGATCAAGAGGAACCAGACGATGTGCCCAATGATGCTGCCACGGGTGAAGCTGCTGAAGATCAAGAGGAACCAGACGATGTGTCCGATGATGATGATCTTCGCCGGGTCATTGTCGATGCAAGGACGCAATGCATTAGTCAAAAGGAGAAGCTGAAGTTCGATCGCATGTTAGAGGATCACAAAAAAGGGTTATACCCCAATTGTGAAGATGGCAACACAAAGCTCGGTACCGTACTGGAATTGCTGCAGTGGAAGGCAGAGAATGCTGTGGCTGACAGAGGATTTGAGAAGCTACTGAAAATATTGAAGAAGAAGCTTCCAAAGGATAACGAATTGCCCGACAGTACATACGCAGCAAAGAAGGTCGTATGCCCTCTAGGATTGGAGGTGGAGAAGATACATGCATGCCCTAATGACTGCATCCTCTACCGCGGTGCATACAAGGATCTGAACGCATGCCTGGTATGCGGTGCGTTGCGGTATAAGATCAGACGAGATGACCCCGGTGATGTTGACGGCGAGCCTCTCAGGAAGAGGGTTCCTGCGAAGGTGATGTGGTATGCTCCTATAATACCACGGTTGAAACGTCTGTTCAGAAACGAAGAGCATGCCAAGTTGATGCGATGGCACAGTGAGAACCGAAAGAAAGATGGGAAGTTGAGAGCACCCGCTGACGGGTCGCAGTGGAGAAAAATCGAGAGAAAGTATTGGGATGAGTTTGCAAAGGACCCAAGGAATGTATGGTTTGCTTTAAGCGCGGATGGCATTAATCCTTTTGGGGAGCAGAGCAGCAATCACAGCACCTGGCCCGTGACTCTATGTATGTATAACCTTCCTCCTTGGATGTGCATGAAGCGGAAGTTCATTATGATGCCAGTTCTCATCCAAGGCCCTAAGCAACCCGGCAACGAAATTGATGTGTACCTAAGGCCATTAGTTGAAGAACTTTTACAGCTGTGGAATGGAAATGGTGTACGTACGTGGGATGAGCACAGACAGGAGGAATTTAACCTTAAGGCATTGCTGTTCGTGACCATCAACGATTGGCCCGCTCTCAGTAACCTTTCAGGACAGACAAACAAAGGATACCACGCATGCACGCACTGTTTAGATGACACTGAAAGTATATACCTGGACAAATGCAGGAAGAATGTGTATCTGGGCCATCGTCGATTTCTTCCGACCAACCATCAATGTCGAAAGAAAGGCAAGCATTTCAAAGGCGAGGCAGATCACCGGAAGAAGCCCGCCATGCGCACCGGTGATCACGTGCTTGCTATGGTCAATGATTTACACTACATAATCTTTGGAAAGGGTCCCGGTGGACTAGCTGTTCCGAATGACGCTGAGGGACACGCACCCACGTGGAAGAAGAAATCTATATTTTGGGACCTACCCTACTGGAAAGACCTAGAGGTCCGTTCCTCAATCGACGTGATGCACGTGACGAAGAACCTTTGCATGAACCTGCTAGGCTTCTTGGGCGTGTATGGGAAGACAAAAGATACATCTGAGGCACGGGAGAACCTGCAACGTTTGCACAAAAAAGACAGCATGCCTCCGAAGCAGTATAAAGGTCCTGCCAGCTACGCTCTTACGAAAGAAGAGAAAGAAATCTTCTTTGAATGTGTAACGCCCTCGATGCGGCTATGTCCCCCACGTGTCGAGGCACGACTTAGAGACATAGGCGCATTGAAAGCAATGTCGCAAGTCGGGAATCATTACACAACCCAAGTACATATATAATATAAAGGGGAAAAATAATAATAATAGTTGGCTTACACTCGCCACGTCACATCAAAGTACATAAATAGCATCCATCATACAAACACTCATGGCCTGACTACGGCGCCAAAATAGAAAAGACCCCCAACAAGCGACTAAACCCTGAATCGAATCCCGAATAGGCACCACTACTGATCATCAGGAAAAGAAACATAGTATCGCTGAGAGTCCTCGTCGTACTCCCACTTCAGCTCGAACGCGCCATCCGGAGGAGTATCATCGGTCCCTGCATCTGGTGTAATAGTAATCGGTGAGCCACAAAGGACTCAGCAATCTCGCACCCTCGCGATCTAGACTATTTAAGCTAAATAGGTCGAAAAGGGGTAATGTGAGTGGAGCTGCAGCAAGCGACTAGCATATATGGTGGCTAACTTATTCGCAAGGAGAGCGAGAAGAGAAGGCAAAGCACGAGCGGAAACTAAATAGAGCAGACTACGCAAACATAACTCCAACGCCGTGTCCACTTCCCGGACTCCGCCGAGAAGAGGCCATCACGGCAACACACGCAGTTGATTCATTTTAATTAATTAAGTTCAAGTTGTCTACAACTGGACATTAACAAATTCCCATCTGCCCATAACCGCGGGCACGGCTTTCGAAAGATCAATCCCTGCAGGGGGGTCCCAACTTAGCCCATAACAAGCTCTCACGGTCAACGAAGGAATAGACCTCCACCCAGGACCCACCGATCAGACTCGGTATCCCGGTACAACAAGATGATTCGACAGGTCAAAACTAGTCCAGCAACACCGCCCGAATGCGCCGACAAATCCCGATAGGAGCTGCATATATCTCTTTCTCAGGGCACACTCAGATTGTCTAAACTTCCGATAGGCCAGCCTAGAGTTGCCCCTGGTGGCCACTGGCGGCTGACGTTCCGGACCAACACTCAGAGGAGCACTGGCCCGTGGGGGCTAAAATAAAGATGACCCTCGGGCTCCGGAAATCCAAGGGAAAGAAAAGGGTAGGTGGCAAATGGTAAAACCAATGTTGGGCATTGCTGAAAAAGCTTTAATCAAGGCGAACTATCAAGGGGTTCCCATATAGCCCAACCGCATAAGGGACGCAACAATCCGGGAACATAACACCGATATGACGGAAACTAGGGCGGCAAGAGTGGAACAAAACACTAGGCGAGAGGCCGAGCCTTCCACCCTTTACCAAGTATATAGATGAGTAAAGATAACATAGCAATATAATGATATCCCAACAAGTAAATAAATATTCCAACAAGGAACGGCTCCAATCTTCACCTGCAACTAACAACGCTATAAGAAGGGCTGAGCAAAGCGGTAACATAGCCAATCAATGGTTTGCTAGGACAAAGGTGGGTTAGAGGCTCAATCATGGCAATTGGGAGGCTGACAAGCAAGTGGTAGGCATCGTAGCATTGGCAAAGCAAAAGAGCGAGCATACTAGCATAGCAAAGATAGTAGTGATTTCAAGGGTGTGATCATCTTGGCTGCACAGTTGTCAGAATTGACTGGATCCTCAAAAGCAAACTCAACGGGCTCCTCGTTAGCGAACTCGTCTCCCGGCTCTACCCAACAACACAAACAAGCAACAAGGATACAATCAACCACGTGCAAGGGCAAGCAATAATATGCAAAGATGATATGCTATGCGGGATGCGATGCGGGATGCAAAATGCAACATGTAACAGGAAATGCATGAACCTGGCCTCAACTTGGAAATCCAAGTGTGCCACTGGATAGAGGGGAAGAAATCACCTGAAAACGATATAAAGATCATGGCAATCGGAGCTACGGTTAAGAAATGGCAAGCGATTTACTAAATGAACCGATCTGCGATTAACAGCAAGTAGGCTCCTAAATGCAACAAAATGAACATGCTACAGCCACCCAACATGAAAACAAATTGCATGGCAGTGATGTACTCATCAAGCTTAACAAATCATCATGACTGAGGCATAGGCAAATTCATCCATTAAGGGCTTCAAACAAGCATGGCAAAACTGAATAAGCAAAACAGATTTCAGACTTAGCGAAACGTGTCGAGGCACGACTTAGAGACATTGCTTTCAATGCGCCTATGTCTCTAAGTCGTGCCTCGACACGTGGGGGACATAGCCGCATCGAGGGCGTTACAGAATGCCTGCTCAGTATGAAGGTCACGACTGGCTTCTCGTCGAATATAAAGGGAATAATAAATATGCCAGAGAAAAAGTTTCAGAACCTAAAGTCTCATGACTGCCACGTGATTATGACGCAACTGCTTCCGGTTGCATTGAGGGGGCTTCTACCGGAAAACGTCCGATTAGCCATTGTGAAGCTATGTGCATTCCTCAATGCAATCTCTCAGAAGGTGATCGGTCCAGAAATCGTACCAAGGCTAAGGAGTGATGTGGCGCAATGTCTTGTCAGTTTCGAGCCGGTGTTGCCACCATCCTTCTTCAATATCATGACGCACATCCTAGTTCATCTAGTCGACGAGATTGTCATCCTGGGGCCCGTATTTCTACACAATATGTTCCCCTTTGAGAGGTTCATGGGAGTCCTAAAGAAATATGTCCGTAACCGCGCTAGGCCAGAAGGAAGCATCTCCATGGGCCATCAAACAGAGGATGTTATCGGGTTTTGTGTTGACTTCATTCCTGGCCTTAACAAGATAGGTCTCCCTAAATCGCGGTATGAGGGGAGACTGACTGGAAAAGGCACTCTTGGAAGAGACTCAATAATATGCAGGGACGGATATTCTTGGTCTCAAGCACACTACACAGTTCTACAGAACTCTACCTTGGTGACCCTGTATGTCGATGAACACAAGAACAGTCTGCGCTCCAAACACCCGGAGCAATGCGACGACTGGATTACATGTGAACACATCAGGACTTTCAGCAGTTGGTTGGAAACACGTCTCAGAGGTGACAACACTGTTTGTGATGAGTTGTACTTGTTGTCCAGGGGACCATCTGTTGGGGAACGTTGCAGAAAACAAAAAAAATTCCTACTCGTTTCACCAAGATCCATCTATGAGTTCATCTAGCAACGAGTCATCGGATGCATCTACATACCTTTGTAGATCGCGAGCGGAAGCGTTCAAAGAACGGGGATGAAGTAGTCGAACACGACGTGATCCAAATCACCGATGACTAAGCGCCGAACGGACGGCACCTCCGCGTTCAACACACGTACGGAGCGGATGACGTCTCCTCCTTCTTGATCCAGCAAGGGGGAAGGAGAGGTTGATGAAGATCCAGCAGCACGACGGCGTGGTGGTGGATGCAGGGCGTCACAGTAGCAGGGCTCCGCCTATACTACGAGAGAGAGATGTAACGGGAGAGAGGGAGGCGCCAAGGGCTGTTCTATCAAGTACCTCCTCTCCCCCACTATATATAGGGGTGCTAGGGGGGCGCCGGCCCTAGGAGATGGGATCTCCTAGGGGGGCGGCGGCCTAGGGGTGGGGGCTTGCCCCCCAAGCAAGGGGGCGCCCCCTTTAGGGTTTCCCCTCAACCCTAGCCGCATGGGCCCTAGGGGAGTGGTGCCCCAGCCCACTTTGGGCTGGATCCCTTCCCACTTCAGCCCATGGGGCCCTCCGGGATAGGTGGCCCCACACGGTGGACCCCCGGGACCCTTCCGGTGGTCCCGGTACAATACCGGTGACCCCGAAACTTGTCCCGATGGCCGAAATAGCACTTCCTATATATAATTCTTTACCTCCGGACCATTCCGGAACTCCTCGTGACGTCCGGGATCTCATCCGGGACTCCAAACAACATTCGGGTTACTGCATATACATATCTTCACAACCCTAGCGTCACCGAATCTTAAGTGTGTAGACCCTACGGGTTCGGGAGACATGTAGACATGACCGAGATGACTCTCTGGTCAATAACCAACAGCGGGATCTGGATACCCATGTTGGCTCCCACATGCTCCACGATGATCTCATCGGATGAACCACGATGTCGAGGATTCAAGCAACCCCGTATACAATTCCCTTTGTCAATCGGTATGTTACTTGCCCGAGATTCGATCGTCGGTATCCCAATACCTCGTTCAATCTCATTACCAGCAATTCACTTTACTCGTACCGTAATGCATGATCCCGTGACCAGACACTTGGTCACTTTGAGCTCATTATGATGATGCATTACCGAGTGGGCCCAGTGATACCTCTCCGTCATACGGAGTGACAAATCCCAATGTTGATCCGTGTCAACCCAACAGACACTTTCGGAGATACCCGTAGTATACCTTTATAGTCACCCAGTTATGTTGTGACGTTTGGTACACCCAAAGCACTCTTACGGTATCCGGGAGTTACACGATCTCATGGTCTAAGGAAAAGATACTTGACATTGGAAAAACTTTAGCAAACGAACTACACGATCTTTATGCTATGTTTAGGATTGGGTCTTGTCCATCACATCATTCTCCTAATGATGTGATCTCGTTATCAATGACATCCAATGTCCATAGCCAGGAAACCATGACTATCTGTTGATCAACGAGCTAGTCAACTAGAGGCTTACTAGGGACATGTTGGTGTCTGTTATTCACATATGTATTACGATTTCCGGATAACACAATTATAGCATGAATAAAGACAATTATCATGAACAAGGAAATATAATAATAATGCTTTTATTATTGCCTCTAGGGCATATTTCCAACAGTCTCCCACTTGCACTAGAGTCAATAATCTAGTTACATTGTGATGAATCGAACACCCATGGAATTCTGGTGTTGATCATGTTTTTCCCTAGGGAGAGGTTTAGTCAACGGATCTGCTACATTCAGGTTCGTATGTACTTTACAAATCTCTATGTCTCCATCTTGCACATTTTCACGAATGGAGTTGAAGCGACGCTTGATGTGCCTTGTCTTCTTGTGAAACCTGGGCTCCTTGGCAAGTGCAATAGCTCCAGTGTTGTCACAGAAGAGCTTGATCGGCCCCGACGCATTGGGTATGACTCCGAGGTCGGTGATGAACTCCTTCACCCAAATTGCTTCATGTGCTGCCTCCGAGGCTGCCATGTACTCCGATTCACATGTAGATCCCGCCACGACGCTCTGCTTGCAACTGCACCAGCTTACTGCCCCACCATTCAAAATATACACGTATCCGGTTTGTGACTTAGAGTCATCCAGATCTGTGTCGAAGCTAGCGTCGACGTAACCCTTTACGACGAGCTCTTCGTCACCTCCATAAACGAGAAACATTTCCTTAGTCCTTTTCAGGTACTTTAGGATATTCTTGACCGTTGTCCAGTGTTCCTTGCCGGGATTACTTTGGTACTTTCCTACCAAACTTACGGCAAGGTTTACATCAGGTCTGGTACACAGCATGGCATACCTAATAGAACCTATGGCTGAGGCATAGGGGATGACACTCATCTCTTCTATCTCTTCTGCCGTGGTCGGACATTGAGCTAAGCTCAATTTCACACCTTGCAACACAGGCAAGAACCCCTTCTTAGACTGGTCCATATTGAACTTCTTCAATATCTTATCAAGGTATGTGCTTTGTGAAAAACCTATGAGGCGTCTCGATCTATCTCTATAGATTTTGATGCCTAATATATAAGCAGCTTCTCCAAGGTCCTTCATTGAAAAAATCTTATTCAAGTAGGCCTTGATGTTGTCCAAGAGTTCTATATCATTTCCCATCAAAAATATGTCATCTACATATAGTATGAGAAATGCTACAGAGCTCCCACTCACTTTCTTGTAGACGCGGGCTTCTCCATAAATCTGTGTAAACCCAAACGCTTTGATCATCTCATCAAAGCGAATGTTCCAACTCCGAGATGCTTGCACCAGCCCATAAATCGAGCGTTGGAGCTTGCACACCTTGTCAGCATTCTTAGGATCAACAAAACCTTCCGGCTGCATCATATACAATTCTTCCTTAAGGAAACCATTAAGGAATGCCGTTTTGACGTCCATTTGCCATATTTCATAATCGTAAAACGCGGCAATTGCTAACATGATTCGGACGGACTTTAGCTTCGCTACCGGTGAGAAAGTCTCATCGTAGTCAACCCCTTGAACTTGTCGATAACCCTTAGCGACAAGCCGAGCTTTATAGATGGTCACATTACCATCCGCGTCTGTCTTCTTCTTAAAGATCCATTTATTTTCTATGGCTCGCCGTTCAACGGGCAAGTCATTCAAAGTCCATACTTCGTTTTCATACATGGATCCTATCTCGGATTTCATGGCTTCTAGCCATTTGTCGGAATCCGGGCCAGCCATCGCTTCTTCATAGTTCGAAGGTTCACCGTTGTCTAACAACATGATTTCCAAGACAGGGTTGCCATACCATTCTGGTGCGGAACGTGTCCTTGTGGACCTTCGAATTTCAGTAGGAGCTTGATCAGAAGTATCTTGATCATTATCATTAACTTCCTCTCTAGTCGGTGTTGGCACCTCAGGAACATTTTCTTGAGTTGCGCCATTTTCCGGTTCAAGAGGTAATACTTCATCAAGTTCTACTTTCCTCCCACTTACTTCTTTCGAGAGAAACTCCTTCTCTAGAAAGGATCCATTCTTGGCAACAAAGACCTTGCCTTCGGATCTGAGGTAGAAGGTATACCCAATAGTTTCTTTTGGGTATCCTATGAAGACGCATTTTTCTGACTTGGGTTCGAACTTTTCAGGTTGAAGTTTCTTGACATAAGCATCGCATCCCCAAACTTTTAGAAACGATAGCTTAGGTTTCTTCCCAAACCATAATTCATACGGTGTCGTCTCAACGGATTTTGACGGAGCCCTATTTAAAGTGAATGCGGCAGTCTCTAAAGCATAGCCCAAAAAAGATAGCGGTAAATCGGTAAGAGATATCATAGATCGCACCATATCTAATAGAGTGCGATTACGACGTTCGGACACACCGTTACGCTGAGGTGTTCCAGGCGGCGTGAGTTGTGAAACTATTCCACATTTTCTTAAGTGTGTGCCAAATTCGTGACTCAAGTATTCTCCTCCACGATCTGATCGTAGAAACTTGATTTTCCTGTCACGTTGATTCTCAACCTCACTCTGAAATTCCTTAAACTTTTCAAAGGTTTCAGACTTGTGTTTCATTAAGTAGATATACCCATATCTACTCAAGTCATCAGTGAGGGTGAGAACATAACGATAGCCGCCGCGAGCCTCAACACTCATTGGACCGCACACATCAGTATGTATGATTTCCAATAAGTTGGTTGCTCGCTCCATTGTTCCTGAGAATGGAGTCTTGGTCATTTTACCCATGAGGCATGGTTCACACGTGTCAAATGATTCATAATCAAGAGACTCTAAAAGTCCATCTACATGGAGCTTCTTCATGCGTTTGATACCTATGTGACCAAGGCGGCAGTGCCACAAGTATGTGGGACTATCATTATCAACTTTACATCTTTTGGTACTCACATTATGAACATGTGTAGCATTACGTTCGAGATTCATAAAGAATAAACCATTCACCATAGGAGCATGACCATAAAACATATCTCTCATATAAATAGAACAACCATTATTCTCGAATTTAAATGAGTAGCCATCTCGAATTAAACGAGATCCCGATACAATGTTCATGCTCAAAGCTGGCACTAAATAACAATTATTAAGGTTTAAAACTAATCCCGAAGGTAAATATAGAGGTAGCGTGCCGACGGCGATCACATTGACCTTGGAACCATTCCCGACGCGCATCGTCACCTCGTCCTTTGCCAGTTTCCGCTTATTCCGCAGCCCCTGCTTTGAGTTACAAATGTGAGCAACTGCACCGGTATCAAATACCCAGGAGCTACTACGGACACTAGTAAGGTACACATCAATTATATGTATATCACATATACCTTTTGTTTTGCCGGCCTTCTTGTCTGCTAAGTATTTGGGGCAGTTCCGCTTCCAGTGACCGCTTCCCTTGCAATAAAAGCACTCGGTCTCGGGCTTGGGTCCATTCTTTGGCTTCTTTCCGGCAGCTTGCTTGCCGGGCGCGGCAACTCCCTTGCCGTCCTTCTTGAAGTTCTTTTTACCCTTGCCCTTCTTGAACTTAGTGGTTTTATTCACCATCAACACTTAATGTTCCTTCTTGACTTCTACCTCCGCTGATTCCAGAAGGATATGCTAGGGTGATGGTGGATGAGATAACGGAGGGATTTGAGGACCTCCAGCTTGACCACCCTACCGGTGAAGGGGAGACTCGGCTGGGGTCTGCTTTGAAGACTCCATGCCTATGGCGGAAGGAGCTCATCAACCTTCCGAACTGGACGCCTCCGCCTCCTCCTCCTCCTCCGGCGAGTCAGGGCACTCCGCCTCCTCCACCGCCTCCTCCTCCGGCGAGTGACGATCAGGGCCCTCGGCCGGCTCCTTCTCCGGTGTGTGGCGGCACTCCGCCTCCTTCTCCGCCTGCGCCGACGCGCCCGAGCAGCCAGCCTCCTCCTCCGCCTCGTCAGCAAGGGCGGAAGAGACCTGCCGCCGCTCCAGCTGCTTCGGCGGGTCGTAGTCCTTCTCCTCCGCCTCTTAAGCAAGTAAAGAAGACAACCGCTCCGTCTGCTCGGTCGGCGTTTAGCAGTACAACCAGAGGCGGTTGGACATACAGATTCGGTCCTTCTCTGAAGACTCCAGAGAAGTTACCATACGAGAGGACCCAGGAGGAGAACGCCGAGATCGCGCGAGAAGAAGTGAGGAAATTCTTTGAAGGGGTGAAAGCAAAGAAACATCCACCTCTGGAGGAGAAGGTAGATCGGGTGAAAGTGAATCGCACTCTGGCTGCCCTGACAAAACCACCGAAGTCTGATCCGCCGAAAGGAAACTATGACCGCATTATTGGAAAGGAATTTGCCGAAACGGAGCGGTCGGGAAGTACTATCAGTGATCAAAGGCTGAAAGAACGACGAGCTGGGAAACAAATTGCCCAGCTCGGCGAACAAGCGAAGCAATCGTGCCCCCCGCTCAAGGTGCCTAGCCACAACGTCGCTAATGATCCGAGGATGGTGCCCGGTTATAGCAATCTTGCAGATTACCTGCCCGACGAAGTACATTATGAACCCATGGAGATGCAGATACAAAGATACGAGTACGGGAAGCCTCGCGTCAAAGATGAAAGATCTCTATCAATGATGATGCGAAGATTGCATGATTGGTACTTGAAAATCTGCAAAGACTCTGGGGGGAGGAGTACTTTGTATTTGAAAGTTAAAAAGGAGCATGACCTCGTTGGAATTGATCTGTTGCCTGTTCCATTTGAGGAGTTCTATCAGTTTTTCAATCAATTGGCCCTCGATAAAACAACGGTCGCCTGCTACTGTCTGTAAGTAGTACTACTTCTGTCATTAAGTTTCTCTATATAGCTTAGCTCTTTCATTTCATGCATTTATAATCATCCTCACTATATTATGCAGATTGAAGATCGTCGAATTGAAGAAAAGACAAGTCGGTGATATTGGGTTCATTAACACATATCTCATAGATGCAACTCAGGTTAAATTTCATGCCGCAGAAACCGAGGCCAGCATGCTACAATCATTGATAATAAATCAAAACAAAGATATAATACTCTTTCCTTACAACTTCAAGTGAGTATTACTGTCTTGTGCGTATTCGGTTTCCCTTATGTATTAGTTAAGGTTATAGTAATGTAATTGATGAGTTATGCATGCGTGTGCAGTTACCACTATATTCTCCTACATATTAAGCTTGAGCAGAGACTAGTAACCGTCTTAGACTCAAGACGAAAAGATCCCAAGGACTATGCAAACATGACTCAAATACTCGAGAAGTAAGTTAAATCAATCATTATCCACCATATCAGCAACTTTGTTCATTTCCTGATATATCAAGTAATTGTTTTCTTTGTCTGGCAGGGTTTGGAGAAAATTCACCAGAAAAGCTCCGGGACTGCCGAAGGAGCTGCAATTTAGACACCCGAAAGTAAGTACTAGCTATAGTAGCATTTTAAGCGCATCTACTAGTCATTCAAGCGCTAGTTTCATCAATACCATTTGGCATTCTTTCTTATCAGTTTGATTAACCTCTATTTCTTGTAAAGTGGTTGTGGCAGGAACAAGGGAATGATTTCTATGGATACTATGTTTGCGAGTCCATCCGCCACACGACCTGTGAGCGGGGCTACACTGAAGAACAATATGAAGTACGTAAATAACAACATTCACAATTTTATTTTATTACCATCATTTGTGTTGAGTTTCATTCATTCATATATATATATATATATATATATATGTATTGACCCCCTTCTTTAAATTAGATGTTTCGGAAGCGGGATGAACTCCTAGCACCAGCTCGCATGCGAGGAATTCAGGAGGAATTGGCGGCATTCTTTCTTGAGCACGTGATCCCTGCAGACGGAGAATTCTATGTTAAACCTGAGTCCGTATGATTATATTTGTAAGAGATAATTACTGTATATATGTAGCCGGTAGTGTCAGATAGATATACGAGAACTTGTTGTTCGACCAATCTCTCGGAGTAGGAGAGGTGGTCGATATCACTTCTCTCTGTATGCATATATGTTCATGACGATCTTCTGTTTCCTTCGTTTGCTTACTAGCTAGCCAGCGTGTCTAGTCCTCTCTATACGTATGTATAGTACGTAGCGTCGACCAAGCACGGACATAAGAGAGGACACTTCTCTCTATTAATTATAGCTAGCTAACACAATATATGAAACACCTAAATTAACCCCCCAAAACCCCCAAACCCCCCCTCCTTCAAAGAAAACTAAAACCCCAGCCACAGAAATGCTGACGAGTGGATGCCTATTGGTCCCGGTTGGTGCCACCAACCGGGACCAAAGGGTCTCCTGCCTGGGCTCTGTGCACTGCCCACGTGGAGGGGCTTTAGTCCCGGTTCTGGATTAGTACCGACAGGAACCGGGACTAAAGGCCCTTACGAACCGGGACTGTAGGCCCTTTTTCTACCAGTGTTGGGCTCCTCGGATCAGGGAGCGAGTCAAGGGTCCGTCGAGCCGTTGGGCTCGATCAGGAAGAGATCAACCTAACATTCTCCCCCTTGATCTCAACTTTACTTTTAACCTTATACTTTCTAGTTTATTTGTTTCATCACATATCGGTACATAGAACATGTTTCATCGTCACAACTCAATTGCCGATAGAATCTGACAGCCACAACGTACCTTTCTGTTTTGAAACAAATTCTTTAACCTTGGGCCCTTTATTGTCCGGAAATCTTAGACTATACCATAAAACCCATGTCGACTATGTGTTCTCCGAACACACTGGGTGGTAAGCCTTTAATAAGCAGATCTGCAAAACACTTGTCTATTGCTTTTATGCTTTAAGCATTTCTACATAATTCCAGATTTTCTCCTTTACAACGCAGAACTCTGTGTCAGTGTGTTTGGCATCAACACTTGACTCGTTGTCATAGGAGCGAAAAACTTAAAAATGGTTATCGTTGTTTTCAACCATTATCAACTCCGGGTACAGGTCTCCATAACCATTTTACCTATCCCTCAGCCTCATATCAAGCTATAACATATCTTTGCATCACATTGATGATAATTGTTTCATTCTTTGGAGCTTTTCCACACAAAAACCCCAAGTGTGGAAGTTAGCGACAATTGTGGATTCCGCTATACATTTCACAAGTCTTGTCTTTGTACTCACAATCTTTTGAGAGCACTTATTTCTTTCAGCATGAGGCCGATATCTTTGACTCCATTCCATGATCTATATATGGACCGGACATTGCCAAAACAACCCGGATACGTGAACTACGTTAGGGTAAAATCATACTTCTGCATTCATTAAACGTCCAACAGCTGAAGCATATGGTACCATATCCGTTTTCAATCTTTTCTCATCAACTTTTGGAACACCATAGTTTCCACTTCCATTACCCTTGACTATAAGAACAGGCGTAGGTTTTTTGGCATGCATACTTTAGAGACCTTTCTTATCATGTCCATGTGACCTTCCTAATACCCCTTTTATTCTTTTCTTGGCGAATCTCGATAATTATAACGAGAGACACTCTACCAAGAACATTCTTTCAAACTTTGAGAACAAGAACTTCTTTTCTTCTCCTGCAGTAGATTGACATGGCCACTAGCAAGTAGGACGCAATCCATATGAACAGGATTAGGAAATGAATTTCCCATTCTATAACTTTGCATGAATACAATTGTCCTCTCATTTTCTTTAACCCAAAATAACATCTGATTCTTTTTAACTTTAAATGCTACTGTCTAGAGACTTGCTCTAGTCCATAAAAAACTTCTTGTAGCAGTATCCCATGTGTTCTTTACTTTCATCTGATGTAACTTAGATCATGATGTGGATCATGATGTGCCACTAACACTCATTGTAATATATCCATTCTCTTTGCACAAAATCTTTCAATTTAAGTGGTGCTTTACACCTTTACATATTTTCTTTGGAGTCACATTGACCTTGTAGACCCTTTACAGCCTATTGTTTATGCTCCGTTGGAAATTACTTATGAGTCCCAAACATTGTCGGGATTCATCAATTTTATTTCATCTCACATAGTCTCTTATCATTCAGACAAATAGACACTTCTCTAAGCTCGATTGAGCGCTTTAAACGAGGTGGGATCAACCTCCATTTGAATTTCACTAACATAGACTTTATAGTAATCAGAAGTATCTAATTTTCTCATTCCTTGAGACCATCTGTGTCTCAGGTACTGGCACTTCTTTCATATGGGGCTGTTGTTGCTCTGTCATTGCCAAGAGGCACATTAATTCTATAGTCTTTTATTTCCAACAGGCAATAGGTTTTACAGGGACCTTTATCACAAGATCCATGTTTACCCATTCCTCCTTTATAGAGCTAACAACATGTGTTGCATAGGTCATACAACATGCTCCCCCAGATACAATCCATTAGAGTCTTAGGTATTTTCATACCATGCTCCCCCAGATTACTCCATCTTCACTAAAATTGAGGTATCTTTGAACTTTATTATTTGGGTTTATTCTGTTAAAACTTTCTTCTTTATGGCACTCTAAGCACCGTCTTAGTATTCCTTAATCTGCTTTCGGAACTGTAAAAGATCCAGGAATACAGCTATTTCTATTCTTTAGGGGTATTATTATGACCGTCGTACTCCCCCAGACGATCACATTCTTCATTAATGGATATCTTATATTTCTTTTATTATGACCGTCGTACTTCCCCAGACGATCACATTCTTTATATTTCTTTCTCCCCCTCGAAATGTGGCAAGAACTTTTCTGCCACAATTTCGAAAAAACCATTCACAACTCTTGTAAAGTGAGGAAACTTTGATTATCTACTTCATTTATATGATTACTTCATACGTAATGAAGTTATCTGTTAACTGGTATGGGAGTAGTTTTTCCCCTATTCCATTTCAGAAACTCAACATAGTTCTTTATCATTGGTACTTTTGCAAGACACACTTGCATATCATTCTTATCTTTAGGTTCGTCTGTAACTTTTGTTCTCTTTGGATTTATTGAGTGCTTAATGACCGTTACACATAAGGTGTACGGTCGATACTAGGAAAGCATAATAGCTACTCCATACTTTTCTCCCGGAATGGGACACATTAAACGCACATGAGTCATCATATCTTTCTCCTGTCATACAGGATAAGACCTTTGCCTAAATTTCTCCCGCCATACAGGATTTTTGACATAATACTATGTCAACTTTACCCTGTTATGCGGGTATTTTCCCAGACTTTTCCCGCCATGCAGGTTTCATCATAATCATCCCATTATGCGGGGTAATTCCCTATAAGGGACATAAATGCCAGAATTGGCTCTTTTGACTGCATATTCAATCATCAAATTCATAAATAAATCCGAATGGTCTTTGACACACATGCTTGATTCGACGTTGGTCAAATTAAACACGCATGTTGCTTGTTTCATTTCAAATCATGTTGACCGAAAAATCTTCATCATAGAGAGTACATGAAAGACATTCGTCAACCAAGACTCTCAATGATCCATCTCTTTTCTTTTGAAGCCATTCTTTAGAGAGAACATACTCCCTCACGTTATGACATTTCTTGGTCATCTTTCGGGTCACAAGTACCCAGCCATTCGCTTTCATGAATGAAAGCATGGAGAACTTTTAGTCTGAGAAAAATTATCCAATAATCAACAATATTGAGCATAAAAATAACCCTACCTTGGTCTGGTTAATGATATGCACATTAAACTTTTAAACCTTTTATTTATATATATTCTAAATCATCGTTAGGCAGAAATAGAATAAAACATCACCTTTTTACATTAATTCCACATCACCGTTGGGCAGAAATGGAAATAACGCATATAACTCATAAATAATGTGATGATAAAATTTCTAATAAGCAACTTTGCTAAGAACATAATCATCATTATCAACTTTATTGCAGCGGAAAACTAGCAATATACATTTCTCAATCTTTATCAAATTCTCTGAAAATTGGTCACTTTGATACAAAATTTATCAGAGATTTGAACTTTTAACTATAAGACTCATTGAATAATAATATTGTCATCATCAACGTTGGTCAGAAAATAACAATACCATAATTAAACTTTAATCAAATATCTTTCTACTGTCATAGCAGAAGCTATCTGAATATGATTTCACCCACAAGTGAAAAACCTTCTCTCAAAAAACGTTCTTTCAATTAAATTTTCCCGTTGGTTCCAATTTAATTGGAGGATAAAACTTTTACTTTGCAGCGGAAACTTTACAATATTCTATTCAAAAGAATTTTCTTTTTTTTCTAAAGAGCACTTTTATTTATTTTGCAGCGGAAAACATGAATAAAAAATTCATGGACTTTATTCTTTTCATAAACAAATTCTTCTACTTTTTTGTTTTCTAGACAATTTTTCTTTGGATAATTTGAATAGAAAAATGGTATAAAACTGGGAAAAAGAAACAGATAAAAAGAAAAACTGCTGGGCGCACCGGCCACGGCCCAGCGCGCTCGCGACAGCGCCTCCTGGCCCATAAGGCCCAGAGGCGGGTGCTCCGCAGCTGCGGCCTGGTCCGACGGCGTTTAGGCCCAAAGGCCCAGAGGCGGGTGAGCGGTGGCGGCCTGGCCACACGGCCCAGTACCCCCCTTTCTTTCGGCCCACTGGCCCGGGTCGGATCTAGGTTTTTGATCGTGGCCGTCCATCTAGATCAGACGTACCACCGTACTTTTCGTCTGAAGAAAACCGGGACAGCGATCCCCCGACCCGAAACCCTTCATTCGTGTTTGCCTCGACTCTCTCTCTCTCTCTCTCTCTCTCTCTCTCCCGTCGGACGGCGGACACAAGGGCAGCTCCCCAGCCGCCCACCCCAGCAGCAGGCGACGGCGGCGGATCCACCGCGCCGCGCCAGCGCCTCCTTTCCCTTCCCCGTTCTCTTTCCACCCTCTCCGGTCGCCATCCTTTCTCTTCAATGAATGCGGCTGCGATGCAACCTCCGCAGTCCCCTTCTGCGCGATGGCGGCCTGTCGATGGAGTGGCCGGTGCCCCACAGATCCCCTTGCCGGCGCGCGCGAGCTCCCGAAGGAGAGCGCGCCGCCGTCAAGCGGCTCGGTGGCGGTGCCCTTTGCCCCAAAAGGGGTGGTTCTTCGTCCCTGCACCTCGGCTTGCCGATGCGTGTGGGGATCGAGAGGAACTGCGCGGCTTAGCGGCAGCGCACTTTTCTGTGAAGGGATTCAAGAGTTTTTTTTAAGGTTCGGATGCGATCCGATTTATTAAGGGGAGGGTCCCTGCTCTCTGTTTCTACCCAAAACCAAGCCTAGAACAACATCTGATACCATTGTTAAACCATTGGATCGACTAGACTAGGGTTTTGGAGTAGATTGAACTATCTGTGGTCTGTCTATGCATTTGTCTATGATCTGTTTGTGTGTGTACCTCAGCCTTCCGGCCGTCGCTGGTTCGTCGGTGAAGGTCTGCGCACGGGCAGCGACGGTCGGTGTAGAGGTGATGGCCGAGAGTATTGCTGGTGGCGGTGGGCTTCCCATCGCTAACCGGCTTTCCTTGATCGGTGTGGTTAGGGAGGTCGGCGCTGTTCTGTTTCGGCGCTGTGCCCTACTGGCCCCCACCTCCCTCTTATAGCCGGCGCGACAGGGGCCCACAACCCAGTTGGGTTGGGCTCCCCCGATCAGGGAGCGAGTCAAGGGTCCGTTGAGCCGTTGGACTCGATCGGGAAGAGATCAACCTAACAATAAGGTGTCACGTCAAATTCATCAATAGTAATGACTCGAAGCAAACAAATTCTACTTAATTAACAATTGATTTCAAAAACATGTATTGCTTATTTACACTATTTTTCATTAAAATTAGAGCTAAACAAAGAACAGTCGTTCCAACTTGAACCTAGCAATTCATATTTTCCATCTACATTCATGTATTCTTACTCATCGATTTTTCAAGGGCATAAGTCTTGATAGATAAAAAAGGTTTGATAGTTATTAAGCGTTCATTATATATTTTATGTATATCCATCAACCCTGTTATCCCACTAGTTTTTCACCATGGCTAATCAATACAGGAATAGAATTATAAATAATGAAATAGATTGATAATGTTTCACGTATTTTTTTCAAAATGCCAATAATTGTTCTCTTTCGTCACTGAAAGAAACTGTCATTTCTTTTTGTTATTGCTATTTCCACATGCCAACAACATAATTTGAAGGAAGACATTTCGACTGCAACTATTCTCCATCTAGAATTATATTTCAAATTAACCTACAATTATTTCTGTTATTGTAGGTCTTACTTTATGTGTACTTCATTTTTATTTTAAAACAGTGCAGCAGCTCATCTCAATTATTTATGAATAAGTTATAGTTCAGGTGTTGCTTTCAAACTTTATGAATTTCATGCGCACATATATAACCAAATCATGCATTGCCTTTATTCACGGAAAATTTCTTTGCACACGATGAACATAAAGATAATTAGAAAGAATAGCATTTATTATAACATTTTTGGACATTCAACTTAGATTGATCATGACATAATGAAACAATAATAACTATTCCATTCCCATAGACAACATAAATGGAGAAGTCTTTTATTGTTCACCAAAGTGATTAAGTATTATTTTTTCAGCTGAAGTGATATCATTATTGAAAAAATAGATTTGTCACACAAATTTTTTATTTGATTTCCCACTAAAACTAAGAGAAATAATATGATTACGGGATTTCACACATATACGGGTGAGAGAGAGAGAAAGAGGGAGAGAGAGATACTGTGCATATATGCATAAACGATGACCCAGTTAGTGCCCAATCAAGCATATAATAAAGGTGGAAAAAGTAATATAGTATTTTTTAGATTAAAAGTAATGTGATCTTGGTTATGCATTAAATTTGCATTATGCATAATTATTTTATGTTTATTAATTGCTAGCCCATGCAAGTGCACGGGTTGACGACTAGTTATCCTAATTTTTCAGAAATTTTGGAGTTACAGAAGTATACGAAGTTTCCAGATTACTACAGACTGTTCTATTTTTGACAAATTCTGTTTTCTATGTGTTGTTTGCTTATTTTGATGAATCTATGGGTAGTATCGTGGGGTATGAACCATGGAGAAGTTAGAATACATTATATATTACACCAATATAAATTTAGAATGAGTTCACAATAGTATCAAACTGCTGATTTATTTTATTATACTAACAGAGCTTACGAGTTTTCTGTTGAGTTTTGTGTTGTGAAGTTTTCAAGTTTTGGGTAAAGATTTGATGGACTATGGAATAAGGAGTGGCAAGAGCCTAAGCTTGGGGATGCCCAAGGCACCCCAAGGTAATATTCAAGGACAACCAAGCATCTAAGCTTGGGGATGCTACCGTGGAGGAGATGGAGGTGCAGATGGTGGTGCCACCACCTAACGGTGACGGTGCGGCTGGTGTTCAGTCGGAGTCGGAGCCATCGTCCTCCCCGTCGGCGCCGTCGTCATCGCTATCGCTTGAGGAGGAGCTTTCGTCGTCGGTCGAGCTCTCCGCGCAGCACCATAGGCGTGCACCCGAACGCCCAAAGACCTTGACGGAGAGAAGGATGGCGTCCATTAACTTGAAGTGAAGGACGCGCCCCACCACCAAACTGTGGGCACGAGCGAAGATCTTCCAGCCACGTTGGAGAAGCATGACATGGGGAGTAGGGAACTCCATGTCCACCTGCATGCTGCCATTGCAGCAACCCCTCATGTGCAGCCTTAGCCCCGGTGGCTGCTCGACCTCCATTACCCTCGCAAATGAGGTAGGAGCCGAAGGCGGCTGCACGGGGGTCCATGCAGCTTGACGATAAACTCCAACGGCTGGTCCCCGACGTGGCCTTCGTTCGGGTCCTGAGCGATCGGGGAGGTGCGATCAAAACGCCGCCTCATCCTCCCCGCCCCGGGTGCCACGACGACCACAATCGCGTCCTCTCCCACCTTCTCTGGCGGCGGGCTCCGCCTCCGCGTCCCAACTAGAGGAGGGAGGCGTTGTGGAGCAGAAACTCTCGTCGCCACCGCTAGGGCACCACTACGCCCTCTCCCGCTCACCATGGTGGAGAGATGATATCAGAAGGAAGGAGGAAGGGATAGGTGTGAGTCAGCACCTCGCCCATGTCCCCCTTTATAGGCAAGTTTGGCCGGGGGCTGGCTCCTCACCCTGGGGACAACCGCCTCGTTTCGCCAATATGACTACTCTGTGCCACTAACGGCGCGTAGAATCAAGGCTGACCCCCCTGCGCCAATCCATGGCACCTAACTTTCTGCCATGGCACTCATTCCCGCGCCCTCCGCATCCGCCACCAACCCTGCACAATGCATGCGACACATGTGGCGGAAGCGCTAGGAGCGAGGAAGCTAGTGGAATGGCAATTATCGCCCCGTGAACGTGGGACGTGGGTAGCCCACATATCGTGGCTTAAATCTCCCTTGTAATGCCTTGCACGATGCGCGGGAGAACCGTAAACTGACTCGAGCACTGGTTAATGAAGAAGCAAGGAAAATATCAAGAAATAAGCTACCACAAGCCCCTCGCATGTGTACCTGATGGGGCCTACCCCCAAAGATGTCGTGGCAGCGCACAATCACCTACGGGGCCATCACCCCTTGTGGTTCGGCAAGGGGAAGGACGCATCACACAAAGAGCGGAGGCCATCGGGCAGCACGATAGTGGTGACGCGAGTCATTTTTTTTACCTAGGTTCGGGCCGCTGCGAAGCGTAAAATCCTACTCCTGCTTTGGGTGGATTAGTGGATGGACCGTAGAGAAAGCGCAATGCTCTAGCTCAGCAAGATAGCCTTGGGGAGAGCAGCTATGCGTGTATGAGTGTACAAGGGTCCGAATCCTTTCTAAGGTTGCCACGACCCTCCTTTTATAGGTAAAGGGGTTACCATAATGGCAAAACAGACATTATCCAGTGATTAGATAGCAAACAATGCTATCATACCTAACTCTGCAGATAGGACAAAGCGCATTAAATGCATCGCTTAGTGTCACGTCACAGACGTGGCCCGACAAGCCTTGCTACGCCGTTTTAGTCATCTCTTCGCCTGCCTGCTTGACATGCCTCTGGATGGGTGTCTGGAGATAATCACCCTTCCAAATGGCTGCCACGCACCAAAAAGCAACCACATAGCTATTTGGGGGCTCGACACCGCATCGATGGATGACCTGTGTTGTGATGCGGTGGAGCGGTGGTGTCTTGGAGTCTTGGCGAGAAAGTAGCCTACCAGCGGCCCCGACAATCCTTGCCGGGGAAGTTTGGGACTTGTCTTCGGGGCGACCTCGACCTGACCAGGCTCGCCTGCCCGACAAGGGAGGTTTTTCCTTAGTGATATCTTGCTTCTTTGGCTTGTCTTGGTCTTGTCTTGTTGCTGCAATCTTGCTTTTGTGCCTGTGTAGAGTCTGGGCAACACATGCCAAGGTTTGTTGCACCGATAGATGCCCCAGATGGCACCCCCTCTTTCGTCTTCAATCCATCGGTAAATTTACTTGAGACTATATTTTTATTCACCACATGATATGTGTTTTTCTTGGAGAGTCTTGTATGATATGAGTCTTTGCTTTTTAGTTTGCCACAATCATCCTTGCTTTACACACCTTTTGAGAGGGACACGCATTAATTGTGAATTTATTATAATACTCTATGTGCCTCGCTTATATCTTTTGAGCTAGGTAGTTTGCTCTAGTGCTTCACTTATATCTTTTTAGAGCACAATGGTGGTTTTATTTTATATAAATTGATGAACTCTCATGTTTCACTTATATTGTTTTGAGAGTCTTTAAAGAACATGGTAATTTTCTTAGGTTATGAATTTAGTCCTAATATGATGGGCATCCAAGAGGGATATAATAAAAACATTCATATAAAGAGCATTGGATATATGAGAAGTTTGATTCCTTGCAATTGTTTTGAGATATAAAGATGGTGATATTAGTGTCATGTTAGTGAGTAATTGTGGATTGGTATAAATACTTGTGTTAAAGTTTGTGATTCCCGTAGCATGCATGTATGGTGAACCGTGTGATGAAGTCGGAGCATGATTTATTTTTTGATTGTCATCTTTTGTGTGGAGGTCGGGAGCACGCGATGGTTAACTACAACTGACCTCTTCCCTAGGAGCATGCGTGTAGTACTTCGTTTCATCGGCTAATAATTTTTTGCAATAAGTATGTGAGTTCTTTATGACTAATGTTGAGTCCATGGATTATACACACTCTCACCCTTCCACCATTGCTAGCCTCTCTAGCGCCATGCAACTTTCACCGGTGCATTAAACCCACCATATACCCTTCCCTAAAACAGCCACCATACCTATCTATTATGGCATTTCAATAGCCATTCCGAGATGTATTGCCATGCAATTTACACCGTTCCATTTATTATGACACATACATCATTGTCATATTGCTTTACATGATCATGTAGTTGACATAGTATTTGTGGCAAGGCTACTGTTCATATTTTGTATACATGCCACTCTTGATTATCGCATATTCTGATACACCGCTGGAGGCATTCATATAGAGTCATATTTTGTTCTAAGTATTGAGTTGTAATTCTATTCTTTTGATTGTACACAGTAGGGTAAAACCCCACTGCAATTTTTTATTAAATTAAAATAGAGAATACAAATAAATACAAGGTTTGAGATAAGCTAAAAAAAGAAAGAAAGAAATAAAAACTACACTAAGCTAATCTAGAGAGCCACAACAGGAAAGGAGAAAAAAGAAAGAGAAGGAAGAGACAAGCTACAATTGAAGATTGTCCAGCCAAGTAATGAATGAAGCAGCATATTTATCCTTTATTCTGAATTTGAGGAGCTGCAACTCTGAAAGACAGATAGCTTTCCATCTGTTGATGCTTGGAAGGATGTTTTGGAAGATTTTGTCATTCCTGACTATCCAAATGGCCCATGATGCTAAGATTATGATCTCCATGAAGAAAGGTTGCTGTAAATTATTTCTCAGGTCTACAAAAGCTTCCATGATGGATAAGTTTCTTTGTCTAGCTGGGCAAATGATGTCCCAACACTCTACAACAAAAGGACATGTCCAAAAAAGATGTTGAAGTGTTTCTTCCTATTGGCAGTTAAGATTAGCACAATTGTAGTTATCCAGATGATAAGTTTTCCTCCTGAGAAGATTCCTTGTATTTAGCCTGTCATGGAGCAGTCTCCAGAAAAACACCTTATGCTTTGGCTGGCAAGAACTCTTCCAAATCCACTGAAATTGTTTTGGCACCACTTTTACTCCTATCATGATTTTGTAAGCTTTGGCCACTGAAAACGTAGCATTTCCCCACATATAGCTCCATGAATCCAAGTGATCTCTGTATTCAGATCTTCTTAGGTTGTCACAAAGATCTCCTATCATTTCAAACTCCATAAAAGCTTGCTTAGTAAGTGGCAGATGAAATAGATATTCTAAATATTCATGCTGCAAAACTCTCTGCACTGAAAGGTGTTGGTCCTTTACAAAAGAGTATAGATATGGGAAGGATTGATGTAAACATGCTGTGTGCCAAAGATCATACCAAAAAGGGAAGTTTTACCATCACTTGTTGAACATCTTGCCATAGACTTAAAATTATCCATGAGCCTCAAGTTACACTTCCACCAGAAAGATCCTTCCCATTTTTGCCCTTGCAGAGTGCCATTTTGATAATATGCTTCCCAAATGAGATTAACCCAAGGGATGTTATCTCTATTGCAGAATTTGTGAAGGTTCTTGAGAAACAAGGCTTGATTTTGTACAAAAATATTCATGACTGCAAGGCCACCCTGACTTTTTGGCCCGCACACAGTGGACCAAGCAACCATAGTAGGTCTGTGATCTTCTAAATCTAGTCCTCTCCATAAAGAATGTCTCAGATATTTGATGACCTGAGTTTTGAGAGTTGTAGTTCATGAGTTGTAAGTAAATAAAAGGTCTTGAGTTGCATGTAAATAAAAGTGTGATGATCATCATTATTCGAGCATTGTCCCATGTGAGGAAATGATGATAGAAGCTATGGTTCCCTCACAAGTTGGGATGAGTGTCCAGACTTTATAAAAATAAAAGAGGCCAGAGAATCCCAAATAAGAAAAGAGGCCAAAGAACCCCAAACAAAGAGAGAGAGAGAGAGAGAGAGAGAGAAAATGAGAGAAAAGAGAGAAGGGACAATGTTACTATCCTTTTTCCACACGTACTTGTGCTTCAAAGTAGCACTATATTCTTCATGATAGAGAGTCTCTTGTCACTTTCATATACTAGTGGGGATTTTTCATTATAGAACTTGGCTTGCATATTCCAATGATTGGCTTCCTCAAATTGCCCTAGGTCTTCGTGAGTAAGCAAGTTGGATGCACACCCACTTAGTTTCATTTTGATCTTTCATACACTTATAGCTCTAGTGCATCTGTTGCATGGCAATCCCTACTCACTTGCATCGATATCACGTGATGGGCATCTCCATAGCCCATTGATTTGCTTAGTTGATGTGAGACTTTCTCCTTCTTTTTGTCTTCTCCACAACCACCGTATTCTATTCCACCTATAGTGCTATATCCATGTCTCACGCTCATGTATTGCGTGAACGTTGAAAGTTTGAGAATACTAAAGTATGAAACAATTGCTTGACTAATACCGGGGTTGTGCATGATGAAATACTTTGTGTGATGAAGATGGAGCATAGCCAGACTATATGATTTTGAAGGGATAACTTTCTTTAGCCATGTTATTTTGAGAAGACATGATTGTTTTATTAGTATTCTTGAAGTATTATTGTTTTTATATCAATATTAAAATTTTGTTTTGAATCTTATGGATCTGAAAATTCATGCCACAATAAATAAAATTGCATTGAGAAATATGTTAGGTAGCATTCCACATCAAAATTTTGTTTTATCATTTACCTACTCGAGGATGAGTAGGAATTAAGCTTGGGGATGCTTGATATGTCTCCAACGTATCTATAATTTTTGATTATTCCATGCTATTATATTATCTATTTTGGATGTTTTATATGCATTAATATGCTATTTTATATTATTTTTGGGACTAACTTATTAACCTAGAGCACAGTGTCAGTTTCTGTTTTTCCTTATTTTTGAGTTTTTACAGAAAAGGAATGTCAAACAGAGTCCAAACGGAATAAAACTTTGCGATGATTTTTCTTGGACCAGAAGAAACCTAGGAAGCTTTGGGAGGAGGCCAGAAGACACATGAGGTGGCCACAAGCCCTAGGGGCACGCCCTAGGCCTTTGGGCCCAACCCCAATCGTAGCATTATAAATCCTCAAATATCCTCCCCCCTTGCCAGAAGCATCCACAAAAATACTTTTCTGCCGCCGCAAGCCTCTGTTCCTATGAGATCCCATCTTGGGGCCTTTTCCGGCACCCTTCCGGAGGGGGATTCGATCACGGAGGGCCTCTACATCAACCTTGCCACCCTTTTGATGAAGCGTGAGTTGTTTACCACAGACCTACGGGTCCATAGCTAGTAGCTAGATGGCTTCTTCTCTCTCTTTGATCTTCAATACAATGTTCTCCTCAATGTTCTTGGAGATCTATGAATATTATTTGAGTCTTCTATGAAACCTTTTATGCATGAATAAGATATCTTTGTATTTCTCTTCGAACTATCGGTTTGGTTTGGCCAACTAGATTGGTTTTTCTTGCAATGGGAGAGGTGCTTCGTTTTGCGTTCAATCTTGCGGTGTCCTCACCCAGTGACAGAAGGGGTAGTGATGCACGTATTGTATTGTTGCCATCAAGGATAAAAAGATGGGGTTTATATCATATTCACTACTTCAGGATGGTCCAAACGCGATAGTCAAATCAGAGACCCTTCGACGAAACTGTGTGCGATGCAATAATCGCAAACGATGGTGTAAAAACCCGTAAAAAAGGTGCAAAACGTTTGTGGTGGCGGTGACATCAAACATGGTTCATATTATATTTGCATGTGTGATGAGTGGCAAACGGTTAATCTAGAAGAACTATTTGCAATGATGCAGAACAACAAAAACAGGCAGACAGATGAGAGTGTGTGCGATATATGGCATACAGTTCACTAGGAGGAACTATGTGTGATTAGGCAACACAATGGAAACGGTTCAACTGAATAAGATGTGTGTGATACGCGGCAAACAGGTCCGTAATTAGAAATGTGTGCGAAGACCAATAATAACACAGACGATTGCTGCTAATAAGCCGTGTGATTTGCTCTGTCTACAGAAGAATAACATGTATATATAACTGAAATAAACATCCAATTACATAAGTGACTATACAGATCATTCGCACACACCTCAATAAACAAATTGCATGCATTCTAAAATAGCAGAAACGATCGTCTAGTCATCTACTTCTTGTGACGCTCCCACCACTGCTATGTGGCTCGTTCCCTTGTCTAGGGCAGGAAGAAGGCAGTTCCTCATGTCAACGATCCGCCTGTACATCTCGTAGCTTGTGTACGCGTCCTTGACGTGTTGTTCATCTAGTATCTCATGCCAAACACTGTGCCAGACGTTCTTGTCCTTCTTGCTCTCATCCTTCGTATTCGCGTAGTAGGGGTCGATGATGGCCAAGGCGAGGTTAACCAGGGAGGTCAGTTTGTTGTTGTTGCTGCTCCAGACCTTGTAGTGGTGCTGGATGTTGACAAGATTCGGGCATTTCAAGCCCAACACCTTTAGCGCTTTTAGATCGTTGGTGGTGTCCACCATAGCGAAACTATAGTCGGAGTTGTTGATAAACCTGGAGAAACACTCGCAAGGCCTTGTGGCCAGGTGGTAGTGGTAGAAGAGGACGTCATGTCGCACGCACAACTGGGCAACGACAACCTTCTGATCGTGGCTGGCACGACCCATGGTGTACTCGAGGTCAAAGCCGACCACTTGGTGTTGGGGAATGTAGCACACAATTTCAAAAAATTTCCTATGATCACGCACGATCTATCTAGGAGATGCATAGCAACGAGAGGGGGAGACTGTGTCCACGTACCCTCGTAGACCGAAAGCGGAAGCATTAACTTAACGCGGTTGATGTAGTCAAACATCTTCTCGATTCAACTGATCAAGCACCGAACGTACAATACCTCTGAGTTCTGCACACGTTCAACTCGATGACGTCCCTTAGACTCAATCCAGCAAAGTGTCGAGGGAGAGTTTCGTCGGCACGACGGCGTGGTGACAGTGATGGTGAAGTGATCCGCACAGGGCTTCGCCTAAGAACTACGACAATATGACCGGAGGAGTAAACGGTGGAAGGGGGCGCCGCACACGGCCAGGAACAACTGATGTGTCTTAGAGGCGCCCATGCCCCCGTATATAAAGGAGGGAGAGGGGAGGAGGCCGGCTCTAGGGCACCACAAGTGGGAGGAGTCCCACTTGGGCTCCTAGTCCAATTCACCCCCTTCCTTTTATCGGAGGGGGAAAGGGGGAAGGAGAGGGAGAATGAGAAGGAAAGGGGGGGGTGCTTCTACCTCTTGAGCACTGCGTTGGTTTTCCCTTGAAGAGGAAAGGGTGATGCAGCAAAGTAGCATAAGTATTGCCCTTAGTTTTTGAGAACCAAGGTATCAATCCAGTAGGAGATCACGCTCAAGTCCCACACACCTACACGGTCACTTATGAGAGTGAGATCTGATAGATATGATAAGATAATATTTTAGGTATTTTTATGATAAAGATGAAAAGTAAAATAAAAGGCAAAAGAAATAACTAAGTATTGGAAGATTAATATGATGAAAGATAGACCCGAGGGCCATAGGTTTCACTAGTGGCTTCTCTCAAGAGCATAAGTATTACAGTGGGTAAACGAATTACTGTCGAGCAATTGATATAATCGAGCATAGTTATGAGAATATCTAGGTATGATCATGTATATAGGCATCACGACCGTGACAAGTAGACCGAAACGATTCTGCATCTACTACTATTACTCCACACATCGGCCGCTATCCAGCATGCATCTAGAGTATTAAGTTCATAAGAACAGAATAATGCTTTAAGGAAGATGACATGATGTAGAGGGATAAACTCATGCAATATGATATAAACCCCATCTTTTTATCCTCGATGAAAACAATACAATACATGTCGGTTCCCTTTCTGTCACTGGGATCGAGCACCGCAAGATTGAACCCAAAGCTAAGCACTTCTCCAATTGCAAGAAAGATCAATCTAGTAGGCCAAACCAAACCGATAATTCGAAGAGACTTGCAAAGATAAACCAATCATACATAAAAGAATTCAGAGGAGAATCAAATATTGTTCATAGATAATCTGGATCATAAACCCACAATTCATCGGATCTTGACAAACACACTGCAAGAGAAGATAACATCGAATAGATCTCCAAGAAGATCGAGGAGAACTTTGTATTGAGATCCAAAGAGAGAGAAGAAGCCATCTAGCTAATAACTATGGACCCGTAGGTCTGAAGTAAACTACTCACACATCACCGGAGAGGCCATGGAGTTGATGTAGAGGCCCTCCGTGATCAATGCCCCCTCCGACGGAGCTCCGGAAAAGGCCCCAAGATGGGATCTCTCGGGTACAGCAGGTTGCGGCGGTGGAATTAGGTTTTCGTGGTGCTCCTGGATGTTTGGGGTGTACGTGGATATATATAGGAGGAAGAACTACGTCGATGGAGCAACGGAGGGCCCACAAGGGTGGAGGGCGTGCCCGGGGGGGGGGGGGGGGGTAGGTGCGCCCCTGCCTCGTGCCTTCCTCCCTTGTTTCTTGACGCCCACTCCAAGTCTCCTGGATCACGTTTGTTGAGAAAATCATGTTCCCGAAGGTTTCATTCCGTTTGGGCTCCGTTTGATATTCCTTTTCTTCGAAACCCTAAAATAGGCAAAAAACAACAATTTGGGCTGGGCCTCCGGTTAGTAGGTTAGTCCCAAAAATGATATAAAAGTGTAAAATAAAGCCCATTGACATCCAAAATAGATAATATAATAGCATGGAGCAATCAAAAATTATAGATATGTTGGAGATGTATCAAGCATCCCCAAGCTTAATTCCTGCTCGTCCTCGAGTAGGTAAATGATGAAAGAAGAATTTTTGATGTGGAATGCTTTCTAACATATTTCTCAATGTAATTTTTCTTTATTGTGGCATGAATGTTCAGATCCGAAAGATTCAAGATAAAAGTTTAATATTGACATAGAAATAATAACACTTCAAGCATACTAACTAAGCAATTATGTCTTGTTAAAATAACATGGCCAAAGAAAGTTATCCCTACAAAATCATATAGTCTGGCTATGGTCTATCTTCACCACACAAAATATTTAAATCATGCACAACCCCAATGACAAGCCAAGCAATTGTTTCATACTTTTGATGTTCTCAAACGTTTTCAATCTTCACGCAATATATGAGCGTGAGCCATGGATATAGCACTATGGTGGAATAGAATGGTGGTTGTGGAGAAGACAAAAAGGAGAAGATAGTCTCACATCAACTAGGCGTATCAACGGGCTATGGAGATTCCCATCAATAGATATCGATGTGAGTGAGTAGGGATTGTCATGCAACTGATGCACTAGAGCTATAAGTATATGAAAGCTCAACAAAAGAAACTAAGTGGGTGTGCATCCAACTTGCTTGCTCATGAAGACCTAGGGCATTTTGCGGAAGCTCATCATTGGAATATACAAGCCAAGTTCTATAATGAAAAATTCCCACTAGTATATGAAAGAGATTACATAGGAGACTCTCTATCATGAAGATCATGGTGCTACTTTGAAGCACAAGTGTGGAAAAAGGATAGTAGCATTGTCCCTTCTCTCTTTTTCTCTCATTTTTTTATTTGGGCCTTTTTTCTTTTCTTTTTGGCCTCTTTTCCCTTTTTTTATTTTTCGTCTGGAGTCTCATCCCGACTTGTGGGGGAATCATAGTCTCCATCATCCTTTCCTCACTTGGGACAATGCTCTAATAATGATGATCATCACACTTTAATTTCTTACAACTCAGGAATTACAACTCAATACTTAGAACAAAATATGACTCTATGTGAATGCCTCCGGCGGTGTACCGGGATGTGCAATGATGCATGAGTGACATGTATGAACAATTATGAACGGTGACTTTGCCACAAATACGATGTCAACTACATGATCATGCAAGCAATATGACATTGATGAAGCGTGTCATAATAACGGAATGGTGGAAAGTTGCATGTCAATATATCTCGGAATGGCTATGGAAATGCCATAATAGGTAGGTATGGTGGCTGTTTTGAGGAAGGTATATGGTTGGTGTATGGTACCGACGAAATTGCGCGATACTAGAGAGGCTAGCAATGGTGGAAGGGTGAGAGTGCGTATAATCCATGGACTCAACATTAGTCATAAATAACTCACATACTTATTGAAAAAATCTATTAGTTATCGAAACAAAGTATTACGCGCATGCTCCTAGGGGGATAGATTGGTAGGAAAAGACCATCGCTCGTCCCCGACCGCCACTCATAAGGAAGACAATCAATAAATAAATCATGCTCCGACTTCATCACATAACGGTTCACCATACGTGCATGCTACGGGAATCACATACTTTAACACAAGTATTTCTCAAATTCACAACTACTCAACTAGCATGACTCTAATATCACCATCTCCATATCTCAAAACAATTATCAAGTATCAAACTTCTCATAGTATTCAATGCACTTCTATGAAAGTTTTTATATTAAAGAAAATTTCCATGTTGTTCTAAAGGACTCTCAGAATAATGTATGTGAAGCATGAGATAACAATAGTTTCTATAAAACAAATCCACCACCGTGCTCTAAAAGATATAAGTGAAGCACTAGAGCAAAAACTATATAGCTCAAAAGATATAGGTGAAGCACATAGAGTATTCTAATAAATTTCAAATCATGTGAGTCTCTCTCAAAAGGTGTGTACAGAAAGGATGATTGTGGTAAAATAAAAATAAAAGAATCAAATCATACAAGACGCTCCAAGCAAAACACATATGATGTGGTGAATAAAAATATAGCTCCAAGTAAAGTTACCGATAGACGAAGACGAAAGAGGGGATGCCTTCCGGGGCATCCCCAAGCTTAGGATTTTTGGTGTCCTTGAATTTTACCTTGGGGTGCCATGGGAATCCCCAAGCTTAGGCTCTTGCCACTCCTTAGTCCATAATCCATCAAATCTTTACACAAAACTTGAAAACTTCACAACACAAAACTTAAAATAGAAAATCTCGTGAGCTCTGTTAGCGAAAGAAAACAAAATACCACTTCAAGGTAATGTAATTAACTCATTATTTATTTATATTGGTGTTAAACCTAATTTATTCCAACTTCTCTATGGTTTATAAACTCTTTTACTAGCCATAGATTCATCAAAATAAGCAAACAACACATGAAAAACAGAATCTGTCAAAAACAGAACAGTATGTGGTAATCTGTAGGTAATGCAAACTTTGGAACCCCAATAATTCTAAAATAAATTGCTGGACGTGAGTAATTTATCTATTAATCATATGAAAAAATAATTAACTAAATATCACTTTCCAAATAAAAATGGAAGCAGTTCTCGTGAGCGCTAAAGTTTCTGTTTTTTACAGCAAGACCAAAAAGACTTTCCCCAAGTCTTCCCAACGGTTCTAGTTGGCAAAAAAAATAATTAAACACAAAAAACACAACCAAAACAGAGGCTAGATAAATTATTTATTACTAAACAGGAGCAAAAATCAAGGAATAAAAATAAAATTGGGTTGCCTCCCAACAAGCGCTATCGTTTAACGCCCCTAGCTACGCATAAAAGCGAAGATAGATCTAGGTATTTCCATCTTTGGTAGGCAATCCATAAGTGGCTCTCATAATAGATTCATATGGTAATTAACTTTATTTCTAGGGAAGTGTTCCATGCCTTTCCTGAATGGAAATTGGAATTTAATATTCCCTTCCTTCATATCAATAATTGCACCAATCGTTCTAAGTAAAGGTCTACCAAGAATAATAGGACATGAAGGATTGCAATCTATATCAAGAACAATGAAATCTACAGGCACATAATTCCTATTTGAAACAATAAGAACATCATTAATTCTTCCCATAGGTTTCTTAATAGTGGAATCCGCAAGGTGCAAGTTTAAAGAACAATCATCAAAATCATGGAAACCTAGCAAATCACATAAAGTTTTCGGAATCGAGGAAACACTAGCACCCAAATCACACAAAGCATAGCACTCATGATCTTTAATTTTAATATTTATTGTAGGTTCCCACTCATCATAAAGTTTTCTAGGGGTATAAACTTCCAACTCAAGTTTTCCTTCATAAGATTGCATCAAAGCATTAACGATATGTTTAGTAAAAGCTTTATTTTGATTATAAGCATGAGGAGAATTTAGCACGGATTGCAACAAGGAAATACAATCTATCAAAGAGAAATTATCATAATTAAATTCCTTGAAATCCAAAATAGTGGGTTCATTACTATTTAAAGTTTTAATCTCTCCAATCCCACTTTTATCAATTTTAGCATCAAGATCTACAAACTCTGAATTTTTAGAACGCCTTCTAGGTAAATGTGGCTCATCTTCAATCCTATCATTATCAAGATTCATATTGCAAAACAAAGATTTAATAGGGGACACATCAATCAGTTTTAGATCTTCATCCTTATTATCATGAAAACTAGAAGAACACGCTTTCACAAAGCAATCTTTCTTAGCACGCATCCTAGCGGTTCTTTCTTTCCACTCATCAATGGAAATTCTCATGGCTTTGAGAGAATCATTGATATCATGCTTAGGTGGAATAGATCTAAGTTTCAAAGAATCAACATCAAGAGAAATTCTATCAACGTTCCTAGCCAACTCATCGATCTTAAGCAATTTTTCTTCAATCAAAGCATTGAAACTCTTTTGCGAAGTAATAAATTCTTTAATATTAGATTCAAAATCAGAGGGCATATTATTATAATTTACATAAGAATTTTTGTATGAATTACCATAATTATTAGAGGAATTACTAGGAAACGGCGTAGGATTAAAATTACCTCTATACGCGTTATTAACAAAATTGTTCCTACCAACAAAATTCACATCCATAGATTCATTATTATTCGCAATCAAAGTAGACAAAGGCATATCATTAGGATCAGTAGGAGCACTCTTATTAGCAAACAATTTCATAAGTTCATCCATCTTTCCACTCAAAACATTAATTTCTTCAATTGCATGCACTTTTTACTAGTAGATCTTTCGGTGTGCCATTGAGAATAATTAACCATAATATTATCTAGGAGTTTGGTAGCTTATCCTAAAGTGATTTCCATAAAAGTGCCTCCCGCGGCCGAATCTAAAAGATTTCTAGAAGCAAAATTCAATCTGGCATAAAAATTCTGTATAATCATCCAAAGATTCAAACCATGTGTAGGGCAATTACGTATCATTAGTTTCATCCTCTCCCAAGATTGTGCAACATGTTCATGATCAAGTTTCTTAAAATTCCTAATATCGTTTCTAAGAGAGATGATTTTAGTGGGAGGAAAATACTTAGAGATAAAAGCATCTTTGCACTTATTCCATGAATCAATACTATTTTTAGGCAAAGATGAAAACCAAGCTTTAGCACGATCTCTAAGGGAAAACGGAAATAGCTTCAATTTAACAATATCCTTGTCGACATCTTTCTTCTTTTGCATATCACACAAATCAACAAAGCTATTCAGATGGGTAGCGTCATCTTCACTAGGAAGGCCGGTGAATTGGCCTTTCATGAGAAGATTCAACAAAGCATCATTAATTTCACAATCGGTAAGAGGAGCAATCGGAGTGCTAAGAAAATCATTATTGTTGGTATTGGTAAAATCACACAATTTAGTATTATCTTGAGCCATCGTGACAAGCAAGCAATCCAACACACAAGCAAACAAGAAACGGGAAAAATAGGCAAATAGGGAAAGAGAAGGGGAACAGAGAGAGAGAGAGGGAGAGAGGAAGAGAGGGCGAATAAAACGGCAAGGGTGAAGTGGGGGAGAGCAAAACGAGAGGCAAATGGCAAATAATGTAATGCGAGGGATAAGGGTTTGTGATAGGTACCTGGTATGTCTAGACTTAGCAATGACACCTGAAATGACTCGTTGTTGGGAGTCAAATCTTGACTTGACTTGGCATGAATCTCCCCAGCAACGGCGCTAGAAATCCTTCTTGCTACCTCTTGAGTACTGCATTGGTTTTCCCTTGAAGAGGAAAGGGTGATGCAGCAAAGTAGCGTAAGTATTTTCCTCAGTTTTTGAGAACCAAGGTATCAATCTAGTAGGAGATCACACTCAAGTCCCATGCACCTACACAAACAAATAAGAACCTCGCAACCAACATAATAAAGGGGTTGTCAAGCCCTTCACGGTCACTTACGAGAGTGCGATCTGATAGATATGATAAGATAATATTTTTGGTATTTTTATGATAAAGATGCAAAGTAAAATAAAAGGCAAAAGAAATAACTAAGTATTGGAAGATTAATATGATGAAAGATAGACCCGGTGGCCATAGGTTTCACTAGTGGCTTCTCTCAAGAGCATTAAGTATTACGGTGGGTAAACGAATTACTGTCGAGCAATTGATAGAATTGAGCATAGTTATGAGAATATCTAGGTATGATCATGTATATAGGCATCACGTCCGAGACAAGTAGACCGAAACGATTTTGCATCTAGTACTATTACTCCACACATCGACCGCTATCCAGCATGCATCTAGAGTATTAAGTTCATAAGAACAGAGTAATGCTTTAAGGAAGATGACATGATGTAGAGGGATAAACTCATGCGATATGATATAAACCCCATCTTTTTATCCTCGATGGCAACAATACAATACGTGTCGGTTCCCTTTCTGTCACTAGGATCGAGCACCGCAAGATTGAACCCAAAGCTAAGCACTTCTCCCATTGCAAGAAAGATCAATCTAGTAGGCCAAACCAAACTGATAATTCGAAGAGACTTGCAATGATAAACCAATCATACATAAAAAAATTCAGAGGAGAATCAAATATTGTTCACAGATAATCTGGATCATAAACCCACAATTCATCAGATCTCGACAAACACACCGCAAAAGAAGATTACATCGAATAGATCTCCAAGAAGATCGAGGAGAACTTTGTATTGAGATCCAAAGAGAGAGAAGAAGCCATCTAGCTAATAACTATGGACCCGTAGGTCTGAAGTAAACTACTCACACATCACCGGAGAGGCCATGGAGTTGATGTAGAGGCCCTCCGTGATCAATGCCCCCTCCGGCGGAGCTCCGGAAAAGGACCCAAGATGGGATCTCTCGGGTACACACTACAAAAAAAGACACATTCGTGACATTTTGGGCCGAACGAATTTTTTTCTGTCATACATATGACACTTCTATGACGATAATTGTGAAAAAACCCGGTATCATCATAGATGTGGTGGGCTCCTACTTCTATGACAAAAAATCATGACAGAAAATGGACTTTTCGTCCTGGGCGGGCCGGAGACGCAGCTGCATGACATTCTTTGGGCCGTCTATGACGGAAAAAACTGTGGTAAAAGCGAGGGGAGGAAAATTTTGGGGAGTTCCCGGTTATGGTGGGAGGTCGGGGGCCGAGCGATGCGCGTTTCTCTCGTACACATATGCGCGTGTGTGCGAGGCGTTGGCTCTAATTGAACCCGAGCGAGGCGTTGGGCTCTAACTAACCCCGAGCGATTGCACTGCAGGCTACGCGTTACTGAACCGGAGCGATCGATCGATGGCTGTTAACTGAACCCGATCGAGCGATTCCTTCGCTACTGCTGCTAACTGAAGCCGATCGATGCTACCTCTGGATGAACAGTGAGCGTTGCGGGGGGGGGGGGGAGGGGTTGATGAATAGTTCCCGGTGGGGGTGGATGAACAGGACCCCGATCGATCGAGTCGGTTGGGGCTGGATGAACAGGACCCCGTGGAGGGCTGGATGAACAGGACCACCCCATGGAGGGCAGGATGAATAGTAGACGGTGGAGGGCAGGATGAATAGTAGCCCGTGGAGGGGTGGTTGAACAGGAGCCCGTGGAGAGGGCTGGTTGAACAGTAGCCGGTGGAGTAGCGTGCGGTGGAGGCTGGATGAACAGGAGCCCGTGGATGAACAATCGCAGGTGGAGGCTGGAGGAGGTCGACGGTGGATGAACAATAGCTCGTGGAGGCTGGAGGGGGTCGACGGTGGAGATGAACAGGACCCCCGTTTCGACCATAGCGCTCCAACACAAGTCCGTTTCGTCCATTTTGCGGTATGCCACACCCTCCCGATCAACAGGACCCCCGTTTCGACCGTAGGAGGTCCGTTTCCTCCGTTTTGCGGTACGCCAGACCCCTCCTGATGAACAGGATCCCGTTTCGAACGTGGCTGGTCGAACACAAGGCCATTTCCTTCATTCTGCGGTACGCCAGGCCTTGTTTCCATCGCCTGTTCCGTCCAAGCCCTCCCGATGAACATGATGCATTCCGTTGCCTCCCCATGAACACGACGCATTCCATTGCGTCCCCATGAACATGACAACGATGTTGTTTCTCCGTTCCGACCCAGCCATGTACACGAGCCCTGGCCGTACGTATGCGCGAGTAGGCGTTCGAGACCCTGCCCGTATGTACACATACGTGGCCGTATTTTCTTTCTTGCACCCTGGCCGCTGTACGTACGTGTACATGCTACATGCGCGCCTCTACATCGACCAGTATGTATGTACACGTTCACAACCAGAATGACAACACTACGTACGCTTCGACCAGGTGGGTCCCGACTGTCAGACACTTCCTTGCCTGCGAAGATGTAGCTGGTGGGTCCCAGCAGTCTGAGGGCGAATCTTTTTTGCCCGGACGCACTTCCTTGCGTGTGAAGATGTAGTTGGTGGGTCCCAGCAGTCAGGGGGAAACGTTTTTTTTTGCGAAATACAGTGGCCCATCCGGTGGGTCCCAGCTGTTAGGTGGAGGAATCATTATTTTCCGTGTAATAAGGAGGCACTTCCTTGCTGTGGCCGTGGACCCAGCTGTCAGCCTCTCCACGTACAGTCCACGTCCGATGGAAGTCGTTCCTTGACCATGTTGACCACGCCGTGCCGAGAGCACCAGGGAAGTGGACGACGGCGAGGCCTAGGAAGGGGACGACACGGAGGAAGGGAAGACTCGACAGTTGTTTCCCACGCGGAGGGGAGTACGACTGTACGAAGGTTTACTGGTTCGTCTGCCGTCGCCGGAGAATAACAACAGGTGTGGGTGAGTAGAGGGATGGCTAGGCCAGCGATGGGAGTACAGTCGGGCGGTGAGGCCTGCGCGGTAGCACAGCCGACCACGAGGAGGAGGGAGCAGGCAGTCCCACCGGTGCTTGTTTGAGCGGCTGGAGCAGGAAGAGCGGAGATATAAGAAGCACGACGGCTGTTGGATGGACATCCAACAGTCAGTGCTTGTGCGTCAACCTTTTGTTTTAGGAAAGTCTCAAATCTGTGGAAAATAGCATACAACCCATCTGCCATTATTTCTAATAATTTACAGCCCACTTGCTAATTCTTAAGGTTTTTTTGGAGCCCATATTCTTTTTGTTAGCATTACAGCCCATATTGTGGCCACAGTTAAAAAATTAACAAAATTTTGCATATTTCGGTGCGGTCCGAACTATTTTTAATCCCGAAATTTCGACTCACATTTAAAGTGATTTTAAAAATAAATGTATATCAATATAAAATCCAACAAATTCTCCACACATAAAAATTAATGTAATTTAAAATCTTGAAATGAAAAAAATATATTTTAAACTAATTGCCAGTTTGATGTGTTTTAAAAATGTACAACCCATTTCTCATTACTGATGGGCCATTTTCTCGGCCAGTCGAATGAAGCTCTCCTCGTCTTGAAAGATTTGCAGCCCAACAGGCCTGACAAAGAGACTTACTTGGCAAATCACAAAAAAACTGGGCTGTGGCCGTGGACCCAGCTGTCAGCCTCTCCACGTACAGTACTCTTCCGATGGAAGTCGGTCGTTGACCACATTGACCACGCCGCGCCGAGAGCACCAAGGCGGTGGACGACGACGAGGCCTAGGAAGGGGACGACACGGAGCCGGGGAAGGCGCGGCAGTGGATGCCCATGCGGAGAGGAGTACGAGGGTTCACTGGTTCGGCTGGGCATGAGGCTGCCGTCGCCGCAGAATAATAGGGGGTGTGGGTGAGTAGAGGGATAGAATGGGCTAGCGGTGGGAGTAGTAGGGGGCGGTGAGGCCTCTGCGGCATCACAACAGGCCACAAGAGGCAGGAGCACGCGGGATGACCGATGCAGCTTTGGGCGACTGGAGCAAGAAGACCAGAGGTTGAAGAAGCACTACGGCCGTTGGATGGATATCGTACGGTCACTGGAGCTAGAATCGTTCATATTGACTAAGTTGACAAAGCCCTCCATCCTCGTCAACTTAGTAGGCCCACAAGTCAGCCTCCCACCAGCTTGGGTCCCAGCTAGCAGGGGGAGTATTCATTTTTCTGTGCATAATAAGGAGGCACTTCCGGTGGGTCCGACCTGACGGCGAGGGGGGGGGGACGTTTTTTTCGCGAAATACTGTGGTCTGTCCGGTGGGTCCCAGCAGTCAGGGGCAAAGTTTTTTTCGTGAAATACGGTGGCCCATCTGGTGGGTCCCAGCAGTCAGGGGGGAAATGTTTTTTCTGCGAAATACTGGTGGCCCGTCCGGTGGGTCCCTGCTGTCAGGTGGAGGAATAATTATTTTGCGCGTAATAAGGAGGCACTTCCTTGCGGCTGCCATGGACCCAGCTGTCAGCCTCTCCACGTACAGTACTCTTCCGATGGAAGTCGGTCGTTGACCACATTGACCACGCCGCGCCGAGAGCACCACGGCGGTGGACGACGCGGAGCCGGGGAAGACGCGGCAGTGGATGCCCACGCGGAGAAGAGTACGAGGGTTCACTGGTTCGGCTGCGGTGTGAGGCTGCCGTCGCTGCAGAATAACAGGGGGAGTGGGTGAGTGGAGGGATGGCTGGCCAGCGGTGGGAGTAGTATGGGGACGGTGAGGCCTCTGCGGCAGCACAGCCGGCCACGGGAGTCAGGAGCATGCGGCATGACCGGCGCTGCTTTGGGCGGCTGGGGCAAGAAGACCAGAGGTCTACGGACGTTGGATGGACATCGTTGGCCACGCTGCGCCAAGAGCACCACGGCGGTGGACGACAGCGAGGCCTACGAAGGGAACGACACGGAGCCGGGGAAGACACGGTAGTGGCTGCCCACGCGGTGGAGAGTACGAGGGTTGACTGGTTCGGCTGCCGTCGCCGGAAAATAACAGGAGGTGTGGGTGAGTAGAGGGATAGACAGGCCAGGGATGCGAGTATGATGGGGCCGTGAGGCCTTCCCGGCAGCACTGCCGGCCACGGGAGGCGGGAGCAGGCGGTTCCGATGGCGCTGGTTTGGGCGGCTGGGGCAGGAAGATCAGAGACTGAATAAGCACGATTGCCGTTAGATTGACATCTAACGGTCTGACGCTGGTAGAGTCGATTGTTGACTAAGTTTATTTTTTGAGAAACCTTGTGTACGCATGAACTTAGTAGGCCCACAAGTCAGCCTCCAAATTTGTGGCAGACAACATAAAGCCCATTTGCTATTTTTTATAATTTGCAGCCCATTTCCTAATTCTTAAGTAATTTATTACAGCCCATTTTCTGCCCAGGACCATGGTTAAAAAGTCCAACCTTATTTTGCATATTTCAGCGGAGTCCGAACTGTTGTAATCCCGAAATGATAAACATTTTTTAAGAACTTATTGATTTGCCAAAAAAATCGTTTTGTTTTTGTAAGCAAATAAGACGTGGGTCAATTTAGTTGGTTTAAGGGAAAACCAGTGGTAAAAAATCAGCGCTGGGTGGGAAAAACAACAAAAATCAGGATGTAAATATGAAAAGGGAATTTTATGTGTTTTCAATATAATGATACGTGTATATGAACTAGTAAAACTATAGGTAGAGATTAGAAAACGGATGTAGGACATGCGTTTCAAGAGGAAAATAGAACTGGGCTGTGTGTTTGATTCAGTAAAAAAAACTGCCTGCGGATGTTGTAAGACAAAATATAACTAATGCTGGCGGGCCAGAGGCCAGTAGATACCTGCTGGATCTTTGTGCCCCGTTGTCATCATGGGCTGGGCCTGTTAAAAACAAAACAACCCTGGGCAATCTACATCCCAGTTGAAACTTGCTCGACCTGAAAAAAACAATATACGTGCTCAATAAATGAGAGAATTCTGCAAGTACAGACTGATAACTGGGATGCAGCACGGATATTGTTTTTTTTATCGTGATAATAAGTGCATGCACTTGTTTTGAAAAAATTGGAGAACTGGGAATTCGAACGGCGGGTGCTTATGCTACCCATCAAATAAAAATCAGGTGCCTGAAAATTCATTTCGAAACAAATGATTCAACTTTATATCCACGTCGACCCTCGACATGATGGTTGGAAGCAAATGCAAGTTCATACCAAAAGATCGTTAACAACAATACCAACTTGCGGACGACAAGGTAGTACAACTACCAATACCAAACTAACTTATAATCTTTTTACTCCTGGCCCTAGTGTTCGTCTGGTAGAAAATCTTGTAGAGGACCAGCTCCCGCTCCTTCTCTCGCTCCAGGTCCCTGAGGTGGTACTGGTGCATCACCCAGTTGGTCCTCTGCTGGTCGAAGTTCTTGTTGGTGTGCAGCACCAGAACCTTTTTTGCTGCCCGTCTGCCGGCCGTTGACCATCACCGGCAAGGTATGGCCGGTCTTGTGCCACATCTCGTGCATGCCGCACTCCGACTGTATCTTGCAACGCATCCACGCGCCCCTTTTGAACGCCCTGGAATTGCGCTGGAAGAAATGCTTCCTTAGGCCACTCAGTGTGATACCCGCAGTATTGTGGAATATAGGTTTTAATGTACCTAGTTGGCATTTTCATAACATCTTTGGCATGTTGCAGTCACTTGTCCACTTTTTATTAACTGTCAAATTGTAATTGCTTCACCAGGTCTGCATCTAAAAAGAAAAATAGAGCTATAAACAAAGGAATATGTTTGTGCAAGTAGACGGCCGATCGGTGTCTTACCTGGAAGTTTCTCAGGTTGGGTGTAACATATGCCGTGCTCGTTGTCAATGGTTGGTATGAACAAATCGATGAGAGACTGAAATCTCGCGCTGTCAGCACTCACTTTGGCCTCAAGGTGCTCGATCAGCTCCTGATCTGTGGGATCGAACCTGACGCAAGCCGGCAGCACGGGCCAATCCTTCTTCGACTTGCATCGGTAACTCCAGTTATATGGTGCTCAATGTATGATTAATCGACTATTTTCAGTGAATGATGAAAGATTTCGACAGATAAGTTGTACTCCAAATTTGAAGTCCAGAATACCCGAACACACCGCCGGGATTCTTGTGTCACCTCACGTGCAGCGTGTTGTCACGTCAATTCAATGTGTGGACATGATGAATAATTTGACCGACGTATACTAGTACTGGTACTATACTACTTACTAGTCGTATTTAGTGTGACGATTTATACATAGGTTTAACTAACAAGTACGCACTTGAAGCCTAACTGATATATATGGCTTCTACATAGCATCTCCATCATCATTATCAGTACATCCTACGCAGGTGAGTTAGGATGCACTTCATCCCAAGAAGGTATCTATCCTTCTAACCAGAGCAGTGCTTCAAACTAACAACAGTACATAATATCCAACAAAAGAGGGTCGTGCTACAGCAGCAGAATACATGGCTCAGTCTAGATATCAACACGAATAAGTTGTGCATATTTGCTGTTGGCATGAACCACATCGCCGCATGTCAGGTTTGCAAAAGCCATCCATCGCATGGAAGCTTGATGCCTTTCACACACTGAAGATTATCTGGCAACAAGCTGTGTCGACGAATCTCTGGATATGTTGATTCATGAAACCCATGGTATGATGTGTAAACACAGCCCCCCTCACGAATGGAAGTTGCATAGCACAGTAATCATCGCCGGTGATATGATCGATGATTGGTTGGATGATCGGATAATTGAGCCCAAGGAACAGGGAGTGGTTGGCGAGGCTGTAAACCCGCCTCCAGTTGAATACGCCTGGCCCAACGGAGCTGGGATCTTTCTCGAACACAAAGCAGCCATAGCCATTAATGTCACGGACGCCCCACGCATTGTACTACATGTGGTTTGATGTAATGGTTTGGTCAATTTGGTACGTGCGAATGAGCATCAAATGACCGCCGTTAGCTAAACAAGCGATAAACCACCACCCATCGGTAGGTATGATTCCAGGTCCTGGAATCATGAAGGCCAGCGCATTTGCGTCTGCTGCAACAATTCAAATTGGAGACCAAAAGGGCAAAAATAAACAATCATGTTCAGAGTATGTGTGGAATTAAGATTATTATAACAGTGACACATATCATAGGCAGAGAATTGCAATGCCGTGGTCATAGTCATACCCCAAGTTAAAAAAACAAGCCAATATCTTTCATATTCTAGCAACATGTCATGGTTCAAACATCATGTAACAATGAGAGGAAAACAGCTATGACAGCGCCTACTCATATTCTACCATAGCACTTACTACTACTGTTCTCATATCAACTCTAAGCAATAACATGCGTTGTTATAAAAATCTTGTAAACGAGAGTAACATATAGCAATCATGATGTTATGCTCATAATATGTATTCTAACAATCATTAGATGCCAATTGTTCTCATATCAACTCTAACAATAACATGTGTGGTCATAAAAATCTAGGAAATGAGAGGAACATATAGCAATGATGTGGTTATAGACATGCTATGCATTCTAAATTTCTAACAAATTAACATGCAGTCGTATTCATAAGGGAAAGATGAGATGAGATATAACAACTACACGACGATAGATTCCACCAATATAGGTAGCCAATCTGTGCGTCGACCGCGTAAACGATGCCATCATGCATTATAGCTTCAGACAGAAATGTTTCCTCAACAGGATTGATGATGAGCCATAACCATGTATGGCGACTGGATTCTAGATAGACTAATCCCTTGTTGAACAAGGCAATGAGCTTGTAATCCATGTAGTCTTCTGATGGTGTGGGCACTTCACAGATTACAACTTTTTGCAAACAGAGGTCGAGCCAAAAGCTTGACGTGTCTCGTGCGTAGTAGGCAGGAGTGTCCGGCGGGCCGCGAGGCTCGATGGCGGCGGTATCCAACGATGGAAGGGTGATCTCTCACTGGGTGTAGATATCCACGAGACGCCACGGACAACCGGTGTGGTGGATGAGGATGATCTAGTTGGCCTTCATGCCCGCTCAGTAGTGGCCGCGCATGAAGGACAGGTGGACGGGTAGTGGTAGCATGTCGAGGGGCACCACGGCAACCTCCGTAGGATCGTCAAGTCGGTGTCTAGGCCACCTGCGAGGATCGGGCATCAGCAAGCAGGGTGTCTTGAAAAGAGCTGTCCGGTTGTAGACGAGTAGATGGTACAAAGACATCGAGCATGCGGCCAGACGGGCGGTGCTGAGTAGGTCCATACGACTACAGATCTGCTCCAAGAGAACATCGGGGAGGGAATTCCAACCGCAGCTCTGCGTGTCAGTCGGTTCTGCCATTGGGGTTTTTGGTGCCTGCGAGCCAGCGGGGAAGTGGATTCGGGCGGGTGAGCAAATAAGCTTTTCCTCGTGTGGCCGAGCAGTGAGCGGGGGGGATATGGTACGTGTGAGCTACCAAGGAAGATGGCGCGGGCGGGCGAGCAGTGAGCGGGGGTAAATGGTGTGCGGCGACGATGGGGAAGAGAGGAGGAAGAAGAAGAGAGGAGGAAGAAGAGTGGAAGACGTGGAAGAAAGTGCATTCAATCTCAATTCTACTACTCCCTCCATCTAGGTGTGTAAGTCACCTTACGAAAACCAAATAATCCCAAAACACTTAGGCACCGTACATTAACTCCCTTCTCGTTTTTTGTTTTGTGGCATATCAACCAATAAGATATGTGGGCCGTGCATGCTTTCAATGACTTGAGACTACCAAACATAACCGACTGATTTAGTAACACCAACACGCTGGTTCAGCTTATTAATTACGTGTCCCATCTGCTGCAGTGTGTATTGTCACTTCACTGCGAAGACTAGTTGAATAGTTCTCTCTGACCGAGATGGGGAATAAATGGATCACGAGGACTTCCTTTCTACAGTATCTCTATGCCTCTACGCTCACTTCACTCATTTTGCTCCGTACCTAGTCACTTGTTGAAATCTATATCCAAATGGACATGTCAATGGGAGGGAGTAAGCCCCATGCATGCATGCATGCAACATGCAACACTCACACATACACATGGACGCACGCAACACTCACGCAACCATGCGGCACACAGCACACGACGCAACACACACGCTCACGCTCAAGTGCTCAACCTACTCCCTACATCCATGACAGACCGTACATTTAGAGATTTACACATTGACCAGGGCATAATTAACGCCCAAAAGTAGCATACTTATGTGTGCATGCGGCCATTGAGATAAGAAGATTAAACGAAGGCCATTGCATGCTGTAATTAAGGATAGACATGTAGCCTATACCTATAGCACAAGTTGGTGCATTAGTCAATCAATATTGATTTAGATTAAAGGCTAAACACATTGGAAGTGTAGATGTACATCATGTAGTACACTCTTTGTTGGAAGACCGAGGGAGGACACATGCATGCACTCACATACACAGCCAGGGCGGTTCGCGCGCAAGGGTTGGACTCGTGTCGCGCCTGCGTAAAGTTTTGTTTAACTGATTTCTTTGCTCTGCCAACTGACAGGTGGGACCCAGAAACCAGGTGACAATTTAACCAGTCAACAAAGTGCCACGTCGACTATGTGGCCGGTCAGTAGGGTGCAATACGGTGCTCTACGATGAGCCAGTGATCGCATAATCGCCGCAAAACTATATATAGTGACCGTAAAGAGCGTACTGTTACATACGTTGACCGCCAGTGTATTTTTCTCGTTTCAAATTAAGCCATATTAATCGGAAAGGACGCAGTATGGACTACTACTACTAGTGCTAGTACTGCTTTGATGTGTCCCGTCAACTCGCCGAATGAGGAGAAGCTTGCTTACTATGCCTCGCCCTCGCCCACGCGAGCGGTGGTTCGCAGGACAAGGAGAGGATTTTGACTACAACGCCCTCTCCCTCTCCCTCTCCCTCGGCCTCGCCCTCGCGGTGGACGTGCAGCAGTTCAATCGGTGTTAGATTGCCAGAAGCATATTGTACTGTAGTATCATCATTGTTGGACCTTCCGAAGAGGCGAAGAGCCAAGTGCAAGGTTCACACAAGTACGAACTGTTGAGCCTCCTGAAGAGGCAAAGATCCAAGCGCAAGGTTTTGTAGGAGTTGTCGTCCTAGTAGGAGTGTACTAGTACAACTATAGCGAACGATGCTACTGTCTGATGCCGCCACGTCACATATATCCAAAGCTGTGCCACCTTTTTTTCTCAAAGAGCATGTTGGAGCCCGTGCAACAACCACACAAGTTGCACGTACACATAACACATTTACTAGTAATAAATTCTAAAGGACAAATGCCAGTATGGCACACAAGTTCATCTCCAACTCATGTGATAAATTTGTGCACGACTAGTCTACATATATTCAAAGTGCTACCATTCACAATTACCGTACTCTACATACACGTTATAGATGGGCTACATGTCCTCCTCCAGGTTCCAGTCCCAGGTGTTCTTCATGGATGGCATGATCCATAGTGGTGGGCAACGGGAATCATTGTCGCAGCTTTCCAATCCGGTTCCACACGATGGAGACTCATCCAAGCTGAAGCGGCATAAATCAGGGATAGCGTGTCCCAGCATGTCGTTCATCCGGCGGTGCGCACTGAAGACACAACCATGCTTCATGAACGGCAGGCCTTCCCTGTCGTGCATGGAAGGTGGCATCCGCTTCCCAATGGGGTAGCTGTCCCCGAGGAAAAGCGAGTACTCTCCAAGAGTGTTCCTCGGCACCCATGTAGCATCACGGGGGTCGAACCCGGCGCCGTTCATCTGCTACACGCGGCATCCCAGATCTGGACACATGGTGACGTACATAGTCAAGGTCCATGCATAATAATGTTGTGCTCAAATGTGGCGGTCAGTAATACTGTGCAGCAAATAGTACTACTCTGGTATAGAGGAAGTAAAATAATAGGCTTATTATATATAGCCACTCTTGGCTACATGGATGAGATAGTAAGACATGGAAAAACAAAAATGGTGGCAGCTAGTGGGTTCAAGTCTTCAAGGGCCTAGCTAGCTATACGCGTCCTCCAAGGTAAAAGTACTCCTACCAGTACTACAAAGTATACTACTAGTACAACAATGAAAGAGAAGGCGAGAGGGTTAAAAAATGGAATACTTGGGTAGATGGTGACGGTCGATCATGGTAGATTATGTGACCATGTTGCACATCAGTGGTACCATGGGTAACGACTACTAAGATAGTTGATCCCAATATGCCAAAGTCAGCTACAAGGTTCCAGGTTAGACCGAATCGCGGATGCAAATGCACATCCAGGATTGGCGATCTTATTTTGATCGGGGGATGACTGGTCCCTGCAAAATAATGGAGTACCGTTAGGGATGCAAATGATGGTTTGTGCATTCCGTTTGTAATCTCCCGTACCGTAGGATGTCAACCAGATGAAACAAGTCCCCTGGCTTGTCACCATGAAGATGCGGCCTAGATGGTGCATGGCGTCTTCAAACGTGTAGGGGTACAAATCTGCCGCCGCCCACACGCGCTAGCCTCTGCCGTTACTGCCTCCTGCATTGATGGCAATCCTTATGTCGAACACCGCGATGAGATAGTAATCGTTGTAGCCGCGTCGCTTTGTCGGCTGGTCCGCAATTGCTATCTTCTTCAATCTCATGTAGGCATCATCATACATATTCTTGCCTAGCCAGTCCGGAAGGCTGATCCCAATGGTGGAGAGGGGGTCTACCAGAACGGCCGCACTGCTGTGGATGTTGTGCAAAATGATGGCGGTATCCGACCGGAGGTATGCAAGCCAATCTTCGTTGGCACCGACCCAGACCTATATATAAGACGATGGGCAGCGGAGAAATTATGGGATGGAAATGGAATAACTATGTACTACATGATCAAACTCCATTACTGACCTGCTCATTGGACAAAATGCGACTACCTCTCAACATCGGCAACTCTAGCGGAGTCAACGTGCAACCATGGCCATGGAGCGGTGGACTGTTTGAAGGATTGTCCCATAGAAGAACCTTCTCCTCGAGGATGCATGGAAGACCAACAAGCATGGCCTGTTTAAGCAGCATCTTGAAAAAGTTGGTGCAAGAAGCACCGAGTCTTGCGGCGGTGAGGACGTCGGAGCGGCGTGCGATTTCTCCCTCAGGATCGTTGTCCAAGGTCTCCCAGCCCCGACGAGGAGGAGAACCGCCTGGCGAATCCATGGGAGCAGCCATGAACTACCTTCTCTTCGGGGGAGGGGAACTGGCGCATGGACCTCGTCCCTTCCAACTGTAGATCGTTCCTCAGCGAAGGGGTGAGGCTATTATTTACTAGTACTCCCTCCGATTCTTTTTACTCTATGCATAAGAGCAGACCCGGATACCAAGGCAGGGGCTTGCTGCATGCTTTCTGGACGGAAATACCCCTGGCGCATGGATGTGAGGAGTTAGCAGCTATAAATGCCCCATGCAGCCCATTGGCTGTCCGCCCGCGTTCTCCTCTCTTTGCATGCTGCATGGATGTCTCCCTCTCTCTCTCACATGACTGCATGTGGTGGCGCTGGCCTATGAGAAGCTTACGCGGAGATAGCAATCTTCTCTCCAGAAGTGATTTTTTTTGAAAGAAAGGGATTATGGAACGTTATGGGATTGCATTATACTGTAAATAATAGCACTAGTAAGAAATTTTTGGCACTAGGTAGTAGTTTTTGGCGTGGATTAAGAAATTTTGAGTATGTTTTTGCCATTTTTGTACACGGCAACTAGTGTAAAAAAATGTCTTACATTATGTGACGGAGGAGTACGTACTTGTACTGTAGCAGTACTAGTACTACTTTTCTCAACTAGTAGTGCGATGTACTGTACTTCTAGTCTAGTCTAGTATAGTGCACCAGTTTTGAACTCTTGAATCTCAGGGCCAAGGAGCTATAGTTGGAAGTGGAGGGTACTACTGTTCTCTAGAACCATCGCTGTACTATCAATGCAGGGGAAGTACACCTGCGTAGTGGCCTAGTGGGTACTCTCGGTGCTCTATTCAGCCGCTCCTCTCACGTTGCTGGCCTACTCAGCCGCTCCTCTCACGCACACACTAGCAGCCTATTTTATCAGCGATGGTTACTGCGGGGGCAAACCATTTGAGTTATTTGATACAACGAGACTAGGCTTTTCGCTTCCATTTGTGGAGGTGTAATGGATCTCGTCAAACTTTGTTAGTAGTTCCTTCTTTATGAATGAGATGAAGCAAAGCTTTTGCCTCCGTTTTAAAAACAACACGGCAAGAGTAATTTCTTTTATAGTAGATCCGATAATGGAGTGAAGTCCATGCATGCAATGCCATAAGCTACAGAGTAGTAGTAGAGCACTTTACGTACAGAGCCATATTGCAAAGTTCCCAATGCTCCGCCAGGCTTTTCCGGCTCCTCGGGCTTAATTGGGAGGCGCTAGTTTAAATATGCTACTAGCTGGAAGCTACAAGCAAGGTGCGGCTAGGGAGAGCACGCGAGCCACGGGATGCTGGGAAGGAAAACCCGTTCACGTGGCTAGGCTATCCAGTGCACCCAGATTGTGGGGCCGCACGTCCGTTTGACTTCAAAACTCAAACTACCCATGTAAAATATTGGCTCGCAGCGAAGTGTAGTCGTACTATTTTTTTAAAAAGGCCGCCGTGCATTCGGTCGGGATCGAATCCACAAAACGAGGTATACACTCCCGCAACCACTAGTAGTACTCGTTGGAGTACAACGCAACCTAGAATCGCCATTTGTTGCTAGTAGTATGTACATTGTTCCTTACAAGAAAACCCTAAGAGCATGGTTAATAGTATAGCCAACTGCTGGCTATAAGCCAGTGCCATGTCATCTACAGCCATCTTATAGCCAACATGTATTAGTAGTTTATTTCTTATAGCCCGCTGACTCAGCTCTATTGTACTTGCTCTAATAATGCAAGAAACCACTAAAATGCCAAGAAACTACTACCACTTGCATACGTGGCATACTTAAGATAAGACTACCTTACCAACCATTGTACATGCTCTGACCAACAAAAATCCTCGAGTGACCTCCTACCTCTGGCCCGTCCACCTAATCATCCTCGGCCATGGGACACAGCTACCGCCGCCGGCAGAAGGTGAGGTCAAAACCGCCGGTGGTGCGGAACCCATGTTGCGGCAGCCCGGAGGCTAGCTCCGTCCGGTGCTCGCGGCCGCTAGCTAGCCAAGATAGCTCCGTCCAGCTACTTGTCTGCAAGGTTTGCTAGCTAGATTGGCAAGGCAGCGCGGCGGCTTGCTCGCGTGCTCCACACTAAGGCCAGCCATCTGGCTCGAGCGAAGGCCAGCGCGGCGGCTTGCTCGCTCGTGAGTCACGCTCGGGCCAGCCTGCCAACCCATGCGGAGGCCAGCGCGGCGTCCGGCCCGTCCGGCGGAGCGGCGGCCAACTCGCTCATCACCGGCGCCACCGACGAACACGCATCAGTACTGTTTGAATTAATGTTCAGGAAAAATAATTATTTGAGGGGGAATAACTAGATAGAAGGTCAGATGTGGGTCCCTCGTGTCAACGGTCAAACAAAATGTGTTGGTTTAAGTTGCCTCGTCAGCACGGACATGTGGGCCAACCCTATCATAAATGGGTTTAAACGAACCTAATCGGTAGGAGTACTAGGTAGTTTTTGGCATGGATTAAGAAATTTTGGGTATGTTTTTGCTATTTTTTGTACAATAGATTCCTCCTAGGGCTGGTTGAAAGTGGTAGTTTTTTGTTAAATACTCTACATATTGTAAGTAGGAGTGAAAGTTAAGCTTTGGACGCCAATAAGCAAGGCTAGTCACATAGTGCATATGTGTACATGATTGAAAGTAAATATCAACCATGAGTGACTAATATCTTGATGGAAAACTCGAAACTATGGAATACTAGGAAAAGAAATGCATGGTTGGAAGTACTAGCAATGTTCATATCCGTTGCAACGAATCATAATTAGAATAATACTTATTCACAAACTTGGTACAAAACACTCTAATTTTGATATACATATGTCACTAGAGATATATTATGTTTCAATTAGAATATATTCCTTGGGCTGTTTTGGTGAGGTGAGGGAGGGATGTGGTTAGTTTTAAGATACTAATTATGAATTTTTCTGCAAATTGGTAGACAAGTGGGATGTTGGTGAGAAAAGGCAACAACTTACCTCACAATCGTTAGATGTAGATCTAATGGTCAGAAACGACGGATGGCAGACACACCAGCATCACCAACTTAGTCTTGTGTAGGAGTACTAGCAAGATCCGTGCATTACACGGAACATCAAGATGCATTTTTTTATAAAACACTTGTTGTGATTTACCCTTGCGGGAGTAATCCCATGTGTAAAAACTAATGATATCTCGAGAAATATGAGATAAGGTGAAGAGGAGTGGGGTGTGGTGGTGTTTGGTGGTCGAACTGAGCAGAGGCATGGGGATTGACGACGCCGGCAGCGGCCACCAGGCCTGTTTGTTCGAGAGGCTTCCTTTCTTAATTGCTCAACAATGAGGTTTGTTGGAGATAAGGATGAACGAGGGAAGGCCTTGTCTGCAAATGTGGAGAGGGTGCGGGTATCTTTTAGTTTAATTTCCATCTGTCGGATATAGATCGGACGGTCTATATTGCAAGACGGCACACGTACCATCATCACCAACTCGTTTTTTATAAGAGAAGAAATATAAGTATGGAGATACAAACATATTATCGATACTTGCTTCCGTAAACTAGCATCTACATTCTATTCAACGCCTCGGCATGTGGGCCCTTAGCACAATGACTTCTCGACTGTGTAAAACGAAGATTTTCCCATCGCCGACAAGGAGGGGGTGACTGCGGCGCGCTTTTTGGCTTGCTCTAGTCCTAGTAGTCATACTAGGTGGTCTAAGCACTTGTAGATTTATTCTTTTTCACATCTCATGTTCACCGTACCGCCACGACTGTTCATGAATAGACGGTAAGTTATTCACGGGGAAACCCTTGTTGAGTGTGTTTGCGAGAGAGAGAGAGAGAGCGTGTGATATGTTAGAGACTGAGGCAATGATAACAGATTCTTTGTGTCTATGTGTGTGTAGGATAGAGAGAGACATGTACATGGGGCTTTGTGTTGTGTAACGTGGAGACACATATACATAATTAGAGAGTGAGTGTGTGAGATACACATGCAGACATGAGGAGAGATGAGGATCCAGGTAAATGGGTGTTTGTGCGTGTCTGTGTGTGTTTGTGCACGCGTTTGTGTGTTAGAGGGAGAGAGTGTATGTGGAGTAGAGAGACCACTGATGATGTAAACCTAGTATAAGGGAAGGGGGAATGGTGTGACATGTGCAGTAGCGAGATAGCATGGGTGCGGGCAGGGGGTGCAGACTATTTGGAAGAGACATCGAGTGTGTGTGGGGGAGAGGGGTGTGAGAGCGAGAGAAAGAGAGAGCTAGCGCCGGAGAGAGAGAGAGAGAGAGAGAGAGAGAGAGAGGAAGAGAGGGGGCGAGAGGGGTCGTTTGTGTCCATAAATGGCGTATAGATAGGGAGACAATGTTGATGTTGTCCGAAATTGGCCTATGAATAGAGACGCAAGGGAAGCGAGTCATCGTGTGTGTGATATGGACTTCATGAGAGAGCTAGAATAGATGGTGTAGAGAACACTGTGTGAAATCGAGAACGATTATACATTAGGGAGCTATGCAAAGAGCCACGACATATATGTATACAGGGAAGGAGCTGGGGCGGGTCCGCATGTGGGAGAGATAGAAAGAGGAGAGTGGTGCACAAGGAGACAAAGTGTGCTTGTTTGCAGTGGGGGTGGTGTGTGAGGTGAGTGCCCGAGAACCACATAACTAGGGAGATAGACGTTTGGGGGCGACGTTTTGTGTGTATGGGAAATATACACTCTACATAGTGTGTGTGCTTGGGTAAGAGAGATAGCGGGAGACCTAGAGAGTGAGGGAAGAGATGTGTGCATGCCCGAGAGACAAAGTGATAGAGACCTATGTTGGGGTGCGGACTTTACAAGAGAGAGGGGTGTTAATGTGCTCGTGTGTTGGTGTTTGGGGGAGAGAACGACTTCTCCCTCTCTCTCTCTGTGTGTGTGTGGTGGTGGTGGGGGGATTGACTTCAGATAAAGAGTGAGGTGTCTATATTTGAGGGACTTTAGCGTAATTGAGATATTGTGCACTCATGGTTGATCAATTTGTTTCACAGTTTGTACTATGAGATAACGATACTTTTGAACATGCGTGATATACCTTGATGTACCAGAATTAAAAACCTAAGATTGGAATTTTGGAATTCGACTCCATCATTAGCTTTTGTAATTCATTTAAACGGAGGTACATTTTTAAGCCGGGATTTCGTGATTTCAAATTCATATATCAAACCTAGAGATATACACATACGGGCATGTTCAAACTTTATAATCATCCACTTTATTCATACACATACACATTTTTGATGCTTCTATTAATTATGGAGCTTCCAACCCCATCAAGCAAAATATTTGTTCTTTTGGGGCTGGCACCTCGAACAAGCATAAAAATAGAGGGAAGCAAATATACTCCCTCCGATTCTATTTACTCTACCCATAACTCTTGACCCGCATACCAAGGAGGGCATTGGTTTAATTTTTCTGGACTAATTTGCCAATGAATTAGGGCAGAGGCGGATGGGGCGGGGCACAAAAGGAAACCAACGCTAGGAATCGGCAACGCGCAGACTAATATGAGAAAACTGAGAAAAAGTTATACGCAAAGTAAAAAGAATCGGAGGGAGTATTGTCATGTATGCACACACCCTTCTTTCATTAGTTTAGATGAACCATTGATGATCAACTCGGACCAGTGCATGCGATTAAAATTAATTTTACCTAAATGGATGGTGCAGAATAAACTACAACAACTAGATTTGCAACCACGGGATGCTGACGATATCTTCAAAGAACATTGCAAGAGTAGTTAGGCTTCACAGCAACATATGGTAAGCCAGTGTGTTTTAGTACATGTGAAATGTAATGCGAGTGGGCTACTTTCTTGGCTTGTGCCCTCAACGTGTAATCCTAGAGAATTACAAATAGTTCAGTTGTCTGCTTTGCTGTATTGCTTAATTCGAATGCTTATTTGTTGTTACGCTATACCTGAGTTGGCCAATATGTCAGCAGTGCCTGCTGTACTATCGTAAAGAAATGCATGCCTATTTCATTCGAGTCCTCAACTTTTCCTCTCAACTTCATCACATGACTGTCTTCGTAGTTTATATGAGGCCACACTGATAAGTGCTTTCTCAGATTATTTCAACTGCTTAAATGCCTTGGCAACTTAAATATAGCGGTTGTACACTCCCTTTCAACTTGGGATGTCAACTGGGTCCGGTTTAATCCCGATTAAAGTCCACTAGTGGTATGATAGTTCAAAAGAGTTTTTGGTTTTTGAGGAAAATGAACTAGGGAGGTAGCAAAAACTAACTAGATGGGACTGGCGGATTTCGTTTATTTGCCACTTACATCCCTAGTTTCATCTTACCATTTTAATTTCTTTTCGGCTGATGTTGCTTTGAACCATTTAAATATAGTTTGCCATGCTCGGCAATTATTCGTCCGTCGTTTACCATGTAAGCTTACTGCCTGGATCATACGATAACTATCTCTTACTGATGTCTAGCGGAAACCTTTTAGGATGCCGTTCACACTAGGACACAATGTACAACCCCAGAATCTATTTGTGGAAGCAGTGCGCCATCCATGTTACCAGATGGTAGCAGTTCAGAGGCAACACCGCCGAGAGCAGTCTGAGCACATATATTATAGTGCTTGAGGCTCTACTAGAGGTAGAAAGAGATGGTGTGGCTTCCATGAATGATGTAATATTTATCTTGAGGCTGGAAATTACGGAATTAGCGGCACACATTATGCTAGCAACCCAAGAATTGGAGGAAGTAAGAATGTTGCATTTGAAGACGGAGGAGATCCTGTTGTTTCTGCTATCTGAAGCCCAAGATAATCCCGGTTCTTCTTTAGATACCAGTTCAAATTTTCATTAGATTATTGTAATTGCATGTTGTGTCATGTCTTTGAATGGATTATGTTGCAAGACCGCTATGTTGTCCATGTGTTGTAATGATCCAAATTTTTTAGGCGAGGTAATCCTTAGAACTTGTATGATTGACATAAGGTGAACTATTTGTCGTGTGAGCATATTGTATTGGATGAAATAATTGTTTGACTCAGAGTGTATCCAACCTACTGAATTCGAAGATCACGACATTTCTAAATCATAATCATATATAAAGGTGGAATAAATCTTTGTTGTGGTTTTGAAGAAATAAATAACAAAACGTATAATTATCTGTGGATATTCGTAATCGAATACAAATTGGATTTCAATTTAATTTGCCAGGTCCCAGGGCAAACGTGAATGCTAATTCTCCAAAGTTTTGAACGAAGCGGCTAAACACCCACTATAATTTGTGGGCTGCTCGAAGCAAGTGTTTGTGAGATGGAAATTACTGTCTACCCCTGACACTTGACGTCCTTATCGACAGGATATACACTGCTGTCGAGAGGGGTAGACTAGTAACTTCAATCAGACATGACACGACGGCCTCTGAGCCCATTCAGACACGGTGGGCGCCAAACGTGGGCGGAAAAACACATTTGATTCAAGCTCGTCCGAAAGACATGTGTCTCTTCCTCCATTTCCCCATTCATACACGGTGGGCGGCAAAACAAACTCTCCTTGTCCGAAATCAATGTAGGCTTATATTTTAAATAGGGGCAGATGTGTAGCTTCCATCAGACGTGACACAACCGCCCTACCTTTTAGCCTCGTTCATACACCGTGGGCGCCAACCATGGGTGGCAAAACACTCTCTCCTCGCCCGAAATAGTTGCCGGAAAATATTTGGGAGATGCGAGATTACCGTCCTATCCCCAACCGATGCGATGTACGAAATTTTAAACGGGGGATAAGTTCGTAACTTTCCCCCATTTCAGAGAAGCACGTCCCAAAGTTTGAGATCCCCCTCCCCTCCATTTGCCCATTCATACACCGTCGGCGGCACGACAACCTCCGCACTACGGCCAGCCTCCTCTGTCCGCCACCCCATCCTCCACCTTGCCGGAGCCGCTACCCCTACCCCGTCGTACACTGTAAGAGATGGACATCTCTCATCCACGGCGCTAGACCAACATCCTTTCATCGCCTCCTCTCGCTTCATCGGCGTCGTCGTCCACCTTGCCGTTGCCGCTCCTACGACCGCCTCGTCCACGGCAACATGATATATCCCTCGACCCGGCACTACTAGGGAAAAGCCTATACACAGAATTTTACTAGTAGCGCTGTACAAAATTCAAGCACTGCTGCTACTTAGTAGCAGCGCGCGTAAATAAACCACGCTACTGCTATGACTTTAGCAGTAGCGCGTACTAGCGAAAAGCGCTGCTGCTACGTTTGAACTGGGCGCACATGGCTAGCCCAACCTAGCAGTAGCACGTATAATGGCCCAGCGCTACTGATAATCTCCTTAACTGCAGCGCGCTTATGTGTAAAGCGCTGCTACTAACGGAAATAAAATAAAGTGAAAAACAAGTAGAAAAGTAAATGAAAATGAAAGAAATAGAAAAAGGAGAAAGGGAAAAAATAAAATGTAAAGAAAAATAAAAGAAAAAAGGGAAAAAGGAGAAAGGAATAGCAGTAGCGGGTTTCAGTAAACGCGCTATAGCTAACTTCGCTATAGCACATTTCCGGGAACGCGCTACCGTTACGTTTCACTTAAACAGCGGTTTCCCCCCACCCCGCCCCCCGGCCACCAATTCTTCCCCAAATCGTCCCTCGCCCTCACCGCCGTCTCCTCACCGCCGCCGCCCAAGGCCGCCCTCAGCCTCACCGCCGCCGCCCGAGGCCGCCCTTAGCCTCACCGCCGCCGCCCGAGGCCACCCTCAGCCTCACCGCCGCTGCCCGAGGCCGCCGTCAGCCTCACCGCCGCCGCCCGAGGCCGCCCTCAGCCTCACCACCGCCACCCAAGGCCGCCCTCCATGTCACCGTCGGCGCCCTCCACCTCACCGCTGCCCGAGCCCGCCCAGGACCGCCCTTGCCCGTGCCCGAGCCCGCCCTCTCCGCTCCTGCCTCCGTCACTGAGCACCTCCCCGCCACCGTCTCTCCCCTCTTTGTAAGTCCCCACCCCTCCCACTCACTCATCTCTTTCTGTATTTTAGAGAAAAAATTAGATGTTAATTAGATGTTTTTCAGTTAGGGCACTAGAGTTTTGCTAGGTTAATTAGGTTAGTAGTGCTGCTAGTAGTATTGGTACAGTAGGTTAATTAGGTGATGTTAAATGAATAACCTAAATGAATGAAATTAGTAGTTAACTAAATTTTTTTCCTTTCATCATTATAGAGCACTAAAGTTAACTGAATTTTGTTCTATTAGTAGTTAAATGAATTTTCTTCTACACTGTCTGCACATGTGGTTGCTTGTGTATATTCGGACACTGTTTGCAGGGAATGATGCTTAGTGGCCTATGTTTTGCCGGAATGTTGATTCATTTCTTTTCTGACAAATTTCAAGTTCTCGATTTGTCCACTTTTTAGCAAAGTTCATGCCGAAATTGTCCGTGAATTTCGGCATGACTTGTGCTACAAACAAGGACATATCGAGTGCCCGTGATTTGCCGCACCAGGAAGGAGTCAACATTCTTGCAAAACAATAGGCCTTTTTTATGACATTATTCATTTTATTAGGTCTAGAATTAATTGACTAGATTTAATCATTGGAAACATGGCTAGCAATGATGAAGGACATGGTTCTGGTGATTGCGATGACGCCTATCGGGCGGCAGACGAATTTTTTAGCCTTACCGATGATCAACCGATGTTATTGCTGGGCCCACCGGTGGCATCGGGGACTGAGACCGACACGCAGACCGGTGCTGAGACTGAGACCGGTGCTCAGACTCAGACCAGCATCGAGACCATCGCTAAGACTGAGACCGGCGCTGCCTCGGGGAGCGGAGCCGGTGTAGAACCGAAAGCAAAGAGGCAACGGGTTCCTAACAAACTCAGGACTACTAGAGTGGTGGTCACGGAGGTGGACGACGACAATTTTGAGCCAACGGCGCCTGAGGAAGCGCGTCGATGCTACGGCAATCAAATAGGCTGCATCGTACGGACAACCGCCACCATCAACAATGAGAAACTACAGAAGATAGAAAATATGAGGAGCTCCCTCCTAAAGAAGTTTCACCAGATATTCTTGTTCCCGGGCTGGAATGAGAAGGATTATAAAGATCCAGATGAGGACCCGGCAATGAAGAAGATAAACAAACACGCCATGACCAAGTTTAGCGACGCGTTGGCCGCCTGGAAAAATCGAGTGAAAGCAAGGATCATCGACAAGAAGGAACCCTACTCCGAGATTGTAAAGGATAATCCGACAATCACGGAAGAGCAGTTTCAAATATTCAAGGAGGCTTGCGAGGCCGAAGATGCCAAAAAAAGTCTAAGTACATGAAGGGGCTTCAAGAGAGGAACATTGGGAGCCACCACCTCGGAAGCCATGGTTACGGCGGAAAGAGGTCCAAATGGGCCAAGGAGGACGCGGAAGCCACGAGTCTGGGCATCCCAGACCCCTTGGCGGAGTTCACCGTCCCGCAGGAGCGTGACGTCCTCAGGGCCCGGCACCGTTGGGACCCAGTGAAAAAGGTTTACGAGACAACACCGGTCATTACGGAGTTCATGAGACTGCTGGTAATTTTAGTTTCTGATCAATTCGACTGCACACATTAGTCATATTTGTAAATGATCGTTGTGCCTTTTGCAGAGAGAGCAGCACAGGATTGCGGCCGAAAGCGACTCGCCGTCTGAGGCATTGGCGAGGCCCAAGTGGGACACTCCATTCAACCGGGCGTTGAACATATTGAAACAACAACCGGTGGATACTCGACCGTCGTATGGACGCGTGCACGGTTTTGGAGACGGCGCCACATGGAAGAAGTACTACCGTGAGACCACGGAGGAGAGAAAGGAAAGACGGAGGTTAAATGAAGAAAACATCGACAAGAGGGTTGAGATTGCGGTTGAGAAGAAATCAACTGAGACAGTCGCAACAGCGGTAGCTGCCGCAAAACAGGTGGCTTTAGATATTTCTACTACCTTGGTTCCGGCCGTTTTCAATTGGACCAGGCAAAATCCAAAAAAGATGCAGCAGACTTTCCCCTTGCTGACTTCTTGGCGGGGAGCAGCTCGACTAGCATTGCACCAGCACCTGCAGCTGCACCTGCTCCCGCACTGGCTCCCGCACCAGACGTGCTAGGCGGTGCTTCGTCTTTGGCTGAGCTCGACGCCCTCACGGTATCTGTCACACCGGCCCCCTTCAATATAAATGTATAATCTCCCGTTTTCGTTGCCTTTCGGATGTCTCACGTTGTAGACTTTTCTTTGCAGGCCGACGAAACCCCGAGCACCATATTGTACACCATCGGCGACCAGAAGGTGGACGTGGGGAAGGCGACGATAATGGAGCCAAAGGAACCATTGTTCCATAGCCGGCCGATCCCCCCGAACGTCTTCAAGGTTTCCGTGGCCAGTGTCAAACCGGGCCACGAGAATTTGCCTCCTCCAGTACTACTGGGGGATGACGACGAGACACCGCGGCGGCTTGGTGATTGTTGCAATGCTGGGTGGGTCCTGTTGTGGCCAAAGAGTCTGCTTCATCTGGAGGCAGCCGGGAGCACACCCACGAGCACGCAGCCTCAACAAGGTATGAACATCAACACCCCACCAACCCAATTATCGTCGGGTGTCGGGTTGGGTGATAGCAGACGGGGTAAGGAGGAGGCTCCATTAGTCGCTGATGACGTCGCCATGGATGAGGATGAGGACGACGATGGCGCTGCTGAACAGTATGTCTATACTGGCGCCTCCTCAAGGTTTGAGCATCATGAGTCGGTGCCTCAATTGCCGTCTCAGCATATTATGGACGACCTTCTGGTAGTAAAGAAGTTTAGGAAGAGAGCGAGGAAAGGCAAAAAGCTGTTTTTATGATCCAGCCGCCTCAGTAGCTTCGACTTCAGGACCGTATAGATAACCTCGATGCGGATAAATGGCATATCCCCGGTCAACCAATCCTACCTGCAACAGCGCTACGGGCCAGATTCGGCGATCTAAAGAGACTTCATGACGATGTGCTGTGAGTAGAGAAAGACCTCATCGCCTCGAAAGATCCAGGATACCCACTCTACGTGGTTAACATTCCGCGGCAAATGTCGTACGTCGAAAACTTCCCCACGGATAAGTTCTTCCTCCGATTCGATTACATATTCGACATGTTTCACGTGAAGAAGCTGGATTTTACTTTTGTCTGCCTTTATGCCTTGCACATGAACTACATCATCGGGGTTGAGCAGATATCTCATATCTGTGCCGCTGACCCGTACTACATGCACGAGGGCTTCTTGGGAGTCTGCGCAAATCACCGTGAATACGCGAGGGATTACATCGTCAGTTTCATGCTCACCAATAAGGACAAGGGGGCGATTCTCGTGCCTTATCATCCCGTGTAAGTCATCCGCGCTGCTATCCTTCCTTCGATTTCAATCATTCATTTGCACGGTGGAGGCTAATTAATTTGAGGACTTATTTTGCGCAGCGGTGGGCGCGCCATCCTCATCATCCTCTACCCCCGATTCTCCCACGCTCTTTACTTGGACACGTCGAAGAACATTCACAAAAAGGATTACACCCACATCAAGGATGTTCTCGATAGTGCTATGTATCACTACCAATCACTGGGTGGAGAGGTCAGGGACAAGAAGATGAGGGGCGGCAGGGTCGCCTACGGCCATAAGACCAACTTCTGCTGCATCAGCAACCGGACGATTCTCTTAATGATGGATTCTATGTCCTACACCACATGCTGGAGTACAGACGGGATCAACAGAACCTTCACATGGCACCTTCTTCCGGCGATGCCCATATTCTGCAATGGGCAAAGGACATAGGAGATATCAAGGATCATCGACTTCGAGCTGAGTTCTATAACATCCAGCGCGAACTTTCCCAAATCATCATGAAGGAGGTCGTCGGAAAAATAGGGATGTTCTACGGAGAAGGACAAATGTCGCGGGAAGACGTCCGAACATGGATAGCCTCTCAGCGTCTCGACCTGAAGCCTTTCACTAGGCTCGGGGACTATCTCCCTGACTTGGATGGATGGAACGACATGTTGGAGTGATTGTTGATATATGACAATGTGTCCGTTTAGTACATACTTTCTGTAAGACAAAACTTTGAGTTATGCACGGTGAAACTTTATTTGTGATGTAATTAAACCATCCTCCTCCTCGACTAGCGAAAATCACTCTAGTTAGGGCATTTTGGGGTACGATGAACTTTGTTATTTATGCTTATGATATGTTGTTTTTATTTTTGCCAAGTCTGTCTCTTTCTGTTGCTCAACTATATATGTTGCATATCATCGACTCATGTGATGATGCAGGTGCATAGAGCATAGATCATAGATCATATGATGATGCAGGAGTATCAGGCCCTTCTGGTTTCCGAGCGACAGGCAGTAGTTAGTTTAGAGGTTCAAGCTAATGCGAAAGAGGGATACGAACTCATGTTCTCAAAGTGATAGCTCTTCTCGCGTATATCATTGTTTAGATGGATGACGATGTATTTGCATATCATTCGAGACTTGTATCACTATTTTCGAGATGATGACGAGAGACCACTTTGTGTTGGATGATGATTATGATGATGACATGATTTGATGAGACTAATTGTATGTATATGCTATGATTACATTTGTATGTGTATGATATGCTAAAGATTATTGTATAAAGCCTATTCAAATACAAAACAAATATGCAAGAAAAAAACTAATAAATAAACTAGTAGTAGCGAGGGGGGAAATTTAACAGTAGCGCCGCATTGTCAGTAGCGCGTCCCAGCAAACAGCGCTGCAGATAATATCAGTAGCGCCCTTTCCCAAATAGCGCTACAGCTATTCATGTATAGCAGTAGCGTGGGACAACCGGCGCTACTGCTATACGTTAGCTGTAGCGCCTTATTAGTAGTGCCGGTGCCCGCGCTACTGAGAGGCCCAAAACCCTCGCTCCTGGTAGGCTTTTCCCTAGTAGTGCGGCCGTCTGCCGCCTAAAGGCTTCTTCCCCGCCGCCGACAGCCATCGCACCCGCAGCACCCTCAACGTATCAGCATAGGTCTACAAGACGTCACAAGAGAGGTGGTACTCTTCCATATGTGCTTAAGTTATTGATCTCACCTGGAAAGTAGATCGTAATTTGTTTACTGTACTTTTCTTGTCCGTACCAAATCATAGTGGCTAGTTGAAAGCAAACATTGGTTGCGAAGTAGCTTTGTCCAGTTTGCACCTTCAGATCCGCCATGGCACGGGCACTATACTCGTAAAGCTTATGGTTTCCCCCCTTTATATTCATTACCATCATCATAGGTGCTTCGTGTCGTGCTAGCACTACTCCTCAAGACCTCAACCCAAAGCTTACATGTTGAAATACGGATCTGATATGATGCTCATATCACTAAAATAGAGAACGTTTAATTGGTCACCTAATGCTCCTATATTCGTTTCGAAAAGCATGTGCGCCACCCACTGGTCCAGCTAGTTCCACTTTCCTGATTTTTCTCTTGATGCTTAGGGTTTTCCCCTTTTATCTACTCTACTATGATCTGTGTCGGTGCTTTCTGTCGTACTAGCATCACTCCACCCTTCAAGCTAAACAACACAACACTCAGAATTCGAAAGCTTAGTTGTTCAAATATGATTGTGATATGATACTGATATTAGTTAACCGACACATTTTATTGGTTAGCTAAAGGTCCCACTTGAGTTTCCAAATGCATGTCGCGACATATAGAGAGACATCATAATAGCATTTCTTTGTCACTTGGTGACCATACTTTCTTGTCCATACCAAATCTTAGTTGTTATTTCAAAGCAAACATCGGTTGCTAACTACCCTTTGCGCGGTTTGCAGCTTCAGATTTTCCATCCCACTGCCACGGTCAACACTGTACTCATCATGCTTATGTTTTCCCCATTTTATGATGACCACAATCAGCCTACGTGGTTCGCGCCGTAATAGCACTACTCCACCCATCGAGCTAAACAAGCTTAGTTGTACAAATTCACATATGATATTATTGCTAATATTAGTAAAACTGAGAGATGTTTAATTGGTTAGCTAAATGTTCCTACTTTAGTTTCGAAATGCATGTGAGCCACATATGGAGAGACCGGAAAGAATAGTATTTCTCTGTGCGCTCTAGTTCATCATGGGTGGCCAACCAACATTGCATTAAAAGACTTGTAATATCTTCAATCTGCTTGCTCTTCTGCTGTCGGGTGGTAGGTGTGACATATGCCAACGGGTGGCTTATCATTGTGGGAGCCAGTAAGAAATCGCCGGTGCCTGGAAACGGGATGAGGCGAAGACATGCACGCCGGCGAATCTTACCCAGCTTCGGGGCTCTCCGTGGAGATAACACCCCTACTGCTGCTCTGCGGGGTCTCCGCATGATCACTAGATGAACAAGTAGCTACACGATGCTCCTTGAGCTATTTGGTGAGAGGAGGAAGAAGGGCACGGCTCGCTCTCTTCTCCTCCCTATGTGGTGTCTAAAACTAGCAGGGATCAACCCTTTGCATGGGTGTCCCGGGGGGTTTATATAGTCCTACCCCTCGGGGGTACAATGGTAATTCGGCTGGGCATGGGGCCCAGCCGTCTGTGTCTATGCTCGCCGGCTTCTGCGCCGGCTGCTGGGGCCCGCCGGCTGGTGGCTCCCGCCGGCTGCCGGCTCCTTGGTCGATAGCTAGGCCCCACTGTCCAGGGCCTGGTCGGGGGCTGGTTACTGTTTCTCAATCCTGGTGACGAGGGCTTCGCCAAGGTGGGCGTGGCTACAATGGCGCCGTCCGGCGGGTGATCGCTGTAGCCTCACCGCGTCTTGTCTCCTTAATGGGGCGTCTCCTTCGGGGGAGGTGGCAAGCCGGCTATGGAGAGCTGGCTGTGTCTTGGGCCGACTGGGGGAGGCACGGCCGCCTTCTGGTGTCTCTCTGCCCGAAGGGGTCCATCGCCCGTGGGCCGCACTGGCGGTCCATCGTGGATGACATCAGGGTCAACGTGGCAACAGTGCCGCGCCGGACGGGCCATGGCCACTCGTACGGCGCACTGTGCCAGTCGCGCTCCAGGATTCGGGGGTGGCAGGCTTCACTGTAGCCACGCCCCATCACATCGCCGTTATGTGGATGTAGACTTTGAGGGTACGATCTTGACCGCCTTGTGGGAGCCGGCTTCTTGGAGTCGGCCATCTCGCGGCCGGCTTCTCGGAGCCGGCCCTCCCACGGCTTTCTTCATGAGGGCTGGAGTCGGGCCGCCTTCCGATAGCCGGCCTAGGAGATAGCCGGCAAGGGGAAGGCGGCCCCACGCCTTAGAATCTTGAGGGCCGGATCGGCTCGTAATTTTTTCAGAAGGGCCAGGGGGAGCCGGCTTGGCTACCCGTGGTCATCTACTCCGACAGTAGTCCCCGAAGCTGATCGAGCTTCGAGGCTGACAAAGGGACGAGAAGCTTGGTCAGCTTCCTACCCTGAGGGGCCGGCTTTGCTTGTGCGCGCCGTCTTTGGAAAGCCCCGTTTCTCATAGGCGGGGACGCGGGTCGGCCTGCGAGCTGACCGCGCGCCATCCCGCGGGCCACGTGGCAAGGAGATACTGCCAACGCACGCACGCGACGGGACGCCACCGCAGGCCCGGGCCCGCCACTCCTAGGCCTCGGTCCAAGCGCGGATCTTCTGCGGCCCACATGGACCGCTCGCCTTCCCGCAGTGGTTTTATCACGCCATCAGGGCGCAATAATCGCGGGACGTGGGGGAGTGGGCGCAGTTGATCCCCACGTTCCCCCATGCCGCGCCTCCTCGGCTCTGCCGCGCGGGTCAATAAGTAGGAGGAGGAGGGGGAGCGGCAGAGGCTCGCACGCTCTCCCTCGCTCCGCCCCTTCTTGCATTCCTTCTTCTTCTTTCCACTGCCGCAGCACCCATCGCCACGCTGCTTCGCCATCGGACCTCTCGGTTCCCTCGGTGCATTGCTCCCATGGCGCTGTCGAGCTCGTGGGATGGCTCCAACGTCCACGAGGACCACGTCGAGTTCCTCTGCCGGGCGCGGCGCCTGCTGGGTGAGAGCTTCGTGCGGGTTCGTCGGGCGCCGGAGAAGGATATCTCACCGGCGCCGGAGGAGGGCGAGCGGGTGATCTTCCGCTCGCACTGCCTGTGCAGCTTGGGCCTCCCGGCGAGCGGATTCTTTCGAGCTTTCCTTGAATTATACCACCTCCAGCCGCATCACCTCACGCCCAACGCGGTGATGCTGCTATTGGCTTTCGTCACCCTGTGCGAGTGCTTTCTTGGGGTTCTCCCCACTCTCGAGCTCTAGGGGGAATTCTTCCAGAGCAAGCTCGGCACCGTCGTCGCGGGCGTGCCCACCTCCTGCGGAGCCTTCATTGCCATGAGGTAGACGGGCGAGAACAATCCGTTCCCACCCATCCCGCTGATCCAGTCGGTGAAGCTCTGGCAGAAGTCCTACTTTTACGTGAAGAACATCGCCCAGCAAGGCGGCAACCCTTGTGGAGCTACCGGGCCAGGTCGTTGTCTCAGGCCGGGAACGCAGCCGTCTCCCAGCTCCGGGTGATGATCCAATCGGAAGGCCTGACCGGAGTCGACTTGGTGGCCGCCTTCATGGAGCACCGAGTACTTCCGCTCCAAGGCCGGCCTCACATGATATGCCAGATGAGCGGCCACTTCGACCCATGCCGGCTGAGCACCAGGGAGATGCCTCATGCGGAGGTGTCTTACATGGTGAACTACATCTGCAACTGCAAGCTCACCGAAGATTGGCGATACGGCAAGGGTCCGTATTCCCATGCCAACCCTCCGCCGGCCGTAAGTTTTTCCTCTTTTCTTCCTTTTGTAGCCGGCCTCATGATAGGCGACCTCTGATTAGTTGGTTTGCCCTTGGCAAAACCCTCTTCTTCCACCGACGGCCGGGGCCACAGGGGTAGAGCGCCAGCTCCTCCCCGACCGCATGGTGGACGACGCCGACGATCCGGACCTGGGAGCGGCCGCCATGGAAGACGCCATCGTGGGTGAAGGCGACGAGGCAGGAGGCTCGGGGCCTGGAGCCGGCTTCGAGGACTGGCCGGACGATGACGAGGTCGAAGCCGTCTCGCACCGCCAGCCGGCGCCTGATCATCAGGGCGCGGGCTTGTCTGCCGCGCCGGCTGCCCGTGGCGGTGCGCAGAAGCGTCGGGCCGCGTCGACCTTCTTTGGAAGCCGGCCGAAGAAATCCAAGGCTTCCACGGCGGCGACCAAGCGGGACGAGGCGGCCGCGAAGGCGGCCCGCTTCCGCAAGTCGGTGAAACAGCCGCAGGCGATCTCGGCGTAAGTCATCAAATGTCTTGTATATTTCATATATATATATATATATATTTTGTTGTCCTTTTCGATTGAAGCCCTTCTAAACCTTTCTTTGCTCGCCGGGCAGGGCGCCGCTTTCCCTTGAGCGCGGTCCTGGCGGCTCCATAGTCGGGCCGACTGGAGGGTCCTCCGGCTCCCGTCGCGTGGATCCCCGTGCCGACCTTAGGAAGGCCACGGAGCGGAACGCACGTGAGGCGCGGGAGGAGCGGGAGGCAGCGGAGCGAAGGGCCGCCCAGGCGGCGAAGGAGCAGGCCGATGCGGCGGCCAAGGCCTGGGCAGAGGCGACAGCCGCGGAGACGGAGGCGGATGCCTCGCACAACCAGCCTCCGCTGCTCGTCGTTCCCCTCCGCGCAGTGGCCCCCGACATCCCCGTGCCCTCGTCGGAGGAGGTCGACCAAAACCCGCCAGTGATGGAGAGGAGGGAGGACCATGTGGCATCCGTGGAAGGGACGCCGCAGTCGGCGCCGACTGGAGCGGGCCAAAGCGGCCAATCAGCTGCGGCACCAGAGCAGCCGGCCGGGGGTGAGCCAGAGGCAGGAGCCGGCCTCGAGGTGCAGCCGGCATTGCGCTGGCGCACAGGAGGAGGCACCTCTGCGCCGGAGCCGCACCAAGCTACAGGTGCCAGCCAGACGGCGGAGGCCCTGGAGGCGGCCAGCGCCAGCACGGTTGAGTGGACTTCCAGCGGGGGGACTGGCGAGCTGAACGCGGCGGCCCAGGAGGTCCGGAACCGGCTTCAAGCCCAAGTCGCCTCGCTGTAGCGATACACCCAAGAGTTCCTCGCGACGCGGGCCGTCATCCGGGTGAGTCTTCTGGCCTTGGTTGTTTTGCTCTTCTGATTTCTTCCGTGGGGGCGCGTCAGCGCACCCACTGGGTGTAGTCCCCGAGTTCCGAGTCGGCTGCTGCGCAGGCGGCTCGGAACTTACTAGGTCCTGACAACTATCTTATACTCGCCTCCTGTCTGATCTTCTAGGAGTATCATAACCTCCGCGCTGCTGCCTTCAACTCCCAGGCTCAGGAGCTGGGCCGGAGAACCGAAGACCTGATCAGCAGCCGAAGTGCGTACTTTGTTTCGTTCATCTCCTGTGGGGGTGCGTCAGAGCACCCACTGGGTGTAGTCCCCAAGATTCGGGCCGACTGCTGAGCAGTCGGGTCGGATCTTCCCTGACGACTTCTTCCTTATTGGTTTTTCCTTTGTATTCATGCTTGCAGGAGCCAATGCCGACTTGAGGGGGTAGCTCAGCGGGGCGCAGGCCGCCCTTCGCGCCAAGGAAGCCGAGTACGACGCCTTGGTCCTGGAGCGTGACCGCCTGGCCAAGAAGTTGACTGACCAGGAGGAGAGCCACAAGGCGGCCCTGAAGAAGGCGCTGGACAATGAAGACGCCCTGAAGGTCGAGTTCAAGACTGAAGCGGCGGGCTGGGCTGAGACCAAGCAAGCACTGAGCGAAGGCTTCGGCCGTATTGAGGATTTGATCGACGGTAAGCCGCCTTCCTCGCTCATTGCTTGCCCCTTGCCGCCTGATTTGCGTTCTGACTTGTGCTGCTTTTTGTTCTCTATGCAGACTACTTTCCCGGCTACTACGTCTTCGCCACCCAAACCATCGAGGCCCATCGCGAAGCGCGCCGTCAGGCGGAGGCCGACATCAAGATGGACGCTAGCCGGACGCTCGAGGAGCGACTCTTGGCGGTCCAAGCGCGGTTGCAGCCGGCTCACCGTATGCTCCGCTGCCTCCAGTGCACCGGGGCGCAGGTGCTGGCCGCCCTCTGGCCAGGCGAGATGATTCCCTGCACCCCGAGCCAGACTGCCGACTGGCTGGAGGTTGCGGTTGGCCGCTTCGAGGCCTGGAAAGCATCGGCAGCCCGGCTTGGAGCTGGGCGGGCGCTGGAGTTCGTCTGAGCCTGGTATCCGGGGCTGAACCTGGACCAGCTGCGCACCTGGCGGCTGGAGGCCAACGAGGAGATAGAGGAGGTGCGGTCGGCTATCGCTCAGCATGCATCGACGATCGCCGAGTGCACTAACATCAGCGTCTTTGCTCCTAAAATAAATGACGACGGCGTTGCCCAGCCGGAGGAGTGGTTCGGGCTAGACCCGGCAGCGGGTGAGGACTCGGCAAAGGAGATCGCCTCCAGCGACGAAGGCGAAGACGACGAAGGAGAGGAAGGCGAAGACGTTGAGCCGGCCGGTGAAGCAGCCAGCCAGCCTCAGCCTGACCGTGCCTCCAGCAATGAGGCGCGCGCAAGCTCGCCTTCAGCAGGAGGCGGTGATCATGCCGAGGTTCGCCAGCCGGCCACTCCTCTAGCCGGCACTGCCGTCTCCGCCGACCTGCCCGACTCGCTAGTCACTCCCCTGGCTTAGTCTGTGGTCCTTGCTTTTCCTGCTTGTTACCCTTTGAACAATTTTTATTAAACTTGCGCAGTTCCACCCACTTGGGGTGTATTCGAACTATGTTGAATGCTGGCCTTGCGAAGGTCTTTTGTGTAAATATGATTGTGTGCATGTTTGGTTTCCATTCACGTATGCTTTTTATCCTTAGGCTGTTTCCTTTGCCGCCTTCCCCTTTTGGGGAGGCAAGTACTCAAGCTTTCTTAGATTGAAGTGAAGTGAATGGAAGCCGGCCAGCCGGCTACTCTGGTAGTTGGTCGGTGGTAGGAGACAAACCGGCTTTTGTTATATTAGTCTGTTAGTCCCTAGCCATTTTTTGTGTGGGCGTCCTTTCCTGCCTTTAACTCTTGCCAGCCGGACAGCCGGTTCTTCGAACTGCGACTTTTGGCAAGAGAAGGCTTGGGTGCCGGCACACTACTTGTCTGACCGCAGGTAGGACTTCTAATATAACTCCAGGCGGCCAGTCCCCGGGCCGACTAGTCAAACCCGGTGCCGGACGAAAAAAAGTGAATTAAATGACAAGGTCATAAGCATAATATTCTTCATTTATAGATAAAAGATGGCAGTCCCCGAGCTCTCCTCAGGGGGCCTATTGTCTCGTACTTAGTACAAAAGTTAGCATGATACATACTGCATTTCAACTGTAAAATCTTCGGAGGAGGTTGGCGTTCCATGGTCGTTCCGACTCCTTGCCGAAATCGTCTCTCTTGCGTGCCTTCGGCTTCTGTGCGTCGATTAGGTAGTAGGAGTCGTTGCCTAAAGCTCTGCTGATGAAGAAGGGGCCCTCCCAAGGGGCCGAGAGCTTGTGCTGGCCGGCTGTTCGCTGGATCAGCCGGAGCACAAGATCGCCCTCCTGGAAGGATCTTGGCTTGACCTTCCGGCTGTGGTAGCGGCATAGGCCCTGTTGATAGATGGCAGACCGGCTGAGGGCTAACAGCTGGCCTTCTTCCAACAGGTCGACGCCGTGTTCTCGTGCTTCCTTGGCCTCCGCCTCCGTGTACATGGTTACCCGAGGCGAGTCGAACTCGGTGTCAGTTGGGATGACCGCCTCGGCACCATACACGAGGAAAAAAGGAGTGAAGCCGGTTGACTTGTTTGGGGTTGTGCGCAGACTCCAGAGGACGACCGGCAGCTCATCGAGCCAACAGCTAGCCGAACTCTCTAGTGGTACGACCAGTCGGGGCTTGATGCCGGAAAGGATGAGGCCATTGGCTCGTTCGACCTGGCCGTTTGACTGTGGGTGGGCAACGGACGCTAAGTCCAATCGGATGCCCCGCGTCACACAGAAACGTGCCAAGGCTCCCTTGGCAAAATTCGTGCCATTATCGGTGATGATGCTATGTGGCACGCCATACCGAGTTGTTATGTCTGCGATGAATGTCACGGCAGTCGGCCCATTTAGCTTCTTGATCGGCTTTGCCTCAATCCATTTGGTGAATTTGTCCACAACGACTAGCAGATGTGTCATGCCGCCCCGCGCCGTCTTGAACGGGCCCACCATGTCCAGTCCCCAAACAGCGAAGGGCCAAGTGAGGGGAATGGTCTTGAGTGCCGAAGCCGGCATGTGTTGCTTGGAGCTGAAGAATTGGCACCCTTTGCAGTGTTTAACTAACTCCTTGGCGTCATCCAAAGCAGTCGGCCAAAAGAAACCATGGTGGAAAGCTTTGGCGACGAGTGATCTTGAGGCCGCATGATGGCCGCATTCTCCTTGGTGGATGTCTCTGAGGATTGCAATGCCCTTCTCTTGCTCGACACATTGCTAGAGGACTCAAGTGACACTGCGCTTGACGAGCTCTCTGTTGATGATTGTGTATTCTCCGGCTCGACGTTGGACTTGTCTTGCCTCTGTTTCATCAGCCGACAGATCTTGATTTACTAGGAAGTTGAGGATGGACTGAGCCCATGATGGGGCTACAACTTCTTCTATTGCCAATATTGCTACTGCGACCAGGGCGGGCGGGCTGGGTGGTGAAATGCTGGAGTCGGCCGCCGCCTGTTGTGTTGGTGCGGTCCTCGGGCCGACTACCGCAGTCCCCGAGCCGGGTGTGGCAGTCCCCGAGTCAGGCGTAACTATGGAAGTCCCCGAGCTGCCAGCTGACGTCCCCGAGCCGACTATCGAAGTCCCCAGATCACCCGCTTGGTTCTTCGAGCCGGACTCGGCTACATCGGGGTCAGGCGGCACAAAGATGGAATCGGATTCTGGAGACGGCTTGATAGACAGCTTAAGGAGGCGTTGTAGAGAGACACCGGTTGGTATTGCTTGCCGAGTGGAGCCTATTCGAGCCAGGGCGTCAGCTGGCTCGTTGTCGGCTCGCGGTACGTGGAGGAACTCGCATCCTTCAAAATACCCACTGATCTGCTGAACAAGGAAGCGGTAGCTTGCCATGTTTGCGTCCTTGGCATCCCAGTCGCCGGATGATTGCTGGACCACCAAGTCCGAGTCACCATAACATAGGATCTGGTGAATGCCGAGTTCTTTGGCAAGCCGGAGCCCGTGTATGAGCGCCTCATACTCGGCCAGGTTGTTGGAGGCGGCAAAGTGAATTTGCAGCGTGTATCTGAGCTTGTCGCCTTTGGGAGAGGTGAGGATGACGCGGCTCCCAAGCCGGTGCGCATCTTGGACCCATCGAAGTGCATGTGCCAATGAGTGGAGTCGGGAGCCGGCGGTAGGTACTGGGTCTCGGCCCAGTCGACAAGGAAGTTGGCCAATGCTTGCGACTTGATGGTGGTGCGAGGTTGGTAGAAGATCGTGTAGGGGGCCAGCTCGATGGCCCATTTCGCCACCCGGCCAGATGCATCCCGGCTGCCTATGATCTCGGCCAGCGGGGCGGTGCATACGACCGTGATGGCATGCTCTTGGAAATAGGGCTTCAGCTTCTTGGCGGCAAAGTACACGCCATTGCACATCTTCTGGTAGTGCGGGTAGTTCTGCTTCGAGGTAGACAGCACCTCGCTCAAGTAGTACACTGGCCTCTGGACCAACTGGGCTCGGCCCTCTTCTGGGCGCTGGACTACGATGACGGTGCTAACCACCTGGCTGGTTGCAGCAATGTAGAGGAGCATGGGCTCTTTCTCAGTCGGCGCCGCCAGGACAGGCGGCGTGGCCAGCATCTTCTTCAGCTCATGAAAAGCTTGGTCGGCTTGGTCATTCCACTCGAAGTGAGTGGTCTTCTTCATGAGGCGGTAGAGGGGGAGGGCTTTCTCTCCGAGCCGGCTGATGAAGCGGTTCAGGGAGGCCAAGCATCCGGTGAACTTCTGGACGTCTCGAAGTTTGGTGGGAATCGCCATTCTCTCGATGGCCTTGATCTTTACCGGGTTGCATTCGATGCCGCGTTCGGAGACCAGGAAGCCTAGGAGTTGGCCGGCTGGCACTCCGAACACGCATTTCTCGGGGTTGAGCTTGATTTGGAATCGGCGCAGGTTCTCAAATGTTTCCTTGAGGTCTTCCAGCAGAGTGCCGCGCTTCTCCATCTTCACCACAATGTTGTCTACCTAGACGTGGGCATTTCTGTCGAGCTGCTTGAGGAGGCACTTCTGCATGCAACGCTGAAAAGTGGCACCGGCATTTCTTAAACCGAATGTCATAGTCAGGTAACAGAAGGCTCCGAATGGCGTGATGAAGGCGGTCTGCCGGTTCTAACTTTATTTGGTGGTATCCTGAGTAAGCATCCAAGAAACTCAACAGCTCGCATCCGGCCGTGGAGTGTATCACTTGATCAATCCTCGGCAGGGCGAAGGGATCTTTGGGGCAGGCCTTGTTGAGGCTTGTGTAGTCTATGCACATGCGCCACTTGTTGTTCTTCTTTAGTACGAGGACCGGGTTGGCGAGCCACTCTGGAAAGAAAACTTCCATAATGAAGCCGGCTGCCAGAAGCCGGGCTATCTCTTCTCCTACAATCCTTCTTTTTTCCTCCGACAGTCGGCGGAGGGGTTGTTTGACTGGTTTTGCGTCTTCTCGGACGTGTAGCTTGTGCTTGGCGAATTCCTTCGGAACACCCGGCATGTCCTTGGGGCACCATGCGAAGATGTCCCGATTCTCACGGAGGAAATCGGCGAGCTCGCCTTCCTATTTGCTGTTTAGGTTTGCCCCGATGACGGCAAACCTCTCTGGGTGCTCGGGGTCAAAAGGTATCTTGTTCGTCTCCTTGGACGGCTGGAAAGACCCTTGGGCATCATACTCCTTAGGGTCGGGGGACAAGGCCGACTGCTTGCCGGCCATGGCCAGGACTCGGTCCAATATCTTCTTTTCTTCGGCAATCACAAGGGACTCGGCCAGTCGGCTGCTGGCTGCTGCGCACTCGGAAGACTTCTTGTAATCACCGGCTATGGTGATGACGCCCTTGGTGCTTGGCATCTTCATCTTGAGGTAAGCATAGTGGGGAACTGCCATGAACCTGGCCAAGGCAGGTCGGCCAAGCAACGCATGGTAGGGGCTATCCAGGTCCACCACTTCAAACCAGATAGCTTCTCGGCGGAAATGATCCTTATCCCCAAAGAGCACATCAGTCTTGATTTTGCCAATGGAGGCGCAGGACAGGCCGGGTACAATGCCATGGAACACAGTCCGAGTTGGCATGAGTTGCTTCGTCTTGACGTTCAACTTCTCCAGGGTGTCATGGTACAGGATGTTGATGCTGCTCCCGCCGTCTATCAGCACGCGAGAGAAACGGGCGGCGCGTCTATCCGTTGCAAGGGTGGCATCCAAAACCAACGCATAAGAGCCGGGAGATGGCATCACCTCCGGGTGGTCGGCCCGGCTCCAACTGATAGGCTTTTCTGACCAGTGCATGTGCTCGGCGGGGGTGGCAGCAACCATGCTGACTTCCTGGTGCTCTCGGCATTTGTTGCACCGGTCTTCGGGCTGGCTCGTAAAGATGACGTAGGCGGCATGCTCGTCGGGGAACTCATCGTGCACGACTCCGGCTGCAGGCCAAGCGGTCGGCGGCTGCGGAGCCGGAGGCGGCGGACCAGCAAGCGGAGGCGGCGCGAGCCCTTCGCCCTTGGAGATTTGGGTGAGCCAGTGGCACTTCCGGGTCGTATGGTTGGACGGCTTCGCGCCGCTGTGGAACTTGCATGGGGCGTCGAGAGTTTTCTCGTAGGAGAAGGCCGGCTGCCAAGCCGGCTTGCTGCCCCTCTGCTTCTTGGGTGCGGGCCGCCCTTCGGGCTGCTCGTCTTGGACTGTGGCCACCTGCCGACTGGTGGAGGGCGGCATGGGGCCCTTGCGCTTGTGGTCGTTCTGGTGTGGGCGTCGGCCGGAGTCCCCAGCCGGCGTCTTGGGCGCCGGGTTGAGTACTTTCCCAGACGCGTCTACCCGGAGTTCGGTCTTCATCGAGGAGTCGGCGGTGGCGTACTTGTCCGCTATGACCAGAAGCTCATCGAGGGTAGTCGGCTCGTCGCAGAGGAGCTTGTGCTTGAGGAGGGTGCCTTCTCGACACCCGACAGTGAAGTATTCTATGGCTTTCACCTCGTGTACCCCTTCGCAAGAGTTGCGGAGCTCGGCCCAACGCGTGAGGTAGTCACGGGTGGACTCGGCGGGGCCTTGCACACACAAGGAGAGCTGTCTGGGCTTGGGAGCCCGCTTGTAGGTGCTGGTGAAGTTGCGGACGAAGGCTTCTGTGAAGTCTAGCCAGCTGTTGATGCTGTATGGCTTGAGGCTGTTGAGCCAGGTCCGCGCCGTGCCTTGCAGCATGAGGGGCACGTACTTCACGGCAACACGCCTGTTGCCGTTTGCTATGCTAACCACCGTGGAGTAGTCGATCAACCAATATTCCGGCTTCACGAAGCCGTTGTACTTGGGCGTGTCTCTTGGGAGCGAGAACCCATTGGGGAAAGGCTCGTCGCGGATGCGGGGGCCGAAACAAGGCGGGCTGACATCGTCTTCTTCTTCCAACGCCAGGGATCGCGCTAGGCGGTCGATCCGATGGAGGGCGTTGTTCTCGCTGACTCCCTCGCGGCGACCTAGCCGGCCGCTGAGAGTCACATGCGCAACAGGCGGTGGGGTGGGATATCTCTCCCCACGGGGCCGAGGCGGAGGCGGGTTGCCCCGCCACTCCACGGCCCGGGGATGGCCTTCTGCGTCTCGCTCGATGGAGATTCGGGTTCAGCTTCGGCTGGCAGCCGGCTCTTTCTCGCGCCGCGCGCGGGTTTTGCCCGCGGTCGGCGTCCGGGACGTCGCGCCATGATCTCGGCGCGGGGGGAGGCGTTCCGCATGGGCATCGGCTTCGTGCCGCTGCGCGGCCACATCGATTAGCTGGTGGATGCGTCTGGTCATGTGGGGGAGTTCTTCGGCCCCCAATCCGTCTAGCTCGTCTACGGCCGCCTGGGTGGCACGCAGGTTCTCGAGTGGAGTTGCATAGACTGGGCGGTCGACTCCCAGTGTGTCGGCGATGACAGCGCCGCGCTGTCTGACAACACCGGCCCGGCTTGGCCCGCCTGGGGGCGGAGTGCCAAAGGCAACGCGGTCGGCTTCACGCTGGTGGGCCTCAGTGAGGCGTCTCATGGAGGCCAGCCTCCGGCCCTCCACGAGGAGGGCGAGGCGGCGAGCCTCCAGTGCTTCGTCGTCGGCATCAGTCGGGAGGGGGATGGATAAGTCGTGGACCGCTGCATGCGGGGCGTCGTGGGCGCTTTCGTCGGGAGCGTCGCCGTGGCCGATGACCATCACCTCGGTGGTGACAGCGTCGCAGCCATCGGCCCGGGGAAGCGGGTCGTTGTAGATCATAACGTCGGTGGGGAAAGTGTCGAGTGAGGCCGTGTCGGAGTCGACAGGCATCGGATCGGTGGAACCAACCGACTCCAAGTCCACGGCAGGCTCGCCGGAGACGTGGAGCTGGCCGAGGAGGTTGACGAGGTGGTCGGTGCCCGCGTCAGAGGCGAGCTCGTCGGAGATGAAGGTCTTGTCAAGGAGATCGGCGAGGCTGCTCGCCACGCAGACGTTGGTGACGCCTTGCAGCGCGTCGTGGCAAGCGCCATCGGGCGTGCCGGGCTGGCTATGCTTGCTGGGGAGGAAGAGGGTTCCCGTCCAGAACAGGTCTCCGGACGACGGTGCACCTGGCCCCATAGTGGGCGTCAAATGTCGGGTGGTAGGTGCGACATATGCCAACGGGTGGCTTATCATTGTGGGAGCCAGTAATACATCGCCGGTTCCTGGAAACGGGATGAGGCGAAGACATGCACGCCGGCGAATCTTACCCTGCTTCGGGGCTCTCCATGGAGATAACACCCCTCCTGCTGCTCTGCGGGGTCTCCGCATGATCACTAGATGAACAAGTAGCCACACGATGCTCCTTGAGCTGTTTGGTGAGAGGAGGAAGAAGGGCACGGCTCGCTCTCTTCTCCTCCCTATGTGGTGTCTTAAACTAGCAGGGATCAACCCTTTGCATGGGTGTCCCGAGGGGTTTATATAGGCCTACCCCCTGGGGGTACAATGGTAATCCGGCTGGGCATGGGGCCCAGCCGTCTGTGTCTACGCTCGCCGGCTTCTGCGCCGGCTGGTGGGGCCCGCCGGCTGCCGGCTCCTTGGTCGACAACCAGGCCCCACTGTCCAGGGCCTGGTCGGGGGCTGGTTACTGTTGCTCAATCCTGGTGACGAGGGCTTCGCCGAGGTGGGCATGGCTACAGTACCGCCGTCCGGCGGGTGATCGCTGTAGCCTCACCGCGTCTTGTCTCCTTAATGGGGGCGTCTCCTTCGAGGGAGGTGGCAAGCCGGCTATGGAGAGCGTGCTGTGTCTTGGGCCGACTGGGGGAGGCACGGCCTCCTTCGGGTGTCTCTCTGCCCGAAGGGGCCCACCGCCCATGGGCCGCACTGGCGGTCCATCGTGGATGACATCAGGGTCAACGTGGCAACAGTGCCGCGCCGGACGGGCGATGGCCACTCGTACGGCGCACTATGCCAGTCGTGCTCCGGGATTCGGGGGTGGCAGGCTTCACTGTAGCCACGCCTCATCACATCACCGTTATGTGGATGCAGACTTTGAGGGTACGGTCTTGACCGCCTTGTGGGAGCCGGCTTCTTGGAGTCGGCCTTCTCGCGGCCGGCTTCTCGGAGCCGGCCCTCCCGCGGCTTTCTTCATGAGGGCTGGAGTCGGGCCGCCTTCCGATAGCCGGCCTGGGAGACAGCCGGCAAGGGGAAGGCGGCCCCACGCCTTGATTCTTGAGGGCCGGATCGGCTCGTAATTTTTTTAGAAGGGCTAGGGGGAGCCGGCTTGGCTACCCGTGGTCATCTACTCCGACATCTGCTGTTCTTTAAGATGATACTCTTCTCTTGCGGTCGACTGGTCAGGTCGAGTTGTTCTCCCTTAGTATATTTTGAATCTATCAGGCAAGGTCAACTTGTTGTTCTTTACTATATGTTGAAGCTATCATCTGCGAAGTGTCATCACTTCTGGAGCTCTCATATTTTGAGTAGTAGGCCACATTATATTAATGCACAGAACAAATTACAGCATGCATGGCATCTTTTAAAAGAATTGCAGAGATAGCACAAAGGGGTTTACAGGGAGGCAGTATTGGATTAGAATCACTTCTGCATTACAAAGAAAATCTCACTTGTTTTTATGTTTTCATTCATGTCAGATATTGAACATTATCAAAATGAATATGAGAATGGACGCACGAGAGGAATATTGCGGATTGATCCACTGCCTAACAAACTTGGCATGGTGGAGGATGGCCTAACTTATTCACCCATCAAGGTGCTTGCTCTAACTTTGCAAAGTTGTATTGGTCGCACATATTTTGCTTCTGACCTCTTGCATTACTTCTAATTTGTTACACCATCTGCTTAGTTAAAGCATCATATATGAGTATATGCCATACCTATCCATTTTCTGTACCTATTCCATGTGCCGTCACACTATGTTTTTCGAGTCAAATGTTTTTCTTTCGTAATAGGTGTCCAAAAGGAAGAGGGTGAGTGCAGGTCGTCAAGGAGTAAAAACTAGGTATTTGGAAAAGGTAGTGATACCTGTTAAATCAGATAGATCAGCAGCGACAGAAAACACAGGCCCAACTGTACCACACTTTACCCCTACTCCAGTGGCCAAACCCCTATTAGAACTGCTGGGAGCCCATCGTCAGGTACTGTCTATGAAATCAATTCAAAATTTGAACTCCTAAATTTCTGCTTGTGCCTTACCTTCTCTCTTGTATGAAAACTAATTTCAGATGAATCTCCTTGCTCAAAGGATCATATGATCTCAAAACAGTAATGGGCTCTGCATTGCTCTTGTCAGTACATCTCTCCCTTTTGCCTTGTAACGCTGTACTTAATTAATTGCTATTTGATTATGTATCATCAGTCTGCACCTGAGCTTCATTATCCTCTGTTTCTTCCAATATTATTTGATCTATATTTACTCTTTGCAATATGTAGAATAATGGCAACGCTTATAAAGAATTTTCTTTGGGGAATTTATTGAATTATCCTTACATCAACATGGAGAAGGGCTTTGTCCAACCCATGTTAACATGTAATGTAAGTTCATCCTTCTTAAGCCTTCAAACTTTGTTCTAGTATAGATTTGGATAGGCATCATTTCCTCCACTGTTGTTTGCTTTGCTGTTTACATCTCATTGGATGTTTGCAACAACTACCAGTTTCAAATTGTAGTTGTAAAAACATGTTCCTTATGCAGAACAGATCCATTTATTTGCTTATATAATTGTGAAACCTGTTACCTTTCTCCTTGTTTCTCTTTCAGACTCGTATCTCTTACGCCAGGCAGAACTTTAGGGAAGATAGTGAGCCAAACCATCTTGAGGACAGCGAGATGACCCCAAGGTCCTGTCTTGATGAAGACAGTGAGTTGAAGCTACTCACCAGCAGGTGTGAGACAACCTCTGTACAGTCGCTGCCTCAATCAGTTCGACTTCTTCAGTCTCGACTTAAAGCAGAAAGGCTTGCTTCAGCTCAGCTCCGACTTGAAGTCAAAGATGCAATGAAGATGTCAGAGGATTGCTGTGCGCACCATCATGCCTTAAATCTACTGTTGATGCATCTATCGTTGGCACAACTGAGGTCTACTCAGCTTCTTCAGCTGTTTGGGGGGGGGGGGGGGGCTCGACCTGGCCAGGCCTAGTGCCTTCTGAAGTGCTCTCTGTTTTGTATAGTCTTTTGTCGGCGCGTTTATTTGCACTGGTGGCGAACTTTGATGCCTAGTGGATGTAATATGTGTGATAGCCGTGATAGCCTAGCGTAAGTTGCTTGCTTATTTATTTCCTTGTTGTCTTGTTTATTTGTTTGCTTCTAGTCATTGCAGTTCTTTTTCCACGGTTTGCTAGTGGCTGCAATAACCTATTTTTTAAAACTAGGCCACAATAACCATGGGCTAATATTTACTGTAGTGACACCGGGCCTCCTACGGGCCATAGAAATAGTGGGCCTTCTACGGGCCGTAGAAACAGTGGGCCTTCTACGGGCCGTAGAAACAATAGGCCTTCTATGGGCCGCATCATCAATGGGCCTTATACGGGCAGTATGATCGATGGCCAAACATGGGCCAATAACAAGCCGCATTATGGCCGTAAACATGCTAGAGTTGGAATCGTCCGTTCATGGGCCGACCATAACAGGCCATCATTAATAGGCCGTATTTGATGACGCTATGAAAACGGCCCAACGTATTAACGGACCACAAACGGGCCGACTATAACCACGGGCTGAATTTGGCCCACAAGCAGAAAATGACAGTAACGGGCCGTAAGTAAACGAATGCTGGAAATGAGCCCAAGAATAAATGGGCTCTGAGAAGGCCAAAAGATAACATGGGCTGGAAACGGCCCAATGGAATAACGGGACGTTAATGGGTATAAAGTGATACACTGTTCATTACGGGCCAGTTTCACCACGGGCCGTTAATGGGTGTAAAGTGATACACTGTTCATTACGGGCCAGTTTCACCATGGGCCGTTAGTAGGCCAAGAGTTACATAGAGCCTCATATGGGCCGAAAGACGTCATGGGCCATACATGGGCCAGAAGTGAAAACGGGCTGGAATCATATTGGATGGCCCAGATGACACTAGTCGGCCTAATTCGGATAGGGCGTAACGGGCCTTGGGTTAGCGGGCTGTAAATGGGCTATATTCGAACGGGCCGTTGACAGGCTTTCCGTGGGCCGGCCTGCCAGCTTTTGACCAAGTCAAACGGGCCGGCCTTTTCACAGGAATGGGCCTCTCTTGGGCCGTGCCAGGTGTCGATGTATCATAGGCGCCTTCCGTCCAATGAGTGGTTGACATCTGTCCCAACGATGAGCCGACATGTGTTTTCTCCAGCCAATGATGATTTTACACGTGGAAATTTCCATTTGGTCGGGGCTGTTAACGGGTTATCGGATCCAAAACCCGACCAGATAGCTTAACGGCGTTCCGTTATGGTGGATGCCACGTGTTGGTCACCCTTGACGAAAGCACTTCTATGACGCGTGATTTATCGTCATGGAAGTGGACACTTCCATGATGATAATTTTGGTAATGTCATGGAACACTTCTACGACAGCACATGTATGACTATCTTGATTCTGTCATAAATTTGTCATGGATGTACATGCATGAAAAATAAAGCGACCTACTGTGACAAACACGTATCATCACAGAAGTGATTTTTTTGTAGTCACAGAAGGTTGCGGCGGTGGAATTAGGTTTTCGTGGTGCTCCTGGATGTTTGGGGGGTACATGGATATATATAGGAGGAAGAAGTACGTTGGTGGAGCAATGGAGGGCCCACGAGGGTAGAGGGCATGCCCAGGGGGGTAGGTGTTCCCCCATGCCTCGTGCCTTCCTCCCTTGTTTCTTGACACCCAATCCAAGTCTCGTGGATCACGTTTGTTGAGAAAATCATGTTCCCGAAGGTTTCATTCCGTTTGGACTCCGTTTGATATTCCTTTTCTTCGAAACCCTAAAATAGGCAAAAAAATAGCAATTTGGGCTGGGCCTCCGGTTAGTAGGTTAGTCCCAAAAATGATATAAAAGTGTAAAATAAAGCCCATTGACATCCAAAATAGATAATATAATAGCATGGAGCAATAAAAAAATTATAGATACGTTGGAGACGTATCAGGCGTCGCCCCCTCCCCAAGTCTAATTCGGACTCCTCCCTTGGGGAGGGGGCACCACCCCTTGTGGGCTGGCCTGCCTCCCTCCTATGGCCCGTATGGCCCATGTCTTCCCCCCCCGGGGGGGGGGGGTTCCAGTAACCCCACGGTACTCCGATACGTACCTAATACATTCCGAAACACTTCCGGTGTCCGAATACTATCATCCAATATATCAATCTTCACCTGTCGACTATTTCAAGACTCCTCGTCCTATCCATGATCTCATCTGGGACTCTAAACAATCTTTGTCCACCAAATCACATAACTCATAATACAAATCATCATTGAACGTTAAGCATGCGGACCCTACGGGTTCGAGAACTATGTAGACATGACCAAGACACCTCTCTGGTTAATAATGAATAGCGGAACCTAGATGCTCATATTGGTCCCTACATATTCTACGATGATCTTTATCGGTCAAACCGTAATGACAACATATGCCATTCCCTTTGTCATTGGTATGTTACTTTCCCGAGGTTCGATCGTCAGTATCTTCATACCTCGTTTAATCGCGTTACCGGCAAGTCTCTTTACTCGTTCCATAATGCATCATCATGCAACTAACGCATTAGTCACATTCCTTGCAAGGCTTATCATGATGTGCATTACCGAGAGGACCCAGAGATACCTCTCCGATACTCAAAGTGACAAATCCTAATCTCGATCAATGCCACCCCAACAAACACCTTTGGAGATACCTGAAGAGCATCTTTACAATCACCCAGTTACATTGTGATGTTTGATAGCACACAAGTCATTCCTCCGGTATTCGGGAGTTGCATAATCTCATAGTCAAAGGAATATGTATAAGTCATGAAGAAAGCAATAGCAATAAAACTAAACGATCATTATGCTAAGATAACAGATGGGTCTTGTCCATCACATCATTATGTAATGATGTGATCCCGTTCATCAAATGACAACTTATGTCTATGGTTAGGAAACTCAACCATCTTGGGTTAATGAGCTAGTATAGTAGAGGCTTACTAGGGACACTGTGTTTTGTCTATGTATCCACACATGTATCAACTTTCCAGTTAATACAATTCTAGCATGAATAATAAACATTTATCATGATATAAGGAAATATAAGTAACAAGTTTATTATTGCCTCTAGAGCATATTTCCTTCAGTCTCCCACTTGCACTAGAGTCAATAATCTAGATTACATTGTAATGATTCTAACACCCATGGAGTCTTGGTGCTGATCATGTTTTGCTCATGGAAGAGGCTTAGTCAACGGGTCTGCCACATTCAGATCCGTATGTATTTTGCAAATCTCTATGTCTCCTTCCTTGACTTGATCACGGATGGAGTTGAAGCATCTCTTGATGTGTTTGGTTCTCTTGTGAAATATGGATTCCTTCGCTAAGGTAATTGCTCCAGTATTGTCACAAAAGATTTTCATTGGACCCGATGACTAGGTACTACACCTAGATCGGATATGAACTCCTTCATCCAGACTCCTTCATTTGCTGCTTCCGAAGCAGCTATGTACTCCGCTTCACACGTAGATCCTGCCACGACTCTTTGCTTGGAACTGCACCAACTGACAACTCCACTATTCAATATAAATACGTATCCAGTTTTTGACTTAGAGTCATTCGGATCAGTGTCAAAGCTAGCATCAACGTAACCATTACGACGAGATCTCTATCACCTCCATAAACGAGAAACATATCCTTAGTCCTTTTTAGGTACTCCAGGATGTTCTTGATCGCTATCCAGTCATCCACTCCTAGATTACTTTGGTACCTCCCTGCTAGACTTATAGCAAGGCACACATTAGGTCTGGCACACAACATTGCATACATGATAGAACCTATGGCCGAGGCATAGGGAATGCCTTTCATTTTCTCTCTATTTTCTACAGTGGTCGGGCATTGATTCTGACTCAACTTCAGACCTTGTAACACAGGCAAGAACCCTTTCTTTGATTGATCCATTTTGAACTTCTTCAAAAATTTATCAAGGTACGTGTTTTGTGAAAGTCCAATTAAGCATCTTGATCTATCTCTATAGATCTTGATGCCCAATATATATGTAGCTTCACCAAGGTCTTTCATTGAAAAACTCTTATTCAAGTAACCTTTTATGCTATCCAAAAATTCTATATCACTTCCAATCAACAATATGTCCTCCACATATAATATTAGAAATGATACAGAGCTCCCACTCACTTCCCTGGAATACAGGCTTCTCCAAAAGTCTGTATAAAACCATATGCTTTGATCACACTATCAAAGCGTATATTCCAACTCCGAGATGCTTGCACGAATCCATAAATGGATCACTAGAGCTTGCACACTTTGTTAGCACCTTTAGGATCGACAAAACCTTCTAGTTGCATCATATACAACTCTTCTTTGAGAAATCCATTAAGGAATGCAGTTTTGACGTCCATTTGCCAGATTTCATAATCATGAAATGTGGCAATAGCTAACATGATTTGGACAGACTTAAGCATCGCTACAGGTGAGACAGTCTCATTGTAGTCAACTCCTTGAACTTGTCGAAAGCCTTTCGCAACAAGTCGAGCTTTGTAGACAGTAACATTACCATCAGTGTCAGTCTTCTTCTTGAAGATCCATTTATTCTCTATGGCTTGCCGATCATTGGGCAAGTCAACCAAAGTCCACACTTTGTTCTCATACATGGATCCCATCTCAGATTTCATGGCCTCAAACCATTTCGCGGAATCTGGGCTCATCATCGCTTCCTCATAGTTCGTAGGTTCGTCATGGTCTAGTAACATGATTTCCAAAATAGGATTACCATACCACTCTGGTGCAGAACATACTCTGGTTGACCTACGAGGTTCGGTAGTAACTTGATCTGAAGTTTCATGATCATCATCATTAACTTCCGCACTAGTTGGTGTTGGAATCACGGGAACGGTTTTCTGTGATGAGATACTTTCCAATTCGAGAGAAGGTACAATTACCTCATCAAGTTCTACTTTCCTCCCACTCACTTCTTTTGAGAGAAACTCCTTCTCTAGAAAGGATCTATTCTTAGCAACAAAGATATTTCCTTTGGATCTGTGATAGAAGGTGTACCCAATAGTTTCTTTTGGGTATCCTCTGCAGCTTTGAGCATAGCGAAGAGCTTGGGAATTGTCTTATCCATCCGCATATTATAGTTCATCACGAAGCCTTTGTAGCTTGGTGGCAGTGACTGAAGAACTCTGTCAATAACACTATCATCCGGAAGATTAACTCCCAGCTGAGTCAAGTGGTTATGGTACCCAGACATTTTGAGTACGTGTTCACTGACAGAACTATTCTCCTCCATCTTGCAGCTATAGAACTTATTGGAGACTTCACATCTCTCAACTAGGGCATATTCTTGAAACATTAACTTCAACTCTTGGAACATCTCATATGGTCCATGACATTCAAAACGTCTTCGAAGTCCTGATTCTAAGCCGTAGAGCTTGGCACACTGAACTATAGAGTAGTCATCAGACCGTGTCTGCCAGACATTCAAAGCGTCTACATTAGCGGGAGGGGGCTTGTCACCTAGAGGTGCATCAAGGACATAATTCTTCTGTGCATCAATGAGGATAATCCTCAAGTTACGGACCCAGTCCGTGTAGTTGCTACCATCATCTTTCAACTTAGCTTTCTCTAGGAACGCATTAAAATTCAAGGGAATGGTAGCACGTGCCATTGATCTACAACATAGATATGGAAAAACTATCAGGACTAAGTTCATGATAAATTAAGTTCAATTAATCATATTACTTAAGAACTCCCACTTAGATAGACATCCCTCGAGTCATCTAAATGATCAGGTGATCCATATCAACTAAACCATGTCCGATCATCACGTGAGATGGAGTAGTTTTCAATGCCGAACATCTCTATGTTGATCATATCTACTGTATGATTCACGTTTGACCTTTCGGTCTCCAGTCTTTTGAGGCCATGTCTGTACATGCTAGGTCCGTCAAGTTTAACCTGAGTATTTTGCACATGAAAAACTATCTTGCACCCATTGTATGTGAACGTAGAGTTTATCGCACCCGATCATCATGTGGTGTCTGGGCACGACGAACTATCACAATGGTGCATACTTAGGGAGAACACTTATACCTTGAAATTTTTAGTAAGAGGTCATCTTAGAATGCTACCGCCGTACTAAGCAAAATAAGATGCATAAAAGATAAACATCACATGCAATCAAAATATGTGACATGATATGACCATCATCATCTTGTTCCTTGGATCTCCATCTCCAAAGCACCGTCATGATTTCCATCGTCACTGGCTTGACACCTTGATGTCCATCGTAGCGCCATTGTTGTTTCATCAACTATTGCTTCTACAACTATCGCTAACGCATAGTGATAAAGTAAAGCAATTACATGGCGATTGCATTTCATACAATAAAGCGACAACCATAAGGCTCCTGCCAGTTGCCGATAACTTTTACAAAGCATGATCATCTCATACAATAATGTGTATCACATCATGTCTTGACCATATCACATCACAACATGCCCTGCAAAAAACAAGTTAGACGTCCTCTACTTTGTTGTTGCAAGTTTTACGTGGCTGCTATGGGCTTCTAGTAAGAATTGTTCTTACCTACGCATCAAAACCACAACGATGTTTCGTCAAGTTTTCTATTTTGACCTTCAACAAGGTGTCACAGCCCTAGAGTTTGTTTGCAATTAGTTTCATAAGCCTCATGCATCATGTCTAAATTCTGAAAGTTGAATTGGGGAAAGCTGAAAGCCTCAGACATCATTTCAAAAAAAAAGATCAACATTAAAAATTGCTTCAAATAACCCAATAAAATGTTCCTGTTAAGCTATAAAAATATTGGCAAGAGGTAAAATTCAAACCAATATTTTTGGATTCACAGAAATATTTATTCTGGGCATTTGAATTAAATCAATAGCTATTTGAATTTGATTTATATTTACTATTAAATAAATATAGGTCCAATAATTCTGAAATATTTTTGTGGAGCTTTGGTTTAATTCCTTTAGCTTCTAAAAATATTTCCAGAAGCAACAAAATTGATTTGGCTTCAAAACCAAATTCAAAACAAACCTGCAAATTAGAAAACAGAATAAAATTAGAAAAAAAGAGAGAGAGTAGGCCACTGGGCCACTTACCTGGTCCTACCTGGCCCAGCGCCAGGCCACCAGCGGCCCAGCCCACCAGGGCTCCTCCCTGTCGTCTTCCCCCTCGCCAGGAGAACGAGCGCGTGGCCGGCATGCGCGATCACGCGTCCGGCCACCTCCTGCTTGCTTGCCGCTGCTGGAGTCGTCCCCGAGCGCCACACACTTCCCCTCGACCGCCTGCACCTCTCCTCTCTCCCCCTCGAGCACTCTCCCCTCCCCTGTCTTGCTCTCTTCCCCACCACCGAGCGCGCCCATCGCCGCCGCTCGCTGCCACCGCGTCCACAGCCACCCCCTCGCTCCCTCTCCGCATCCCTGGGCTCCGCCCTGACCCCGTGGAGCTACACACCCGAAGCACGCGACCAGAGGAGGCCCCAGTCGACCCGAGCGTCGTCGTCTTCATCTCCGGTGCCCGGAGATCGCCGTCGTCAATTCGCCGTTGCAGAAGCTTCCCCGAGCCCGATGAGCTACTCATCGACCTCACTGTGAGCTCCCGCATCGAAAACCCCTCTCTCCCGAGCTCGTTACGCCCTGTAGCCATCGCCCCCTCGATGACCGAACTGCGGCGCCGCCCGAGCTCGCCGGCGACGAGGCACCGGTGACCAAATGGTCCCGTGCATATGCCCGTTGGCCTTGCGAGTTCTTGTAGAGCCCGTAGGTACTAATTGCTAGCTTCCCCGCGTGCTGCGTCGTCGGTTTCGTCGACGTCCGAGCTCCGGTCGCCGCTGACCTCGACACCGTCGTCGTTTCCGGCCGCCCCAGCAGGTGCCGCTTGCACCGTTGGATGCGCGCGTTCTCCAGCAACGCGTAGATGCCCTCCGCCGCGGGTTTGGTTGCCCGTGGGAGAAACCCGAGCCTTTCCGCCGTCACTGACCTCGCCGGCGACTAACTCCGGCTGTGCCGACGTGGCACAACCATTAGCAGCTAATTGCGGTATTAATTAACCTCCGGTGAAACTGACAGCCGGGCCCCACATCCTAACTAACTGGCTAACTAAACTAGATTAAGTTTAATCTAATTACCCTGGACCCACGCGTCAGCATTGACTGTGCTGACGTGTTAGTTGACTGTCCCCACATGTCATGTTGACTTTGCTGACGCGGGCGTTGACCAGACCCACCTGACAGTGTCACTAACCAGCCCCAGTCACTGACCAATGGACCCCACTGGTTAGGTTTGACCTGGAGGCGCCCCGTTGACCGCTGACGTCATAGTGACGCAGTGCTGACGCAATAAACTATTTTCTGGGTTTAATTTAAATCAGGAATTTCCAGAAAATACCCAAAACTTCTAAAAATCAACCGTAACTCCAAATGAAATAAATTATATATGAAAAATTATCAGAAAAATTCAAGGAATCCATCTGTATCATTTTCATGCATGTTTGAACAATGTTTGTCCTCTGTTTTGGACAAAACAAATAAAGGGCATTTAAATAATCATATATGGGGTTGGAATTTGAATCTTGCACTCAAACCAACTTCATTTAAATCATAGCTAGTTGCATTAGCTCAAACCACAACATATTGACATGTCATGATCATGCATCATACTGTGCATTGCATTGATTGTATTTCTTTCTCTGTTGCCGGTATTTGTCCCCTCTCGATAGACGTTGTACCGACGATGTGATCGTTGACACTGATGAAGACCCAATGATATCTTCAGAAGTGCCAAGCAAGCACAACCCCCTTGTTCATTCCGATACAAGCCCACTCTCTCGCTCCTGCTCTCTTTTACTGCATTAGGACAACAACGATTCATCTGTTACTTGTTGCGGTAGTTGAACCCCTTATCCTCTGCATGACCTGTCATTGCCACAGTAAATAGATGAAACCCACTAGCATGAGTAGGAATTGTTTGAGCCCTGATGTGCCTACTCATTCATGCTTGTTTGTCATGCCTGCTACTGCTTAGAGTTGAGTCAGGTCCGATTCATCGGGGATGAATCGGAGGTGTGTAAACATGTCCTACTGTTGAGAGCTAAGTGTGTGAACACGATTTGGTAAAGGTAGCGGTGAGAGGCCATGTAGGAGTACATGGTGGGTTGTCTCATTGCAGCCGTCCTCAGGAACTGAGTTCTGTGTCTGTGATCCATGAACAGTTACTACCACGCATTGGGCCCGAAACCAATGGCCCCTCTCGGCTTCTTAATCACCCTAGTACTCTGTCCAGGAGTTGCAACTAGTTTCTGGTGTTTGTAGGATATGTGTTGGCGGCCGTGCGTAGCGCTGACCCTAGGGGTGGGCTATGTTGCGGTAGATACACTGTGGCACGGTGTACCGGGCGCCCGTTTGGTGTCTCGGGAACCCTGCACACATCGTTTGGGGCTGTGAGCGAAACTCCGGCCGGATCTCCTCGCGGATGGAACCCGAATAGGCGATAAACCTGGACTAGAGACTTAAGTGTTTAGGTAGGCCGTGGCCGACACCCTCGCCCGGTTTCCGCTTGAAGGTTGCCGAGGTACATGACGTGTACAGGGCTATAAGTGGTGAGAGCGTGTGTGAAGAAGTACACCCCTATAGGGTTATCAATATCTATTCGAATAGCCGAATTCCTCAGATATGGAAACTTGGACCCCTTGCATAGTTCATAGGCAAGTGAAAGTGGATACTCTAAAACTCGCAAGATAAGTGTGAGTACTATGGATGGCCTTCTCGTAGGGAGACGAGAGCGGATCCATAGTGGTGTATTGAATGGTGAATATGTGGACTCGTGTGCGCCACCTCAAAAGAGTTGCTTGCAATCGTAGTTCAGGTTAGCCCCAGAGTCAAAGCTGGCTTGCTGCAGTTAAACTCCACCACCCCCCCTTGTTGATACCGATGCATATGTAGTTTAGTTCTGATGTAAGTCTTGCTGAGTACCTTTGTACTCATGTTTTCTTAATTTATGTTTTGCAGAGAGACTTCAGTCTCGCTAGTAGTCCGCGTGGACTTCGACGTTTAGGTTGATACCTCAGCTACGATCTTGTGCCCTCGGCAGGATCTGGTAGATAGTCAGGCTTCTCAGCCTTTTTCATTTGTAGTTGTCTGTACTCAGACATGTTAAGCTTCCGCATGTGCTTTGCATTGTATGCTATGATTGTTGGGTCATGAGACCCATGTTTGTAATATCTGGCTCTTCGGAGCCTAATGAATTAACACTTGAGTTGTAGAGTTATGTTGTGATGCCATGTTGTATTCACACATATCGAGCGTATTGTGTGTATGATTGAAATGCTTGGTATGTGTGGGATCCGACTATCTAGTTGTTTATCCTTGGCAGCCTATCATATGGGGAAATGTAGTCTAGTGCTTTTGAGCGATAGTAGTCCGCTACAGCCCGGATCACCGGAGTCCTACTAGCCCAGCACTACTGCTCAGGACACTTGACTGGCCGGCATGTGTTTCACTTCGTTCCTATGTCTGTCCCTTCGGGGAAATGTCACGCGGTGACATCCGGAGTCCTGCCTAGCCTGCTACAGCCCGGGTCACCGGAGTCCTGTTAGCCCAGTGCTACAGCCCGGATTCACGCGCTGTTGACCGACATGCTCGAGGTTGATTCATGTATGCCTGTCCCCATGGGTTAGTGCCGCTTTGGGTTCACGACTAGCCATGTCGGCCTGGGTTCTTTGTCATATGGATGCTAGCTACACTATCATATACGTGAGCCAAAAGGCGCAAACGGTCCCGGGCCAGGTAAGGTGGCACCCGTGGAAATACCGTGTGTGAGGCCACAAAGTGATATGATGTGTTACATGCTAGATCGGTGTGACCTAGGATCGGGGTCCCGACACAAGGACCGACCGTAGTAAAATTTGATTCAACTAAAGTTGGAGAAACATGCACCCGCCAGCCACCTTTATGCAAAACAAGTTGCATGTCTGTCGGTGGAACCGTTCTCATGAACGTGGTCACGTAAGGTTGGTCTGGGCCGCTTCATCCAACAATACCGTCGAATCAAAATAAGACATTGGTGGTAAGTAGTATGACTATCATCACCCACAACTCTTTGTCTTCTACTCATGCATATCATCTACCCATAGACCTGGCTCAGATGCCACTGTTGGGGAACGTAGCATGCAATTTCAAAAAAATTCCAATGATCATGCAGGATCTATCTCAGAGATGCATAGCAATGAGAGGGGGAGAGTGTGTCCACGTACCCTCATAGACCGAAAACGGAAGCGTTAGCATAACGCGGTTGATGTAGTCGAACGTCTTCTCGATTCAACCGATCAAGCACCGAACGTACAACACCTCTGAGTTCTACACACGTTTAGCTTGATGACGTCCAATGGGCTCTTGATCTAGCAAAGTTCGAGGGAGAGTTTCATCAGCACGACGGTGTGGTGACGGTGATGGTGAAGTGATCCATGCAGGGCTTCGCCTAAGGACTACGACAATATGACCGGAGGAGTAAACAGTGGAGGGGGGCGCCGCACACGGATAGGAACAACTGATGTGTCTTAGAGGTGCCCCCTGCCCCTATATATAAAGGATGGAGAGGGGAGGAGGCTGGCCTTAGGGCGCCACAAGTGGGAGGAGTCCCATTTGGGCTCCTAGTCCAATACGGCCCCCTTCCTTTTATTAGAGGGGGAAATGGGGAGGGAGAGGGAGAAGGAGATGGAAAGGGGGGCACTGCCCCCTCCCCTAGTCCAATTCGGACTCCTCCCTTGGGGGGTGGGCACCCCTTGTGGACTGGCCTCCCTCCCTCATATGGCCCATATCTTCCCCCGGGGGGTTCCGGTAACCCCCCGGTACTCCGATACGTACCTGATACATTCCGGAACACTTCCGGTGTCCGAATACTATCATCCAATATATCAATCTTTACCTCTCGGCCATTTCGAGACTCCTCACACTAGTAGAAAACAGGGCTATGGTCCAGGCCGCATCAGCCCATTAGTCCCGGTTCAGTCTAGAACCGGGACCAATGTGGGCATTGGTCCCAGTTCGTGAGCCTAGGGGGCCGGCCGGGCCACGTGGGCCATTGGTCCCGGTTCATCTGGACCTTTTGGTCCCGGTTGGTGGGATGAACCGTGACCAATGGGCCTCACTCCTGGCCCACCACCATTGGTCCCGGTTGGTGGCTTGAACCGGGACCAAAGGCTCCCCTTTAGTCCCGGCTCATGCCACCAACCGGGACCAATGAGGTGTCTATATATACCCCCCTCGCGTAAGAGCAGAGCACCCCAGTGCTCTATTTTTTTGGCCGAGGGGGAGAGGGGTTTGTGGTGCTCTAGCTCACCTCCTATGCACATGAGGTGTTCGATGGAATGCCCAAGCCACACTACTTAAGCTTTCTCCTCTCGAAGCTCGACCTCCAAGCTCTATTTCCCTCGAGATTTGTCTAGATTTAGCGGTCCGTCACGCCCCGTCCCCATCTTCACCGCCGTCGATCACCCGCGCCGATCTCATCACCGACACCACCGTGGTGAGCCTCTTGTTCTTATCTTCTTTCTGAAAGGAAAAATATTCTTACTTGTATGCTTAGATAGATACTTGTATCATTTTCTTACATTTTTATTGCATCTTATATAGTGCGATGGTTTTGGTATCTGCCCCCGTCGGCCCTCGTCCTATCTATGATTCGGATTTGGTATGTATATTATCTTTATAACTATTGGTTCATTTATTGTTTATGAAAATTATGCCGACCAACGTGACATAGATTTTATTTATCTAGGATGTATGTGAATCAGAAATGCCAACCGACCTTGTTGAGAGGTTAAATTTAGTTGAAGAAGAAAACAATTTGTTGAAGGAAAAAATAAAAAAAATTGAGGAGGAGAAGATGATATTGGAGTTGCATGTTGCGGATGTCGTCGATGATCACAAGATCAAGATGGATGCAATGCGCTTGAAGATTAGAAAGATTAGAAAATATGCCATTCATACCGAGGCTTGGTATCATTATGCCGTTGGATCAATTGTTACATTGGTTGCAATTATGATCGCATTTGTTTTCGCATTGAAATGTTTTACATAGTTTCAATGTATGGTTTAATTAATTAGATGCTCTGGAGAGCTATATGTTATTAGATGAGAACTATGTATGCACTTTGGTTTTAATGTGATGATGAACTTCTATTAATTTGGACACTTAATTATATATAATGCACGCAGATGAACCGGCAATGGTTGTACGGTGACAGACACACCCGCGAGTACATTAAGGGCATGCATGAGTTTCTCGATGCGGCTGAGGAAAACAAGCAGAATGGTTTTATGTGTTGTCCATGCACTGAATGTGGGAATACGAGGTCTTACTCTAACCGGAAAATCCTTCACTCCCACCTACTTTACAAGGGTTTCATGCCACACTATAATGTTTGGACGAGGCACGGAGAAATAGGGGTTATGATGGAAGACGAAGAAGAAGAAGAGTACGATGACAACTATGTGCCCCCCGAATACGGTGATGCTGCAACGGGGGGAGCTGGTGAAGATCAAGAGGAACCAGACGATGTGCCCAATGATGCTGCCACGGGTGAAGCTACTGAAGATCAAGAGGAGCCAGACGATGTGCCCAATGATGATGATCTCCGCCGGGTCATTGTCGATGCAAGGACGCAATGCATTAGTCAAAAGGAGAGGCTGAAGTTCGATCGCATGTTAGAGGATCACAAAAAAGGGTTATACCCCAATTGCGAAGATGGCAACACAAAGCTCGGTACCGTACTGGAATTGCTGCAGTGGAAGGCAGAGAATGCTGTGGCTGACAAAGGATTTGAGAAGCTACTGAAAATATTGAAGAAGAAGCTTCCAAAGGATAACGAATTGCCCGACAGTACATACGCAGCAAAGAAGGTCGTATTCCCTCTAGGATTGGAGGTGGAGAAGATACATGCATGCCCTAATGACTGCATCCTCTACCGCGATGCATACAAGGATCTGAACGCATGCCCGGTATGCGGTGCGTTGCGGTATAAGATCAGACGAGATGACCCCGGTGATGTTGACGGCGAGCCTCTCAGGAAGAGGGTTCCTGCGAAGGTGATGTGGTATGCTCCTATAATACCACGGTTGAAACGTCTGTTCAGAAACGAAGAGCATGCCAAGTTGATGCGATGGCATAGTGAGAACCGAAAGAAAGATGGGAAGTTGAGAGCACCCGCTGACGGGTCGCAGTGGAGAAAAATCGAGAGAAAGTACTGGGATGAGTTTGCAAAGGACCCAAGGAATGTATGGTTTGCTTTAAGCGCGGATGGCATTAATCCTTTCGGGGAGCAGAGCAGCAATCACAGCACCTGGCCCGTGACTCTATGTATGTATAACCTTCCTCCTTGGATGTGCATGAAGCGGAAGTTCATTATGATGCCAGTTCTCATCCAAGGCCCTAAGCAACCCGGCAACGAAATTGATGTGTACCTAAGGCCATTAGTTGAAGAACTTTTACAGCTGTGGAATGGAAACGGTGTACGTACGTGGGATGAGCACAGACAGGAGGAATTTAACCTTAAGGCATTGCTGTTTGTGACCATCAATGATTGGCCCGCTCTCAGTAACCTTTCAGGACAGACAAACAAAGGATACCACGCATGCACGCACTGTTTAGATGACACTGAAAGTATATACCTGGACAAATGCAGGAAGAATGTGTACCTGGGCCATCATCGATTTCTTCCGACCAACCATCAATGTCGAAAGAAAGGCAAGCATTTCAAAGGCGAGGCAGATCACCGGAAGAAGCCCGCCATGCGCACCGGTGATCACGTGCTTGCTATGGTCAATGATTTACACTACGTAATCTTTGGAAAGGGTCCCGGTGGACTAGCTGTTCCGAATGACGCTGAGGGACACGCACCCATGTGGAAGAAGAAATCTATATTTTGGGACCTACCCTACTGGAAAGACCTAGAGGTCCGCTCCTCAATCGACGTGATGCACGTGACGAAGAACCTTTGCGTGAACCTGCTAGGATTCTTGGGCGTGTATGGGAAGAAAAAAGATACACCTGAGGCACGGGAGGACCTGCAACATTTGCACGAAAAAGACGGCATGCCTCCGAAGCAGTATAAAGGTCCTGCCAGCTACGCTCTTACGAAAGAAGAGAAAGAAATCTTCTTTGAATGCCTGCTCAGTATGAAGGTCACGACTTGCTTCTCGTCGAATATAAAGGGAATAATAAATATGCCAGAGAAAAAGTTTTAGAACCTAAAGTCTCATGACTGCCACGTGATTATGACGCAACTGCTTCCGGTTGCATTGAGGGGGCTTCTACCGGAAAACGTCCGATTAGCCATTGTGAAGCTATGTGCATTCCTCAATGCTATCTTTCAGAAGGTGATCGATCCAGAAATTGTACCAAGGCTAAGGAGTGATGTGGCGCAATGTCTTGTCAGTTTCGAGCTGGTGTTCCCACCATCCTTCTTCAATATCATGACGCACGTCCTAGTTCATCTAGTCGACGAGATTGTCATCCTGGGGCCCGTATTTCTACACAATATGTTCCCCTTTGAGAGGTTCATGGGAGTCCTAAAGAAATATGTCTGTAACCGCGCTAGGCCAGAAGGAAGCATCTCCATGGGCCATCAAACAGAGGATGTTATCGGGTTTTGTGTTGACTTCATTCCTGGCCTTAACAAGATAGGTCTCCCTAAATCACGGTATGAGGGGAGGCTGACTGGAAAAGGCACTCTTGGAAGAGACTCAATAATATGCAGGGACGGATATTCTTGGTCTCAAGCACACTACACAGTTCTACAGAACTCTACCTTGGTGACCCCGTATGTCGATGAACACAAGAACAGTCTGCGCTCCAAACACCCGAAGCAATGCGACGACTGGATTACATGTGAACACATCAGGACTTTCAGCTGTTGGTTGGAAACACGTCTCAGAGGTGACAACACTGTTTGTGATGAGTTGTACTTGTTGTCCAGGGGACCATCTTTGACTGTATTGACTTACAAAGGATACGAGATAAATGGGAATACATTTTACACGACCGCCCAAGATCAAAAGGGCACCAACCAAAACAGCGGTGTCCGCTTTGATGCAGCAACCGAGAGCGGAAAGGATACATATTATGGTTACATAGTGGACATATGGGAACTTGACTACGGACCTGATTTTAAGGTCCCTTTGTTTAAGTGCAAATGGGTCAATCTGTTAGGCGACGGGGTACAGGTAGACCCACAGTACGGAATGACAACTGTGGATCTGAAAAATCTTGGGTACACTGACGAACCGTTCGTCCTAGCCAATGATGTGGCACAGGTTATCTATGTGAAGGACATGTCTACCAAACCGAGAAAAAGAAAAGATAAGGAAGCAAATACATCATACGATGAGCCAAAGCGCCACATAGTTCTTTCGGGAAAAAGGGACATCCTGGGAGTGGACGGCAAGACAGACATGTCTGAAGATTATGAAAAGTTTCATGAAATTCCTCCCTTCAATGTCAAGGCTGACCCAAGCATCCTGATAAACAATGAAGATTATCCATGGTTACGGCGCAATAAGCAAATGACACAAGCGAAGAAAAAGTGAAGACTTTCTCCCGCAATAAGCAAATGCTATGTGGGTGAAATTATGATACCATCCCAACTTTCAACTTTTTCAGAGTTCATTTGAAATGCTTTCATGTCTTATGGTTTGAAACTTTGATACTTTGAAAGTGATTGTCCATTTTGTACACGAAGTGCATCAAGTTTTTGTCGTAACCCTCTCTACTTTTTGGAACATGCTATGTGGGTGAAATGATGATACCATGCCAACTTTCAACCTTTTCAGAGTTCATTTTGAAATGCTTTCCAATTTCAGAGTCATTTAGCTCAAAGAATGAATTAATAGCAAACAGAATGAACTACAAAAATTTTATGAAAATAAAAACAATCAATTAAAATATTATGTTATGATCAACTAAAATAAAACTATAATATTCCTCAATAGCAAAAAGAATATAATTTGTGTGACCTAAAATCAAACTATAATATTCTAAAATAAAACTATAACATTCTAATTTTATAGTAAAGTTATTCATAAACTAGTGATTCACACAAATTTTTAAAAATTCAAATTTAAACTATTTAAAATTTAAAACTAATGGCACTAACAGAAAGTTTATAATTTTTGTGACCTAAAAGCAAAAAGAAATCACTAAAAAACTGTAAGTATTTAGTTGTAAGTAGAAATAAAAAATAAATAGAAAAAAAATTGTAATTTTATAGTAAAGTTATTCATAAACTAGTGATTCACACAAATTTTTAAAAATTCAAATTTAAACTATTTAAAATTTAAAACTAATGGCACTAACAGAAAGTTTATAATTTTTGTGACCTAAAAGCAAAAAGAAATCACTAAAAAACGGTAAGTATTTATTTGTAAGTAGAAATATAAAATAAATAGAAAATAAATTCTAATTTTATAGTAAAGTTATTCATAAACTAGTGATTCACACAAATTTTTAAAAATTCAAATTTAAACTATTTAAAATTTAAAACTAATGGCACTAACAGAAAGTTTATAATTTTTGTGACCTAAAAGCAAAAAGAAATCACTAAAAAACTGGAAGTATTTAGTTTTAAGTAGAAATAAAAAAATAAAAAACCAAAAAAATGTAGAAATAAAAAAGAAAAAACCAAAAAAAAATGCCACCTACTGGGCCTCCACGGCCTGAATACGACTAGAAACCCTACATGGGCCAGGATTCAGGCCCGCAGAGGCCCAATAGGCCCACAGGCAGTAGCAGGTTTAGGCCCGAAAGCCTGCATTAGAGAGGAGCTCGCACGGGGAATCAGAGCAGCGCTTATAAACCAGTATCGGCGCCCTTCAGCTAGCGATGTGGGACTAAACTTTTGGGCGCGGGGCAGCACAAGCCTTTGGTCCCGGTTGGTGGCACCAACCGGGACTAAAGGGTTCATTGGTCACGGTTCGTGGCACCAACCGTGACCAATGCCCCCCTTTAGTCCCGGTTTGTGCCACCAACCGGGACCAAAGGCCGCTGCTTCCCGCCCTTTGGGCTGCCGAAAATTGGGCTTTGGTCCCGGTTCGTGGCACCAACCGGGACCAAAGGGGGGCATTGGTTACGGTTCGTGCCACGAACCGGGACCATTGCTCTGGCTATATAAGCCAACACTTGCGAATTTTTCACAAACTGCTCCATTCCCCATCGCCGACGCTGCCAGGCTGCTCGTCCTCCTCGTCGCCGTTGCCGCGCCCTGCCCCGTCGTCGTCGCCGTCGCCGCGCCCCGAGCCCCGCCTCCTCGATCGTCCTCCTCGTCGCCGTCGTCCGCCCTGCCCCGAGCCCCGCCTCCTCGATCGTCCCCGTCGCCGCCGTGTGCCGCCCCGAGCCCGCGGCCGTCCCCGTCGCCGTGTGCCACCCCGCCCCCATCGCCTTCGCCCTCGTCCCTGCCCCGACGCGCACCGCCCCGTCCCGCCCTCGTCGTCGCCCGCGCCGGCCCCTTGCCCGACGCCCGCCGCCCCGGCCCGCCGTCGCCGTTGCCCGCCGCCCCGTCACCATCCTCGCCGCCGACTCCGCGGTCCTCCTCTGGTCCGGCCGGCGCCCTAGCTAGAATTTTTTTCTGTTATATGCTTTTTTTTCATATATATGCTTGTTTTTATATATATATATGTATATATATGTTCTCTGTGTATATATCTATGTTCATGTATATATGCAAAAAATAGTTTTTTAGAAAAATTAGGATTTTTTTCTGTTCATAGATTTTTTTCATATATATGCTTGTTTTTTATATATATGTATATATATGTTCTCTGTGTATATATCTATGTTCATGTATATATGCAAAAAATAGTTCTTTAGAAAAATTAGGATTTTTTCTGTTCATAGATTTTTTTGGTGATATTAATTATTGTAAATATGAAAATGTTTGTATATTCATATGAACAAATGAATTAGAAGAGGGAGAAGAAGAGGGGGTCGAGAGGGGGTCCAGGGTCGCCGAGGGGTCGAGGGTCGTCGAACATGAGAGGAGGAAGAGGATAAAAAAAAGAAGAGGAATAAGAAAAGAAAAAAGAGGAGAAGAAAGAATAGAGGAGAAGATCTCCTCTATTGTTTCTTCTCCTCTTTTTTTTCTTCTTCTTCCTTTTTTTTATCGGGAACGAGGGTCGTCGAGGGTCACCGAGTGGTAGAGGAAGAAGAGGATAAAATAGAAGAGGAAGAAAAAAAAGAGAGGGGTCGACGGTCGCCTAGGGGTCGAGGGTCGAGAGGGGGTCTAGGGTCGCCGAGAGGGGAGACGAAGACGAGGAGAAATAAATAAGAAGATGAAAAAAGAAGAAAAAGAAGAGGAGAAGAAGAAAGGAATAGAGGAGAAGAAGAGAAAAATAGAATATATATATTCTATTTTCTCTTTTCTCCTCTATTCCTTTCTTCTTCTCCTCTTTTTCTTCTTCTTTTTTTTCTTCGACACGTGGGGGGGCGGTCGAGAACGCCGGACATTCATGAGAGAGGCGAGGAAGAAGGGGAAGAAGAGGAGAGGAAGAAGAGGAGAGGTCAGGAACGGGGGTCGTCGAGAGGGTCGCCGAGCGGTAGAGGAGAAACCCTAAATAGAAAGTATCGTCGGTGTGAGATACATGTACCATCGGTGTCGGACACTACATCCACATCCCACAAGTGGCGCGGGCTTTGACGCCCACGTCACTTGTGGGACGTGGATGTAGTGTCCGACACCGAAGGCCACATGTATCTCACACCCACGATACTTGCTAGCTATTTTGGGTTTCCTTTGACACTAGGCAACCTCCCGACCCCTCGGCGATCCTCTCGAACATGAGAGGAAGATGAGGATCGTCTAGGGGTCGAGGGTTCCAGGGTCGTCGAGGGTTCGAGGGGTCGAGAGAGGTTTCCTAGTGTCAAAGTATTGAAGAAATCCATGCCTTCATCATTAGCCGGAAGTAACTAGGGCATGTTGGTACGAAGTTCTGCAAAGTTGTTCTGGAATGGAGTCCCGGATAGAATAATTCGCCTTTTGGTACGAATTCAACAAAGGCCTTCCAAATAGCGATATTCGGAAGGCTCTTTTTGAACTTTGTACCAAAAAGCGAATTATCCTATCTGGGACTCCGTTCCAGAACAACTTTGAAGAGCTTCGTACCATCATGTACATGTTACTTTCACCTAATGATGAAGACATGGTTTTGCTGAATCCTTTGACACTAGGCAACCTCCCGACCCCTCGGCGATCCTCTCGAACATGAGAGGAAGAAGAGGATCGTCGAGGGGTCGAGGGTTCCAGGGTCGCCGAGGGTTCCAGGGGTCGAGAGAGGTTTCCTAGTGTCAAAGTATTGAAGAAATCCATGCCTTCATCATTAGCCGGAAGTAACCAGGGCATGTTGGTACGAAGTTCTGCAAAGTTGTTCTGGAATGGAGTCCCGGATAGAATAATCCGCCTTTTGGTACCAATTCAGCAAAGGCCTTCCAAATAGCGATATTCGGAAGGCTCTTGCTGAACTTTGTACCAAAAAGCAAATTATCCTATCTGGGACTCCGTTCCAGAACAACTTTGAAGAGATTCGTACCATCATGCACATGTTACTTTCGCCTAATGATGAAGACATGGTTTTGTTGAATCCGTTGACACTAGGCAACCTCCCGACCCCTCGGCGATCCTCTCGAACATGAGAGGAAGAAGAGGGTCGTCTAGGGGTCGAGGGTTCCAGGGTTCGAGGGTTCTTCTTCCTCTTTTTTTATCGGGAACGAGGGTCGTCGAGGGACATATATAGACGTAGTGTCGTCGTTGTCGATATATACCCCCTCCCGATAGCTTACTATGATTAGGTAGCTAGTTCTATGTTTGGCACTAATATATCCATCTGTCATGTTTGAATAATAATTGCCATGTTGTAAATATTTGTAGAAACTATGGACACCGCCCTAGACGAAGCAACAAAAGAAGCGTTGTTGAGGGAGATAATCGCACAAGGAAGTGATGCCGTCTCGTACTATCTCAACGAAACCGATGGTCTGGAAGGAGAGGGTGAACAAGCTGGCTACGGTGACCTAATGCCGGTGCAAGAAGAAGAACACGAGGATGGCTCCAGTGACCCAATGCCGGTGCAAGAAGGAGACCGTGATGACGGCTCCGGTGACCAAACCGAGTCCGGCCAGGTATATATATTAGTTAAGCCTATGCTGACTAGCTGATTGATGCATTCATTGTTTTGGTATGTACACATATTAGTTAAGTCTTTGTTCTTTTGTCTAGCCCTCCGGATCGAGCACAACTTCGGTAAAGAGACGAGGCCCGAAGTAAAAGTTGAGCTCAGATGAAAAGCTTGAGATCACAGCAATCGCGCCCGACGGCCAACCTATTGAACCCCTCCGGACAAAGAGCGCATTTGTTGCTCAGTGCGGGGTTCTGGTTAGGGACAAGATCCCGATAAGCATCCAGCAATGGTTTAAGCCGGCTAAAGAAGACCTTGATGTGTCTTATGTCAATGATATGCAGAAAAATGATCTTTGGACTGAGCTAAAGTCAAATTTCACCCTACCGCCAGAGGATAATCCAGATAACCCAATTAAAGAGAAATTAATCAAGTCTTTTGCTCTGAAGAGGGTGGCAGATCTATTCAGGAGGTGGAAGAAAGAGCGGAATTGGTTTGTCAATAAAAAAAAGACACCAGAATTCAAGGGCAGATATGAGAAGATCAGAGATCACTAGCCCGCATTTGTGGCCCACAAGACATCGGAAAAGAGTAAGAAGATGTCTGCGACAAACAAGCAAAATGCTGCGAAGAAGAAGCTTCACCATCGCACGGGGTCAGGTGGCTACCTCGTAGCCCGGCCTAAGTGGTCCAAGGCTGAGAATGATCTGCTTAATAAAGGGATCAAACCAGAGACAATGAACTGGCCATACCGTTGCCGGACTTGGTTCTTCGGGGCTGGCGGAACCTTGGACCCTGAAATAGGGAAATGCATTTGGACGAACGAACAAATGGACATACCAGTCAGTAAGCTTAAGCAGTATATCGAAGCAGCGCAGGAAGGGATGTTCTTTCCAGACAGAGAGCACGGCGAGCTCACAATGGCCCTCAGGAATCCTGAGCACCCTGGACGGACACGAGGCACGCCAGGCTCCGTTCCGTGGAAGGTTGGGTTTCCGGACGCAGGCGGTTACAAATCCCATGAGAGGAGGAAAAAAGTGCAGCAGACCAAACTGCAGGCGCTGCACGCAAGGGTACAAGCGATAGAGGAACAAGAAGCAAATCGTAGCAAACGTACTGCCGAAGCCTCCCCCGAAGCTACCCCGCCATCTCAGCGCAGAAGCAGCGTGGCTTCCACCGAGCTGCTTCAGCCGGAGCATGCCTTGACGGCTCCTGCCAGCTATCCTGTGGATGCTATAACGGAGTCTCAAAATTGCCAACTTATGATGCAATGGATGAATTTGAAGGTCAAGGCGGCTGTTGGCTCTGTTTATCCTACTGAACCCAGCGCAACTTTTCACTGCCGGCCGATTCCAGAAGGATATGCTAGGGTGATGGTGGATGAGATAACGGAGGGATTTGAGGACCTCCAGCTTGACCACCCTACCGGTGAAGGGGAGACTCGGCTGGGGTCTGCTCTGAAGACTCCATGCCTATGGCGGAAGGACCTCATCAACCTTCCGAACTGGACGCCTCCGCCTCCTCCTCCTCATCCGGCGAGTCAGGGCACTCCGCCTCCTCCACCGCATCCTCCTCCGGCGAGCGACGATCAGGGCCCTCGGCCGGCTCCTTCTCCGGCGCGTGGCGGCACTCCGCCTCCTTCTCCGCCCGCGCCGACGCGCCCGAGCAACCAGCCTCCTCCTTCTCCGCCTCGTCAGCAAGGGCGGAAGAGACCTGCCGCCGCTCCAGCTGCTCCGGCGGGTCGTAGTCCTTCTCCTCCGCCTTAAGCAAGTAAAGAAGACAACCGCTTTGTCTGCTCGGTCGGCGTCTAGGAGTACAACCAGAGGCGGGAGGACATACATATTCGGTCCATCTCTGAAGACTCCAGAGAAGTTACCATACGAGAGGACCCAGGAGGAGAACGCCGAGATCGCGCGAGAAGAAGTGAGGAAATTCTTTGAAGGGGTGAAAGCAAAGAAACATCCACCTCCGGAGGAGAAGGTAGATCGGGTGAAAGTGAAGCGCACTCTGGCTGCCCTGACAAAACCACCGAAGTCTGATCCGCCGAAAGGAAACTATGACCGCATTATTGGAAAGGAATTTGCCGAAGCAGAGCAGTCGGGAAGTACTATCAGTGATCAAAGGCTGAAAGAACGACGAGCTGGGAAACAAATTGCCCAGCTCGGCAAACAAGCGAAGCAATCATGGCCCCCGCTCAAGGTGCCTAGCCACAACGTCGCTAATGATCCGAGGATGGTGCCTGGTTATAGCAATCTTGCAGATTACCTGCCCGACGAAGTACATTATGAACCCATGGAGATGCAGATACAAAGATACGAGTACGGGAAGCCTCTCATCAAAGATGAAGGATCTCTATCAACGATGATGCGAAGATTGCATGATTGGTACTTGAAAATCTGCAGAGACTCTGGGGGGAGGAGTACTTTGTATTTGAAAGTTAAAAAGGAGCATGACCTCGTTGGAATTGATCTGTTGCCTGTTCCATTTGAGGAGTTCTATCAGTTTTTCAATCAATTGGCCCTCGATAAAACAACGGTCGCCTGCTACTGTCTGTAAGTAGTACTACTTCTGTCATTAAGTTTCTCTATATAGCTTAGCTCTTTCATTGCATGTATTTATAATCATCCTCACTATATTATGCAGATTGAAGATCGTCGAATTGAAGAAAAGACAAGTCGGTGATATTGGGTTCATTAACACATATCTCATAGATGCAACTCAGGTTAAATTTCATGCCGCAGAAACCGAGGCCAACATGCTACAATCGTTGATAATAAATCAAAACAAAGATATAATACTCTTTCCTTACAACTTCAAGTGAGTGTTACTGTCTTGTGCGTATTCGGTTTCCCTTATATATTAGTCAAGGTTATAGTAATGTAATTGATGAGTTATGCATGCGTGTGCAGTTACCACTATATTCTCCTACATATTAAGCTTGAGCAGGGACTAGTAACCGTCTTAGACTCAAGACGAAAAGATCCCAAGGACTATGCAGACATGACTCAAATACTCAAGAAGTAAGTTAAATCGATCATTATCCACCATATCAGCAACTTTGTTCATTTCCTGATATATCAAGTAATTGTTTTCTTTGTCCGGCAGGGTTTGGAGAAAATTCACCAGAAAAGCTCCGGGACTGCCGAAGGAGCTGCAATTTAGACACCCGAAAGTAAGTAGTAGCTATAGTAGCATTTTAAGCGCATATACTAGTCATTCAAGCGCTAGTTTCATCAATACCATTTGGCATTCTTGCTTATCAGTTTGATTAACCTCTATTTCTTGTAAAGTGGTTGTGGCAGGAACAAGGGAATGATTTCTGTGGATACTATGTTTGCGAGTCTATCCGCCACACGACCTGTGAGCGGGGCTACACTGAGGAACAATATGAAGTACGTAAATAACAACATTCACAATTTTATTTTATTACCATCATTTGTGTTGAGTTTCATTCATTCATATATATATATGTATTGACCCCCTTCTTTAAATTAGATGTTTCGGAAGCGGGATGAACTCCTAGCACCAGCTCGCATGCGAGGAATTCAAGAGGAATTGGCGGCATTCTTTCTTGACCACGTGATCCCTGAAGACGGAGAATTCTATGTTAAACCTGAGTCCATATGATTATATTTGTAAGAGATAATTACTGTATATATGTAGCCGGTAGTGTCAGATAGATATACGAGAACTTGTTGTTTGACCAATCTCTCGGAGTAGGAGAGGTGGTCGATATCACTTCTCTCTGTATGCATATATGTTCATGACGATCTTCTGTTTCCTTCGTTTGCTTACTAGCTAGCCAGCGTGTCTAGTCCTCTCTATACGTATGTATAGTATGTAGCGTCGACCAAGCACGGACATAAGAGAGGACACTTCTCTATATTAATTATAGCTAGCTAACACAATATATGAAACACCTAAATTAACCCCCCAAAACCCCCAACCCTCCCCCCTTTCAAAAAAAACTAAAACCCCAGCCACAGAAATGCTGACGCGTGGATGCCTATTGGTCTCGGTTGGTGCCACCAACCGGGACCAAAGGGTCTCCTGCCTGGCTTCTGCGCACTGCCCATGTGGAGGGGCTTTAGTCCTGGTTCTGGATTGAATCCAGAACCGGGACTAAAGGGGGGAGGTATTAGTACCGACACTTTAGTCCCGGTTCAGGAACCGGGACTAAAGGCCCTTACGAACCGGGACTGTAGGCCCTTTTTCTACCAGTGTCATCATGTCCGTTATCTCATCTGGGACTCCGAGAAATCTTCGGCCACCAAATCACATAACTCATAATACAAATCATCATCAAACGTTAAGTGTGCGGACCCTACGGGTTCGAGAACTATGTAGATATGACAGAGACACCTCTCCGGTCAATAACCAATAGCGGAACCTGGATGCTCATATTGGTCCCTACATATTCTATAAAGATCTTTATCGGTCAAACCGTAATGACAACATACGTCATCCCCTTTGTCATCGGTATGTTACTTGCCCGATATTCGATCGTCGGTATCTTCATACCTACTTAAATCTCGTTACAGGCAAGTCTCTTTACTCATTTTGTAATGCATCATCCTACAACGAACTCATTAGTCACATTGCTTGCAAGGCTTATCATGATGTGCATTACCGAGAGGGCCCAAAGATACCTCTGCGATACTCGGAGTGACAAATCCTAATCTCGATCTATGCCAACCCAACAAACACCTTCAGAGATACCTATAGAGCATCTTTATAATCACCCAGTTACGTTGTGACGTTTGATAGCACACAAGGCATTCCTTCGGTATTCGAGAGTTGCATACTCTCATAGTTAAAGGAATATGTATAGGTCATGAAGAAAGCAATATCAATAAAACTTAACGATCATTATGCTAAGCTAACGGATGGGTCTTGTCCGTCACATCATTCTCTAATGACGTGATCCCATTCATCAAATGACAACTCATATCTATGGTTAGGAAACTCAACCATCTTGGATTAACGACCTAGTCTAGTAGAGGCTTACTAGGGACACTGTGTTTTGTCTATGTATCTGCACATGTATCAAGTTTCCGGTTAATACAATTCTGTCATGAATAATAAACATTTATCATGATATAAAGAAATATAAATAACAAATTTATTATTGCCTCTAGGACATATTTCCTTCACCTAGTACTTGTCCTTGGCAAGGAACTGCTCCATAGTTTGGATGGAGCTCTCCACCGAGACCGAATCGTTCGTGTACACCACCGAGAGAGCCTTCCCCCTCACATGGGTGTCCAGGACATGATGCGTGGTGAAATGCCCGCCGTTATCATCGGCGGCCGCTGGGAGCGCCATTGGAGCCACGGGGAGCACCATTGGAACTGTTGGATGTCCTATCTGTATGTGTCATCGTGGGTGTGCTTATTGTGTCGTGTGACGCGAGATATGAAGGTAAATGGCCACAAGAATAAAAGGGGGTCGGGCGGCCTGGATTCTCGGTGCGTCCGCATGGCAGTTTCTAGAGCGGGTAACTGCTTCGTCGCGCCACGACCGGCGCATCTGCATGCACACGAACATGCGTGATCGTGCGCTGGCCCCAAACACTGGCACCGCGCGTGGAGGGACGAGGCAGAGCACCCGGAGGGATGCGAGAGCAGAGCGCGTGCGGCAGGACGCGAGCAGAGTGTGCTGCGGCCACCTCAACCGCAAGGAACCACATGCATAGAGCTGTTGAACACGCATGAAATGGTCGCTTACGTGCCGGCTGACAGTTGCATCGTTGCGTAGAGAGCGGCCGTGTGCTACTACCTCCGTCTTGGTCTATAGCCCCCTTTATATTGTGTGCCATAATTTTCCCTTAAATTTAACCAACAAAATGTTAATGCATGTTATAAAAATTATATAGTTGGAAACTATGTTCAAATACGAATCCAACTATATAATCTTTGGCAACATGCATTTGTATTTTATTAGTTAGATCCTACTTATAAACCAGGATGGGGGTATAGTAGGTAATTAAACCACAAATGTTTTTTGTATTAACCGTAAGTGTACGTGGCCTTTCGTCCTCCTCTCGCACGTCTTGTCACCCCGCTGCTGCAGATGGCTTATAGCGCAAGCTTGCGTAGCACGCGTGGGCATTCTTTTGGCTAAATGGTGGCTCGAAGTGGCGCCAATGAATTGTCGGTGAGCCCGTTCCGGTGCAACCTCACAGATTCCCGTGCAAGCTTCCCGCCTGACTCGGTGAAATCCCCCAAAATCCCAATGCTTGCCGGCCTGCTATATAAACCCTCACGGCCGGCGAGTCCTGCGTCGCATTCCCCCTGTAGCTTATCTCGTCCACTTCTCCCACAATCGCCAATGGCACCGGTCCTCCGTCGTCACTCACCCACTCTGCCGTCATCAGAGGACAGCTACAGCTGGGAGGCTACACCGTAGAGGCGGCGCAGTCCCTGATGTAGTGTAGTGCGCATGTCGTCCCTGTTGGGTGTGCGCCGAACACCCACCACACACTCCACCGCCCCCACCCGTCGGCAGCTGTTGCTGGCCACTGTTACCGCCACACCACCGTCGTAAGCCAGGGTCATCGCCTGCTCCACCGCTGTGGCCCGAAGGCGGGATGTGGCCGTCGTGGCCGCCACCCTACTGCCGGCCAACACCCGCTCCGCCATCGCAGCCTGAAGGCGGGAGGTGGTGGTCGTGGCCGCGGCCCCATCGTTGGCAGCTATGGCCGCCAGCCCATCGTTGAACGCCGGGGTCATCACCCACTCCGTCACCGTTGCCCGAAGGTGGGAGGCGGAGGTGGAGGCCCGCACATGCGTCAGTGACCTTGCGCGCTACACCGAGTTCCTGCAGGAGGAGGTTGAGTGCCTCATCAGGCATGCAAAGAGCCTTACCGCCGCGGTGGCCATGGCACACGCCGCCTCAGAGGCGAGGAATCAGGAGATCTACGAGGAGAACCACCGCTTCGAGAGGGGTCGTCTGGAGCAGCTCAGGGCATTTGAGGTGAGCGTCGCTGAAGCTGCAGCAGCGACAGGCATTGAATTGCAGTTGTCCAGCTAGTCGGTAGGCTCCTCCTCCTCTGCCTCTTACTAAGCGCGCTCGATAGAGGAGAGGCTGCCGGAAGTAGTACAAAGCTCCTCTGTAGTATGAGTAGTATCTAGGGGCTATTTTGTTCAGTTCATCTGACTATAGATGTGGTGGAACTGTACAACGTACTTAAAATTAACTAGTACATATAGTTGAACTAGCTATTTCAGTACGTGGTTGGCAACAATTGGGGAAATGTTTGGCCGGTTCACCTGTCGAGTTGAACTGTTTGTATAAAGAACGACTGTTTAATCTATGAATGAAATCTATGCTTAATTACTGAATTTTAGTTGCAAAAATTAGACAGTGCTAGTGATTTTTAGCTGCATATTTTGACAAATCGCAGTGTTACAAGGTTGAAAAATGGCAATATTAGTAGATCAAAAATGTCAATCTTTCCAGTTTAACAAATTCCAACATACCCAATATGCCAGATGCAAATCTTACCAAATTGTTTGTACGTGGTTGCACACGGGTCATCCAAAACAACCGTTTGCGTTGAAGGGATTGTAACACCCTTGATGCGACTATATCTCCCACGTGTCGAGGCACGACTTAGAGGCATAATCGCATTGAAGGCTTATGTCGCAAGTGAGGTAATCTTCACACAACCCATGTAATAATAATAAGGAAAGAGATACATAGTTGGCTTACAATTGCCACTTCACACAATTACATGAATAAACATTACATCAATCAAATGCACTCATGGTCCGACTACGGAACCAAAATAAAAGAAGAACCCCAAATGCGACAAAGGTCCCCGATCGACCCCAACTGGACTCCACTACTGATCAACTAGGACGGAACAACACAAAGGACAAAATCTTCATCGAGCTCCTCCTGAGCTTGGTTGCGTCATCTGCACGGACTCAACGGCACCTGCAAGCTGGTTTTGGAAGTAATCTGTGAGCCACGGGGACTCAGCAATCTCACACCCTCGCGATCAAGACTATTTAAGCTTATGGGTAAGGTAAAGGTGTGAGGTGGAGCTGCAGCAAGCGACTAGCATATATGGTGGCTAACGTACGCAAATGAGAGCGAGAAGAGAAGGCAAAGCACGGTCGATAAAAGTATGATCAAGAAGTGATCCTGGACTACCTACGTCAAGCATAACTCCAACAACCGTGTTCACTTCCCGGACTCCGCCGGAAAGAGACCATCACGGTTACACACGCGGTTGATTCATTTTAATTAAGGTCAAGTTCAGGTCTTCTACAACCGGATGTTAACAAATTCCCATCTGCCCATAACCGTGGGCACGGCTTTCGAAAGTTCAAATCCCTGCAGGGTGTCCCAACTTAGCCCATGACAAGCTCTCACGGTCAATGAAGGAATAGACCTCCACCCGAGACGTTCTGATCAGACTCGGTATCCCAGTACAACAAGACATTTCGACAAGGTAAAACTAAACCAGCAACACCGCCCGATGCGCCGACATCCTGATGGGAGCTGCACATATCTCGTTCTCAGGGCAACACCGGATTGTCTAAACTTCCGGTAGGCCAGCCCAGAGTTGCCCCTGGTAGCCACCGGCGGCTGACAGTTTGGACCAACACTTCGACAAGCACTGGCCCGGGGGGGTTAAAATAATGATGACCCTCAGGAGCGCGACTCCCAAGGGAAAAGAAAAGGCTAGGTGGCAAATGGTAAAACCAATGTTGGGCATTGCTGGAGAAGCTTTACTTAAGGCGAACTGTCAAGGGGTTCCCATTATAGCCCAACCACGTAAGGGGCGCAAAATCTGGGAACATAACACCGATATGACGGAAACTAGGACGGCAAGAGTGGAACAAAACACCAGGCATAAGGCCGAGCCTTCCACCCTTTACCAAGTATATAGATGCATTAATTAAATAAGATATATAGTGATATCCCAACAAGTAAACAATGGCATGGCAATTGGGAGGCTGACAAGCAAGTGGTAGGCATCGTAGCAATGGCAAAGCCAAAGAGCGAGCATCTAGCAAAGCAAAGATAGAAGTGATTTCGAGGGTATGATCATCTTGCCTGAAATCTCGCAAGGAAGAAGAACGAGTCCATGAAGAAGACAAACGGGCGTAGACGAACGAATCCTCACAACCACGACGTTATCGGAACCAACCCGAAGAAGCAACACCGGAAAAGAAGCACACAACATAGTAAACAACCAACACATGAACATGGTATGATATGCGAGACGCGGGATGCGATGCGGGATGCAAAATGCAAGACATGACAAGAAATGCATGAACTTGGCCTCACCTTGGAAAACCAAGTGTGCCACTGGATAGAGCGGAGGAAATCCCCTGAAAACGATATAAAGATCAAAGGAATCGGAGCTACGGTTTGGAAATGGCAAGCGTTTTACGAAACGAGCCGATCTGCGATTTACAGCAAGTAGGCTCCTAAATGCAACGAAATGAACATGCTACAGCCACCAAACATGAAAACAAAATACATGGCAGGGATGTACACAAGTTTCTTAACAAATCACTAGGACTGAGGCATAGGAAAATACATCCATCAAGGGGCTCAAACAAGCATGGCAAAACTGAATAAGCAAAACAGATTTCAGACTTGGCGAAATTAACGCTAGTCTGAAATCTCAGACCACGATGCTCTCTTCGGAGCAGCAGAACAACATGAAGCATAACCTGAACATGGCAAGTAAGAGCATGGCATGGAGCTACTCAACAAGCTTAACAAAACACCCAAAATGACCTGGGGCCAAAAGGGTTCACAAAATACTCTAACGAGCAGACGAACATCGATGAAACACAATCAGTTTTCAGACTTAGTGAAAACTGGGACATGCTGAAATTATAACTTGCGGAGGCATGTAAACGAGCTCGATGCACTCACTACGGTGCAAGTCATGGCAAGGCAAGCATATATCCATAAAGAAGGCACAAAATGCTAATTAGGCATGGCAAGAACAATGGCATAGCATGCATGGATCACTAGCAATAGCTCCGGCAAAATCGCAAAAGAGTTCACGATCTGCCCAAATTAACAACTATGCAAAAGTTGAGCTCGATTGAGTCAACCTAGGGTGCTCCAACATAACAAGTAAAGACATGGATGGGTTAAGAACAACAAGCATAACAAATCACTCTTATTGATCATCCTCGAAAGAGGCACAGATCACTAGGAAACAAGCTGGACATATAGCATCATGAACTAAAACATCCCAGACTTAGTGATAATCACTAAGTCCGTGAAATCAGCAATCTCAGGTACCCCTCTTGGCAAGCTTGCACAAGACAACACACACATCCTAAAAATGCATGGGAGGCACCTCTGGAAAGAAGACAACAAGCTTAACAATTCATCCCAAAGGGGCACAGGCATATCATGCACACAATAATCATGGCAAATATGACAAAAGTTAATGTTGAGCTACCGGATCTGCTATTTAACTCATGATGCCTCCTTCTAACAGTATTTTGGGCATCAAGATGACCTCGAATGCAAATGATGCAATGGAATGAAATGATGTACTCGTCTGGACGAAGATTTTGATATATCATATGTCCAAAACGGAGCTACGGATGCGGAGATATGAGCAGTAAAACATAGCACGAAAATTAGGGTTTCGGGAGGAGAAAGTCAACCGAGATATTCTCAGATCCAGATCCACACGCTTTACGAGGTTCGCCGGAGGAGCATTGTTCATCGGAGGAGGAAGAGGGTCGTGGTGGCCGGACTTGACGGGGTTCGCCGGAGGAGAGGGCTCGCCGGCCGGAGCTCGCGCCAGAGCTCGCCGGCGAGGTGGCCGGACTTGGGCGGGGCGTGGCCGCGGTTGAAGGCGGCGACGGAAGGGCGGCGCAGACCGGTGGAGGAGGCGGCGGCGGGGCGCTGTGGCGCGGTCGGCGGTGATGGCCGGCGATGCCGGGCGCGGGGGCGCGAGGCGAAGAGGCGGCGGGGTTGGAGGGGTCCGGTGGCGGCGTGGGCGTCCTCAGGCGGCGGGGCAGGCGCGCGCAGCTTCGGGCCCGAGCGGGCCTGCCTCGGGTCCGGCGGGCCGCGGGAGGCGGGGAGGAGAGAGAAAGGAGGCGGCGGCTGACGTGGCGGCGGCGGATTGGCCTGGAGCGGCGGTGGGGCGACGTGGCAGCTCCGGATTGGTCCGGGCGAGGTGGCTGCGGGGCGGCGGACATGTCCGGTGCGGTGGGGAGTTTTGTCCGGTGGCGTGAGGAGGGAGATGGCTAGGGTTAGACCATGAATTTCGGAGGGGATCACATATTTATAGATAGAGGGAGCTAGGAGAGTCCAAATGAGGTGCGGTTTGCGGCCACGCGTTCGTGATCGAACGACCGAGATGATGGAGCAAAGTTTGGTGGGTTTTGGGCCAAAATGGAGGGGTGTTGGGATGCAACACACACGAGGCCTTTTCGGTCCCTCGGTTAACCGTTGGAGTATCAAACAAAGTCCAAATGATACGAAACTTGACAGGCGGTCTACCGGTAGTAAACCAAGGCCGCATGGCAAGTCTCGGTCCAATCCGGAAATGTTTAATCCCCACACACAAAAGAAAGGTAGAAATGACCACCGGAGGAGAACGAAGCGCCGGATTGCAAAACGGGCAACGGGGAAAAACCTCGGATGCATGAGACGAACACGTATGCAAATGAAATGCGCATGATGACATGATATGCAATGCATGACACGCAAGCAATGACAAGGCAACACCAGCGAATAACTGCACGACACCTGGCACATCGGTCTCGGGGCGTTACAACACTCCACCACTACGAGAGGATCTCGTCCCGAGATCTAGAATGGCACCGGAGGGACAACGGAAGAGATAAGAGAAGAGGTAAAAAACTAAGTTGCTTCTTTGACAAACAAGTGAAACCAAAGAACCTTGCGAGGTTGAACAAATTCGAGAAAAGAATACCACGAAGGTAAACTAGGTCGAAAACACTCCGTTAGAAACGAGGGACAAAGAGCATTGCGAAACCTTGAGGTTGAAGGGAGGATATATATAGAAAGACACTGCGGTTAAGGAATGGGATCAAGGAAAAACCAAAATTCGGGCAGCACTCCGGTTGAAAAGAAAAGAATTGAATAAGGTCTTGATAAGAAGAGAAGATACTTGGTGAAATCACCACACACCTCCTGTGGAACTATTGAAAGAATTGAAACAAGGGGTAAGAAAGATCTCAGACAATACTCCGGTTGAGAAGGGAGTCAAAATTTGATAAGATGAGAGATCTCAAATGAAAACACGACACTCTGGTTGAGAAAGGGATGCAAGAATTGATAAGGCGAAAAGAACTTGAACAAAGGGGCACAATACTCCGGTTAAGCAAGACAGGGAAGAAATAAGAGTGACTGTAAATGGAAGGAATTGAACTTGACAAGATGAGAGGATACTTGTAAAAAGGACACAACACTCAGATAAAGTATATGCATGGAAAGATCGTGATCTTTGACAAAACGAGATGATGGGTTGAAAAGATGAACATCACAATGCCTCCGGAACAAAAGTAAGAATGGAATGGAGTGAACGAAGGAAAACAATATCTTGAGAGAGGATGGTTACAACAGAAGTTAGAACGGAGTTGTTGGAAAACCCACAACGAAAAGAATAATCTTGATATGGTCTTGTGGAGTACCTCTCAAATTATGAGGTGACAACCTGCCACTAACGGGAAAGAATTGGATTGATAGGAACAAGGAGACGAGAAGGCTATATCATCGGGAGGATAAAAGAAGAACTTGGGTCATTTATAAGCACCATAATAGCAAACATCCTTAGGGAAGGCTTAAGGTGAAATATAATCCAAGATAACTCCAATGACAAGATTGATGGATTTAAAGTATCCCAACCTTGACAACATTTGAATCATGAAACATGAACCCAAATTATCAAGAATGACATAATACCACCTCCAATAATATGGTAGAAAGAATTGCACTCCGGATAGCAATATGAAGAATGCTTGAGCACCTCTGAAAAGAAACTTGATGAACACTTCGATAAGGAATTAAATCCCTTATCAACCATCAAGTAGAGCCTCCATGAAGAACTCCGGTAATAAAAAGAATGATCCAAAATAATTGAATGATGTAAATAATAAGATTTAAGCCTCGCAATGATTTAGATAGAGATCTCCGTGATGATATAATTGAAAGAGGTTGGAACTCCGGGAAAAGATAAGATGAACAATTGAGATCAAGAATTTTTTGATGAGCCTCCGGAATAAGGAATTAAATCACTTGGATGAAACAAGAGTAAGAATTACAATATGCTTATCCTTCACCAATTAAATTGATGACAAACAACAGATTTGGCATATAACTTATTCTCGTAGAAAAGATTAAAAGAGATATAACACAAACTAGAGAACGTCTTCAACGAACCACCGGTAGGATTGGACAACAAATGAATTGATATGATGAACAAGGAAGAGAGATCTTGAAAGAACCATCGTAAGAATTAAAAATGATTGAAGTAAAGATAAAGAAAACACCGGGAGGAATTAGCAAATGAACGAAGATGCTTGGGAGAATTTAGATATAAGAGAACGAAGAGATCACAAAGTGATTAGAGATCACTTGAACGAAGCACCGATAACATTGAAGAACGAGAGCTGAAAGCTGAGAATGAATAAATCTTAGATGATGGACTCCGGATAACAACTGAGAAGACTCTTGAATTGCTCCGAATGGGTGAAAGGAATTCTCACAATCGAAAAATAATTATGAGAGGATGGCAACAAGCTAGCACCACGAATCTCTGAGAGAACGGATAAGATATGGAGGTAAAACTCTTCTTCGGTCTTCAAATGATGAGAAAGCCAACGAGAAACACCACCAAGAATTATTGAGGCACACCGGAATAATCAAAACGAAGAGGTTGAGCCAATGATGAAAAGAATTCGACAGATCTTTGATAAAATACATATGACTGATGATAACTCATACTTACGTCAAACTTCGAAAATAATTTGAGAATACCTCCGGGAAAAAGAAGAGTCAGGTAAGATCCTGGGAAAAGACCTATGGGTTAAGGCCCACTCAAAAGAAAACACCATTGAAATGATTTAAAAGAGAGCTTGCACCGGTTGAATAAAAAAAGCTTGAATGATATAACATCCTCGAAATAGCTTGAACGAATGTAGAGTGGACACACGAATCTTCGAGATATCTTGAGCACTCCGGAACCTATTGAATAGCGAGAAATGACTAAATATAAGGTGCACCGGCATGAGAAGGCATTGAAACAAGGAAAGGATATGATCAACAAAGCTTGACTTGGTTCCACCGGAGAAGAAAAGAATGAATAATGGTGCACTAGAAACTCCATTAAAATCTTCATGAGAATCAACGGATAAGAATATTGATAGAAAAGAATGGATAGACTTCACATCAATAGGAAGGATACTCGATTAAGAGATCTGAATCCTTGGAGAAAAACAAAGGGAGGGAGGGCGGGAAGAACAAAGACAACTTGGAGACGGATGAAACAATCACCGTTGCGAAGAAGTGATAATTGATCTTGCAAATGTTGAAGTGAACGGATCCACTTGAGGAGAGACACACCGGTGAAAAGGATTTACAAGACAATCTTGATGATCAAGAAGTATTAGTAATCACATAGTAATATGAGAACACCATTTGGGGAAGGTATGGAATCAACATTTGACATCGAAGCAACTCGAATACCACAACTCAAAACAAAACAAAGGATTGGCTTGCAAAATAAGCCAGAACAAACATATGATAGAAATTTCGTTTGAAGTTTTCGTGGTGGGACCTACACGGGCTCGATCGTACAGCACCATCATGTACAAGGCAGTGCACATGACATACGAAGCATCCCCGAGTCAGCATAGCCAAGGACTCTTTAAGACACAACGAGACCACTGTAAAATCGACCGTGAATAGGCGAACCACTAGACGTCGAACCCCAATTTCATATCATACATCTGTCGGAAAGATATCCTAAGATCTACTTGAATTCCCACTTATGAAACTCCCGAAACTTTCCGGTTATGCAATCAGGTGTTGAGGATACAGGGGAAGCATAATATGTCACCCAAACTAGCAATACCTACATCCAGCTGTATCCATCCTTCAACACATAACCAAGAAACCTTCGGAAATCATCTACCTCAACCTTCGAAAAGCATCCGTTATACAAGTTATGGCGATACTCCTGAACTCCCGCCCCAGTACTGGGTGGCGTCGAGGTTATCTCACCAACGAACTGCATAAAGGAGATTTTCGATGTCGCGCACATATCTCAAGTATACTAGAATTGCAACGATAGAATTATGATGACGACACCTCAGAGCTCAACTCCCCGGGACACTTCCACTAAACCCCTGACAGGAGGCACCAAGACAGTATTCTCATCATAAGTCATCGGAACAAATCCAAGATACTCGCGTGATCCTAAATTTTTTTTAGTGAAATTTGAGAAGAGAAGAGTCAAAACTCTATGTCAGGATGCCTTACCAGAGCGATGAGGAGACTGGGAAGTAAAAAGAATTCCTAAACTCTCCGATATATAATTCCTAGAAGACTCAAAACATTTTTCTAGACACAACTCGGCCGCTAAAAACGATCAAGCAATGGGGGCTCCTAAGGTCGGGGAAGGCTCTGATTACCAACTTGTAACACCCTTGATGCGACTATATCTCCCACGTGTCGAGGCACGACTTAGAGGCATAATCGCATTGAAGGCTTATGTCGCAAGTGAGGTAATCTTCACACAACCCATGTAATAATAATAAGGAAAGAGATACATAGTTGGCTTACAATCGCCACTTCACACAATTACATGAATAAACATTACATCAATCAAATGCACTCATGGTCCGACTACGGAACCAAAATAAAAGAAGAACCCCAAATGCGACAAAGGTCCCCGATCGACCCCAACTGGGCTCCACTACTAATCAACTAGGACGGAACAACACAAAGGACAAAATCTTCATCGAGCTCCTCCTGAGCTTGGTTGCGTCATCTGCACGGACTCAACGGCACCTGCAAGCTGGTTTTGGAAGTAATCTGTGAGCCACGGGGACTCAACAATCTCGCACCCTCGCGATCAAGACTATTTAAGCTTATGGGTAAGGTAAAGGTGTGAGGTGGAGCTGCAGCAAGCGACTAGCATATATGGTGGCTAACGTACGCAAATGAGAGCGAGAAGAGAAGGCAAAGCATGGTCGATAAAAGTATGATCAAGAAGTGATCCTGGACTACCTACGTCAAGCATAACTCCAACAACCGTGTTCACTTCCCGGACTCCGCCGGAAAGAGACCATCACGGTTACACAGACGGTTGATTCATTTTAATTAAGGTCAAGTTCAGGTCTTCTACAACCGGACGTTAACAAATTCCCATCTGCCCATAACCGCGGGCACGGCTTTCGAAAGTTCAAATCCCTGCAGGGTGTCCCAACTTAGCCCATGACAAGCTCTCACGGTCAACGAAGGAATAGACCTCCACCCAAGACATTCCGATCAGACTCGGTATCCCAGTACAACAAGACATTTCGACAGGGTAAAACTAAACCAGCAACACCGCCCGATGCACCGACATCCTGATGGGAGCTGCACATATCTCGTTCTCAGGGCAACACCGGATTATCTAAACTTCCGGTAGGCCAGCCCAGAGTTGCCCCTGGTAGCCACCGGCGGCTGACAGTTTGGACCAACACTTAGACAAGCACTGGCCCGGGGGGGTTAGATAACGATGACCCTCAGGAGCGCGACTCCCAAGGGAAAAGAAAAGGCTAGGTGGTAAATGGTAAAACCAATGTTGGGCATTGCTGGAGAAGCTTTACTTAAGGCGAACTGTCAAGGGGTTCCCATTATAGCCCAACCACGTAAGGGACGCAAAATCCGGGAACATAACACCGATATGACGGAAACTAGGACGACAAGAGTGGAACAAAACACCAGGCATAAGGCCGAGCCTTCCACCATTTACCAAGTATATATATATGCATTAATTAGATAAGATATATAGTGATATCCCAACAAGTAAACAATGTTCCAACAAGAAACGCCATCTCCATGTTCCAACGAGGAACAAACTTCAATCTTCACCTGCAACTAACAACGCTATAAGAGGGGCTGAGCAAAGCGGTAACATAGCCAATCAACGGTTTGCTAGGACATTGGTGGGTTAGAGGCTGAACATGGCAATTGGGAGGCTGACAAGCAAGTGGTAGGCATCGTAGCAATGGCATAGCAAAAGAGCGAGCATCGAGCAAAGCAAAGATAGAAGTGATTTCGAGGGTATGATCATCTTGCCTGAAATCCCGCAAGGAAGAAGAACGAGTCCATGAAGAAGACAAACGGGCGTAGACGAACGAATCCTCACAACCACGATGTTATCGGAACCAACCCGAAGAAGCAACACCGGAAAAGAAGCACACAACATAGTAAACAACCAACACATGAACATGGTATGATATGCGAGACGCGGGATGCGATACGGGATGCAAAATGCAAGACATGACAGGAAATGCATGAACCTGGACTCAACTTGGAAAACCAAGTGTGCCACTGGATAGAGGGGAGGAAATCCCCTGAAAACGATATAAAGATCAAAGGAATCGGAGCTACGGTTTGGAAATGGCAAGCGTTTTACGAAACGAGCCGATCTGCGATTTACAGCAAGTAGGCTCCTAAATGCAACGAAATGAACATGCTACAGCCACCAAACATGAAAACAAAATACATGGCAGGGATGTACACAAGATGCTTAACAAATCACTAGGAAAGAGGCATAGGCAAATTCATCCATCAAGGGGCTCAAACAAGCATGGCAAAAACGAATAAGCAAAACAGATTTCAGACTTAAGCGAAATTAACGCTAGTCTGAAATCTCAGACCACGATGCTCTCTTCGGAGCGGCAAAACAACATGAAGCATAACCTGAACATGGCAAGTAAGAGCATGACATGGAGCTACTCAACAAGCTTAACAAAACACCCAAAATGACCTGGGGCCAAAAGGGTTCACAAAATACTCTAACGAGCACATGAACATCGATGAAACACAATCAATTTTCAGACTTAGTGAAAACTGGGACATGCTGAAATTATAACTCGCGGAGGCATGTAAACAAGCTCGATGCACTCACTACGGTGCAAGTCATGGCAAGGCAAGCATATATCCATAAAGAAGGCACAAAATGCTAATTAGGCATGGCAAGAACAATGGCATAGCATGCACGGATCACTAGCAATAGCTCCGGCAAAATCGCAAAAGAGTTCACGATCTGCCCAAATTAACAACTATGCAAAAGTTGAGCTCAATTGAGTCAACCTAGGGTACTCCTACATAACAAGTAAAGACATGGATGGGTTACGCACAACAAGCATAACAAATCACTCTTACTGATCATCCTCAAAAGAGGCACGGATCACTAGGAAACAAGCTGGACATATAGCATCATGAACTAAAACATCCCAGACTTAGTGATAATCACTAAGTCCCTGAAATCAGCAATCTCAGGTACCCCTCTTGGCAAGCTTGCACAAGACAACACACACATCCTAAAAATGCATTGGAGGCACCTCTAAAAAGAAGACAACAAGCTTAACAATTCATCCCAAAGGGGCACAGGCATATCATGCACACAATAATCATGGCAAATATGACAAAAGTCAATGTTGAGCTACCGGATCTGCAATTTAACTCATGATGCCTCCTAACAGCATTTTGGGCATCAAGATGACCTCGAATGCAAATGATGTAATGGAATGAAATGATGTACTCGTCGAGACGAAGATTTTGATATATCATATGTCCAAAACGGAGCTACGGATGCGGAGATATGAGCAGTCAAACATAGCACGAAAATTAGGGTTTCGGGAGGAGAAAGTCAACCGAGATATTCTCAGATCCAGATCCACACGCTTTACGAGGTTCGCCGGAGGAGCACTGTTCATCGGAGGAGGAAGAGAGTCGCGGTGGCCGGACTTGAAGGGGTTCGCCGGAGGAGAGGGCTCGCCGGCCGGAGCTCGCGCCGGAGCTCGCCGGCGAGGTGGCCAGACTTGGGCGGGGCGCGGCCGCGGTTGAAGGCGGCGATGGAAGGGCGGCGCAGACCGGTGGAGAAGGCGGCGGTGGGGCGCTGTGGCGCGGTCGGCGGCGATGGCCGGCGATGCCGGGCGCGGGGGCACGAGGGGAAGAGGCGGCGGGTTGGAGCGGTCCGGTGGCGGCGCGGGCGTCCTCAGGTGGCGGGGCAGGCGCGCGCAGCTCCGGGCCCGGGCGGGCCTGCCTCGGGTCCGGCGGGCCGCGGGAGGCGGGGAGGAGAGAGAAAGGAGGCGGCGGCTGACGTGGCGGCGGCGGATTGGCCTGGAGCGGCGGCGGGGCGACGTGGCAGCTCCGGATTGGTCCGGGCGAGGTGGCTGCGGGGCGGCGGACATGTCCGGTGCGGTGGGGAGTTTTGTCCGGCGGCGCGAGGAGGGAGATGGCTAGGGTTAGACCGTGAATTTCGGAGGGGATCACATATTTATAGATAGAGGGAGCTACGAGAGTCCAAATGAGGTGCGGTTTGCGGCCACGCGATCGTGATCGAACGACCGAGATGATGGAGCAGAGTTTGGTGGGTTTTGGGCCAAAATGGAGGGGTGTTGGGCTGCAACACACACGAGGCCTTTTCGGTCGCTCGGTTAACCGTTGGAGTATCAAACGAAGTCCAAATGATACGAAACTTGACAGGCGGTCTACCGGTAGTAAACCAAGGCCGCATGGCAAGTCTCGGTCCAATCCGGAAATGTTTAATCCCCACACACAAAAGAAAGGTAGAAATGACCACCGGAGGAGAACGAAGCGCCGGATTGCAAAACGGGCAACGGGGAAAAAGCTCGGATGCATGAGACGAACACGTATGCAAATGAAATGCGCATGATGACATGATATGCAATGCATGACACACAAGCAATGACAAGGCAACACCAGCGAATAACTGCACGACACCTGGCACATCGGTATCGGGGCGTTACAGGGATGCACAAATCCTACTTGGCACATTTTCTCTTGGCTTCATGGGGAAGCTGTTGGTTTGCATACGGGTATTATAACTAAAATGTTTGTGATCAAGACCTACGCAAATCCTGCTCGGCACATTTTCCCTTGGCTTCCCGAGGAAGCTATCGGTTTGCATAACTAAAACGTTTGCGATGAGTGTTTTATATTTAAAAACCATTTACGTTTTTTTCAAAAGAAAATCGTTTGATAAGTTTGTACATTCAGAGAGAAACGCAAGTTCGTTCAAACCACATCTTTCATTCAGTCACACCGCGAATTTATATTCATATGATCGAGAATTCGAGAGATAGTATTAAACCCCCAAAGAAACTATTACCGGCGGCGTTCAAACGAACCGCGAAAAAATTCAAAATTTAACACAACACTCCTGTTGTTCTATGTTGACACTAGAAATTTTTTGAACGCAATAAGAGGCAACATATATCGTTTCGCCCCCAAAGGTGGCATGTTCCCTACTGAAACCATCAGGCTTGTTGTGAGAAGCTTATACCCAAACCTTCCCCAAACGGGACAAAAATTTTACCACAGCATGTTGATGCCGCTCCATGATAGCATGCCAAGTTTCATGAATTTCAGACGAGTTTGTATTTACTAGAATTTAAAAACCAGGTATCTTAATGTTTGCGGCCGAGTGATGGTGGCAGGGTGTGTGAAATTCATTCCCATTTCTTGCATGGGACCAAAGCATGTACCCAAGGACACAAATTTGATTTTACAACCAATTTATATGCACTGGATCATGTGCATGTAGTTCAAATTTTAATTATGCACATAAAATGCCTAGAAAACCCAGTTAATGTATAAAAATGTCCAAACAAACCCTGAAAAATTCCAAAATTTAACGCAACAATCCTGTTGTTCTATTTTGACATTAGAAATTTTTTGGAAGCAATAAGAGGCAACAGATATCGGTTCATCCCCAAAGGTGGCACGTTCCCTACCGAAACCATCAGACTTGTTGTGAGAAGCTTTGGTTTGTGAGAATATTATACCCAAACCTGCCCCAAATGTGACAAAATTTTACCATGGCATGTTGATACCGCTCCATGATAGCATGCCAAGTTTCATGAATTGCACATGAGTTTTGGATTTACTAGAATTAAAAAAGCAGGTACCTCAATGTTTGCCGGAGAGCCACGGCGCGGTGGTGTTCGAAATTCATCCCCATTTCTTGCATGGGACATCAGCATAAACCCATGGACACATATATGATTTTACAACCCATGTTGGTGCACCGAAGCATGTGCATGTAGTTCAAATTTGAATTATGCACATATAATGCCTAGAAAACCCAGTTAATGTATAAAAATGTGCAAACAAATCCCGAAAAATTCCAAAATTTAGCACAACACTCCTGTTGTTCTATGTAAACACTAGAATTTTTTTGAAAGCAATAAGAGGCAACGGATATCGTTTCGTCCCCAAAGGTGGCATGTTCCATACCGAAACCATCAGGCTTGTTGTGAGAAGCTCTGGTTTGTGAGAAGCTTATACCCAAACCTGCCCCAAATGGGACAAAATTTTTACCATGACATGTTGATGCCGCTCCACGATAGCATGCCAAGTTTCATGAATTTTAGATAAGTTTTGGATTCACTAGAATTACAAAAGCAGGTACCTCAACATTTGCCGGATTGCCATAGTGCGGTGGTGTTCGAAATTCATCCCCATTTCTTGCATGGGACATTAGCATAAACCCATGGACACATATATGATTTTACAACCCATGTTGGTGCACCGGAGCATGTGCATGTAGTTTAATTTTGAATTGTGCACCTGAAATGGCTAGAAAACCAATTTAATGTATAAAATGTCCAAATGAACCCCGAATAATTCCAATTTTTTTACGACACACATATAGTTGCATGTTCACTGCAGATAAAAGTTCTAGCAATTCAAACACCATCCATTGCCACCGTGACCCCATCATGCAATTCAAATCAAGATGAAAAATCAAGTAGATCCTGTTGGGAAACGTAGCATGCGATTTCAAAAAAATTCCTACGCTCACGCAAGATCTATCTAGGAGATGCATAGCAACTAGAGGGGGAGAGCATCTTCATACTCTTGAAGATCGCAAAGCGGAAGCGTTTATCAACACGGTTGATGTAGTCGTACACCTTCACGATCAGTCCCGATCAAGTACCGAAAGTACGGCACCTCCACGTTCAGCACACATTCAGCTTGATGACGTCCTTGCATTCTTGATCCAGCAAGAGGGGTGAAGTAGTAGATGTGCTCCGTCAGCACGACGGCGTGGTGATGGTGTTGGTGAAGAACAATCTTCGTAGGGCTTCGCCAAGCACAACAGAAACTATGATGGAGGATAAACAAGAGGGACAGGGTTGCCGGCACACGACTTGGTGTTTCTTGATGTGTTCCAGGTGCTAGCCCTGCCCCTCTATTTATATGTTGAGCCCTCGGGTCAAAACTTGGAGTAAAAGCCTCCTTAAAGTCAGTTTTTGTAACAGCCTGGTTTTTGACCCTTTTCTTTTTTCCTTGGATTTATTTGATTTTTGATCTGTTTTTCTTTTTGGAGTGGTTCTGTGGCCTTGACCTAGGAGATCATCATCATTTCTTCTCCCAAGTGGCTCATCATTCTCAAAACTTTCCCAAGATCATGTCATTTAAATTCTAGCTCAACCCTAAAAATTCTTTTCTAGGGAATATTCCTTTTTCTATTAATGAAATAACCCTAATTGCCCTAGGTTGTGAAGCAACCTATATTTCTGTCACTCCTAAAATTCCCAAATAATTCTCATAAATTGTTTGGGTCATATATTCCTTAAATTTTTCCAAAACCTTCCTTGCCTAGTTCAAAAATAATCCATCAATATTCCTTTTCCTATTCTGCCTTGAGTGGCACTTTGTGAAGGAAGTGTCATTTATCTTTTCCTAGTTGCCCCCAAACTTTTTGGGCATGCTTCTACATCCAAATCATCGCCTCATGTAAAAAGTAAACTTCATTTTCCTAGCCAATCTTCCATAGAAATTTTTCAAAGTTTCTGTCAGATAGAAGGCATTGTGAAGGAAGTACTAGCTAGGAGTATCCAAATGAGTTGAAACTTTGCATGGATCTTCATGTGCTCATATCATTACCCTCCTCCGAATTTAAGCTCCATCCGTTGAGCTATGTGATCAGAGGATTAAATCTTTGCTTCTGTCAATATTTTCAGGTTGTGAAGAAAGTATATTGTATATTGTTTCATTTTGGCTGAACATTTACCAGAGGATTCTCATGAACATAAAACCTCTCCCCACCTAATTTGGGATCAATTCATCAAGCCAATAGTTCTCTAGAATTATTCCAAGTTTCTGGATAGAGAGGATGGCTGTGAAGTAAGTACCAATTTGGCTAGTCCATTTGGTATGAAAGTTTTACAACATCATTGTATGTCCAAATCATTAGGCCTTGCCAAATTTCAGCTCAAATGGTTACTCTATGTGAGTACCCCTTCATGATCAAGTTTCTGGACCAATTTTGCAGTTAGAAAGCAACCATGTTGTTTTGTGGTCCATTCCTTCTCTAAACCCGCAAAATCATAGTCCTTACTAGGATAAACCTCCCAGACAACCCATTTGGCCCTTAGCTCTTCCCTGTTGATCACCGGTGAACAACCTAGTTTGCTATAGCAAACTTTAATCAATGCCTAACTTAGATGCACAGCCTCTTCTCTCGAGCTCTTGCTATCTACCGCCTCCAGGATGGAGAGACAACACCCTAGATAAAGTTTTCCATCCCCTACAGCCCTTGCTACCATGTCGCGTGGTGACCATGCAGCTGGCATGCCTATTCATGCGCTCTGTGTGTCGTGGCCGTGTCTAGGATGTCTTCTAGCTTCGGCCCCTCTCCCTCTCGTCGCCTTCACGCGCGTGACCGTTTCTAGCAGCTGTGCCTCATCGTCGTCACCTCCCTGGACCCCTCTCCCCTTCCATAAACCTCCTCATCGGTGCTCGCCACCGCACGCCCACGGGCGAACAGTGGCTGACAAGGCTTTAATGGCGCTCGTCTCTTCTTCCTCTACTCCCCCTTGGCTCCTACTGCTTCGTGACCTCTGCATCAATGACTCGTTGTGTTTCCGTGCTCTCCCCATGATCACTGAGCTCGCCAGACCGTCGGCCAAACGTGCACGGCCGCCTCTGACCTCGTCATCCCCTCCTCGGCTATATATAGCCACTCCCCGTGGCCTCCGAGCACACCAGCAGTCCTCCCTCACTCCCAAAAGCCCCGCCCAGCCACTCCTCCGAGCTCTAGGAGCTCTCTTTCCCTCCCATCGCCGCCATGGCCGCCGCCTCTATGCGCTCGAATCCGAGACCTCCGAGCGCTTCTCCTTCGCCTAACCACCACCTGAAGGCCTCCCGGAGCTAGCAGAATCGCCCCGTTCCTTCTACTCCTCCGCCGGAGCACCGTAGCCCCGACCCCATCTTCGTCCGTCACGGTCGTCTGCCTGGGTGCTTCCCTGCTCGACTCCAGCCTCCCCAAGATGCATGTGTGGTCCACGCGGGTGCAGCTCCACCTCCTGATCACACCGGTATGCAGCACGCTGCGGGTGGTGGCCTGCAACACCGGCAGTCGGGGTCCTCCGCTCCCCAGGGCCAAGTGTAGGCGTGAGAGGAGGAAGAAAAACCTGCCAGGCGGACCCCACCTTCCCCGCAACCCATTCGTCATCCCTCGCAGCCCAGGCCCGCGCGGTTAAGTGGAGACGCACTCAGCCAAATACGTCTTGCCCTAGGGGAAGCGCATTCTGGCTCTGTACTGGGCAGATTATGTTTTCTCTATGGGGAAGCGTGTTGATGAAAATGCGTTTTCTATTTTGCAGTCGCCGGCCGAATCTGCTATTTTTTGGACGTTCACCCGTTAGCAACAGAAAAACATATGTTTTTATTTGTTTTTCTGCTAATGGACGAACATCCGTATCTCTTCAACCGTAGCTCCAAATGAGGTGATTCCAAAGCCCACTTCTTCGTCTCATCGAGCCCGTTATGTCGGTATCATTTTCATGATGTTTTCACGTTTTTAAAATGGACATTATGCCCTTGCCCTTATTCAGCCCCCTTCGAGAGAGAATGTTTTCCAGTGATTCTTTCCGCGAGCTTCTCACACTTCTTCCCGATGAATCCCTCCATCCTAGGCAAGCCACACCCTCCATTTGCATGATTGCAATGCAATGCCATGGTTTTAATTATTTGAACTTGTTTAAAATTTGCTTTAGTTACATGTGATCTTGTTCATGGCATTTCTCGGAGTATTATTTGAATCTTGCTATTGCCATGATGTTGTTTGGAGTTCTAGGACTAATATTTTGCAGCTTTTGTGGATGAGTTGTTTCCATTGGATTTTTAGTGGCTCATATTATGCTTACTTTCATGATGGTATCTGCTATGATATTTTGGAGTTTTACTTGGGATGTCATGTTGCCTTTGGATTATTAGTGGCTAGTGTTTCATCATGATGTTAGTTGATATTATGTTTTGGAGTATGATTTCGGAGATGATTCTTGTTCTTGCTATTGGACTAGTAGTATTATCATTCTTGGATTCATCGTGATACTAGGATTATGATATCCTAGGAGTATTTTGGTATGACAATATTACACTTTAGATTATTTGTTGGATAGAGCTATGACTTGGATTACAGGTTGATAGATGATGTCGGAGAATCAGTTATCATTGTTATATTTTGGGGACAAATTCCATCATTAGGTTGGTCAGATGCCACCGAACCGGGATTTTCCAGTGCAACCACATTTGCCTTTTATGGGAAGGCCCTAATGTGGTCTATTGTCAAGTCTCTCACCGGTGCCTCCAATGAGGGAATGTTATGGGCGCGCGCTACCCTGATCAGGTAGGCGGACATAAGCCTTGTGTGCCCGTAGTTGGATAGGGACCTCTTGTCCCTGTTTGGGACCGTTTTTTTGCCACGACGGTGGCCGTTGATGTCTTTGGTAGACACAGGGCCACCCATGATTAGCCCATAAGGGCATTGGTCGGAGTGACCGGGACAGTGTCATGGCAGTAGATCGGTTTTTTCGGAACACCGTTGGTCCACCCGAATGGGAGTGCGAGGCCATGGGTAAAGTGCGCTACCTCTACAGAGTGTCTGTTTTTAATCTATCGATAGCCGCGTCCTCGGTCACGGCACAAGTTCGTACTAGGTCACACCATTCGATCAACACTCAAATGACAGAATGACTTATAGGTGAGTTATATGTTGATATTGTTATCTGTAACAGTTTGGCAGGATGTTGATGATGTTGTTGAGATGATCTCGAGGATGATCATTCAGTTGGTGACGTGGTCACGAGGTGATCATGTGGATGTTGTGACCGCGAGGTGATCATGTGGATGTTTGGATCACGAGGTGATCATGAGGTGATCGAGATGGTATATTGCTTGGCCGGTTAGCCAAGAGTGACATGGTTACTGTGATCTAAGATGCTGGTTTATCAGCATTGCAGTAGTTTCATATCATGCTTAGTAGTTGATGTTAATTAATTAATCTTCTTAATGCTATGTTATTGTCTTGTCTTGATGCTTTTGGTCATTGTGAGCTTTCAAGTACATTCAATGTACTGACCTGGCATGTCATGCCAGATTGCAGGTGATGCCATGATTGACTGTCTAGGTTTTCGTGCGTGTGAGCTAGACCGTGTCCCAACCAGAGTCCCTGCGGAGTGGAGTTCACCACCTTCGTCGTTGTTCCGCTGTAAGAAGTATTCCGCTGCTAGCATAGAGCAAGTGTTGTATCGGAGGCATACTGTCGCTGTGCTGATGTGATCCTTTGTAACATCAGACCCTGTATTATTATCCTTTGTAATAGGAGCTGATTTGTTCTATGTCAAGTAGTGCCGTATTCCAGAAGACTTCATCTCGATCTTTGGATGGAATACGGGGTGTTTCGGTTTCTCTGAGCTGGGGTGCCATAGGCTTGATATCTGAGAAGGTCTAGCTGTAGGACGCCCTAGTCAGCGCGAGCGGTAGAAATCGATAGTATAGAGTCTGGCTTGTTTGTCGCATTTGGTTGCTGCATTTGTTTGTTGCTTAGCATGCATATAGCCTTATTACTTGTTGCTAACGGTTTATCCTGTGAGTGTAGCTAGCATCAGTTCAGATCCACTACAGCTCAGCCCCTGCATTTCTTCCAGTTTCTTTTCTTGCTTGTTCTTCGGTGTTTGGCGTCATTTCTGTCCCAGCGGAGTGATGCCAAGTGACCCCAACACTTTTTCCAGAAATGGTGCTCAGGTATCATGCCGATGTCTTTCTTTCAGCCCCGCCTATCGTTTCGGTGATGGACATGCTTCTATCCCGAATCCTGCCTTTTCTTGTCGTGTGACAACCCCTAATGATCCTAGTTGTCAAAAAGGGCAATGTCTGCCGACTCAGTTTTCCCCGCTATCCTATTCCTTGGACGAGTACGGATCTTTTCCGTCCGCTTGATAATAATGTGGTTGCGACATCCGTGTCGCGCTACATGGTTACCAAGTTCGTCCTCACTTATGAGCTAGTCAAGGATGCTACCTTCTCGAGCTAGAACTTGGTGTAGCGATGTTTACACCAACTCTTCCACACATTGATTTGTCTTCGTGCACACCATCAAAGCATGTTAGATCGTAGTACTAGAGATCCCGCGAGATTTGTGTGCTTAAGTAGGCATGCATATTGTGTGAAAAACAGTAATATGTGACCTTGTTTGTGTGTGATTGATGGTTTTTGGGTGCTTTTTTTAGTTGAGTTTTCTTTTGCTTCTTTCTTTTGGGCCCTCGGTGTTACACTACTGCAGGATGGTCCAAACGCGACACTACGATCAGAGACCCTTCGACGAAACTATGTGCGATGCCATAATCACAAACAGTGGTGTAAAAAACCATCAAAAAGGTGCAAAACATTTGCGATGATAGATGCACCAAACACGGTTCAGAATTTAGTTGCGTATGCGATGCAGGGCATACGGTTTAGCTCAGTTAACTATTTGGGATGAGGAGGCACAAAAGATATGGGCAGCCAGATGAAGGCGTGTGCGATACACGGCATATAGTTCACTCAGATGAACTGTGTGTGATTAGGCAACACAATGGAAATGGTTCAACTGAACAAGGTGTGTGTGATACGAGGCAAACAGGTCCGTAATCTGAAATGTGTACGAAGACCAATAATAACACATACGACTGCTGGTAATAAGATGTGTTAATTGCTCTGTCTACAGTAGAATAACATGTATATATATAACTGAAATAAACATCCAATTACATAAGTGACTATACAGATCATTCGCACACACCTCAATAAACAATTGCATGCATTCTAAAGTAGGAGAAACGATCGTCTATTCATCTACTTCTAGAAACGCTCCCGTGATTGCTATGTGGCTCAATCCCTTGTCTGCGTCAGGAAGAAGACAATTCCTCATGTGAACGATCCGCCTGTACAACTTGTAGCTTGTGTACGCATCCATGGCCGTGTACTTGACATGTTGTTCATCCAGTCTCTTATGCCACACACTGTGCTAGGCGTTCTTGTCCTTATTTCTCTCTTGCTTCATCGTCGCGTAGTAGGGGTCGATGATGGCCGAGGTGAGGTCAACTAGGGAATTCAGTTTGCTTTTGTTGCTGCCCCTGACCTTGTAGTGGTGCTGGATGTTGACAAGATTCGGGCATTTCAAGTCCGAAACCTTGAGCGCTTTTAGATCGTTGGTGGTGTCCATCGTAGCGAAACTGTAGTCGGAGCTCTTGATAAACCTGGAGAAACGCTCGCAAGGCCTTGTGGCAAGGTGGAAGTGGTAGACAAGGACAACATGTTGCACGCACAACTGGGCGATGGCAACCTTCTGATCGTGCCCGGCACGACCCATGGTGCAATCGAGGTCGAAGACGACCACTCGGTACTTGTCCTGGGCAAGGAACTGCTCCATAGTTTGGATGGAGCTCTCCACTGAGACCGGATCATTCGTGTACACCACCGAGAGGGCCTTCCCCCTCACGTGGGTGTCCACTACGTGATGCGTGGTGCACTGCCCACCGTTGTCGTCGTCAGCCACTGGGAGTGCCACTGGAGCCACGGGGAGCGCCATTGGAACCGCTGGATGTCCTCTCTGTATGTGTCATTGTTGGTGCGCTTATTGTGTCATGTGAGACGAGAGATGAAGGTAAATGGCCGCAAGAATAAAAGGGGGTCGGACGGCATGGATTCTGGCGCGTCTGCATGGCAGTTTTTGCAGCAGGTAACTTCATCTTCGTGCCGCGCCCGACGCAACCGCTTGCACCCGAACGTGCGTGATCGTGCACCGAGCACCTTGAGGGACGCGAGAGCAGAGCGTGTGCTGCGGCCGCCTGAACCGCAAGAAACCACATGCATAGAGCAGTTGAACACGCAGGAAATGGTCGCCTACAAGCCAGCCGACAGTTGCGTCGCTGCGTAGAGAGCGGCCGTGTGGTACCACCTCCGTCTAGTCTATAGTCTCCTTTATATTCTGTGCCATACTTTGCCCTCAAATTTAACCAACAAAATGTTAATGCATGTTTTAAAATTATATAATTGGAAACTATGTTCAAATACAAATCCAACTATATATTCCTTGGCGACATGCATTCGTATTTTATTAGTTAAATCATACTTATAAACCAGGACGGTTGTATAGTAGGTAATTAAGTCACAAACGTTTTTTTATTAACCGTATGTGTGCGTGACCTTTCATCCTCCTCTCGCATGTCTTGTCACCCCGCTGCCGCACACGGCTTACATCGCAAGCTTGCGCAGTGCACAGGGGCGTTCTTTTTGCCAAACGGTGGCGCCAATGAATCGTTGGTGAGCTTGTTCCTGCGCAACCCTACAGGTTCCCGCGCAAGCTTCCCGCCCGACTCGGTGAAATCCCCCAAAATCCCAATGCTTATCGGCCTGTTATAAAAACCCTCACGGCCGGCGAGTCCTGCGTAGCATTTTCCCCTCCATCCCTGTAGCTTATCTCGTCTGCTTCTCCCACAATTGCAATGGCACCGGTCCCTCGTTGTCGCTCAACCACTCCGCCGTAATCAAAGGACAGCTCCAGCTGGGAGGCTACACCGTGGCGGCAGCGCAGTCCCCGACATAGTGTAGTGCGCATGGCGTCCCTGTTGGGTGTGCGCAGAACACCCACCACACGCTCCGCCGCCGGTGCCCGTTGCAGCTACTGTCGGCCGCCGATGCTGGCACACCACCGTTGAAAGCCAGGGCCATCGCCCGCTCCCACTACAAGAAATATGTCAACTTGTGACCTTCTGTTAGTGACCCTGGAAGAATTGGTCATAGATCTATGACCACGTCAGACCAATTGGTCAAAAGTTGTTCTGGGGCTCCAAAACCTAAACTATAACGACCATTTTGGTCAGAAAGGTCGTAATTTCCTTACACGAAATGGTCATAAAGCAGATAGCACTGTTCTGCTGCCTTATTTCTAGCTGATCATGCCCAATATAGATGGTCATAACCTTGTAAATTGTGGTGGGTTTCTATGACTAGGCGCCACCTCATCAGTTTTGCCTATGTGTCATGTCCATGTGGCAGTTTTTGCCCTAGGTTGTGAAGCAACCTATATTTCTGTCATTCCCAAAATTCCCAAAAAAAATCTCATAAATTCTTTGGGTCATATCTTCATCAAATATGTAAAAATCCTTCCTTGCCTAGTTCAAAACTAATTCAACAATATTCATTTTCCTATTCTGTTCACGACAGCACTTTATGAAGGAAGTGCTATTTATATATTCTTGATTGCCCTTGGAATTTTTGGGCACTCTTTCCTATCCAAATCATTACCGCATGACAAAATTCAGCTCCACTTGCCTAGCAAATCTTCCTCGGCAAATTTCCAAAGCTTTTGTCCACCTAGAAGCATTGTGAAGGAAGTACCTTTTTTATATATCGAAATGACATGAAATTTATACAGTTCCTTCATATGCCCAAATTATCACCCTCCTCCAAATTGCAGCTCAGTAAAATCATCTATGTGAGCCCAGGTTCAATTTATATTTTATGGCCAAATTGGCACGTTGCAAAGAAAGTGTTATCTAGACCCCTCCTATTACCCTCAAACTTTTCAGGCACTCTTCCATACCCAAATCATTGCCACATGATAATATTCAGCTCAATTTTCCTAGTAAATCTTTCTCAGGAAATTTTCAAAGTTTCTACCTCGAGATAAGCTTTGTGAAGTAAGTACTAGCTAGGTTTACCCAAATGATCTGAAAATTTACCAGTGCATGACCATACCTATGTAACTTACCTACACCAATTTTTAGCTCATTTCATTCATCCAATCTCTCTCACTAGTTTTCCCAAGTTTCTGCCCATAGAAGAGAATTGTGAAGGAAGTACCACTTTGGCATTTCCAAATAGTATCCATTTTCTACAGTGGTTTCCTATGCCCAAATAACCATCCTCCACCTAATGCCAGCTCAATCCGTTCATTATTTTGAGCCGAGCTTCAACATTCGTAGTTATGTCCAGTATGGTAGTTCGCAAAGCAAGTACCACCTAGGCTCCTCCTTTTGAGTTGAAAATTTGTGAAGACGGTTTTATTAGTAACTGATCATCCTCAGCCAAAACTCACGCCCATTAGCCATGTACATTTCCCATACCGCTAATCAAACACTTGGCTATTAATTCATGTTTGAGCATCGATCGGTCTCCTCGTGAGAATCTTATGTTGTAATTTTCTTCCTGGCACTAACCTGGGGAGTGCCCAACCCACTAGACATGCCTAGGCCGCCCAGAACGCATGGCAACGCCACGGTCACGCGGTTACCACGTGGCGGGCATGCGAGTTTACGCGCTCTAGAGTTGGGTCCCTCGGCCACTGCCCAAACCTCTACGTATTGCCACCAAACCATGTATTTATGATTAAATAGGTCTTTATGTAACTAGAAATGATTTTTGGAAAAAATAAATAGCAAACTATGAGGCAGCTGCAGTTCAAATTTGACCCGCTTCCTGCTGAATCGGTGGAAATTTGTCTTTTTCACGAGAGGTGGATCAAAACAATTTACACCAAACCATTTTGTCAATTGTGCATTAAATATGGCCTAGTATTTTATAAAAATGATTTGGTCCAATTTTGCAACAATTATTCGGTAGTTCCTTCACAAAAAAACCTCCTTTTGGGCACTCGAAAAATGGAAAATGGTTTTTTCGTCCAACGAAAATGAAAACTTCCTTAGGCAACATTGTTTGCCATTCCAATATGCACCCTTGTGCACAATATGAGATCATTTGAACAAACTATGCCATGAATGTGGCCATAAGATTGATCATTTGGCTTGAAAGCCATTGACCTTCACACATGATAGCTCATTTCTGAGAACACTTTTTTGAAAATAATTATCGTATTACAAGTTTATTATTTTCCTGAAAACTTAATCACATATAATGAGACAATGCGAAGGTTTTCCAATTTTTTGATTTTTTTTGAATTTTTTATGCCCGTTTCAAAATGTGGTCAAAACGGCGGGCTTGACCGTTCGTAGGTAGCGGTTGAATCTTGGAATTTTTTGGTGTTTCTCTGATTAAATAGATACTTATGTACCTACAAATTATTTTTGGAAAAAATAAAGAGCAAACTACGAGGTAGCTACAGTTCAAATTTGACCCGCTTCTAGCTGAATCAACGGGAATTTGTCTTTTTCACCAGAGGTGGATGAAAACTTTTTACAACCAACCATTTTTTAATTGTGCATTAAATATGGCCTAGTATTTTAGAAAAATGATTTGGTCCAATTTTGCAACAAATATTTGGGAGGTCCTTCACAAAAAAAACTCATTGCGGGCACTCGGAAAATGGAAAATGAATTTTCCGTGCAAAGAAAATGAAAACTCCCTTAGGCAACATTGTTTGGAATTCCAAGATGCACCCTTGTGCACAATATGAGATCATTTGAACAAACTATGCCATGAATGTGGCCATAAGATTGATCATTTGGCTTAAAAGCCATGAATCTTCACACTTGATAGCTCATTTCTGAGAACACTTTTTTAAAATAATTACTGTATTACAAGTTTATTATTTTTCCTGTAAACTTGGTCACATATAATGACACAATGCGAAGGTTTTCCAATTTTTTTGATTTTTTTTTGGAATTTTTTATGCCCGTTTCAAAATGTGGTCAAAACGGCGGGCTTGACCGTTCCTAGCTAGCGGTTGAATCTTGGAATTTTTTTGGTGTTTCTCTGATTAAATAGATACTTATGTACCTATAAATGATTTTTGGAAAAAATAAAGAGCAAACTACGAGGTAGCTACAGTTCAAATTTGACCCGCTTCCTGCTGAATCAGCGGGAATTTGTCTTTTTCACCAGAGGTGGACAAAAACTTTTTACAACCAACCATTTTGTTAATTGTGCATTAAATATGGCCTAGTATTTTAGAAAAATGATTTGGTCCAATTTTGCAACAAATATTTGGGAGGTCCTTCACAAAAAAACTCATTTCGGGCACTCGGAAAATGGAAAATGAATTTTCTGTGCAAAGAAAATGAAAACTTCCTTAGGCAACATTGTTTGGAATTCCAAGATGCACCCTTGTGCATAATATGAGATCATTTGAACAAACTATGGCATGAATGTGGCCATAAGATTGATCATTTGGCTTAAAAGCCATGAATCTTCACACTTGATAGCTCATTTCTGAGAACACTTTTTAAAAATAATTTCCGTATTACAAGTTTTTTATTTTTCCTGGAAACTTAGTCACATGTAATGACACAATGCAAAGGTTTTCCAATTTTTTGAGTTTTTTGAATTTTTTATGCCCGTTTCAAAATGCGGTCAAAACGGCGGGCATGACCGTTCCTAGCTAGTTCTTGAATCTTGAAAAAGTTTTTGTGTTTCTATGATTAAATAGATACTTATGTACCTAGAAATGATTTTTGGAAAAAATAAACAGCAAACTATGAGGCAGCTGCAGTTCCAATTTTACCCGCTTCCAACTGAATCGGCCGAAATTTGTCTTTTTCACCAGAGGTGTATAAAAACTTCTGACAACCAACCATTTTGTCAATTGTGCATTATATATGGTCTAGTACTTTATAAAAATGACCTGGTCCCATTTTGCAACAAATATATGGTAGGTCCTTCACAAAAACTCATTTTGGGCACTCGAAAAATAGAAAAATGAATTTTTCGTCCAAAGAAAATGAAAATTTCCTTAGGCAACATTGTTTGCCATTCCATATGCACCCTTGTGAAAATATTTGGTAGCTTCTTCACAAAAATAATTCACTTTGGACACTCAAAAAATAAAAAATAAAATGCTGACATGATTTTACACGTTATTTTTATTTGAGTACGACCTATTTTAGATGGTCATAACGTCCAATACTAGATGGTCATAACGTCATACACGCGTACTGCTTTCTAATTGGTCCATAGCCATCTCACGCGGATCATGCATCAAGCACCGTTGGATGCTCCTGGATCCAACGGTAGCCCACGCCCCCTCACCCTCTCACCCACCTAGCCCTAACACAACCCCCACCTCCCCACGCCCCCACTTCCCCACCACAGCCTTCTCCACCTTCTGTCCCGCCCCGCCCCCTTTGGCCAACATCCTAGCCGCCGCCCCCGCCCCCGGCCCCGCACCATGGTCGACGGCGAGGAGCCCGAGTCCCCATGCCTCCCCGCCGTCAACGGGCTAGAAACCCACCAGAGGAGAGTAGAGCACTACTTCTCCTACGTCTCTCTCGATTCCCATCCCACCCACCCAACCCGCCGCCGCCAACCTCCATCCTCTCCGCCAACCTCGGCCACTGGCGACCACTCCCCTCCCCTCCTCTCCCACGGCCGGGTCGGACCCTCCTCACTCGCGCCCTAAACCTAGCCGCACCACACGTCCATGGCCAGATCCAGTAGCGGCCAGATCCAGCAGCGGCCATGGTTGGTTGGTTTTGCGCTTCGCAGGCGGACGCGTCCACGGATGAGGTGTACGCGCAGCTCTCGCTGCTTCCCGAGAACGAGGTGCGTGCATGCCGGCATGCCCGTGCTCTGAGTCTTGACGCTGACAATGTCGGCTTTGTTCGATTCGTTTCACTTTCTGTGGCGGCGTTTTGCTGAGCCTCGGCCTGATCTACTGCAGGAGGTGGTCCGGCGGATGCGCGAGTCCACTGAGGATGGGAGCGGCGGCGAGGACGGTGAGACCGTCAAGCAGCGCTTCGCGAGGATGCCACACATGTTTCATGTCCGAAGACTGCTTCCCCCCTCTAGTGCGCGCATTGGCCTGCCAGGCCCCTCTCTCCATTGATTCTGCCATTGGTTCCTGCTATGTTTTCAGTCCACTGGCTTGCTGAAACTCTCTGGTTTAGTTCTGGGAACACAGCATTACAGCCAGCAGCGGCCGTCTCAGGAGCTGGTCGCCAAGGATTTTGGTTCTGTGTAGCAGAATATGTATACATTTTTGCTCTAGTCTGAATCTATTGAAGTCTAAAACTGTTAGGTGTTAATCTACTTGTCTTACTGAAATTTCTCTAGTCTGAATCTGTTGAAGTCTGAAACTATTAGGTGTTAAAACAGTTCACTAAAATTGTTGTAGTCTGAAAAATAGTTAACTGAACATGCTGAAGTATGAAACTGCTAGGTGTTGGAAATTGTCTGCAACTGCTGTAATCTTGTAGATAAGTAAAATATGAATGTTATTGGGGACATAAATCATTATGGAACTTGAAACTGCAACTCAGTTGATTCGTTTGATTTAGCCAACAATACTAAATAAATCTCGTTTCTGCACCCGAGCTTTATTCAGGTTTTGTACATGAGCTTGAACCTTGGGGAGGTGGAGGCCGTCGTCATGCGCTTGGGGAGGTGGATCGACTACAAGGCCGACTGCACGGGGAGGTGGTCTATCACCTTGGCCATCCTCACCATCGACTTCTCTCCTCTAAGTTATCCCACCGATTCCTCCCCTCTGCTTATCTCCTATGCTCTATGTGGTAAATCTTATGATGGCATTTCTGCTTTGGCCATAAGATCTTGAATGTGCTGTCATCTTGGATTGATTATAAGCTTGCTATCGTCTTGGCTTCTCAAAACTAAGAATAGTAACCCTTCAAAGAGATAATATTCAGAAGCTCGTTGCACATTTAGCTCTGAAGAATTGTTCTACTCACAATTTATATCAAACTTCTTACACATTTAGCTCTGAAGAATGGGGTGTCGTGCTTTTGGCCCCGTCAAGAGGTAACTGAAATACCAGCACTGTCTTCTGCGCTTTGGTGAGCTGAATTTCTGATTATTCTGGCGATGGCTTGCTTCCTGACACAAATGTGAACTGTAAATGAAATTGCGGTTTCTGAAATCAGTTTTCTTGCCAGTACAACACTTGTAGACTGTAGTTAAATTCATTCATTCCAAATTCGACTGCAGATATCATCCGTGTTTACTGACACACTATAATATTTGGGCAAAACTGGGTTATCAGAGAACCGTGCTACTATATAAACATCATTTTGCGTATGAATCTCATACAGTGTGAAGTATGTGTTACATCTTCTGCTGCAGACATGAGACTGCATGTGTATAGATAATTTTCTCTTGATCTGTAGCGCATAGCGTCTTTCTTTCCATAGAACTGAATGCCGCGGATAGAACTGTTCTGTCAATCTGTCTTAGTAGTAGCTACTGAAAACCGACTTGCATTGCTTCATGGAAATCTCTCACGGTCACAGTGAAGAACTCAATTTTGTACAACCAAAATTGATTCAAATCCTACTTTTCTAAAATTGCATCTTCACATTCATTAGTGCAGCCATGTAGTAGCACTGTAGTAACCTTCTAGATCAGTTCATTTAGCGATTTTTTGGGGAGTTCATCTTGTAATCTATTTATATCATGAATTTTCTAGGACAGTTGCCTGCCTGCTTGTATGATAGGCGTCACCTTTTGTGTATGAAAGAAACAAGCCGATCTGGTTCCTTTGGTTGAACAGGATGTTCTTGGGTAGTGTGAGCAACTACTACATCCTCGAGGAGCAGGAGGAGGAGGGGCACATCTAGCCAACCACAAAGGGCCTGCTCTGTACCACCACGTCATCGGCCTGCTGCAACATTGAGTTCAATATGTCAGGTGACCCTTCCTATCCCGTCTGATATGATGGTCAATAGTTGCTTGTAGATGAATGACGAAGTGTTGCTGTGAATGTGAATGAGCAGCCACAAGTATGTTTGCACCATTGCCATAGCTAGTGAATGAGCTGCCACAAGTCTATTTGCGTCACTGCCATAGTCACCTGAATGCAAATGATTAGCCACAAGTCTGTCTGTACTATCACATTGCCATCCATAGCTGCCAATCACTGTAGATAAATAGAATTGCCCCAAAACTATGTGGAAATTTGGTTAACCTTGTTGAATCAGATATAATTCTGACACCTGATTAGCATATCACTTTTCTATGTTCAGTTAACAGTATTCAGTTTAGATGCAGATTTAGTCAACACTATGGATCAGTATTCAGTTTAGATGCAGATACAGTCAACACTAGGGGTCAATAGATGTTCGTGAAATAATTTAACTAGATTCTACATTGGCCTGCTATTATAACTTCAGGTTGGATTTGCATGGTGATTTTTTCATCTAATTTTTTTCATCTGGTAGGTAATTGGGCTGCTTAAATATTTCCTCTAATTAGTAATTTAATTTACCAATAGGTACTGGCAGTAAAAGAAACTGACATCCAATCAGTCTCAGGGATTGAATGATTTAGTTACCACATTGTGTCAGTTAGTCTCCTCTTTGTTCCAACATGAATGATATATATTACTTAATCATGTGTAATTTTCTTTCCTTTTGCTATGTTGTAAGTGGATGTATAATTTGCTAGTTTTTATCTCTGTTTGATGGGTTTTAACCAAAGCTCCTGAGTACTCGCTTGATTTTTTTTAAGCAACTACAAATTGTATGATAAATATTGTTCTCTAACATGCAGATGCTGATCAGGACAAAGAAGTCGGAGGAAACATAGTTCTAACATTGCTGTCAACTGTTACGTTTTGCATTAATGAAGCCCATTATACTGCTCATGTTTCTTCGCGAAGCATAATTCATATGTGTGTATGATGTAGCAGAACTTGTGATTGTACACTTGTGGAGCAGAACTGGCTCATGTGATTGTACACTTGTGGAGCAGAACTGGATCATGTGATTGTACACTTGTGGAGCAGAACTGGCTCATATGATTGTAAACTTGATGCTTACCACATTTGTATGTTTGTTATATGATGTAGTACATTGATGGTTGATAATATTTGAAGTATTTCGTGTGTTTTCTGCGTGCCAATATAAATACCAGGTATTAATTTGCATGAAATAAAAAAATGAAGAATATAGCCCTGACGGCTAGGACCCAGTACTAGAACCTGACAATGGGGACCCACGTGACTACTGAACCCAAAAATAAAAAGGTTGCAATGTTGGGCTTGGTCCATTTAGCTGACAAAAAATTCATAGGAAAAAAATATATAAATGGGCTGAATTAATGGGCTCGGCCCATGTAGAATACCGAATTGGACCGGGCAGAATCTTGTGCCACATCAGCTTGCCATGCTGGATGCCTACGTGGCCTGGGGAGGTTGCTAGTGACAATAACGCCACAGTAGACGTATTTTGGTCATAAACGTCTTCGACCATTCCAGAAGAAAGGTCGCTATAGTCAGTTTATGACGGCCAGCTTTTGACCTTATGATTTTGGTCACAAATGGAAATTTGTGACCATTCAGTGACCAATAGTGGTGGTCACAAGTTGACATATTTCTTGTAGTGTCCGCCGCCGCGGCCTGAAGGCAGGAGATGGCCGTCGTGGTCGCCACCCCACTGCCGGCCACTATGGCCATCACCCTCTCCACCACCGCGGCCCGAAGGCGGGAGGTGGTGGTCGTGGCCACCACCCCGTCGTCAGCCGCCGTCGACGCCAGCCCACCATTGATCGTCGGGGTCATCACCCGCTCCGCCACGGCCGCCCGAAGGCGGGAGGCGGAGGTGGATGCCCGCACGTGCGACAGCGACCTTGCGCGCTACACCGAGTTCCTACGCGAGGAGGAGGAGCGCCTCGTCGAGCATGCAAAGAGCCTTACTGCCACAGTGGCCGCGGTACACGCCGCCTCAGAGGTGAGGAATTAGGAGATCTACGAGCAGAACCACCGCTTCGAGAGGGGTCGTCTGGAGCGGCAGAAGGCATTCGAGGTGAGCGTCGCTGAAGCTGCATTAGCGGCAGTCACCGCATTACGGTTGCCCAGGTCGTCGGTAGGCTCCTCCTCCTCCGCCTCTTAGTGAGCATGCTCGACAGAGGAGAGTCAGCCGAAAGTAGTACAAAGCCCCTCCGCAGTAGTTGTAGTGTTTAGGGGCTATTTTGTTCAGTTCATCTGACTATAGATGTGGTGGAACTATACAACATACTTAGAATTAGCTAGTATATATAGTTGAACTAGCTATTTCTGTACGTGGTTGTCAACAATTGGGGAAAAGTTTGGTCGGTTCCGCTGTCGACTTAAACTGTTTGTATAAATTAAGAATGACTTCTTAATCTATGAATGAAATCTATGCTTAATTGCTGAATTTTAGTTGCAAAAATTAGATACTGCTAGTGATTAGCTTCCTATTTTGACAAATCGTAGTGTTACAAGGATTGACAAATCTTACCAAATCTTTCGTACGTGGTTGCACATGGGTCATCCAAAACAACCGTTTGCTTTGAAGGGATGCACAAATCCTGCGCTGCTCTCACTTTGCATACGGGTGTTCTATATAAAACGTTTGCGATCAAGAGCTGCAGAAATCCTGCTCGGACCATTTTCTCTTTGCTTCCTGGGGAAGCTGTCGGTTTGCATACAGGTGTTCTAACTAAAACGTTTGTGATGAGTGTTTTATATTTAAAAAGTGAATTAAATTGCGGCTTGGGCGCCATCAATGGAGAGGATGCGAGCAAGGCGGGCGGCCATGGAAGTCAAAGGGCTCGCTTCCCAGTGAGCCTGCGCAGCGTACAACTCGCATGCTTCCCGGTGAGCCTACGCACTCGAGGACAGCTTGCACGCCGCTCGGTCAGCCTGCGCACCGGACGGCACTCGCATGCTTCCCGTTCACTCAAGTTCAAGCAGCTGTTCACACGGCACCTCCTACAGCCATTAAAACCAAGACACGTGGCGTCACGTGAATGGTTAACAGAATTTTGGATTTACTATAATTTAAAAACCAGGCATCTCAATGTTTTGCCGGCAATCAACGGTGCCCTGGTGTTTGAAATTCATTCCCATTTCTTGCATGGGACCTAAGCATGCACCTAAGGACACATATTTGATTTGTCAACCAATTTATATGAACTGGAGCATGTGCATGTAGTTCAAATTTTAATTATGCACATAAAATGCATTAAAAACTCAGTTAATGCATGAAAATGTCCAAACGAACCCCGAAAATTCACAAAAATTCACACAACACTGCTGCTGTTCTATGTTGACACGAGAAAAAAATTTGAAAGCAATAAGAGGTGATGGATATCGTTTCGCCCCAAAGGTGGGACGCTCCCTACTGAAAACCATCATGCTTGTTGTGAGAAGCTTCGGTTTGTGAGAAGCATATACCCAAACCTGCCCCAAATGGGACATAATTTTTACCACGGCATGTTGATGCCGCTCCATGATAGCATGCCAAGTTTCATGAATTACAGACGAGTTTTTGATTTACTAGAATTTAAAAACCAGGCATCTCAATGTTTTGCCGGCAATCAACGGTGCCCAGGTGTTTGAAATTCATTCCCATTTCTTGCATGGGACCAAAGCATGCACCCTAGGACACAAATTTGATTTTTCAGCCAATTTATATGCACTGGAGCATGTGCATGTCGTTCAAACTTGAATTGTTCACCTGAAATGGCTAAAAAACCAATTTAATGTATAAAATGTTCAAACGAACCCTGAATAATTCCAATTCATTTACGACACACATATAGTTGCATGTTCATTATAGATAAAAGGTCTAGCAATTCAAATACCGTCCATTGTCGTTGTGACCCCATTATGTAATTCAAATCAAGATGAAAAATCTAGTAGATCGCACACAGTTTATTATTAGCAACCGTGTGAGATGTAGTACAAAATATCTTCGAGCACTGTCGGTGTACAGTACGCCTATGGCTTACGCGAGAAGGTGCGTCGGCTATAGTCCACAGCCAGCGTCTCAGGCACACTAGCTCGCTCCCCAAATATCATTTCACCGTTCAATCGTCATCGGTGAAAGATGGGCACGCGGACCCGCGTTGTGAGGGTAACTTCGGTGGCCCACTCCGGCGAGAGCGTGGCCGCAGCCGTCATGCACATGCTAACAAGGTGCATGAGCGCGGCCGCAATTTGCGACCAGGCGGCAAAGGCAGCCCAAACGGCCGTTGTTGCTTCTCAGGTGGCGGCAGCAACATCTGCCTCGGGGATAGCAACTGGCGAGAGTGTCATAGCAGCTGCCCGTTCCGTAGCGGCGGCCTTAGCCCTGATGGAGGCCACCCACGACCATGTCGAGGCCGCCCACGCCCAGCTCCTGGTGGTGACCGCACAAATCGAACGAAGCTTCTGCGACAATGGCCGGCAACCCACGGCCGAAGAGCGGGCAGTCACCGAGAGCATTCGAGCAGCCATCCGTTCCTCCGCCACATACCTTGCGACGACGGAGACCGTCCAAGCCAAGATCGCGTCCGCTCATGCCCTGCTCATGGCGGCCTTTTCCAAAGAGATGGCGGATGCGAATGGCGAGATGCTTGCCGAGTATGGTGCGATGGATGCCACGGAGCCTCTTCCCCAGGAGATCGTGGGCGCGAGCTGGACATGGAGGCGGCGGCGGCGATCGACGAGCACCAGTCGTAGTAGTACTATTTGTTTTGTTTAATTAAGAGCGCCAATGTTTAATTTGTTAGAGTAATGTTTAGGTCAGCTAGCTCTGTTTAATTGTTGAACTTGCTCGATTAAGAAGTGTGGGTGTGCCATAGTCTCCTTTGTGTACCCAAATTATGCAATGATGTGGATGGCCACTTTAACCATGGAAATTCGAACCAAAACTTTTGACGTTCAAACTCATCACACACGGGTTAAGCTATCTGAATCGTTTGTGATGTCCACATACCGTACACAATTCTGAATAAGGAACCCTGTCTGATGACACTTTGCGCGCTAGTTTTTTGGCTGAGGCGATTCCAAATTTTCGGCTTCCGCGGAAATACCTCCCTCCCCCTCCCCCTCACCAAAAGCCACATTTCCCCTCTTTCTGCCTTCCTTTCCATGTTGAAACCTTCACTCCTTGCTTGCAGCGCCGCCGCCTCCTCGTCGGCGATCCTCCTTCACACTGCTCCGCCTCCTCTATCCAAGCAGGTAATCCACACCCGATCCCCATCCTCCTCCCCCTTCCACATCCCACATTCCCTGACTGCCGGCGTGAGCGCGACACCTTCCACCCAAATCACCGACCCCTCCACCAAAAAAGCGCCGGCCTAAGCCATGGTGCACGCAATATAGCCAGGACCTCAAGGAGCATTTGGCAGCGGAGAAACAAATCGCGGCCGCATGCGCGGATGAGGTCGCGGTGGTTGCCATTCGTGCCGACCCCCAGATCTTGAAGGAGCACCTTGCCAATTGCTAGCTACGCCGGTTAAGCATGCTCGGTTTACCCATTGCGTGTGGTGCTCCTGCCTTTCCTTCACAAATTCTAGTTAATTGTGCTATCTAATTTCACCATGCAATCTGTTGCTCTAGTGTATATGTTCTATATGTCGTGCAATGTGGTGCTCACTTATTAACTATTTTGTTAATTAGTTGTCGTCTTTAGTTAACTGTTTGGTTCAATTCTGCAAATGTGATGTGCAATTCTTCAGGCTGCAATTTTGTATTGTCTTCCATGTGAGAATAAATCGAATTTTATTTACAAATTTGTGGGTGCATATTTTTATTGTATACCATGTGAGGAATAAATTGAATTTGGCTGTAGTAAATACATGAGAAACAAATACAGTTGCTACAATTGGTTGTAGTTAACTATATGGTTAACTCTCTGATCTTCTATTAGGAGTATGTTATATTGTGCAATGTGGTGCTCAGTTAATATTTGGTTCATTTGTTCTGGTGTTTAGTTAACTGCTTGGTTCAATTCTGTAATGCGATGTCCAATTGTCATGGGTAGAATTTTGTATTGTTGTGCATGTGAGGAATAAATCGAATTTGGCTGCACTTAATACATGAGAAACATATACATGTGCTATATTTCCTAGTTCTTAATCATGCTTGGTTTGGGTAAATGGGGTTTCCGTGTGGATTCAATTAATCTGATGAATCTGCAATGTGCTTATTTTTCATCAACATATTTTACTGATAGCATGCGAACCCTTACTTAACCTGATGACTAACTACCTTATATGTGTTGCAGGGAAACAATGGGAAGCAGTGAGGTTTACAATTGAGGTTAGCACGTGCATGGTCCGTTGTCTAATAGCACATTATTGTGCAATTGCAGGAACCATTCTAATATTTTGGTTTTTAATAATTTGGTCTTGCACATGTAGGTCCTTCTGTGACATGTTTTGACCCATTGTTCGACCCTTTTTGCATATGGGGAAATGAGTTGTCCATGAATATCAATCAAATCAAGAAACTCAGAAAGATTGTTAGGATAAAGAAATTAGCAAAAAAAGCAACAAGATCTTTGTCTGCACAATGAACAAGACATCAGTTCACTACAAGTTGGTACTAACTATTATACATTGCCTTTTTTATTCCTTTGCCCCATTTCCAATATAGAGAAGATATTTATGCACATCCTTGTTTTCAGGCCTTTCCAAAGAGGTTCAATGATGATTACCTCTCAAACCACCTCTATGGTCAGGAGGCGAGGAAGGTTTTCATACAACACCCACGGTTCAATATTGAAGTGTTCCTGAAGAGGACGAAGGATGGACGGTCAATCATCCACATGCACTAGCCTAAAGTTGCAAAGACCTTCAACATGAATGAAGGCCCAATATTCGCCTTCTGCTCGGCAGTTTTCCAGATGAGATGCATTTGTCTATATACCGTATATGATGCTAATTTCGAAAGGTTCTACATGTTGCATGTGGAACTTACTGCTGGTGTAGTTGTGTAATGGGGTAGCTGAGTGCTGAAGCTATATCATGTTGTACTCTGATGTATTTCAATTATGAAATTCTGCTTCCTTACTATGGAAATGAAATATATTGTGTGCTTAATATGAAATGTCAATTAGATTAATAAATGGATTATGAATAATCAGATAATTAGCCTGCTAATGGTGAATTTGCCTGCTAACTGTGTTTTGCTATTGCAAACGGTTGTTGAAAAAATACCATGGGCAATGACCTCAGGCAACGCACACAGTTTCTAGGAATAAACCGTGTTGGATCAATGAACAATCACACATGACTTTCTCTTGAAAACGGTTTGCATTAAGCCACCTTGCTCAAACGTTTACCACATAAAAACTGTGTGTGATGGACATCCTTTGCCACACAGTTTCTTCTACGGACCATGTGTGATACATTCAATAACGCAAACGATTTAACAGGAAAAATTGTGTGTGATGTACCTGTGAACGGAAACATTTTCCTTGGAGTGACTGTGTGGGATGTGCATATGAACGGAAATGTTTAGCGGGGACTTACTGTGTGGGATGTACTTGCGACCGGAAACAATTTTGCTGTATAATTGTATTTTTTAGCTCTGCTATATGTATTTCCATATTTGCGTGCTCGCCAGTCGCACACGACCTCATTTTGCCGAATGTGTGTGCCAGGAGGGCATATCCCCGACGGTTTCTGGGCCGTGTGGGAAGGTCCCCCCTATCGCCCACACTCACTTGGCGATGGTTCCAAATGCCATCGTGAAAAGGGGTTTTAAACTGTTTGTTTAGGACCGACGCGCACCAGTGTTCCCTTATTTCCCCTTATGGAAGTTTCTCATCGACCAACACCGGACATGAAGAAGCAATACAGATTTCAAATATTTGGAAGAAGCTCAGCTAAACATTATGGTGTACCCAGTCAACGACATTATAGTATTAATATCTTCTCAAAATACCAATGGTGTCTTGGGTTGATTATCAACAACGAGTCTACATCAGTACAAAATCCTCACAACAGTAATGGTCTAGCTAGCAGGAAGACAGGTCAGTTACATGAGCAACAGTATATTTTCAGTCAAAGGTATGGCTTATATACAAAGTTTGGACTCAGGAATGAACGATGCTTGAAATATGTTATACTCCGAAAGAAAGTCAGAATGTGCTATGATCAAGGGAGACAGTCAAACAAATTTTCTCATGCAAGTAATCAGCCGCAGAATATTATGGGTGTGTGTATGGCTTTCACTCTGCATATCGAAGTATGAAGTTTTGGATATGAGAAACTCAGCCCTCCTCCACACGCTATCGGAAGAAAAGTATGATTCAAGGCTCCTCAATTTTCCCAGTATAATATATGGACAGTTTCTGATCCTAGATACCCAATCTTCCTCAGCAAGATACCTTAGTAAAAGCTTCCGACAGACGGAAATGAATCTTTCCCAACAAGCAAACCGAGGGGAAACTTCTCAAGTACGGAACCCAGGCTTCTCCAGCACAATACTCAGGTCCACCTTCATGTGTAAGCTATCGAGACTTCTTCTGCCCACTACCCAGACAAAAGCTTCGAGCAGTAGCTAATGAGTCTTCCTCACCAAGCTACTCGGATGGCTTCTCTCGTAAGCCACTCAGTCCGCACCAGTACCACACTATTGCATCGCGCTCAGAGATTATACGGTGAGTTGGCAGTATATGATAGTGCAGTTCAAGAATTAGATTTGCAATAATTTTCATCACAAGTATAATTCAGTCAAGACATATGCCTACCTCAATAATCGAGTATTCGGTTGCATATGATTCTTATATATATGATGCGTGTGTATCCCCGGTCATACCAGTCACTCATACAAGATATGACCGTGATCAAGCGGATATACCTAAGAAAGGTAAGGATCCCAAAACCTCATGAGCCATGCAAATAAGGATAAGCGGAGATACATCTCATGTAATGAAAGGATCGGCAAGCGCTAGAGATGACAACACAGAATCAACAGTCTTGACAAGGGTTACCAAAGTCATTATTCCTGCACCCGACAAGGTGATCTCCAGAACTCTTGTCACCCTCTTGTATGATTGGCCTCAACAATGATTTCTGTACAGCTACATGCCCCGAGGATATGTCATATATGTGCATACCCAGGTCAGAAAACAAGCACAAGGGTTGATGCCTAAAATATTTCCTGAATCACGTTCATGGTCATGCAAAAAAAAATCAAGGACATATGTGGCAAAGCTATTTCAGTATGGTACCCTGACAAAGAAAATCATGACCGTCAAAGGATGAGATTGGCATCAAAGGTATGATGATTTTTGCACGACCATCAGGGTCCGTATACCCAAGTCAGTTGAAGGCCATACTTTCATATGGATCCACACAGGCATACCCCAGAGTCCTACTATACCCTTCAAGGACGGCATATCCCACTGAACCGCTTAAAAATGGTTAGTGTGGCATATCCAAGTCTGTTCTGTCAGATCCAAGAATTCCTTTGCAAACTCCGCATTTTGACTTCAATGGTAGTGTTAAAGCATATCACAGCCCATTACCACATCTGGGTATACCGACAACATGGGTAAATCAAAAATTGAACAATCAGCTCGAACCAGCTATAAATCCATACCCCTTTATATTGCTCACGATAGAAGGCAATCGAATATTTGGTAGATATCTCGTGCTCGAGCCAAAGAAACTAGTCAGGATAAATCAGTACCACTTGTGAGCAGTCAGATCCCGTCAGAGAAAGGCCATGATTCTCAGCATTGATCGAACCCGGAAGACATGCATCTATTTGAGCAAAACCCATGGCAGAAATAAAATATTTTCATGACCAAAGGACAAATTATGCTCAAAGACATTGGATATCACTGTAGATATGAGAGAATCAACGTCAGCAAAAGGATTGGGTATATAAGCAAATACTTGTCAAGGTTACCACCCCAGAGCAAGGTAAGTACATCATATGAAATTCTTGAGGGAACAATATACAAAGGAGAAGGATACCCAAGTTGGAAACGGTTTCCTTAAGGAATATTCATACTTTTTCCCTGAGCAATCAAATCTCGAGGACGAGATTTCTTTAAGGGGGGAAGGTTTGTAACAGCCTGGTTTTTGGCCCTTTTCTTTTTTTCTGTTGATTTATTTGATTTTTGATCTATTTTTCTTTTTGGAGTGGTTTTGTGGCCTTGAAACCTGGGAGACCATCATTATTTCTTCTCCCAAGTGGCTCATAATTCTCAAAACTTTGCCAAGATCATGTCATTTCCATTCTAGCCCAACCCTAAAAATTCTTTTGTAGGGAATATTCCTTTTTTCTATTAAAGGAATAATGCTAATTGCCCTAGGTTGTGAAGCAACCTATATTTCTATCACTCCTAAAATTTCCAAATAATTCGCATAATTGTTTTGGGTCATATCTTCCTTAAATATGTCAAAAACTTCCTTGTCTAGATCAAAAATAATCCATCAATATTCTTTTTCCTATTTTGCCTTGAGTGTCACTTTGTGAAGGAAGTGTCATTCATCTTTTCCTAGTTACCCCCAAACTCTTTGGGCATGCTTCTACATCGAAATAACTGCCTCATGTCAAAATTTAACTTCATTTTCCTAGCCAATCTTCCTCAACAATTTTTCAAAGTTTCTGTCAAACAGAAAGCATTGTGAAGGAAGTACTAGCTTGGAGTATCCAAATGAGTTGAAATTCTTCATGGCTCTTCATGTTCTCATATCATTACCCTCCTCCAAATTTCAGCTCCATACCTTGATCTATGTGAGCACAGGATCAAATCTTTGCTTCTGTCAATATATTCAGATTGTGAAGCAAGTATATTTTATATTGCTTCATTTTGGCTAAAAATTTACCATAGCATTATCATGACAATAAAACCTCTCTCCACAAAATTTGGGATCAATTCTTCAAGCCAATAGTTCTCTAGAATTATTACAAGTTTCTGGACAAAGAGGATGGCTGTGAAGGAAGTACCATTTTGGCTAGTCCATTTGATATGAAAGATTTACAACATCATTATATGTCCAAATCATCAGGCCTTGCCAAATTTCAGCTCAAATAGTTACTCTATGTGAGTGCCCCTTCATGATCAAGTTTCAGGACGAATTTTGTAGTTACAAAGCAACCATGTTGTTTTGTGGTCCATTTCTTCTATAAACCCCCAGGATCATAGTACTTCCAAAGATAAACCTCCCAGATAACCCATTTGGCCCTTAGCTCTTCCCTGTTGATCACCAGTGCACAACCAAATTTGCTACATCAAACTTTAATCAATGTCTAACTCAGATGCAGAGCCTGTTCTCTCAAGCTCTTTCTATATACTGCCTCCAGGATGGAGAGGCAACACCCCAGACAAGGTTTTCCAGCCCCTACAGGCCTTCCCGTGACATGTCGAGTGGTGACCACGCAGCTGGCATGCATATTCACGCGCTCTGTGTGTTGTGGCCACGTCCATGATGTCTTCTAGCTTCGACGCCTCTCCCTCTCGTCATCTTCGCGCGTGTGACCGTGTCTACCAGTTGTCCCTCATCGTTGCCACCTCCCTGGACCCCTCTCCCCTTTGGAAAACCTCCTCGTCGGCCCTCACCGCCGCGCGCCCATGGGCGAATAGTGGCCGAGAAGGCTTTAACGGCGCTCGTCTCTTCTTCCTCTGCTCCCCCTTGGCTCCTGCTGCTCTGTAACCTCTGCATCAATGCCTCGTCGCGTTTTGGTGCCCTCCCTGTGATCGTTGAGCTCGCCAGAGCATCGGCCGGACGTGCACAGCAGCCTCTAACGTCGGCATCCCCTCCTCGGCTATATATAGCCACTCCCCGCGGCCTCTAAGCACACCAGCAGTCCTCCCTCACCCCCAGAGCCCCGCCCAGCCACTCCTCCAAGCTCGACGAGCTCCCTTTAGCTCCCATGGCCGCCATTGCCGCCAGCTCTGTGTGCTCGAATCCAAGCCCTCCGAGCGCTTCCCCCTCGCCTAACCACCACCAGAAGGCCTCCTGAAGCTAGCAGAATTGCCTTGTCCCTTCACCTCCTCCGTCGGAGAATCATAGCCCCGACCCCATCTTCGTCCGTCACCGCCGTCCACCTCGGGTGATGCCCTGCTCGACTCCGCCTCCCCAAGATGCGTGTGTGGTCCACAAGCGTGCTGCTCGGCCCCCTGGTCACGCCGGTATGCTGCACGCTGCGGGTGGTGGCCTGCAACGCCGGCAGTCGCCGTCGGGGTCCTCCTCTCCCCATGGCCATGTGCAGGCACGGGAGGAGGAAGAAAACCTTGCCAGGCAGACCCCACCTTCCCTGCAACCCCACTCGTCATCCACCGCAGCCCGGGCCCACGTGGTTAAGTGCAGACGCACTCAGCCAAATACGTCTTCCCCCTAGGGGAAGCGTATTCTACCTCTGTACTGAGCAGATTACGATTTCTCTGTGGGGAGGCGTATTGATGAAAATGTATTTTCTTTTTCTCGGCTGCCGGCCGAATCTGCTATTTTGTGGATGTTCACCCGTTAGCAACAGAAAAGCATATGTTTTTATTTGTTTTTCTACTAACGAATGAACGACCGTATCTCTTCAACCGTAGCTCCAAATGAGGTGATTCCAAAGCCCACTTCTTCATCTTGTCGAGCCCGTTCTGTTGGTGTCATTTTCATGATGTTGTCACATTTTGAAAATGGCCATTATGCCCTTGCCCTTATTCAGCCCCCTCCGGGAGAGAACGTTATCCGGCGATTCTTTCCGCGAGCTTCTTGCACTCCTTCCCGATGAATCCCTCCGTCCCAGGCAAGCCACACCCTCCATTTGCATGGTTGCAATGCAGTGCCATGGTTTTAATTATTTCAACTTGTTTAAAATTTGCTTTAGTTACATGTGATCTTGTTCATGGCATTTCTCGGAGTATTATTTGAATCTTGCTATTGCCATGATGTTGTTTCGAGTTCTAGGACTAATATTTTGCAGCTTTTGTGGATGACTTGTTGCCATTGGATCTTTAGTGGCTCATATTCTGCTTACTTTCATGATGGTATCTGATATGATATTTTGGAGTTTTACTTGGGATGTCAAGTTGCCTTTGGATTATTAGTGGCTAGTAGTATTTTCATCATGATGATAGTTGATATTATGTTTTGGAGTATGATTTCAGAGATGCTTCTTGTTCTTGCTATTGGAGTAGTAGTATCATCATTCTTGGATTCATCATGATAGTAGGATTATGCTAGCCTTAGAGTATTTTGGTATGACGATATTACGCTTTGGATTATTTGTTGGATAGAGCTATGACTTGGATTACAGGTTGATAGATGATGTTGGAGTATCAATTATCAATGTTATATTTTGGGGACAAATTCCGTCATTAGGTTGGTTAGGTGCCACCTAACCGGGCTTTTCCAGCGCAACCACATTTGCTTTTTATGGGAAGGCCCTAATGCGGTCTATTGTCATGTCTCTCGCCGGTGCCTCCAACGAGGGAAGGTTATGGGAGCGCGCTACCCTGATCAGGTAGGAGGACATAAGCCTTATGTGCCCGTAGTTGGATAGGGACCTTTTGTCCCCGTTTGGGAGCGTTTTTGTTTTGCCACGACAGTGGCCGTTGGTGTCTTTGGTAGACACGGGGCAACCCATGACTTAGCCCAGAAGGGCGTTGGTCGGAGTGGTTGGGAGAGTGTCATGGCAGTAGATCGGTTTTGTTGGAACACCATCGGTCCTCCCGAATGGGAGTGCGAGGCCATGGGTTCCATGGTGTGGGTAAAGTGCACTACCTTTGAAGAGTGCGTGTGTTTAATCTATCGATAGCCGCGTCCTCGGTCATGTGCACAAGTTCGTACTAGGTCACACCATTCGATCAACAATCACATGACCGAATGACTTATAGGTGAGTTATATGTTGATATTGTGATCAGTAACAGTTTGGCAGGATGTTGATGATGTTGTTGAGATGATCTCGAGGATGATTGTTCAGTTGGTGACGTGGTCATGAGGTGATCGAGATGGTATATTGCTTGGCCGGTTAGCCAAGAGTGAGATGGTTATTGAGATCTAAGTTGTTGGTTTATCTACAGTAGTTTCATATCATGCTTAGTAGTTGCTGTTAATTAATTATTAATGCTATGTTATTGTCTTGCCTTGATGGTTTTGGTTGTTATGAGCTTGCAAGTACATTCAATGTACTGACCTGTCATGTGATGCCAGATTGCAGGTGATGCCATGATTGATTGATTGATTGTTGAGGTTTCCATGCATGCAAGCTAGATTGTGTCCCAGCCAGAGTCCCTACAGAGTGGAGTTCACCACCTTCGTCGTTGTTCTGCTGCTAGAACTATTCCGCTACTACGAGTTGTTCTGCTGCTAGTATAGAGCAAGTGTTGTATCGCAGGTGTAGTGTCGCCATGCCGATGTGGTCCTTTGTAACATCAGACCCTTGTATTATTATCCTTTTTAATAGGAGCTGATTTGTTCTATGTCAAGTAGTGTTGTATTCCAGAAGACTTCATCTTGATCACTGGGCTGGAATACAGGGCATTCCGGTTTCTCTGAGCCGGGGTGCCACAGTTTTTCCCACAAGGAAGAGTCCTTCTCGGACTTTCAGGACCTAAAGCCCCATGGGCTTTACCCCTTGGCCGAACCTTATCATCCTATATATCATGTCTACATAGTTCTTGAACCCGTAGGGTCCGAACGTTAAGCATGCGGACCCTACGGGTTTGAGAACTATGTAGACATGACCGAGACACCTCTCCGGTCAATAACCAATAGCGGAACTTAGATGAACATATTGGATCCTACATATTCTACGAAGATCTTTATTGGTCGAACCTTATGACAACATACATAATTCCCTTTGCCCATCGGTATGTTACTTGCCCGAGATTCGATCGTCGGTATCTTCATACCTAGTTCAATCTCGTTACCGACAAGTCTCTTTACTCATTCCATAATACATCACCTCATGACTAATTCCTTAGTCGTTTGCTTGAAAGTTTATGATGTGTATTACCGAGAGGGCCCAGAGGTACCTCTCCGATACTCGGAGTGACAAATCCTAATCTCGATTCACGCTAACCCAACAAAAAACCTTCAGAGATACCCGTAGAGAATCTTTATAATCACCTAGTTACGTTGTGACGTTTGATAGAACACAAGGTATTCCTCCGGTATTCGGGAGTTGCGTGATCTCATAGTCGAAGGAATTTGCATTTGACATGAAGAAAGCAATAGCAATAAAACTTAATGATCATTATGCTAAGCTAACGGATGGGTCTTGTCCATCACATCATTCTCCTAATGATGTGATCCCGTTCATCAAATGACAACACATGTCTATGGCTAGCAAACTTAACCATCTTTGATTAACGAGCTAGTCTAGTAGAGGCTTACTAGGGACACGATGTTTTGTCTATGTATTCACACATGTATCATGTTTCCGGTTAATACAATTCTAGCATGAATAATAAACATTTATCATGATATAAGGAAATATAAAATAACAATTTTATTATTGCCTCTAGGGAATATTTATTTCAGTCTCCCACTTGCACTAGAGTCAATAATCTAGATTACATTGTAATGATTCTAACACCCATGGAGTCTTGGTGCTGATCATGTTTTGCTCGTGGAATACGCTTAGTCAAGGGTCTGCCACATTCAGATCCGTATGTATTTTGCAAATCTCTATGTCTCCCTCCTTGACTTGATCACGGATGGAGTTGAAGTGTCTCTTGATGTGTTTGGTTCTTTTGTGAAATCTGGATTCCTTCACCAAGGCAATTGCTCCGGTATTATCACAAAAGATTTTCATTGGACCCGATGCACTATGTATTAAACCTAGATCGAATATGAAATCCTTCATCCAGACTCCTTCATTCGCTGCTTCCGAAGTAGCTATGTACTCCGCTTCACACGTAGATTCTGTCACAACGCTTTGCTTGGAACTGCACCAACTGACAGCTCCACCATTCAATATAAATATGTATCCGGTTTGTGACTTAGAGTCAGCCGAATTAGTGTCAAAGCTAGCATCAACGTAACCATTTATGACGAGCTCTTTGTCACCTCCATAAACGAGAAACATATCCTTAGTCCTTTTCAGGTACTTCATGATGTTCTTGACCGCTTTCCAGTGATCCACTCCCGGATTACTTTGGTACCTCCCTGCTAGACTTATAGCAAGGCACACATCAGGTCTGGTACCCATCATATCATACATGATAGATTCTATGGCTGAGGCATAGGGAATGGCTTTCATTTTCTCTCTATCTTCTGCAGTGGTCGGGCATTGAGTCTGACTCAACTTCACATCTTATAACACAGGCAAGCACCCTTTCTTTGATTGATCCATTTTGAACTTCTTCAAAACTTTATCAAGGTATGTGCTTTGTGAAATTCCAATTAAGCGTCTTGATCTATCTCTATAGATCTTGATGCCTAATGTATAAGCAGCTTCACCGAGGTCTTTCATTGAAAAACTCTTATTCAAGTATCCTTTTATGCTATCCAGAAATTCTATATCATTTCCAATCAACAATATGTCATCCACATATAATATTAGAAATGCTACAGAGCTTCCACTCACTTTCTTGTAAATACAGGCTTCTCCGGAAGTCTGTATAAAACCATATGGTTTGATCACACTATCAAAGCGTATATTCCAACTCCGAGATGCTTGCACCAGTCCATAAATGGACCGCTGGAGCATGCACACTTTGTTAGCACCTTTAGGATCAACAAAACCTTCTGGTTGCATCATATAAAACTCTTCTTTGAGATATCCATTAAGGAATGTAGTTTTGACTTCCATTTGCTAGATTACATAATCATAAAATGCGGCAATTGCTAACATGATTCGGACAGACTTAAGCATCGCTACAGGTGAGAAAGTCTGATCGTAGTCAACTCCTTGAACTCGTCGAAAACCTTTTGCAACACGTCAGGCTTTGTAGACAGTAACATTACCACGAGCGTCAGTCTTCTTCTCGAAGATCCATTTATTCTCTATGGCTTGCCGATCATCGGGCAAGTGAACCAAAGTCCATACTTTGTTCTCATACATGGATCCTGTCTCAGATTTCATGGCCTCAAGCCATTTTGCAGAATCTGGGCTCATCATCGCTTCCTCATAGTTTGTAGGTTATTCATTGTCTAGTAACATGACTTCTATAAAAGATTACCGTACCACACAGGTGCGGAACATGCTCTGGTTGACCTACGAGTTTCGGTAGTAACTTGATCTGAAGTTTCACCATCATTATCATTTGCTTCCTCTCTAGTTGGTATAGGCATCACTAGAACTGATTTCTGTGATGAGCTACTTTCCAATTCGAGAGAAGGTACAATTACCTCATCAAGTTCTACTTTCCTCCCACTCACTTCTTTTGAGAGAAACTTCTTCTCTAGAAAGGATCCATTCTTAGCAACAAAGATCTTGCCTTCGGATCTGTGATAGAAGGTGTACCCAACAGTTTCTTTTGGGTATCCTATGAAGACGCACTTCTCCATTTGGGTTCGAGCTTATTAGGTTGAAGCTTTTTCACATAAGCATCACAACCCCAAACTTTAAGAAACGACATCTTAGGTTTCTTGCCAAACCATAGTTCATACAGTGTCATCTCAACGGATTTAGATGGTGCCCTATTTAAAGTGAATGCAATTGTCTCTAATGTATAACCCCAAAATGATAGTGGTAAATCGGTAAGAGACATCATAGATCGCACCATATCTAATAAAGTACGGTTACGATGTTCGTACACACCATTATGCTAGGGTGTTCCAGGTGGCGTGAGCCGTGAAACTATTCCACATTGTTTTAAATGAAGGCCAAACTCGTAACTCAAATATTTGCCTCCGCGATTAGATCGTACAAACTTTATTTTCTTGCATGATTCTCCACTTCACTCTGAAATTCTTTGAACTTTTCAAATGTTTCAGACTTGTGTTTCATTAAGTAGATATACCCATATCTTCTCAAATCATCTGTGAAGGTCATAAAATAATGATACCCGCCGCGAGCCTCAAGACTCATCGGATCGCATACATCGGTATGTATTATTTCCAATAAGTCAGTTGCTCGCACCATTTTTCCGGAGAACAGAGTTTTAGTCATCTTTCCCATGAGCCATGGTTCGCAAGCATCAAATGATTCATAATCAAGTGATTCCAAAAGCCCATCTGCATGGAGTTTCTTCATGCGCTTTACACCAATATGACCTAAACGGCAGTGCCACAAATATGTTGCACTATCATTGTCAACTTTGCATCTTTTGGCATCAATATTATTATGAATATGTGTATCACCACAATCGAGATTCAATAAAAATAGACCACTCTTCAAGGGTGCATGACCATAAAAGACATTACTCATATAAATAGAACAATCATTATTCTCTAATTTAAATGAATAACAATCTCGCATCAAACAAGATCTAGATATAATGTTCATGCTCAACGCTGGCACCAAATAACAATTATTTAGGTCTAAAACTAACCCCGAAGGTAGATGTAGAGGTAGCGTTCTGGCGGCGATCACATCGACCTTGGAACCATTCCTGACACACATCGACACCTCGTCCTTAGCCAATCTCCGTTTAATCCGTGGCCCCCTGTTTCGAGTTACAAATATGAGCAACCGAACCAGTATCAAATACCCAGGTGTTACTACGAGCATTAGTAAGGTACACATCAATAACATGTATATCAAATATACCTTTGTTCACTTTGCCATCCTTCTTATCCGCCAAATACTTGGGGCAGTTCCGCTTCCAGTGACCAGTTCCTTTGTAGTACAAGCACTCAGTTTCAGGCTTGGGTCAAGACTTGGGCTTCTTCCCGGGAGTGGAAACTTGCTTGCCATTCCTCTTGAAGTTCCCCTTCTTTCCCTTGCCTTTTTCTTGAAACTAGTGGTCTTGTTAACCATCAACACTTGATGCTCCTTCTTGATTTCTACATCCGCAGCTTTGAGTATAGAGAAGAGCTCAGGAATTGTCTTATCCATCCCTTGTAAATTATAGTTCATCATGAAGCCTTTGAAGCTTGGTGGTAGTGATTGAAGAACTCTGTCAATAACACTATCATCTAGAAGATTAACTCCCACCTGAGTTAAGTGATTATGATACCCACACATTCTGAGTATGTGTTCACTAACAGAACCGTTCTCCTCCATCTTGCACCTAAAGAATTTGTTGGAGACTTCATATCTCTCAACTCGGGCATTTGCTTGAAATATTAACTTCAGTTCCTGGAACATCTCATATAGTCCATGACGTTCAAAACGTCTTTGAAGTCCCGATTCTAAGCCGTAAAGCATGGCATACTGAACTATCGAGTAGTCATCAGATCGAGCTTCCAGACGTTCATAACATCAGCATCAGCTCCTGCAGCAGGCCTTTCACCTAGAGGTGCATCAAGGACATAATTCTTCTGTGCAGCAATGAGGATAATCCTCAAGTTACGGACCCAATCCATGTAGTTGCTACCATCAGCTTTCAACTTAGCTTTCTCGAGGAATGCATTAAAATTCAAGGGAACAGTAGAACGGGCCATTGATCTACAACATAGATATGCAAAAACTATTAGGACTAAGTTCATGATAAATTAAGTTCAATTAATCATATTACTTAAGAACTCCCACTTAGATAGACATCCCTCGAGTCATCTAAATGATCACATGATCCATATCAACTAAACCATGTCCGATCATCACGTGAGACGGAGTTGTTTTCAATGGTGAACATCTCTATGTTGATCATATCTACTATATGGTTCACGTTTAACCTTTCGGTCTCCAGTGTTCCAAGGCCATGTCTGTACATGCTAGGCTCGTCAAGTTTAACACGAGTATTCCGCATGTGCAAAACTATCTTGCAACCGTTGTATGTGAACATAGAGCTTATCACACCCGATCATCATGTGGTGTCTCAGCACGGCGAACTGCCGCAAAGGTGCATACTCACGGAGAACACTTATACCTTGAATTTTTAGTGAGGGATAATCTTATAATGCTACCGCCGTATTAAGCAAATTAAGATGCATAAAAGATAAACATCACATGCAATCAAAATATGTGACATGATATGGCCATCATCATCTTGTTCCTTTGATCTCCATCTCCAAAGCACGGTCATGGAGATCCATCATCAGCGGCTTGACACCTTGATCTCCAACGTAGCGTCGTGGTCGTCTCGCCAACTATTGCTTTTACAACTATCGCTAACGCATAGTGATAAAGTAAAGCAATTACATGGCGTTTGCATTCATACAATAAAGCGACAACCATAAGGCTCCTGCCAGTTGCCGATAACTTCTACAAAACATGATCATCTCATACAATAACATATATCACATCATGTATTGACCATATCACATCACAACATGCCCTGCAAAAACAAGTTAGATGTCCTCTACTTTGTTGTTGCAAGATTTACGTGGCTGCTACGGGCTTCTAGCAAGAACCGTTCTTAACTACGCATGAAAACCACAATGGTGATTTATCAAGTTTGCTATTTTGACCTTCAACAAGGACCAGCCGCAGCCAAATCCGATTCAACTAAATTTGGAGAAACAAACACCCGCTATGCACCCTTATGTAAAACTAGTTGCATGTCTGTCGGTGGAACTAGTCTCATGAACGTGGTCATGTATGGTTGGTCCGGGACGCTTCATCCAACAATACTGCCGAATCAAAATAAGACATTGGTGGTAAGCAGTATGATGATCACCACCCACAACTCTCTGTGTTCTACTCGTGCATATCATCTACACATAGACCGGGCTCGGATGCCACTGTTGGGAAACATAGCATGCAATTTCAAAAAAATTCCTACGCTCACGCAAGATCTATCTAGGAGATGCATAGCAACAAGAGGGTGAGAGCATCTTCATACCCTTCAAGATCGCAAAGCGGAAGCGTTTATCAACGTGGTTGATGTAGTCGTACACCTTCACGATCCGTCTCGATCAAGTACCAAAAGTACGGCACCTTCGCGTTTAGCATATGTTCAGCTCGATGACGTCCTCGCCTTCTTGATCCAGCAAGAGGGGCAAAGTAGTAGATGAGTTCCGGCAGCACGATAGCGTGGTGACGGTGTTGGTGAAGAAGAATCTCCACAGGGCTTTGCCAAGAACAACGGAAACTATGACGGAGGATAAACTAGAGGGACGGGATTGCCGACAGATGGCTTGGTGTTTCTTGATGTGTTCCAGGTGCTAGCCCTGCCCCTCTATTTATATGTTGAGCCCTGGGGTCAAAACTTGGAGTAAACGCCTCCTCAAAGTTGGTTTTGCCCATAAGGAAGAGTCCTTCTCGGACTTCGAGGACCAGACACCACAGTCCTTGGCGTCTGGCCCACACGCCATGGGCCTCGCCGGCGTTTGGCCCCCTGGCCTCCGCAAAACTCCTTTTGCACCGACCTGAAGCCCCGTGGGCTTCACCCCTTGGCCGAACCATATTATCATATATATCATTCTTTACCACTTGACCATTCCGGAGCTCCTCGTCATGTCTGTGATCTCTTCTGGGACTACGAACAACATTCGGTCACCAACATACATAACTCATACAATACTATATTGTCAAAGGACGTTAAGCGTGTGGGCCCTATGGGTTCGAGAACTATGTAGACATCACCGCGACACCTCTCCGGTCAATAACCAATAGTAGAACCTGGGTGCCCATATTCGCTCCTACATATTTTACGAAGATCTTTATCGTACGAACCTTATGACAACATACATATATAATTCCCTTTGTCCATCGGTATGTTACTTGCCCGAGAATCGATCGTCGGTATCTTCATACCTAGTTCAATCTCGTTACCGGCAAGTCTCTTTACTCGTTCCATAATACATCACCTCATGACTAACTCCTTAGTCATTTTCTTGCAAGCTCATGGTGTGTATTACCGAGAGGGCCCAGAGATACCTCTCTGATACTCGAAATGACACATCCTAATCTTGATTCACGCCAACCCAACAAAAAACCTTCGGAGATACCTGTAGAGCATCTTTGTAATCACCCAGTTATGTTGTGATGTCTAATAGCACACAAGGTATTCCTCGAGTATTCGAGAGTTGGATGATCTCATAGTCGAAGGAATATGTATTTGACATGAAGAAAGCAATAGCAAAAAAACTTAACGATCATTATGCTAAGCTAACGGATGGGTCTTGTCCATCACATCGTTCTCCTAATGATGTGATCCCGTTCATCAAATGATAACGCATGTCTATGGCTAGGAAACTTAACCATCTTGGATTAACGAGCTAGTCTAGTAGAGGCTTACTAGGGACATGGTGTTTTGTCTATGTATTCACAAATGTATCAAGTTTCCGGTTAATACAGTTCTAGCATTAATAATAAACATTTATCATGATATAAGGAAATACAAAATAACAACTTTATCATTGCCTCTAGGGCATATTTCCTTCAGAACCCCCACATTTTATTATCACCAACCGTGTGAGATGCAGTATAAAATATCCTGGGGTACCATTGGTGTATAGTACGCCTATGGCTTACGCAAGAAGATGCGTCAGCTACAGTCCATAGCCGGCGTGTCAATCTCACTAGCTCACTCCCCAAATATCATTTCATTGTTCAATCATCGGCGGTGAAAGGTGGGGGCATGGACCCGCGGTGTGAGGGCAACTTCGGCGACCCACTCCAGCAAGAGCGCAGTCGTAGCCGCCGTGCGCGTGCTGACAAGGTGCATGAGCGCGGCCACAATCTGCAACTATGCGGCCAGGGCAGCCCAAACGGCCACTGTTGCTTCTCAGGTGGTGGCATCAACATCTACCTTGGGGATAGCAATTGGCGACAGCGGCACATCAGCTGCCCGTTCTGCAGCGGTGGCCTTAGCCTTGATGGAGGCTTCCCACGACCAGCTCGTGGAGGTCACTGCACAAATCGAACGAAGCTTCTTCGACAACGGTCGGCAACCCACGGCCGAAGAGTTGGCAATCACCTAGAGCATTCGAGCAGCCGCCCGTTCCTCCGCCGCATACCTTGCCACGACGGAGCCCGTCCAAGCCCAAATCGCGGCCGCCCACACCCAGCTCGTGGAGGCCTTTTCCGAAGAGATGGCGGACGCGGATGGCGAGATGCTTGCCGAGTATGGTGTGATGGATGCCATGGAGCCCCTTCCCTAGGAGATCGTCGAGCGCGAGCTGGACATGGCGGCGGCGGAGATCGACGAGCACCAACCGTAGTAGTACTCTTTGTTTTTCTAATTAAGAGCGTTAGTCTTTAATTTGTTAGAGTAATGTTTAGGTTAGCTATCCCTGTTTAATTGCTGAACTTGCTCGATTAAGAAGTGTGGGTGTGCTACAGTCTCCTTTGTGTACACAAACTATGCAATGACGTGGATGACCACTGTAACCAGGGAAATTCGAACCAAAATTTTTGACGTTCAAACTCATCACACACGGGTTAAGCTATCTGAATCGTTCGTGATGTTCACATATCATACACAGTTTTGAATAAAGGACCATGTCTGATGAAACTTTGTGCGCCAGTTTTTTCGCTGAACCGGTTCCAAATTTTCGGCTTCCGCGGAAATACCTACCTCCCCGCCCCCTTACCAAAAGCCGCATTTCCCCTGTTTCCGCCTTCCTTTCCAAGTTGAAACCTTCACTCCTTGCTTGCACCTCCGCCTCCTCGCCGGCGACCCTCCTTCCCGCTGCTCGGCCTCGTCTATCCAGGCAGGGAATCCACACCCGACCCCCATCCTCCTCCTCCTTCCACATCCCACATACCTCGACCACCGTCGTGACACCTTCCACCCAAATCACTGACCCCTCCACCAAATAAGTGCTGCCCTAAGCCATGGTGCACGTAGTATAGCCATGATCTCAAGGAGCATTTGGCAGCAGAGAAGCAAATCGCAACCGCACGCGCGGATGAGGTCGTGATGGCTGCCATTCATGCGGACCCCTAGATCTTGGAGGAGCACCTTGCCATTTTGTAGCGACCAGACCTCAAACAGTCCAATCTCTATGCTCCGATGTCATCCCTGGATCAGTAATGCTGACACCACACGGTACACGAAGGATTTATAACAGAGTAGCAATCACACACTTATTACATCGAGTGTCTCAAAAGAGAACTTATTACAATAAATATGGCTTAAGGCCATCCAATAACGATAACAACGGAAGGCTTGGAAGATAAGTGAGTCCATCAACTCCAACGACATCACTGAGTATAGAACCACGACCTAAAAACTCCTTAATCGTCGTCTGAAAAGTCTGCAACATGAACGTTGCAGCCCGAAACGGGTCAGCACATGGAATATGCTGGCAGAGTAACACATAGAGAGTAATGGAATGAAACAACTATTCTATATGCATATTTGGCTGGTGGAAAGCTCTATAGCTGCAGTTTTGCGTAAAGCCAATTTTTCCTACTTCAAAGGAATAAATTTTATTTAACTATCATGGTAGTTGTTAAACATTGAGAATGGTTGACAGCATTCTCAATCCCAATTAAGCATCATCATTAAACAAAACCCAACAAATTAAATTTTAGAGTAACATGTTGAGATTCACATGATAATCCAGGTACAAGATACTCAAGATGTCCATAACCGGGGACACTGCTAACCATGATTAGTTTATACACTCTGCAGAGGTTTGCGCACTTTTCCCCACAAGACTCGATCGCCTCTGTTTGGTTTCTCGCACTGCATGGTGTTCGAGAAGACGGATGACCGAGATATAGTCTTTCAGAAGCGCTAGCACCTTACGATCGGGTAGACCGTTACACCTACTTTCCCCTACATCTGCTAGTCTACCACTTTAAGAGTTCGCACAACTTAATCAACTATGCTAGAGCCCATAATAGCTTGTGGCTGCACACGGAAGTTTCTAGCATGAATAATCTCATGATCCCTTTGAGCCTGGCTGGCGGTCCATAAAGAAAACAGGAAATCCTGGAATACCCAGGTACCTCAATCCACCCAGATGTGTGTTTAAGTTTCCAACTTAAATAAACCATTAATTAACAATCTCACATCTGTCATGGATACACTCACCCAATCCACACGTCTACTAGCATAGCATGGCATAATAAGCAAACGTAGAAGTAACTCCCAAAGGTTTGATAATAAACAGGTAATAGGTACTACCTCAACTACTTCCCAAACCCACCATTTAATTAGATCCTAATCATGCAATGTGTGAGGGTTGACGTAATGCAATAAAACTGGGTAGTGGGAAAGCATGATCAAAGTGTTACCTGCCTTGCTGATGATCCGGGAAACCTAGCGATTCGAAGTAGCAAGCGGCGCACTCCGGGTACTCCATCGCAAACAAACAAGCATAGAATAAGTACTCAACTAATGCACAGGTAAAACTCAAATAAGAGATCTAACCAGAAAGTTCAACTTAAGAACTCTGGTTGGCAAAAACAGTCAAATCGAACGAAGCAATGAAAGACAAAATGCAAAAGAAACATGCTTCGTTTACTATTCTAGAACTAAGGCAATTTTTATAGTGGAAAAAACATGTTTAAGTTGGTTAAATGAAAAGAGGGTTTCGAGATGAAACTCCAGGTGCTTGAATCGCCTGATTCCGATAAACGAGCAAAAAGTTAGACTAAAACAAAAATCGGATCAGATATCGCGATCAGAAAAATCGTGGATTTAATCCGAGAAAAATAAAAATGACGAACGTTCGCGAGAACGAACGAACGGACGAACAATCGCTATTAAACCGGAAAACCGATCTATTTAAAAAAAAGAAACAAAAAAAACGAGCAAAACCGTCAGAAAAACTGAACGGTTTTCGAGAAAACCGGACACTAAAAAAAACTACCTCCGGCAACTCCGGCGATGGCGGCGGCGGTGGTCCGGCGGGTCCAGCGGCGGTGGCGCGGCGGCGGGGCAGTGAGGCGGCGGCATGGCGGCGGCGGCGGGGCGGTGCAGCGACGGGGCGGCGAGGCGAGGCGGCGGCGGCGACGACGACGGGAGCCGGCTAGGGTTAGGGTTGGGCGGGGCGGCGACTTGGGCCTCGGCTGGGGCGGCGGGGCGGCTTATAAGAGCCCCGGCCGGGAGAGTCCCGGCCGAAAACGGCCCGAGGTCGGTTCGGACGTTTTTAAAAAAAAATTATGCTCGGAAGAAAAAACAAAAAAAATACTAATCGGACTCCAAAAATCCCGAAATAAAATTTCCCCGGCTGCTAAAATCAAGCCGCACAGGATGAACATTTATTTGGGGCCTAAATGCAATTTTGAAAAACGCGCATTTTTCCTAAATTCAAATAAAATAACAAATAAAACCAAAATAAATCTTATTTGATTTCTTATTAAATCCTCAATATTTCTTTATTTTGGGAAAGTCATTTTATTCCCTCTCTCATATTTTTGTAATAGAAATAATTGAAGATAAAATAAATAAAATCAAAAGATCCTATTTTCAAAATTTGATACAACTCAAATATGAAAATAACGAAATCCCCAACTCTCTCCGAGGGTCCTTGAGTTGCGTGAAATTTCTAGGATCAACCAAAGTGCAATAAATATGATATGCAATGATGATCTAGTGTATAACATTCCAAATTGAAAATTTGGGATGTTACAAACCTACCCCCTTAAGATGAATCTCGCCCTCGAGATTCGGGTTGGCAAGAAAATAGGTGAGGGTGGTCTTTCAGCAATTCTACCTCTCGTTCCCAGGTGGCTTCATCCTCCGTGTGGTGGCTCCACTGAACCTTGAAAAACTTGATAACCTTGCCGCGGGTGACGCGACTGGCATACTCTAGAATCTTAACTGGTTTCTCCTCATAGGTCAAATCACTATCCAACTGAATTGCTTCCAGTGGTACCGTATCTCTCAGCGGTATGTCAGCCATCCCTGCGTGGCACTTCTTCAACTGGGATACATGGTACACGTCCTGAACTCCCGACAATCCTTCGGGAAATTCTAACGTGTAGGCTACTTCTCCCATACGCTCCAAAACTTTGTATGGGCCTACAAAACGTGGCGCTAATTTTCCCTTAACTCCAAAGCGCTTAACTCCTTGAAGTGGTGATACTCGAAGATAAACTCGGTCTCCGACTTCATGAACTATCTCCTTGTGTTTAGAATCTGCATAACTCTTCTGCCTGGATTGAGCTACCTTCAGCCTGTCACGAATTAATTTCACTTTCTGTTCAGATTCCTTTATCAGATCTATTCCAAACAACTGGCGGTCTCCAACTTCATCCCAGGACAATGGGGTCCTGCACCTCCTTCCGTACAAGGCTTCGAAAGGGGCCATCTTCAAACTGGATTGATAGCTATTGTTGTAAGAGAACTCTACATACGGCAAATTCTCGTCCCAACTAGATCCGTAATCTAGTGCACAAGCTCTTAGCATATCCTCCAAAATCTGATTGACTCTCTCAGTCTGTCCATCTGTCTGCGGGTGGAAAGCTGTGCTAAACTCCAGTCTGGTTCCCAAAGTTTCATGCAACTGATTCTAGAACTTTGAGGTAAACTGGGTTCCTCTATCTGATACTATACTCCTTGGAATTCCATGCAGACAAACGATTCTAGTCATGTATATCTTTGCCAACTTTGCGCTGGTATAGGTAGTCTTCACCAGAATGAAATGAGCTACCTTTGTCAAACGATCGACTACAACCCATATCGAGTCATAGCCTGAACGTGTTCTGGGCAATCCTGTAATAAAATCCATGCCTAACTTATCCCACTTCCATTCGAGTATGGGCAATGGCTGTAGCAATCCGGCTGGCTTCTGATGTTCTGCCTTTACTCTCTGACATACATCACAAACTGCTACATATTCTGCAATATCCTTCTTCATTCCGGTCCACCAGAAAATATCCTTCAAATCCAAATACATCTTGGTATTTCCTGGGTGAATCGAATATGGTGAATCATGGGCCTCTTGTAAAATTAACTTCCTGATCTCGGGATCATTTGGCACATAAACACGGTCTTTAAACCATAAGGTATCATGCTCATCCTCACGAAATCCCTTAGCTTTTCCTTTGCTCATTTTCTCCTTTATCTCGGCAATCTCCTTATCAGTCTTTTGGGCTTCTCTGATCCTATCCATCAACGTAGACTGAATCTCCAATGCTGCTACATAGCCTCTCGGAACTATTTCCAAACAAAGCTCTCGAAGATTTTCGGCTAACACCCTTGGTAAATCTCCCGTCATTAAGGTGTTGGCATGGCTCTTACGGCTCAACGCGTCAGCTACTACGTTAGACTTTTCGGGGTGATAATGAAATTTCATATCATAATCCTTGATGATCTCCAACCATCTCCTTTGTGTGATATTCAACTCCTTCTGTGTGAAAATATACTTCAAACTCTTATGATCCGTGTACACCTCACAATGGTTTCCAATCAGAAAATGTCTCCAAGTCTTCAGTGCATGCAGTACGGCTGGTAACTCCAAATCATGCATAGCATAATTCAACTCATGAGGCTTAAGCTGTCGTGAGGCATATGAAACAACTCTTCCTTCCTGCATAAGCACTGCTCAAAGTCCTCGACGTGAAGCATCACAATACACCTCATAATCCTTGGTCTGGTCTGGCAAAATCCACACTAGTGAGGTAACCAAACGTTTCTTCAACTCCTGAAAACTAGCCTCACGTTCCTCAGTCCATATGAACTTGGTATCCTTCTTCAACAACTCCGTCATAGGCTTCGCAATCTTTGAGAAATTCTCAATAAACCTCTGGTAGTATCCTGCGAGTCCAAGAAAACTTCGGATCTCTCCAACTGTGCTTGGCGCTTCCCACTTGGTCACAGTATCAACTTTAGTGGGATCTACTGCTATACCTTCTCCGGATATAACGTGTCCGAGAAATCCAACTTCTTTCAACCAAAACTCACATTTTCTAAATTTGGCATATAATTGATGTTCTCTGAGCTTTCCAAGAACCAAACGCAAATGCTCCTTATGCTCCTCTTCATTTTTCGAGTAAACCAGGATATCATCAATGAACACTACGATGAACTTATCCAAGAACTCCATAAACACTTTGTTCATCATGTTCATAAAATATGCAGGTGCGTTAGTCAGACCAAATGACATAACGGTATACTCGTACAGCCCATACCTGGTGGTAAAAGCCGTCTTGGGTATATCCTGTTCTCGAATCTTCAACTGGTGGTATCCTGATCGCAGATCAATCTTGGAAAACACCTTAGCTCCTTGCAATTGATCAAATAGATCATTGATCATCGGTAGTGGGTACTTGTTCTTGATGGTTACTTCATTCAATCCTCGATAATCAACAACCATCCTTAACGATCCATCCTTCTTCTCCACTAGAAGTACTGGCGATCCCCAAGGCGATGAACTTGGGCGAATGTATCCTTTATCCAGTAACTCCTTAATTTGCTTCTTAATTTCCACCAAATCCTTTGCAGGCATCCTATATGGTCTCTTTGATATTGGCCCGGTGCCTGGCAAAAGCTCAATCAAAAACTCAATATCTCTATCCGGTGGCATGCCTGGCAATTCTTCTAGAAATACATCAGGGAAATCCTTCACTACTGGTACTTCCTCCTGCACAACTCATGTTAAACAATTGGCTTGAATCCTCTTCGGCACATGCTGGGATACATACTTGATCCTTCTCCCTTCTGGGTGGTAAGCAAGATCTACTTACTGGCGCAATCGATGTTTGCTCCATACATCGACAACCAATCCATACCCAGAATTACATCCAAACCTTGTGATTCCAATATTATCAAATCTGAGGGGAACACATGCCTACCTATATTTAATGGCACTTAAAAACATCCTTGGCTAGCCATATATTCCGCTCCTGGTGAGCTTACTAACATAGGTGTTCTAAGTACTTTGGTGGGCAGGTTATACTTATCCAGAAATCCCCTGGATATGTATGAATGCGATGCACTGGTATTGAAAAGAACAAGTGCAGTAAATGACTTAACCAAAAACTTACCGATTACTGCATCCGGCTGCTCTTCAACCTCCTCCACGTTAACGTGGTTCACCTGTCCCCTATTGAAAGGGTTCGGCTTCTTCCCAGAGCTTCCATTGACATTTCCTTTCTGTGATTCTGGACATTCATTGGCATAATGTCCGGTCTTCTGGCACATAAAGCAAGTGACTTGGCTCAGGTCTCTCTTGGCTGGGGTCGATGGGTTGGTGCAGTTCTGGCTGTTGCTTCCTCCATTACCATTACCATTCTTGGTGCCATTGTGATTGTGCGAGCTACCTCCTCCATGGGTATGCTGAAAATGTCCTCCCGGTCTAGGGGTAAAACGTGGCTTTTGTTGAGCTCCTGAAGTGTGCTTCCCTTGTCCATACTTACTTTTGCGGTTCTCAATCTACTGCTGCTTCCCTTCAATCATGAGGGCATGATCTACCAACTCCTGGTAGTTGTTGAAAGTGGCTCCCATCAATTGCATGCTCAACTCATCATTCAGTCCTTCCAGAAACTTCTCCTGCTTTGCTGCATCCATAGCAACGTCACGTGGGGCATAATGCGCTAGCTTACTAAAATCCTCTACATACTGGCCAACTGTCCGCCCTCCTTGGCGCAAGTTGCGAAACTCTCGCTTCTTCATGGCCATAGCTCCTGCTGAAACATGGGCAGTTCGAAAAGCCTGCTAAAACTGGTCCCACGTGACAAGGTCGACATGGAAAGTGGCTGTGAAATTCTCCCACCATGATGCTGCTGGTCCTTCAAGCTGATGTGCGAAAAAATTCACCTTTTCCGCATCTATGCATCCTGCGGTGGTCAACTCTCTAGCTGTCTTGCGGAGCCAATCATCTGCTACTATTGGCTCGGTGCTACTGGAAAACACCGGCGGATTCAACCTAAGAAAACTGGCTAAGTGATCAACAGGTGGTGGTGGGTTGTTGTTGTTGTTGTTGTTGTTGTTCCCTTGATTCTGATTCTGGACTAGCAACTGCATCAATGTGTTCTGCTGCTGGATCAACTGGGTGAGCTCCGGTGGGAAGGTAAATCCGGGGTCACATCTCAGAGGCATCTGAGGGTTTAGAAAAGATGAGATTTAAGAATAGAGGGGGTCTAAAGAGAAAACACTACCCATATGCACATGAGGCAAAAGCAAACAATTCACTTCATTCAATCAATCAAACAAGGGCATACAATCGATCTAACTATCGCAAAAGTGATCGGACTACTATATTTACATGGTGGACTACTACTACTGATGGGGTGGTCTACTAGAAATATTCTTCGGTTGCAGACTCCATTATATCTGCTCCAGCTTCATCAACATAGTCATCATCGCTATCATCTGGATCCGAGTCAGTGTCGTCGATGATGATGTAGTCTTCCGGGCGAATCTCCTTGGGTTCTTCGTCTTCTTCTACTGGTATAGGGCCTACCATAAATATTCCAATCTTCATTGTTAGGTCGGTATTCTTATCCACTAATACTCCAATTTCCTCTTCCTAATCTTCACGAGTAGCCTTGAGTTCTTCCTCCAGTTCCTTGATTCTTGTCCTTGCCTTCTTCAGATCTATCATGTCGGCGCACATCTGGTTCTCCTGACGTCGAATGTTCTGGTTTAACTCTTGGATAAAAGCTGCAATTGATCTATCCTTTCTGGTGCTGATCATCTCCCAGTGCTCATCTCGGCGCCCACAAATCTAGTAGATAGTATCCTTGAGATCATTGCGGTAGACTTCTCTAATGCATCCCATGGCGATGTGAGCTGCCATGCTCTTTCCTAGACTCCAAGTTGGTGCATCAAAAGAAAACTCTATGGGCTCAGTGACTGGCATGAACGTCCTTCCTGGAACTTGAACTTGAATCATCCAGCGCTCTTCTTCAGGTAAAGTGGCGTTGTAGGTGCCGGTGAAGCTTGGTACTCCTATGTTCAGATATCAAGTGACTTCCTTCAAATGACGTCCAAAGGGTGTATCTTCATCCGGTTGAGTGAACTTGTTCCTTGCATCTGCCATCCTAAAAGAGTAGAGAAGATGAGAAGACAGAAAGAGAAGAGAGTGAGTAATGATCTAGGCCTTTAGCTTAGTGGTCGTGTCCTACAGTCAGCGTGTGCTCTGTTACCATCTTGTAGCGACCAGACCTCAAACGGTCCAATCTCTGTGCTCCGGTGTCATGCCTGGATCAGTAATGCTGACACCACACAGTACTCGAAGGATTTATAATAGAGTAGTAATCACACACTTATTACATCGATTGTCTTAAAAGAGAACTTATTACAATAAATATGGCTTAAGGCCATCTAATAACAATAACAGCGGAAGGCTTGGAGATAAGTGAGTCAACCAACTCCAACGGCATCACTGAGTATAGAACCATGACGTAAAAACTCCTTAATCATCGTCTGAAAAGTCTGCAACATGAACATTGCAGGCCGGAACGGGTCAGCACATGGAATATGCTGGCAGAGTAACACATAGAGAGTAATGGAATGAAACAGCTATTCTATATGCATATTTGGCTGGTGGAAAGCTCTATGGTTATAGTTTTGCATAAAGCCAATTTTTTCCCTACTTCAAAGGAATACATTTTATTTAACTATCATGGTAGTGGTTAAACATTGAGAATGGTTGACAACAATCTCAATCCCAATTAAGCATCATCATTAAACAAACCCCAACAAATTAAATTTTAGAGTAACATGTTGAGATTCACATGATAATTGAGGTACTAGATACTCAAGATGTCCATAACCGGGGATACGGCTAACCATGATTAGTTTATACACTCTGCAGAGGTTTGCGCACTTTTCCCCACAAGACTCGATCGCCTCCGTTTGGTTTCTCGCACTGCATGGTGCTTGAGAAGACGGATGACCGAGACATACTCTTTTAGAAGCGCTAGCACCTTACAATCGGGTAGACTGTTACACCTAGTTTCCCCTACATCTGCTAGTCTACCACTGTAAGAGTTCGCACAACTTAATCAACTATGCTAGAGCCCATAATAGCTTGTGGCTACACACGGAAGTTTCTAGCATGAATAATCTCATGATCCCTTTGAGCCTGGGTGGCGGTCCATAAAGAAAACATGCAATCCTGGAATACCCAGGTACCTCAATCCACCTAGATGTGTGTTTAAGTTGCCATCTTAAATAAACCATTAATTAAGAATCTCACATCTGTCATGGATACACTCACCCAATCCACATCTACTAGCATAGCATGGCATAATAAGCAAACGTAGAGGTAACTCCCAAAGGTTTGATAATAAACAGGTAATAGGTACTACCTCAACTACTTCCCAAACCCATAATTTAATTAGATCCTAATCATGCAATGTGTGAGGATTGATGTAATGCAATAAAACTGGGTAGTGGGAAAGCATGATCAAAGTGTTACTTGCCTTGCTGATGATCCGGGAAATCTAGCGATTCGAAGTAACAACTGGCGCACTCCGGGTACTCTATCGCAAACAAACAAGCATACAATAAGTGCTCAACTAATGCACAGGTAAAACTCAAATGAGAGATCTAACCAGAAAGTTCAACTTTAGAACTCTGGTTGGCAAAAAGAGTCAAATCGAACGAAGCAACGAAAGACAAAAGGCAAAAGAAACAGGCTTCGTTTACTATTCTGGAACTAAGGCAATTTTTACAATGGAAAAAACTTGTTTAAGTTGGTTAAACGGAAAGAGGGTTTCGAGACGAAACTCCAAGCGCTTGAATCGCCTGATTCCGATAAAAGAGCGAAAACTTAGATTAAAACGAAAATCGGATCAGAAATCGCGATCAGAAAAATCGTGGACTTAATCCAAGAAAAAGAAAAACGATGAATGTTCGCTAGAACGAACAAACGGACGAACGCTCGCTATTAAACCGGAAAACCGTTCTATTTAAAAAAATGAAAAAAACGAGCAAAACCGTCGAAAAAACCGAACGGTTTTCGAGAAAACTGGAGACTAAAAAAACTACCTCCGGCAACTCCGGCGATGGCGGGAGCGGTGGTCCGGCGGGTCCGGCGGCGGCGCGGCGGCGGGGGGGGGGGGGGGGGGGCGGCGAGGCGAGGCCCGACCAGGATAGTCCCGGCCGAAAACGGCCCGAGGTCGGTTCGGACGTTTTTTTTAATTACGCTCGGAAGAAAAAACAAAAGAAATACTAAACGGACTCCAAAAATCTCAAAATAAATTTTTCCCGGCTTCTCAAATCAAGCCGCACAGGAGGAACATTTATTTGGGGCCTAAATGCAATTTTGAAAAACGCGCATTTTTCCTAAATTCAAATAAAATAACAAATAAAACCAAAATAAATCTTATTTGTTTTTTTATCAAATCCTCAATATTTCTTTATTTTGGGAAAGTCATTTTATTCCCTCTCTCATATTTTTGTAATAGAAATAATTGAAGATAAAATAAATAAAATCAAAAGATCCTATTTTCAAAATTTGATACAACTCAAATATGAAAATAACGAAATCCCCAACTCTCTTCGAGGCTCCTTGAGTTGCGTGAAATTTCTAGGATCAACCAAAATGCAATGAATATGATATGCAATGATGATCTAGTGTATAACATTCCAAATTGAAAATTTGGGATGTTACACATTTGCTAGCTACGTTGGTTAAGCATGCTCGATTTACCCGTTGCGTGTGCTGCTCTTGCCTTTCCTTCACAAACTCTAGTGCATTATTGTGCTATCTAATTTTACCATGCAATCTGTTGCTCTGCTGTATATGTTCTATATGTCGTGCAGTGTGGTGCTCTTATTAACTCTTTGGTTAATTAGTTGTGGTCTTCAGTTAATTGTTTGGTTCAATTCTGCAAATGTGATGTTCAATTCTTCAGGCTGCAATTTTGTATTGTCTTCCATGTGAGAAATAAATCAAATTTATTTTTACAAAATACATGAGAAACGAATACAATTGCTATATTTCCAAGTTGTCAAGCATGCTTAGTTTGGTTGTACATTGTGCAATGTGGTGCTCAGTTAACGTTTGGTTCATTTGTTGTGGTGTTTAGTTAATAGTTTGTTTCAATTCTGCAATGCGATGTTCAGTAGTTGTGGGTGCATTCTGTTGTTGTATACCATGTGAGAAGTAAATCGAATTTGGCTGTACTAAATACACGAGAAACAAATAAAATTGCTATATTTCCAAGTTGTTAAGCATGCTTGGTTTGGTTAACTATCTGATCTTCTATTAGGAGTATGTTATATTGTGCAATGTGGTGCTCAGTTAATGTTAGGTTCATTTTATTGTGGTGTTTAGTTAACTGTTTGGTTCAATTCTGCAATGCGATGTTTAATTGTTGTGGGTGCATTCTGTTGTTGTATACCATATGAGGAATAAATTAAATTTGGCTGTACTAAATACATGAGAAGAAAATACAATTGATATATTTCGAAGTTGTTAAGCATGCTTGGTTTGGTTAACTGTCTGATCTTCTATTTGGAGTATGTTATATTGTGCAATGTGATGCTCAGTTAATGGTTGGTTCATTTTTTTCCGTGTTTAGTTAACTGCTTGGTTCAATTTTGCAATGCGATGGCCAATTGTCATGGGTAGTATTTTGTATTGTTGTGCATGTTAGGAATAAATCGAATTTGGCTGCACTTAATACATGAGGAACATTTACAAGTGCTATATTTCCTAGTTCTTAATCATGCTTGGTATGGATAAATGGTTTTCCATGTGGCTTGAATTAATCTGATGAATCTGCAATGTGCTTAATTTTCATCAATATATTTTACTGATAGCATGTGAACCCTTACTTAATCAGATGACTAACTACCTTATTTGTGTTGAAGGGAAACAATGGGAAGCACTAAGGTTTACAATCGAGGTTAGCACGTGCATGGTCCATTGTCTAATCGCACATTATTGTGCAATTCCAGGAACCATTCTAATATTTAGGATGTTAACAATTTGGTCTTGCTATCAGATGTTTTGACCCACTAGTCGACCCTTTTTGCATATGGGGAAATGAGTTGTCCATGAATATCAATCAAGTCAAGAAACTCAGAAAGATTGTTAGGATAAAGAAATTAGTGACAAAAAACAACAAGATCTTTGTCTGCACAATGAAGAAGACATCAGTTAACTACAAGATGGTACTAACTATTATACCTTGCATTTTTTATTCCTTTGCCCCATTTCCAATATAGAGAAGATATTTATGCACATCCTTGTTTTCAGGCCTTTCCAAAGCAGTTCACGATGATTACCTCTCAAACCACTTCTTTGGTCAGGAGGCGAGGAAGGTTTTCATATAACACCCATGGTTCAATATTGAAGTGTAACTAAAGAGGACGAAGGATGGACGGTCAATCATCCACAGGCACTGGCCTAAAGTTGCAAAGACCTTCAACATGAATGAAGGCTCAATATTCGCCTTCCACTTCAGCAGTTGTCCAGATGAGATGCATCTTTCTATGTGCCATCTATGATGCTAATTTCGAGAGGTTCTAGGTGTTGCATGTGAAACTTGGTGCTGGTGCAGTTGTGTAATGGGGCAGCTGAGTGCTGAAGCTATATCATGTGGTACTCTGATGTATTTCAATTATGAAATCCCGCTTCCTTAATATGGAAATGAAATATATTATGTGCTTAATATGAATGTCAATTAGATTAATAAATAAATGGATTATTAATAATAGGGAAATTAGCCTGCTAATTGGGTTTTTCTATTGCAAACAGTTATTCAGAAAACACCATGGGCAATGACCTTACGCAACACACACAATTTCTAGGAATAAACCGTGTTGGATCAATGAACTATCACACATGGCATTCTCTTCAAAACTGTTTGTGTTAGGCCACCTTGTGCTTACCACATAAAAACTGTGTGTGATGGACAACCTTTGCCACACAGTTTCTTCTACGCACCATGTGTGATGCATTCAATAACGCAAACGATAAAATTGTTAATATCATGTGCAATGGCAACGCTATCACAAATGATTTAACGGGGCAAATTGTCTATGATGTACCTACGAACGGAAATGTTTTCCTTGGAGCGACTGTGTGGGATGTATATACGAACGGAAACGTTTAGGGGGGACTGACTGTGTGGGATGTAGTTACGACCGGAAACGATTTCGCCTATATAATTGTATTTTTTTGAGCATTGCTGTATGTATAACTGTACTTGAGCGCTTGCCGATCACACACGACCTCATTTTGCCGAGCGTGTGTGCCAAGAGGGCATATCCCGGACGGTTTCTAGGTCATGTGGGAAGGACCCCCCCTATCGCCCACTCACTTGGCGACAGCTCCAAATGCCATTGGGGAAGGGGTTAAAAACTGTTTGTATAGCACCTCGCTGTATGATACATCTCCATAGTATCTATAATTTTTGATTGTTCCATGCCAATATTATTCAACTTTCATATACTTTTGGCAAGTTTTTATACTATTTTTGGGACTAACATATTGATCCAGTGCCCAGTGCCAGTTCCTGTTTGTTGCATGTTTTTTTGTTTCGCAGAATATCCATATCAAATGGAGTCCAAATGGGATAAAAACAGATGGAGATTCTTTTGGAATATTTGGAAAATTCCAGAAGAAAAATCCACGCGAGACGGTGCCCAAGGTGGCCACGAGGCAGGGGGCGCGCCCCTACCCTCGTGAGCCACCCGTAAGGCGGTTGACGCTCTTCTTTTGCCGCAAGAAACCTAATTTTCAGGACAAAAAATCACGGCGAAGGTTTCAGGCCAATCGGAGTTACGGATCTCCATATATACACAAAACGGTGAAACAGAGCCAAAATAGAACGCAGAAAAAGAGAGAGACAGAGAGACAGATCCAATCTCGGAGGGGCGAGAGGCTCTCGCCCCTCCCGTGCCATGGAGGCCATGGACCAGAGGGGAAACCCTTCTCCCATCTAGGGAGGATGTCAAGGAAGAAGAAGAAGGGGGGCCCTCTCCCCCTCGCTTCCGGTGGCGCCGGAACGCCGCCGGGGGCCATCATCATCACCACGATCAACACCAACACCTCCGCCATCTTCACCAACATCTCCATCACCTTCCCCCCCTCTATCTACAACGGTCCACTCTCCCGCAACCCGTTGTATCCTCTACTTGAACATGGTGCTTTATGCTTCATATTATTATCCAATGATGTGTTGCCAACCTATGATGTCTAAGTAGATTTTCGTTGTCCTATCGGTGGTTGATGAATTGCTTTGATTGATTTAATTTGCTTGTGGTTATGTTGCTGCCCTTTGGTGCCCATCATATGATTGCGCACGTGGATCACACCCTAGGGTTAGTTGTATGTTGATAGGAATATGTATTGGAGGGCAAGAGGGATAGAAGCTTCAACCTGGCATAGAAATTGATGCATACGGGATTGAAGGGGGACCAATATATCTTAATGCTATGGTTGGGTTTTACCTTAATGAATGTTAGTAGTTGCGGGTTCTTGCTAATAGTTCCAATCATAAGTGCATAGAATTCCAAGTCAGGGATGACATGCTAGCAGTGGCCTCTCCCACATAATACTTGCTATCGGTCTAGTAAAGTACTCAATTGCTTAGGGGAAATTTCGCAACTCCTACCACCACTTTTCCACACTCGCTATATTTACTTTATTGTTTATTTATCTAAACAGCCCCTACTTTTTATTTACGTACTCTTTATTATCTTGCAAACCTATCCAACAACACCTACAAAGTACTTCTAGTTTCATACTTGTTCTAGGTAAAGCGAACGTCAAGCATGCGTAGAGTTGTATCGGTGGTCGATAGAACTTGAGGAAATATTTGTTCTACCTTTAGCTCCTCTTTGGGTTCGACACTCTTACTTATCGAAAACTGTTGCGATCCCCTATACTTGTGGGTTATCAAGACCTTTTTCTGGCGACGTTGCCGGGGAGCAATAGCGTGGGGTGAATATTCTCGTGTGTGCTTGTTTGCTTTATCACTAGGTAATTTTTATTTGCTGTTCTTAGTTGTTTTCTATCTTTAGTTATGGGTAGGAAACGGAAAATACCAAAAAAATTAGTTGTACCTACTGAACCAATGGTTGAAGAACCACTCAAAATCTATCACACTGCTGAAGCTTATTACTTGGATCATCTTCGATCCCTATGTGCTCGTGCCGAAACCCCAACTAGCTTAGTTGAGGGCAAATCTTTAGATGACCATGCTTGTTTTGTGCGACACCGAATATCCGAAAAAGGGAAAACTTTACTGGATCAAATTCATCGTTTGCAATGCTATGCTTGGAATTTATGTGAAATATATGATTATACTTGTTGTTCTGAAGACCCTAAGAAACACCTTCCCTACCAATGTTTGTTTAGTGATAATGGAATCGTATCCTCTTATGCTAAGGGTGTTTATAGTTACTATGATGTTCAACAAATTGAAGAATTTGTTGCTTTTAAGGGTGCTTACGAAATTGCTTCTTTGATTGAAAAGTATGGTGCTACTCTTTACAATTCTGAAAATTTTGCCATACTTAAATATTTCTATGATAATTATGCTTCTAATGCTTATATTAAACCATATATTGAGGAATACTCCACTGTCCAAGAAGAGATTAATATTTTGCAGGAGTCTATGGAAGAAGAAATTGATGAAACTATGAGCTCATTGGATGAAAAAGATGAGGAAGAGAGCGAAGAACAAAAGGAGGAAGAGCGGATTGATCACCCGTGCCCACCTTCTAATGAGAGTAACTCTTGAACTCATACATTGTTTAATTCCCCTTCATGCTTACCGAAGGATGAATATTATGATGCTATGATCCCGTCGATTCTTTTGAAATATCCCTTTTTGATGATGCTTGCTATGCTTGTGGCCAGGATGCCAATATGAATTATGCTTATGGAGATGAACTTGCTATAGTTCCTTATGTTAAACATGAAATTGTTGCTATTGCACCCACGCATGATAGTCCTATTATCTTTTTGAATTCTCCCGACTACACTATATCGGAGAAGTTTGCACTTATTAAGGATTATATTGATGGGTTGCCTTTTACCATTGCACATGATGATTTTGATGAATATAATATGCATGTGCTTGCTGCTCCTACTTGCAATTATTATGAGAGAGGAACTATATCTCCACCTCTCTATGTTTCCAATATGATAAAATTGCAAGAAACTGTTTATACTATGCATTGGCCTTTACTTTGTGTGCATGAATTGTTCTTTTATGACATGCTGCTGCATAGGAAGAGAGTTAGACTTCGTTATTGCATGATATATGTTACTTTGTGCTCACTACTAAATTATAAATCATTGTTAATTAAAATTGGCTTTGATATACCTTGGGATCCGGGTGGATTCACTACTTGAGCACTATATGCCTAGCTTAATGGCTTTAAAGAAAGCGCTGTCAGGGAGACAACCCAGAAGTTTTAGAGAGTCATTTATTTCTGTTGAGTGCTTTTATATAGTTTAAAAACAACAAAAATAAAGAGGGGAACCCAAAACTTTTTCAAAAAGGAAAGCGAAAGTGAGAAAGACAAGCATTGTTGAAGTGGGAGCTAGCCTTGAACTTTGTTCATGCTCACGGAAACTTTGTGAATCTTATTTACATAAAATTTTCAATAAAAATAATTATCCCCTTGTACAATTCCATTGTATTATAGAAATAATGTTCCAAGGTTTGCCTTTAAGATGTTTACATTTGCTTGATGGTTTGTACGATGCAGTACAGAAACTTTGGCTGTAGTGCCCGATTTTAAATTTTTAGCTGGAACGTAAAATGGTTCTGATTCTTTTTGCAGTATCTTCCTATAAAAATAGTTTATTTTTCCAAATTTTGGTAGAATTTTTCAAGTATCAGAAGTATGGTTAATGTTCAGATTATTACAGACTGTTCTATTTTAGACAGATTCTGTTTTTGATGCATAATTTGCTTGTTTTGATGAAACTATCAATTTATATAAGTGGATTAAGCCATGAAAAAGTTATAATACAGTAGACACAATGCAAAAACAAAATAGGAATTGGTTTGGAATAGTACTTAGAGTAGTGATTTGCTTTATTATAATAACGGATCTTATCGAGTTTTCTGTTGAAGTTTTGTGTGGATGAAGTGTTCGATGATCGAGAAGGTCTTGATGTGAGAAGAAGGAAGATAGGCAAGAGCTCAAGCTTGGGGATTCTCAAGGCACCCCAAGTAAATATTCAAGAAGACTCAAGCATCTAAGCTTGGGGATGCCCCGGAAGGCATCCCCTCTTTCTTCAACAAGTATCGGTATGTTTTCGGATTCGTTTCGTTCATGCAATATGTGCAAACTTGGAGCGTCTTTTGCATTTACTTTTCATCTTTATTTTATGCACCATGCTGGTATGAGATAGTCCTTGGTTGACTTAGAGAATTCTCATTGCACTTCACTTATATCTTTTGAGTATGGCTTTATAGAATGCTTCATGTGCTTCGCTTATATCATTTGAAGTTTGGATTGCTTGATTCTCTTTAGATAGAAAACCGCCATTTGTAGAATGCTCTTTTGCTTCATTTAGATTTGTTAGAGCACGGGCATATCTTTTATAGAAAGAATTAAACTCTCTTGCTTCACTTATATCTATTTAGAGAGCTGACAGGAATTGGTCATTCACATGGTTAGTCATAAAATCCTACATAAAACTTGTAGATCACTGAATATGATATGTTTGATTCCTTGCAATATAAAGATGGTGATATTAGAGTCATGCTAGTGGGTGGTTGTGAATTGTAGAGATACTTGTGTTGAGGTTTGTGATTCCCGTAGCATGCACGTATGGTGAACCGTTATGTAACGAAGTTGGAGCATGAGCTATTTATTGATTGTCTTCCTTATGAGTGGCGGTCGGGGACGAGTGATGGTCTTTTCCTACCAATCTAGCCCCCTAGGAGCATGCACGTAGTACTTTGTTTCGATGACTAATATATTTTTGCAATAAGTATGTGAGTTCTTTATGACTAATGTTGAGTCCATGGATTATACGCACTCTCACCCTTCCACCATTGCTAGCCTCTCTAGTACCGCACAACTTTCGCCGGTACCATAAACCCACCATATACCTTCCTCAAAACAGCCACCATACCTACCTATCATGGCATTTGCATAGCCATTCCAAGATATATTGCCATGCAACTTCCATCATCATCATATACATGACTTGAGCATTCATTGTCATAATGCTTTGTATGATCGTAAGATAGCTAGCATGATGTTTTCATGGCTTGTCCGTTTTTTGATGTCATTGCTATGCTAGATCATTGCACATCCCGGTACACCGTCGGAGGCATTCATATAGAGTCATATCCTTGTTCTAGATATCGAGTTGAAATATTGAGTTGTAAGTAAATAAAAGTGTGATGATCATCATTATTAGAACATTGTCCCATGTGAGGTTATCAAAATAAAAGTGGCCAAAGAAGCCCCACAAAAAAAGAGAGAGGCCAAAGAAGCCTACAAAAAAAAGAAAAAAATGAAAAAAATGAGAGAAAAAGCAAGAAGGGGCAATGTTACTATCCTTTTACCACACTTGTGCTGCAAAGTAGCACCATGTTCTTCATATAGAGAGTCTCTTGAGTTATCACTTTCATATACTAGTGGGAATTTTCATTATAGAACTTGGCTTGTATATTCCGATGATGGGCTTCCTCAAATGCCCGAGGTCTTCATGAGCAAGCAAGTTGGATGCACACCCACTTAGTTTCAGTTGGAGCTTTCATACACTTATAGCTCTAGTGCATCCGTTGCATGGCAATCCCTACTCATTCACATTGATCTCTATTGATGGGCATCTCCATAGCCCGTTGATACGCCTAGTTGATGTGAGACTATCTTGTCCTTTTTGTCTTCTCCACCATCATATTCCATTCCACCTATAGTGCTATGTCCATGGCTCACGCTCATGTATTGCGTGAAAGTTGAAAAGGTTTGAGAACATCAAAAGTATGAAACAATTGCTTGGCTTGTCATCGGGGTTGTGCATGATGTGAGTATTTTGTGTGGTGAACATGGAGCATAGCCAGACTATATGATTTTGTAGGGATAACTTTCTTTGGCCTTGTTATTTTGAAAAGACATGATTGCTTTATTAGTGGGCTTGAAGTATTATTATTTTTATGTCAAATGATAGACTATTTGCTTTGAATAACTCGTGTCTTAATATTCATGCCATGAGTAGACATATGATCAAGATTATGCTAGGTAGCATTCCACATCAACAATTATCTTTTTTTATCATTTACCTACTCGAGGATGAGCAGGAATTAAGCTTGGGAATGCTGATACGTCTCCGTCGTATCTATAATTTTTGATTGTTCCATGCCAATATTATTCAACTTTCATATACTTTTGGCAACTTTTTATACTATTTTGGGACTAACATATTGATCCAGTGCCCAGTGCGAGTTCCTGTTTGTTGCATGTTTTTTGTTTCGCAGAATATCCATATCAAACGGAGTCCAAACGGATTAAAAACAGACGGAGATACTTTTTTGAATATTTGGAAAGTTCCGGAAGAAAAATCCACGCGAGACGGTGCCCGAGGTGGCCACGAGGCAGGGGGCGCGCCTACCCCCCTAGGCGCGCCCCCTACCCTCGTGAGCCACCCGTAAGGCGGTTGACGCTCTTCTTTTGCCGCAAGAAAGCTAATTTTTGGGGAAAAAATCACGGCGAAGGTTTCAGGCCAATCGGAGTTATGGATCTCCATATATACATGAAACGGTGAAACAGAGCCAGAATAGAACGCAGAAACAGAGAGACAAATCCAATCTCGGAGGGGCTCTCGCCACTCCCGTGCCATGGAGGCCATGGACCAGAGGGGAAACCCTTATCCCATCTAGGGAGGAGGTCAAGGAAGAAGAAGAAGGAGGGGGGCTGAAAGCACAAGTACTCCCTGGGTGGTTTTGGTAATTAATGTCAACATATCTCACTTTTACCTAGTATGTTTCTGATAAGTTCAAGAATGGAGTGGCATGGACTAGAGGATGTGGAACCCCTTCAAGATGCTAAGGACAAAGGATTGGCTCAAGCTTCAAGATCAAGACTCTACATTTTCTATTTTAGTGATCCAAGGTCACATTGAGTCTATAGGAAAAGCCAATACTATCAAGAGGGGACGAGGTGTTGCTTAATGGCTTGCTTGCTCAAAGTGCTTAGTGATATGCTGCAAAACCCTCAACTACCTTCCCACATCCACATATGACCTAAACCAAAAGTCAAACTCGGCCCCACCGATTCTTTCTATCCGGAGCCACCGAGTTCAGTTAACATAGCCACTGCCAGAAACCCTAATCAGTTCGGTCTCACCGATGGGATATGGGTCTCACCGAGATGGGCTTGCAAACTCTCTGTTACCTGTAGCAATATTTTAGGTCCCACCGAGATATGCAATCGGGCCCACCGAGTTTGCTTGGCCAACTCTCTGTTTTGCTTATTACCCAAATCGTTCCCACCGAGTTTGAGTAATCGGTCAAACTGAGTTTTGGTTTTACCCTAACCCTAGCACATCGGTTCCACCGAGTTGAACTAGTCGGTCCCACCAAAAACCCTAACGGTCACTAGGTTTACTAAATCGGTCCAACCTAGTTTTTCCCTTCGGTCTTACCGAGATTGGTAAATTGAGTGTAACGGTTAGATTTTGTGTGGAGGCTATATATACCCCTCCACCCACTCTTCATTCATGGAGAGAGCCATCAGAACATACCTACACTTCCAATACACATTTTCTGAGAGAGAACCACCTACACTTGTGTTGAGGTCAAGATATTCCATTCCAACCATATGAATCTTGATCTCTAGCCTTCCGCAAGTTGCTTTCCACTCAAATCTTCTTTCCACCAAATCCAAATCCTGTGAGAGAGAGTTGAGTGTTGGGGAGACTATCATTTGAAGTAGAAGAGAAAGGAGTTCATCATCAACACACCATTTGTTACTTCTTGGAGAGTGGTGTCTCCTAGATTGGCTAGGTGTCACTTGGGAGCCTCCGACAAGATTGTGGAGTTGAACCAAGGAGTTTGTAAGGGCAAGGAGATCGCCTACTTCGTGAAGATCTACCGCTAGTGAGGCAAGTCCTTCGTGGGCGACAACCGTGATGGAATAGACAAGGTTGCTTCTTCGTGGACCCTTTGTGGGTGGAGCCCTCCGTGGACTCGCGCAACCATTACCCTCCGTGGGTTGAAGTCTCCATAAACATGGATGTACGATAGCACCACCTATCGAAACCACGACAAAAACCTCCGTGTCTCCAATTGCGTTTGAATACTCCAAACCCTTCTCTTTACATTCTTGCAAGTTGCATGCTTTACTTTCCGCTGCTCATATACTCATTGCATGCTTGCTTGATATGTATTGTGTTTGTTAAACTTGTGCTTAAACTCCACTTAAACATAAGAATATTAAAAACTGCAACATTTGGCATTTAGTGTCTAATCACCCCCCCTCTAGACACTTCTTCTCGATCCTTTCAATTGGTATCAGAGCTTTGGTCTCCATTGCCTTGGTTTAAACACCGTTGGAGGAAGATGGATGTGTCTCCTTTGGGGAGTCTTAGACATAGAGTGCCCATTCTTGATGGAGAGTATTTTCATGAGTGGAAAAATGAAATGCTTGAGATATTCAATGAATATCATTTGAACAAGTACATTACTAGCCCTTGTGCACCTCATGTTGATCCTTTGCATCCTACCGTTGATGAGTCAATTGACATGATTCTCAATCTTAGAAATGTTAATCTTATCACTAGAGGCTTGCCTAGAAACTTGATTGGATGTTTGCCGACTCTTAAGTGTGCCTACACCATATGGAAATTTCTTGAGCAACACTTTCCTAATTACTACCTGAAAGATCTAGATGAAATCCTCCATAAGTCTATTGCTTTGATTAAGATGAGTTCCAATGGTCCCAAATTTGGTGACTGCTTATTTGAGCTTACTAATCTTACGAGTGCCAAAGGAGATGTTGGAATCATTAGCAATATCATTTCCTGAGCTATTAGAATTCATAAAGATAATTATAGAAATGATCATTTATCTAATGAATTACCCTCTCTAGGAATTGATCAATCACAAGATGATGTTGAACATGAATACTCGGATGAGGATGATGATGGTGATGATGATAGTGACTATGATCTCGATGATGCGATGAGACACTTTGGTCTTATGGCAAATCTTCACGGCTACATGGCTGGAGGAAAGGAATGGGTCCTTGATAGTGGATGTACTGATCATTTGACCGGAGATAAAGACATGTTCCATGAGCTTGCTGAAAATGACGGCCCTCGAAAGTATGTCACTTTTGGTGATAATTCAAAGGGTAAGGTGGTTGGCCTTGGTAAGGTGGCCATCTCACATGATAGCTCCATACAAAATGTCATGCTCGTTGAATCTCTGGGCTACAACTTACTTTCAGTATCTAGACTTGCTGATTTCGGTTTCAATGTCCTATTTACTGAAGTAGACTGCCAAGTGTTTCGTAGAGATAATCATAAAATGGACTTTACCGGTATACGTAGAGGAGATCTTTACATTGTTGATTTCACTAAAAAGGATCAACCTAAAACTTGCTTAATTGCCAAATCTTCTAAAGGCTGGTTGTGGCATAGAAGACTAGGTCATGTTGGTATGCAAAATCTTGATAAGCTTATTAAAGGTGATCATATCCTTGGAATAAAAGATGTCATATTTGACAAGGATAGACTTTGTAGTGCTTGTCAAGCAGGGAAACAAGTTGGAGGAAGTCATCGCACAAAGAACATCATGACCACAAGAAGACCACTCGAGCTACTTCACATGGATCTCTTTGGTCCAAATGCCTACAAGAGTCTCGGTCGTAACTCATTTGGTCTAGTCATAGTTGATGATTTTTCAAGATTTACGTGGGTGTTCTTTCTTGATGACAAATCGCAGGTACAAAAGATCTTCAAAAACTTCGCTAGGAAGGCCCAAAATCAGTTTGACGTGAAGATCAAGAAGGTTCAGAGTGACAACGGAACGGAGTTCAAGAACGCAAATGTGGACACCTTTCTTGATGAAGAAGGGATTTCACACGAGTTCTCGACTACGTACACACCTCAACAAAAAGGAGTTGTTGAAAGGAGGAACCGGACTCTTATTGAGATGGCAAGAACGATGCTTGATGAGTACAAAACGCCAAAGCACTTTTGGGCGGAAGCGGTTGAGACAGCTTGTCATGCAAAAAATCGCTTGTATCTTCACAAGCTACTCGGCAAGACGGCATACGAGCTCCTCACTGGTAACAAACCCCAAGTTGGATACTTTCGAGTATTCGGCTCAAAGTGCTACATTCTTGATAAGCATCGTCATTCTAAATTTGCTCCTAAATATCATGAAGGTTTCCTACTTGGTTATGGCTCAAACTCTCACACTTACCGTGTCTACAACAATTTCACCCGAAAGGTTGAAGAGACGGTAGATGTGAAGTTTGATGAATCTAACGGCTCGCAAGTAGCGCAATTGCCAATTGATGTAGGAGACAAAGACCCTTCGGAAGCAATTCAAGACTTGTCCATTAGCAAGATTCGTCCAATGGAAGTGAAGGAGAGTACCTCATCCGTCCAAGTGGAAGCTTCTATCTCACGAGAAGGTGAACCAAGAGTTGATATGGAAGCATCCACAACTGGGACACGCCAAGATGAAGAAAATGAGGAAGTGCACCAAGATGAACATCAACAACATACTTCTCCACCATGACAAGAGAACGACAACGTCAACAATGAAGAAGGCCAAGATGAAGCATAAGATGAAGAGGATGTTCCACCTCGACCCAAGCAAAAGCTTTCATGAGTTCGAGGAAGAATTGCTAAGGATCATCCCGTCGAGCAAATCTACAATGATATCCAAACCGGGAGAATCACTCGCTCTAAAACTCGTTTAGCTAACTTTTGTGAACATTACTCATTCATCTCTAGCATTGAACCTATGAAGGTTGAAGAAGCATTGGAGGATCCGGATTGGATAAATGCTATGCATGGAGAGCTACACAACTTTGAAAGAAATCAAGTGTGGACATTGGTCAAGAAGCCCGACAACAACCACAAGATTATTGGTACCAAATGGGTGTTTCGCAACAAGCAAGATGAAGATGGACAAGTGGTTCACAACAAAGCACGTCTCGTCGCCCAAGGCTACACACAAGTTGAAGGTATGGACTATGGTGAGACATATGCTCCCGTTGCTAGACTTGAGTCCATTCGCATCTTACTTGCTTATGCTAATCACCATGATATCACCTTGTACCAAATGGACATTAAAAGTGCTTTTCTAAATGGCAAAATTGAGGAGGAAGTTTATGTTAAGCAACCTCCCGGCTTCGTCAATCCTAAGAAACCTAATCATGTTTACAAACTGCACAAAGCCTTTTATGGTCTTAAACAAGCTCCTAGAGCATGGTATAAATGCTTGACCAAGTTCCTTATTGAAAAAGGCTTTGAAATTGCTAAAATTGATTCTACTCTTTTTACTGAAAGGGTTAATGGAGAACTATTTGTGTGCCAAATTTACGTTGATGATATCATATTTGGTTCAACTAACCCTCATTTTAGTGAGAAGTTTGGAAAGCTAATGTCGGAGAAGTTTGAGATGTCTATGATGGGTGAACTCAAATTCTTTCTCGGTTTGCAAATCAAGGAAACTAAGGAAGGTACCTTTGTCTCTCAAACGAAGTACACTAAGGACTTATTCAAGAAGTTCAATATGCAAGAATGCAAAGGTATGACTACACCCATGCCTACTAGTGGACATCTTGATTTGACCAAAGATGGTGAACCGGTTGATCAAAAGGTTTATCGCTCTATGATTGGTTCATTGTTATATCTATGTGCCTCTCGTCCCGATATTATGCTAAGTGTGTGCATGTGCGCACGATATGAAGCTGCTCCTAAAGAGTGTCATCTTAAGGCTGTGAAAAGGATAGTGAGATACCTAATCCATACACCAAATTTTGGCATTTGGTATCCTAAGAGGTCCTCTTTTGATCTTGTTGGCTACTCCGATTCGGACTATGCCGGAGACAAGGTTGATAGAAAGTCCACTTCGGGTACTTGTCAATTCCTTGGTAGATCTCTTGTGTCTTGGTCTTCCAAGAAAAAAAAATCGGTATCGTTATCCACCGCCGAAGTGGAATACATTGCCGCTGGTTCATGTTGCGCTCAATTACTTTGGATGACCCAAAATCTTAAAGATTATGGGATATGTGTGAAACATGTTCCATTGCTATGTGACAATGAACGTGCTATTAAGATTGCTCACAATCCCGTGCAACATTCTCGAACTAAGCATATTGAAGTTCGTCATCATTTCATTCGAGATCATGTTGCAAAAGGGGACATTAACCTTAAGCATGTTCGCACCGATAAGCAATTGGCGGATATATTCACTAAACCACTTGATGAGAAAGTGTTTTGCAGGTTGAGAGGTGAATTGAACATCATTGATGCTTCAAACTTGGAGTAGGAACTCCATTTGATACATGCGGGGCATGAGCCTATGACTAATCCTCGATATTTCTCTTATGATGCTATTCATATGTCTTGGATATATTTGTACCTTGCATGTTATCTAACCCGTGTAGGTACTTCGTTGAATCTAAGTCTATGAGATTGCAACTCACTCACATCTTGAGCAATCTCTACATCACCAAGTCTCTACACAATGGTGGTTGAAGACAAGGAAGCACGAAACCATTCAAACATATCCTTTGGCAAATTCTATGTTGAGTCTCATGATTGTCAATTTGGATACACAAGTGCTCTTCCTTGCAAAGCTAACCCATGTAGGTAGATGAACTCAAACTCCAAGTGGTGCTCCCAACCCTTGATGAACTACATCAACCTTGAGCAACCCACACAAGTTCAACTACATGAGCTAGATCAACACCACCACCCAAGGTATGTTATTCCGTCTTAGAGAAGCTTTACTCCAAGTCATGAGTCAAAGCAACTCGACAAGATGTGAATACATCAAAAGGCTTAAACGAAAAATGGTAACCCCATCTTGAGCTTAAATAATGAGTATGACCTATGATCAAGTGCTCTCACTTGACTCCTAAGTCAATATACTCTAACATAGGTGACTTTGTCACCGACCATATCTAGATGATGTTCTCTAGTGTTTCTCCATGCTTTTGCATTTGCATATTTGTTTCCCCTTTCACTTCATCTAGACCTTTTAGTTTCTTTTCTTTCCTTTCTTTTTGTTCTGCATTTTCTGCATCCAATTCATTGCAAATCTTTCAGCTAATTCCTTGCATATCCTTGTGAGATCTTACTTGTCTAGTGAGCTGAGGTGACAAGTGGTTTCACTCTGATGAACTTGGTCACACCGGTTTGTTCTCTTCGGCCCAACCGAAATCTTTTGGTGCAACCAAATCCCACAACTCGGAGTCACCTATTCCGTCATAGGAAAACCAACTTGCCACTTATTCCTGATTTCTGTTTGCTACAGCTCCAGTCAATGATTCTTGTCCTCTACCAGCATCATATTAGACATGCTGCTTTGCTCTGTGACTCAAGGACCAACCCATTTGTATCACATGTCCAGAAGAGCCCTTCTTGGAAATTGATGTCAAAGGGGGAGAGAGAGAGATCACATCAAAGCTTAATCCTTCCTATATGGGGAGAAAGAGAGAATACTCAGGGGGAGAGAGTTTCTCAACTAGGAGAAAGTAATATCATAAAAGACCCCAGATGCTTGGTGTTCAAGAGGAGAGATGTCACATGTCTTTAAGAGGGGAAAGACATGTTTGGTTGCTTGCTTTAGCTCAAGCTCTGTTGTTTCCTTTTTGTTGCTCTGATTTTCTGTTCCCTATCTTCTCCCAATATCCCATGCAGATTCAGGGGGAGCAAGACATCTAAGGGAAGGAAATCTCTGATTTTATTGCATATCTTTACCTTTGGGGACATGTCTATATCCAATGTGGTACTTAGTACTCACTCTACATGTCATCCCAGTCTTGGTTCTCTTGTGGTTTCTCTTGTTTTGCTCTGGTCAGTAGGTGTATCTGTGTTATTTAACCTTGTTTGCGCAGGTTCATCCCATCCTAAGCCAACTCAAGACCACAAGGTAAGTATATGCATCACAGTCATGTGAATGAGAAGTTCTTCTGATGTACATACTGTTTGCAAGAAGGACTCATGAGCATGAAGGTACATTTCTCACATTCACATCATGTGCTCTGATGCATATAGCCAAGATACATGTAACACATTGCTTACTCTGTCATGTTTACGCATTCACATGCTCCTATATTCAATATTCACATGATTGCATACATGTAGGGGGGAGCCTATACATGTTACATGTCTTCCCAAAGCTTTACTTGCTATTCTCTATACCTTTATCTAAAGCTTTGATGTATGTTGTCATCAATTACCAAAAAGGGGGAGATTGAAAGCACAAGTGCTCCCTGGGTGGTTTTGGTAATTAATGTCAACATATCTCTTGTTGGACTAACACTTTTACCTAGTATGTTTCAGATAAGTTCAACAATGGAGTGGTATGGACTAGAGGATGTGGAACCCCTTCAAGATGCTAAGGACAAAGGATTGGCTCAAGCTTCAAGATCAAGACTCTACATTTTCTATTTTAGTGATCCAAGGTCACATTGAGTGTATAGGAAAAGCCAATACTATCAAGAGGGGATGAGGTGTTGCTTAATGGCTTGCTTGCTCAATGTGCTTAGTGATATGCTCCAAAACCCTCAACTACCTTGCCACATCCACAAATGACCTAAACCAAAAGTCAAACTCAGCCCCACCGATTATTTCTATCCGGAGCCACCGAGTTCAGTTAACATAGCCACTGCTAGAAACCCTAATCAGTTCGGTCTCACCGATGGGATCTCGGTCTCACCGAGATGGGCTTGCAAACTCTCTGTTACATGTTGCAATATTTTCGGTCCCACCGAGATATGCAATCGGCCCCACCAAGTTTGCTTCGCCAACTCTCTGTTTCGCTTCTTACCCAAATCGGTCCCACCGAGTTTGAGTAATCGGTTAAACCGAGTTTTGGTTTTACCCTAACCCTAGCACATCGGTTCCACCGAGTTGAACTAGTCGGTCCCACCAAAAACCCTAACGGTCACTAGGTTTACTAAATCGCTCTGACCGAGTTTTTCCCTTCGGTCTTACCGAGATTGGTAAATTGAGTGTAACGGTTAGATTTTGTGTGGAGTCTATATATACCCCTCCACCCACTCTTCATTCGTGGAGAGAGCCATCAGAACATACCTACACTTCCAATACACATTTTCTGAGAGAGAACCACCTACACTTGTGTTGAGGTCAAGATATTCCATTCCAACCATATGAATCTTGATCTCTAGCCTTCCCCAAGTTGCTTTCCTCTCAAATATTCTTTCCACCAAATCCAAATCCTGTGAGAGAGAGTTGAGTGTTGGGGAGACTATCATTTGAAGCACAAGAGCAAGGAGTTCATCATCAACACACCATTTGTTACTTCTTGGAGAGTGGTGTCTCCTAGATTGGCTAGGTATCACTTGGGAGCCTCCGACAACATTGTGGAGTTGAACTAAGGAGTTTGTAAGGGCAAGGAGATCGCCTACTTCGTGAAGATCTATCGCTAGTGAGGCAAGTCCTTCATGGGCGACGGCCGTGATGGAATAGACAAGGTTGCTTCTTCGTGGACCCTTTGTGGGTGGAGCCCTCCATGGACTAGCGAAACCGTTACCCTCCGTGGGTTGAAGTCTCCATCAATGTGGATGTATGATAGCACCACCTATCGGAACCATGACAAAAACCTCCGTGTCTCCAATTGCGTTTGAATACTCCAAACCCTTCTCTTTACATTCTTGCAAGTTGCATGCTTTACTTTCCGCTGCTCATATACTCATTGCATGCTTGCTTGATATGTATTGTGATTGTTAAACTTGTGCTTAAACTCCACTTAAACTTAAGAATATTAAAAACTGCAACTTTTGGCACTTAGTTTCTAATCACCCCCCTCTAGACACTTCTTCTCGATCCTTTCAAGGGCTCTCTCCCCCTCGCTTCTGGTGGCGCCGGAACGCCGCCGGGGGCCATCATCATCACCGCGATCTACACCAACACCTCCGCCATCTTCACCAACATCGCCATCACCTTCCCCCCTCTATCTACAGCGGTCCACTCTCCCGCAACCCTCTGTACCCTCTACTTGAACATGGTGTTTTATGCTTCATATTATTATCCAATGATGTGTTGCCATCTTACGATGTCTAAGTAGATTTTCGTTGTCCTATCGATGGTTGATGAATTTCTTTGATTGATTTAATTTGCGTGTGGTTATGTTGTTGTCCTTTGGTGCCCATCATATGATTGTGCGCGTGGATCACACCGTAGGGTTAGTTGTATGTTGATAGGACTATGTATTGGAGGGCAAGAGTGACAGAAGCTTCAACCTAGCATAGAAATTGATGCATACGGGATTGAAGGGGGACCAATATATCTTAATGCTATGGTTGGGTTTTACCTTAATGAACGTTAGTAGTTGCGGATTCTTGCTAATAGTTCCAATCATAAGTGCATAGAATTCCAAGTCAGGGATGACATGATAGCAGTAGCCTCTCCCACATAATACTTGATATCGGTTTAGTAAAGTAGTCAATTGCTTAGGGGCAATTTCACAACTCCTACCACCACTTCTCCACACTCGCTATATTTACTTTATTGTTTCTTTATCTAAACAGCCCCTACTTTTTATTTACATACTCTTTATTATCTTGCAAACCTATCCAACAACACCTACAAAGTACTTCTAGTTTCATACTTGTTCTTGGTAAAGCGAATGTCAAGCGTGCGTAGAGTTGTATCGGTGGTCGATAGAACTTGAGGGAATATTTGTTCTACATTTAGCTCCTCATTGGGTTCGACACTCTTACTTATCGAAAACTGTTGCGATCCCCTATACTTGTGGGTTATCACTATACTAGTGATTGCTTGAGTTTATCCCTCTACATCATGTCATCTTACTTAAAGTGTTACTCTATTCTTATGAACTTAATACTCTAGATGCATGCTGGATAGCGGTTGTTGTGTTGAGTAATAGTAGTAGATGCAGAATCATTTCAGTCTACTTGTCACGGATGTGCTGCCTATATTCATGACCATTTCCTTAGATGTCGTCATAACTATGCGATTTTCTATCAATTGCTCACAGTAATTTGTTTACCCACCATATGTTTTCTTTCAAGAGAGAAGCCTCTAGTGAAACCTATGCCCCCTAGGGTCTGTTTTCCATCATATATTTTCAGATCTATAAACCAAAAAACCCAAATATACCTTGCTGCAATTTATTTATACTTACTTTAGTTTTCTCTTTTATTTATCTTTTATACCTATCTTTATCAGATCTCACTCTTGTTCATGACCGTGGAGGGATTGACAACCCGTTTTTCGCGTTGTGTGCAAGTGTTTGTTAGTTTGTGCAGGTGCATATATTGGGGACTTCTTGTGCCTCCTACTGGATTGATACCTTGGTTCTTAACCGAGGGAAATACATATCTCTACTTTGCTGCATCAGCCTTTCCTCTTCAAGGGAAAAAAACAATGCAAGCTCAAGAAGTAGCAGGGTGTCACAAGTTTGTATCAGAGCCGACTTCCTATAGGAATCACCCTTCCAAACTCCTTGGCCGTAGTTGACTCTAGTCATTGCAAAACTTTTACTAACATGGCTATGTGGATTATGGGCCCACATCACCATTGGTGGTATTAAGATCTTTTATTCTTCATCTATACTCTGGGACACTGATCTCTCTTCTATTTGGGTTAAATGAAATTGCTAACTTTAACATTAGGATCTCGTAATCACATTCACCCGGAGAGCTGGATTATCTGCAATTACTTCCTTTGAATTAAATTTTGAATAATGTCCACATTGTCATTTGACATCCTTAAACTTATTTATTTCAAATGCATCCCACATGGCAGATCATGTGCCAGACCATGGCGGTCAACACGCCTGGGTTTCCGGCCATTCTGGTCGACCTCCTGACCCTTTTGGGATATCACTGGTATCCTCAGTACACTGTGTACGAGATCTACCGCGAGTTCAACCAGGAGATGTACTACGCCAAGGTTGACATCTATGATTGGTAGAACAACTCCACCCATGAGTTGCACACCTTTGAGGGTGTTGGAGAGACCGTTGATATGGCAATCTAGGAGGTTGCCTATGTTGCTATCACATGTCTCCGCAGAGAGCATCCCCGCTTGATGGAGACTGGGTTCAAATACTTCCCGTCCCACCAACTAGGGATGATACTAGATGCTACACTATTGTGTGTACCCCTTGCATGAGCCGTCGTTACGACCCTCAGTTTCTGGTTTGGTACATTGAGGTTCTAGATCGCACTGTTCGAGCTCTGACTATCGAGTTGTACACCATGGGTGCACGCCACTATGACACTCTGACACAGATGCGTCCAGCAGTCAGTGTAGGGAGATACGTCCATTTTGCATCATGTTTTTATATCGATATTTGTTGCATTATGGGTTGTTATTACACATCATGTCACAATACTTATGCATATTCTCTCTTATTTTCCAAGGTTTACATAAAGAGGGAGAATGCCGGTAGCTGGGATTCTAGGCTGGAAAAGGAGCAAATATTAGAGACCTATTCTACATAGCTCCAAAAGTCCTGAAATTTCACGGAAGTCATTATCAGAATATATAAAAAATACTGAGTGCAAGAAGTTCCGGAGGGGGGCCACACCCTACCCACAAGGGTGGGGGGTGCACCCTACCCCTTTGGGTGCGCCCCCTGCCTTGTGGGTCCCCTGGTGGCCGTTCGATGCCCATCTTCTTCTATATGCACCACAAAAATACACTTCCGTGATGATACATGTTTGTCACAGTAGGTCGCTTTTTTTGTCATGCATGTACATCCATGAGAAATTGATGACAGAATCAAGATAGTCATACCTGTGCTGTCGTAGATGTGTTCCATGACATTACCAAAATTATCATCACGGAAGTGTCCACTTCCATGACGATAAATCGCGCGTCACAGAAGTACTTTCGTCAAGGGTGACTGACATGTGGCATCCACCGTAAGGGAACGCTGTTAAGCTATCGGGTCAGGTTTTGGATCCGATAACCCGTTAACAGCCCCGACCAATGGGGATTTTCCACGTGTAAAATCATCATTGGCTGGAGGAAACACGTGTCGGCTCATCGTTGGGACAAATGTCATCCACTCATTGGACAGAAGGCGCCTATGATACGTCGACATGTGGCATGGCCCAACAGAGGCCCATTCCTCTGAAAAGGCCGGCCCGTTTGACTTGGTCAAAAGGTGGCAGGCCGGCCCATGGAAAGCGTGTTAACGGCATGTTCGCATATAGCCCATTTACAACCCGCTAACCCAAGGCCCGTTATGTCCTATCCGAATTAGGCCCAGTAGCGTCATCTGGGCCATCCAATATGATTGCAGCCCGATTTCACTCCTGGCCCATGTATGGCCCATGAAGTCTTTCGGCCCATATGAGGCCCTATGTAACTCTTGGCCTATTAAAGGCCCGTGGTGAAACTGGCCCGTAATGAAGACTGTATCACTTTACACCCATTAACGGCCCTTGGTGAAACTGGCCCGTAATAAATAGTGTATCACTTTATACCAATTAACGGCCCGTTATTCCGTTGGGCCGTTTCCAGCCCATGTAATCTTTTGGCCTTCTCAGAGCCCATTTATTCATGGGCTCATTTCTAGCATTCGTTTACTTACGGCCCGCTACTGTCATTTTCTGCTTGTGGGCCAAATTTAGCCCGTGGTTACAGTCGGCCTGTTTGTGGTCCGTTAATACGTTGGGCCATTTTCATAGCGTCATCAAATACGGCCTATTAACGATGGCCTGTTTACGGCCATAATGCGGCCTGTTATTGGCCCATGTTTGGCCAATCGATCATACGTCCCGTATAAGGCCCATTGATGATACGACCCGTAGAAGGCCCATTATTTCTATGGCCCGTCGAAAGCCCATTGTTTCTACGGCCCATAGAAGGCATATTGTTTCTATGGCCCGTAGAAGGCCCACTATTTCTATGGCCCGTAGGAGGCCCAGTGTCAGTACAGTAAATATTAGCCCATGGTTATTGTGGCCTAGTTTCAAAAAATAGGTTATTGCAGCAACTAGCAAACCGCGGAAAAAGAGTTGCACTGACTACAAGCAAACAAATAAACAAGACAACAAGGAAATAAATAAGCAAGCAAGTTATGCTAGGCTATCACGGCTATTACACATATTACATCCACTGGGCATCAAAGTTCGCCACCAGTGCAAATATAGGGAACAAAGCAGCATATAAAAGCCGCAGCAAAACAAGTCCAGAATTGAAACCACTTCAGAAGAGTTCAAGAAACAATATCTTGGGTACCCATAATGCTGGCAAGATGCTTAGCAAGCTCATTAACTTTGTCTTGTTTGGCGCTTAAATCCTCCAGCGCTTGCTGTTGCACAAGAAAGGACTGGTGTTTATCAGCCACAGTAACTTGCTGTTTGAGTTACTGGCCAGTACCGCTTGCACAAGCGCTTGTAGCTGGCCAGTACCGCTGTCCTGTTCAAGAACCCCCTCCAATTCAAATGGCTGATAAACAAGAAAAGAAATTGAACATACAGACATTGTATGATAGACACATGTGGTAATTCACATATATGTTGTCTAACCAAACAGGACAACATGACACAGTTTCACATATATGATGCCTAACTAAACAGGATAGCATGACACAATTTCAGATATATGATGGATAACTTGACAGGATATAATGGCATAATTCAACATATGATGAGTACCTAAACAGGATGACATGACACAACTATATGATGTCTTTCTAAAATAGGTTGGGATGAAATAATTCACATACATGTTGTCTAAGTATACAGGATGGCATGATATAATTGACATAATTGATTCATATACTAAGCAGCTGGCACTCGCATGTATGATCTCTAAACTAAGCAGATGGAATTCAATATTGTGCATATGATGTCTAAACTAAGCAATGCAAGACACCATATGCATCATATGATAAATATAAACATTGCAACTTAGAGCATACACCTCAGGTGGGATATAGGACTGGTCATCTGTCTCTGAATCCTCCTCTGAGGAGCTCCCTGTAACCATCGAGATATATACTTCAACAGGTACCATTGCCTGCTCTGAAGACCTTGTTTTCACTCCATATTTTTCCGTAACCGGATCAAATGGCTAATACACATGAAGAGTAGTTCAATATACACAGATTGTCGACAAATGGAATACGTAATGAAACAAAAGATGGCATGAGATAATTCACATATATGATGCCTGGCTCCATGGCGGTGCATAATTCACATATATGATAACTGGCTGAAAAACATGGCATTGCATAATTCACATATCTGATATAGAAAGCAAACAGGAGGCATTCACACAAAGCATGTCTAATCTAAGCAGATGGCATGGCAATGCAAGACACCATATGCATGTTATGAGCAATATAACCCAGCCAAGTTAGAGCATGCACCTCGGGGAGGGGATACGACTAGTCATCTCTCTCTGAATCCTCCTCCGAGGAGCTATTTGTAACCAGCAAGAAATCTGCATCGACAGGTAGCACTGACTGCTCAGAAGACCTTGTTTTCACTCCAGATTTTCCCATGACCGACTCAAATGGCTGATGCACAGGAAGAGTAGATGAATGTATAAACATTGTTGACAAATGGAATACATTATGGAAAAAATATGGCATGATACAATTCACATATACGATGACTGGCTAAACAGGATGGCGCTGCATGATTCACGTATATGATGCCTGGCTAAAGAAGATGACATTGCATAATTCCCATATACTACCACATACGGATGTATATAGACACATTTTAGAGTGTAGATTCACTCATTTTGTTCCGTATGTAGTCACTTGTTGAAATCTCTAATAAGACAAATAGTTAGGAATGGTGGGAGTATGATATAGAAACCAAACAGGTGGCATTCACACAAAGCAAATCTAAACTAAGCTGATGACATATAATATGTATAATGTAAGCAATGCAATGCACCATATGCATGATATGACCAACATCAACATGCCAGGTTAAAGCAAACACCTCAGGTGGTAAACATGCGTGGTCGGCTCCTTCTGAATCTCCATCTGAACAGTTATCTTCCTCTAGAATACAATCTGGAAATGCAGGAGGGGGGGGCACTTCACCCACCATGGAGCGTCGTCTGCATGACATTATATTCGCACGCAACAGTCTTATCTTTTTCTCTACATGTTCAGTACGATTGTGTACAATATCTGACATGCATAATAAAAAAATAGTTAGATTTTGTAAGGCCTAAGGGGTGCATGCAAAAATCAAGACTGATGAGTGGATGGATCCAAAACTAATGATAGCAGGTAGATTTTAGCTTCAGTTTAAAAAGATAGACAATGGATCATCTATTGTTTGTTGCCCACCCAACATGAACCACATAGAAGACCCATATGAACGAGATAGTAGACAGATACTATTCGTTGCTGGCTCGATATGAGACCCATGGGCAATTCAAAACTCAAGATTGAACGATAAAGTAGCAGGTAATAATAACCGATGTATAACGTAAGTAGACACGAAAGACTGCAACCTCTCTTCCGGAACTGTGTAGTCCTCAGGTTCATCTGCTCAAGTCGATGATGGTAATGCAGTTGGCGTGGCTGCCGGCAACGGGGAAGATGATCTGAGGCAGCGAAAGGAAGTCTGCAGGGGGGATCTCTGCTGAAGGGAACGCTTCTGTCAATGGTGCACCTTAGGTGGGGTGGATGACGACAGGGCAGGAGCAGGACATAACACATAGAGTTTTCTTTGACACCTATCTGAAAATGAAGTAAATCTGTAAGGGCTCCTTAGAATTGGAGGATTCTATAAACGCAGGGACAGGGAAAACACAGGAATAGGATAGGAATGCATGTGCAAAACAAAGCATTTGGAAACATAGGATTTCAGTCAACCTGGGTGTTTGGCTCACATGAATTGGAAGAACAGAGGAATGGAGAAACAAAGTGATGCGACGAGTGTACAACCTCTTTGGCATAGCCTTGTGAACGTCAACATCATTGGGTTGGACGTGGAGGATGGTGATGATGCTGGTGTGATTGTCAGAGGCGGGGAAGAAGATCTGAGGCCTCTGGAAACAGTGCTGAGGGTACTGCTCCGCTGTGATGGACGGTTCCCTCGTTGGAGCAGCTCTGCTAAGGTGTACGGAGACGAGGCTGAAGCATGAAAAGACAGACAACGTTAATCTGAAGTGGGACCCTAATATCATCTGCAATAGATCATGTAAAATTCATCACCAAAAAGTTCTAGATGTAAAACGCATCAGCCGCACCACGGCTGCTCCGACAGATGCTGTAAGTACTGTTCACTCTGAACTTAACTGAAGAAAATGAACTTCACAGTCAAAACTGAATTTTACTGTCGAAACTGAATGAACTAGTAACAGAGCATTGCAATATATGTTTAGGGCGTTCGAGCACTAGTAGCAGAGAAGCAGTGATCTAAATCAGCAGACGCTCGAGCAGGGAACGCACTAGCAGAGAGCAAGTCGTGCAGTAGCACTGCGAGTGAGTGCTAAAGCAGCAACTCCGGTAGCTGCCGGAGGTCGTGCAGCAGCAGCAGCACAAGCGAGAGCAAGAGCAGAGCAACAGCACGAATGAAAGCAGGAGCAGTGCAGCAGCGTGACCGACAATAAGAACAAAGCCGCAACGCGAGCGAGAGCCGGAGAAGCTGCAGCTAGTGCCATTGTGGAAGTCACAGCCGAGGAAGCAACGACATGGGGGAGCGACGTCGTGGATGATGTGGCCGGCGACGGCACCATCGATGGAGACACGCCATGTCTGCTCAGTATCGAGCACCGGCAGCCTCGTGAGATCGAATAAAAGATAAAATGCAGCGGTGAGTGCAAAACCTCCTTGGTGGCGCCGAGTTGGCCTCGGCTTCATCGGAGGAATTGGTGAGGGTGTTGCGGTAACGGTGGGGTAGGTCAAGACGGCGATGTGAGGATTGAGGTGGCGCGATAGATGAGGCGAACGTCGGGGCAGCTCCTTGGAGGTGGAGGACAGGGCGGCTGATCCGGCGGGACGACGAGATCGACAAGGGATCCTCATCCGGTGCGGTGGATGAGGGACGGCGAGCTGTTGCGGTGGACGATGTAGTCGGGGAAGAGTCTCCGGCTGGGCGGTGGTCGAGAGGCCGACGGAGGAGCATGGGGTTTCGCGGTTTTTGGCGGCCTCGGTGTACGAATGGGAGGCGAAGGGGGAGGGGTGAGCCAAGCTTAGGGACGCGCTTGTCCAAAATGTAGGGTAAGTTACCAGCATACCCCCACCGGTTTTGACACCGCGACGTGGAACTTCATTTCCAGTTGAGGGGTAGAAGGGGGATTTCACGTGTCTAGGCTGCGGGAGCGATTTCAGATGAGGAGGGAGTTCTCGCGTGCGTCCAAATTTCGGGATAACAAGGCGCGGCGCGGGTTGAAGAAGTGGGAATTTCAAAGCAGGTGAGACAAAAGATACTCGAGCTTGAAAATTTTGGGATAACAAGGTGTGGATTCCTTGTTCGGCAGAACAAACTTAACGTGTAAAAAAACAATTCATACAAGACACAAGAGAGTCATGTCCCCTTTTACTATATTGCTATAGATGCCATTGAAAAAACTACAAGAAGAATGTAAAAAAATCGGGAGAACAAGATTACCCTGCATAGTACCAAATTGATTCGCACTTCCCTCAACAACAACAAAAAACAAATCAATTCCCACCAAAGAAAGAGTAATGTCCCTTTTTATATGATTATAGATGCCATGATCTCGAATTTAAATTTTTGAATCCATGTTATGTTGAATTCGAATATATCGTTAGGTGACCTTGCGGTTTATAATTGATGTAGTCGTACATTTTGATCTTCCATCATATATGAACATTTTACTCCACCATGTGAACATATATATTGTTGTCTACCATATGGACTAAATTTGAATCAATTTTCCTTACTTGATTACGATTGTTGTCAAGTTATACAATAATTTAAATATTATCTTGATAACAAAAAACATACATATAGCAGTAATCATATTTCACTATGAACTACATGTACCATATGCTCTCCAATTCAAATATTTGTATCCATTTTATGTTGAATTCAAATCATAGTACATTATTGGTCTAGGTAGCGAGATGTTTTGGATAATCTAAACCCTGTTTTCATACATATAATTTTTGGGTGAATTGGGACAAGTTTTGGTATAAGCCTCTTGCAAAACCGGAGATTTTCTCAACAAGCCTCGTGGTTTCGAGAGGGAACGTGTCACCTTTGTGTGCGAAATGATATACGCTGCCTCCCCCTAATTTTATTTACAGAGGCAACATAGAACTATATGAGTGCCCTGTTAAATTTTGGAATTATTTTAGGTTCATTTGGCCTTTTATACATTAATTGAGTTTCTGGACTTTTAATGTCCATAATCTAAATATGAATTGCATGCACATGCTCCGGTGCACCAAAGTGGGTTGAAAAATCACATGTGTGTCCCTGGTTGAATTTCTAGGTCCCATGGAAGAAGTGAGAATGAAATTCAAACATCTGGACATCATGACTCGGCCGAGAACATCGAGAAACTTTGATTTTACATTCATGTAAATCAAACTCGCCTGGAAATCATGAAACTTGGCATGGTGTCATTTCATGGCACTAACATGTTGTGGTAAAAAATTGGGCCGATTTGGAAGCTCGTGGTTCTAAGAGGGAACGTGCCACCTTTGAGTGTGAAACGACATACGCTGCCCCCTTGAGTTTCTTAACAAAGGCAACATAGAACTACATTAGTGCCCAGTTAAATTTTGGAATTATTCCGGGTTCGTTTGTCGTTTTTTATACATTAATTGAGTTTTTGGTCATTTAATGTGCATAAGTCAAATTTGAACTACAAGCACATGCTCTTGTGCACCAAAGTTGGTTGAAAAATCACATTTGTGTCCTCGAGTGAATTTCTAGGTCCCATGCAAGAAATGAGAATGAAATTAAAACATCTGGGCATCGTGGCTCGGCCGAGAACATTGAGAAACTTGGTTTTAAAATTCTTGTAAATCCAAAACACGTCTGAAAATCATGAAACTTGGCATGGATGTCATGTCATGGTACTACCATGTTGTAGTAAAGAAATTGGCCGAATAGGAACAGATTTTGGTATAAGCTTTTGCAAACCGAGGCTTCTCTCAAGAAGGCTCGTTGTTTTGAGAGGGAACGTGCCACCTTTGAGTGTGACACGATATACATTGTTCCCCTTGAGCTTATTTACAAAGGCAACATAGAACTACATGAGTGCCCTGTTAAATTTTGGAATTATTCCGGCTTCGTTTGGCCTTATTTACACATTAATTGAGTTTTTGGTCATTTAATGTGCATAATTCAAATTTGAACTACAAGCACATGCTCTCGTGCACCAAAGTTGGTTGAAAAATCACATTTGTGTCCTCGGGTGAATTTCTACTCCCTCCTTCCATCTATATAGGTCCTAATGCGTTTTTCAAGGCTAACTTTGACCAAACGTTAGAGCAATAATATCGCGGGAGAGAGTGAGGGAGACGAGGGGGAGAGTGAGAGAGGATGAGAGGGGGACGTGGGGGTCTCGTGGCGTCCCTGGGTGTCTCCCGGGCGTCGCAGAAGCAGGAGGTGGCCGGCGCGCGGCGAGCACGCGCCCCTGCCTCCTGGCGCGAGGAGGACGACGACTGGCAGAGCCACTCGACCTGGGCCGAGCCAGGTGGCTGGGCCAGCATAGGTAAGGCCCAAGTAAACTTCCCTCTCTCTTTTTTTTATTTGTTTCTGTTTTTCTAATTAACTGCGACTGTTGGGCTTTAAATAAAATACTAAAACGTTTCCAAAAATCCTGAAAATAATTGTGGGCTCTGTTTAGAATATATCCAACAGCAAACATTTATTTCCAGAATTATTTGAGCATTTAAATTATTTTATAGCATTTAAATGCCCAAATTCAAATACTTATGATTTAATTCAATGACCTTTTGTTAACCTAGAAAATTATGCACCAATTTTGCCAGAGGTTCTAACCCAAGACAAAGAGGGTGAACTTTTTAGAAGGGCATTTCAGGTTCATTGAAAATAATTTTAGTAAACCCTAGTTGTTTCCAGGGGGTGTTGGGGGTTTCTGCCTTCCCCAATTCAAATTTAAGAGGAATTTAAACATGGTGCACATTCTAATGCTTGAACTAGCTAGGGTGTGACAACTCACCCCCACTCAAAAGAATCTCGTCCCGAGATTTAGGATCCTCTGGAAAGAAGGTGGGGTAGTCGAGTCGAAGACGATCCTCCCTTTCCCAAGTGGCTTCTTTCTCGGAATGGTGTGACCATTGAACCTAGAGAGACATGATATTATGACGTCGAGTGGTACGCTCGGCTTGATCAAGGATACGAACGGGATATTCCCGATAAGAGAGGTTATCTTGTAGATCAAGCGTTTCGTGGTCCACTCCACGGATAGGATCCGCGAAGCAACGCTTGAGTTGTGAAACGTGGAAGACATCATGAACTCTGGAAAGATGCGGAGGTAGTTCCAATTGGTAGGCAACTTCTCCTCGTTTGGCAAGAATGCGAAAGGGTCCAATGTAACGAGGAGCCAATTTGCCTTTGATACCAAAATAATGGGTTCCTTTTAACAGGGTAACCCGAAGGTAAGCCTTCTCGTCGACTTCATAAGTCATAGGCTTATGTTTACGATCATATTGACTCTTTTGACGAGATTGGGCTGTTTTCAATTTCTCACGAATAACGCGAACCTGCTCTTCTGCCTCCTGAATCTAATCCGGGCCAAAGAGTTGTCTTTCCCCGGTTTTTGATCAGTTAAGAGGCGTTCGACATTTCCGTCCATAGAGAACTTCGAAAGGAGCTTTGCCCAAGCTAGATTGATAACTATTGTTATAAGCAAACTCCGCGAATGGGAGGCATTTCTCCCAACTCATTCCGAACGAGATAACAGAAGCTCGGAGCATATCTTCCAGAATTTGATTGACTCGCTCTACTTGACCACTTGATTGAGGACGGAAGGCGGTGCTAAAGGAGAGATGAGTTCCCATAGCATTTTGGAAACTTTCCCAAAATCGAGAGGTGAAGAGACTCCCGCGGTCTGAGTTAATTTCCAATGGCACACCATGAAGGGACACAATTCGGGAGATGTATAATTCGGCTAGCTGGCTAGCGGTGATACTCTCACGAACAGGAAGGAAATGGGCTACTTTGTTAAGTCGATCGATCACGACGAAGATGGCATTATTCCCTTTCTTGGTCCTGGGAAACCCAGTAATGAAATCCATACTGATTTTATCCCATTTCCATTCAGGAATAGCCAAAGGTTGAAGGGTGCCAGCTGGCCGTTGATGCTCTGCTTTAACACGACGACAAATGTCGCAATTAGCAATGTATTGAGCGATTTCTCTCTTCATCCTAGTCCACCAAAACGTGTGGCGTAGGTCTTGATACATTTTAGTACTACCGGGATGAATGGTGAGAGGGGATTCATGAGCTTCCTTAAGGATCAACTAGCGTAGATGTTGTTTCTTGGGAACCACCAAACGGTTCTCAAACAAGACCGCACCCCGCTTATTCATGGAAAAACACTTAGCAACTCCGCTAGCCATGTTTTCCTTAATCCGGGATATGCCCTTATCACGCTTCTGGGCAGCTATAATTTGATCCATAAGGGTAGGTTTCGCCACCAGGGTGGATAGGAATCCTCGAGGAACAATGTGAAGATTAAGCTTACGGAATTCCTCATGAAGAAGTGGTTGACTTTGTTCTAACATCAGGTTGTTACAATAGGATTTATGACTTAGTGCATCAGCCATGACATTGGCTTTGCCCGGGGTGTAAGTTATTCCTAAGTCGTAATCCGAGATTAACTCAACCCAACGTCTTTGCCTGAGATTCAAATCTGGTTGGGTGAAGATATATTTCAAACTTTGGTGATCGGTGAAGATCTCGCAATGATTACCGAGGAGGTAATGTCGCCAAGTTTTAAGTGCATGGACTACAGCTGCAAGCTCTAGATCATGTGTGGGATAATTTTCCTCATGTGGGTGTAATTGCCGTGAAGCATAGGCAATTACCTGACGATCTTGCATGAGTATGCAACCTAGTCCTTGTCGCGAGGCATCGCAATAGATAATAAAGTCCTTGGAGAAATCTGGTGGTACCAGTACAGGGGCAGATGTTAGGCGTCTTTTCAGTTCCTGAAAGCTGAACTCACACTGCGGAGTCCACTGGAACTTTTTATCTTTCTTGAGGAGTTCAGTTAGAGGTTTAGCAACCTTGGAGAAATTCTCGATGAAGCGGCGGCAATAGCTCGCTAAGCCCAGGAAGCTCCAAACTTGCTTGACCATCTCAGGTGGAGTCCAATCAAGGACGGCTTGAACTCGCTCGGGATTGACAGCAATACCCTGACCAGAGATTACATGGCCTAGATAGGTCACTTCTGGCAACCAAAATTCACACTTGGAGAATTTGGCATAAAGGCGATGCTCTCGAAGTTTCATCAATACCAGCCTTAGATGTTCGGTATGTTCCTCTTCATTCTTGGAGTAGATGAGTATGTCATCGAGGTATACTACGAAGAATTTATCCAAGTACTCCATGAAAACCGAGTTCGTTAACCGGGAGAAGGTAGCCGGGGCATTGGTTAAACCGAAGGACATAACGGTGTACTCGTATTGGCCATAACGACTAACAAAGGCCGTTTTGGGAATGTCCCCGTTTCTGATTTTGATTTGATGGTAGCCCAACCTCAAATCCATCTTGGAGAAGACTGAGGATCCAATGAGCTGATCATACAGATCATTGATCCTGGGAAGTGGGTATTTGTTCTTGATGGTGACCAAGTTGACAGGTCGGTAATCCACAACCATTCGATCTGTTCCATCCTTCTTCTTGATGAAGAGGACGGGGCAAGCCCAAGGAGAGGAACTAGGACGGATGAAACCCTTTTTTCAGGGACTCATCAAGTTGGTTCTTAAGCTCGGCTAGTTCTAAGGGTGCCATCTTGTAGGGTCTTCTAGAAATTGGAACGGTTCCTGGAACAAGGTCTATCACAAACTCGACATCCCTGTCAGGTGGAACACCTGGCAGTTCTTCTAGAAAGACATCCGGAAAGTCTCGAACTACCGGAACATCCTCAAGGTCTGGAAGGGGGTTGGCATTTAGGGAGTAAAGTTGGCGCTTGGCCACTCGAGTTAAGACATTAACTGTCTTGCCCGATGGGTGAGTAAGTTGAACGGTTCTAGTGGCACAGTCAATCTTAGCATAATGAGCTGACATCCAGTCCATACCTAAGATGATGTTTATGTCCGAGGACTTGAGAGCTATTAAGGATGCAAGGAAGACAAGTCTATCAACAAGAATTTCGTTCCCATGGCTTACTCTAGAAGTTTGCCATTTGGAACCTGGAGTTTGAATTACCATGGAAGTGGGCATGTCACAGAATGTCGTGTTATGCAATCGAGCATAGTTCTCGGATATGAATGAATGAGATGCTCCAGTATCGAAAAGAACAGATGCCGGATGGCAGTTAACAAGAAGTGTACCAAGGACGACGTTGGGATCCTCATGAGCCTCCTCGGCTGGAACATACTTGACATGGCCACGTGCAGTGGTGGCCGGCTTGGCGAAGAATGTTTTTCCCGCGGGCTTACCATGGCCAACAGACTTCCCAGATTGAACGGGGTTGTTATTCTGGGGACACTCTCGGCTGTAGTGACCCGGCTCTCCACACTTAAAGCATGGCACCACATTGGGGCATGGAGCAGCATTAGCAGCGGGGCCACCATAGGGCTTGGGCAGTGCAAATTGCTGGTTGGGACGAGGTGCCTCAAAGGATGGCCTCGGGATGAACCTGGGTGGCAGTGCCGTGCTTGGAATCCACACCCGGCGCTTCTGAGCTCCAGAGCCGGATGAAGAGCCAAAATCACGGGAGTGCTTGTGTGAAGCGTCATAATTAGTCTGGCCTGTCTCAGCACTGATGGCTTTATTGACCAACTTATGAAAGGAGGTACACTCGTGCAGACGAAGATTGCGGCGAAGCTCAGGGCTAAGTCCCTTGCGGAACCTTGCCTTCTTCTTAGCATCAGTAGATACCTCTTCAGGGGCATAACATGCCAGATTCCCAAATTCACGACTGCAAGCATCCACAGTCAGTCTTCCTTGGGTGAAGTTGCAGAACTCCTCCCTCTTGCGGTCCATAAGACCTTCCGGAATGTGATGCTCACGGAAAGCCTCACTAAATTCAGCCCAAGTAGTGATTTGGCCGACCGGGCGCATAGCTTCGAAGTTTTCCCACCAAAGTCTAGCAGGGCCTTCGAGGTGATAGGCAGCATAGGTAACCTTGTCGGCTTCGGCTAGGTTGGCAGAACGTAGTTGTGGGTGATGCTGCGAAGCCTGTCATCCGCGTTGAGGGGCTCGACGGAATGGTTAAACTTTGGTGGGTACAGCTTGATAAAGTCATTGATTGACACCAAGTCATTTCGCGGGTGGCGTGCAGTGTTTTGCTCAATCCGCTCCAGCAGGCGGTTAGTCTCACGCTTGTTTCTTTCCGCCTCCAGCATTACTTCGGCCAGAGAAGGCGGGTGAGGCAGATTTTCACCACTAGCTGCACACGCTTCCCCCTGCTCCGGGGCAGCAGGGTTGCTGCGGGTGTTGACCATCCTAGGAGAAAACAAGACAACAGTTTAGACAAGGATGGCTCAAACTTAGTAGGGAAATGCAGAATGTAATGGATAACACGGAATGCAGAGATGTTCATCCGTATGTCATGGTAATATAAAACTGCCATATATATACCAACGGTCATACACATCATACATAGTTTAGTACAAGCCCAGGCTATAGTACAACTATGATGAAAGACGTTACATCTCATCGGAGGCATTCCAAGCTCCTATACATTATTTGTCTACACCTCCGGAATCGATTACACACAAAGTCATATTCCACAAGTCACGCGGGACAGTGAAGATACAACTATTACAATACTAGTGGTACTACTACTAACTCAGACTGCTCCGTAATAGTCCTCATAGAAGTCACCTCCATAGCCTGGAAGTTCAACGTGACCATCCGGGAACAGACGGTCCTGAGGAGCCTGTGGACCATAGGGGCTAGGATGAGGTATTGGACCAACAAACGGTGGCCTGCAGGGACCACGGGGTGGGGTGATGCCTCCCACATCACGCCAATCCACCATGTATGGCAGAGCTGATCCCACAGGATACAGATCCCTTGTATCCAGACATCTAGCTTGCACCGCAGGTGCAAACCGAGTCAATGTGGCCCAATGATCAGCACGGGTATTGAAAAGCTCCAGCCTCAAGGCCCGATTCTCTCGGTCCTTATCTTCGAGAATCTCAGCAGTGGTACGAGTTAATGAATCCTCCTGAGTGGAGTCAGCATAGATAGCCTGAAGATACCCTTGCGCTCCCGGAAGTGAAGCTGGCATGTAACAGAAATCAGTGTTCCGAAGCAGGCCAGTCCGGACTCGCATGATGGTCATCATGGAATAGGCAGCATCCTGCACAGCCATCTCAACGGTAACCCCGAGTCCATAGGAACAGTGAAGGGGCTCGGTAGATCCAGGATAAGAAGGAAATATCCTGACGGTGCAGAAATACTTGCTTTGATTAAAGTCGCGGAACTGCTCTTCAACGGTGTATTCGGGATACCAACGGTAACCCGTCTCGATCATGACCCGGACTAACATAGCAGTATGACCGGGCACGTCGAGGCACCGGGTCAGGCGAACCACTTGGTTTTGAGCACGGTTGGCCATCTGAAAGCACAACCACAATGCAAAGACATCAGAATTTCTAGGGAAAATTGGACAGCATAACAGCTGTAAATGCTCAGAAAAAGATTTGAGACATCCACAACAGTTCGCAATACCACTCAACAACATCATATCAAGGTTCTGATCCAAATAGCAACATACTAAAAATAATAGAAACTGAACTGGGGCTTGTAACAACAATCCTATAAGCTACTATGGATTAGTAACACGTGAACCTGATAGAAGAAGAGAGCCTAGTCCTTAACCCACGTTGAATGAGAAGAGAATGACTCAGATAAGTGGCATAGGGTAAAGGAGTAAAAGAGCCTTACGTTCCCTCCCACAACCAATTCCCCTACATATAAGTAAAGCATTTCTAGACTCGACATCGACCAGTTTGGCTCAACCAACCTACAGGCAGTCCGGCTCTGATGCCAACGCTGTCAGGACCCCGATTCCAAGCCACATCGAGCTAGCTGGTAACACCTCATATCACTTTGCGGCCTCACGCACGATATCCCACGGGTGTCGCCTTACCATGGCCCGGGACCGTTTGCGCCCTTTGGCTCACGTATATGATAGTGTCGCTAGCATCCATATGACAGAGAACCCGGGCTGACATGGCTAGTCGTGAACCCAAAGCGGCACAGACCTATGGAGACAGGCATACATGAATCACATCGAGCATGTCGGTCATCAGTCAGTGATTCCGGGCTGTAGCACTGGGCTAACAGGACTCCGGGGAACCCGGCCTGTAGCAGGCTAGGCAGGACTCCGGAAGTCACCACGTGACATTTCCCCGAAGGGACAGACATAGGAACGAAGTGAATCACATGCCGGCCAGTCAAGTGTCCTGAGGAGTAGTGCTGGGCTAGCAGGACTCCGGTGAACCGGGCTGTAGAAGACTACTATGGCTCGAGGAACACTACACTACATTTCCCCATAAGAAAGGCTGCCAAGGATAATCAACTAGATTGTCGGATCCCACTCATACCAAGCATTTCAATCATACACACAATATGCCCGATATGAGTACATACAACATGGCTTCACAACAAAACTCTACAACTCAAGTACTTTATTTAAAGGCTCCAGAGAGCCATACATAACATGTTCATATAGATAGGGGTCACATGCCCTGACACTCAAGTCATACAATCATACAAGCACATGCGGAAGCAACCGGTCTGAGTACAGCCACTAGAAAGAAAGAAGGCTCCTCGAGGCCTGTCTATCTACATAGGGCCCTCCACGGCCAGGATCACCACCTGGGTGGCTAGTCACTCGTCGACGTCAAGGTCTACATAGAACCCATCGGAGGGGGCGGTGTTGTCGTCTGAAAACAGTAATTAAGGAAACATGAGTACAAAGGTACTCAGCAAGTCTTACACCAGAACCTACTATACATGCTTATTCTCAAGAAGGTGGTGGGGATATTGCAGCAAGCCAGCTTTGACTCTTGGCTAAACTATCCTACGGAACTTCACTAGTAAAATAGTTTTCGCACATGAGTCCACTACTCACTAACACAATACTCCACCGTGGTTCCTCCCTCGTCATCCTACGAGAGGGCCATCCTTGGTACTCACACTTATCTTGATTCTTTTAGTAGTATCCATTAACTTGTCTATTAACTTTATAGGCAACCAAGTAGTCCTTTACCACGGACACGGCTATGCGAATAGTTTTATACCCTGCAGGGGTGTACTTCGTCACACATGTTTCCACCACTTAGTGTCTGCACACGACATGTGCTCGGCAGACTTCAAGAGAAAACCGACGTGGGTGTAGACCACGACCTGACTAACCTCACAAGCCTCTAGTCCAGGTTTATCGCCTATTCAGGTTCCATCCGCAAGGAAATCCGGCCGGGGTGTCCTCAACGGCCCCAAATGATGTGTACGGGGTTCCCGAGATACCGAACGAGCGACTCGGTACACCGTGCCACGGTGTATCTACCGCATCATAGCCCACCCCTAGGGTTAGCGCTACGCACGGCCACCAACACATAACCTACAAACACCAGAAACTAGTTGCAACTCCTGGACAGAGGACGAGATGGGTCAGTAAGTCGAGTGGGGTCATATTTCAGGGCCCAATGTGTGGTAGTATCTGAATCTTAAATCACGCATACAGATCTCAGTTCTTATGGACGGCCTCAATGAAACAACCCACCATGTACTCCTACATGGCCTCTCATCGATACCTATACCAAAACATGTTCAACACATCCCTCATATTACCGACATAAGCATTTCACTCTAGCCCATCACCCAGATGAACCAGACCTGACACAACTCTAAGCATAGCAGGCATAGCAAGGTAGGAATCACATACATGGCTCAATCAACTCCTACACATGCTAGTGGGTTTCATCTAGTTACTGTGGCAATGACAGGTCATGCAGAGGATAAGGGGTCAACTACCATAGCACACAGCAGTTTGAATCGCGATGTCTTAATGCAGTAAACAAGAGCAGAAGCGAGAACATGGGTTGTATCGGAATGATCAATTGTTGCTTGCCTGATGGAGTGGTAGCGGGATACTGCCCTTCAGTTGGATACTCGTGAATATCCTCGGAGGCAGAACCTACTACAAAGAACACATCGGAACACAATCAACACATGACGATATGCAACAATATGATGCATGCTATGACATGGCAATATGAATGGGTCTTGGCCTAATGCATGCTAAAATAGAAAGGGATGAACTCGTTTGAATCAAAGATTCAAATATTAGCTCATTAAACATGGCCTTAATAGTGCATTTCCTTATTCTGCTTAAACAGCAAGGTAAACTTTTTTTGTCATGCATGAAACCATTACAGATGGATAGATTGAATTTTTATGATAATTTTTCATATATAAATTATTTCATTTGGAGTTACGGTTGAATTTCTATGATTTTTAGAAGTTTTAAACATTTTCTGGAATTTCCTGAATAAAATAAATCCAGAAAATGCATTACTGCGTCAGCATTACGTCAGGGTGACGTTAGTGGTCAACGGGGACGTCCAGGTCAAACCTGACTAGTGGGTCCCACCTGTCAGTAGTTAATTAAGCTAATTATCTTAAATAAAACTAATCTGATTTAGTTAATAGAGGGGGCCCACTTGTCATTGACTCAGGGGAGTCAAACTGGGCCCACCCAGGGGTCAAACTGGGTCAACTCGCCGGCGACTCGACGCCGGCGAGGCCCGAGACAGCGGAGGCCTTCGGATTTGGTCGTCCGGTGACCAAATCGACAGCGGAGAAGTGCTACGCGTAGATGGGGAGCTGCCGCATCCAGTGGTGCAAGTTGTTGGACGCGGGGACGCCGGAAATGACGCCGGCGAGCTCGACAGCGGCGGCCGGAGTTCGGCCAACGGCGGGTTAGGCGATGCAGGGTGCTAGGGGAGGCGCTGGTGTGTGCTACGTGCTCCTGGTGAGGTGTGGAGCACGGTGTAGTGCCCGGCTTCAATCCACTGTGGTTGTGGCCACGACGGCGACAAGGCATGGTGCCGGCGAGCTTCGGCTGTGGTGGAAGATGGAGCTAGGGGACGGAAACGGAGGGGGCGAGCACGGGGAAAGAATCAGGAGCACACAGGGAGTCGTGTGGCGGTCTCAGCGGGCTCGGGGACAAGCTAGAGAAGAGGTGCGGTCGCCGGCGATCTCGGATGCCCGAGGTAGAAGACGACGGCAATGGCGGTGCTGCAGGGCCTCCGGCGAAGCGTGGCTCGGTGGGAGGGCGAGGGAGTCGAGGCGGAGCTAATGGGCTCGTTGGAGGGGCGAGGGGATGTCTCTGGCGGCGACTACGATGATCGGCGGCGAGGGACGCGCTCGGCCATCGTGGGAAAGAGTGAGGGAGACGAGGGGGAGAGTGAGAGAGGATGAGAGGGGGACGTGGGGGTCTCGTGGCATCCCTGGGCGTCTCCCGGGCGTCGGGAGAAGCAGGAGGTGGTCGGCGCGCGGCGAGCACGCGCCCCTGCCTCCTGGCGCGAGGAGGACAACGACTGGCAGAGCCAGTCGACCTGGGCCGAGCCAGGTGGCTGGGCCAGCACAGGTAAGGCCCAAGTAAACTTCCCTCTCTCTCTTTTTTTATTTGTTTCTGTTTTTCTAATTAACTGCGACTGTTGGGCTTTAAATAAAATACTAAAACGTTTCCAACAATCCTGAAAATAATTGTGGGCTCTGTTTAGAATATATCCAACATCAAACATTTATTTCCAGAATTATTTGAGCATTTAAATTATTTTATAGCATTTAAATGCCCAAATTTAAATACTTATGATTTAATTCAATGACCTTCTGTTGACCAAGAAAATTGTGCACCAATTTTGCTAGAGGTTCTAACCCAAGACAAAGAGGGTGAACTTTTTAGAAGGGCATTTCAGGTTCATTGAATATAATTTTAGTAAACCCTAGTTGTTTCCAGGGGGTGTTGGGGGTTTCTGCCTTCCCCAATTCAAATTTAAGAGGAATTTAAACATGATGCACATTCTAATGCTTGAACTAGCTAGGGTGTGACATGGACTGACAGCTGGGTCCACGGCCACAGCCTAGTTTTTTTGTGATTTGCCAAGTAAGTCGCTTTGTTAGGCCTGTTGGGCTGCAAATCTTTCAAGACGAGGAGAGCTTTCATTCGGCTGGCTGAGAAAATGGCCCATCAGTAATGAGAAATGGGTTGTACATTTTTAGAACACATCAAACCGTCAATTAGTTTCAAATATCTTTTTTTTCATTTTGAGATTATAAATTACATTAATTTTTATGCGTGGAGAATTTGTTGGATTTTATATTGATGTACATTTATTTTTAAAATCAGTTTGAATGCGAGTCGAAATTTCAGGATTAAAAACAGTTCAGACCGCACCGAAATATGCAAAATTTCATATAATTTTTTAACCGTGGCCACAATATGGGCTATAATGCTAACAAAAAGAATATGGGCTCCAAAAAAACCCTTAAGAATTAGCAAATGGGTTGTATGCTGTTTTCCATAGATTTGAGGATTTCCTAAAAAAAGATTGATGCACAAGCAGTGACTGTTAGATGTCCATCGAAGAGCCATCGTGCTTCTTCATTCTCTGCTCTTCCTGCTCCAGTCGCTCAAACAACCGGCGGTGGGAGGACTGCCTGCTCCCTCCTCCCCGCGGCCGGCTATGCTGCCGCGCAGGCCTCACCTCCCCACCGTACTCCCATCGCTGGCCTAGCCATCCCTCTACTCACCCACACCTGCTGTTATTCTCCAGCGATGGCAGACGAACCAGTAAACCCTCGTACAGTCGTACTCCCCTCCGCGTGGGAAACAACTGTCGAGTCTTCCCTGCCTCCGTGTCATTCCCTTCCTAGGCCTCACCGTCGTCCACCGCCCTGGTGCTCTCGGCATGGCCTGGTCAACGTGGTCAACGACCGACATGCATTTGAAGTGGACTGTACGTGGAGAGGCCGACAACTGGGTCCACGGCCGCACGCAAGGAAATGCCTCCTTATTACGCGCAAAATAATGATTCCTCCACCTGACATCAGGGACCCACCGAAAGGGCCTCTGTATTTCACGAAAAAACGTTACCGCCGCTGATAGCTCGGACCCACCAGCTATATCTTCGCACGCAAGGAAGTGCCTCCTTATTACGCACAAAAAAATGAATACTCCCCCTGTTAGCTGGAACCCAGTATAGTGGCAGGCTGACTTGTGGGCCTACTAAGTTGACGGGGATGGAGGGCTTTGTCAAGTTAGTCAATATATGCATGATTCTAGCTCAAGTGACCGTACGATGTCCATCCAACGGTCGTAGTGCTTCTTCAACCTCTGGTCTTCTTGCTCCAGCCGCCCAAACCAGCGCCGGTCGTGCCTCGTGCTCCTGCCTCCCGTGGCCGTATGCGATGCCGCGAGGCCTCACCGCTCCTACTACTCCCACCGCTGGCCAGGCCATACCTCTACTCACCCACACCCCCTGTTATTCTGCGGCGACGACAGCATCACACTGCAACGAACCAGTGAACCCTCGTACTCCTCTACACGTGGGCATCCACTGTCCCGTCTTCCCCGGCTCCGCTTCGTCCCCTTCCTAGGCCTCGCAGTCATCCACCGCCCTGGTGCTCTTGGCGCGGCGTGGTCAACATTGTCAAGGAACGGCTTCCATCGGACGTGGAATGTACATGGAGAGGCTGACAACTGGGTCCACAGCCGCAGCAAGGAAGTGCCTCCTTATTATGTGCAAAATAATTATTCCTCCACCTGACAACGGGGACCCACCGGACGGGCCACCGTATTTCTTAAAAAAATGTTTCCCCCTGACTGCTAGGACCCACCAGCTACTCCTTCACACGCAAGGAAGTGCGTCCGGGCAAAAAAACAAAACGATTCGCCCCCTGACTACTGGGACCCACCAGCTACATCTTCGCACGCAAGGAAGTGCCTGACAATCGGGACCCACCTGGTCGAAGCGTACGTAGCGTTGTCATTCCGGTCGCGAACGTGTATGTACATATATACTGGTCGATGTAGAAGCGCGCACGTGTCGTAGTTGAGGCGCGCACGTAGCATGTACACGCACGTACATCGGCCAGGGTGCAAGAAAGAAAATACGGCCACGTACGTACATACGGGGAGGGTCTCGAACGCCTACTCACGCATACGTACGGCCAGGGCTCGTGTACATGGCTGGGTCAGAACGGAGAAACAGCGTCGTCGTTGTGTTCATGGGGACGCAACATCTTCGTCGTGTTCATGGGGGGGGCAATGGAATGCGTCATGTTCATGGGGAGGCAACGAAATGCGTCGTGTTCATCGGGAGGCAATGGAACGTGTGGGAGCCAACCGGCTAGGTCGGAACGGAATGCGTGGTCGTGTTCATTGGGAGGGCTTGGACGGAACAGGCGATGGAAACAAGGCCTGAACGGGGTCCTGTTGATCGTGAGGGGTCTGGCGTATCGCAAAACGGAGGAAACGGATCTCCTATGGTCGAAACGGGGGCCTGTTGATCAGGAGGGGTGTGGCGTACCGCAAAACAGACAAAATAGACCTCCTACGGTCGAAACGGGGGTCCTGTTGATCAGGAGGGTTGTGCCGTACCGCAAAACGGACGAAACAGACATCCTACGGTCGAAACGGGGGTCCTGTTCATCGGGAGGGGTGTGGCGTACTGTAAAACGGGACTCCACGGGATACTGTTCATCACCACCATCGACCTCCTCCACCCTCCACGAGCTACCGTCGACCTCCTCCAGCCTTCACGGGCTCCTGTTCATCGAGCCTCCACCGCGCGCTACTACACCGGCTACTGTTCAACCAGCCCTCCGCCGTCTACTGTTCATCCAGCCCTCCACACCATGGGGTCCTGTTCAACCACCCTCCACGGGCACCCCTCCACCGTCTACTATTCATATAGCCCTCCACCACACCACGGGGTCCTGTTCATCTAGAGGAAACGCCACCGCTCACTGTTCATCCAAACCCCCCCGGAACGCTAATTGTTCATCCCAGAGGTAGCATCGATCGGCTTAAGTTAGCAGTAGTAGCGAAGGAATTGCTCCATCGGGTCCAATTAACAGCCATCGATCGATCGCTCGGGTTCAGTAACGCATAGCCTGCAGTGCAATCGCTCGGGTTCAGTTAGAGCCCAAAGCCTCGCTCTGGTTCAGTTAGAGCCAACGCCTCGCACACACGCGCGTATGTGTACAAGAGAAGCGCGCATCGCTCTGCCCCCGACCTCCCACCGTAACCGGGAACTCCCCGAAATTTTCCTCCCACTCGCTTCTACCATGGTTTTTTTCATCATGGACGGCCCAAAGAATGTCATGCAGCTGCGTCTCTGGCCCGCCCAGGACGAAAAGCCCATTTTCTATCATAATTTTTTGTCATAGAAGTAGGAGCCCACCACATCTATGATGATACCGGGTTTTGTCACAAGTATTGTCATAGAAGTGTCATATGTATGACAGAAAAAAAATTCATTCGGCCCAAAATGTCACGGATGTGTCTTTTTTGTAGTGATGGAGTCTTTCAATGAGGAAAAAAATCATAAGCCAGCTTTCAGGACGAGACTCCGCCGCCACGAGGCGGAACCTTGGCGGAATCAATCTAGGGCTCTGGCGGAGCTGTTTTGCCGGGGAAATTTCCCTCCGGGGAACGATCCTCTCATCGGGAGGGGGTAAATCTCCATCAACATCTTCACCAGCACCATCTCCTCTCAAACCCTAGTTCATCTCTTGTATCCAATTCTTGTCTCTAAGTCCGGGATTGGTACCTGTGGGTTGCTAGTAGTGTTGATTACTAGTTGTAGTTGATGCTATTTGGTTTACTTGGTGGAAGATCATATGTTCAGATCCTATATGCACATTAATACCCCTCTAATTATGAACATGCATATGCTTTGTGAGTAGTTACGTTTGTTCCTGGGGACATGGGAGAAGTCTTGCTATTAGTAGTCATGTGAATTTGTTATTCGTTAGATATTTTGATGAGATGTATGTTGTCTCTCCTCTAGTGGTGTTATGTGAATGTCAACCACATGACACTTCAACATTATTTGGTCCTAGAGGAAGGCATTGGGAAGTAATAAGTAGATGATTGGTTGCTAGAGTGACAGAAGCTTAAACCCTAGTTTATGCGTTGCTTCGTAAGGTGCTTATCACTACAGGAATCAGCTAATTTGCCGTCTGGCAAATACAGACGGCAAAGAGCGAAATACAAACGGCAAAGAATCTGCCGTCAGCCGGCTGACGGCAAACATAGACCGCAAAGAGAAAGTCGGCAAAGATTACTTTGCCGTCAGCTTTTTATCGGGCAGATGGCAAAGATTTTGCCGTCAGCCAACTGCAAATTTGCCGTCTACCGCAAAAATGGCAGACAACAAAGCACGCGATCTTTGCCGTCAGCCAAAAATGTTCTTTGTCGTCATTCAGACTAAACTACAGACGGCAAAGATTGTTTTTCAACTATTTTTTAAATGACGTCGGTGCAAAGCATCTCGCTTGAAGGTTCGGCTCACCAAGAAAGGGGAATGGCATGGCCGGACACATGAACATCAACAAGACATGAAAGTTTGCTGCCTTACATTCTGGAGTTATATAAAAATTATAGAGTTGTTCTAAAAATTTACACAAAGGACCCTAGAAAGGAAAACTGAAAAGCCATCAAGTCCTTCTCCACCGCCGCAACAACTACTTCACCGCCGGCAGTCCTTCTCACCGGAGACAAAACAACAGGACTCCACTTCCGCCAGCCTGCCCTGCTCGCCGCGCCGCTACCTCGACCCTACTCGCCGCACCACCACACAGCCGCGCTCCCCCGTGCCACTCGCCCGACCCTTGTCTCCGCATCGCTGCTTGGCCGTGCTCGCTGGTTCCCGGAGAAAGAGAGAGGCACCGCCGCGCGCCAGTGCAGCGTCTGGAGGCTGACGCCGAAGGGACGAGCTCCTCCGCAGTGGCCGTTGCCGGGCCATCGACGCGCTGCATCGGATAGCCGATGCCTGAGGGGAGAGCTGCCGTGCGCCCGCGCTGAGTAGTCGACGGTGGAGGGAGCAGCCGCCGTGCGCCCGCGCTGAGTAGTCGACAGTGGAGGGAGCAGCCGCCGCGCGCCGTGCTCGCCGGCCACCATGCTTGCCGCCCGCGCTTCCGCGCTGCTCGTGCAGCCACCATGCTAGCCGCCCGCCAGGCTGGCCGCCCGAGCGTCCGCAGGGTCGCAGCCCGCGTGCAAGCCCTGCTTGCCGCACGGCCGCCATGCTCGCCGGTCCCCGCCCGTGCCGGCTGTGGATGCATGTGGTGTGTGGTGTGTGGTGTGGGTCGGTGCGTGGGTGTGTGGTGTGCGTGGGTGAGTAGATGGGGTGGGGTGTGTGTTAGTTAATTAGTGAGTGGGTGGGTGGTGGGGCTGCATGCGTAGTGTGTGGGTGGGGCTGCATGCGTGGTGTGTCAAGAAGGTGGGGCTACATGCATTGGAGGGGCCGCCACGTCATCGATCCGTGGGATCGATCCGCGTGGTGTGCTTCTCCTTTGCCGTCTATGTTTTTTAATTACAGACGGTAAAGTATGTCTTTGCCGTCTGCGTTTTTATTACAGACGGCAAAGATCATATTTTGCCGTCTGTAAATAAAAACTCATACGGCAAATATTTTGCCGTCTGTATTTCTATTTGCAGACGGCAAAGTATGTTATTTGTCGTCTGTAATAATAAAACGTAGACGGCAAAGTATATTTTGCCGTTATCTTTTCTTTGCCATTTGCTGATGACGGCAAATCCCTTCTTTGCCGTTTGCCCGAGGAAAAACTGACAGCAAAGACGGCCCCTGACGGCAAATTAGCTATTTCCCGTAGTGTATTTGGATCCATATGTTTCATGCTATGGTTAGGTTTACCTTAATACTTTTGTTGTAGTTGCGGATGCTTGCAATAGAGGTTAATCATAAGTGGGATGATTGTCCAAGTAAGGATAACACCCAAGCACCGGTCCACCCACATACCAAATTATAAAAGTACCGAAAGCGAATCATATGATCGTGATGAAACCTAGCTTGACGATAATTCCCATGTGTCCTTGGGAGCGCTTTTCTCTATATAAGAGTTTGTCCAGGCTTGTCCTTTGCTACAAAAAGGATTGGGCTACCTTGCTGCACTTTATTAACTTTTGTTACTTGTTGCTCGTTACAAATTATCTTATCACAAAACTATCTGATACTTATAATTTCGGTGCTTGCAGAGAATACCTTGCTGAAAACCGCTTATCATTTCCTTCTGCTCCTCGCTGGGTTCGACACTTTTACTTATATAAAGGACTATGATAGATCCCTATACTTGTGGGTCATCAAGACTCTTTTCTGGCGCCGTTGCCAGGGAGTGAAGCACCTTTGGTAGGTGGAATTTGGTAAGGAAAAATGTATATATTGTGCTCAAATTTACTGTCAATTGTTATTATGGAAAGTAATCCTCCGAGGGGCTTGTTCGGGATATCTTCACCCCGACCAGTAGAGCAAAGAGATGCTCCTCAACCTATTGAACCTATTGAAAACGAAAATGTCTACTTTGAGATTCCTTCGGGTATGATAGAAAAACTGCTAGCTAATCCTTTTGCAGGAGACGGAACAATGCATCCTGATGAGCACCTAATATATGTGGATGAAGTTTGTGGATTATTTAAGCTTGGAGGTGTGCCCGATGATGTAATTAAGAAGAAGTTCTTCCCTTTATCTTTGAAGGGAGATGCATTGAAATGGTATAGGCTATGTGATGATATGGGATCATGGAACTACAAATGATTGAAATTGGAATTTCATTAGAAGTTTTATCCTATGGATCTTGTTCATCGTGATCGCAATTATATATATATAATTTTTGGCCTCGCGAAGGAGAAAGCATCGCTCAAGCTTGGGGGAGGCTTAAATCAATGTTATATTCATGCCCCAATCATGAGCTTCCAAGCAAAATAATTATTCAAAATTTATATGCTCGATTTTCTGATAACAATCGCACCATGCTCGATACTTCTTGTGATGGCTCTTTTATGATGAAGACTATTGAACTCAACTGGGATTGATTGGAAAGAATTAAACGCAACTCTAAAGATTGGGACCTCGACGAAGGTAAGAAGTCAGGTATGACACCTAAGTTTGATTGTGTTAAATCTTTTATGGATACCGATGTTTTCCGTAAATTTAGCACTAAATGTGGACTTGACTATGAAATAGTAGCTTCTTTCTGTAAATCTTTTGCTACTCATGTTGATCTCCCTAGGGAGAAGTGGTTTAAACATCATCCTCCCATAGAAGTAAAAGTAGCTGCACCTATTAAAGTTGAAGAAAAGACTTTCACTTATAACGATCCTATTGTTCCTACTGCTTATGTTGAGAAACCACCTTTTCCTCTTAGGATAAAGATCATGATAAAGCTTCAATTGTGGTTCGTAAAAGCAATATTAGAACCTATACACCTCCTGAGCAAATTAAAGTTGAACCAAATATTGCTATTGTAAAGGATCTCTTGTCTGATAATATTGATGGGCATGTTATTCATTTCTGTGATGAGACTGCTAGAATTGCTAAACCTTGTGATAAAGATAAACATAGACCTATGGTAGGCATGCCTGCTATTTCTGTTAAAATAGGAGATCATTGTTATCATGGCTTGTGTGGTATGGGTGCTAGTGCTAGTGCAATACCTATTGACTTATACAAAGAAATTATGCATGATATTGCACCTCTTGACTTTGAAGATATTGATGTCACAATTAAACTTGCCAATAGAGATACCATATCACCCATTGGAATTGTCAGAGATGTTGAAGTCTTGTGTGGGAAAACTAAATATCCTACTGATTTTCTTGTTCTTGGTTCCCCACAAGATAGCTTTTGTCCCATTATATTTGGTAGACCCTTCTTGAACACTGTTAATGCTAGGACAGACTGCAAAAAGGATGTTGTTACTATTGGTTTAGGTGATATGTCTCATGAGTTTAATTTCTCTAAATTTCATTGACAACACCATGAAGAGGAATTGCCTAGTAAAGATGAAATTATTGGTCTTGCTTCTATTGTCGTGCCTCCTAGTGATCCTTTAGAACAATATTTGCTAGACCATGAAAATGATATGTTTATGAATGAAAGAAGGGAAATATATGAAGTATTCTTTAAACAGGAACCCATCCTGAAACACAATTTTCCTGTTGAAATCCTAGGGGATCCTCCTCCACCCAAGGGTGATCCCGTGTTTGAGCTCAAACCGTTACCTGATACTCTTAAATATGCTTATATGAGAAAAAGATATATCCTGTTATAATTAGTGCTAACCTTTCAGAGCATGAAGAAGAGAGATTATTGAAAAATCTGAAGAAGCACTGTGCTGCTATTGGATATACTCTTGATGATCTTAAGGGCATTAGTTCCACACTATGTCATCACAAAATAAATTTGGAGAAAGATGCCAAACCAGTTCGTGATCACCAACGATGGATGAATCCTAAGATGAAAGAAGTGGTAAGAAAGGAAATACTAAAGCTCCTTGAGGCAGGTATAATTTAGCCCGTTGCCGATAGTCAGTGGGTAAGTCCTCTGCATTGTGTCCCTAAAAAGGGAGGTATTACTGTCGTTCCTAATGATAAAGATGAATTGATTCTGCAAAGAATTATCACAGGTTATAGGATGGTAATTGATTTCCGCAAATTAAATAAGGATTCCGCAAAAAATATCATTACCCCTTACCTTTTATTGATCAAATGCTAGAAAGATTATCCAAACATACACATTTTTGCTTTCTAGATGGTTATTCTGGTTTCTCTCAAATACCTGTGTCAGCTGATGATCAATCTAATACAACTTTTACTTGCCCGTTCGGTACTTTTGCTTATAGACGTATGCCTTTTGGTTTATGTAATGCACCTGCTACCTTCTAAAGATGCATGATGGCTATATTCTCCGACTTTTGTGAAAAGATTTGTGAGGTTTTCATGGACGATTTCTCTGTCTATGGATCCTCTTTTCATGATTGCTTAAGCAACCTTGATCGAGTTTTGCAGAGATGTGAAGAAACTAACCTTGTCTTGAATTGGGAGAAGTGCCACTTTATGGTTAATGAAGGTATTGTCTTGGGGCATAAAGTTTCTGAAAGAGGTATTGAAGTTGATAAAGCTAAGTTTGATGCTATTGAAAAGATGCCATGTCCCAAGGACATCAAAGGTATAAGAAGTTTCGTTGGTGACGCCGGTTTTTATAGGAGGTTCGTTAAGGATTTCTCAAAAATTTCTTGGCCTTTGACTAATTTATTACAAAAAGATATACCATTTGTTTTTTATGATGATTGCGTAGAACCATTTGAAATACTTAAGAAAGCATTGATCTCTGCACCTATTGTTCAGCCACCTGATTGGAATTTACCTTTTGAAATTATGTGTGATGCTAGTGATTATGCTGTAGGCGTTGTTCTAGGGCAAAGAGTTGATAATAAATTAAATGTTATTCAATATGCTAGTAAAACTCTAGACAATGCTCAGAGAAATTATTCTACTACTGAAAAATAATTTTTAGTAGTTGTATTTGCTTGTGATAAGTTCAGACCTTATATTGTTGATTCTAAAGTAACTATTCACATGGATCATGCTGCTATTAAATATCTTATGGAAAAGAAAGATGCTAAACCTATACTTATTAGATGGGTTCTCTTGCTACAAGAATTTGATTTTCATATTATTGATAGAAAGGGAGCTGAGAACCCCATTGTAGAGAACTTGTCTAGGTTAGAAAATGTTCTTGATGACCCCCTACCTATTGATGATAGCTTCCCTGATGAACAATTAAATTTCATAAATGCTTCTCATACTACTCCATGGTATGCTGATTATGCTAATTATATTGTTGCTAAATTTATACCACCTAATTTCACATACCAGTAAAAGAAAAAGTTTTTCTATGATTTGAGACATTACTTTTGGGATGACCCACATCTTTATAAAGGAGTAGATGGTGTTATTAGACGTTGTGTACCTGAGCATGAATAGGAACAGATCCTATGCAAGTGTCACTCCGAAGCTTATGGAGGACACCACGCTGGAGATAGAACTGCACATAAGGTATTGCAATCCGGTTTTTATTGGCCAACTCTCTTCAAGGATGCCCGTAAGTTTGTCTTATCTTGTGATGAATGTCAAAGAATTGGTAATATTAGTAGACGTTAAGAAATGCCTATAAATTATTCAGTTGTTATTGAACCATTTGATGTTTGGGGCTTTGATTATATGGGACCTTTTCCTGCCTCTAATGGATATACACATATTTTAGTTGCTATTAATTACGTTACTAAGTGGGTAGAAGCTATTCCGACTAGTAGTGCTAATCATAACACCTCTATTAAGATGCTTAAAGAAGTTATTTTTCCAAGGTTTGGAGTCCCTAGATATTTAATAACTGATGGTGGTTCACATTTTATTCATGGTGCTTTCCGTAAAATGCTTGCTAAGTATGATGTTAATCATAGAATTGCATCTCCTTATCACCCACAGTCTATTGGTCAAGTAGAATTGAGTAATAGAGAACTCAAATTAATTTTGCAAAAGACTGTTAATAGATCTAGAAACAATTGGTCCAAGAAATTTGATGATGCATTATGGGCCTATAGAACTGCATATAAAAATCCTATGGGTATGTCTCCGTATAAAATGGTCTGTGGAAAAGCATGTCACTTACCTTATTGGGCTATCAAAGAGCTCAATTATGATTTCAAACATGCCGGTGATAATAGGTTATTTGACATTAGCTCACTCGATGAATGGAGAACCCAAGCTTATGACAATGCCAAATTATTTAAAGAAAAAGTTAAAAGATGGCATGACAAAAGGATACAAAAGCGTGAGTTTAATGTAGGTGATTATGTATTGTTATACAACTCTCATTTAAGATTTTTTGCAGGAAAACTTCTCTCTAAATGGGAAGGTCCTTACGTTATTGAGGAGGTCTATCGTTCCGGTGCCATAAAAATCAACAACTTCGAAGGCACAAATCCGAAGGTGGTGAACGGTCAAAGAATTAAACATTATATCTCAGGTAATCCTATAAATATTTAAACCAATGTTATTGAAACCGTGACCCCGGAGGAATACAGAAGGGACACTTTCCAGAACATTTCAGACTCCGAAAAAGAATTGGTAAGTGGTACGGTAAGTAAACCGACTCCAAAACAGTTCTAATGGCAATTTTCTTCCGTTTTGGAATATTTAGAAAAATAGAAAAATAAGAAGTAGTCCGGGAAGGACACGAGGGCTCCACAAGGGTGGAGGGTGCGCCCTACCCCCTGGTCGCGCTCCCTACCTCGTGGGCACCTTGTGTGCTCTCCGGACTCTGTTTTCTTGCACGTTACGTATTTTGGTCGGTAAAAATTCATTATATAATATCCCAGAGGTTTTGACTCCCGTATCACGCAAATATCTCTTGTCTTTGTTTCAAGCTGTTTTCTGTCAGGATTGTCAAGGCCAGGCATTATGTCGTCTCCTTCCTCCAACAATGGTGACAATGATGCTTGGCTAATGAAGATAGAGCTAAAGAGGGAAGAACCTATGGAGATCAACAAGGATGAAGGGATCAAGAAGACCACGGAGGACCAAGTTCGGGCAGCAGAAGACATACTTCAGCTTGATCACAATCTGCTTACCCCAACTGAGATCGAGGCTTTCAAGATGATTGAGTTAGCCCGTATACAAAACAAGTATCTCACAAGTGAAAATATTTTGTTGAAGGAGCATATCATCGCACTCAAGGGCATTATCCGCAAGTTGGAAGACCTCCTATGCTCGATGTGCGACTATCCATCATCACCACCATCTTCTTCACCAACAAAGGAAACATGATCACATGGGTATGGGAACTCCCTTTGGCAACTGCCAAGCTCGGGGTAGTGCCCCGGTATCGTATCACCATCACTTCTATCTTTACTGTTTTTCTTAGTTCAATCCTTTTGGCAATATTTTGATCTAATAGAATGAAAGTTCTTAGTATGATCTAGTTGTGAGTTTTGCTTTATGATCCTTCTATGTAATCGAGTTTGTGACCTATATATATAATAAAAATTAGTGTTGAGTCAAGGGCTTGATTATTTTGCCATGATCTTGAGTGAATAAAAGAAAAGATAAAGAAATAAAAAGAAACAACGAGATCATATGGATCTTATGGAGAGTAATGAGCTCACATATAAAAAGTATGATGATTAAAAGTTGTTGAGAGTTCACAAACATAGTTTTGGTCCGTTGCAATTAATAAGAAGTAATAAAGAAAGAGAGGTCTTCACATATAAATATACTATCTTGGACATCTTTTATGATTGTGAGCACTCATTAAAATATGACATGCTAAAGAGTTGACATTGGACAAGGAAGACAACGTAATGGGTTATGTTTTCTTACATCTGAGATAAATTATATTGTCATGGATCATCCAACATGATTGAGCTTGCCTTTCCCCCTCATGCTAGCCAAATTCTTTGCACCAAGTAGAGATACTACTTGTGCTTCCAAACACCCTTAAACCAGTTTTGCCATGAGAGTCCACCATACCTACCTATGGATTGAGTAAGATCCCTCAAGTAAGTTGTCATTGGTGCAAGCAATAAGAATTGCTCTCTAAATATGTATTACTTATTAGTGTGGGAGAAAATAAGCTTTATACGATCGTGTGATATGGAAGAAATAAAAGCGACAGACTGCATAATAAAGGTCCATATCACAAGTGGCAATATAAAGTGATGTTTTTTCGCATTAAGATTTTGTGCATCCAACCATAAAAGTGCATGACAACCTCTGCTTCCCTCTGCGAAGGGCCTATCTTTTACTTTTATTTCCTACCTTGCATAAGAGTCGTGGTGATTTTCACCCTTCCTTTTTAAATTTTATCTTTTGGCAAGCACAACATGTTGGAAAGATCCTGGTATATATGGCTAACTGGATGTGAGTTTTCATGAACTATTATTGTTGACATTACCCTTGAGGTAAAACGTTGGGAGGCAAAACTATAAGCCCCTATCTTTATGTGTGTCTGATTAAAACTCCATACCCATAAGTATTGCGTGAGTGTTAGCAATTTTGGAAGACTATATGATAGTTGAGTATGTGGACTTGCTGAAAAGATGTTATATTGACTCTTTCCTATGTCATGATAAATTGCAATTGCTTCAATGACTGAGGTTGTAGTTTGTTAGTTTTGAATGAAGTTTATGATTCATACTTGAAATTGTGATTGAATTGTTACTCTAGCATAAGAGATCATATGACAAGAATTATATAAGTTGCTATACTAAGAATGATCATGATGCCCTCATGTCCGTATTTTGTTTTTATCGACACCTCTATATCTAAACATGTGGACATATTTTTCGATTTTGGATTTTTCTTGAGGACAAGCGAGGTCCAAGCTTGGGGGAGGTGATACGTCCATTTGCATCATGTTTTTATATCGATATTTATTGCATTATGGGCTGTTATTACACATTATGTCACAATACTTATGCCTATTCTCTATTATTTTACAAGGTTTACATAACGAGGGAGAATGCCGGCAGCTGGGATTCTGGGATGGAAAAGGAGCAAATATTAGAGACCTATTCTGCACAGCTCCAAAAGTCCTGAAACTTCACGGAAGTCATTTTCAGAATATATAAAAAATACTGAGCGCAAGAAGTTTCGGAGGGGGGCCACACCCTGCCCACGAGGGTGGGGCGCGCTCTACATCCCTGGCGGTGCCCCCTACCTCGTGGGCCCCCTGGTGGCCCTCCGATGCCCATCTTCTGCTATATGGAGTCTTTCGATGAGGAAAAAAAATCATATGCCAGCTTTCGGGACGAGACTCCGCCGCCACGAGGCAGAACCTTGGAGGAATCAATCTAGGGCTCCGGCGGAGCTGTTCTGCCAGGGAAACTTCCCTCCGGGAGGGGAAATCATCGCCATCGTCATCACCAATGATCCTCTCATCGGGAGGGGGTCAATCTCCATCAACATCTTCACCAGCACCATCTCCTCTCAAACCCTAGTTTATCTCTTGTATCCAATTCTTGTCTCTAAGTCCAGGATTGGTGATTGCAGAGAATACCTTGCTGAAAACCGCTTATCATTTCCTTCTGCTCCTCGTTGGGTTCGACGCTCTTACTTATCGAAAGGACTACGATAGATCCCCTATACTTGTGGGTCATCACAGGGATTCAACCTTTGTTCATCCTTTACCCGTGTAGGACAGAGATGCCACCAGGTCTTGTGTTCCTTGATGTTCGGGGTGATACCCCTGATCGTGGACCTCTTCTTCTGTTCGGGGATCAGCTACTACACCAGAGCCGCCACGGAGTGTAGGATCCTTATCTCGAGCGCCGTTTGGCTTATCGTCACTGGCAGCTGCCTGACTTCAGAGGTTTTCCCCGGCGTTGATCTAACATATCGCTATGTCGCGTTGTTGTATCCCTCCACCGCGTGCCTGCGTGCCTCCTAGTTGGTCTAGACTACCCTTTCCCTTCCAGAACTTGTACTTTGGTTTTTAACTGAACTTTCGTATGGGTCTGTATGTTGTGTTTGACTACTATGTTGTCTCCATCGTACTTCTTTCATTATGTATGTTTCATCATGAATGATTCTTTGTCTTTGCAAATTTCTCAATACTAAACTACCCCCGTTTCATTAAGTAGGATGGTTAGACCCGCTGGTCGTGGTCGTGGTGGCAATACCCCTCCATGTCGTGAGTACATGGCTGGTATGATCCAACAGGTTGAGTTGGATCGCTAGTTCATGGAGAATATGATGGCTCAGTTTCCTCGCCCCAATATGAACCAGCAGCCAGCCCCAATGACACTGCAAGACTTTGCACCTCTCAACCCAACCATCTACTGCAGCTCAACTCAACCACTTGATGCTGATGATTGGCTCCGTGACATCACCTTCTGGCTAGAGTCTGCTGAAGTAGCCCCTGCCAGCTATGTCCCCCTCACGGCATACTATCTAAGGGGTCCCGCTGCACAATGGTGGGACATCCACAGGCATTCACTTCATGCTAGAACGGTCATCACTTGGCCGGATTTCCAAGCTGCTTTCCATGCCCGCTTCATTCCTCAGGGAATCTTGGACAGGAAGAAGCGTGAGTTCCGCAACCTCACCCAAGGCAACAAAACTGTGGATGCTTATCAGTGAGAGTTTTTGGAATTGTTCCGCTATGCTAAAGAAGACATTGCCACTGATGCATGCAGATAAGAGAAGTTCCGCGATGGCCTTCAAGCTGACATCAAGCTCGCACTTCTCGTGCATGACTTTGCTGACTTCTCCACCTTGGTGAACAAAGCCATCCAGGTCGAAACTGGTCTATAGGAACACCAGGGCTTTCTCAGGCGTGGCCGTGACATTGGCGCATCTTCAGGCCCGTCCTCGCAGAAGCGTAAGATCTGGATTCCCAACAGTATGTATTGTCCAACTGCACCTGCTCCAAGGCAGTCATATGTTGCACCTCATCTGCCTCCTCCACCACCTAGGTAGCCAAGACTTCCAGCTGTACCACCCCAAGCTCCTGCTCCCACTCCCAATGATGGTATGTGCTTCAGGTGTGTCCGTCTCCACGCTAGGGAATGCAATTAGAGTATGAACCAACTAGCACTTCCTGTAGCTGGTCGTGGAAGCAATCAACACCGCAGAAACAATGCCAGGCCTTATGGTCGTGTCCATGCCAACCATGTTGATCTGAATGAAGCTCAGGATCAACCTTCTACTGTGATGGGCACACTCATCGTAAATTCAGTACCAGCATCCGTTTTATTTGATCCAGGAGCATTGCATTCATTCATATCAGAAGGTTTGGCATACAAGCATGAGATTAGATGTAAGGACATGAACGCTTCACTATTAGTACACACCCCTGCGGGCCATTGTCGAACCTCCAAGGTTTGCAATGACATCCCCGTTGAAATCGAAGGGCTGGAATTCTATGTCTCTCCCATCGTACTGGGGTCTTGTAGCATTGACCTCATTCTGGGAATGGATTGGCTGAAAGCGCATACGCTTCTATCCCTTGCGCCACTAAAACTGTCCATCTCCTACACACTTCAGACGAGATAGTAAGCTAGCACGCCTGTCTAGTTCAAGATGCCTAGACACGGCTATATCTATTGAAGGCGTTGAATGCAACACCACTCGAGGGCATTGAAAACATTCCCGTCGTTCGTGAATTCCAAGACATCTTTCGTGAAGAACTTCTAGGGATTCCCCCTGCTAGAGCTATCGAATTCGTCATCGACTTGAAACCAGGCATGACTCCTATAGCCAAGCGATCCTACAATATGCCGCCGCATGAACTCCTTGAGCTTAAGGAGGAAATCAACAAATCTCTTCGCAGTGGTTTCATACACCCAAGTTCCTCTGCTTGGGGAGCTTCTTCTCTCTTTGTCAAGAAGAAGGATGGAATGAACCGATTGGTCCAAGACTATATTAACCAAGCCACTATATAAAACAAATACCCCCTTCCCCGGATCAATGGTCTGTATGATCAATTGGCTGGTTCGTTCGTCTTCTCTAAACTCGACTTGAGGTTGGGTTATTATCAGATCCGAGTGTGTGAGGAAGATATTCCTAAGACCGCATTCGTGACTCGCTACAGTTCATACGAGTACACAATCATGTCCTTTGGATTGGCCAATGCACCAGCCACCTTCTCTTATCTGATGAACTATATATTCATGGAATACCTTGACAAATTCATCATGGTTTATCTGGATGACATCCTGGTATATTCTAAGAACGAAGAAGAGCATGCTGAACATCTTCGCCTTGTGCTAGAAAAGATTCGAGAGCATAAACTCTATGCTGAGTATTCCAAGTGTGAATTCTAGCTTCCTGAGGTAACATATCTTGGGCATGTCATCTCCAAGGATGGTATCACCGTCAACCCTAAACGAATTTAGGCTATTCTTGATTGGACTCCTTTGACGAACGTCAAGCAAGTCAAAAGTTTTCTCGGACTCACCAGCTATTACCGTCGATTCGTCGAGAACTTCTCCAAGATCGCCAAGCCCCTGACTAACCTGCTGTATAAGGGTGTTAAGTTCGAATGGACAGAAAAGTGTCAGGAAAGTTTCCAGGTGCTCAAAGACAAGCTAACTTCTGCTCAAGTGCTTGCTCCACCTAATACTAAGAGGACTTTATCATTTACTGTGACGCTTCACGTCAAGGATTAGGCTGTGTCCTAATGCAAGAGCGCATAGTGATTGCTTATGCGTCGCGTCAATTGCGCCCTCATGAAGAGAACTACCTAGTTCACGACCTCAAGCTTGCTGTTGTCATACATGCACTGAAACATTGGCGACATTACCTTCTCGGTAATCATTGCGAGATCTTCACCGACCACCAAAGTCTGAAGTACCTGTTTACTCAGCCAGACCTGAACCTCCGTCAGCAGAGATGGATGGAGACTGTAGCAGACTTTGACTTGGGTACTTCCTATACACCAGGCAAGGCTAATGTAATGGCTGATGCCTTGAGACACAAGTCATATTGTGACCACCTCCGGGTTCACAAAGTTCATCCCTCGCTTGTCGAAGAATTCAGGAAGCTGAACATCCATATTGTTCCTCCTAGTGTACTTGCTCCCCTCCTCCAGAGTGTCGCAAAATGAACCTACGTGTTGTTCCCCAGGGTTCCCTTAATACCCTGACCGTTGTACCAGATCTCGTGTCCTCCATCAAATGGATTTAGAAGGCTGACAGTGAAGTCAATAGGATTAAACGCTATCTCGCAGAAGGAAAGCCCTCATTCTTCACTATTAATGATGTTGGCACTTTGTTCCTCAAGGGATTGCAAAAAAATTTGAGGGTAGAGTATTATATTCAACCCAAATTTATTGATTCGACAAAAGGGGAGCCAAAGAATATTTGCAAGTATTAGCCACTGAGTTGTCAATTCAACCACACCTGGAGATCAATTATCTGTAGCAAAGTGATTAGTAGAAAAGTAATATGATAGTTTTGATAGTAGTAGCAACAGCAATAGTAACGGTAACAGTGATAGCAATGATTTTGTGGCAAGTGCAACAATAACAATAGCAGTAGTAACTTAGCAAGAACAATATGAGAGAAATTCGTAGGCATTGGATCAGTGAATTTGTTGGATGATATTCATCATTTAACAGTCATAACCTAGGGCAATACGGCACTAGCTCCAGTTCATAAATATAATGTAGGCATTATTCCGTAAATAGTCATACGTGCTTATGGAAAGAACTTGCATGACATCTTTTGTCCTACCCTCCCGTGGCAGCGGGGTCCTATTGGAAACTAAGGGATCTTAAGGCCTCCTTTTAATAGAGAACGGGAACAAAGCATTAACACATAGTGAATACATGAACTCCTCAAACTACGGTTATCACTGGGAAGTGTCCCAACTTCTTTCACTCTGGGGTTGCCGGATCATAACACGTCGTAGGTGACTATAACTTGCAATATCGGATATATAACATAGATATAATGGTGATAACATAAACGGTTCAGATCTGAAATCATGGCACCCGGGACCAAAAGTGACAAGCATTAAGCATGGCAAAGTCATAGCAACATTAATCTCAGAACATAATGGATACTAGGGATCAATCCCCAACAAAACTAACTCGATTACATGATGAATCTCATCCAACTCCTCACCAACCAGCGAGCCTACGAAGGAATTACTCACTCCCTATGGGGAGCATCTTGGAAGGGTTGGTGATGACAAAGCTCAAAGACCCCCCCTCTCCGAAGCCCCAAATGGACTCCAGATCTGGCCTCCCAATGAAGAACAGGAGGTGGCGGAGGCTCCGTCTCGTGAAACGCGGTTATTCTTTCTCCCTGATTTTTCTCTGCAAATATGTGATTTTATAGTATCAGGGTTGAAGTCTATGGGGCCACCAGGTGGGGACAACCCACCTGGGTGCGCCTGGAGGGGGGGGGCTCTGGTGGGTTGTGCCCACCCAAGTGCCCCCTCCGGTGGTTCTTGGCTCCAGAAATTCTTGTTTATTGAATAAAAATCCTCACAATGTTTCGTTCTAATCTGAGAACTTTTATTTCTGCACAAAAATAACACAATGGTAGTTCTGCTGAAAACAACGTCCGTCTGGGTTAGTTTCATTCAAATCATGCAAATTAGAGTCCAAAACAAGAGGAAAAGTGTTAGGAATAGTAGATACGACGGAGACGTATCAACTCTCTCAAGCTTAAACCTTTGCTTGTCCTCAAGCAATTCAGTTGATAAACTGAAAGTGAAAAAGAAAAAACAACTTTTACAAAGTCTTTTGCTCTTGTTTACATAAATAAGCGTAAGTAGCACCCAGGTTTTCAGCAAAGATTATAACTAACCGTGTCGACAATAACTCTAAGAAATTATATTGACTCATATCAATGGAATAATCAACTAGCGAGCAATAATAAGATATCTGAAATAACAACACTTTGTCAAAATGACCATCATATAGTATGACAGTAGTGGTATCTCGCTAGCCCTTCTGAGACCGCAAAACATAAATGCAGAGCACCTCCAAACTTCAAGCAGCGATTAAACATTGTAATTCATGGTAGAAAAGATCCAGTAATAATGCACCCAACATTAGCTACACACAATGCATGAGGATGACAATAGTGCTCTTAAGTTCTGGCGCTTATTTGAGAAGGTGATGACACAACATAAAAGTAAATTGATAGTTTCTTCACAGAGGGAAGCAGTGATTTGCAGAGGTGCCAAAGCTCAAGTTTTTTAAAACAGAGGTAAAAGAAATTTTGAGAAATGCACCCTTCTTGTTTACTTCATGACCATTAGTTACCGATATCTGATGACCCACAAGTATAGGGGATGTATCGTAGTCCTTTCGATAAGTAAGAGTGTCGAACCCAACGAGGAGCAGAAGGAAATTACAAGCGGTTTTCAGCAAGGTATTCTCTGCAAGCACTAAAATTATCGGTAACAGATAGTTGCGTGATAAGATAATTCGTAATGGGTAACAAGTCACAAAAGTAACTAAGGCGCAGCAAGGTGGCACAATCCTTTTTGTAATAAAGGACAAGCCTGGATGAACTCTTATACAAAGCAAAGCGCTCCTGAGGACACATGGGAATTATTGTCAAGTTAGTTTTCATCATGCTCACATTATTCGCCTTCGTTACTTTGATAATTTGATATGTGGGTGGACCGGTGCTTGGGTGCTACCCTTCCTTGGACAAACCTCCCACTTATGATTAACCCCTCTCGCAAGCATCCGCAACTACGAAAGAAGAATTAAGGTAAACCTAACCATAGCATGAAACATATGGATCCAAATCAGCCCCTTACGAAGCAACACATAAACTAGGGTTTAAGCTTCTGTCGCTCTAGCAACCCGTCATCTACTTATTATTTCCCAATGCCTTCCCCTAGGCCCAAATAATGGTGAAGTGTGATCGTCGTCGGCACGCTACCTCTACATCTACTGTCGGGATTAGTTTTAGACCTGAATAATTGTTATTAGTGCCAGTGTTGAGCATGAACATTATATCTGGATCTTGTTTAATGCAAGACAGTTATTCATTTAAATCAGAGAACAATTGTTATTCTAATTATATGAGTAATATCTTTTATGGTCATGCAACCTTGATGAGTGGTATATTTTTGTTGAATATCGATTGTAGTGATACACATATTCATAATATTGAAGCCAAAAGATGCAAAGTTAATAATGATAGTGCAACTTATTTGTGGTAGTGCCATTTAAGTAATATTAGTGTGAAGCGCATGAAGAAACTTCATGCTGATGGGCTTTTGGAATCACTTGATTATGAATCATTTGATACTTGCGAACCATGCCTCATGGGCAAGATGACTAAGACTTCGTTCTCCAGAACAATGGAGCGAGCAACTAACTTATTGGAAATAATACATACTGATGTATGTGGTCCGATGAGTGTTGAGGCTTGCGACGGGTATCGTTATTTTCTGACATTAACAGATGATTTAAGCAGATATGGGTATATCTACTTAATGAAACATAAGTCTGAAACATTGGAAAAGTTCAAAGAATTATAGAGTGAAGTAGAAAATCATCGTAACAAGAAAATGAAGTTTCTATGATCTGATCGTGGAGGTGAATATTTGAGTTATGAGTTTGGTCTTCATTTGAAACAATGTGGAATAGTTTCGCAACTCTCGCCAGCTGGAACACCACAGCGTAATGGTGTGTCCGAACATCGTAGTCATACTTTATTAGATATGGTGTGGTCTATGATGTCTCTTAATGATTTACCACTATCGTTTTGGGGTTACGCTTTAGAGACGGCTGCATTCACGTTAAATAGGGCACCATCTCAATCTGTTGAGACGACACCATATGAACTGTGGTTTGGCAAGAGACCTAAGCTATCGTTTCTTAAAGTTTGGGGTTGCGATGCTTATTTGAAAAAGCTTCAACCTGATAAGCTCGAACCCAAATCGGAGAAATGTGTCTTCATAGGATACCCAAAGGAGACTGTTGGGTACACCTTCTATCACAGATCCGAAGGCAAGATATTCATGGCTAAGAATGGATCCTTTCTAGAGAAGGAGTTTCTCTCGAAATAAGTGAGTGGGAGGAAAGTAGAACTTGATGAGGTAATTATACCTTCTCCCAAATTGGAAAGTAGTTGATCACAGAAATCAGTTCTAGTGATTCCTACACCAATTAGTGAGGAAGTTAATGATGATGATCATGAAACTTCAGATCAAGTTACTACCGAACCTCATAGGTCAACCAGAGTACGGTCCACACCAGAGTGGTATGGCAATCCTATTCTAGAAGTCATGTTACTAGACCATGACGAACCTACGAACTATGAGGAAGCAATGATGAGCCCAGATTCTGCGAAATGGCTTTAGGCCATGAAATCTGAGATGGGATCCATGTATGAGAACAAAGTGCGGACTTTGGTTGACTTGCGTGATGATCGGCAAGCCATAGAGAATAAATGGATCTTCAAGAAGAAGACTGACGCTGATGGTAATGTTACTGTCTACAAAGCTCGACCTGTTGTGAAAGGTTTTCAACAAGTTCAAGGAGTTGACTACGATGAGACCTTCTCACCCGTGTCGATGCTTAAGTCTGTCCGAATCATGTTAGCAATTGCCGCATTTATGATTTTGAAATCTGGCAAATGGACGTCAAAACTGCATTCCTTAATGGATTTCTCAAAGAAGAGTTGTATATGATGCAACCAGAAGGTTTTGTCAATCCTAAAGGTGCTAACAAAGTGTGAAAGCTCTGGTGATCCATTTATGGATTGGTGTAAGCATCTCAGAGTTGGAATATACGCTTTGATAGTGTGATAAAAGCATATGGTTTTTATACAGACTTTTGGAGAAGCCTGTTGTCGGTGTCAAAACCGGCGGATCTCGGGTAGGGGTCCTTGAACTGTGCGCCTAGCCGGATGGTAACAGGAGGCACGGGTCATGAAGTTTTACCCAGGTTCGGGCCCTCTTGATGGAGGTAAAACCCTATGTCCTGCTTGATTAATATTGATGATATGGGTAGTACAAGAGTGGATCTACCACGAGATCAGAGAGGCTAAACCCTAGAACTAGCCTATGGTATCATTGTATGTTGTCCTACGGACTAAAACCCTCTGGTTTATATAGACAACGGAGAGGGCTAGGGTTACACAAGGCCAGTTACAAAGGAGGTGATATGCATATCCGTATTTCCTAGCTTGCCTTCCACGGCAAGTAGAGTCCCATCCGGACACGAGACGAAGTCTTCAATCTTGTATCTTCATAGTCTAACAGTTCGGCCAAAGGATATAGTCCGGCTGTCCAGAGACCCCCTAATCGAGGACTCCCTCAGTAGCCCCTGAACCTGGCTTCAATGACGATGAGTCCGGCGCGCAGTATTGTCTTCGGCATTGCAAGGCGGGTTCCTCCTCCGAATACATCACGGAAGAATTTGAATACAAGGAAAGTGTCCGACCCTGCAAAATAAGTTTCCACATACCATCGTAGAGAGAATAATATTTCCACAAATCTAATCTGCTGACACGTTTTGGCAACACGACATTATTCCATGGCCCGGTAATTATTCGAACCGTTTCCTTTAACTAGCCCCGCACATAACACGAGGCAGTTTTTTGACACATCTTGTCAAAGCAGAGATCATGTTCCCCTTATTACGGGATTCTCATCAATACGGGCATGGGTAACCCAACCGCGCCATCGGTTACGGCGCTTGGAGGATAGGCTAGTGGGGACGCATAGTTTCTTCCGCCCATATAAAGGGATAAGGATTCACCTCTTCATCCACGCCTTCTTCCTCCTTTGCTCATCCACTTTCGCACACTCGAGCTCCAGCGCCCAAGTCCGCATTTCCCACCTCGACCTTCTCCAACCCTGTCTGGAGTAGGAGGTAGGTGGATGGTCTCCTCCGTCGCAGAGGGACACATCAAAAAGCTGAGGAGAGCCGGATACCTGCCCGACGACATCGCGCACCGGCTCCCAGATGAGGGGCAGCTCATCCCCACACCCAGGCCCCATGAGAGGGTAGTGTTCCTTACCCACTTCGTCCGTGGACTGGGATTCCCTCTCCACCCATTCGTCCGGGGGCTCATGTTCTACTACGGCCTGGAATTCCATGATCTGGCCCCGAACTTCATCCTCAACATCTCAGCGTTTATCGTCGTTTGCGAGGCCTTCCTCCGCATCAAGCCCCACTTCGGCTTATGGCTGAAGACCTTCAACGTCAAGCCGAAGGTAGTGAGCGGCTGCCAGGCGGAGTGCGGAGGCGCCATGGTGGGCAAGATGCCCAATGTCACATGGCTCGAGGGCTCCTTCGTGGAGACCATAAAGGGGTGGCAATCGGGGTGGTTCTACATCACCGAGCCGCGCGACCCTAAATGGGCAGCGGCCCCTGAGTTCCGATCTGGCTTCCCCACGCGTCTCACCTCCTGGCAAGAGAAGGGCCTGTCCTGGGGTAGTTCGGGAGAGCTGACCGGACTCCAAACATGTATTCAAAACATGGTGAACAAGAAGCTCAAACTTGTCAACGTGGTCCAGGTCATGCTCATCCACCGAATCCTCCCGTGCCAACACCGGGCTTTCAACTTGTGGGAGTTCAACCCGGCCCAACACCGAACTCTGAATAGCCTCTTCGACACAACTCACGAAGATGCCTGGAAGGTGCTGTTCAAGAGCGTCGAGGTTCCCCCTCTGACTACCGAGGATCGCGGATTCTGCGCGAAGCGCCAAGCCAGCGCGGTAAGCTGTTTTACCTCTCACAGGATACTTGTTTTCCATAGTTTGACTCTATGCGGGATCTAAGCTCCCATACCTTTGACAGGACTGGCAAGAGACGGCCAGACAGATCGACTGTCCGTCTCCTTTGCCCGAAGGCCCAGCAGACGCTCTCCTGGCGAAGATGCTGACTCCGGCTCCTTATACGGTGCCGGAGAAGACCAAGAAGGCCAAGGGAACCCGAAAGAGTTCCCGATGCTAGGTGTCGTTGGACTCATCGTCTGATGACTCTACGGCACACTCCTCCCCCGAAGACGAGGAAGAAGAAGATGCTCCCCCTCCAGGCGGGGGAGACAAGAAAAGGCAGGCCGCCCCAACTGGGGGCGGGGGGCAAAGGGTCCAAGAAGGGAAGGACTCTCCTTCTGGACAGCTCCACCGCCACCGCCGAAGGCGAAGACGAGTGGTTGCCTAGGGCCAAGTCCGTGGGAAGGTCGTAAGTATTCGAATACTAGAGTAACTCATAGCATTCCTTTGTCGCACTTCTTTCCCTAACGCCGAATCTAATTATGCAGGCCGCCACGAGCCCGTATCGATGTATCGTTGAACGGCTCCCTGGGCTCGTCGGATATGGATAGCGATCCGCTTCTGACTGCCACCTCCCCTTGCCCTGCGGACAACGCCGAGGTGTTGTCTCAAGAGGCACCGAGTTGAGGGGAGACAGTCCCGGAGGCGCCTCAAGGCGACCTTCCGGACTCCGGGAGTAGAGGGGACAAGGCCCCTGAGGGCCCCGAGTTCGGCCCTCAGCCGAACACCGCGCCGGAACCTCCGGCAGTTCCGGACTTTAGCAGGCGGCCTCCTTCTAAGAGAGGTGAGATGCCTGTTCCGGTGACCTCTGTCCATCCAAAGGCGCCGGACAATCTGCGACTGAAGCCTGTGCCAGCCTTCTAGCAGGCTTTGAGGTAAGTGTTTAGAATATAGGAAACATATTACCGCATAGACAGTAGCCCCTAATGCTCTATTCGGTGTTCACAAAGAAAAGCCAAACAGAGGATCAAACAACATCGCAGGAGTCTAATATAAGTATGTCAATATGCATATGCAGGCTTCGCTGCTGGCATCTGCCGCACTGACTCCGGAGGTCACCGCACTAAAGCAGGACCTTAAAGTGTCCAAGGACGAGCTCGGCCTTGCCAAGAGGTAGCTCGAGGAGAACAAAGGTAAGTAATACCTAGTTTATGGATATGTATAAAAAGATTGCAATTGCAAAATGACAGGATCATCATGAATTTGCCAGGGGCCACGACCAAAGTGGCGACCCTAAGGCAAGCGTTGTCCGAGGCCGAAGATAAAGCGGCCAAGGAGTGCACTGAGCGGGAAAGGCAAGGGGCTCGGGTGGGCGAGGTGCAGCAAGAGCTCCAGGCTCTCGTGACGAACCACGAGGCGTTGGAGCTTGACTCGAAGATGCGAGAGTCTGAGCTTGCCGCGGCCCTCGAGAGTGCAAAAAGTGCCAAGGCCAAAGCCCAAAAGGTCCTCCAGGAGATTGACGTGATGAAGAAAATAGCGGTGGGTAAGGCACTCTATATGCAAAGCAAGCATGTGAAAGTAAATTACCTATTACTTACCCGTATCCGGAGCTCTCCACGAGCATTCGTAGATTTGCCCTGCAGCGTGTCGGATGCCGCACAGTTTTACCAGGCCGAGGAGGGAAGCTCAACGGAGAAGTTGACTGAACACTCAGTGCCTATGAGCGACCAGCTGAAGCAGCTAGATGAGCTACACAAAGCAGCCGAACAGGCCATGAAGGGCTTTATAGTCCGGTTGTGGCCTGGCGACGCCCTTCCAAGCAGCTACTTTGGCCTGGTGAGGTGGCTTGGGGACGCCTGCCCACGGCTGGAGGTCATCAAGCGGTCTGTCTGCATCGAAGGTGCACACCGGGCTTTCGCCCGCGTGAAGGTGCAATGGGCCAAGCTAGGCGCCGTGAAGCTGATCAAGGAGGGACTGCCGCAGGGTAAGGAGCATCACACCCCCGAAATTTATTATGAGTGTGTCCTAAAGGCTTCCCGTCTTGTAGCGGACGAATGTTCAAAGGATGTAATATTTGAGTAAACTTGCTCGTGTGATCCTGTATGATGAAAACTTGTTTCATACGCGCTATGCAACGCTTGTTTGAATTTAAAATATTACCTTCTGTTTGGCTGTTTATCCAATCTGAGAGATGGCTAGTCCTCGGCTTCTGCCCCCATGCCGCGAGTGCTGGGGTGTTCGGGATAAACCTGAGCACTCTTGTTCCCATTGTTGGGTCCTTTGAGGGAGGTGCTCAGCACAGCGAACAAGGCAACCAGACTAATAATGCTTATCACTCTCACTTAGCCATAGAATTCTATAATTTTAAATTTCGGCGAAGCCCCTGGTATTCGGAAGGCCGAATTCGGGGCGCGATACACGCCTTTAAGCCGGACAGGACCGGCTCCTCGCTCTAAGCGGCATAGGTCTTTAGGGACTCGAAACCTCGCCGAACAGCGACCAGTCTCTCGCCTTATCATGATAGTCAGTTTTAGCTTTCTCTACTGAGGTGCTTAGCCCAGCAGAACCGAGGCACAATCGCAGTAGTTCTCCTAGCGCTACCTTAGCCGATAGAGCGGAACGTAAGGTACCAAAACATAGGAGCCAGGCAAACCCAACATTTGACCAAGGACATGATTCGGAGCTGATGCATATAATGCTATAAGTTCAGGGTGCCGCACTTGTGAAAGTGTTCGGACTTCTCACACCATATTGTGGGGTACTTAAGCCCCTGGTGTGTTGGCCGTACCAAAGTGTACGGTTGCAAGGCGTCATTAATGAACACATATATAAAACAAGAATGCAATAATAGTCGTAATATTATGCATTGTTTATTCAACGAGGTGCGTTAAAGCAGAATGATGCAGATAGTGCGATAAGCAAAAAGTAGGACTATGTCCCTTCCAAGGGCAAGCTGACGAATAGTATTAAAGCAAATATTTCACTCATTAACGTAATCCACCTGGGAGTTCCGTGGTGTGATGTAGCTTTCTGCCTCTCTTGGTTGCTGCATCATGTGTTCAGCAATCATGCTCCCGGATAAGGTTTCTAGAGGTTAAAGTCCTGAATGAGAAAAGTAACAAAGCGGGAAGCCCCTAGCGCGGTTTAGGCTGCGTCTTGGAGCGTGCCATAGTTGTGCCCCCCTCCCCACCTATGCCCATGGTATTTTTAATGTGTAATTATGTACGCGTGGCACGAATTTCGCCGTTTGGCTTGGGCCGGGGTGGGGGCCGCATTGCTACGCGAGCTCAGACCATGCCAGGCGGTCTAGTTGCCGATTACTCCGAGCGCGTTTGAAGGTGTCTGGGTCTTGAAACGCCGAACTGGTGGATTGCCTTGAGAGGCCGCTTTGCGCTTCTACTGCGAGGGCTGCAGTGTGCTCCTTCGTGCGGAGAGAGCGCTCTTTGTTTCCGTTAACTGTGATGACCCCCCGGGGTCCTGGCATCTTGAGCTTGAGGTATGCATAATGCGGTACCGCATTGAATCTCGCAAATGCGGTTTGCCCGAGCAGTGCATGATAGCCACTGCGGAACGGGACTATATCGAAGATTAATTCTTCGCTTCGGAAGTTATCCGAGTATCCGAAGACCACTTCCAGTGTAATTGGGCCTGTGAAATGGGCCTCTGCACCTGGAATGACGCCTTTAAAGGTCGTTTTTGTGGGTTTGATCCTTGAGGGGTCTATACCCATTTTGCACATTGTGTCCTAGTAAAGCAGGTTCAGGCTGCTGTCGCCATCCATAAGGACTCGAGTGAGGTGAAATCTGTCAATGATTAGGTCTAAGACCAATGCGGCGAATCCGCCATGACGGATACTAGTGGGGTGGTCCCTGAGATCGAAGGTGATCGGGCAGGAGGACCATGGGTCGAACTTTGGGGCAACTGGCTCCAACGCATATATGTCCCTCAGCGCACGCTTCCGCTCCCTCTTGGGGATGTGGGTTGCGTATATCATGTTCACCGTCCGCACTTGTGGGGGGAACCTCTTCTGTTCTCCGGTGTTCGGCTGCCGATGCTCCTCTTCGTCATCGCTATGTGACCCTCTTATCTTTATCTTCGGCAATTAACTTGCCGGCCTGCTTGAACACCCAGCATTCCCTGTTGGTGTGGTTGGCTGGCTTGTCAGGGGTACCGTGTATTTGACATGAGCGATCGAGTATGCGGTCCAAATTGGATGGGCCCAGAGTGCTTCCTTTAAATGGCTTTTTCCGCTGACCGGGTTTAGAGCCTTTGAATCCGGCATTGACTGCTGTATCGTCAGTATTATCGTTGTTAATGCGGCGATTATGTTTCTTGCAATGTGACCTGCTATTGCCGTCCTTGGTATCCGAAGTACCATGGTTTTTTGATATGTTGTTACTGCAAGCCAGCCAGCCGACTTCTCCAGCACAAAAGCGGGTCATGAGTGTCGTGAGGGCTGCCATAGATTTCGGCTTTTCCTATCCAAGGTGCCGGGCAAGCCACTCGTCACGGATGTTATGCTTGAAGGCTGCTAGGGCCTCTGCATCCGGACAGTCGACGATTTGATTTTTCTTTGTTAGGAACCGTGTCCAGAATTGCCTAGCCGATTCTTCTGGCTGCTGAATTATGTGGCTCAAGTCATCGGTGTCTGGTGGTCGCACATAAGTGCCCTAAAAGTTGTCGACAAATGCGGCTTCTAGATCTTCCCAACAGCTAATGGACTCTGTTGGCAAGCTGTTAAGCCAATGCCGCGCTGGTCCTTTGAGCTTTAGTGGGAGGTATTTGATAGCATGTAGGTCATCGCCGCGGGCCATGTGGATGTGTAGGAGGAAATCCTCGATCCATACCGCAGGATCTGTTGTGCCGTCGTATAATTCAATATTTACGGGTTTGAAACCCTCTGGGATTTGATGATCCATTACTTCGTCTGTGAAGCATAGGGGGTGTCTGGCGCCTCTATATTGGGCTATGTCGTGACGCAGCTCGAATAGGTCTTGCCCGCTGTGTTCGACCCGGCCGGATAGACTTTTACTATATCCGGCGTGACATTTGTCGTCTCGCGTAGTGGCATGCCCTCGTGATCCGTAGATCGATCTTGCATGTTTTGCTTTGTCCTCCAATACGTCTCACAGGTCTGGCATATTTCCCCATGCCTTTTTATTTGAATGGCGTCGGGGTGCAGGCTGAGTTTTTGGCTGGAATGCCTCTCTATCGCGGCCACGAGGTGGCCGATCAGCCGCGTCATACGCTTCTTCCTCCAGTCGGGGTAGCAACCTGCATTTTGGGTAACTCTCAGAGGGGCACTCGGGTTTATATTCCTCGGCCGCGAGGACTTCAGTCCATCTATCAGCTAGCAGATCTTGATCAGCTTGAAGCTGCTGCTGCTTTTTCTTAAGGCTATTTGCCATGGCTATAAGCCGGTGCTTGAAGCGCTCTTGTTCAAAGGGATCCTCTGGCACGGCGAATTCGTCATTGCCGAGGCTTGCCTCATCTTCGGAGGGGGCATGTAATTATCATCCTCCGCTTCTCCATCTGCCGCTCTCTCAGGAGGGCTGGCTCCTCCATCCTCCTGCTCTAGATCTTGCTAGAGGGGATTGTTGTTATCTTCGGCACTATCTGGAGTGTTATTATCTCCTGTGCCAGTATCACCACTTTTGCTTTGGCAGGACTTAGAGCGGCGCCGCTGACGTCAGCGCTTGGGTTGCTTCTTGGAGGGGTCATCCTCCATTGTCTCGTCACCATTGCCTTCTTTGGGTGTGACCACCATGTATATATCGTATGATGGGGTGGTTGTCCAGTGCCCTGTGGGCAGTGGTTCATCTTCGTCTCCCGCATCATTGTCCATACCGTCGATTTCTTCGAAGTCAAAGTCGAGCATGTCGGTTAAGTCATCGATAGTGGCTACTAAGTGGGTGGTAGGCGGGCCATGAAGTTCTTCGTCGTCCACATCCCAATCCTGCCGGACATAGTTCAGCCAGGATCCTCCTGACAAGGAGAGAGACCTTAACGAGTTTAGTATGTCGCCAAAGGGCGAGTGCTGAAAAATATCCGTGGAGGTAAACTCTATGATCAGAGCCCAATTGGATTCGCTAGGAACGGGCGCATGCGGTTTGGAGTCCGTGGCCGAAGAGAGATCCGGCAGTTTGTCAACACGGCTCTCGTGCAGAGTAAGGTCGATGTTCGACTCGATCTCCGATGACGGTAAGGCCTCCGTGGCAGGGTCCATCCACCATCCATGGATGATGCAACTGGCTCCGAATTGAGGGTCGAAGCGGCTGCCGGTGCGATCTCTTGAACACTGTCGGATGGTAGAGCTAAATTGTACTCACCATGACCGCATCACGCACAAGGCAGAGGCTCGGATCCGTCGAAGATCAAGTATCTGCGGATATTAGCCGTGTAGTTTAAGCTTCCAAACCTGACCTGATGGCTCGGGGCGTAGCTTTCAATCTGCTCCGGATGGCCAAGAGAATTGGCCCGCAGTGCAAAGCCGCCGAATACAAAAATTTGTCTGGGAAGAAAAGTCTCACCCCAGACTGCATCGCAAACGATGGTAGAAGGAGCCATCAAGCCTAACGGCGACGACACAGAGGAACTCTCAATGAAAGCACCAATGTCGGTGTCAAAACCGGCGGATCTCGGGTAGGGGGTCCCGAACTGTGCGTCTAGCCGGATGGTAACAGGAGGCAGGGACACAAAGTTTTACCCAGGTTTGGGCCCTCTTGATGGAGGTAAAACCCTACGTCCTGCTTGATTAATATTGATGATATGGGTAGTACAAGAGTAGATCTACCATGAGATCAGAGAGGCTAAACCCTAGAAGCTAGCCTATGGTATGATTGTATGTTGTCCTACGGACAAAAACCCTCTGGTTTATATAGACATCGGAGAGGGCTATGGTTACACAAGGTCGGTTACAAAGGAGGATATATGCATATCCGTACTGCCTAGCTTGCCTTCCATGCCAAGTAGAGTACCATCCGGACACGAGACGAAGTCTTCAATCTTGTATCTTCATGGTCTAACAGTCCTGCCAAAGAATATAGTTTGGCTGTCCGGAGACCGGCCCCCTAATCCAGGACTCCGTCACCTGTATTTACAAGAAAGTGAGTGGGAGCTCTATAGCATTTCTAATATTATATGTGGATGACATATTTTTGATTGGAAATAATACATAATTTCTAGATAGCATAAAGGATACTTCAATAAGAATTTTTCCATGAAAGACCTCAGTGAAACTGCTTATATATTGGGCATCAAGATCTATAGAGATAGATCAAGACGCTTAATTGGACTTTCACAAAGCACATACCTTGATAAAGTTTTGAAGAAGTTCAAAATGGATCAGTCAAAGTAAGGGTTCTTGCCTGTTTACGAGGTGTGTAGTTGAGTCAGACTCGATGCCCGACCACTGCAGAAGATAGAGAGAAAATGAAAGTCATTCCCTATGCCTCAGCCATAGGTTCTATTATGTATGCAATGGTGTGTGCCAGACCTGGTGTGTGCCTTGCTATAAGTTTAGAAGGGAGGTACCAAAGTAATCCAGGAGTGGATCCCTTGACAGCGGTCAAGGCCATCCAGAAATACCTAAAAAGGACTAAGGATATGTTTCTCGTTTATGGAGGTGAAAAAGAGCTTCTCTTAAATGGTTACATCGATGCAAGCTTGGACACTGATCCGGATGACTCTAAGTCACAAAGCGGATACGTATTTATATTGAATGGTGGAGCTGTAAGTTGGTGCAGTTCCAAGCTGAGCGTCATGGCGGGATCTACGTGTGAAGCAGAATACATAGCTGCTTCGGAAGCAACAAATGAAGGAGTCTGGATGAAGGAGTTCATATCCGATCAAGGTGTAATACCTAGTGCATCGGGTCCAATGAAAATCTTTTGTGACAATACTGGAGCAATTTTCTTGGTGAAGGAATCCAGATTTCACAAGAGAACCAAACACATCAAGAGACGCTTCAATTCCATCCGCGATCAAGTCAAGGAGGGAGACATACAGATTTGCAAAATACATACGGATCTGAATGTTGCAGGCCCGTTGACTAAGCCTCTTCCATGAGCAAAATATGATCAGCACCAAGATTCCATGGGTGTTAGAATCATTACTATGTAATCTAGATTATTGACTCTACTGCAGGTGGGAGACTGAAGGAAATATTCCCTAGAGGCAATAATAAAGTTGTTATTTATATTTCCTTATATCATGATAAATGTTTATTATTCATGCTAGAATTGTGTTAACCGGAAAATTAGTACATGTGTGAATACATAGACTAAATAGAGTGTCCCTAGTATGCCTCTACTTGAATAGCTCGTTAATCAAATATGGCTAAGTTTCCTGACCATAGACATGTGTTGTCATTTGATGAACGCGATCACATCATTAGAGAATGATGTGATGGACAAGAACCATCCATTAGCTTAGCATTATGATCGTTTAGTTTTATTGCTATTGCTTTCTTCATGACTTATGCATGTTCCTTTAACTATGAGAGTATGCAACTCCCGAATACCGGTGGAACACCTCGTGTGCAATCAAACATCACAACGTAACTGGGTGATTACAAAGATGCTCTACAGGTGTCTCTGAAGGTGTTTGTTGAGTTGGCATAGATCAAGATTAGGATTTGTCACTCCATGTATCAGAGAGGTATCTCTGGGCCCTCTCGGTAATGCACATCATGATAAGCCTTGCAAGCAATGTGACTAATTAGTTAGTTATGGGATGATGCATTAGGGAACGAGTAAAGAGATTTGCCAGTAACGAGATTGAACTAGGTATGGTGATACCGACGATCGAATCTCGGGCAAGTAACATATCGATGACAAAGGGAATAACGTATGTTGTTATGCGGTTCAACCGATAAAGGTCTTCGTAGAATATGTAGGAGCCAATATGAGAATCCAGGTTCCGCTATTGGTTATTGATCGGAGATGTGTTTCGGTCATGTCTACATAGTTCTCAAACCCGTAGGGTCCGCACGCTTAACGGTCGATGACGATTTGTATTATGAGTTATGTGTTTTGGTGACCGAAGTTTGTTAGGTGTCCCGGATGATATCACAGACATGACGAGGACTCTCAAAATGGTCGAGAGGTAAAGATTAATATATTGGAAGGTTATATTCGGACATCGGAATGGTTCCGAGTGATTCGGTATTTTATTGGAGTACCGAGGGGTTAGCGGAACCCCTCGGGGGAAATCATGGGCCTCATGGGCCATGGGAGAGAAGAGGGGACAACCCACAAGGGAAGGCGCCCCCCAAGGGGAGTCCGAATAGGAAGGGGAGGGGGCGCAGCCCCCTTTCCCTCTTCCTCTCCTCTCCTTCCCTCTTTCCCCCTCCGTTGGAAGGAAAAGGTACGGGGCCGAATCCTACTTGGACTAGGAGTCAAAGTAGGACTCCCCCTTGGCGCACCCCTCTTAGGCCGCCAGACTCCTCCTCCTCCCTTTATATATGGGGCGGGGGCACCCCAAAGACATCAAGATTTCTCTTAGCCGTGTGCGGTGCCCCCCTCCACAGTTTACTCCTCCGGTCATAGTGTCGTAGTGCTTAGGCGAAGCCCTGCGCGGATCACATCACCAACACTGTCACCACGCCATGCTGATGGAACTCTCCCTTAACCCTCTACTGTATCAAGAGATCGAGGGACGTCATCGAGCTGAACGTGTGCTGAACACGAAGGTGGCGTACGTTCAGTACTTGGATCGGTTGGATCGTGAAAATGTTTGACTACATCGACCACGTTAATATAACGCTTCCACTTTCGATCTACAAGGGTACGTGGACACACTCTCCTAGATAGATCTTGTGTGATCGTATGATTTTTTTTGAAATTGCATGCTATGTTCCCCAACATCATGTTCATAATCAGAGGAGTATTAATTATCATTAAGGATCTGAACATATGATCTTTGATACGTCTCCAACTTATCTATAATTTTTGATTGTTCCATGCTATTATATTATCTGTTTTGGATGTTAATGGGCTCTATTTTACACTTATATTATTTTTGGGACTAACCTATTAACCCAAGGCCCAATGCAAATTGTTGTTTTTTTGCCTATTTCAGTGTTTCGCAGAAAAGGGATATCAAACAGAGTCCAAACGGAATGAAACCTTCGAGAGCGTGATTTTTGGAACAAACGTGATCCAGAGGACTTGGAGTGGACGTCAAGAAACCAATGAGGAGGCCACGAGGCAGGGGGCGCGCCTACCCCCCTGGGCGCGCCCTCCCCCCTCGTGGCTCAGCCGACCTACTTCTTCCTCCTATATATGTTCACATACCCCAAAAACATCTGGGAGCACCACGAAACCCTATTTACACCGCCGTAACCTTCTGTACCCAAGAGATCCCATCTTGGGGCCTTTTCCGGAGCTCCGACGGAGGGGGCATTGATCACGGAGGGCCTCTACGTCAACTCCATGGCCCCTCCGATGATGTGCGAGAAGTTTACTTAAGACCTTCGGGTCCATAGCTTGTAGCTAGATGGCTTCTTCTCTCTCTCTTTGGATATCAATACAAAGTTCTCCTCGATCTTCTTGGAGATCTATTTGATGTAACTCTTTTTGCGGTGTGTTTGTCGAGATCCGATGAATTGTGGGTTTATGATCAAGTCTATCTATGAACAATATTTGATTCTTCTCTGAAATCTTTTATGAGTGATTGGTTATCTTTGCAAGTCTCTTTGAATTATCAGTTTGGTTTGGCCTACTAGATTGATCTTTCTTGCAATGGGAGAAGTGCTTAGCTTTGGGTTCAATCTTGCGGTGCATGATCCAAGTGACAGAAAGGGAAACGACACGTATTGTATTCTATTGTATTGTTGCCCTCGAGGATAAAAAGATGGGGTTTATATCATATTGCTTGAGTTTGTCCCTCTACATCATGTCATCTTACCTAAGGCGTTACTTTGTTCTTCTGAACATAATACTCTAGATGCATGCTGGATAGCGGTCGATGTGTGGAGTAATAGTAGTAGATGCAGGCAGGAGTTGGTCTACTTGTCACGGACGTGATGCCTGTATACATGATCATGCCTAGATATTCTCATAATTATTCGCTCTTATATCAATTGCTCGACAGTAATTCATTCACCCACCGTAATACTTATGCTATCTTGAGAGAAGCCACTAGTGAAACCTATGCCCCACGGGTCTATTCTCCATCATATAAGTTTCCAATCTATTTTATTTTGCAATCTTACTTTCAATCTATATCATAAAAATACCAAAAATATTTATCTTATCATTATTATCTCTATCAGATCTCACTCTTGTAAGTGACCATGAAGGGATTGACAACCCCTTTATCGCGTTGGTTGCGAGGTTCTTATTTGTTTGTGTAGGTACGAGGGACTTGCGTGTGGCCTCCTACTGGATTGATACCTTGGTTCTCAAAAACTGAGGGAAATACTTATGCTACTTTGCTGCATCACCCTTTCCTCTTCAAGGGAAAACCAACGCAGTGCTCAAGAGGTAGCAATCATCCAGCGAATAAACCAACTATCGTCAACTACAAGGAGTAATCAACACTACTAGCAACCCATAGGTACCAATCTAAGGTTGTGGGACAGAGATCGGATACAAGAGCTGAACTAGGGTTTGAGAGGAGATGGCGCTGGTGAATATGTTGATGGAGATTGACCCCCTCTCGATGAGAGGATCATTGATGATGATGATGGCTTTGATTTCCCCCTCCCGGAGGGAAGTTTCCCCAGCAGAATAGCTCCGCCGGAGCCCTAGATTGGTTCTGCCCAAGTTCTGCCTCGAGTTGGTGGCGCTTTGTCCCGAAAGCTTCCTTCTGAATTTTTCCAGGTCAAAACACACCATATAGCAGAAGATGGGCATCGGTGGCCTGGCAGGTGGCCCACAAGACCGGAGGGCGCCCCCATGGGGTAGGGCGCGCCCTCCACCCTTGTGGATGGCGGGTGGACCCCCTCTGGTGCTTTCTTTGCCCAATATTTTTATCTATTCCAAAAATATTCTCTGTGACGTTTTAGGACTTTTCGAGTCATGCAGAATAGGTCTATAATATTTGTTCCTTTTCCAATCCAGAATTCCAGCGGCTGGCATTCTACCTCTTCATGTAAACCTTATAAAATAAGATAGATTAGGCATAAGTATCATGATATAATGTGTAATAACAGCCCATAATGCAATACATATCAATATAAAAGCATGATGCAAAATGGACGTATCAACTCCCCCAAGCTTAGACCTCACTTATCCTCAAGCGAAAGCCAAAATCAAAAAATATGTCCACATGTTTAGAGATAGAGGTGTCGATAAAATAAAATACGGACATGAGGGCCTCATGATCATCTTTAGAACAACAACATATATTTTCATATAATTTCTTATGCTAAAGTAACAATTCATTCACAAGGTAAAGTATGAATAAGAAACTTCATTGAAAACTAACAAACTATGATCCCAGCCATTGAAGCAATTGCAATTTATCATAACATCAGAAAGAGTCAATTCAAGAGCTGTTCAGCAAGTGCACATACTTAACTATCATTTAGTCTTTCACAATTGCTAACACTCTCACGTGATACTAATGGGTTCAAAGCTTCAATTGGACACAGAGAAAGATAGGGGCTTATAGTTTCACCTCCCAACCTTTTACCTCAAAGGTAATGTCAACAATAATACTTTATGAAACCAACATCCGAGTGGATATATATATATATATATATATATCCGGAGCTCTCCAACACATAGTGCTTGGCAAAGGAAAAAGTGTAAAAAGGAAAGGTGAAGATCACCATGACTCTTGTATAAGGGTAGAAGGTAAAGGTAAAAGATAGGCCTTTCGCAGATAGAAGCATAGGTTGTCATGTGCTTTTATGGTTGGATGCACAAAATCTTAATGCAAAAGAACGTCGCTTTATATTGCCGCTTGTGATAGAGAACCTTATTATGCAGTCTGTCGCTTTTATTTCTTCCATATCACAAGTTCGTATAAATCTAATTTTCTGCACACTAATACATCATACATATTTAGAGAGCATTTTTATAGCTTGCACCAATGACAACTTACTTGTAGGATCTTACTCAATCCATAGGTAGATATGGTGGACTCTCATGGCAAAACTAGTTTAAGAGATGTTTGGAAGCACAAGTAGTATCTCTACTTGGTGCAAAGAATTTGGCTAGCATGAGCGGGAAAGGCAAGCTTAGCATGTTGGAGGATCCATGACAATGCCAGATTTGCACCGCCTTTGCGCGGCAAGGAGCTCCCCCAGGTTGGGCGGCACTCACCTCCGACACGGGAGATCACCCCGCCTTCACCGTCGGCTCGGGCATGCTCCCTATGCTGTGCACGCCCACCATATGCAGTGTAGTTGTCACCAAGACCCTCATCGATGGTGGCGCCAGTCTCAACATGCTCTTTGTGGAGGCTTTCAGCCTTCTTCATGTACCACTCCAACGGCTCCAACCCAGCAAGCCCTTCTCCGGGGTCGGCGGCGGCTCCATCAGCCCCTTGGGGCAGATCCACCTTCCTGTGACCTTCGGCACCCGCGTCAAGTAATGCACTAAGCTGATCGACTCCGACATCGCCCACATTGGCCTTCCGTACAATGCCATCCTCGGATACCCGGCTCTGGCTCAGTTCATGGCGGCGACCCATCCGGCATACAACCTCATGAAGATGCCCGGGAGCAAGGACGTCCTCACCATAGTAGGAGATACCAAGGAGGCTCTGGCAGTGCTCAAGTGTGCCCTCAGAACCGCCTCGATGGCACAACCGGCAAACAAGGCCACCCCAGGGGCTAAGGAGGCCGCACCAGCAAAGAAGAGGCAGCTGTTCACACAAGATCGGGTGGAGACCAAGCAGGTTCCAATCGAGGAAGATGGGTCGTCAGGAGCCACTTTCACCATAGGCGCCAACCTCCATCCAAATCAAGAGGAGGCATTGGTGAGGTTCCTGCGCTCGAACAAGGACGTATTCGCCTGGGAACCCAAGCAGCTAGTGGGGGTCCGAAGAGGGGTGATCGAGCATCACTTGAGGGTGTGCCCCAATGTGCGCCCCCTGAAACAGAAGGCACGACAACAGTCCATGGAGAAGCAGTCCTTCATCGTCCAGGAAACCCGCAAGCTGGAGGCGGCAGGTGTCATTCGCGAGGTTCGGTACCCCGAGTGGCTGGCGAACCCCGTCGTCGTGCCGAAGATAGGTGGGAAGGGGCGCATGTGTGTTGACTTCACCTACCTTAACAAGGTTTGTCCCCAAGACCCGTTCCCGCTCCCGCACATCGATCAGATTATCGACTCCACCGCCGAATGCAACCTGCTGTGATTCCTGGACGCATTTTCGGGTTATCACCAGATCAAGATGGCAGTAGAAGATGTGGAGATGACGGCCTTCCTGACCCTGTGTGGGGTATATTGCTACACTTGCATGCCATTCGGGCAGCGCAATGCAGACGCGACCTTCCAACGCTGGATGCACATCGCCCTAGGTCAGCAGCTCAACAGGAACGCTGAAGCCTACATCGAAGACATTGTGGTAAAATCTCGGGAGGCAACAACCTTGATTCAGGACCTGGAGGAGACCTTCGCGAGCCTGCGCCAGGTGGACTTGCGGCTCAACCTAGAGAAGTGCTTGTTTGGTGTCCCTTCTGGCAAGTTGCTAGGCTTCCTCATGTCCCACAGGGGGATCGAGGCCAACCCGGAGAAGGTCAAGCCGATATAAGACATGAGCCCACCACAAACTCTTAAGGAGATGCAGAAGCTTGCAGGCTGCGTAACCTCGCTGGGGCGCTTCATCTCCAAGCTGGGAGAGCGCGCCCTGCCATTCTTCAAGCTAATGAAGAAGAAGGGCCCGTTCAAGTGGACCCCAGAAGCCGACCAAGCATTTCAAGACCTCAAGAGATACCTGACCACCCCTTCGGTGATGGTGGCGCCTCGCCCTCTTGAGCCCCTGGTGCTTTACCTTACCGCCACTCCCTACTCCGCCAATGCAGCTCTAGTGGCGGCCCGGGAGGAGCGCCAGGCGAGGGGGCTGACGCACCACGCCGCGCCACCAACCGAGGCAATGCAGGACCCGGAGGGCACCGCATGGGATGAAGCAATGTCAACAGGTGACCAGGCCCAGCAAGGTGGCGTTCGCGAGCCGGCAGAGGCCCCAGCAGGCGAGCAGGCCCTTGAGGTCCCGTCATCTCAGGAGACGCCCCAACTGCTGGCAGACACACACTCCGTCAATGTTCCTGCCCTCGTCGAGCACCCGGTGTATTTCGTCAGCACGGTACTGCGAGATGCAAGCGCACGGTACCCCATGCTTCAAAAGCTCTTGCTCGTGCTTCTGGTGGCCTCACGTAAGCTGCGACACTGCTTCCATGGTCACCCAATCAAGGTCATCTCGGCCTACCCACTGGAGAGGGTACTCAGGAGCCCCAACGCTGTTGGAAGAGTCGCCGAATGGAACATTGAGCTACAAGCATTCCAGCTGGAGTTCAGCACAACTAGGGTTATCAAGGGGGCCGCACTCGCCGACTTTGTGGTAGAGTGGACTGACGCCCCGGGGTTTCAAGCAGGCGAGGACCGGTCCCTCTCACCAGGAAGTGAAGCACCAGATGGATGGGTCATGTATTTCGATGGCGCGTTCACACGCCAGGGCGCGGGGGCTGGAGCAATGCTCATCTCGCCTACTCAGGACAAGCTCTGCTATGCCATGCAGCTCTGCTTCCAGCAGGGCAAGAAGGTCTCCAACAACATCGTGGAGTACGAAGGCCTCATTGCTGGCCTCAAGGCCACAGTGGCCCTGGGGGTGAAGCGCCTCACCATCGAGGGTGACTCGCAGCTCCTCGTCAACTTCTCCAACAAGGTATATGAGCCGAAGGACAAGCACATGGAGGCATACCTCGCAGAGGTACGCAAAATGGAAAAGCATTTCTTGGGTCTGGAGTTGCAGCACGTATCCTGTGGCACCAACAAGGAGGCCGATCACATCACCAGAAGGGCGTCCAAGAGACAACTCCAGGAGCCTGGCGTCTTCGAGGAGCGGCACTTCAAGCCGTCGGCAACACCTCCACTTTCGGGGCCGGCACTGCCTCGGGAGGAGCTCCCCCAACCACCTATCTCGGGAGCCCCAGCCTACGGCCCGACCTCAGGAGCGTGCCTGCTCCTAGCGCTCGAGGCTCAGGAGGGGTGCTGGACAAAGGAGTTCAAGGAGTACCTGACGCAAGGGATGCTGCCGGAGAAGGAGGAGGATGTGGAGCGTGTGGCCTGACAGGCTATGACATACTGCATCCAGGACGGTGAGTTACACAGGAAGCGGTCAAATGATGTTTCCTTACGATACATCTACAGGGAACAGGGGAACGAGCTGCTGGCTGACATTCACGGCGGAGACTGCGGGCACCACTCGTCATCACGAACCCTCGTCGGCAAGGCATTCCGCAGCGGGTTCTACTAGCCTACGATGCTCAATGATGCAACCGAACTAGTGAGGTCCTGTGAGGCCTGCCAATTCCACGCCAAGCAGATCCATCAGCCAGCTCAGGGCCTCCAGACCATCCCACTCCCGTGGCCGTTCGCAGTCTAGGGGCTGGATATCTTAGGCCCATTCCCTTGAACCCCAGGGGCTACCGCTACCTCTACGTCGCCATCGACAAGTTCACCAAATGGGCGGAGGTAGAAGCCATCCGTACCATCCCGGCCGGATCCGCGGTCAAGTTCATCAAGGGTCTCGTAAGCCGGTTTGGGGTCCCTAATCGCATCATGACCGACAACGGCTCGCAGTTCACTAGCAACCTTTTCAAGGCATACTGTGCTAACCTTGGAACGCAGATCTGCTACGCTTCAGTGGTACACCCCAGGAGCAATGGCCAGGCCGAGCGCGCCAACGCAGAGGTCCTCAGAGAGCTCAAGACTAGGACCTTCAAGAAGAAGATCGAGGCCTGTGGCAAGGGCTGGCACGATGAGCTCCAGTCTGTGCTGTGGTCCATCCGCACCACCGCTACCAAGCGAATAGGTGAGACCCCGTTCTTCCTCGTCTACGGAGCAGAAGCTGTTCTCCCTCACGAGGTCAAGCATCACTATGCATGGGTCCTGGCGTTCAATGAGACGCAGTAGGACGCCATGCGGGGGATGGACCTTGTGCTGGGGGAGGAACGTTGCCGTGAAGCCTCGCTCCGAGCAGCAAGGTACCAGTAAGCGCTGCGACAGTACCATGTCGCAGCGTCCGCTCCAGGACGCTCGAGGTGGGTGATCTCGTCCTGAGGCGGGTGCCTCCAGGGAAGGGCTGCACAAGCTCTTGCCCATGTGGGAGGGCACGTTTAGGATCGCTCGTGTCTCCAGTCCTGGCGCCGCGCGCCTGGAGACATAGGACTGGATCCCCATGCAGAACGCCTGGAATATCCAGCACCTCCAGAAGTTCTACCCATGAAACAAGGCCTAGCGCCTATGAAGCAAGGCCCCGTGCTTGTGAAGGTCATTGCTCATGACACTCTCACGTAATAACGAGTGGAGCTGTACAGGCCCCGGAGTCTCAGGAGTGCTGCCCTCGGGCCTCGAGGGCTCTCTCCCACATCTTAGTGGCAGCACTTAGCTCCGCGCTGGTGAGAAGACTAAACTTGGTGCCGGACGCGGCTTTTCATTTGCTTTCCGTAGTTGTCGAGCCCATTTTTCTTAGAAGTTCGCATTCTGGTTTTGCTTGTCCTCTTGGTTCGATCGCCTTTTCCTTTGTTCTTCCTTGGATCTTTGTTTTGGTCTGTGCTCTCCCTCGCATGCCTCGCGAGGGGGCTGGACAGGTGACCTCGTGGGCGTTTTTTATGTTCTTCGCGAGGCACCCTCGCCCGAGCCCACAAACTGGCGCACCTCTCTCAATCCGTGCCCCTCGGGTACCACAATGCGAAGCGTTAGGTCGTGGCCGGCGGCGCCTGCGACCAAGATTCAGAAGAATAAGAGTTTCCTAACGATTTTTTTGCAGTTCCTAGACGCCTCCCGAGCAAAGGAGGACTCGCCAGGCGCTGTGAGATGCGCGCCGCATGAGGGGGAAACCACTTCAGACACATCAAGCTAAGTTATCTCTATACGCCAACATAAAACACTGGTACCACAACACGACGCAGGGATGATAAACATAACATAGCAACTTGGAAATTATGGTTCATTACACGCCCCTGCAGGGCCCATACTTGCTTCTTCTTAAATGCGGGAAGGAAAGAACAAAACAAAAGTGGCGCGTGCCCCCGCAGTAACTCGCGTGGACACACCCATGGGGCTCCCCTGGGCTCAGCCGGACCCCTCCTCGCGCTTCACTGGAGCGTGACGGCGAGACGACCCACTACCACCCTCGAAACGGGCACAGCAGCATGGCGGCTGGTCATAGCCGCCGCTGCTGGAGCTTTCGCTATAGGAGGAGCCACCGTAGCTGGATGAGCTGCGGCCAGCACCGAGGACGAAGCCACCTTCATCCTCATCACGACCATCGCCAAGGTGGAGCACCTCGTCGTCGTTGTTGTCCTCGGGGCAGCACCCGATGCGGCGACCATCTTCCCCAAATACCCTGACATAGAGGGTCGCGTCACCGTCGTACTTGAAGTGGAGGGCATGATACGTCTTTGTCGTATCTATAATTTTTGATTGTGCCATGCCAATATTATACAACTTCCATATACTTTTGGAAACTTTTTATACTATTTTTGGGACTAACATATTGATCCAATGCCGAGTGCCACTTCCTGTTTGTTGCATGTTTTTGTTTTGAAGAAAATCCATATCAAATGGAGTCCAAACAGGATAAAAACTGACGGGGATTTTTTTGGAATATATATGATTTTTGGGAATTAGAATCAACACGAGACGATGCCCAAGGGGGCCACGAGGCAGGGGCGCGCCCCAGGGGGTCAGGCACGCCCTGGGCCCTCATGGTGACCCCGTAAGGCGGCTGGTGCCCTTATTTTGCTACACGAAAGCCAATATCCGAATAAAAACCGTGTCCAAATTTCAGCCCAATCGGAGTTACAGATCTCCGGGAATTTAAGAAACAGTGAAAGGGCAGAATTTGGAACACAGAACTAGAGAGAGACAGATCCAATCTCGGAGGGGCTCTCGCCCCTCCGCCGCCATGGAGGCCATGGACCAGAGGGTAAACCCTTCTCCCATCTAGGGAGAAGGTCAAGGAAGAAGAAGAATGAAAGGGGGGGCTCTCCCCCCTCTCTCCCGGTGGCGCCGGAATGCCGCCGGGGCCATCATCGTGTGACGGCGATCTACACCAACACCTCCGTCATCTTCACCAACATCTTCATCACCTTCCCCCATCTATCTATATCGGTCCACTCTCCCGCAACCCAGTGTACCCTCTACTTGAACATGGTGCTTTATACTTCATATTATTATCCAATGATGTGTTGCCATCCTATGATGTCTGAGTAGATTTTTGTTGTCCTATCGGTAATTGGTGAATTGCTATGATTGAAATAACTTGTTTGTGGTTATGTTGCTCTCCTTTGGTGCCCATCATATGAGCGTGCACGTGGATCACCCCATAGTGTTAGTTGTATGTTGATAGGACTATGTAATGGAGGGCAAGAGTGACAGAAACTTCAACCTAGCATATAAATTCATGCATACGAGATTGAAGGGGGACCAATATATCTTAATGCTATGGTTGGGTTTTACCTTAATGAACGTTAGTAGTTGCGGATGCCTGCTAATAGTTCCAATCATAAGTGCATAGAATTCCAAGTCAGGGATGACATGCTAGCAGTGGCCTCTCCCACATAAAATTTGCTATCGGTCTAGTAAAGTAGTCAATTTCTTAGGGACAATTTCGCAACTCCTACCACCACTTTTCCACACTGGCTATACTAACTTTATTGCTTCTTTACCTAAACAGCCCCTAGTTTTTATTTACGTGCTCTTTATATTCTTGCAAACCTATCCCGTTACACCTTCAAAGTACTTATAGTTTCATACTTGTTCTAGGTAAAGCGAACGTTAAGCGTGCGTAGAGTTGTATCGGTGGTCGATCGAACTTGAGGGAATATTTGTTCTACCTTGAGCTCCTCGTTGGGTTCGACACTCTTACTTATCGAAAGAGGCTACAATTGATCCCTATACTTGTGGGTTATCAGGACACACCGCTTGCCCAGGCCGCGTGCGCGGGCAAACTTTTGCCAGCTATGGGCCAGGGTTGCGTTGCTCGCGGTGGAGACTTCCACCGTGACCCACGAAGCCCTGCTGCAGCAGCCGTCCGCCTGCAGCCAAAGACCGCCTAGACCCGTGGGCGGCAGTTCACTGGCAAAGAAGTGCGGGAGCTGAAGCCAGGTGCCAGTCGGGTTCTCCGACCACATGATCTACTCTGGCATCACCTTCGCCGAATGGGAGCGAGGCTAAGGAGGCCGCGCAACCATGGCACACCTCGCTTGATCGACGGGACTGCCACGACCTGGGCCACTCCCGCCGTGCGGGGAGGCGCCGCCGCCGCCGCGAGGGGCCACGGCGGGGGTCGCGGCATGCTTGCGCCGGCGACCACGCACCTTCTTGGGTGGCGGCGAGCCGAGCCCCTCTTGGCGGGCCTTGCCCTTATTTGCGACTGAGAACCTCCTCGCCAGCCCCTCCTGGCAGGCCTTCCCCTTCTACGCGGCCGAGAACCTCTTCGCCGGCGCCATGAGTATCGCTGAAGCAAGGAAGAAGGAGCAGGAGGAGCGAAGGAAGAGATGGGTAACGGGGGCTCCTCTCCCCCCTTCCCCTTTATAGCCAAGAGGAGTCCAACCGCCGGCCTCCACGATCTAAGGTAATAACGATCTCTTTCTGCATGCATCAAGGACTCGTCAAGGCGGGTAGTTGCCGAGGCACCGTGGGAAGCGGAGACGCCCACGTCCAATTAACTGCTATGCGTCAAACAAGGCCGCATGCTATTGGGGCCCGTGGCGCTCCGCACTTGCCCCTTGGCTTCGCTTCGAAGCCAACTCGGGCGTGCCTTGGGCCTGGGGCTACTGTCAGCGTCCTGGGAACGACGTGGCTCTACCAGCGGCCTTGTACAGCCCATCTTCGCCAGCAAACACTCAAGACCCTCGTGAGGGGCCAAGCCTTGCGAGGGGGACGACGCGAGACCTCCTCGGGGGCGGCCTCACCAGGCTAGCTCGCAAGGGGCGGAGAGATCAAGGCAAGGGGCACCTCGGGAGGTTCCTGTGACGCAAGTCATGACGACCAAGGCTAGGCAGGCGCCAGCGTGCGCAGTGTCCTCGTTTCCTCTTTGGTGTTAAATAGGCAAGTGCAGGTGCGGAGTCCCGAGGCATCAAGCAAATGTTTCCATATTGGTGCAATGAGACCAAGACCAGCAGGACGGCAGGACGGAGGTCACCGTGGAGCCCAAGACGGCGTCATCACCAAATCCTTCGGCAGGCGAAGACCACCTTTTGTCAGGATAGCCTGTTCTAGCTGTCCCCCTTCAAACTGGCCATTGTGGGATCCCTTCCCGCCTAATATTTGGGAAGAGGACCCAGGCCCCTATAAATAGGGCTAGCCACCACCTTAGAAAAGAAGAAGGATCCTCGACCGCATAAAGCTCATCAAGCACAAGAGCACCTCTCCTCAGGTGGCTGGTCTTCCCTTGTAACTATTCATCCCCAGCCCAAGTGGCAATCCACCACATCACACTGCAGTAGGACATTACACCACATCGGTGGCCCGAACCAGTATAAATCTTATGTTCCTTTGTTCTGCAAGTTCGACGCGCTAAGGCTTGAGATTGCGGTGAGGGTGAGAGATTGGGGGAGGAGAGATCTTCATGCACATGCCAGTGTTCGAATCTCAAGGGTTTTACCAGAACCCAAAATCCGACACTGGCCTTGGAAACTCTGGCAGAAAACAGCTCAAAACGAAAATAGGAGATATTGCCGTGGTACGGTGGTCAAAACCTTTGAGAGATTATATAATGAATTTTTACCGACCAAAAGAAGTATTGTGCAACAAAACGGAGTCCGGTGGGCACACAAGGTGGCCACAAGGCAGGGGGGCGCCCTGGGGGTAGGGCACGCCCCCACCCTTGTGGACACCTCATGTGCTCTTTGGAATACTTTTAATTTTTCTAATTTTTTAAATATTCCAAAACAGAGAAAAATTGCTGTTGGAAACGTTTTGCACTCGGTTTACTTACCGTACCACATATCCATTCCTTTTCGGAGTCTGAAATGTTCTGGAAAGTGTCCCTTATGTACTCCTCCAGTGTTACGGTGTCAATAATATTGGTCTCAACATTTATGGGAGTACTTAGATATTTCTTTGATTCTTTGATCGTTTACCACCTTCGGATTTGTGCCTTAGGCATTGTTGATTTTGATGGCACCGGAACGATAGACCTCCTCGATAATGTAAGGACCTTCCCATTTAGAGAGAAGCTTTCCTGCAAAAAATCTTAAACGAGAGTTGTATAGCAAAATATGATCACCTACATTAAACTCACGCTTTTGTATCATCTTGTTACTACTGAAATAAGCTTATTTGCCATCTGCCCACTCTTTGTCGTCCGCTTGCTGATGACAAATAAGGTATTTGCCGTCAGCCACAAGAAAACGGACGACAAAGATCTGGCTGATGGCAAACAAGGTCTTTGCCATCAGCTAGTTCTTTGCCGTCTGCTGGGTGACGGCAAAGAGGTGGGTGGGTCCACTTATTGTTTAACCAACTCAAACCCACCGGCCCCACCTCTTTTCCGTCTGCAAGCAGACGACAAAGAATCTTTGCCGACCGTTGGCAGACGGCAAAGAGGCGGGTATGTTAACGGCCATCCTGCCCCATCCTCTATCTCTTCCCTCTACTCTCTCATTCCTCCCCACCCACACCCGCGCCGCCGTCGCCGACCCCGTCTGTCGTAGCCGGCCTCCCCGCCGCCCCGCACCCCTCCCCTGCGCCCCCGACCTCCACCGCACCCTAACTGCCCCTTCCACGCAGCCCCTCCCCCCGCCCCCGCCCCTCGCCTCTGTTGCCATCCCCCACCCACACCGTCCCACGCCGCCGCCACCGTCGACCCTGTCCGGCGTAGCCTACCGCCCCGCTACCCCTCACCCCTCCCCGACCTCCACCATGGCCCCGCCGCCTCTTCCACGTCGGGCAGCCGCGCCGTGGCCGTCCCCGCCTCGTCCCGCCCCGTCCGTCCCCACACCGTCGCCGTCCCCGCCCCGTCGCCGTCCCCGCCTCGTCCCGCTACGGCCGTCCGGCCTCCCCTTCCACCGGGTCGCCGCCTCCTCCAGCGACCGCCGCAGCCGTCCGGCCTTCCCCTCCACCAAGTGAGCTCCTCCCCCCTTTTTTTGTTTAATTAGTTTCTTTTTGTTTCTTTTAGTTTAGTTTCTGTTTTAGTTTAGTTTTAGTTTAGTTTATTTTAGATTAGTTTTAGTTTTAGTTTAGTTTAGTTTATTTTAGATTATTTTTAGTTTATTTTATTTTAGTTTATTTTAGATTAGTTTTAGTTTTAGTTTAGAAGAAGAAGTAGAAGGAGGAGGGAGGAACATGAGGAGGGAGAAGAAGAAAGAAGAAAAGAAGAAGAAGAGGAAAAGGAGAAGAAGAAGAAGAAGAAGAAGAAGAAGAAGAGGAGGGGGAGGAGGAGAAAGAATAAGAAGAAAGAGGAGAGGAGAGGAGGAGGAGAAGAAGAAGAAGAAAGAGGAGAGGAGGAGGAGAAGAAGAAGAAGAAAGAGGAGCGGAGGAGGAGGAGAAGAAGAAGAAGAAGAAGAAGAAGAAGAAGAGAAGAATAAAAGGAAAAAAGAGACCCCGACCCCCGATACCCGATCGACACCCCGACACCTCGGTATGACACCCCGACCCCCGACCCCCGACACCCTGACACCAAACACCGACCCCGACCCCCGACCAACCGACACCCTGACACCACACCACGACCCACACCCCGACCCCGACACCCCGACACCTGACACCCCGACCACCGACACCCTGACACCACACCCACCCTTACCCCCGACCCCCGACACCCTGACACCACACCCCGATCCACACCCCAACCGTGACACCCTGACACCCCGACCTCGACACGACACCCCGGCACGACACCCCGACCCCGACACCCTGACACCACACCCCGACCCCATAAATATATTTGTGTTGATTGTGTGTATTTTTATTATGTTCATGATTATGATACACTTAAATTATATACATATTATTATGTTCATGTCAAGTATCCAAATTTTTTATGTTGTACTAATTTCGTTTACTTTTTTTCATTGCAGGTGTTGACAGGATGGTGGGCAAGGGTCCAGAGCGCCCTGATCGCGCTACTGGGAGGGGTGGTTCCATTATTCCAGCCTAGCCCCTCTAGAGAGCGTTGCTAGACAGTATGCAGACAACTGCGGCGGGCGCTTCTTCTTCGGCTGGGAGAGGTCGGGGTAGGACGAAGAAGCCTGCTAGAGGTGGACGTGGCAGCGGGAGAGGTAGGAAGGCTGTTACGCCTTCCTCGCCGCCACCCACAACTGATTCACCCGACCACAGGAGTGCTCCGTCTGACATGGACCCATCTCGGACTCCGGTCCATGAGCCTCCGGTCGCTGATCCTTCCCCCCACCAGACTTGGTCGCTGATCCTTCCCCCCACCAGACTCGGGTCGCTGATCCTTTGCCCCACGTGAGTCTGGTCCCAGAGTCTTAGTCCCAGAAGACTCCGTTCACGGGGTCTTCGTCCCAGAAGACTCTGGTCACAGGGTCTTCATCCCAAAAGACTGTCACGGGTTCTTCGTCCCACGAGACTTCGGAGGCTAGTGGCCCGGAGGATGGTAGCGAGGAGATGATAGCTATAGTGACGAGGAGCTGGTTGAGAAGGGCAAGAAGGTCTACAAGCATGGCTATACAAAGCTCCCGCCCGTGCCGACGACCCCGGACCAGAGGTGGTTGATTGCGCCTAAAGGGTTGAAGTAAGTGCATTTACTATTTTTTAACCTTTTTCCTTCATGTTCCTTCAAATTAATATCTAATGTGTTGGCCTTGTCATACTTCAGGGGCTGGGTACGCCCTCGTGGTGCCCGTAGGCCTAACCAGGTCCTTGGTGTGCTTTGCCAGCAGCACTTCCCTAGGTGGGTCACGTTGCCCTGTGAGGGTCAGGTTCCACAGCTAGCACTGACCTAGGAGTTGTACTTGGTTGCCCCGCCCCCGCCGGAGGAGAGGGTTGACGGTGTCTTGTGCGAGACGGTGGCCGACATTGTGTTCCGTCGGTTTTGAGTAATTTCTCCTTTATGGAATTAAAAATCAACACTACCTAGTGAATGTACTAATTAGTGTTGTCTTGTTTGATTGCATACCTTCTACAGGGTTTCAGAGGGAGAGCAGGAAGCCGTGTGTATGGTTGTTGAAACCCAGTGCAAGCGCCTACTTAAGAACTTAAGGCACGAGGTTCGGGTGCAGGCCGTTGGAGACTACTACGCCTTGAAGGGTATTAGGAGGGGCAAGAAGAAGTGCCGCGACAAGTTTCAGAGTAAGGAGAAGTACATGCAGGTAATTAGCTATTCTTAAGGCTTTGAACTTAGTTTTCTTGATTTGATTCGTAGGTGTAGCGCTGAAATTTCTCTTGACTCACTTAGGTGCCCCCGAGTTGGTGTGTGTGGATAAGATGGACTATTGGGAGACGTTGGTTGATGCGTGGTGCTCTCCCCAATGGAAAGTCGAACACCAAAGGGCCAAGGATAAGCGCGAACAAATGGAAGGTGTGCCACACCATCAAGGGAGCTCCAACCTTTTTGAGTATAGGGATAACTGGGTATGTGTTTGCTACATGATTCATACAATTCATTCTTCATGCTAGCATTTATCCCTTCCAAAATGACTTAATTAATATGCTTAGTTAGTTAAAAATGGCATAACTATCTTAGCTAGTTCATTCATGACATAATTAGCTCAAAAATGATATCATAACCTAAGATAGCTCTATAAAATGACTTAATATGCTTTAGTTAGTTACAAAAGGGCATAACTACCTTCGATAGCTCAATAACGACCTAAACTAATCTTAGCTAGTTCATTCATGACATAATTAGCTCTAAAATGACATAATAACCTTAGATAGCTCTATAGAATGCCTAAATATGCTATAGTTAGCTCAAATGATATAATAACCTTGGATAGCTCAATAATGACATAATTATCATACTTTGGTCAAAAATGGCATAATAATCTTGGTTACCTCAAAAATGACCTAAACTTAGCTTATTTTCCTCGAAAAAGACATAATAACCTTTCTTAGCTCTAAAATGACCTATTTACATAGAAATATCATTCTTCATGCTAGCTTGAGCCCTTAACTAATATTTTGTTCCTCTCTCTCAGGTGCACCACCACAAGAAGCCTGTGCCAGGTCTATTCGACCTCTATGGCATGGCCCATATGGCCCCGTACAAGAAGGCCAAGCCATTCATGGAGTCTGACCTAGATGATCTAGAGAGCTTCACCAACAAGACCTCCCACCACAGGCTTGTGAGGTACAAAGATGAGGGGAAGGCGAGGAAAGGGGAGGACTTTAACCCGAGCCAGGATCCTTTTGATACAGAGCTGGTGATGATATCTGGTGGCGGGAGGTCCCATGGCTCTCAAGCCATCGGTGATGGACTGATGCGTTGTCCCACTAGTAGAAAAAGGGTTAAACGTGAAGCACATTAGTGCCTGTTTGAATTAGAGCCGGCACTAATGTGTACATTAGTGCCGGTTCGTGGAGGCGATCAATAGTACCGGTTCGTGGCGAACCTTTAGTACCGGTTCATGCCACGAACCGGTACTAAAGAGGCTGTGTCAGCCTGCGGTTAGGCTATGGCCCCACCATCACCATTTAGTGCCGGTTCGTACCACGAACCGGTACTAATGAGGTTATGGCAAGCTGTTTTTAGTCCCACCTCGCCAAGAGAGAGGCAGTATGAGCGGTTTATAAGCCGTGAGTGCACAGACAATGACGAAGAGTTGCAATGCTCACCTACATGTTGATTAGCTTCAAGCCTTGCGGAATAGCATAGATTGCACTGAGCTATGTGCAGTGCAGTCTACACTATTCCGAATGGCTTGAAGCAAATTAACCACCATTGCACCTCTTTTTTATTTTTTAATAACTTATTTAAACTCCGGACTTCTTTTGTATTCAGTATACAACATTTAAAGCGAAGTCATCAATTTCCAACATGTTCTGACATCATTTGTTGTTTTTCGGTCATTTACCTAATTGTTTAGAGAGCTAAATGACCGTGAAATTGAAAATCACTACAAAATGAATCCTGAAAATGTTGAAACTTGGCATGGTATCATCATATCACCCGCATAGCATGCGCGAAAGAGTAGAGAGGGTACTAATGTGCATCCCACCAATCAGGAAGAATCACACGGATCGTGTGTTTCTTTCTAGCTCTTGCGAGTCATTGGATCAAGGGTGTGTTTCTTCCTAGCTCATGTGAGTCGTTGGATTGAAACTACCACAATCACTTTGTGAGCCAGACGACCCTATATATAGCCCACCTCTCGCCTTCCCTGCATAAGTCTTTCAGTTCATCGACTACATACATCTACCAATTCATCGACTGCATACATCTACCAGTTCATCGAGTGAATACAAATCATTCGGATTCGCCATCATACGTCAAACCGTGCATTTGATATGCATATATATGCATCATGAGCCACGGTTGGGTTGTATGATGGCGATACTGATTGGTTTGTTCTAGATCCGACATAAAAGGTTTGATACAATTTCTGTTTTGTGACATAAGAGCTATCTCTCCTCCTACCTATTTTAGTTACACAACTACCTATTTGTGCCAAATTTTCACTTTTGCTGTTTCTCTTGCATCATAAGCATCCATTTTAACTGGACTTACAAGTAATGCAATTTAACCAAACTATCTTGTGATCTTCACCAAGAGAGAGGCAGTATGAGCGGTTTATATGCCGTGAGTGCATAGACAATGACGAAGAGTTGCAATGCTCACCTACATGTTGATTAGCTTCAAGCCTTGCGGAATAGCATAGATTGCACTGAGCAATGTGCCGTGCAGTCTACACTATTCCGAATGGCTTGAAGCAAATTAACCAGCATTGCACCTCTTTTTTATTTTTAATAACTTATTTAAACTCCGGACTTCTTTTGTGTTCAGTATGCAGCATTTAAAGCGACGTCATCAATTTCCAACATGTTCTGACATCATTTGTTGTTTTTCGGTCATTTACCTAATTGTTTAGAGAGCTAAATGACCGTGAAATTGAAAATCACTACAAAATGAATCCTGAAAATGTTGAAACTTGGCATGGTATCATCATATCACCCGCATAGCATGCGCGAAAGAGTAGAGAGGGTACTAATGTGCATCCCACCAATCAGGAAGAATCACACGGATCGTGTGTTTCTTTCTAGCTCTTGCGAGTCGTTGGATCAAGGGTGTGTTTCTTCCTAGCTCATGTGAGTCGTTGGATCGAAACTACCACAATCACTTTGTGAGCCAGATGACCCTATATATAGCCCACCTCTCGCCTTCCCTGCATAAGTCTTTCAGTTCATCAACTACATACATCTACCAGTTCATCGACTGCATACATCTACCAGTTCATCGACTGAATACAAATCATTCGGATTCGCCATCATACGTCCAACCATGCATTTGATATGCATATATATGCATCACGAGCCACGGTTGGGCTGTATGATGGCGATACCGATTGGTTTGTTCTAGATCCGACATAAAAGGTTTGATACAACTTCTTTTTTGTGACATAAGAGCTATCTCTCCTCCTACCTATTTTAGTTACACAACTACCTATTTGTGCCAAATTTTCACTTTTGCTGTTGCTCTTGCATCCTAAGCGAAATTTTGAAACTTGGCATGGTATGCAGCATTCAATTTCCAGAAGAAAATAAATAGAAGAAGATAAATAATGCAGAAAATAAAAAAACTTTGGGGTGGCAGCGCAAGGCCTTTAGTACCGGTTTAATATAATGATAAAACACACTAATATTAAACATAAGAAAAAAGAATCACTGAAAAATCGATTTTCAAAGTTAAGTTATTCACAAAATAAATAAAGGAAAAAAATAAGAAAAAAAGCCCACTTACTGGGCCACAGCGGCCTGCATACGACTAGAAACCCAAATTCAAGTTGGGCCAGGATGCAGGCCCGCTAGCCCAGTAGGCCCAACAGGGCATCGTAGAAGAGGTAGGCCCAGAAGGCCTGCTTAAGAGAGGAGCTCGAGACAGCAGCGACGGCGGGGCTTATAAGCAGGTGCGAGTGCCCCTCGGCTAGCGAGGTGGGACTAAACTTTTGTGCCCCTCGCCTGGCAGCGCACACCCTTTAGTACCGGGTCGTGGCACCAATCGGTACTAAAGAGGGGGCCTTTAGTACCGGTTGGAGCCACCAACCGGTACTAAAGGCCTGCTCTTCTTGCCTCTTTGCCTGGCCAAAGTAGGCCTTTAGTACCGGTTGGTAGCTCCAATCGGTACTAAAGGCTCACCCTATATATACAACACTTGCGAAATTTCAGTTACATCTCCCCACTTCTTTTGTCAACCTCTCGCGCGCCGCTCCCGTTGTCGCCACCCGCCGCCCCGAACGCCGCGCGCCGCCGTCCGTCTTCGTCCCGCGCGGCGGTCCCGTCGTCGTCCCGTGCCGCCGTCCGTACGTATCTCGCTCTCTCCTCGCGCGTACCCGGCCGCCGCGCCGCGCGCCGTCCGCCCCGAACGTACGCCGCGCGCCGCCGTCCGTCCCCGCCGCCGCCCCGAACGCCGGCGCCGGCGCCCCGAATGCCGGCGCCCCCGCTCGTACATACGGGGCGGCGGCGTACGGGGCCGCACACACACATATATACCACACACGCATACACACACACATACACACATACGTACACACATATACGTATACACACACATACACACACACACACACATTTTTTTACTTATTTTCTGTTTTTTTAGAAAAGTTAATTAGATGATCGAATGTTAGATTAATGTCGAATGTTAGATGAATTAGCTACCTAGATAGAAAAATTGTCGAACTAGAGATTAGAACTAGTTGAATAATTAATATAACTAGTTTATTTTTAGTAAGAAAATTTAGGTATATGAGATTTGAACTAGTTCAATAATTAATATAACTAGTTTTTTTAGTAAGAAAATTTAGGTATATGAGATTAGAACTAGTTGAATAATTAATATAACTAGTTTATTTTTAGTAAGAAAATTTAGGTATATGAGATTTGAACTAGTTGAATAATTAATATAACTAGTTTATTTTTAGTAAGAAAATTTAGGTATCTGAGATTTGATGATCTAATTAAAATATTATTTGTTAATGAGTTTTTCTGTTTATTTAATTTTTTATATATTTTGAGTTTATATAAATGTTAGATTAATGTCGAATGTTAGATGAATTAGATAGAAAATTTAAATATATAGTAATGTCAATTGAATATATAGTTAGATATATTAATGTCAAATGTTAGATGAATATATATTTGGCTAGATATAGGTGTTTAATGTTTCACGTATATGAACATAGGAAATGTCATCTGACGCCGAAAAAGATTTCATTATGTGCGAACACTGTGAAGACCAGCGCGGCCTGTGCGACCGAAATTTCCTTCTTGATGGTAGGTGCTTCAGCATCAAGCTGGATGAGACATTCGAAGTTGATACAGTAAGTCACTTTGTCAATTATTATTTGAATGCAAGACTTATGCTTCATTTGCTTCAACTTATAATTTTAAATTTTCACTATTCTACTAGCGCATCCCCTGCCATGCAAGAATTTTTGTCTTGGATAAGATAGGTTTTAGTGCTATAGATGATATGGAGGTAAAGAGAGTTTACTTGAAGACGGAGCATGGGTATACTTTCAACGTCAAATTATATAATGGAGACACATACACCCATTTTGAATGCAAAACTTGGCAAGCACTATGCAAGGCTTATGCATTTGAGCCTGATATGGTTATCACCTTTGATATTCGTCCGAAAGATGATATTGAAGGTAATATAGACATCTGGGTCGATGTGAAAACGCCTCCAGTTCTACCATTTGGTGAGTATTTCTCAACCATGCATGCATATGTTTATGTCTTTGATACTTCTCTGCAAAATTGTTAACGATCGCAGAGAAGTACTAGGGGGCAGCAAGGAGAAGCGCAACCCAAGATTAGGAGACAGATTCATCTGCATGCTCCAGTATGATGAATCAGGAGAGCTATACATGTTCTATGCTATTCTACCCGAGAGGGACTAGCAGGATCAGTAGCTACTAGTTCATGCTCTTAATTAGTACTTGTCTCATGTCCGTGTCCTGAACTTCGATGTTGGTGATGATTATGTTGAACTTGATGATATCTTTGCTTCTGTTACAAAGCGAATGTTTCCTCTTTAAGCTAGCCAGCGTTGATGATGATTAGATAGCTAGCGGTAATGACTATGATGATTAAATAGTGGTAATTAGACGACTATGATGATTTTTAGCTAGCTAGAGTTTATTTATTTATTAATATGCGATGATGATGACGACGACGACTACAACTCATTATAACGTAAAACAATCCTAAATTAAATTGATAACACAAATTTAATTGAAAAATACAAAATAAAACAAAAACCCACAACCATTTAGTACCGGTTGGTGTTACCAACCAGTACTAAAGGGCTCCCGGCCCCGGAGCTGGCTCGTGCCACGTGGTTCCCCTTTAGCACCGGTTCGTGCTGAACCGGTACTAAGGGGGGTGGGGGGCTTTAGTGCCGAAACTTTAGTGCCGGTTCCTAAACCGGCACTAAAGGGCCTTACGAACCGGTGCTATTGCCCGGTTCTGCACTAGTGTCCTAAGACTCTCCCGCAGATCAAGAAGCGGCTAAGGTGCTCTGATCCTGAGATAACGCCTCGTGCACGGCCCGCGGAGATCGCCATGGCAGTTAGTTATATGGACTCTCTCACCTTTCCTCCATTACATTGTGTGTGCGTCCATTGATGATTACAATGCTAACGTGGAGTGGTGTGTTGCTGGCTATTTTTGAGAAAGAGAGATTGAAGACGAAGGCGCTTGTGGAGGAGGCAAAAAGCGAGGCACAAAGGGAGGCGGCGGAGAGGGAGAGGGCGATGGAGGAGAGGATGGCTAAGTTGTTGGAGGAGGAGAGGAACCGGAATGACAGTGCTAACCGAGCACTATACGAGCTCATCGTGGTACGTTTCTCGTGCATATTAGCCCGATCATGCACGTACTGTTCGCATTACTATCTAATATGACTGACTCGTGAGAACCAAATGTGCAGACCATGTGCGAGGAAAACGGTCAGGCCCCTCCGCCGATGCCCCAGATTGCTCCGGCGACGATGGTGAGTTTGATTTGAATGGTACTTGCTTACTACTATTCACATTTCAGTTTGCGAACTTGCTAATGAGACATTATTGGAAATGATCTTTGGTGCAGCATGGCTCCTAACAAGCATCGACCACTCCTTCTGCCAATGCCGGAACCCCGACCGGTCGTTCACCTCCATCTGGCACTGGCGCAGCCCCGACCATTCCAACACCTCCGTGATAACGGTATTTTTCTTCTTATTTAGTGTGTTTAGTCCATTTGTGACATAATTTAGCCTATTTAGTCCACATATGACATAATAAGATGAAGAAAATCAAGGAAGAGGAAGGAAAGAAGGGGGAGAAGAAGAAGACTAGAAGAAGAAGAAGATGTCTTCTCCTTCTCCTTCTTCTTCTTCTAGTTTTCTTCTTCTTATTCTTCTTCTCCAAAATAAAGTTAGCACTAAGTTATATCGAAAATGGCATAATATGCTTAGTTAGGTCAAAAATGGAATAATTAGCTAGGTAAGATCAAAATGGCATTTTTCTTCTTATTTAGCCTATTTAGTCCATTTATGACATAATTTAGCCTATTTAGTCCAAAAAATGACATAATAAGATGAAGAAAATCAAGGAAGAGGAAGAAAAGAAGGAATGGGAAGAAAAGAAGAAGAAGAAAAAGAAGGAGAAGAAAAGAAGAAGAAACTTTTCTTCCTCTTCTTTTCTTCTCCTTCTTTTTCTTTTTCTTCTTCTTCTTCTTCTTCTAGTTTTCTTCTTCTTCTTCTCCAAAATGAAGCAAGCTCTAAGTTATATCTCATTATATGCTTAGTTAGGTCAAAAATGGCATAATTAGCTAGGTAAGCTCAAAAATGGCATTTTTCTTCTTATTTAGCCTATTTAATCCATTTATGACATAATTTAGCCTATTTAGTCTACAAATGACATAATACGACGAAGAAAATCCAGGAAGAGGGAGAAAAGAAGGAATAGGAAGAAAAGAAGAAGAAGAAGAAGAAGAAGAAGAAGAAGAAGAAGAAGAAGAAGAAGAAGAAGAAGAAGAAGAAGAAGAAGAAGAAGAAGAAGAAGAAGAAGAAGAAGAAGAAGAAGAAGAAGAAGAAGAAGAAAAGAAGAAGTTCTTATTCTTCTTCTTCTTCTTCTCCAAAATGAAGTTAGCTCTAAGTTGTATCAAAAATGGCACAATTAGCTAGGTTAGCTCCATTTTACATAAGTATGCTTACTTCTTCTTCTTATTTTTCTTCTTCTGATTCTGATTCTAGTCTTCGTCTTCTAACTTTCTTGTTTCCCATTTTGCAGATTTAATTCACTATATGGAAGCTTGCATGGATGGAGTGCTTGTTTCCCTTTTCTTTTTTTCCTTTGTATAGATGAAAAACATGGAACTTGTTATATGGATGCATGGAACAATGTGTTGGATGAACATTGTGATGTTACTGTAATATGTATGGATGGAACTCTGTTCCTCATTATGTATGTATGTTGTCATGGATGGAGCTATGTGTTGGATACATCATATGTCTGCGATGCATGTGAAAAAATATGTATATATATATCTGTGTGTGAATTCCTGTGAAATTAAATGGATTCAAATAAAAATAGGGGATATGTAGCCCGTTTGCCATCTGCTAGCAGACGGCAAAGAGCTTCGCTATCTGCTAGCAGACGGCAAAGAGGATACATGGCAGTCACCTATGCAAACTGGGAACACTGGCTGCCTATTTGGTCACTTTGCAGTCCGCTGGCAGACGACAAAGTAGCCAGCTATGCCGTCTGCCGGCAAATGGCAAAGATTCAAACTTCTTTGCCATCTGCTGGTGGACGGCATATCTGGACACGTGGCAGCTTCCCAGTGCTGCCTAGCTGGGCTCTTTGTCGTCTGTCAGCGGACGGCAAAGAGCTTTGACTCTTTGTCGTCCGCTGGCAGACGGCAAAGAGCGCTGTTAACCCCCTAACGGCCCTCACGCCACCGCACTGCCGTCCGTTGTCTTTGTCGTCTGCTGGCCTCGGATGGCGGATGGCGTAATCCTTTGCCATCCATTTCTAATAAGCGGACGACAAAGAAGGCCTTTACTTACACGTGTTCATCCGGACAGTTTGACGTCCGCTAGCGGACGACAAAGAAGTTTGCCGTCCGTGATCTATGCCATTGCCGTCCGCTATGGCGGACTGCAAAGAAGCTGATTCCAGTAGTTTTTTCATGCCATCGTTTATCCTTTTCTTTAAACAACTTGGCATTCTCAAAGGCTTGGGTTCTCCATTCATCAACTGAGCGTATGTCAAATAACCTCTTCTCACCGGAAAGTTTGAAATCATAATTGAGCTCTTTAATAGCCCAATATGCCTTATGTTCTAGTTCAAGAGGTAAGTGACAAGCCTTTCCATAAACCATTTTATAAGGAGACATACCCATAGGATTCTTATAAGGAGTTCTATAAGCCCATAATGCATCATCAAGTTTCTTAGACCAATTCTTTCTAGATCTATTAACAGTCTTCTGCAAAATTAATTTAATCTCTTATTGCTCAATTCTACTTGACCACTAGACTGAGGATGATATGGAGATGCAATTCTATGGTTAACATCATACTTAGCAAGCATTTTACAGAAAACACCATGAATAAAATGTGAACCACCATCAGTCATTAAATATCTAGGGACTCCAAACCTCGGAAAATTAACTTCTTTAAGCATCTTAATAGAAGTTTTATGATCAGCACTGCTAGTTGGAATAGCTTCTACCCACTTAGGAACATAATCAATAGCAACTAAAATATGTGTATACCCATTAGAGAAGGAAAAGGTCCCATATAATCAAAGCCGCAAACATCAAGTGGTTCAATAACAAATGAATAATTCATAGGCATTTCCTGACGTCTACTAATATTACCAATTCTTTGGCATTCATCACAAGCCAAGACAAAGTTACGAGCATCCTTGAAGAGAGTGGGCCAATAAAAACCAGATTGCAACACCTGGTGTGCAGTTCTATCTCCAGCATGGTGTCCTCCATAAGACTCAGAGTGGCACTTGCGTAGGATCTGTCCCTGTTCATGCTCAGATACACAACGTCTAATAACACCATCTACTCCTTTATAAAGGTGTGGGTCATCCCAAAAGTAATGTCTTAAATCATAGAAGTGAAACTAGGTGGTATAAATTTAGCAACAATGTAATTAGCATAATCAGCATACCATGGAGTATTACGAGAAGCATTTATGACAGCTAATTTTTCATCAAGAAAGCTATCATCAATAGGTGGTGGGTCATCAAGAACATTTTCTAACCTAGACAAGTTTTCAACAAGGGGGTTCTCAGCTCCCTTTCTATCAATAATATGCAAATCAAATTCTTGTAGCAAGAGAACCCATCTAATAAGTCTAGGTTTAGCATCTTTCTTTTCCATAAGATATTTAATAGCAGCATGATCAGTGTGAACAGTTACTTTGGAATCAACAATATAAGATCTGAACTTATCACTAGCAAAAACAACTGCTAAGGATTCATTTTCAGTAGTAGCATAATTTCTCTGGGCACTGTCTAGAGTTTTACTAGAATAATGAATAACATTTAATTTCTTATGAACTCTTTGTCCTAGAACAGCACCAACAGCATAATCAGTAGCATCGCACATAATTTCAAAGGGTAAATTCCAATCGGGTGGCTGAAAAATAGGTGCAGAAATCAAGGCTTTCTTGATTACTTCAAATGATTCTACACAATCATCATCAAAAACAAAAGAAACATCTTTTTGCAAGAGATTAGTGAGAGGCCTAGAAATTTTAGATAAGTCTTTAATAAACCTCCTATAGAAACAAGCCTGACTGAGGAAACTTCTTATACCTTTGATATCTTTGGGACACGACATCTTTTCAATAACATCTACTTTAGCTTTATCAACTTCAATGCATCTTTCAAAAATTTATGCCCCAAGACAATACCTTCATTAACCATCAAGTGGCACTTTTCCCAATTCAAGACAAGATGAGTTTCTTCACATCTCTGCAAAACTCGATCAAGGTAGCTTAAGCAATCATCAAAGGAAGTTCCATAAACAGAGAAATCATCCATAAAAACCTCAACAATCTTATCACAAAAGTCAGAGAATATAGCAGTCATACATCTTTGAAAGGTAGTAGGTGCATTGCATAAACCAAAAGGCATACATCTGTAAGAAAAAGTACCGAAAGGGCAAGTAAAAGTGGTCTTTTCTTGGTCCTCTTTTGACACAGGTATTTGAGAGAAACCAATACAACCATCTAGAAAGCAAAAATGTGCATGTTTGGATAATCTTTCTAACATTTGATCAATAAAAGGTAGAGGGTAATGATCTTTCTTAGTAGCTTTGCAAAAATCAATTACCATTCTATGACCTGTAACAATTCTTTGTGGAATCAATTCATTCTTATCATTAGGAACAACGGTAATACCTCCCTTATTAGGGACACAACGAATGAGACTTACCAAATTCATCAACTTCATACCTCTCAAAACTAATTCATTAATAAGGTTGATCAAGTCTTATTAACAACCACCTTCGATTAGCATGAAACCGAAGAACTTTCGTAAAACACTAAGTTACCTCAACAGGGATATGAATGTCCCCAACAATAAGCATTTCATATTTCTTTTTGACAGTAGGTAGAGGTAGTTGAAAACTTCCAATAGTGATTGTCGGAGATTTTTCGATAACATTAATACCATTCACTTGGATTTGTTTCTTTGGAAAGTGCATCATATGCTCATTACCATTGATATGAAAAGTGACCTTGCCTTTATTGCAATCAATAAAAGACCCTACAGTATACAAAAAGGGTCTACCAAGGATAATCGACATGTTGTCGTCCTCGGGCATCTCAAGTATAACAAAGTTAGTTAAGATAGTAACATTAGCAACAACAACAGGCACATCCTCACAAATACCGATAGGTATGCCAGTTCATTTGTCAGCCATTTGCAAAGATATTTCAGTAGGTGTGAATTTATTCAAATCAAGTATTTTTATATAAACAGAAAGGCATAAAACTAACACCAGCTCCTAAATCACATAAAGAAGTTTTCACATAATTCCTTTTGATGGAGCAAGGTATAGTTGGTATTCCCGGATCTCCAAGTTTTTGAGGTACTCCATCCTTAAACGTGTAATTAGCAAGCATGGTGGAGATTTCAGCTTTCGGTATTTTTCTCTTATTGGTGATGATGTCTTTCATGTACTTTGCATAAGGATGCATTTTTTGGATATTAGTCAATGGTGTACGCAAAAATACTGGCCTAATCATTTCAGCAAAGCCCTCAAATACTTCATCATATTTCTTTTTAGTTGACTTAGGTGGAAAGGGCATCGGTTTTTGAACCCATGGTTCTCTTTCCTTACCATGTTTTCTAGCAACAAAGTCTCTTTTATCATATCTCTTACTCTTGGGTTGTGGGTTATCAAGATCAATAGTTGGTTCCCTTTCAACATCATTGTCTGGGTCTTTATTATTTGTTTGAGTATCTTCATGAACCTCATCATTATCTTTTTCATTATCATAAGGTGAGTGTTCATTACCAGATTTATTTTCCGCATCAGAAATAGAAACCTCATTAGTAGCATTAGGAGGTTTTTCTATTTCAGGTTCACTAGAAGCATGCAAAGTCCTATTATTTTTTTCTTCTTATTTTTCTTTTTGGAAGGACTAGGTGCATCAGTGTTAATTCTTTGAGAGTCTTGTTCAACTCTTTTAGGGTGTCCCTCAGGATAGAGTGGTTCCTGAGTCATTTTACCTCCCCTATTTGCTACTCTAACATCAAAGTCATGTATGTTATTGTTCATTTCATCAAGCAATTCTCTTTGAGATCTAGCAACTTCTTCTAGTTGAGTTTGAACCATAGAGGCATTCTTTCCTACACCTCTAACATCATTGGTGATTCTAAATAACAAGTCAGGTGTCGGTGTCAAAACCGGCGGATCTCGGGTAGGGGGTCCCGAACTGTGTGTCTAGGCCGGATGGTAACAGGAGGCAGGGAACACGATGTTTTACCCAAGTTCGGGCCCTCTCGATGGAGGTAAAACCCTACATCCTGCTTGATTAATATTGATGATATGGGTAGTACAAGAGTAGATCTACCACGGGATCAAGGAGGCTAAACCCTAGAAGCTAGCCTATGGTATGATTGTTGTCTATGGAGTAGATGAAGTTGTCCTACGGACTAAAACCCTCCGGTTTATATAGACACTGGATAGGGTTAGGGTTACATAGAGTCGGTTACAATGGTAGGAGATCTTGAATATCCGCATCGCCAAGCTTGCCTTCCACGCCAAGGAAAGTCCCATCCGGACACGGGACGAAGTCTTCAATCTTGTATCTTCATAGACCAGGAGTCCGGCTGAAGGTATAGTCCGGCTACCCGAAAACCCCCTAATCCAGGACTCCCTCATCAGGGGACGGAAAAGAGCTTTGACTCTTTGCCATCCGCTCGCAGACGACAAAGAGCGCCGTTACCCCCCTAACGGCCCTCATGCCACTGCACTGCCATCCACTGTCTTTGCCATCTGCTGGCCTCGGATGGCGGACGGCGTAATCCTTTGCCATCCATTTCTAATAAGCAGGCCACAAAGAAGGCCTTTGCTGGCACGTGTTCATTCGGACAGTTTGACATCTGCTAGTGGACGACAAAGAAGTTTGCCGTCCGTGATCTATGCCTTTGCCGTCCGCCATGGCGGATGGCAAAGAAGCTGATTCCAGTAGTGTTTTCATGCCATCTTTTATCCTTTTCTTTAAACAACTTGGCATTCTCAAAGGCTTGGGTTCTCCATTCATCAACTGAGCTTATGTCAAATAACCTCTTCTCACCGACAAGTTTGAAATCATAATTGAGCTCTTTAATAGCCCAATATGCCTTATGTTCTAGTTCAAGAGGTAAGTGACAAGCCTTTCCATAAACCATTTTATAAGGAGACATACCCATATGATTCTTGTAAGGAGTTCTATAAGCCCATAATGCATCATCAAGTTTCTTAGACCAATTCTTTCTAGATCTATTAATAGTCTTTTGCAAAATTAATTTAATCTCTTATTGCTCAATTCGACTTGACCACTAGACTGGGGATGATATGGAGAAGCAATTCTACGGTTAACATCATACTTAGCAAGCATTTTGCAGAAAACACCACGAATAAAATGTGAACCACCATCAGTCATTAAATATCTAGAGACTCCAAACCTCGGAAAAATAACTTCTTTAAGCATCTTATTAGAAGTTTTATGGTCAGCACTACTAGTTGGAATAGCTTCTACCCACTTAGGAATGTAATCAATAGCAACTAAAATATGTGTATACCCATTAGAGAAGGAAAAGGTCCCATATAATCAAAGCCGCAAACATCAAGCGGTTCAATAACAAGTGAATAATTCATAGGCATTTCCTGATGTCTACTAATATTACCAATTCTTTGGCATTCATCACAAGCCAAGACAAAGTTACGAGCATCCTTGAAGAGAGTGGGCCAATAAAAACCAGATTGCAATACCTGGTGTGCAGTTCTATCTCCAGCATGGTGTCCTCCATAAGACTCAGAGTGGCACTTGTGTAGGATCTGTCCCTGTTCATGCTGACATACACAACGTCTAATAACACCATCTACTCCTTTATAAAGGTGTGGGTCATCCCAAAAGTAATGTCTTAAATCATAGAAGTGAAACTAGGTGGTATAAATTTAGCAACAATGTAACTAGCGTAATCAGCATACCATGGAGTATTACAAGAAGCATTTATGACAGCTAATTGTTCATCAAGAAAGCTATCATCAATAGGTAGTGGGTCATCAAGAACATTTTCTAACCTAGACAAGTTGTCAGCAAGGGGTTCTCAACTCCATTTCTATCAATAATATGCAAATCAAATTCTTGTAGCAAGAGAACCCATCTAATAAGTCTAGGTTTAGCATCTTTCTTTTCCATAAGATATTTAATAGCAGGATGATCAGTGTGAATAGTTACTTTGGAATCAACAATATAAGATCTGAACTTATCACAAGCAAAAACAACTGCTAAGGATTCATTTTCAATAGTAGCATAATTTCTCTGGGCACTGTCTAGAGTTTTGCTAGAATAATGAATAACATTTAATTTCTGATCAACTGTTTGTCCTAGAACAGCACCAACAGCATAATCAGTAGCATCGCACATAATTTCAACGGGTAATTCCAATCGGGTGTCTGAACAATAGGTGCAGAAATCAAGGCTTTCTTGATTACTTAAAATGATTCTACACAATCATCATTAAAAACAAAAGGAACATCTTTTTGCAAGAGATTAGTGAGAGGCCTAGAAATTTTAGAGAAGTATTTAATAAACCTCCTATAGAAACCAGCATGACCAAGGAAACTTCTTATATGTTTGATATCTTTGGGACATGACATCTTTTCAATAGCATCTACTTTAGCTTTATCAACTTCAATGCCTCTTTCAAAAATTTATGCCCCAAGACCCTCATTAACCATAAAGTGGCACTTTTCCCAATTCAAGACAAGATTAGTTTCTTCACATCTCTGCAAAACTTGATCAAGGTAGCTTAAGCAATCATCAAAGGAAGTTCCATAAACAGAGAAATCATCCATGAAAACCTCAACAATCTTATCACAAAAGTCAGAGAATATAGCAGTCATACATCTTTGAAAGGTAGTAGGTGCATTGCATAAACCAAAAGGCATACATCTATAAGCAAAAGTACCGAAAGGGCAAGTAAAAGTGGTCTTTTCTTGGTCCTCTTTTGACACAGGTATTTGAGAGAAACCAATACAACCATCTAGAAAGCAAAAATGTGCATGTTTGGATAATCTTTCTAACATTTGATCAATAAAAGGTAGAGGTTAATGATCTTTCTTAGTAGCTTTGCAAAAATCAATTACCATTCTATAACCTGTAATAATTCTTTGTGGAATCAATTCATTCTTATCATTAGGAACAATGGTAATACCTCCCTTATTAGGGACACAATGAATGAGACTTACCAAATTCATCAACTTCATACCTCTCAAAAATGATTCATTAATAAGGTTGATCAAGTCTTATTAACAACCACCTTCGATTAGCATGAAACCGAAGAACTTTCGTAAAACACTAAGTTACCTCAATGGGGATATGAATGTCCCCAACAATAAGCATTTCATATTTCTTTTTGACAGTAGGAAGAGGTAGTTGAAAACTTCCAATAGTGAATGTCAGAGATTTTTCGATAACATTAATACCATTCACTTGGATTTGTTTCTTTGGTAAGTGCATCATATGCTCATTACCATTGATATGAAAAGTGACCTTGCCTTTATTGCAATCAAGGATAATCGACATGTTATCGTCCTCGGGCATCTCAAGTATAACAAAGTCAGTTAAGATAGTAACATTAGCAACAACAACATGCACATCCTCACAAATACCGATGGGTATGGCAGTTCATTTGTCAGCCATTTGCAAAGATATTTCAGTAGGTGTGAATTTATTCAAATCAAGTCTTTTTATATAAACAGAAAGGCATAAAACTAACACTAGCTCCTAAATCACATAAAGAAGTTTTCACATAATTCCTTTTGATGGAGCAAGGTATAGTTGGTATTCCCGGATCTCCAAGTTTTTTAGGTACTCCATCCTTAAAAGTCTAATTAGCGAGAATGGTGGAGATTTCAGCTTCCGGTATTTTTCTCTTATTGGTGATGATGACTTTCATGTACTTTGCATAAGGATGCATTTTTAGGATATTAGTCAAGCGTGTACGCAAAAATACTGGCCTAATCATTTCAGCAAAGCGCTCAAATTCTTCATCATCTTTCTTTTTAGTTGACTTAGGTGGAAAGGGCATCGTTTTTTGAACCCATGGTTTTCTTTCCTTACCATGTTTTCTAGCAGCAAAGTACCTTTTATCATATCTCTTATTCTTGGGTTGTGGGTTATCAAGATCAATAGTTGGTTCTATTTCAACATCATTGTCTGGTTCTTTATTATTTGTTTGAGTATCTTCATGAACCTCATCATTATCTTTGTCATTATCATAAGGTGAGTGTTCATTACCAGATTGATTTTCCGCATCAGAAATAAAAACCTCATTGGTAGCATTAGGAGGTTTTTCTATTTCAGGTTCACTAGAAGCATGCAAAGTCCTATTATTTTTTCTTCTTCTTTTTATTTTTGGTAGGACTAGGTGCATCAGTGTTAATTCTTTGAGAGTCTTGTTCAACTCTTTTAGGGTGTCCCTCAGGATAGAGTGGCTCCTGAGTCATTTTACCCCCCCCCCCCCTAGTTGCTACTCTAACATCAAAGTCATGTATGTTATTGCTCATTTCATCAAGCAATTCTCTTTGAGATCTAGCAACTTCTTCTAGTTGAGTTTGAACCATAGAGGCATGCTTTCCTACACCTCTAACATCATTGGTGATTCTAAATAACAAGTCACTCAAGCGAGCAATCATATCAGAATTGTATTTCAATTGTTTCATAACATTTGCATTGAAGTGGTCTTGTTTTCTAATGTAGTTATCAAACTCATAAAGGCATTGACTAGGATGCATATTATAAGGATTATCATTGTCATTGAATTTCATTAAAGAATTTACCTCTACCACCTTAGGTGGTGGTGGTGTTTCAAGCCCATGTATTTCTTCAATAGGAGGTAAATTTTTGACATCCTCAGCTTTAATACATTTTTCTTTCATAGATTTCTTTGCCACTTGCATATCTTCAGGACTAAGATATAAGATACCCCTATTCTTCGGAGTAGGTTTAAGTGGTGGTTCAGGAAGAGTTGCTACCTCTTGAGCACTGCGTTGGTTTTCCCCGAAGAGGAAGGGATGATGCGGCAAAGTAGCACAAGTATTTCCCTCAGTTTTTGAGAACCAAGGTATCAATCCAGTAGGAGGCTACGCGCGAGTCCCTCATACCTGCACAAAACAAATAAATCCTCGCAACCAACGCAAATAGGGGTTGTCAATCCCTATAAGGCCACTTATGAGAGTGAGATCTGATAGATATGATAAGATCATATATTCGGTATTTTTATGATAAAAGATGCAAAGTAAAATAAAGGCAAAGTAAATAGCAAAGGAAATAAGTAAGTAGTAGGAGATCAATACGATAAAGATAGACCCGGGGGCCATAGGTTTCACTAGTGGTTCCTCTCGAGAGCATAAGTATTCAATGGTGGGTGAACAAATTACTGTTGAGCAATTGACAGAATCAAGCATAGTTATGAGAATATCAGGTATTATCATGTATATAGGCATCACGTCCGAGACAAGTAGACAGACTCCTGCCTACATCTACTACTATTACTCCACTCATCGACCGCTATCCAGCATGCATCTACAGTATTAAGTTAAAAACAGAGTAACGCCTTAAGCAAGATGACATGATGTAGAGGGATAGACTCATGCAATATGAAGAAAACCCCATCTTGTTATCCTCGATGGCAAAAATACAATACGTGCCTTGCTGCCCCTACTGTCACTGGGAAAGGACACCGCAAGATTGAACCCAAAGCTAAGCACTTCTCCCATTGCAAGAAAGATCAATCTAGTAGGTCAAACCAAACTGATAATTCGAAGAGACTTGCAAAGATAACCAATCATACATAAACGAATTCAGAGAACATTCAAATGTTATTCATAGATAGACTTGATCATAAACCCACAATTCATCGGTCTCAACAAACACACCGCAAAAAGAAGATTACATCGAATAGTTCTCCACAAGAGAGGGGGAGAACATTGTATTGAGATCCAAAAAAGAGAGAAGAAGCCATCTATCTACTAACTATGGACCCGTAGGTCTGAGGTAAACTACCCACACTTCATCGGAGAGGCTATGGTGTTGATGTAGAAGCCCTCCGTGATCGATGCCCCCTCCGGTGAAGCTTCGGAACAGGCCCCAAGATGGGATCTCGTGGATACAGAAATTTACAGCGGTGGAATTAGGGTTATGGCTCCGTATCTAATTGTTTGGGGGTACGTAGGTATATACAGGAGGAAGGAGCATGTCGGTGGAGCAACAGGGGGCCCACGAGGGTGGAGGGCGCGCCTGGGGTAGGCAGGCGCGCCCCCCTACCTCGTGGCCTCCTCTTTTCTTTCTTGATGTAGGGTCCAAGTCTCCCGGGTCTTGTTCGTTGAGAAAATCACGTCCCGAAGGTTTCATTCCGTTTGGACTCCGTTTGATATTCCTTTTCTTCGAAACCCTAAAACAGGCAAAAAACAGCAATTCTGGGCTGGGCCTCCAGTTAATAGGTTAGTCCCAAAAATAATATAAAAGTGGATAATAAAGCCCAATAATGTCCAGAACAGTAGATAATATAGCATGGAGCAATCAAAAATAATATATATGTTGGAGACGTATCAAGCATCCCCGAGCTTAATTCCTGCTCGTCCTCGAGTAGGTAAATGATAAAAACAGAATTTTTGATGCAGAGCTACTTGGGATAATTTTTAATGTAATTCTTCTTAATTGTGGTATGAATATTCGGATCCAAAAGATTCAAGACAAAAGTTCATATTGACATAAAAATAATAATACTTCAAGCATACTAACTAAGAAATTATGTTTTCTCAAAATAACATGGCCAAAGAAAGTTCATCCCTACAAAATCATATAGTTTAGTCGTGTTTTATTTTCGTCACACAAGAATGCTCTCATCATGCACAACCCCGATGACAAGCCAAGCAATTGTTTCATACTTTAGTAATCTCAAACCTATAAACTTTCACGCAATATATGAGCGCGAGCCATGGACATAGCACTATGGGTGGAATAGAATATAATGAGGGGGTTATGTGGAGAAGACAAAAAGGAGAAAGTCTCACATCAATGAGGCTAATCAATGGTCTATGGAGATGCCCATCGATTGATGCTAATGAAAGGAGTAGGGATTGCCATGCAATGGATGCACTAGAGCTATAAATGTATGAAAGCTCAACAAAAGAAACTAGTGGGTGTGCATCCAAATTGCTTGCTCATGAAGACCTAGGGCACTTGAGGAGGCCCATTGTTGGAATATACAAGCCAAGTTCTATAATGAAAAATTCCCACTAGTATATGAAAGTGACAAAACAAGAGACTCTCTATCATGAAGATTACGGTGCTACTTTGAAGCACAAGTGTGGCAAAGGATAGTAACATTGTCCCTTCTCTCTTTTTCTCTCATTTTTTATGGCCTTTCTCTTTTTTTATGGCCTTTCTCTTTTTTTGGGCCTTCTCTTTTTTATGGCCTTTCTCTTTTTTATATTCCTCACTTGGAACAATGCTCTAGAAAATGATGATCATCACACTTCTATTTATTTACAACTTAATGATTACAACTCGATACTAGAACAAAGATGACTCCATATGAATGCCTCCGGCGGTGTACCGGGATATGCAATGGACCAAGAGTGACATGTATGAAAGAATTATGAACGGTGGCTTTTCCACAAATACTATGTCATCTACATGATCATGCTAAGCAATATGACAATAATGAATGTGTCATGATGAATGGAATGATGGAAACTTGCATGGCAATATATCTCGGAATGGCTATGGAAATGCCATAATAGGTAGCTATGGTGGCTTTTTTGAGGAAGATATAAGGAGGTTTATGTGTGAAAGAGCATATCCTATCACGGGGTTTGGATGCACCGGCGAAGTTTGCGCCAACTCTCAATGTGAGAAAGGGCAATGCACAGTACCAAAGAGGCTAGCAATGATGGAAGGGTGAGAGTGTGTATAATACATGGACTCCACATTAGTCATAAAGAACTCACATACTTATTGCAAAAATCTACAAGTCATCAAAAACCTCGGTACTACGCGCATGCTCCTAGGGGGATAGATTGGTAGGAAAAGACCATCGCTCGTCCCCGACCGCCACTCATAAGGAGGACAATCAAATAACACCTCATGTTTCAAATTTGTTACATAACGTTTACCATACGTGCATGCTATGGTACTTGCAAACTTCAACACAAGAATTTCTCAATTTCACAACTACTCAACTAGCACGACTTTGATATTATTACCTCCATATCTCAAAACAATCATCAAGCATCAAACTTCTCTTAATATTCAAAACACTCTTAAGAAAATTTTACTAACTTTGAATACCTAGTGTATTAGGATTTTAAGCAAATTACCATGCTATTAAGACTCTCAAAATAATCTAAGTGAAGCATGAGAGATCAATAGTTTCTATAAAACAAATCCACCACCGTGCTCTAAAAGATATAACTGAAGTACTAGAGCAAAACTATATAACTCAAAAGATATAAGCGAAGCACATAGAGTATTCTAACAAATTCCAAATCATGTATGGCTCTCTCAAAAGGTGTGTACAGCAAGGATTATTTTGGTAAACTAAAAAGCAAAGACTCAAATAATACAAGACGCTCCAAGCAAGACACATATCATGTGGCGAATAAAAATATAGCTCCAAGTAAAGTTACCGATAGAAGTAGACGAAAGAGGGGATGCCTTCTAGGGCATCCCCAAGCTTTGGCTTTTAGGTGTTCTTAGATTATCTTGGGGTTGCCATGGGCATCCCCAAGCTTAGGATCTTTCCACTCCTTGTTCCATAATCCATCAAATCTTTACCCAGAACATGAAAACTTCACAACACAAAACATAAAGTACAACATTTCATGAGCTCCGTTAGCGAAAGAAAATAAAATACCACTTCAAGGTACTGTAATGAACTTATTATTTATTTATATTGGTGTTATACCTACTGTATTACAACTTCTCTATGGTTTCTAAACTATTTTACTAGCCATAGATTCATCAAAATAAGCAAACAACACACGAAAAACACAAACTGTCAAACACAGAACAGTCTGTAGTAATCTGTAGCTAGCGCAAGATCTGGAACCCCAAAAATTCTAAAATAAATTTCTGGACGTGAGGACTTTATCTATTAATCATCTGCAAAAATAATTAACTAAATATCACTTTTCAAATAAAAATGACAGCAGTTCTCGTGAGCGCTAAAGTTTCTGTTTTTTACAACAAGTGTAACAAGACTTTCCCCAAGTCTTCCCAATGGTTCTACTTGGCACAAACACTAATTAAAAACAAAAAACACAACCAAAACAGAGGCTAGATAAATTATTTATTACTAAACAGGAGCAAAAAGCAAGAAATAAAAATAAAATTGGGTTTCCTCCCAACAAACGCTATCGTTTAACGCCCCTAGCTAGGCATAACAAGCAAGAATAGATCTAGGTATTGCCATCTTTGGTAGGCAATCCATCAGTGGCTCTCATAATAGATTCATAAGGTAATTTAATTTTATTTCTAGGAAAGTGTTCCATGCCTTTCCTTAATGGAAATTGGAATCTAATATTTTCCTCCTTCATATCAATAATTGCACTAATCGTTCTAAGTAAAGGTCTACCAAGAATAATAGGACATAAAGGATTGCAATCTATGTCAAGAACAATAAAATCTACGGGCACATAATTCCTATTTGCAACAATAAGAACATCATTAATTCTTCCCATAGGTTTCTTAATAGTGGAATCCGCAAGGTGCAAGTTTAGAGAGCAATCATCAAAATCATGGAAACCTAACAAATCACACAAAGTCTTTGGAATAGTGGAAACACTAGCACCCAAATCACATAAAGCATAGCATTCATGATATTTAATTTTAATAGTTGGTTACCACTCATCATAAATTTTTCTAGGGATAGAAACTTCCAATTCAAGTTTTTCTTCATAAGATTGCATCAAGGCATCAACGATACGTTTAGTAAATGCTTTATTTTGACTATGAGTGTGAGGAGAATTTAGCACGGATTGCAACAAGGAAATCCAATCAATCAAAGAGCAATTTTCATATTCAAATTCCTTAAAATCCACAATAGTGGGTTTAGCAATATCTAGGGTTTTAATTTCTTCAATCCCACTTTTATCAAATTTAGAATCAAGATCAACAAATTCTGAATTCTTGGAACGCCTTCTAGGTAAAGGTGGATCATATTCAGTCCCATCATTATCAAGATTCATATTGCAAAACAAAGATTTAATAGGGGACACATCAATAACTTTTAGATCTTCATCTTTATTTTCATAGCAATCCGGTTTAGTGGCCATCTTATTTACTAAGGTAGCCTGCTTATCCGAAATTTCAGTAGTTAATTTCTCAAGATGAGCAATTTGGGATCTTAAACGATCGAATTCTTTAGACATATCATCAAGATCTTTATTCATAAAAATCATAAAACTTTTCTGTTCTTTAAGCTCGTTTCTGAAGAAACTATTATGTTCAAATTGCAAGACCATGAAACTCCTGACATTGCTTTCGATCTCTTCTAATATTTTAAGGTGAAGGTCACCAAATTTAGGAAGAGCCATAGGGACAAGCAAGCAAACTAACACACAAGCAAACAGAAAACAAGCGGGCAAAAAGAGGCAAATAGGGAAAGAGAGGGAGGATAGAGAGAGAGGGCGAATAAAACGGCAAGGGTGAAGTGGGGGATAGGAAAACGAGAGGCATATGGCAAATAATGTAATGCGGGAGATAAGGGTATGTGATGAGTACTTGGTATATTGACTTTTGCGTAGACCTCCCCGGCAACGGCGCCAGAAATCCTTCTTGCTACCTCTTGAGCACAGCGTTGGTTTTCCCCGAAGTGGAAGGGATGATGCAGCTAAGTAGCGTAAGTATTTCCCTCAGTTTTTGAGAACCAAGGTATCAATCGAGTAGGAGGCTACGCGCGAGTCCCTCGTACCTGCACAAAACAAATAAATCCTCGCAACCAACGCAAATAGGGGTTGTCAATCCCTATAAGGCCACTTACGAGAGTGAAATCTGATAGATATGATAAGATAATATTTTTGGTATTTTCATGATAAAAGGTGGAAAGTAAAATAAAGGCAAAGTAAATAGCAAAGGGAATAACTAAGTAGTAGGAGATCAATATGATAAAGATAGACCCGGGGGCCATAGGTTTCACTAGTGGCTTCTCTCGAGAGCATAAGTATTCTACGGTGGGTGAACAAATTACTGTTGAGCAATTGACAGAATTGAGCATAGTTATGAGAATATCTATGTATGATCATGTATATCGGCATCACGTCCGAGACAAGTAGACCGACTCCTGCCTGCATCTACTACTATTACTCCACTCATCGACCGCTATCCAGCATGCATCTAGAGTATTAAGTTAAAAACAAAGTAACGCCTTAAGCAAGATGACATGATGTAGAGGGATAGACTCATGCAATATGAAGAAAACCCCATCTTGTTATCCTCGATGGCAACAATACAATACGTGCCTTGCTGCCCCTACTGTCACTGGGAAAGGACACCGCAAGATTGAACCCAAAGCTAAGCACTTCTCCCATTGCAAGAAAGATCAATCTAGTAGGCCAAACCAAACTAATAATTCGAAGAGACTTGCAAAGATAACCAATCATACATAAAAGAATTCAGAGAAGATTCAAATATTATTCATAGATAGACTTGATCATAAACCCACAATTCATCGGTCTCAACAAACACACCGCAAAAAGAAGATTACATCGAATTGTTCTCCACAAGAGAGGGGGAGAATGTTATATTGAGATCCAAAAAAGAGAGAAGAGGCCATCTAGCTACTAACTATGGACCCGTAGGTCTGAGGTAAACTACCCACACTTCATCGGAGAGGCTATGGTGTTGATGTTGAAGCCCTCCGTGATCGATGCCCCCTCCGGCAGAGCTCCGGAACAGGCCCCAAGATGGGATCTCGTGGGTACAGAAAGTTATGGCGGTGGAATTAGGGTTTTGGCTCCGTATCTGATCGTTTGGGGGTACGTAGGTATATATATGAGAAAGGAGTATGTCGGTGGAGCAACAGGAGGCCCACGAGGGTGGAGGGCGCGCCTGGGGTAGGTAGGCGCGCCCCCTACCTCATGGCCTCCTCTTTTATTTCTTGACATAGGGTCCAAGTCCCCCGGTCTTGTTCGTTGAGAAAATCACGTTCCCGAAGGTTTCATTCCCTTTGGACTCCGTTTGATATTCCTTTTCTTCGAAACCCTAAAGCAGGCAAAAACAACAATTCTGGGCTGGGCCTCTGGTTAATAGGTTAGTCCCAAAAATAATATAAAAGTGGATAATAAAGCCCTAATGTCCAAAACAGTAGATAATATAGCATGGAGCAATCAAAAATTATATATACGTTGGAGACGTATCAAGAGTCCAATCATCATAATTTTTCAATATGTTATTCAATAGTTCTTCAGCTTGTCCAATATTTCGTTCCGTGAAAATACAACCAGCATAACTATCTAGGAAATCCCTAGAAGCATCGGTTCGTCCATTATAGAAGATATCAAGTATTTCATTTTTCGAGGATGATCAAGTAAAGCATTGAGCAATTGGAGAAACCTCCCCGAAGCTTGTGGGAGACTCTCTCCTTCAATTTGCACAAAGTTAAATATTTCCTGTAAGGCAGCTTGTTTTTTATGAGCAGGAAAATAATTTTCAGAAAAGTAATAAATCATATCGTGGGGACTACGCACACAACCAGGAGCAAGAGCACTATACCAAGTCTTAGCATCACCCTTTAATGAGAACGAAAATAATTTGAGAATATAATAATAGTGAATCCTCTCATCATGAGAAAAAGGGGTGGCTATGTCATTCAACTTAGTAACATGTGCCACAAAAGTTTTAGTTTCATAACCATGGAAACGATCAGATTCAACCAAAGTAATTAACTCTGGGTCGACAGAGAGTTCATAATTCTTATCATCAAAAAAGATAGGTGAAGTAGCAAACTTAGGATCACATTTAATTCTAGCATTCAAAGATTTTTTTCTTTCAGTTTGCATAATAATTTCTTAAGATCATCCCTATCATTGCAAGCAAGAAAGTCTCTAGTTGTCTCCTCTTCCATAACATAACCTTCTAGTATCTTAGGCAATTCATATCTAGGAGAACTATATTTAGTAGGTGTTTCAAGCTTTTCATTTTCAAGCTCTTCATCAGTTTCAATAATTCCATCGGTTTCAGCATTCCCAAAAGCTTTAGTTCTAGCAATTTGTTCATCAAGAAATTCACCTAGTGGCACATTATCGTCAAGCAAGGTACTAGCATCATCATGAGTATCATTCATAGCAGAAGTAGCATCATCAACAACTTGCGACATAACATGATTAATAGAATGTGGTGGTGTTGCAAGTCTACTTATAATAGAGGTGAATCAAGTGCAGAGCTAGATGGAAGTTCCTTACCCCCCTCGTCTTAGAGGGAAAAATCTTAGTCTTAGCATTCTTCAGATTCCTCATAGTGATAATTTGATAATAACCCCAAGTGACTCAACAAATATAGCTATGCTCCCCAGCAATGGCGCCAGAAACATGTCTTGGTAACCCACAAGTATAGGGGATCACAACAGTTTACGAGGGTAGAGTATTCAACCCAAATTTATTGAGTCGACACAAGGGGAGCCAAAGAATATTTGCAAATATTAGCAGCTGAGTTGTCAATTCAACCACACCTGGAGATTAATTATCTGTAGCAAAGTGATCAGTAGCAAAATAAGATAGTTTTGATAGTAGTAGCAACAACAATAGTAATGGTAATAGTGATATCAATGATTTTGTGGCAAGTGCAAAAATAACAATAGCAGTAGTAACTTAGCAAGAACAATATGAGAGAAATTCGTAGGCATTGGTTCAGTGAATTCGTTGGATGATATTCATCATATAATAGTCATGACCTAGGGCGATACGACACTAGCTCTAGTTCATGAATATAATGTAGGCATGTATTTCGTAAATAGTCATATGTGCTTATGGAAAGAACTTGCATGACATCTTTGGTCCTACCCTCCCGTGGCAGTGGGGTCCTATTGGAAACTAAGGGATATTAAGGCCTCCTTTTAATAGAGAACCGGAACAAAGCATTAACACATAGTGAATACTTGAACTCCTCAAACTACGGTCAACACCAGGAAGTGTCCCGACTTCTATCACTCCTGGGTTGCCGGATCATAACACATAGTAGGTAATTGTAACTTGCAAGATCGGATCTAGAACATAGATATAATGGTGATAACATAAGCGGTTCAGATCTGAAATCATGGCACCCGGGCCGAAAGTGACAAGCATTAAGCATCGCAAAGTCGTAGCAATATCAATCTCAGAACATAATGGATACTAGGGATCAAGCCCTAACAAAACTAACTCGATTACATGATGAATCTCATCCAACTCCTCACCGACCAGCGAGTCTACGAAGGAATTACTCACTCCTGGTGGGAGCATCATGGAATTGGCGATGGAGAAGGGTTGGTGATGACGAAGATCAAAGACCCCCCTCTCTGGAGCCCCAAACGGACTCCATATTTGGCTTCCCAATGAAGAACAGGAGGTAGCAGCGACTCTGTCTCGTGAAACGTGATAATTCTTTCTCCCTGATTTTTCTCCAAATATGTGATTTTATAGTATTACGGTTGAAGTCTGCGGGGCCACGAGGTGGCGACAACCCACCTGGGTGCGCCTGGAGGGGGCGTGCCCTGGTGGGTTGTGCCCACCCAGGTCCCCCCTCTGGTGGTTCTTGGCTCTAGAAATTCTTATTTATTGAATAAAAAATCCTCACAAAGTTTGATTCTAATCCGAGAACTTTTATTTCTGCATGAAAATAACACCAAGGTAGTTCTGCTAAAAACAGCGTCAGTCGAGGTTAGTTTCATTCAAATCATGCAAATTAGAGTCCAAAACAAGAGGAAAAGCTTTAGGAAAAGTAGATACGACAGAGCCGTATCACGTAGTGGTGCCGAGTAAGGAGAAAACCCTGGATATGACTCAAGCGGTTATGAAAGAAGCTCATGATATGCCTCTGTCTATTCATCCCGGTAGTACTAAGATGTACCAAGACATTCGCCAGAGATTCTGGTGGTCTAATATGAAGCAAGACATTGCTCAATATGTTGTTGAGTGTGACATTTGCCGTCATACCAAAGAAGAACATCAAAGGCCTGTTGGAACTCTGCAACCTATCACTGTTCCTGAATGGAAATGGGACTATGTCGATATGGACTTTGTCACTGGTTTTCCCAAATTGTTGAAGGGGTAATGATGCTATCTTGTCGTCATTGACCGACTCTCCAAAGTTGCACATTTCCTCGCCGTCAAAGAAATGATCATTGCTAGTCGTGTGGCAACCCTCTACTTTTCTAGAATTGTTTCACTTCACGGTATTCCACTCGTAATCAGCTTAGACCGTGGCAGCTTATTCAGTTCAAGATTCTGGGCAAGTTTCGAGGAAGCTATGGGAACTCATCTGTCTTTCAGCACTGCATTCCACCCTTAGTCTCAGGGCCAAGTTGAATGCGTCAACCAAGTTCTCGAAGACATGCTTCGAGCTTGCATCATTTCCTTTGGCAAGAAATAGGAGGAATCTCTCCCGTATGCCGAGTTCCCTTACAACAATAGCTATCAAGCCAGTTTGAAGATGGCCCCCTTTGAAGTCTTGTATGTACGAAAGTGTCGAACCCCTCTAAACTGGTTAGAAACTAAGGAATGGCCCCTCTGCAGTCCGGATATTATCCAACACATGAAGAACAAGTCTGCATCATTAGCTAGAATCTCAAGACTACTCAGTCACATCATAAAAGTTAGTATGACTGTCATCATAAGGACATGGTCTATCAACCTGGCAAAAAGGCTTATCTTCGAGTCTCACCATTGAATGGTGCTCACCGCTTCGAGATCAAGGCAAGCTTGCTCCTCGCTATATTGGTCCATTCACTATTCTCAAAAAGCATGGAAAAGTGGCATATCAATTGGAGCTTCCGCCGAACCTTTCTCAGGTTCACAATGTGTTACACGTGTCATAGCTCCATCGCTGCTTCAAGGACCCAATCCGAGTAGTGGATCATTTAGTGCCCGAGTTGCAACAAGACCTCTCTTATAAAGAGCATCCGGTCCACATTCTCGACCAAGCTGAACCCCACACCTATCAGAAGGCGATAAAGTTCCTCAAAGTCTAGTGGTCACATCATTTTGGAGACGAAGCCACTTGGGAATGCGAGGATCGCCTGCGTGATGACTACCCAACATTGTTTCCTTCTACCTCTTAAATCTCTGGACAAGATGTCTTGTAGTGGAGGAGAATTTTAACGCTCGGATAATTAAGCAACAGTAATTCCCTGCTAATGACGCCACGTCACCATGATCACTGTTGTGGATCTCGTGATGGTTCAAAAACGATTCAAATTCAAATTTAAAATAAAGGCAAACAACAAAAAATTTCAAACATTAAAACTAAAATGTTCTACATGTGCCAAATAAATAATAAGTAATTATGGTGGAGAATCCACATTTACATAAAATGGTTAAATGCACTAAAATAATAGAAACCGCGACAAAGAATTAATTAAATGCCTTTTGTATTTTATAAAATAGTAAACTATTTATTTAGTTACCCAAAATTAATGGGGCACTAGCATAATCATTATTACTAAATTAGGACTTTCTTTTATATTTCGTAAAACTAAAATAATTAAAATCTAAAATAAAAACAGAAAATAAAAGAAAAATAAAAAGGGAAAAGAAAAGAAATAAAATAATGAAAAAGGGGGGCAACCCCCTCGCTGGGCCTCGGCACCTACTGACCCTCGCCTTTGCTCGCCCGCCTCACCCTTGCCACGCCCGCGTAGCCGCTGCCTCGCTGCGCTCCGAGCTGCGTTGCTGCTCGCCGCTCGCACCACTCGCTCGCCTGCGACCACCTCGGTCTCGCACTCGCGTCCACCAGCCGTTGCCTCCAGCTAGCGCTCGCTCGACCCCGCTCTGGCATCGCCGCGTCTTTCCCCATGGCTAGGTGCGCCTTGAGCCAGCTCCCGGGAGGCACCCATGCCCGGCTCCGCCCCTGAGCCCGTTAGCCGTGCTCGATCTAATGGCCATATGGGCCACTGCCAAGGGGGCCCCATGCCCCTTTTTATTAAAACAAAAAAGAAAACAAAAAAGAAATTTTAAAAATAATAGTAATAAAATTAATTAATTAATTGAAGAATTGATTAACCATGTTAATTAATCCTAATTATCTGTTTAGTCAAACTGTGACAACGACAGTTGGACCCAAACGTCAGTATGATTCAGTCAACAGAACATTAACTGCTGACATCATGCTGATGCAGTAAACCGGATTTTGATTTAAATTAAATTTGTTAATTCCAAAAATGAATTAAAACTCTGAAAATTAATATAAAATAAACCGTGGCTCGGATGAAAATATTTTGTACATGAAAGTTGCTCAGAAAAACGAGACAAATCCGAATACGCTCATTGTTCGTCTGCCACACGTACCTAACATAGCGAACATGCAACCGTCCCCCTCCATTTCATATGCCCGAAAATGCCAAACAGTGGGGATACTTTCCCGGGTGTTTCCCCTCTTCGCGAGTAGCACTTAGTACCGCATTAGGGCATACCTAGCACCAGTCTTTGTCATGTAATGCATCACATGCATCTGTTTGCATTGTATTCATTGTTTCTCCCCCCTCTTCTCTCTGGTAGACTTTGATACTGATGCCACTGTTGCCCTGATCGACTACTGTGTTGACGACCCCTCCTTCTCAGAAGAACTTCTAGTCAAGCAAAATCTCCTTGATCATCCCGATACCGTCTACTCCTTCTCTCTACTACTTGCATTAGAGTAGTGTTGCTATTACTGCTTTCGGACGATCCTATTCTGCTGTATAGCCTGTCTTTGTTACTTATTTGTTACCTTTACCTGCAATCCTAAAATTCTTAGTATAGGATGCTAGTTTTCTATCAGTGGCCCTTCATACTTGTCCGGCTGCCATGCTATACTATCAGGTTGTGATCACTTTGGGAGGTGATCACGGGTATATACTTTATACTACTACATACTTACGTTATTGTTCAGATGTGGGGGCTGAAGAGACAGGTGGTTCCACCTAGGTAGTGATGGGCGTGGGTTCCCGAAGGCCCCCGAGTGTTACTATGTGGCGGAGCGATGGGGCAAGTTGTGACCACCCATGTGAGAGGTGGGCCTGGTCCCTGGTCGGCGTCCGCGGTTACATCAATTAACATGCTTAACGAGTTTGGATATTTGATCTGAGTTGGTCATTGACCTATACGTGCTAACAACCACATGGGACAAGATATGGTCAGCCAGCATCGTAGTATCAGCTGAAGCTCTTCAAACGTCAGCGACTGAGCGGCGCATGCCGGATTGGACTGGAACTCTTGCACATGTATAAGGGGGCTGGGTCTGCTTCCGGTCGCCCACGCAACATGCAGGAGTGCAACGGGCGATGGGCCCAAGACCCCTGCGCGCTTAGGATTTAGACTAGCATGCTGACCTCTATGTTGGGCCTAGGTAGGGTTGTGATGTGTTGATCTTCTGAGGCTGGACATGACCCAGGAAAGTGTGCCCAGCCAGGGGGATCGAGCATGTCGAGTAATGTGGTGCACCCCTGCAGGGAAGATTGATCTATTCGAATAGTCGTGTCCATGGTAACAGGATGCTTGTAGTTGTATTCCGACCTCATGACAACTAGAACTGGATACTTAATAAAACACACCCACATAAGTTCTAGAGATAATGTGGTGATTACTTTCCCACAGGGTGAGAAGGCGAGGATCGACGGGTAGGATTATGCTATACATTTTTACTTAGTTAACTTACCAGCTACCCTCTTCGATATTCTTCAAGATGGAGGCTGCCAGAAGTGTAGTCTTTGATAGGACTGGTTTTCCCCTCTTATTCAGGCATTCTCCTGTCTAGTCTATAGATACTACCCCTTTCATTGATACCGACGCATATGTAGTATAGATCTACTGTGAGTCTTGCGAGTACTTTGGATGAGTACTCATGGTTGCTTTGCTTCCCCCTTTTCCCCTATACCCGGTTGTTGCGATAAGATGTTGGAGCCCAGGAGACAAAAGCCGCCATCGACAATGACTCCTACTACACCGAGGGTGCCTAAACTACAAAAAAAGGACACATCCGTGACATTTTGGGTCGAACGAATTTTTTTCTGTCATGCTTATGACACTTCTATGATGATAATTGTGACAAAACCTGGTATCATCATAGATGTGGTGGGGTCCTACTTCCTTGACAAAAAATCATGATAGAAAATGGGATTTTCGTCCTTGGCGGGTCGAAGACGCGGCTGCATGACATTCTTTGGGCCGTCCATGACGGAAAAAACCGTGGTAGAAGCGAGGGCGAGGAAAATATGTGGGGAGTTCCTGGTTACTGTGGGTGGTCAGGGGCCAAGCGATGCGCGTTTCTCTCATACATATGCGTGTGTGTGCGAGTCGTTGGGCTCTAACTGAACTCGAGCGAGGCATTGGGCTCTAACTGAACCTAAGCGATTGCACTGTAGGGTGCACGTTACTGAACCCGAGCGACCGATCGATCCCTTGCTGTTAACTGAACCCGAGTGACTCCTTTGCTACTGCTACTAACTGAAGTCGATCGATGCTGCCTATGGATGAACAGTTCCCGGTGGGGGTTGGATGAATAGGACCGCGTGGTAGTAGAGGCTGTTGCCGCTAGATGATCAGGACCCCGATCGAGGCGGTTGGGGCTGGATGAACAGGACCTTGTGGAGGGCTGGATGAACAAGACCCCGTGGAGGGCTGGTTGAACAGTAGCGGGTGGAGGGCTGGATGAACAGTAGCCCATGGAGGGGTAGTTGAACAGGACCCCGTGGAGAGGGCTGGTTGAACAGTAGCCGGTGGAGGAGCGCGCACTACTAGAAAAAGGGCTATAGATGGGATTGACACTAATGGCGCACCAGACAAGCGGTGCGCCATTGGTATATACTAATGGCGCACCACCTTCTGATACGCCATTAGAGTTGAAACTACTAATGGCGCACCTGGCCCAGGGTGCGCCATTAGTATCAAATTTTTTTTGAACTAGTGCACCTGTCCAAACATAGTAATGGCGCATCCAGACACAGTGCGCCATTACTAGTTGTAACTAGTAATGGCGCACCTGTCGGAAAGTGCGCCACTAATGTTGTTTTTTTATTATATTTTTATTCCTTTTTTGCAAAACTACTAATGGCGCACTATTCCATCGTGCGCCATTACTAGTTTAAACTAGTAATGGCGCACTGTGGAACAGTGCGTCATTAGTATGTTTTTTTTGCAAAACTACTAATGGCGCACCACCAGAAGGTGCGCCATTAGTAACCTGGATTACTAATGGCGCATTTAGAGTTGGTGCACCATTAGTAAGTGGGCAGCAACAAGATATTTTGGACAGCCTCTCCTACCCACACTCACTTTCTCCCCACTTCATTCTCTCCACCTCCTCCTTGTCTCGGGTGCCTCCTCTTTTTCACCTAATTTCCACCATAGATTCATTCAAATTAAGTGGTTAAATTACCTTGTTTTCATAGGTAAGTAAGGGGGGAAGCTATATTTACGTTGTTCTCCCTACAACAATATGCACATGCACTTTTTATGGCCTAGCTAGATCTATGTATGTTCGTGGTGTTGCTTATGTTTGTGGTGTTGCATATGTGTTTGTGTTTGGAGGTGTACCGGTATTTGAAATGCGATAGTTGCCAATATTTTGCCGGAATGTTGATTCATTTCCGTTTCGGCGAGAATTTTGGTATTAAGCATTCTTTTGGTCCTATTTTTCGGGAAAGTCATGCCAAATTTTTTCTTGGTTCTAAAATATCGTTTTGCTCTACCCCGCAGGCGACCGTGGTCCGCACGATGACCGAAGGCATCGTGAATAGGTTTTTGAGGTCCGCGAAGGCCGAGATGCTTCAAAAGAACGAGACGGAGATAAGATGTCCGCGTCGAAGATGCAAGCCGAAGAGCCTTATTGTGGACCCGGATTCCGGGCAGGTGCGGGACCACCTGCTCTTGCGTGGTTTCATGGATGGCTATCGGTGGCAAGGTGATGAAGATGACTACGAAGTCGTCCATGGGGGCCGGGCAAGAAATGAGGAAGGGCAGCAAGACAACCACCGCGGCTCGGGCGGGCGAGAAGACGAAGAATCCCCAGGAGATGATAACGACGGTGATGCTGTACACAGTCATCATGTAGAAGATGCAGGACATGATGATGAGGAAGATGCCGGAGCAGACAACGGGCATGATCATGAAGATGATGATGCCGGCGCAGCAGACGACGCTGCACCATCGATGGGCTGGGTGCAGGACCCTCATATTCAAGAGCTGCTTCTCAAGCAGACAGATAACGCAAGAGCTGCCGCCCGAGAGAAAGCCAAGATGGATCAACTTGAGTTAGACGCGGTTACTCCATTGTATGAAAGATGCATGCCCGAGGATACCCGCCTGAAAGTAACGCTCATGGCTCTGGAGATGAAGGTAAAACACAAAATGACCGACGCATGCTTCAACGAGAACATGTCATTCTGGCACGAACGTCTTCCCAAGGGGAACAAGTGCCCGACCAGTTTGGAGGAGGCAAAGAAAATCGTCTGTCCTCTGGATTTACCGCACGTGAAATACCATGTGTGCATGAACAATTGCATCATTTATCGGGACGAGCACGCGGAGTCTACCATATGTCCGGTGTGCGGCGTCACTCGATACAAGAAGAGGAAGAAAGCTCCTCGAAAAGTGGTGTGGTACTTTCCGATCACTCCTCGTCTGCAGCGGTATTTCGCAGACCCCAAGCTAGCAAAGCTCCTACGTTGGCACGCGGATAGGGAGGAGAAGAAGCGAGAAGATGACGCAAATGATCCGGAGATAGATAAAAAAGACAAGATGCTGAGTCACCCTAAGGATGCGAGCCAGTGGCAAGCGTTGAACTTCGAATACCCAGAATTTGGGAACGATCCAAGGAACATCTTGCTGGGTGCGAGCACCGATAGAGTCAATCTGTTTGGCAGCCAGAGAAGCACACATAGCACCTGGCATGTGTTTGTGTGGATGTACAACCTTCCCCCCTGGTTGTGCATGAAGAGGAAGTACATTCACATGAGTATGCTAATTGATGGACCGAAACAACCAGGGAACGACATCAATCTATATCTGCGGCTGCTGAAAGAGGAGCTTGACACGCTGTGGAAAATGTCAGCCAATACGTGGGACACCGCAGAGAAAGAATATTTCCCTATGAGAGCCGCGCTACTCACGATGGTGTACGACTATCTCGGTTACGGATATGTCGCAGGGCAGGTGGTCCACGGATTTTCCGGATGCGTCAGGTGCATGGATGACACAACGTATCGCCAGCTAGATAGAGATCCCGGGTCTTCGAAAACCGTATTCATGGGACATCGAAGGTGGCTTCGCGACCATAACCTATGGAGAAAACGCAAGGATCTGTTCGATGGTGAAACTGAACCCCGAGGACGCCCGCGTACGAGGAGCGGCGAGGAAATAGACGAGCTGTTGAAAAATTGGAAAGACTGCCCACTGTCTTGAAAGAAGCAAAAGGCGCCAGAGCCGGGAAAGAAGCGAAAGGCACCAGAGCCGCTGCTGAAGGTATGGAAAATGAGGTCTGTTTTCTGGGACTTGCCGTACTGGAAGATCCACCGTGTGCCGCACAGCCTTGATGTAATGCATATCACGAAGAACGTGTGCGAGAGTCTACTTGGTACCCTGCTCAACATGCCAGAGAGGACCAAAGATAGGCCGAAAGCAAGGGCAGACTTGAAATCAATGGGCATCAGGCAGGAGCTTCACGCTATATATGATGATCATGATGATGATGATGATGAGGCGAAGCAGGACACGGAAAGTCGTCGCAAAGGCAAAAAGGCCAAGAAGACCGGAAATGACTACCCTCCCGCGTGCTTCACTCTAAGTCAGGAGGAGATCGAGCAGTTTTTCACCTGCCTCGTAGGAGTAAAACTTCCTTACGGTTACGCGGGGAAGATAAGTAGATACCTAGACCGAGCAAAGCTGAAGTTCAGCGGGGATGAAGTCTCACGACTGTCACGTGCTGATGACGCAGATACTTCCGGTTGCAATCCGTGGGATCATGGACGCGCACGTCCGTGAAACCCTATTTGGCCTATGCAACTTTTTCGATGTCATCTCTCGGAAGTCTGTTGGCGTGAGGCAACTCAGAAGGCTACAGGAAGAGATCGTGGTGATACTATGCGAGCTTGAGATGTACTTCCCGCCCGCATTCTTCGACGTTATGTTGCATCTGCTGGTCCATATCGTGGACGATATCATCCAACTCGGGCCGACGTTCCTGCATAGCATGATGCCGTTTGAAAGGATGAATGGTGTCATCAAAGGATACGTTCGCAACATGTCACGTCCAGAGGGAAGCATAGCTAGGGGCTTTCTGACCGAAGAGTGCATCTCCTACTGCACGAATTATCTAGGCATCGAGAACCCCGTTGGTCTGCCTTTCAACAGGCACCTCGAGAGGCTCGCTGGATGGGGTCACCCTGAGGGTCGCCGCGAAATGCATGTCGACTTCGAGGGTCGACTCGCCGACTTTGAAAGAGCAAACCTAGTCGCGCTACAACACATAGACGTGGTCGATCCTTGGGTGGTAGAGCACAAAACCTTTATTAAGATGACGTAGAATGACCGAGGCCAACAGAGGACGGATGGAGATATACTTAAAGAGCACAACTCATGTTTCACGCGTTGGTTCAAGCAGAAGCTTCTGTCGTACCCTTTACATGAGGATTCTTCCACGGAAGAACAACTCATATTCGCCTTGTCACAGGGCGCCGAGCACAACCTGATGACCTATGAGGCGTACGATATCAACGGCTACACATTATACACCGAGGCCAAGGACATGAAGAGTGATGGTTATCAGAACTCCGGGGTAACGATGGAATCCTACACCGGTAATGACAAGGACAGATACTACGGAAGGATCAAGGAGATCTGGGAGCTGAGCTACGCCGGAGAGAAGGTCCCGATGTTCCGTGTCAGATGGGCCAAGAGCGTCCTAAAAGAAGACCGGTATTTCACCACCATGGTTATACCCGAAGCTAAATCCAAGACCGCGGGCGCAAACGTCACCACGAAAAATGAGCCATGGGTACTGGCTTCCCAACTGGACCAATGCTTCTTCATTACCGACCCGTCAAAGCCCAGTCGTGTTGTCGTGAGGAGAGGCAAAAGGAAGATCATCGGAATGGATGGAGTAGGCAATGAGCAAGACTTCGACAAGTACGGCGACCCGAGGATCGAACATGACGACGATGATGAAGTAGCAGCATACACCACAAGAAGAAGCAGGACCACCCTACCTAAAGGACGTCCGTTCCATAGAAGAACTCCATTTGCGAAAAAGAAGGGCAAGACGATTATGAACAGATAGCTAGCTAAGATCGATTGTATTTAAATCGTAGCCTTCATTTCTCGATTGTATTTCATGGGCACTTTTTGACCTATCATGAATATTTTTAAATTTCATGGACACTCGATCTCGATCCCCCTCCATCTCGATTGCTATCCCACCTCGCCAGATCCGGTCCCCCTCGCCGCTGAGCACCCCCCGGTCCACCGGCCGCCGCCGCCGACCCCCCGCACCCTCGATTCCCCTACTCAACCGCCGCCGCCGACCCCCCACACCCCTCCCCTACTAAACCGCCGCCGCCGACCCTCTGCACCACGCGCACCCTCCCCCGCTCCACCGGCATTACTGTTTGATGATATTTTAAAAAAAATTATTACTATCTTATAAAAAATATTACTGTTATGATTTAAACAAGTTTGAACATATTTAAACACAAATAGGTATCAAACAACATTTTAAATGCATAAAAAAATTGTGGAGCCTCGGAATCGAACCCAGGACCTCCTGGTGTGAGAACTGGCTGCTGACCAGTCGAGCTAGTAGAGGGAACTTGGTGTGGATCAGGTCAAGTGGAAGATAACTTGTTGGCTCGAGCAGAAATCAAAAAAAAATACTAATGGCGCACCATGGTGAGGTGCGCCATTAGTATGGATGTACTTATGGCGCACCGAGGGGTGGTGCGCCATTAGTATTGTGCCGCCCCCATCCATATTTCCTCCTCGGCCCAAACCTATCCCCTCTCTCTCACTCGCCCTCGCCCTCGATCCCCTTCCCCTCTCCTCTCCCGACGCCGCTGCCCCGCCGCCTCGACGCCGCCCCGACGCCACGACGCCGCCCCGACGCCACGACGCCGCCCCGTCGTCCTCGTCTCCGCACCGACGCCGCGACGCCGCCCTCTCCTCTCCCGATGCCGCCGACCCGTCGTCCTTGTCTCCTCGGCGCCGCTCTCCCCGTCGCCCCACCTCGTTGGACGCCATCGCCCCGCCGCCCTCGTCGTCGGTGGCCCGGACGCCGCCCCGTCCACACCACCGTCGCCGGAGCACCACCACCACCCGGACCTCGTCGCCTCCCGGACCTCGTCGCACCACCACCACCCGGACCTCGTCGCCCCACCTCATCGCCCCGTCCACACCACCGCCCCCGTGAGCTCCCCCTCCTCCTATCCCCCTCTCCCCTTCGCAAGCTGGATCTTCCTGCCGGTAGGAGGATTTCAACGGAGAGTGGCAGTAGATAGATCTAATCCCTGTAGTGCACATTCTGATTCAGTCATGTACTAAGCATTCAAATGTAAATCTGTTCAAGTGACAAAATTTAATAGATCCCCTAGCTAGTAGATGGATCTAATCCCTGCAGATTCAGTCACATTCTGATTCAGTCATGTACTTGGCATTCAAATAGTATAAATCTGTTCAAATGGCATAATTTACTTGCTAATAGATAGTATAAATCTGTACATTTTGAAGAAATGTGTGACAGTTTCACTAACTTAATTTCATTCTGAAGAAATTTGCGCCTAGAATTTCTTTTTGTTACAATGCTGCTTGCTGAATGGAGTGATGGCATCAAATTGAAACATGGATAGAAAAGAATTGGCAACACCGTATGCAGAAATGTAAATTGTTGCTTCTGTTCTGCGTATTTATATTATGCTAGAATAACTGATTTGTGGTGACAGTGCTGCCTGCTGTATGGAATAATGACATTATACCGAAATATGGATAGTATAATTTGGCAGTGCCATATGCATTTTCATATTATCATGCGAGAATAACTGGTTTGAGGCTATTTTGTTTGTGTGATCACATTGTGGTGCCTGGCATATATATTTGCCACAACACTTTGTAGCCGGAAAATGTGCCTGTCATATATATGCCTTTCATTCAGCTATTAGTTGGTGATCCTATTTCGCTTGCTGTACTTACCATATGGTCTTCATTTGTCTTTGAACCTACTTTGCATCTATATCATGCACTAACTTTCTGATTTTAGTGTTTTCAGTCTATTTTTCTATTTCTGCTTTAACATAACGGAATAACTAATGGTGGTTGCCTAGTGATGACAGACTAAGTTTCTGATTTATTTTCTTATAGAAGTATAGATTCATTGGTAGCAATTGTTTTCAGTGTCTCATGTTGCTTGTAGTGGTTTGTCCAAAATGTTGAATGATACTGCTTGGAGATGCATATATTGTTTCACCTCTTCACATGCCAATGTATTTTCCATGTTGTGATGGAGGCCTTTTTTGCCTTGTCCACCCGAGAGGCCCTTGAGTTTGCTGGAATGTCGATTAACTTCCGTTCTGGCAAATTCGAGTACTCCGTATGTCCTATTTTCAGCAAAGTTCATGCTGAAATTTTCCGTGAATTTTAGCATGACTTTGCTAAAAATAGGACATATGGGGTACTTGTGACTAATGCATGGGCCGGGGTATCTTAGTAGTTAATTAAGTAGGATCAAGTACCCCGGCGTACTTGTGACTAATGCATGGCTTTTAGGGTGCCTCGGTGTCGATAAAAACCGAAATGATGAAAGCTTAGGCTTTTAGGGTGCCTCGGCGTAGAAAAACCCGCAATGATAAAAGCTTAGCTTTTAGGATGCCTCGGTGTCGACAAACCCTAAATGATGAGACCATGATCTTGTTCCTTGACAATAACCAACTTTTTGACCAAACTTTGTTCCTTAGAGAGAAACATGGCCAACAACGATGAGGCCGGGGGTTCGGGTGGCAAGGCATTCTGGGAGTTGTCCCAGGTGATGGAGGAACAACCTCACTTGTATGAGGACGCCGCCTTCCCCACCGACCCTGAGACCACTGGTGGTACTGCCCACTGATGGTACCGCCGAGGATGACCCCACTGATGGTGCCGCCGAGGATGCCACCACTGATGATGGCGGTGCACGCACAGATGGCAGCCAACCGAAGAGGCAACGGAAGGACCGGCGCCCGACCGTGCTCCGCACCCTCAAGGAGGAAGTTACTGAAGTGGACTCCGACGGGAATCCAACGGCGCCCGAACGAATAGTCAAGGGGTACTCGCTTCAGCTCGGGTGCATTCTCCGGAGCATCGTCTCGATCAACACCGAGAACCTGAGGCATCCTGACCGAGGGAATTTGTGCAACCTCCTCTTCACGAAGCTGCACGAACGATACAAGTTCCCCGCTGAATTTGAAAACACAAGCCTCAAAGGGAATAAAGTAAACAATGCTGCCCTCACGAAGATGAGCAAGGCCCTGTCTACTTGGAAAAGCAATGTGAAGAGAATGATCCAGAAAGGTGAGAGTTATGAGAAGATCAAGGAGAAAAATCCTTCGATCATCGAAGATGACTACAACGACTTCAAGATCAATTGCTCGAGCACCGCAAACTCCGAATCAAGTAAGTGGGGGAAAGAAATGCCGGAGCTGAACTTAGGGGAACACACACTCAGTCCCGGCGGTTACAGAGTGGCGGAGCCTATATGGGACAAGGAGGAGGCGGACCGTGCCGAGCAAGGCCTACCGCCCCTCTTCGATAAATACGGTGACAAGCAGACCAGGAACTTTGTCAGGGCCCGGTACAAGAAGGACCCGAAAACAAAGGAGCTTACCACGGATCCGAAGACCAGGGCGCTTGAGCTTGTTCTGGTAAGGAATACACCCCCCCCCCCCCCCCCCCCGTAATTAGCTCCATATGGTTGCATTCTAATTAATGAAGCCAAATTTCTAAATGGTTCACATTCCTTCCGCAGGCGACTGAAAGCAGTAGCGCGGGGTCGACTAAGAGCAACCCTTGGGACACCACTCTAAATAGGGTGTTGAATGTAATGAAGAACAAGGATAAGCTCAGTAAGCCGACGTCAGCTGGTCGTGTGGCCGGCAAAGGCTTGTCGACAAAATGGCCGACATACTATAACACTAGCGGGCGAAAGGAGAAAAAGACCAGCTCAGAAAGCCAGGCGCGCAAGGTTCAAGAACTCAGGGCACAGGTGGCGCGGATTCTGGAGATTGTCCAAGAGCAAGTGCAACAAAACTCGGAGCGACGATCACTGCCATTGTGCCTACCTTGATCCAGGGGATTAGTGCGTGGATTGCGGGCGGCCAATAGGGGCCGCCCCCGATTCCCAGCTTCACGGCCAGCAACTCGCAGAACGCAATGGCGGGGCCATTGGTGTCGCCGGCGGAGGCGGCATTGGTGTCTCCAACGCCAGCACGGGAGCTTAATGCACCCGGGTGTATGCCGGCCGGCACCTCTGCAGCAAGCGGCCCCTCCGTCAACTGCACGCCCGCCGTTGGCGGTGCCTCGACATTAGCCGAGCTCGACGCCATCGTCACGGTAACTAATTAAGCCTCTCTCGACCGAGGACTTCATCTCCTTGCCTTTGACTGGGCATCCCTGACGCCCTACATGTTTTCACAGGGCGCCGCCGACGTTCCGTGCACTCTCCTACACTTCGTGAACAACGAGTTGGTCGATGTCGCCAAGGGCAAAATCGTTCAACCGGGCAACCCATTGTTCCACGGTACCCAGATGCCACCCAACTTGTTTAGGGTTCAACTGGTTCGGGTGCTGCCAGGCTGCGACGAGTTGTTACCTCCGATTCGACTCGTCGGGGCCGACGATGATGACGTGATGACCCTCAGCGCCTGCCTGAGCTGGCCCCTGCTTTGGCCGAAGAGCCAGATTCGTTTGGGGGCGGGGGACACCACCCCAAAGAAAACACCGCCAGTCGTGCCGGCGCCAAGTCGGCCCCATGGCAAGACCGCCGCAACGGTGCCGGACATCCCTATGCCACTGGATCCAAACATGCATATGGCACAGGATCAGAACGATGACAACGACGATACATTTGCCAACGTCGACCAGTACTTTGCCGATCATGGGTACGGTGGCGACTTCATGGGGCCTCCTTCTCAAGAACCCAACCCAACAAAAGACGTGCGCGATCTAGCTGGTACCGCGGAGAAGCCAAGTTGCAACAGGCGTCGTCTGCCGTTCAGCTCTCAGGAGACGCCTCCAGCTGCCGACTTCACCGAGCCTTAGATAGGTGAGGTGCGAAATATTATCAGCCCCAACACACTCAAGAAGGCGGTCTATGAGCAGAACTCGGTCCCATTACAGGAGAAGAAGAAGGCACGCAAAAGAAAGACTAACAAGGGTGCGGGCCAGCCAGCACCGAGTACGATCCGTGCTCAGGACGGGCCACCTTCACCTGAGGATATCTCGAGGAGGGTGCATGTGGTGGGTAGGCCGATGCTACCGAGGAATATGCTCGATGCTGCAACCGGTGCTATGCGGAGTCTGCATGACAGTGTTCTTTCTTTGGAGAAGCGGCATCTCGGAGAGAAGGATGTGGCATACCCGGTTTTCGCGGCCAAGGTGCCAGAGGGCAAGGGCTTTGTGGATAACTCCATCGGGGGTACGATCGTCCTGCGGTTTGATGACATCCATGCTATGTTGAACCTTCATCCGCTGCACTACACCTTCGTTCGGCTATTTTCGCTGAGTATAGAGATGCAGATCATTCGCGACAAGACCTCGGACATCGTGATAGTCGACCCCTTCTACATGCGTGCCAAGATCATGGGCAGCGCTGGGGACCGGCAAGTCGCGACTTCTTACCTCGAAGGCGTCATTCTGGCAAACCAAGATAAGGATAACTTCCTCGTGCCTTACTTTCCCGAGTAAGTCCTCCCGTCAACCGCCCCGTAACATATGAATTCTTAGATTTCGATCGTTTTTCTATTAACATTTCGTGTTTTCTGCAGTGACACACATTGCACGCTCATCCTCCTAAGCCCCAAATATTCCATGGCCACGTATTTCGACCCGGACCGTCAGTCGAACATAGACTACACAAATGTCAAGAAGGTTCTTGATGATGTTCTCCCCGGCTACGTCAAATCTGGAGGCACCTTCACCAATCCTATTCGTAAGTACGGCAAGCACGTGTTCTCCCACAATACGACGTTCTGCTGCATCAAGCAGCCGCCTGGCGGTCAGAAGGGTGCCTACTACGCCATCCATCACATGCGGGCGATCGTATGGGACCATCATCAACTTCTGCTACCGAGTAAACTCAAAGATTGGGCCGCGAGCGTGTCGGCAATCTAGGATGCGGACATCAGACAAGAATTCTTTCGCATCCAGTCGGAGTTTGCGGAAATCATCCATCAAGATGTTCTTCGTACCTCGGGGCAGTTCTACCTCAGAAATCAACCGTCCAACTATGACATCGACACAATGCTACAAATGCAGGCTGACAACGACTGTTATTTCATGACTCCCACGATAGACAGCGGCTTCATCCACGCTCCGGTCCCTTGAGTCGAGTCGAAAGCAGTGATGTTGTTTCTAGTTCTGAAACATCGATTGGCTCATGTTGTAATTAAACTTTAATGAACTTGTAGTATGTCTCTTTGGTTTCGAGAGTCGTTCAACTTAGATGTAATCGATGCTATTAATGTCTTGCTTTTCTCTTTCGATCGTTCTGTTGCATACTTATATATTGCTTATGTATTGTCTGTGAATTGGTACTAACATTTCGTTTCGCTACTGCATAGCAATGTTGTCGTATGTCGTGTACAAGGGTAAGGTTCCCGAAGTCTACGACGACTGGGAGGAGTGTCGGAGACAGGTTCACCGATTCAGCAGTAACAGTTACAAAGGGTACACCACTAGGGCCGAGGCCGAATCTAGATACGCCCGCTATCTAGCGGGAGAGGGGAGGGAGCGCTAGAGGAACCGGATGAAGACGAGTTTCATCGTCATGATGCTCATCGTGATGACCGCAGCTCTATTCTATGTGATGGTAGTTTAGATGATCGATATCGACTTGTAATGTGAAGACAAACTCGCTACTCGCGGTCTCGAGACTTGTAATATAACGTTCTATCTTTGTCCGGTCTTTTCAATTCGGAGACTAATATGATGAATTGTATTCGGAGACTAATATGATGAATTGTATTCAGAGACTAATCTTCTATTGTATTTGATGAATCTGTTGTTGATGTGTGCTGTCTATATTTTGTCCAATTATACATTTTGTAACCTGTGCAAAAACAGAAAATAAAAAAATAAAAAAACCTAATATTCATACTAATGGCGCATCACATCACAGTGCGCCATTAGTATGCCAAAGGATACTAATGGCGCATCATTAAACAGTGCGCCATTAGTATGCCGAAGTTACTAATGGCGCATCCTGTAGTTGTGCACCATTAGTATGCCAAAGCACCTGGGTATACATGGCCCCCTGGGAGGCATACTAATGGCGCACTGTTGTATATACTAATGGCGCATCTGAGGTGCGCCATTAGTATACCCGATACTAATGGCGCACCAGTGGTGCGCCATTAGTAAAATATACTAATGGCGCACCACTAATGCGCCATTAATGGCCAAATTAGGTGCGCCATTAGTAGGCCTTTTCCTAGTAGTGGCATAGTGGAGGCTGGATGAATAGGAGCCCGTGGATGAACAGTCGCAGGTGGAGGCTGGAGGAGGTCGACAGTAGATGAATAGTAGCCCATGGAGGCAGTCGACGGTGGAGATGAACAATATCCCATGGAGTCCCATTTTGCGGTACGCCACACCCCTCCCAATGAACAGGACCCCCGTTGCGACCATAGCGCTCCAACACAAGTCGTTTCCTCCATTTTGTGGTACGCCACACCCCTCCCGATCAACGGGACCCCATTTCGACCGTAGGAGATCCATTTCCTCCATTTTACGGTATGCCAGACCCCTCCCGATGAATAGGATCCTGTTTTGACCGTTGTCGGTCGAACACAAGGCTGTTTCCTCCGTTCTGCGGTACGCCAGGCCTCTTTCCCATCGGTTGTTCCGTCCAAGCTGGTTGGCTCTCGATGAACACGGCGTATTCTGACCCAGTCGGTTGCCTGCCGATGAACAGGATGTTGTTTCTCTATTCCGACCCATCCGGTTCGCTGCCCGATGAACAGGACGCCGTTGCTGCCGCCCGTTGCCTCTCCATGTACACAAGCCCTGGCCGTCCGTATATATATGTGCGAGTAGGCGTCTGAGACCCCACCCGTATGTATGTACATGGCCGTATTTACTTTCTTGCACCCTGGCCGTTGTATGTACGCGTACATGCTATTTGTGCGCCTCTACTATGACATGTGCGCACCTCTACTACGACATGTGTCCTTCCTTACACGGCCACGGTTCATCGCTGCGGCCTGTAGACAGACCGATCGTATGTACTTACACGTTCGCGACCAGAATGACAACTCTACGTACGCTTCGACCAGGTGGGTCCCGACTATCAGGCACTTCCTTGTGTGTGAAGATGTAGCTGGTGGGTCCCAGCAGTCAGCAGGGCAAATCATTTTTTTGCCCATGGACGCACTTTCGTTAGTGTGAAGATGTAGCTGGTGGGTCCCAGCAGTCAGGGGGAAATGTTTTGGAATAATTATTTTGCGCTAATAAGGAGGCACTTGTCGGTGTCCTGCGAATGGGGTTCCCCAGACTTGCCTGCCTGTGGCCCACGGCGTGGCTCCACCAGCGGCCCTGTATGACCGATCTTCATCAGCTAACACTCAAGAACCTCACGAGGGTCTAAGCCTTGCGAGGCGGACGATGCAAGACCTCCTCGGGGGCGGCCTCACCAGGATGGCTCGTGAGGGGCATAGAGATCAAGGCGGGGGGCACCTCGCGAGGTCCCTGTGATGCAAGCCATGATGACCAAGGCAAGGTGGGCACCAAGCGGGCACCAGCGCATGCAGTGTCCTCGTTTCCTATTTGGTGCTACAGGGACAAGCGTAGACATGAAGTCCCGAGGCATCAGGCAAAGGTTTCCATATCAGTGCAAGAAGACCAAGACCAGCAGGAAGGCAGGACGGAGGTCACCATGGAGCCCAGGACGGCGTCACCACCAGAGCCTTTGGCAGGCGAAGACCACCTTTTGTCAAGATAGCTTGTACTAGTTGTCTCCCTTCAAATTTGGCTGCTGTTGGATCGCTTCCTGTCTACATTTGGGAAAAGGACTAGGGCCCCTAGAAATAGGACTAGCTACCACCATAGTCGGGGAGGATCTCATCTAAAACGAGACCCATTCCACCAAGGCCACCACACAAGCTCATCAAGCTCAAGAACACCTCTCCCCAGGAGGCTGTTCATCCCTGGTACTTGTTCATCCTCAGCCCAAGAGGCAATCCACCACACCACACCGGAGTAGAGTATTACACCACAATGGCGGCCCAAACCAGTATAAACCATGTGTCCTTTGTTCTGTAAGTTCGACATGTTTAGCTCTGAGATCATGGTGAGAGCGTGAGCTAGGCGGGGAGAGATCTTCGTGCGCACCCTAGAGTTCGAACCTCAAGGGTTTTTCTGGAACCCAAAATCCGACATTTGGCGCGCCGTCCCTCAAGGGGGGAGAGATCTCCGCTTGCTTCATCCAGCTCCATGGCAAACGCCGTCCCTCTATCGAGACCGCCGGGTGCCTGCGGATGCGCCGTAGGTGTCCGGGCCTTCACCCACACCTTGCGGCAGGTGAGGTGGCCATGCAAGTTCAAGCCAGAGATGCCGTCCCGCTACGATGGTGCGGAAGATCTGGCAGCCTTCCTGCAGGTGTATGAGAAGGCCGTCCTCGAAGCCGGAGGCGACGACTAGGTCATGGCCAACTGGTTCCCCCTAGCCCTGGCCGGTGTGCCATGCGCTTGACTGCTCAGCCTGCCAGGATCTTCGGTGGCCTCCTAGGAGGAGCTGTGTTGTCTCTTCGTCACGTGCTTCGCGGCACAGGCGCCTCTCGCCATAGCAGCCCTCCACGGCGGCTCGCAAGAAACCCCCTGGGACCGTCACACCAAGCCGTTCTTTCGCTAGATTGGTGCCACCTCCATGCGGCAAGGAGCTCCCCCGGGTTGGGCGGTGCCCAAGGCCGACCTCACCTTCGACTCCGAGGAACACCCCGTCACCATCGTCAGCTTGGGCATTGTCCCAATGCTTTGCATGCCCACCATCTGCATCGTAGCCGTCACCAAGACCCTCATCGACGGTGGCCCCGGTCTCAGCGTGCTCTCTATGGAGGCTTTTAGCCTTCTTCACGTACCACTCCAATGGCTCCACCAGCCCATTGGGACGGATCCACCTTCCCGTGACCTTCGGCCGCCGCGACAACTACTGCACCGAGCTGATCGACTTCGACATTGCTCGCATTAGCCTCCCATACAACGCCATCCTCGGATACCCGGCTCTGGCTCAGTTTATGGCGCGACCCATCCGGCCTACAACCTCATGAAGATGTCCGGGAGCAAGGACATCCTCACCGTAGTTGGAGATACCAAGGAGGCTCTGGCGGCGCTCAAATGTGCCCTCAAAACCACTGCGGTAGCGTGACCGGCCAGCAAGGCCACCCCAGGGGTTAAGGAGGTCGTGCCAGCAAAGAAGAAGCAGTTGTTCACTCAAAATCGGGCCGAAACCAAGAAGGTGCTAGTTGAGGAAGATGGGTCCTCAGGAGCCACCTTCACCATAGGCGCCAACCTCCACCCAGATCAAGAGGAGGCATTGGTGAGGTTCATGCATGCGAACAAGGACGTATTCGCCTGGGAACCCAAGCAGCTAGTAGGGGTCCCAAGAGGGGTGATCGAGCATCACTTGAGGGTGTGCCCCAATGTGCACCCGGTGAAGCAGAAGGCGCGGCGACAGTCCACAGAGAAGAAGTCCTTCATCGTCCAGGAAACCCACAAGCTGGAGGCAGCAGGTGTCATTCGTGAGGTTCGGTACCCGAGTGGCTAGCAAACCCCGTCGTCACACCAAAGAAAGGCGGGAAGGAGCGGATGTGTGTTGACTTCACCAACCTTAACAAGGCATGTCCCCAAGACCTGTTCCCACTCCCGCGCATCGACCAGATCGTCGACTCCACCGCCGAATGCGACATGTTGTGCTTCCTGGACGCATTTTTAGGCTATCACCAGATCAAGATGGCAGTGGAGGATGTAGAGAAGACGACCTTCCTGACCCCGTGTAGGGTGTACTGCTACACTTGCATGCGATTCGGGCTGCGCAATGCAAGCGCGACCTTCCAACGGCTAATGCACATCGCCCTAGGCCAGCAGCTTAGGAGGAACGTAGAGGCCTACGTCGACGACATTGTGGTAAAGTCTCGGGAGGCAAGAACTTTGATTCAAGACCTGGAGGAGTCCTTCGCAAGCCTGCGGCAGGTAGACCTATTGGTTAACCCAGAGAAGTGCGTGTTCGGTGTCCCCTCTGGCAAGCTGCTAGGCTTCCTCATATCCCACAGGGGGATTGAGGCTAACTCGGAGAAGGTCAAGGCAATAGAAGACATGAGCCCACCACAAACTCTCAAGGAGATGTAGAAGGCTACAGGCTGCGTGACCTCATTGGGGCATTTCATCTCCAAGCTGGAAGAGCGCGCCCTGCCATTCTTCAAGCTGATGAAGAAGAAGGGCCCATTCGAGTGGACCCCGAAGGCTGACCAAGCATTTCAAGACTTAAAAAGATACCTAACCAGCCCTCCGATGATGGTGGTGCCTCGCCCTCTCGAGCCCCTAGAGCATTACCTTGCCGCCACTCCCTACTCCGCTAGCGCAACTCTACTGGCGGTTCAGGAAGAGCGCCAGGCCAAGGGGCCGTCGTGCCGTGTCGCACCCCAAGTGGAGGTGATACAGGACCCAGAGAGCACCGCAAAGGCTGCAGCAACGTCAACGAGCGACCAGGCCTAGCAAGGCAGCGTTCGTGGGCCAGCAGAGGCCCAGTAGGCGACCAGGCTCTTGGGGTCCCGTCACCTCAGGAGATGCCCCAACTTCCGGCAGGCGCAGGCGCAGGCTCTGTCGTGGTTTTGTCACGGCAGATGTCCTCGTCAAAGGACTTAGTCGTGGAGCCATCGTAATGGGTTAGCTTGAAGGGGTTAAAGCGGACACAGGGACGCAAGAGAGTTTATAATAGTTTGGCCCCTTCGGTGAAGGTAAAAGCCTACGTCTAGTTGTGATGGAATTGATGGGGTTTCGATGACTAGGGAGCAAATAAGCTTCGCCTAAGTCTCGAGTTGTTGTCTGTTGTCCTTGAACCGACACCGGGTCGTCCCCTTATATACACGGGTGACGCCCGTCGGTTCACAGAGTCCCAATACCGGCTCATAGATGTGTCTGGTTTGGTCTCTAGTTATTCCTAACTTACAATACAAGTTACATACCCGCCGGTTTACCGCTACAGGCCTTGAACCGACTATGGGCCTTGAGCCCTCATCTGCCTTCTTGGGTTTTAACATAGTTATCTACTGATGAAGTTAACCCGGCCCAGATCGGCCGGTTTACGCCCAGTACTGATATCCCCAACATTAGGCCCCAGATTGATTTGAACAGGTTCATGTCAATCCTTCATCTTTAACATCTTCGTGTGGTTTGTTGAACTGCCGTGACGTCATCTTCTCTGGTTGTTGTAAACCGGCGTGACGTCACCTGTTATAAAGAAACTTATCCATGATACCTTTTTTGTTTAATAGGTCTGCGACAATTGAGGCGACAGCTTCGTTTCCAAACCCACGGTCCCTTGATCTTCGTGCCTGGCACATGTCGTTTGCCTTATAAATAGGACCGAGGGGTCATTTCTTTTTCCCATTCGTTCCCTTCTGCTTCGTCTTCCCCGCATCGTCCAGCTTCGGAGCTCTGCCGCCGTTGACGACCTCTGCTCCAACCTTGGCTGCTGCATCACCCTGATCGTACCAGAGCATCGCGGCGACCTTCTATTTCCTCCTCGGCTCCGGCGAGTTCTTCACCTTTTCCTCCGTAGATCCGTTCTAGGGTTTCCAAGTTCTTCAGTGTTCATCGTCTGCTTCGTACTCATATGATAGAACTTAGATGAACCTGTGAACCTTTGCTCTTTGTAGGGGTATTTTTTAGCATCCGCCTTCACTTACATGCCTCTAGATCATAGATCTACCTGTACCTCTGCCCATTGATTCGGTACTGCTCTTTTTTGAACCTTGAATATTTTCCTTCTTTTCTGAACTTGCTTCAGATCCGTCGCCGTAGAGAAAACTTGTGAAATCTGTTTCTGTACACTTACCCATCAGCAATCTCAACTGTTTCAATGCCTAGATCCGGCGGTTTATCTTGGTATAGAAAAATTAACAACCCAGTATATACCATTAGTCCCCTTGTTGAACCGTCAGATGCTGTTGCTTCATAACACTCCTGTTTAGATAGAACTGGCTCCGGTTTAATATTGGACATGCTAGTGTACTTTAATCAATGCATTCTTGAACCGGAATCACCTATTTTGTAGATTTCATCATGGCCAAGCAAGTATATGAGTGCAACTGGGTCCCTTCTCGCGTCACAGAGACTGAACTAAACAACTTAGTCCTGATCGGCGCTTTAGGCAGCAAAAATACCATCCATTGGAGGGTCCCTGGCAAAGAATGCCCTCCCACACCTCAAAAAGGAGAAGTCGTCATTTTCGTAGATCACTTAGCCCGAGGCTTTAAGCCGCCCGATTCTAAATTTTACCAGGACGTTTTGGCCAATTTTCAACTCCACCCACAAGACATTGGCCCCAACTCTGTTACAAACATGTGTCACTTCCAAGTACTATGTGAGGCATTCTTTCAAGAGGAGCCCGCCATTGAACTGTTCAGAGACTGCTTCGATCTAAACCGCCGCACTGAGTTTGCTGACGGTTCCAACACAGAATTGGGTGGTGTGGCGATTCAGAAAAGAAAAGAGGTCACATACCCTCACGCCAAACTGCACAGCCACCCCAAAGAGTGGAATCAAACATGGTTCTATTGCAAAGACACTTCCCCTGCTGGTGAAAATCCTTTGCTTGGCTTTCGTCTGGAGCAGCTTAGCAATACACACCCCTTTCCGCAAAGGTTGACTGCCAAGGAGAGAAGCAAATACGCTCCTCAACTATCCAAGCTCAGAGCCTTTATGGCCAATGGTTTAACAGGAGTTGATCTCGCTCGCTGTTGGATATCATGGAGCATACTGCCCCTTAGTCAGCGCTCTGGTTTGATGTGCGTGTATACTGGCAGTGTTGATGATCCACTACGACATGCTAGCATCCAGCTCACCGACGAAGAAATCACAGAGGCTGTGAACAAAATGCTGAATGAACTGGAACATGTCTGTGCTCGAACCGGCCTACTTCCCTTCTGTGCCACCAACAAACTACCAGCTATAAGAGTTTGATCTTTCTTTTTACTGAACTTGCTATTGATATATCTGTTCATTGTTTAATATCAATGTCTATTTAAACAGGGTAATGATCCATTTTGGAGCAAGAAACTTCCACAGGAGAAGCCAGAAAAAGCAGATAAACCGGAACGACCAACCCGGCCAAAGACTAAAGTCATGAAACGACCTACTCTTAAGAAGAGAACCACTGCATCTTCTGATCTTGCCCCTAATGATGGTGTGGGTAATCCGGACCTTGACTCACTTGGCTTATTTTTCATGCGCCTTATTGATGATGATATTTGTCAAGATGATGCCGAAGCCAGCCATGTTGATGCCGCAGAGGTAATTATTCTCTCTTCCGACTCAGACCCTTTTACTTCACTAAAAATCCGTCAGGAAAACCGGAAGGTTAAATTTTCTCATCCTCTTGCTTACTTGGATCCCAAATTTCTTATGAAGACCCAACAGCACGAAGCTCGTCGCACAACCCGGCACAGCGGCCAGGTAGTTACCTCCGCCGGTTTACCAAACAGTCCAGTTCGGAAACACCGTTCACAGGTCTCTAATTTGCTTGTCAGTGCTTGTCCTAAAGAGGGCTATTTTTGTCAACCTCTTAATCCATCTGACTCCGATTATCAGGTTACTTCCCACCCATCCTCTGGCGAGTCATCAGCTACTCAGCTGCCACCGCTCAAAACGGTGCTTGGGTAAGCTATACTTATCATAATATTTCTGGTATATCACCTTGTAACACATGTTGTATGTGACTTTGTTATTCCTTTCAGGGCCAAACCTAGGCCAAGCAAGAAGGCTCGCCTGGAGAAAGCGGTCGAGGAGGATGCCGTCCCTGAACCGGGCACAATACCAGATCTTGAAGTGGCTATTCCTAAAGATATACCCAATGATCCACCGCAGCGAGATGACAATCCTATTGCTGAAGAGAGGCCTATTGATACCTCAAGTCCTGTCAACCAGCCCACACACCCCATCCGGATTGAGAAATCCACCAATCCATCAAAGCCTACTGATAAGCCAATGGCCCCAGTGCAAACCGGCGATGCCGAGGATGATGAGGTTGTTATTACTGGCATTGGTCGCACAGAGCCAGGTAATCCCGTTGCTTTATCCAGACACACTCGCAAGGAAGAATTTGCTGCCATTGGAAAGGGAAAATGGAATGCCGATCTGACAACTTATGCCGCTTTGAACGCCCAAGATCTCCATTCCGGCTATCTGAACCGGCTATACACCAGCCGTGACTATGAAGCTGGTCTGGTTAATATGATGAAAGAGAAATTTGAGGTAACTTCCATGTGCTTTTTCCTGTTTGGATATTTCAATCTTATTAACTCTCCTAGCCCCCAAGGGCCGGTTTAGAATCTGCATCCAAACCGGGACTTGTTAATATAAATCCCAATGCTTCGGAACTTGCTGATGTAGCCCCCAAGGGCCGGTTCAGCTTAGTGTAGCTAAACTGGGACTTGCTAATATAAATCCCAATGCTTCAGAATTCGCTAATGTAGCCCCCAAGGGCCGGTTTAACTTAGTGTAGTTAAACCGGGACTTTAAGTAATTGAGATCGCCGCATCAGAATATAGTCGAGCAAATAGCCATTAGCCCCCAAGTGCCAAGTTGAATACTTGTATTGATCTTGGGACTTTATTATCAAGTGAAATATGAAAATCAAATAGGCATTAGCCCCCAAGCACCAAGTGCATAACTTGTTATGTGGTTGGTGCTTCCATTCTTGCACTGCTTGCTGAATCATATAACTGTCTGTATGCAGGCTGAACTGAAGACAGAGACCCAAATCGCCGATCTCCAAGAAAATCTGAAGTCCCAAGAAGCTGAAACCTCGAAAGCAAAAGAGGATTTAACCAGCACTTTAAGCCCCATGGAATAGCTTAAGGATGGCTTCAAGAAAGAGCGGGCGGATTGGGCCACTGAAAAATCCGCTTTAACCAAATGAGCAGAAGATGCCGAGGCTGCACTTAAACCGGTGGTGGACGAACTGGCCAGCATAAAGCGGCATGTGCATGCCACGACCACTGCTATCTTTGGTAAGCTGGTTTGATTTCTGGATTGATTCGGCCGTCTTATAGAGCTGCCGGTTTGTTAACCCTTTGTAATATTCCAGGGACACGCATTGGTCACTTGGGGTCAGATGTGCGGAAGAAACTGAAAGCCGCCTACACGTTGATTGAACAACTGTACACTGGTGCACAGCGGATCATCTGTACTGCTTCCCACAACAATCCGGCACCCACTTTGATTCAGGACACTCTGAAGAAATTGTCGGTGCTTCCTGCCCGGGTTGAAGAGTTGAAGAAATCTGCTGCTCGAACTGGTGCGATCAATGCCTTAATCTGGGCAAAAGCTTGGGTGCCGGATTTTGATCCTATTGAAGCGGCTCAGGGCTATCCCAGCTTGAAGGAAGACGGGTCAGAGTTTAGTGAAGCGGATCTGTGAGCAATAAACCGGGAGGTGCGTTCGCTAGCTTGTCAATTGGCTGAAGAAGCAGACTTGTCTCACTATCAAGCCCATTATGACAATCAAAACAAGCGAGTAGCTGCACCAATTCATGAAGCGGAAAATCTTATCCCTCCAATCCGTAAGCATACTTATGCTCCCGATATTGAACCGTCGTTACTGATCCATGATGAAGCTGTCTTTCGAGCATTAATAGGAATCGACTGGACAACTGTTGATTTCCAGCCGCGGGGTAGAGAAACTGAAGCTGGAGCGGCACGGGATGACCCACAACCATTAGGCCAGGCTGGTGACCAAGCTTGAACCGGAAGCCGGTTTGGACTGCTTCTCCTTTGAAAAAACAATGATCTTATTTTGGGCACCGTGTTGCCTTGTAATAGGCTAGCTGACACGCTTGATCTTAATATGCCTTCGTGCATAACCACTGCAACTTTTGCTTCCTTTGGGTGATGAACTTTCCAAAGTATTTTCTGCAACATAAAAAATCTTAAAGTGCCACCATGGTTGTACCGTTAGGCGGAGCATGATGTCTGAAATCAAAATATCTTAAATTTAAGCACATGATCAAATCTTTGAGATACATAATACCTGCCATCGTTGGGCATGAAGTTGGCTTAGCCAATCTTGAAGTGGAGGTTTATAAACCCACACTGTTGGAGGAGATAGCAGCTCCCGTATATAATGCTGGTTTACCATGTAAACCATGCCGGGTTATAAGAGAACACTGTGTTACTCCGTAATAGGATGTTAATAAAAAATCAAACCGGGCAAATAGTCTCTGGATTAAAAATGGACCGTGTTCCGTCAATTGACAGTGTGAACTGGTTTAAAATTTTGTCGGTTTAAAAAACGCAACAAAAAGAAAGAAATATCTATCAATTAAAATTGTGAAGCAAAGGCAATGATAAAACCGTTTGCAAAAAGAGGCTTTATTGAGCCGATCAGATGGCGTTACCATGGTCGGACACGAGCAAGGTCCCGATAGGTGTAGCTGTTGTTCAAGTCAGCCAGGTCCCCAAATGAAATTGTGGCATTTATGCCGATCAAGAGGCGTGGAAATGGTTCGGGTTCGACCAAGCCCACAAGTGATTCTATGGCCTTAGACCGATCAAGAGGCGTGACTGGTTCAGACGTCACCAAATCCCCAAGTTATCTGGTGGCTCTCGCCTATCAAGAGGTGTTGCATTGGTTCGGACACGACCAAGCCCCCATGTGATATAACATGATGCTTTGAAAAGCTAAGTCAAGGGGTAGACCGGAGGCCGCTTTAGAACAACTCCATGTAACCGCACATGATGTAAAAGAACAGATACCCCGCTTTAGTTGAGGTTCCAGTTTATTATATTTAATCATATATATACATCATCGTAATATATACATAAGTAGAGCCAATGGCTCAGGTATAGTAAGGCCGAAGATGAGCTATGTTCCACGGCCTGTTGGTCTCCTCCTCTGATGTACGTGAGTCTTTATGCTCTCGAATATCAATCAGATAGTATGACCCATTGTGCAGATTCTTGCTGACCACGAAATGTCCCTCCCAAGGTGGGGATAGCTTATGCATATTAGTCTGATCTTGGATGAGCCGAAGCACCAAATCCCCTTCCTGAAAGGTTCTGGTTCTGACTCGGCGATTGTGATAACGACGAAGATCCTGTTGGTAAATCGTCGAACGGGCAGCTGCTATGTCACGTTCTTCATCCAACAGGTCCAAAGCGTCTTGCCGTGCTGTCTCGTTGTCCGCTTCAACATAAGCCGACACACGAGGTGAGTCATGACGGATATCACTGGGGAGAACCGCCTCCGCTCCGTAGACCATGAAGAACGGTGTGTATCTTGTTGATCTGTTGGGTGTAGTATTGATGCTCCATAACACAGATGGTAACTCTTCTACCCAACAACCCAGTGTTCTCTACAAAGGAACCATAAGCCGGGGCTTGATGCCTATCAAGATCTCTTCATTAGCCCTTTCTGCTTGACCATTGGACTGTGGGTGTGCCACCGATGAAACGTCAAGCCGGATGTGCTCCCGTTCGCAGAACTCCTTCATGGCACCTTTGGACAAATTGGTACCATTATTTGTGATGATACTGTGTGGAAAGCCAAACCGGAAAATCACTTTTTTGATGAACTGAACCGCCGTGGCCGCATCACACTTGCTAACAGGTTCTGCCTCCACCCACTTTGTAAACTTGTCAACTGCCACCAGGAGGTGGGTCTTCTTATCTTTGGACCTTTTGAAAGGCCCAACCATATCCAGCCCCCAAGTCGCAAACGGCCAAGTAATTGGAATCATTCTCAATTCTTGAGCCGGCACATGAGCACGCCTTGAAAACTTTTGGCAACCATCACATCGTCTGACCAGATCCTCCGCATCAGCATGAGTAGTTAACCAATAGAAGCCATGGCGGAACGCTTTATCCACCAAAGATTTTGAACCGGCGTGGTGACCACAATCTCCTTCGTGGATCTCACACAAAATTTGACAGCCTTCTTCGGGAGAAACACAACGTTGAAGCGCCCCTGATACACTGTAATGATGCAACTCGCCATTGACAATAGTCATGGACTTGGACCGCCGGATTATCTGTCGGGCCAGAGTCTCATCCTCTGGTAACTCGCCCCGGTTCATGTATGCCAGGTAAGGAAGTGTCCAATCCGGAATGATATGAAGAGCTGCCACCAATTGAGCCTCCGGATCAGGAATAGCCAAATCCGCTTCACCAGGGAGTTTGACCGACGGGTTGTGCAACACATCCAGAAAAACATTAGGCGGGACCGGTTTACGCTGAGAGCCTAGCCGGCTTAAAGTGTCCGCCGCTTCATTCTTCCGCCGGTCCACATGGTCCACCTGATAGCCTTTAAAGTGACCTGCAACAATATCCACCTCACGACGATATGCTGCCATGAGTGGGTCCTTGGAATCCCAAGTGCCAGATACTTGTTGAGCCATGAGGTCCGGGTCACCAAAGCACTTAACTCGACTTAGGTTCATCTCCTTAGCCATCCGGAGACCATGGAGCAAGGCTTCATACTTAGCTGCATTGTTAGTACAAGGGAACATTAAGCGAAGAACGTAACAAAACTTATCACCTCGTGGGGAAGTTAATACGACTCCAGCCCCCGAGCCTTCCAATCGCCTGGATCCGTCGAAATAGATGGTCCAATATGTGTGATCCGGTTTTTCTTCAGGTGCTTGCAGTTCCGTCCAATCATTGATGAAATCAACAAGTGCTTGAGACTTAACCGCCGTCCGAGGTACATACTTCAACCCGTGCGGCCCAAGCTCTATAGCCCACTTGGCAATCCGGCCAGTCGCTTCTCGATTCTGGATGATATCCCCCAAGGGAGCAGAACTGACCACCATAATGGGGTGCCCTTGGAAGTATTGCTTGAGCTTCCGGCTTGCCATAAAAACTCCGTATACCAGCTTCTGCCAATGCGGATACCTTTGCTTGGACTCAATGAGTACCTCGCTGATATAATAGACCGGACGTTGAACCGGATGCTCCTTGCCTGCCTCTTTTCGTTCCACCACAATAGCCACACTGACCGCATGAGCATTAGCGGCAACATATAGCAGCAACGGTTCTTTATCCATGGGAGCGGCGAGCACAGGCGGATTGGCCAATTGCCGCTTTAAGTCCTGAAACGTTGTATCAGCAGCAAAACTCCAGACGAATTGATCCGTCTTCTTCAACATCTGATACAAAGGGATTGCCTTCTCACCAAGGCGGCTGATAAACCGGCTTAACGCGGCAATCCGTCCTGCCAGGCATTGAACATCATTGATACACTTCGGTTTTGCCAGTGAGGTGATGGCTGTGATCTTCTCCGGATTAGCCTCGATTCCCCTGTTGGACACCAGAAAATCCAATAACTTGCCTGCCGGTACACCAAAGACACATTTGGCCGGATTAAGCATCATCTTGTACGTCCTCAGGTTATCAAAAGTTTCCTTTAAGTCATCAACCAGAGTCTCCTTCTCTCTTGACTTAACCACAATATCATCTACGTAAGCATGTACATTGCGGCCAATCTGCTTGTGAACACAATTTTGTACACACCGTTGATAAGTTGCGTGGGCACTCTTGAGCCCGAAGGGCATAGACACATAGCAGAAGGCTCCAAAGGGAGTTATGAATGTCGTCTTCTCCTGGTCCTTAACTGCCATTTTGATCTGATGATAGCCAGAATATGCATCCAAAAAACTCAAACGCTCACAACCCGCCGTAGCATCAATAATTTGATCAATACGGGGGAGGGCAAAAGGATCTGCTGGACAAGCCTTATTAAGATCTGGGTAATCCACACACATGCGCCAGGTGCCGTTTTTCTTAAGGATCAGCACCGGATTAGCAAGCCACTCAGGGTGGAAAACCTCAATAATAAAGCCAGGTGCTCAGAGCCCGGCTACCTCTTCTCCAATCGCCTTGCGTCTTTCTTCATTAAACCGGCGGAGGAACTATTTTACCGGTTTGTATTTAGGATCCACATTAAGGATGTGCTTAGCGAGTTGCCTCGGGACACCTGGCATGTCAGAGGGCTTCCATGCAAAAATGTCCCGATTCTCACGGATGAACTCGATGAGCGCACTTTCCTATTCTGGATCCAAGTTGGCACTGATGCTGAACTGCTTGGACGAATCGCCAGGCACGAAGTCAACAAGCTTAGTTTCAGCTACCGATTTGAACTTCAGGGCCGGATCATGCTCCGTAGTTGGCTTCTTTAATGGAGTCATGTCCGCCGGATTAACATTGTCCTTATAATACTTCAGCTCCTCGGTGGCACAAACCGACTCTGTGTAGGCCGCATCTCCTTCCTCGCACTCTAAAGCGATTTTACGGCTTCCGTGAACCGTTATTGTCCCCTTGTGACCCGACATCTTCAGCTGCAAATACACATAACAGGGTCGTGCCATAAACTTGGTGTAGGCCGGCCGCCCAAACAGGGCGTGGTATGGACTTTGGATTTTCACCACTTCAAACGTCAATGTTTCCGACCTGGAATCATGATCATCTCCAAAGGCCACTTCCATTGCTATCTTACCAATAGGATATGCTGACTTGCCAGGTACCACACCATGGAACACCGTATTGGACGGTTTGAAATTTTTATCTGTTAGTCCCATACGACGGAAGGTCTCATAGTACAAGATACTAATGCTGCTCCCTCCATCCATGAGTACCTTGGTGAACTTATAACCTCCCACCTGAGGCGCCACCACTAATGCTAGCTGACCCGGATTATCAACCTGAGGAGAGTGATCCTCTCTGCTCCATATGATTGGCTGTTCAGACCAGCGCAGATAATGGGGCACAGCCAGTTCAACAGAGTTGATTGCCCGCCTCTGAACCTTCCGGTCTCGCTTGTCCAAGCTAGTGGTGAAGACATGTTACTGCCCCCTATTCAACGGATTGGGTTACTCTGGTAACCCGACTGTTGCTGCTGCTGGTTGTAACCACCCTGATTGTTCTGATTATTTTGATTGTTATGTCCGCCCGGATTACCATTAAATCCTGAACCGGAATCTCCTCCACCGTATCCCGACCCGGATCCTGAACCACCGCCGGAGCCGTGATCATACCGGAAAGCATTAGAATTCTTGAACTCCTGCATAATGAAGCAGTCCTTCCAAAGGTGGTTTGCTGGCACCTACTTCGTCCCATGCTTTGGGCAGGGCTGGTTCAATAGATAATTTAAGCGGTCCGGATTAGGGTTAGGTGCTTCACTGCGATTTGGCGGCTTACCCTTGCGTCGCTGACCCTTGTCCTGCGTGTTGGTGTTAGCCACGAAGTCCATGTTGCCATCCGCTTTACGCTTGCCTCCGCTACCGTTACCTGCCGAGTGATGCTGCTGACCTTTGGAGTTGTTGTTCTTCTATCCCCTTCCGGTCTTGTCATCATCAGACTCGGGATCCTTGGTGCTATCAGAATCAGCATACTTTACCAAGGCAGCCATGAGGGTCCCCGTGTCAGTGCAATGGCGCTTCATCCGTCCCAACATCAGTTTTAGGGGCCCAAACCGGCAGTTGCCTTCTAGGGTTATGACTGCAATGTCAGCATTAACGCGGTCTGATGAATGCAACACTTGTGAGACCCGGCGCACCCAATGAGTCGTCGATTCTCCTTCCTCCTGGACACAGGAAGCTAAGTACACTATCGACATAGGATGTTTACATGTATCCTTGAAATTGCTGATAAACCGGGCTCGTAATTGGGCCCATGAACTGATAGAATTAGCCGGCAAACTTTTTAACCAAGTACGGGCCGTTCCTTCAAGAATCATGGTGAAGTATTTCACACACGCCGCATCATCCACATCAAGCATCTCCATGGCCATCTCATAGCTCTCCACCCATGTCTCTGGAGGTTGATCCGCCGTGTAATTTGGTACCTTGTGCTGTCCTTTGAAGTCCTTGGGTAGGCGCACATTGCGTAAAGCGGGGACAAGGCAAGGCACCCCCAAAGAACTAGAAGTAACACCAGGTTCGATCAAGATAGTTGGACGAACCGGTGTAAGCTGCCGAGCTTGATACTGTGCGGCTAACTCGGCCTCCCCGCGCGCTCGGGCCTGGTCCACTACTTCCTGAGCGTTATCAGCACCACCCGCCGGGTTGTTGCCGCGGGGTGCTCCATGTCGTTCATTACTTGACACTACCGGTTCATCCATATGCCTGCTATAGCTCCGGCTTGGACGAGGGGTCGAGTGAATCCGGTCGCGGCTCTATGAGTATGCTTCCTATTGGACCAAAGCTGTCCTCAGAAGCTCCTTGACCCGTCGCGTCTCTACTCCCTGCGGCGAGTCACCTTCAATTGGAATGGCCTCTAGCCGTGCAGCAGCAGCAACGAGATTGTCCATCGGGTTGGAGTAGTGACCCGGAGGTGTCGAAACAGCCTGAGGTATAACAGTGTTTTGACGAGGCAGATCCATCCAACGGGGCTGAACCGGCGCGCCGGTCTCGGGAGCCTCCGCCCAGTTTACCTCCAGCGGATTACTGGTTCCTGCTCCTGGGGTGTTGAAAAGGTCTCTGGCCTCGAAAACCGAAGGCAAACGGGATTGGTACTTCCTCTTCATGACTTCATGCGACGCGTTCTGGTCCAACATGAGCCTGTAGGCTTGTGCGTCTAGAGCAGCCCGCTCTGCGGTCATCCTGGCATCCTCAGCTGCTAGGTCCGCCTTGGCCTGGGTGATATGTTCCTTCACCTTTGCTATCTCCGCGCTATGGGCGTCCTGATCCGCCGGGTTAGCTTCTGCCATGAGGTTAGCCAATGCATCAAATAGATCTGATAGAACTTGAGCCGGCGGGCGTACAGAGCCTCCTGCCCCGGCAGCCGTCGCTGCTACTGAACCGGATGTCATTGGCGCAGCGGTCGAAGAATGGAGTTCTGCTTGTGTGCCAGCCATGAATATTCCAACTCGGTTGGGTAGATCAGAGGGGTCCGGAATACTATTGCCATCGGAACAGCCCCCAATCCGGCCGTCTTGTAGCTGATATAGAGATTCGGTTTCTCCGGTTGATGACTCATCGTCGGAACGAACGATGGTCTCGCCGCGGGATTCCGATCCATCCTCATAACTTCCTCCGTGGATGACTCCCACGAAGGCATGCCTCATGGCCGGTTTAACCCAGGCGGATCGCGCATGCTGAGCCGTTTCGACGAGGTCGGTGTAGATGTCCGGCTCAGGGCCCGGTTCACCGATCTTGCCGATGAAAACGTGTATGCCACCAAAGGGGACCCGGTACCCGTACTCAACTGAGCCGGCCTCGGGGCCCCAGCCTGCATCGTCGATGTAGAGCTTGCCGCGACGACTCTTAGTCATCCGGCCCACCGTGTAGCCCTCAAGTCCTTCAAAGCGGCCCTCCAAGAACCTGAAACCATCGTGCGATAGCCCCATGGTGGGTGCCAACTATCGTGGTTTTGTCACGGCAGATGTCCTCGTGAAAGGACTTAGTCATGGAGCCATCGCAACGGGTTAGCTTGAAGGGGTTAAAGCGGACATAGGGATGCAAGAGAGTTTATACTAGTTCGGCCCCTTCGGTGAAGATAAAGCCTACGTCTAGTTGTGATGGAATTGATGGGGTTTCGATGACTAGGGAGCAAATAAGCTTTGCCTAAGTCTCGAGTTGTTGTCTGTTGTCCTTGAACCGCCGCCGGGTCGTCCCCTTATATACACGGGTGACGCCCGTTGGTTCACAGAGTCCCAATACCGGCTCATAGATGTGTCCGGTTTGGTCTCTACTTATTCCTAACTTACAATACAAGTTACATACCAATGCCGGTTTACGGCTACAGGCCTTGAACCGACTATGGGCCTTGAGCCCTCATCTGCCTTCTTGGGTTTTAACATAGTTAACTACTGATGAAGTTAACCCGGCCCAGATAGGCCGGTTTACGCCCAGTAGTGATATCCCCAACAGGCTCCGTCGACGTTCCCGCTCTCGTCGAGCACCCGGTGTATTTCGTCAGCACGGGACTGCGGGATGCAAGGGCACTGTACCCCATGCCTCAGAAGCTCTTGCTCGCACTTATGGTGGCCTCGCGTAAACTGTGGCACTACTTCCATGGTCACCCAATCAAGGTCGTCTCGGCCTACCCGCTGGAGAGGGTACTCAGGAGCCCCAACGCTGCTGGAAGAGTCGCCGAATGGAACATGGAGCTGCAAGTATTCCAGCTGGAGTTCAGTACAACTAGGGACATCAAGGGGGGCTCGCTCATCGACTTCGTGGCAGAATGGACTGATGCCCCGGGGTTTGAAGCAGGCGAGGACCGCTCTCTCTCGCCGGGAAGTGAAGCACTAGATGGCTGGGTCATGTATTTCGATGGCGCATTCGCACACCAGGGCGCGGGACCTAGAGCAGTGCTCATGTCGCCGACTCATGACAAGCTCTACTACGCCGTGCAGCTCTGCTTCTAGCAAGGCGAGAAGGTCTCCAACAACATCATAGAGTACGAAGGCCTCATCGCTGGCCTCAAGGTCACGGTGGGCCTAGGGGTGAAGCGCCTCACCATCATGGGCGAGTCGCAGCTCCTCGTCAACTTCTCCAACAAGGTATATGAGCCGAAGGACAAGCACATGGAAGCATACCTCGCGGAGGTACGCAAAATGGAAAAGCATTTCTTGGGTCTAAAGTTGTAGCATGTGCCCCATGGCACCAACAAGGAGGCCGACGACATTGCCAAAAGGGCGTCCAAGTAACAACCCCAAGAGCCTAGCATCTTTGAGGAGCGGCTCTTCAAGTTGTCGGCAGCACCTCTGCTTTCGGGGCAGGCGCCGCCTCGAGAGGAGCTCCCCAAACCACCTGCCTCGGGAGCCCCGTCCTACGGCCCGACCTAGGGGGCGCGCCTACTCCTAGCGCTCGAGCCCCGGGAGGGGTGCTGGACCAGGGAGTTCTAGGAATACCTGACGCAAGGGACGCTAGCAGAGAAAGAGGAGGACGTGGAGCTCGTGGCCCGACAGGCTACGGCATACAACATCCAGGACGGTGAGTTATACAGGAAGTGGCCAAATGATTTTTCCTTGTGATGCATCTCCAGGAAACAGGGGAGCGAGTTGCTAGCCGACATACACGGCGAAGACTGCGGGCACCACTCGTCGTCACGAACCCTTGTCGGCAAGGCGTTTCCCAGCGGGTTCTACTGGCCTACGGTGCTCACCGACGCAACCGAGCTGGTGAAGTCCTGCGAGGCCTACCAATTCCACGCCAACCAGATCCATGAGCCAGCTCAGGGCCTCCAGACCATCCCGCTCTCGTGGCCGTTCATGGTTTGGGGGCTGGATTTCTTAGGCCCATTCCCTCGAGCTCCTTGGGGCTACCGCTACCTTTACGTCGCCATCGACAAGTTCACCAAATGGGCAGAGGTAGAAGCCGTCTGCACCATCCCGGCCGGATCTGTGGTCGAGTTCATCAAGGGTCTCGTGAGCCGGTTCGGGTCCCTAATCGCATCATCACCGACAATGGCTTGCAGTTCACTAGCAACCTCCTCAAGACATATTCTGCTAACCTTGGAACGCAGATCTGCTACGCTTTGGTGGCACACCCCAGGAGCAACAGTCAAGCCGAACGCACCAACGCGGAGGTCCTGAGAGGCCTCATGACCAGGACCTTCAAGAAGAAGCTTGAGGCTTGCGGCAAGGGATGGCATGAAGAAATCCAGTCTGTGCTATGGTCCATCCGCACCACCGCCACCAAGCCAACAGGAGAGACCCCGTACTTCCTCGTCTATGGAGCAAAGCGGTTCTCCCTCACGAGGTCAAGCATCGCTCCGCGCAGGTCCTGGCGTTTGATGAGACGTAGCAGGACGCCATGCGGGGGATGGACCTTGTGCTGGGGGAGGAACGCCTCCGTGAAGCCTCGCTCCGAGAGGCAAGGTGCCAGCAGGCGCTATGACGGTACCACTGTCGTAGCGTCCGCTCCAGGATGCTCGAGGTAGGTGATCTCATCTTGAGGTAGGTGCTCTCTAGGGAAGGGCTGCACAAGCTCTCGCCCATGTGGGAGGACCCGTTTAGGATCGCCCACGTCTCCAGGCCTGATGCCACGCGCCTGGAGACGCAGGACGGGATCCCCATCCAGAACGCCTGGAACATCCAGCACCTCCAGAAGTTCTACCCATGAAGCAAGGCCCAGCGCCTGTGAAGCAAGGCCCCATGCTTGTGAAGGTCTCCGCTCGTGACACTCTCACGTAATAATGAGTGAGGCTCTACATCTCAGGAGTGCGGCCCTCGGGCCTCGGGGGCTCCCTCCCATGTCCTAGTGGCAGCACTTAGCTCCACGCTGGTGAGAAAACTAGACTAGGTGTTGGACGCGGCTTTTCATTTGCTTTTCGTAGTTGGCTTGCCCTTTTTTCTTAATGAAAGTCCGCATTCTAGTTTTTCTTGTCATGTTGGTTCGATCGCCTTTTCCTCTGTTCTTCACTCGGTACTTCCTTTTAGCCCGTACTCTCCCTCACCTGCCTCGTGAGGGGGCTGGACGGGTGCACTCGTGAGCGCTTTTCCTGTTCTTCGCGAGGCATCCTCGCTCGAGCTCGCAAGATGGCGCTCCTCCCTTAATCCGTGCCCCTCGGGTCCCGTGATGCGGAGCTCTGGGTCATGGTCAGCCGTGCCTACGACATGGGTTTCGACAAACAAGAGGTTCTTAACAAATTTTTGCAGTTCCTCGACGCCTCCCAAGCCAACGGCAAGGAGATCTCACCAGCTACTGGGGGAGGTGCGCCTCACGAGGCGGAAACTACTTCAGACATGTCAAGCTAAGTTATCTCTACACACCTACATAAAACGCTGATACTGCAACATGACACAGGAACGATAAACATAACATAGCAACTTGGAAATCATGGTTCGTTGCACGCCCCTGTAGGGCCCCATACTTGCTTCTTATTAAATGCAAGAAGGAAAGAACAAAACAAAAGTGGCGCGCACCCCCGCGGTGGTTCGTGAGGGTAGGCCCTCGGCGCCCCCTGGACTCAACCTAGACCCCTCCTCGTGCTTCACTGGGCATGGTGATGAGATGATCCACTATCGCCTTCGAAGCCGGCGCGGCGGCTGGTCATAACCACCGCTCCTAGAGCTGTCGCCGGAGGAGGAGCCGCCATAGCTGGACGAGCCACAGCCAATGTAGAGGACGAGGCCACCTTCATCCTCGTCATGACCATCGCCAAGGCCGAGCACCTCGTCGCCGTCGTTGTCCTTGGGGCAGCATTCGACGCGGCGACCATCTTTCCTGAATACCCGCATGCAGAGGGTCGCGTCGCCATCATACATGAAGTGGAGGGTACACCGCCTGCCCAGGCCGCGCGCGGGGGCAAACATCTGCCAGCCACGGGCCGGGGCTGCATTCCCTACGACAGAGACTTCCACCGCAACCCATGAAGCCTTGCCGCAGTAGCCGTAAGCCTGCAGCTAGAGACCGCTTGGACCTGCGGTTGGGAGTTCGCCGGCATAGAACCGCGGGAGCTGAAACCAGGTGCCGGCCGGGTTCTCCGACCACACGATGAACTCCAGCAGCACCTCCGCCAATTGGAAGCGCGGCCGAGGAAGCCGTGCAACCATGGCGTGCCTCACTTCATCGACGTGATTGCCACAACCTGGGCGACTTCCACTGCGCGAGGAGGCGTCGCCGCGGCCGTGAGGGGCCATGGTGGGGGTCGCAGCGTACTTACGCAGGCGACCACGCCCCTTCTTGGGTGGCGGCGAGCCGGGCCCCTCCTGGCGGGCCTTGCCCTTTTCTATGATCGAGAACCTCTTCACTGGCACCATAGGTGTCACTGCTAGTAGTGAAGCACGGGAGAATAAGCAGGAGAAGCGAAGGAAGAGATGGGTGATGGGGGCTCCACGATCTTAGGTAATAATGACCCTTTTCTGCATGCAATAGGGAGTCGTCAAGTCGAGCAGTTACCGAGGCAGCGTGGGGAAGCGGAGACGCCCACATCCCATTAATCGCCACGCGTCAAACGAGGTCGTAGGCTGTTGGGGCCCGCGGCGCTCCACACTTTCCCCTTGGTTTTCCTTGAAGCCAAGTCCGAGAACGCCTTGGGCCCGGGGGCTACTGTCGGCGTCCTAGGAATGGGGGTCCCCAGACTTTCCCGCCTGTAGCCCACGGCGTGGCTCCACCAGTGGCCCTGTACGGCCCATCTTCATGAGCGAACACTCAAGACCCTCGCGAGGGTCTAAGCCTCGCGAGGAGGACGATGTAGGACCTCCTCGGGGGCGGCCTCACCAGGCTGGCTCGCGAGGGGCGGAGAGATCAAGGCGGGGGGGCACCTCGCGAGGTCCCTATGACGCAACCCATGACGACCAAGGCCAGGCGGGCACTGATAACTGACAAGTATAGGGGATCGCAACAGTTTTCGAGCGTAGAGTATTCAACCCAAATTTATTGATTCAACACAAGGGGAGCCAAAGAATATTCTCAAGTATTAGCAACTGAGTTGTCAATTCAACCACACCTAGAAACTTAATATCTGCAGCAAAGTGTTTAGTAGCAAAGTAATATGATAGTAGTGGTAGCAGTAGCAAAAGGTAATGGTAACAAAAGTAGTGTTTTGGGTATTTTGTAGTGATGATAGCAATAGCAACGGAAAAGAAAATAAGCGAGGAACAATATATGGAAAGCACGCAGGCAATGGATCAGTGATAGAGAATTATGCCGGATGTGGTTCATCATGTAACAGTCATAACCTAGGGTGACACAGAACTAGATCCAATTCATCAATAAAATGTAGGCATGTATTCCGAATATAGTCATATGTTCTTATGGAAAAGAACTTGCATGACATCTTTTGTCCTACCCTCCCGTGGCAGCGGGGTCCTAGCGGAAACTAAGGGATATTAAGGCCTCCTTTTAATAGAGTACCGGACCAAAGCATTAACACATAGTGAATATATAAACTCCTCAAACTACGGTCATCACCGGTAAGTATCCCAATTATTGTGACTTTGGGGTTAACGGATCATAACACATAATAGGTAACTAAAGACTTGCAAGATAGGATCAAGAACTCTCATATATTGATGAAAACATAATAGGATCATATCTGAAATTATGGCACTCGGGCCCTAGTGACAAGCATTAAGCATACCAAAGTCATAGCAACATCAATCTCAGAACATAGTGGATACTAGGGATCAAACCCTAACAAAACTAACTCAATTACATGATAAATCTCATCCAACCCATCACCGTCCAGCAAGCCTACGATGGAATTACTCACGCACGGTGGTGAGCATCATCAAATTGGTGATGGAGGAACGTTGATGATGACGATGGCGACGGATTTCCCTCTCTGGAGCCCCGAACGGACTCCAGATCAGCCCTCCCGAGAGGTTTTAGGGCTTGACGACTGTGACGCCCGGATAATTAAACTATAGTAATCTTATGTTAATGGCGCCAGGTCATCGCGATTACTGTTGTTAAACTCGCGTTGATTTTAATCCGGTCCAAATTTCAAATTCAAATTAAAGTCCAAGATTCAAATTTCTCAAACCTGCAAAATAAAATGTTCAAAGTGTGGCAAATCTTCCATATCCAATTATGGTGCTGACCCAACATTTTTGTAAAAGTATTTAAATGCTCTTTTGTGACTAAAGAAGTGACTAAACCAATTATTAAATGCCTTTAAATAATAAACAAATACAAACATGTTTTATTATTGTGCCAAATTAATTATGGCAGTAGCCTATAAAGTAATACTAATTTTTGGGCTAGGTTTATATTCTACAAAGCTAATAATAAATAAATGAAAGGAAACTTAATTGAAAACCGAAACTAATAGAAAGAAAAACAGAAAGGATCAAAACTAGAAAGCCTACACTATGCGCACTTGGGCCTGCTGGCAACAGTGCAGGCCCAACCCAAAAACACCCGGTCCCCTTCCCCTGTTCATCGATCAAGGCGTGGCGCCCATCCCCTACCGCCATGGCTGCGCCGTGGACACGAGGCGCCCATCCGTCGGCCCTGCGTGCTGGATAAGAGCATCCCGACGCCCCTCCCAGGCAACCCTAGTTCTCATTCCCCTTCTTACGCCGTTTTCTCGCGGACGACATACACACGCACCGCGGACAACATGGTCGATCTCGTACTCATGGCCATCATGCTCCCCGGCGTTTGGGATGATGACCAGGAGCTTCATCGCCGACATGTACATCACCTACACCCTCCAGTTCGAGCTGAAGCCCTCCACAACCTCGCCATCCAGTCGTCTTCCCCACCACGGCCACGGCGCCATCACCGTCGATCTCCACCACCGATGCCTCCCCGTGGTTCCGAGCACGTCCACAACCTCCCTCGCAATGAGCCGCGTCCATTCCCCCTCCTTGCCGCCTCGATTTGTTGCCGTAGCCGCTGTTCCCGAGCACACCCGAGCTCTCCTATACGCGTACGTGTGTGTCGTGCTGCTGCTTCTTGCCGATGCTATTTTGCACTACTGCCGCCTCCGGCTACTGTCGCCGTCACGTTCGTCGCCGCTGACCACGCTCGACTAACCACACGCGCATGCCTGCGTCGCTGTACTCGACCGGCCGCGCGCTGGCCATCCTCTGGCAATGCCTCGCGCGTGCACGCGCTCCCGCGTGTCTGCTCCTCCTCCTAGCGAACTGCTGCTGCTCTACGTATTGCTGATGCTCTGCTCCTGCTAAGCTGCTTGCGCTGCTTAGTTGCTACTGTCGCTAGGTGTTGCACTTGCCTGCAAACCGCTACTGTTTGTCGATGCCGCCTCACGCTGCCGCCGCTGCTACGGCCGGCCATGGCTGAGCGGTGTGTGAGTGTGTGCATCGTGTGTGCGTATTGTGTATGTACGTGAGGTATGTGCTCTGTGTGTGCGCGCGCCGTGTGTGTGGCCGGCTTGGCCATGGCCGGGGCGGCTTCATCCGTCGCTGCTCTACTGCTGCTTGTCTGCTTCTAGCCACAGCTGCTACGCTTTGTATACTACTGCAAGTACTGTAGTGGGTAGCTAGCTTTTGTATTTCTACAGTGACTAGCCTTCTAAACTGCCACTAAACAGCGATAAGACAAGTCCTAACATGGGTAAAAATTATATAAACGGAAAGTAGACGTAATAAGCCTCATTTTGTTCCATTGGACCTGCTTCAGATAATGCATGGATTAAATCCTACAAAAATCACTAAATGCTATCTTGTGTTAAAAGGAATAGAGTTACTCCCTAGCATAGTGTGTGTACGTGAGTGCGTAGTGTGTAGTCACCACAGCCGTGTGTGGCCGGCTATGCCACACCCTAGCCAGCCTTTTAGTTAGTTTATAATTAGTAGTACTAGCTAATTTATCCAATAGTAGATGAAATGTGGACCCGCTAATGGTTTAGAGAAAAACAAAATTTAAAATAATTGTCTAAGTCAACGACATGTGGCCCCGTACACTGTTCATATGTTGACTAGTCAATCTTTGACTGGGTCAACCCAACCCCCTGGCCCCACTGTCATACATTATGAGACAAAATTATTTTACTGTGTAATTTATAAATATAAATAAATTCAAAAAATAATATAAAATAAACCGTAGCTCAGATGAAAATACTTTCTACATGAAAGTTGCTCAGAACGACGAGATGAACCCGGATACGCAGCCCGTTCATGCGCCACACACCCCTAACATATCAAACTCGCAACTTTCCCCCTCCCTCTCCTCTGCCTGAAAACGCGAAACACCAGAAAATACTTTCCCGGATGTTTTCCCCCTTCGCCGGCATCACCTACTACCGCGTTAGGGCACACCTAGCACTGTTCATTTTCACGTCACGCATTGTCATGCTTATGTTTGCATTATATTTATTGTTTCTTCCCCCTCTTCTCTCGCTAGACACCGAGACCGACGTCGCTGCTACCCAGTACGACTACGGTGTTGACGACCCCTCTCTCGTGCCAGAGCAACCAGGCAAGCCCCCCCTTTGATCACCAGATATTGCCTACTCTTCTCTCTACTTCTTGCATTAGAGTAGTGTAGCATGTTACTGCTTTCCGTAAATCCTATACTGCTGCATAGCCTGTCCTTGCTACTACTGTTGTTACATTTACCTGCTATCCTACTGCTTAGTATAGGATGCTAGTGTTCCATCAGTGACCCTACACTCTTGTCCGTCTGCCATGCTATACTACTGGGCCGTGATCACTTCGGGAGGTGATCACGGGCATATACTATATATTTTACACAGTTACCTTACTTATGATACTGTTCGGAGATAGGGGCTGAAGGGGCAGGTGGTTCCACCCAGGTAGTGGTGGGCCTGGGTTCCCGACGGCCCCCGACTGTTACTTTGTGGCGGAGCGACAGGGAAGGTTGAGAGCACCTAGGAGAGAGGTGGCCTGGCCCTGGTCGGCGTTCGCAGATACTTAACACGTTAAACGAGATCTTGGTATTTGATCTGAGTCTAGCCACTGGCTTATACGCACTAACCATCTACGCGGGGACAGTTATGGGCACTCGACGTCGTGGTATCAGCCGAAGCCTTCGTGACGTCAGCGACTGAGTGGCGCGCGCCGGGTTGGACCGCGTAACGCAACTTCCTTTGTAATGGAGGTTGCTAGGTCTGCTCACCGGCCCCGTTCGCAACGTGCAGGTGTGCAAAGGGCGATGGGCCCAGACCCCTGCGCCATAGGATTTAGACCGGCGTGCTGACCTCTCTGTTGTGCCTAGGTAGGGCTGCGACGTGTTGATCTTCCGAGGCCGGGCATGACCCAAGAAAGTGTGTCCGGCCAAATGGGATCAAGCTTGTTGGGTTATGTGGTGCACCCCTGCAGGGAAGTTAATCTATTCGAATAACCATGATCTTCCGTAACAGGACGACTTGGAGTTGTACCTTGACCTTATGACAACTAGAACCGGATACTTAATAAAACACACCCTTCCAAGTGCCAGATACAACCGGTGATCGCTCTCTCACAGGGCGACGAGGGGAGGATCATCGGTTAGGATTATGCTATGCGATGATACTTCGAGGACTTCAATCTACTCTCTTCTACAGGCTGCAAGACGGAGGCTGCCAGAAGCGTAGTCTTCGAAAGGACTAGTTATCCCCCTCTTATTCCGGCTTTCTGCAGTCCAGTCCACATATAATAGCCTTATTCTAGTTGATACCAATGCATACATATGTAGTGTAGCTCCTTGCTTGCGAGTACTTTGGATGAGTACTCACGGTTGCTTTCTCCTTCTTTTCCCTCTATCCCTTCTACCTGGTTGTCGCAACCAGATGTTGGAGCCCAGGAGCCAGACGCCACCGTCGACGATGACTCCTACTACATCGGAGGTGCCTACTACTACGTGCTGCCCGCTGACGACGACCAAGAGTAGTTTAGGAGGATCCCAGGCAGGAGGCCTGCGCCTCTTTCGATTTGTATCCCAGTTTGTGCTAGCCATCTTATGGCAACTTGTTTAACTTATGTCTGTACTCAGATATTGTTGCTTCTGCTGACTCGTCTATGATCGAGCTCTTGTATTCGAGCCTTCGAGGCCCCTGGCTTGTAATATGATGCTTGTATGACTTATTTTATTTGTAGAGTTGTGTTGTGATATCTTCCCGTGAGTCCCTGATCTTGATCGTACACGTTTGCATGTATGATTAGTGTACGATTGAATCGGGGGCGTCACAAGTTGGTATCAGAGCCGACTGCCTGTAGGAATCCCCTTTCCAAACTCCTTGGCCGAAGTTGAGTCTAGTCGATGAAAACTGTTTTACTAACATGGCTGTGCGGCCCATGGGCCCACGTCGCCATTGGGTGGTATTAGGGTCTTTTTCTCCTCGATCTTTACTCTGGGACTCTAATCTCTCCCCTATTCGGGTTAAATGATTTTGCTAAAATCCAACTCTAGGTTTTCGTTACCACTTTCTCCCTGAGAGCCCTTCATTACAGATGATCAACTGCTTCGACAGAAGATTATGATAATACTCTTCGATGTTCTCCTGAAACTTTGTGCCATTGCTTTTGCAATTCCCTACCACCGAAAAATCTCTATGGATAAATACTTACACCTGTCGTTCTTACTTTTATTCCCAGTTGGTCTTGTTATTACAAGATACCCCGAAATACTCATCGTTGTTTCGATAATCCTTTGAGCTTACTGCCTTGCTGTTCTTTGTCACCTGAATGCCCCTATGGATAATTCTCGCACTTATCGAGTATCCGCTCATCCCCCAGTTGTTCATGTGTTTCACAATGGTCATCGAAATACTACTCGATCCTCCAAAAATCCTTAGTAGCTTATTGCTCTGCAATACTTGTCTGCTTGCATGATGGATGCTTTCCATATGTCTGGCAATATTCGTTAGTATCCTTAGACACCGTCATTTTGATCCCTTTGATTCAAAATGAGTGCGAATGCACGCAATCATCAGTTGATCCTTCTAAATTATCTTTCCGGCTCAGACGTCATTTTAAACATGAGCTGGTTCTCAACAAATCCAATAGCCGTCGATTGTACCCCTAAGGCTATTCAACTTATCCACCCCTAATCAGAACATAGCTTCTAATCCCTTGATTTGAAAATCATAATTCCTTTGCATTTGAGCTCTGGATTAGTCAGTTGTTTCCATAATCCAATGCCTTTGCATTGTTGCTTCCTCTGGTTGTGTGCCTATGCTCACGTCAGCTCTGTTATGGATCGGCAGATCCTTCAATGGACTTTATTCGACAGCATCCTTCATATTCAATAACCTTGTGAGCCTTCCCTCGGATACATAATGCCTTTGGTAAGTGGTATCATCTACTTTCTCAACCTTGCTGTACTTTCGAGCTTGTGATATTTACTCTTGAAACTTGTGGTATATGTTTCTAAGAAGCCTCTATGGGTTGAACATATGCCTTATCTAAACTGTGTGAACTCGAAAGTTTTCACGAGTCATACACTTCTGGTATTTTGCCAAATAAAATTTCAACACTACAACTTCTTCGAAAGTGAGAAGTGAATGAAAGGTTATGCATTGGAGAAGTGGGAGTCGACCTTGAACTTTGTGTCCATGCCCATGGACACGATGTAGATCTTATCATTAAAGCTTCTCTTAAATTAAATTATTCCTTTGGTATAAGTTCATCTTATATCCGGGATCTAGCCTTTTGCAATAGTGTTTCCGACCATGTTCTCCTTTAAATACCATTTCACGGACAAGTTTAAGTAATTATCTTCTACAGATCATTGCACCCGACCAACCTTTACTTTGATCTACCGTCGTGTATTACACTCTGGTATCTCAAGAATATCATAGAACTGCATAACTTCTTATGGGTTCTTCGTCAACTATTATTTCTCACCGGTTCCAATTTTCCCGAGTTCTGGGTTGTCGTCAAGCGAGGACACCAATAAGTGAATCGATTCCGCACTCTGGTTCAATAACTCTTAAATAATTGTTGTTGCTTACGAGTTAATAATCACTTAAGTCATTCCTAGCCTGATCGGCTATATCATCATGGTGCTAAATTTTAACTGTGCTACTTGGTCCTTCTTCACGGAGCACAATTCTCGACGATGAGCTAAGCTTACGTTGAATTTCCTCATCATATCATTTCGCCTTGAACCACAAGCTTAATTTCGAGTTTGTGTCGTAACCATGGTTCCAATAACCTTCCGTTTATCATTCGTTTGACTAGACGTCATCACCGATTGATTACATCTTCATGAAATCTCTCGACAAATGTGTCGTGATCATCATCAGCATTCCGAGGTCTTCCAAGATATCAATTGAGTTCATGATGATAAATACCATCCTTGCCCTCGATGATTTGTGTTACCATCGACCACTTTATTGACTTCCCTCCAACACAAACTTGTTCGTGTTTTGTGTTATACCTTGAGTTCCTTGCTATCCCGCATTTTTTCTTCTTTACCTTGGAGTATTACCATCTTTAATGTCAAGAAAGTCGTGAGGATTTCATCACCTCTTAAGGATTCTTGATACAGGTAATACTTCTCATCATCACCTTTCTTTCTTGGTCCCCGTGTTGGTTCTAACCGGGATTCCAACAAGTGAATGGTACGGCGTGGATTTTGTACTTCTAACAACCCTATTGCTTTGAAGTTGATGGTCGATAGTTCGTTCTTAGACTATTGGTTGTTGAACCACCATTCTAACGTTGATCATGCTACCTAAGCCCATCTTTCGGGTGCACCTTTCAATCAATGTTCAATTGTGTATGCTTTCCTCGAGCATACATCATTATATTATATCATTTGATCTGACAAATGTTATCTCCTTGTTCACATAATTGTGGAAACCCATCCTTTCGAAATCTCGATGAATTGTCACTGAGTTCATCAACTACCTCCTCATTCCTTCATTGGTTTAATGATGAGCTTTTGTTCTGGAACTCCCTTCCATAGTACATTTCCTGAGAATCTGGCAATGTCTTCTCGTCAAATTGTGTTGCACCTTTTATTCTCAGGCATCCAAATGTCTGAGGTATCCTGACACCAATCAGATCTGAATCTCGGCCAGATATGATGGTTGGAACATATTTCCAAGAGTTATAACATTGGTCTTTATATGACCCGGTAAGGTGATGTCATGCCTAGCACACCTCACCGGAGAACCTATTCTTATAGTTTCCTTTTGGCAAGGTTAGTCATTCTTCCGTGAGGAAATTGTAAGACTTATTCTATAAGTTGTTCCCGATGGATCCTTTTTGTCTCCAAAGTCTGATCTTCACCTGTTGACCATGTCAATGCTATCTCAAAGCATGTCTATGGTACTCCGATTTTCAACAGGAACATTTGAAGCCCAATGTTAAATGTTTCCTGCTCAATTATCCAAACACCGCTATATGGGTAATGTCATGAAAATTCTCTCCCGTACCTAAAGAGTTTTCTACATTATATCCTGTCATGGATATCATGCTCTACTTGTCCTTGGGAAGGATATACCTTTGAAATATGTGTTTAAACCCATTTTCCTTCCCATTGTTCTGTTTAATCTGATAATCATATTTGCCTTTCCATTGGTTGGTTTGACGCGTCTTGTGATCTATATGATCTAAGCGGTAATATTCTCCTGCTTATGTAAACACCTCGATGTACAATTCTGTCAGCAAGACCCTGTTACTATTGTTGATGACATTTCGGTAGCCACCGATGGACGAGAACCTTGCCTATTGGCCCGCCTCGTTCAACGAGCAGGAAAATGGTTCTCTTCGTCCCTCGCCCTTGGTACCGACATCGTTGCCGACATAACTGGCTGGCTACCCTCTGACATGCCTTGCTATCATGACCATGCAAGATGTCAGCACTCCTACTTTTATCCCACATGGCGGGCCCATAACCCACAGTTCCAGAGGATCAAAACCTGACTCTCCTGTACACCACCTGTTCCCATGGTTGTTCCTCGCGCTTGACTTGATATGTAATTCGCGAGCCACCTTCCTAGTGATCTACTCTGGTATCAGGCGCAATACTTATTCTCGTGCCCTGAAACCCTTTCACCTTCTAATTAGGCATCGAACGATTTCCTATCCGCTTGATACTTCTTACTATACCTTCTTGCTTGGCTCTCGATGTGTTTCATTTGACCAACTCGAGAGATACCCCTGTGTTCATTCATGGGATAACCCCCGATGGTTAACCCTTATAGCATCCTATCGTTGTAGAGCTGCCCCTTACCTATTCGTTAGTACGATGGAGTTCCCCGAAGAAAGGACGACAACTTCATCATGATGACATGAAGCATAGGAATGAAGACATCCATGTCATGGATCGACATCTTCGAGACGAGCAACTATGACCAAGAAGAATCGTTAGAATTTCGTAACTAGATCCCTTCACCCCTTGTAACCGCTCCTAAATCTCGGGACGAGATTTCTTGTAGTGGAGGAGAATTGTGACGCCCGGATAATTAAACTACAGTAATCTTATGTTAATGGCGCCAGGTCATCGCGATTACTGTTGTTAAACTCGCGTTGATTCAAATTCGGTCCAAATTTCAAATTCAAATTAAAGTCCAAGATTCAAATTTCTCAAACCTGCAAAATAAAATGTTCAAAGTGTGGCAAATCTTCCATATCCAATTATGGTGCTGACCCAACATTTTTGTAAAAGTATTTAAATGCTCTTTTGTGACTAAAGAAGTGACTAAACCAATTATTAAATGCCTTTAAATAATAAACAAATACAAACATGTTTTATTATTGTGCCAAATTAATTATGGCAGTAGCCTAAATAGTAATACTAATTTTTGGGCTAGGTTTATATTCTACAAAGCTAATAATAAATAAATGAAAGGAAACTTAATTGAAAACATAAACTAATAGAAAGAAAAACAGAAAGGATCAAAACTAGAAAGCCTACACTATGCGCACTTGGGCCTGCTGGCAACAGTGCAGGCCCAACCCAAAAACACCCGGTCCCCTTCCCCTGTTCATCGATCAAGGCGTGGCGCCCATCCCCTTCCGCCATGGCTGCGCCGTGGATACGAGGCGCCCATCCGTCGGCCCTGCGTGCTGGATAAGAGCATCCCGACGCCCCTCCCAGGCAACCCTAGTTCTCATTCCCCTTCTTACGCCGTTCTCTCGCGGACGGCATACACACGCACCGCGGACACCATGGTCGATCTCGTACTCATGGCCATCATGCTCCCTCGCAGTGAGCTGCGTCCATTCCCCCTCCTTGCCGCCTCGATTTGTTGCTGTAGCCGCCGTTCCCGAGCACACCCGAGCTCTCCTGTACGCGTACGTGTGTGTCGTGCTACTGCTTCTTGCCGATGCTATTTTGCACGGCTGTCGCCTCCGGCTACTGTCGTCGTCACGTTCGTTGCCGCTGCCCACGCTCGACTGACCACATGCGCATGCCTGCGACGCTGTACTCGACCGGCCGCGCGGTGGCCGTCCTCTGGCCATGCCTCGCGCGTGCACGCGCGCCCGCGTATCTTATCCTCCTCCTAGCGAACTGCTGCTCTATGTATTGCTGATGCTCTGCTCCTGCTAAGCTGCTTGCGCTGCTTAGTTGCTACTGTCGCTAGGTGTTGCGCTTGCCTGCAAACCGCTACTGTTTATCGATGCCGCCTCACGCTGCCGCCGCTGCTACGGCCGGCCATGGCCGAGCAGTGTGTGAGTGTGTTCATCGTGTGTGCGTACTGTGTGTGTACGTGAGGTGTGTGCTCTGTGTGTGCGCGCGCCGTGCGTGTGGCCGGCTTGGCCATGGCCGGGGCGGCTTCATCCGTCGCTGCTCTACTGCTGCTTGTCTGCTTCTAGCCACAGCTGCTACCCTTTGTATACTAATGCAAGTACTGTAGTGGGTAGCTAGCTTTTGTATTTCTACAATGACTAGCCTTCTAAACTGCCACTAAGCAGCGATAAGACAAGTCCTAACATGGGTAAAAATTATATAAACGGAAAGTAGATGTAATAAGCCTCATTTTGTTCCATTGGACCTGCTTCAGATAATGCATGGATTAAATCCTACAAAAATCACAAAATGCTATCTTGTGTTAAAAGGAATAGACTTACTCCCTAGCATAGTGTGTGTACGTGAGTGCGTAGTGTGTAGTCACCACAGCCGTGTGTGGCCGGCTATGCCACACCCTGGCCAGCCTTTTAGTTAGTTTATAATTAGTAGTACTAGCTAATTTATCCAATAGTAGATGAAATGTGGACCCACTAATGGTTTAGAGAAAAAGAAAATTTAAAATAATTGTCTAAGTCAACGACATGTGGCCCCGTACACTGTTCGTATGTTGACTAGTCAATCTTTGACTGGGTCAACCCAACCCCCTGGCCCCACTGTCATACACTATGAGACAAAATTATTTTACTGTGTAATTTATAAATATAAATAAATTCAAAAAATAATATGAAATAAACCGTAGCTCAGATGAAAATTCTTTCTACATGAAAGTTGCTCAGAACGACGAGACGAACCCGGATACGCAGCCCGTTCATCCGCCACACACCCCTAACATATCAAACTCGCAATTTTCCCCCTCCCGCTCCTCTGCTCGAAAACGCGAAACACCGGAAAATACTTTCCCGGATGTTTTTCCCCTTCGCCGGCATCACCTACTACCGCGTTAGGGCACACCTAGCACCGCTCATTGTCACATCACGCATTGTCATGCTTATGTTTGCATTATATTTATTGTTTCTTCCCCCTCTTCTCTCGCTAGACACTGAGACCGACGTCGCTGCTACCCAGTACGACTACGGTGTTGACGACCCCTCTCTCTTGCCAGAGCAACCAGGCAAGCCCCCCCTTTGATCACCAGATATCGCCTACTCTTCTCTCTACTTCTTGCATTAGAGTAGTGTAGCATGTTACTGCTTTCCGTAAATCCTATACTGCTGCATAGCCTGTCCTTGCTACTACTGTTGTTACCTTTACCTGCTATCCTACTGCTTAGTATAGGATGCTAGTGTTCCATCAGTGACCCTACACTCTTGTCCGTCTGCCATGCTATACTACTGGGCCGTGATCACTTCGGGAGGTGATCACGGGCATATACTATATATTTTACACAGTTACCTTACTTATGATACTGTTCGGAGATGGGGGCTGAAGGGGCAGGTGGTTCCACCCAGGTAGTGGTGGGCCTGGGTTCCCAACGGCCCCCGACTGTTACTTTGTGGCAGAGCGACAAGGCTGGTTGAGACCGCCTAGGAGAGAGGTGGCCTGGCCTTGGTCGGCGTTCGCAGATACTTACCACGTTAAACGAGATCTTGGTATTTGATCCGAGTCTGGCCACTGGCTTATACGCACTAACCATCTACGCGGGGACAGTTATGGGCACTCGACGTCGTGGTAGCAGCCGAAGCCTTCGTGACGTCAGCGACTGAGTGGCGCGCGCCGGGTTGGACCGCGTAACGCAACTTCCTTTGTAATGGAGGTTGCTAGGTCTGCTCACCGGCCGCATTCGCAACGTGCAGGTGTGCAAAGGGCGATGGGCCCAGACCCCTGCGCCATAGGATTTAGACCGGCGTGCTGACCTCTCTGTTGTGCCTAGGTAGGGCTGCGACATGTTGATCTTCCAAGGCCGGGCATGACCCAGGAAAGTGTGTCCGGCCAAATGGGATCAAGCGTGTTGGGTTATGTGGTGCACCCCTGCAGGGAAGTTAATCTATTCGAATAGCCGTGATCTTCGGTAACAGGACGACTTGGAGTTGTACCTTGACCTTATGACAACTAGAACCGGATACTTAATAAAACACACCCTTCCAAGTGCCAGATACAACCGGTGATCGCTCTCTCACAGGGCGACGAGGGGAGGATCATCGGTTAGGATTATGCTATGCGATGATACTTGGAGGACTTCAGTCTACTCTCTTCTACAGGCTGCAAGACGGAGGCTGCCAGAAGCGTAGTCTTCGAAAGTACTAGTTATCCCCCTCTTATTCCGGTTTTCTGCAGTCCAGTCCACATATAATAGCCTTATTCCAGTTGATACCAATGCATACATATGTAGTGTAGCTCCTTGCTTGCGAGTACTTTGGATGAGTACTCACGGTTGCTTTCTCCTTCTTTTCCCTCTATCCCTTCTACCTGGTGTTTGCAACCAGATGTTGGAGCCCAGGAGCCAGACACCACCGTCGACGACGACTCCTACTACACTGGAGGTTCCTACTACTACGTGCTGCCCGCTGACGACGACCAGGAGTAGTTTAGGAGGATCCCAAGCAGGGGGCCTACGCCTCTTTCGATTTGTATCCCAGTTTGTGCTAGCCATCTTATGGCAACTTGTTTAACTTATGTCTGTACTCACATATTGTTGCTTCCGCTGACTCGTCTATGATCGAGCTCTTGTATTCGAGCCTTCGAGGCCCCTGGCTTGTAATATGATGCTTGTATGACTTATATTATTTGTAGAGTTGTGTTGTGATATCTTCCCGTGAGTCCCTGATCTTGATCGTACACGTTTGCATGTATGATTAGTGTACGATTGAATCGGGGGCGTCACAACGACGGAGACGTATCAACTCCCCCAAGCTTAAACCTTTGCTTGTCCTCAAGCAATTCAGTTGACAAACTAAAAGTGATAAAGAAAATCTTTTACAAACTGTGTTTTCTCTTGTTGTTGTAAATATGTAAAGCCAGCATTCATGTTTTCACCAAAGATTATGAACTAACCATATTCACAATAACGCTTAGGTCTCATGTTTACTCATATCAATGGCATAATTAACTAGCGAGCAATAATAATGAATCTCGGATGACAACACTTTCTCAAAACAATCATAATATGATATAACAAGATGGTATCTCGCTAGCCCTTTCTGATAGGGCAAAACATAAATGCAGAGCACCTTCAAAGATCAAGGACTAACTAGACATTGTAATTCATGGTAAAAGAGATCCAGTCAAGTCGTACTCAATGTAAACTAATAGTAATGAATGAAAATGATAGCGGTGCTCTCCAACTGGTGCTTTTTAATAAGAGGATGATGACTCAACATAATAGTAAATAGATAGGCCCTTCGTAGAGGGAAGCAGGGATTTGTAGAGGTGCCAGAGCTCGGTTTTGAAATAGAGGTGAATAATATTTTGAGCGGTATACTTTCATTGTCAACATAACAACCAAGAGATGGCAATATCTTCCATGCTACACACATTATAGACGGTTCCCAAACAGAATGGTAAAGTTTATACTCCCCCTCCACCAACAATCATCAATCCATGGCTTGCTCGAAACAACGAGTGCCTGCAACTAACAAGAGTCCCAGGGGGAGTTTTGTTTGCAATTATTTTGATTTCATTTGCATAAAGCATGGGACTGGGCATCCCGGTGACCAGCCATTTTCTCGTGAGTGTGGAGCGGAGTCTACTCCTCTTGAGAATAACCCGCCTAACATGGAAGATACGGACAGTCCTAGTTGATACATGAGTTATTCGAGCATAAAAACAGAGTGTTTATTTGAAGGTTTAGAGTTTGGCACATACAAATTTACTTGGAACGGCAGGTAGATACCATATATAGGTAGGTATGGTGGACTCATATGGAATAACTTTGGGGTTTATGGAGTTAGATGCACAAGCATTATTCCCGCTTAGTACAGGTGAAGGCTAGCAAAAGACTGGGAAGCAACCAGCTATAGAGCGACAACAGTCATGAACATATGCACTAAAATTAATCAACACCGAATGCAAGCATGAGTAGGATATAATCCACAATGAACATAAATATCGTGAAGGCTATGTTGATTTTGTTTCAACTACATGCGTGAACATGTGCCAAGTCAAGTCACTTAAATCATTCATAGGAGGATACCACCCTATCATACCACATCACAATCATTTTAATAGCATGTTGGCACGCAAGGTAAACCATTATAAGCTCCTAGCTAATCAAGCATGGCACAAGAAACTATGATCTGTAGTTGTCATTGCAAACATGTTTATTCATAATAGGCTGAATCAGGAACGATGAACTAATCATATTTACAAAAACAAGAGAGGTCGAGTTCATACCAGCTTTTCTCATCTCAGTCAGTCCATCATATATCATCATAATTGCCTTTCACTTGCACGACCGAATGATGTGGATAATAATAATAGTGCACGTGCATTGGACTAAGATGGAATCTGCAAGCATTCAATAAACAGGAGAAGACAAGGCAATACGGGCTCTTTTCTCAGATCAACAATAATGCATATAACAGCCACTTCAACAATTTAATCATGGTCTTCTCCTATCGACCCCCAAAGAAAAGAAAAGAAATAAAACTATTTACACGGGAAAGCTCCCAACAAGCAAAAGAAGAACATGAAATCTTTTTGGGTTTTCTTTTTGATTACTACTACAAGCATGTAAAGTAAACTAATTAAAAGCTACAACTATTTTTTTGGTTTTTCTTAAGGTTTATTAAACACACAAAAAGAAAGCTTAAAAAGGAAAGTAAACTAGCATGGATGATACAATGAAAAAGTATGAGCACCGACATCTAGCAATGAGTGTGTGGACATGAATATAATGTCGGTGAGAAATACGTACTCCCCCAAGCTTAGGCTTTTGGCCTGAGTTGGTCTATGGCCACGGTTGGCCTGGCGGATATCCATAGTAATAGTTGGGGTTGTACTCAGATGCAGCGGTTATTGCCTCCTGAGCTGCAGCGTGGCGACGAGCGGCCTCTGCCCTCGTCTCATACTCATCTGCCACATCTCTAGTAATAACATATCTTCCTTTTGCCTGATAATCAAAGAAGGCATGAGCAGGGAGAGTAATACGGACAGCACGATGTGTGTCAAAGATTAAGCGGTACTGGAGAGGTGATTCATTCCTCTCGACAAATTGTTGGTGAACCATAGCATTAAAGTCTAGGTAAGCCGGAGGTAATTCAATATCATCATTACGTATAGTTACACCAAGAAAATCAGCTAAGCGGGTTGCATAAATTCCACCAAAGAAATCTCCATTAAATCTATTAAGATGCAACCTACGTGCAACAATAGCTACCAAATTATAAGATTTATCTCCTAACACAACACTCCTAAGAATACTGAGGTCAGGGACACACATATGACATGCCTCATCTTTACCATTAATGCATCTACCTATGAAGAGAGCAAAATAATGTATAGCAGGAAAGTGAATGCTCCCTATGGTAGCTTGTGTTATATCTCTAGATTCCCCCACAGTTATACTGGCAAGAAAATCTCTAAATCCAGATTTGCGAGGTTCCTTGATACTACTCTATTGTGGAAGTTTGCAAGTAGTGGTAAAATCCTCTAAGTCCATAGTGTAAGAATTTTCATAAAGATCAAACAGGACAGTTGGAGAATTACGTGAAGATGAAAATTCTATCCTCCGCACAAAGGAACTAGTGAGATAGTGGTACTGATGGCATTTTTCTTCCTCGAAGCTCACAAGATCAGCGTTACGCAAATATGTGTTAAATTCTTCCTTAATCCCGGCACAATCCATAAAGTCCTCTGAAGGCCATTCATAGGGCCGCACTGGAGCGTCCCTTGGTGGCTCATCATCAGCATCACGCATTGCAAGCCTGGGCTCTTGTTTCCTTGAAGAGCCACCTTGGTACATTTTCCTAAACATATTTCTTCCTCTGAAAAATTTCTGAAATTTTTAGTAGCTTCAAGTAAAAGTAAACCAAGCTCAATAAAATTGATAGCAACTACTCCTACAAGTTCCTAGAGCCCATATCATGCATTAGGACTGCTTGGGACCATATAAGTTTGACATGCAAGCTCAAGAACAAGGTCACCTAGGCAGCAAAAATTTGCAATGAATAAAGCACTAGAAAAAAAAACTAATTGGACAAATGGAGGAGTCACATACCAAGGAACAATCTCCCCAAGCAGTTTTGTGAGAGGTGCTTTGAGCAAGGAGATCGAAATCGCAGCAAAATGAGCTAGAACTCGTGCTTGAGCTGGATATTCGTGTTTGTGGGAGGAAGAAGGAGTCTGTGGGTCCAGGAATAAGTGGAGGAGGGCCACCGTGGGCCCATGAGGCAAGGGGGCGCGCCTAGGGGGTAGGGCGCGCTCTCCACCCTCGTGGCTAGGTGGATGCCCCCCTGTTGTGTTCTCAGTGCCAAATATTCTCAAATATTCCAGAAAAAATCATATTTAAATTTCAGGGCATTTGGAGAACTTTTATTTTCAGGGTATTTTTGTATTGCACGGATAAATCAGATAACAGAAAGAAAATACTATTTTTATTTTATTTAATATAAATAACAGAAAGTAAAAGGAGGTTACATAGAATTGTGTTTTCTAAATTCATCCATCTCATGATCATCAAAATGAATCCATTAACAAGGTTGATCAAGTCTTGTTAACGAACTCATTCCGAATAACATGGAACCGGAGAATGTTCGAATAACACTAGGTTACCTCAACGGGGATATGCACATCCCCAACAATAAGAATTTCATATTTCTTCTTGACAGTAGGAAGAGGAAATTCAAAACCTCCAAAAATAATCGATGGAATTTTTCCAATAGAAGTGATACTGTGGACTTGAGGTTGTTTCCTCTGAAAGTGTACCATATGCTCATTACCATTAACATGAAAAGTGACATTGCCTTTGTTGCAATCAATAACAGCCCCTGCAGTATTCAAAAAGGGTCTTCCAAGAATAATAGACATACTATCGTCCTCGGGAATATCAAGAATAACAAAGTCCGTTAAAATAGTAACGTTTGCAACTACAACAGGCACATCCTCACAAATACCGACAGGTATAGCAGTTGATTTATCAGCCATTTGCAAAGATATTTCAGTAGGTTTCAACTTACTCAAATCAAGTCTATGATATAAAGAGAGAGGTATAACACTAACACCGGCTCCAAGATCACATAAAGCAGTTTTAACATAGTTTCTTTGAATGGAGCATGGTATAGTGTGTACTCCTGGATCCCCAAGTTTCTTTGGTATTCCACCCTTAAAAGTATAATTAGCAAGCATGGTGGAAATTTCAGCTTCCGGTATCTTTCTTTTATTAGTAACAATTTCTTTCATATACTTAGCATGAGGATTCATTTTGAGCATATCCGTTAATCGCATACACAAAAAGGTAGGTCTAATCATTTCAGCAAAACGCTCAAAATCCTCATCATCCTTTTTCTTGGATGGTTTGGGAGGAAAAGGCATGGGTTTTTGAACCCACGGCTCTCTTTCCTTTCCGTGTTTCCTAGCAACAAAGTCTCTCTTATCATAACGTTGATTCTTTGATTGTGGGTTATCAAGATCAATAGTAGGTTCACTTTCTATATCATTATCATTGCTAGGTTGAGCATCATCATGAACATTATCACTAGTTTCAGGTTCATTACCAGATTGTGTTTCAGCATCAAAAATAGAAATATCATTTGGATTCTCAGGTGTTTCAACAGTAGGTTCACTAGAAGCATGCAAAGTCCTATCATTTTTCTTTTTATTCCTTTTAGAAGAACTAGGTGCATCAATATTATTTCTCTGAGAATCTTGCTCAATTCTCTTACGGTGGCCTTTAGGATACAGAGGTTCCTGAGTCATTCTACCAGTTCTAGTAGCCACTCTAACAGCATAATCATTATTCTTACTATTCAATTCATTGAGAAAATCATTTTGAGCCTTAAGTACTTGTTCTACTTGAGTGGTAACCATAGAAGCATGTTTACTAATAAGTTTAAGTTCACTTTTAACATTAGCCATATAATCACCCAAGTGTTCAAGCATATCAGCACTGCGTTTTAATTCTCTACCAATATAAGCATTGAAATCTTCTTGCTTAACCATAAATTTACCAAACTCATCTAAGCATGGGCTATCAAACTTAGTAAATGGGATTTCAGCTTTATCATATCTATAGAGAGAATTTACCTTTACTACCTGTGTCGGGTTATCAAGACAATGTATTTTTTCAATAGGTAATGGATTAAGATCATATGTTTCTTCAACAGGCGGTGAATTAAGACCGTGTATTTCTTCAATAGGAGGTAAATTCTTAACATCTTCAGCTTTAATACACTTTTCTTTCATGGATTTCTATGCCTCTTGCATATCTTCAGGACTGAGAAATAGAACACCTCTTTTCTTCGGAGTTGGTTTAGGAATGGGCTCAGGAAGTGTCAAATTATTTTCATTTGTCAACATATTATTCAATAGAATTTCAGCTTCATCTCATGTTCTTTCCCTGAAAACAGAAGCATCGATTAGTCCATTATAAAAGATATCAAGTATTTCATTTTTCTTAAGAGGATGATCAGGCAAAGCATTAAGTAACTTGAGAAGCCTCCCCCAAGCTTGTGGGAGACTATCTTCCTCAATTTGCACAAAATTATATATATCCCTTAAGGCAGCTTGTTTCTTATGAGCAGGGAAATATTTAGTAGAGAAGTAATAAATGATATCTTGGGGACTACGCACACAACCAGGATCCAGAGAATTAAACCATATCTTAGCATCACCCTTTAATGAGGACGAGAATATTTTAAGGATATAAAAGTAACGAGTTCTCTCATCATTAGTGAACAGGGTGGCTATATCATTTAATTTAGTAAGATGTGCCACACTAGTTTCAGATTCATAGCCATGAAAAGGATCAGATTCAACCAAATTAATTATATCAGGATCAACAGAGAATTCATAATCCTTATCAGTAACACAGATAGGTGAAGTAGCAAAAGCACGGACATGTTTCATCCTAGCATTTAGAGATTGCTTCTTCCATTTAGCTAATAACCTCTTGAGCTCGTATCTATCTTTGCAAGCTAAAATAGCTAAAGAAGTGTCCTTTTCAAAAACATAACCCTCAGGAATAACAGGCGATTCATATTTATTAGGGGCAGAGTCTTCATCATCACTTTCATCAATATTATCAGTTTCAATAATTTCATTCTCTCTAACCCTAGCAAGTTGTTCATTAACAAATTCACCAAGTGGCACAGTGGTATCAAGCATAGAAGTAGTTTCATCATAAGTATCATGCATAGCAGAAGTGGCATCATCAACAACATGCGACATATTAGAACTTATAGCAGAAGCAGGTTTAGGTGTCGCAAGCTTATTCAAAACAGAAGGTGAATCAAGTGCAGAGCTAGATGGTAGTTCCTTACCTCCCCTCGTAGTTGAGGGATAAATCTTGGTTTTTGGATCTCTCAAGTTCTTCATAATGATAAGCAGATATAAATACCAAGTGACTCAAATAATAGAGCTATGCTCCCCGGCAACGGCGCTAGAAATTAGTCTTGATAACCCACAAGTATAGGGGATCGCAACAGTTTTCGAGGGTAGAGTATTCAACCCAAATTTATTGATTCGACACAAGGGGAGCCAAAGAATATTCTCAAGTATTAGCAGGTGAGTTGTCAATTCAACCACACCTAGAAACCTAATATCTGCAGCAAAGTGTTTAGTAGCAAAGCAATATGATAGTAGTGGTAGTGGTAGCAAAAGGTAATGGTAACAAAAGTAGTGTTTTTGGTATTTTGTAGTGATGATAGCAATAGCAGCGGAAAAGTAAATAGGAGAGGAAAAATATATGGAAAGCTCATAGGCAATGGATTGGTGATAGAGAATTATGCCGGATGTGGTCCATCATGTAACAGTCATAACCTAGGGTGACACAGAACTAGCTCCAATTCATGAATGTAATGTAGGCACGTATTCCGAATATAGTCATACGTGCTTATGGAACAGAACTTGCATGACATCTTTTGTCCTACCCTCCCGTGGCAGCGGGGTCCTTGCAGAAACTAAGGGATATTAAGGCCTCCTTTTCATAGAGTACCGGACCAAAGCATTAACACATAGTGAATACATGAACTCCTCAAACTACGGTCATCACCGGTAAGTATCCCCAAGGTTGTCAGAATCGTGATTTTGAATCAAATCGGAGCTCTGATGACAGGATCGCAAATCGTAGAATCTTCACTATCAGGATCGTAGAAACATAGATTCCATGAACTAAAATCGTAGAATCAGAGCGGTAAGTTTGGATCGTAAAATCATAGAATCGTATAACAGAATCGCGATTCTGACAACCTTGAGTATCCCGATTATTGTCACTTCAGGGTTTACGGATCATAACACATAATAGGTGACTATAGACTTGCAAGATAGGATCAAGAACTCTCATATATTGATGAAAACATAATAGGATAAGATCTGAAATCATGGCACTCGGGCCCTAGTGACAAGCATTAAGCATAGCAAAGTCATAGCAACATCAATCTCAGAACATAGTGGATACTAGGGATCAAACCCTAACAAAACTAACTCGATTACATGATAAATCTCATCCAACCCATCACCATCCAGCAAGCCTACGATGGAATTACTCACACACGGCGATGAGCATCATGAAATTGGTGATGGAGGAAGGTTGATGATGACGATGGCGATGGATTCCCCTCTCCGGAGCCCTGAACGGACTCCAGATCACCCCTCCTGAGAGGTTTTAAGGCCTGGCAGCAGCTCCGTATCATAAAACGCGATGAATCCTTCTCTCTGATTTTCTTCTTCCCGAAAGCAAATATATAGAGTTGGAGTTGAGGTCGGAGGAGCTCCAGGGGGCCCGCAAGCACTACTAGGAAAAACGCTACTAGTAGCGTTCGTTTTTTTGCATACTAGTAGCGCGGGTTCCCGCGCTACTAGTACGACGCTACAGCTAAATATTACCAGTAGCATGTTTTTTACCCCGCGCTCCTACTAACATTTTAGTAGCAGCGCGGTGCCACCCACGCTACCACTATTCTACACCTACGCTACTGTTATCCTAAGTAGTAGTAGCGCACCATTCCCCCCCCCCCACGCTACTATTATCCAAAGTAGTAGTAGCACACCATTCCCCCCATGCTATAGCTAACTAATTAGAAATTAAAAAAATAAAAGTCAGATGCTATATTCGTGGATGAAAATCAAGACATGTCCAGTGCAAAATAAACTAAGATCACAGAACCAATCTTAGCACTTGCAGCGTTCATGGATGCAACATTGAACATCTCAACTCGTAGAGTTCATGAGATCTGGGATAACACCAGACGCAAACAACCAGACCACTTGTCTAGCTGTATCTACCAACACTCGGAGTTCAACTACCGGTGGACCCGAACCCTCCCTCCCGCCGGACGGTGGCGTCGAGGTCCTCCACCTTGGTAACCTCCGGTGTCGCAATTCGCAATCACTTGGACGGTCATCTGCATGACGTAGTCTCCAGGCTTCACGGTGAAGTCCCCCTCCTAGTGGTTGAAGAGCACGACACCCACCGGGCTGCAGTAGTCTGCGACGATCACCCCTACGCCCATGTCGAAGAAGTAAAAACTTATTAGTTCGCGTCATCTTTCAAATCCAATAGGGTATTTTCTTTCTTTTTAGCACATGCACATGAATCAATAGTGACAACCAGAGGCTGGACCATACTTGTTGTACGAGACATGAAGAAGGCCGGGTCCCCTTCTTGTTGAATCCAAGGAAGACACTCCCCCGAGACGTGAAGAAGGCCAGCTCCCCTCCTTCTGCAAATAGCTCAGGTGCATGAAGTTGTAAGGAATCTGAATACAATGAACTCGTTGAAAAAACCATGAATCCTAAAAAAGATCATTCTATGAGCTAGGTTGACAGTTTTGAGACACAAGAAAGGATAAAGTTGGTAACAATCTTCATTAAGAAGAACAATGGGCCGAGATTTCTCAAACGACATTTGTTTCACCAACAATGATTAGTAGTAGCATCAACATACCCTCTGATCCTTGCATAATTTATATTAATCACAGAGAAAGCCTACAAATTGAGCGACAAAATAATCTAGCCTCAGTACACTCATAAGAATGAAATTATATATGCAGGTTTTCCAGCATACCAGGTAAGGAATCAGTCATAACAGGAACCCAATAGTTGACAGAAACAATTTTAGGTTTCATATATCAGTAATTATGCATAAGAGTTGCAAGCGAGGGAAAATTAGTCTACTTCTTTAAAACTAAAATCAGCATCCTTATGTTGTATGCATAGCACAGTACTAATTTCCATGTGATGCATAGCATAGTACTAATGTTCAAACTAATAGCACAGTACTTGATAAATAGGATTCTTCCTTCAGTAATATCTAACGAATGGGTGTGACCTACCTTATATCATGGTAGTAAATAATGCGTCACATGATAAGATAACAAAAACAGAAATATTACATCCCAAAAGACTAGATGGTTATACCCCATCTCCATATCAGAAGAACAAGCATCATAATGTTGATCAAGCTTGCTTATGGTACTGTGTGGATAAACATATATGTACCCATCCCTAAGTTTACAAAGAAGAGTATATCTGTAACCATATAAGAGTATAAAACAGATATGGTACTACATACTGATGTATTGCACAATTAGACATATGCATTGGATATCTTACCTCAATCTACTTCGCATCCAAAATGTGATTAAACTGAACTCAAAATGGTTCCTCGTCGGCACAATGGTCAATAAATAAGAAGCATCAGAGTCGAGAATGGATGCTTACATGTTGAGACAGTGGCGTCCTTCTCTCTGATCTTTTGGAGGATGATATCACCAAGCGATCGTTTGGAGGAGGTTTCCTTGGACATGAATGCAGCGAGGGCCTTTTCGTCCTCCTTGTCGATCTCCGTCTAACCAATATCACCAATTTCGAGTCAGCAACAGCCAAAAAACGCAGTCCCATTTTACCATGAAGACTGATGAAGCAAGGCAAGAGCACGCACCACACCGGCGTCGTACTCGCTCAGTGCGCCGAAGCCGTTGAACCCGTTGACGTCCTCATCGTCATCCTCACCATCGGCAGCAGGGACGGGGAAGGACAAGGACGCTGTGCACGGGGTTGCGGCGGCGGCGGCTGGTGTGGCAGTGGCGGCCTCAAACAGCGATCTCAAAACTAAGGTGAAAAGAAAAACAAATGCACGCTCTCTAGAAAAATCTAAGCAGTCATAAAAATTAAACTAATGTCAGAACAAGAATGCGTTCTTTTTCACTATATACACTACAGTTCTAGAAAAGAAAACTTTTCACCCTCTTAGAAAAGCTAAGCGGTGAAGACTAGGCTTGATACTTGGTTTTTTTATTCCACTTGACCAATATAATTTCACCAGTAACAAAACTGCATGGGAGACCAGAAGGAATCAAAACTTAAGCATCTCCAGAGTGTAAGACCATTTCCTAGTGCACAAAACATCAAACAGATTGCAGGCGTTACTCTGAATCTCTTGTTCTAAACTGAACTGAACTGAACTCATGCCTCTCTATACATCCCACATCAATGCATAGTAATATACGGGCACAATCTGCAATTGCAGAGAGGAAAGAGAGAGCAGGGAGGGCCGACCGAGATCCGGTCACCATACAACCTTTTATATAGTTCACTAGCGTGCGTCAATCCACACTTTATCCAAAGAAAAAACAGCATCAGGTGTGATTCAAGGAACTCAAATCAATTATGTGCCCTAGTCTCATGGCACTATTTTTAAATAGATAGTATGAAATGCTCCCATGAAACGAGTATAAAGGGGGACAAAGCATAGAGCACCTGGCGCGCGAGCTTCCGGTAGTCGCTCCCATGAGACAGGTTCATAGCTTGGAGTTGCTAAGGCAGGCATCCCTTCCCATCGGCCAGTTGCTAAGTCAACGCACTAGGTGTTCCATCCATCCACGACAACTATTGTATGGCCCCATCATCTCAGCTCCGACACCATCGACGCCAGCACGGTAAGACATCATACGGATAAATGCGTGAGGAGGAGGAGGACGCATCAGACTCACCACAAGGGCCAGGGGCAGCGAGGGGGCGGAGGGGGAGCTTGCGCCGTCGCTGGAGTGGTTGGAGGCCGACAGCCGGAGCGGGCGGAGGCGGGCGGTGGTGCGGGGCAGGGCAGTGCGCGGCAGGCGAGGAGGCGGCCAGCATGGGGGAGGAGGAGGTGGTGGGCCCCGTGGAGGCAGAACGCTGTCGAGCCGCGGCAGGCGGGCGCCGGATTAGAGGGCGTGAGCACCATTAAGCAGATCGCGCGAGCACGGAGGGGCATCGGCAGTGGGATGGGGAGGAGCGGTGACGTTGGAAAGACAAGGGAGTTTTTTGGGGTTTTTTATGGGAAAGACAAGGAAGTTGTGGTGCAGTGCGTGTGGTAGCGCATGAGGATTAGCTATAGCTACTATTATAAATTTAGTAGTAGCGCGGTTTTTTTACCCACGCCACTACTATTGCATGCTCCGGTGGCACGGTCCGGATCACTTAGTAGTAGCGCGGGAAATGTAAACCCACGCTACTACTATTCTTTAGTAGTAGCGCATTTTTTCCTGCGCTACTACTACTTAGTAGTAGCACGGGTCGTATAACCCACGCTACTAGTAAATGATTGTTTATAAGGGTTTTCCTAGTACTGGAGGTAGAGGGGCACGCCCTGGGGGGGTGGGGGGCACGCGCGCCCCCCACCCTCGTGGCTAGGGTGTGGGCCCCCTGGTCTTCATCTTTTGCATGGATTCTTTTATTACCACATAGACGTTCCGTGAAGTTTCAGGTCATTCCGAGAACTTTTGTTTCTGCACATAAATAACACCATGACAATTCTGCTGAAAACAACGTCAGTCCGGGTTAGTTCCATTCAAATCTTGCAAGTTAGAGTCCAAAGCAAGGGCAAAAGTGTTTGGAAAAGTAGATATGACGGAGACATATCAACTCCCCCAAGCTTAAACCTTTGCTTGTCCTCAAGCAATTCAGTTGATAAACAAAAAGTGATAAAGAAAAACTTTTACAAACTCTGTTTGCTCTTGTTGTTGTAAATATGTAAAGCCAGCATTCAAGTTTTCAGCAAAGATTATAAACTAACCATATTCACAATAACACTTAGGTATCATGTTTACTCATATCAATGGCATAATCAACTTGCGAGCAATAATAATGAATCTCGGATGACAACACTTTCTCAAAAAAATCAAAATATGATATAACAAGATGGTATCTCGCTAGCCCTTTCTGAGACCGCAAAACATAAATGCAGAGCACCTTTAAAGATCAAGGACTGACTAGACATTGTAATTCATGGTAAAAGAGATCCAGTCAATTCAAACTCAATGTAAACTAACAGTAATGAATGCAAATGACAGTGGTGCTCTCCAACTGGTTCTTTTTAATAAGAGGATGATCACTCAACATAAATGTAAATAGATAGGCCCTTCGTAGAGGGAAGCAGGGTTTTCTAGAGGTGCCAGAGCTCAGTTTTGAAATAGAGGTGAATACTATTTTGAGCGGTATACTTTCATTGTGAACATAACAACCAAGAGATGGCAATATCTTAAATGCTACACACATTGTAGGCGGTTCCAAAACAGAATGGTAAAGTTTATACTCCCCCTCCACCAACAAGCATCAATCCATGGAATAACTTTGGGGTTTGTGGAGTTGGATGCACAAGCAATATTCCCTCTTAGTACAGGTGAAGGCTAGCAAAAGACTGGGAAGCGACCAGCTAGAGAGCGACAACAATCATGAACATGCATTAAAATTAATCAACACCGAATGCAAGCATGAGTAGGATATAATCCACCATGAACATAAATATCGTGAAGGCTATGTTGATTTGGTTTCAACTACATGCGTGAACATGTGCCAAGTCAAGTCACTTAGATCATTCGGAGGAGGATACCACCCTATCATACCACATCACAACCATTTTAATAGCATGTTGGCACGCAAGGTAAACCATTATAAGCTCCCAGCTAATCAAGCATGGCACAAGAAACTATGATTTCTAGTTGTCATTGCAAACATGTTTATTGATAATAGGTTGAATAAGGAATGATGAACTAATCATATTTACAAAAACAAGAGAGTTCGAGTTCATACCAGCTTTTCTCATCTCAGTCAGTCCATGATATATCGTCATAATTGCCTTTCACTTGCACGACCGAACGATGTGGATAATAATAATAGTGCACGTGCATTGGACTAAGCTGGAATTTGCAAGCATTCAATAAACAGGAGAAGACAAGGCAATATGGGCTCTTTTGTCAGATCAAGAATAATGCATATAAGAGCCACTTCAACAATTTAATCATGGTCTTCTCCTATCGACCCCCAAAGAAAAGAAAAGAAATAGAACTATTTACACAGGAAAGCTCCCAACAAGCAAAATAAGAACATGAAATCTTTTTGGGTTTTCTTTTTGATTACTACTACAAGCATGGAAAGTATACTAATTAAAAGCTACAAGTAATTTTTTTGGTTTTTCTTAAGTTTTATTAAACACACAAGAAGAAAGCTTAAAAAGGAAAGTAAAGTAGCATGGATGATACAATGAAAACGTATGAGCACCGACATCTAGCAATGAGTATGTGGACATGAATATAATGTCGGTGAGAAATACGTACTCCCCCAAGCTTAGGCTATTGGCCTAAGTTGGTCTGTGGCCACAGTTGGCCTGGCGGATATCCATAGTAATAGTTGGGGTCGTACTGAGATGCAACGGTTATCGCCTCCTGAGCTGCAGCGTGGCGACAAGCGGCCTCCGCCCTCCTCTCGTACTCATCTGCTTCCTCTCTGGTAATAACATTTCTTCCTTTTGCCTGATAATCAAAGAACGCAGGAGCAGGGAGAGTAATACGGACATCACGATGTCTGTCAAAGATTAAGCGATACTGGAGAGGTGATTCATTCCTCTCGACAAACTGGTGGTGAACCATTGCATTAAAGTCTAGGTAAGCAGGAGGTAATTCAATATCATCATTACGTATAGTTACACCAAGAAAATCAGCTAAGCGGGTTGCATAAATTCCACCAAAGAAATCTCCATTAAATCTATTAAGATGCAACCTACGTGCAGCAATGGCTCCCAAATTATAAGATTTATCTCCTAAAATGGCACTCCTAAGAATAATGAGGTCAGGGACACACATATGACATGCATCATCTTTACCATTAATGCATCTACCTATGAAGAGAGCAAAATAATGTATAGCAGGAAAGTGAATACTCCCTATGGTAGCTTGTGTTATATCTCTAGATTCCCCCATAGTTATACTCGCAAGAAAATCACTAAATTCAGATTTGCGAGGTTCCCTGATACTATGCCATTGTGGAAGTTTGCAAGCTGTGGTAAAATCCTCTAAGTCCATAGTGTATGAATTTTCATAAAGATCAAATAGGGTAGTTGGAGAATTACGTGAAGATGAAAATTCAAACCTCCTCACAAAGGAACTAGTGAGATAGTGGTAATGACGGCATTTTTCTTCCTCGAAGCTCACAAGATCAGCGTTACGCAAATATGCTTTAAATTCTTCCTTAATCCCCGCTCGATCCATGAAGTCCTCTGAAGGCCATTCATAGGGCTGCACTGGAGCATCCCTTGGTGGCTCATCATCAGCATCATGCATTGCAAGCCTGAGCTCTTGTTTCCTTGAAGAGCCACCTTGGTACATTTTCCTAAACATATTTCTTCCTCTGAAAAATTTCTCAATTTTTTAGTAACTTCAAGTAAAAGTAAACCAAGCTCAATAAAATTGATAGCAACTACTCCTACAAGTTCCTAGAGCCTATATCATGCATTAAGACTACTTGGGACCATATAAGTTTGACATGCAATTTCAAGAACAGGGTCACCTAGGCTGCACAAATTTGCAATGAATAAAGCACTAGAACAAAAACTAATTGGACCAATGGAGGAGTCACATACCAAGGAACAATCTCCCCAAGCAGTTTTGTGAAAGGTGCTTTGAGCAAGGAGATCGAAAATCGTAGCAAAATGAGCTAGAACTTGTGCTTGAGCTGGATATTCTTGTTTGTGGGAGGAAGGAGTGTGTGGGTGCAGGAATAAGTGGAGGAGGGCCACCATGGGCACACGAGGCAGGGGGACGCGCCGAGGGTGTAGGGCGCGCCCTCCACCCTCGTGGCCAGGTGGGTGCCCCCTCTGCTGTGCTCTTAGTGCCAAATATTCTCAGATATTCCAGAAAAAATCATATTTAAATTTCAGGGCATTTGGAGAACTTTTATTGTCAGCGTATTTTGGTATTGCACGGATAAATCAGATAACAGACAGAAAATACTATTTTTATTTTATTTAATATAAATAACAGAAAGTAAAAGGAGGGTACAGAGAGTTGTGTTTTCTAAATTCATCCATCTCATGATCATCAAAAGGAATCCATTAACAAGGTTGATCAAGTCTTGTTGACAAACTCATTCCGAATAACATGGAACTGGACAATTTTCGAATAACACTAGGTTACCTCAACGGGGATATGCACATCCCCAAAAATAAGAATATCATATTTCTTCTTGACAGTAGGAAGAGGAAATTCAAGACCTCCAAAAATAATCGATGGAATTTTTCAGATAGAATTGATACTGTGGACTTGATCTTGTTTCCTCGGAAAGTCTACCGTATGCTCATTACCATTACATGAAAAGTGACAGTGCCTTTGTTGCAATCAATAACAGCCCCTGTAATATTCAAAAAGGGTCTTCCAAGAATAATAGACATACTATCGTCCTCGGGAATATCAAGAATAACAAAGTTCGTTAAAATAGTAACGTTTGCAACTACAATAGGCACATCCTCACAAATACCGACAGGTATAGCAGTTGATTTATCAGCCATTTGCAAGGATATTTCAATAGGTGTCAACATATGCAAAGCAAGTCTACGATATAAAGAGAGAGGCATAACACTAACACTGGCTCCCAGATCACATTAAGCAGTTTTAACATAGTTTCTTTTAATGGAGCATGGTATAGTGGGTACTCCCGGATCCCCAAGTTTCTTTGGTATTCCACCCTTAAAAGTATAATTAGCAAGCATGGTGGAAATTTCAGCTTCCGATATCTTTCTTTTATTAGTAACAATTTCTTTCATATACTTAGCATAAGGATTCATTTTGAGAATATCAGTTAATCGCATACGCAAAAAGATAGGTCTAATCATTTCAGCAAAGCTCTCGAAATCCTCATCATCCTTTTTCTTGGATGGTTTGGGAGGAAAATGCATGGGTTTCTGAACCCAAGGCTCTCTTTCCTTTCCGTGTTTCCTATCAACAAAGTCTCTCTTATCATAACGTTGATTCTTTGATTGTGGGTTATCAAGATCAACATCAGGTTCAATTTCTATATCATTATCATTGCTAGGTTGAGCATCATCATGAATGTAGCGACCAGACCTCAAACAGTATGATCTCTGTGCTCCGGTGTCATCCCTAGATCAGTAATGCTGACACCACACAGTACTTGGAGGATTTATAGCAGAGTAGCAATCACACACTTATTACATCGAGTGTTTCAAAAGAGAACTTATTACAATAAGTATGGCTTAAGGCCATCTAATAACTATAACAGTGGAAGGCTTGGAAGATAAGTGAGTCCATCAACTCCAACGGCATCACTGAGTATAGAACCACGACCTAAAAACTCCTTAATCGTCGTCTGAAAAGTCTGCAACATTAACGTTGCAGCCTGAAAACAGGTCAGCACATGGAATATGCTGGCAAGGTAACACATAGAGAGTAATGGAATGAAACAGCTATACTATATGCATATTTGGCTGGTGGAAAGCTTTATGGTTACAGTTTTGCGTAAAGCCAATTTTTCCCTACTTCAAAGGAATAAAATTTAATTACTATGATGGTGGTTGTTAAACATTGAGAATGGTTGACAGCATTCTCAATCCCAATTAAAAATCATCATTAAACATAACCCAACAAAATTAATTTAGAGTAACATGTTGAGATTCACATGATAATCCAAGTACTAGATACTCAAGATGTCCATATCCGGGGACACGGCTAATCATGATAGTTTATTACACTCTGCAGAGGTTTGCGCACTTTTCCCCACAAGACTCGATCGCCTCCGTTTGGTTTCTCGCACTACATGGTGTTTGAGAAGATGGATGACCGAGACATAGTCTTTCAGAAGCACTAGCACCTTACGATCGGGTAGACCGTACCACCTACATCCCCTACATCTGCTAGTCTACCACTTTAAGAGTTCGCACGACTTAGTCAACTATGCTAGAGCCCATAATAGCTTGTGGCTGCACACGGAAGTTTCTAGCATGAATAATCTCATGATCCCTTTAGGCCTGGGTGGCGGTCCAAAAGAAAACAGGCAAGTCCTGGAATACCCAGGTGCCTCAATCCACCCAGATGTGTGTTTAAGTTGCCACCTTAGATAAACCATTTATTAATAAAACTCACATCTGTCATGGATATCACTCACCCAATCCACGTCAACTAGCATATTATAGCATAATAAGAAAACGTAGAAGTAACTCCCAAAGGTTTGATAATAAGAGGTAATAGGTACTACCTCATCTACTTCCCATCCCACAATTTAATTAGATCCTAATCATGCAATGTGTGAGGATTGATCTAATGCAATAAAACTGGGTAGTAGAAAAAGGTATGATCAAAGTGTTACTTGCCTTGCTGATGATCCACGAAACCTAACGATCGAAGTAACAGGTGGCGCACTCCGGGTATTCTATCACAGACAAACAAACAAGCATACAATAAGTACTCATGTAATGCACAGGTAAAACTCAAATAAGAGATCTAACCAGAAGGTTCAACTTATGAACTCCTGTTGGCAAAAAGAACCAAATCGAACGAAGCAATGAAAGTCAAACGGCGAAAGAAAATAACTTCGTTCTAGTAATCTGGATCTAGGGCAAATTTTACAGTAGCAAAAACTTGTTTAAGTTGGTTAAACGAATAGAGGGTTTCGAGACGAAACTCTAGGCGATTGAATCGCCTGATTCCGATAAACGAGCGAAAAGTTATACTAAAATGAAAATCGGATCAGGAATCACGATCAGAGAAATCGCGGATTTAATCCGAGAAAAAGAAAAACGACGAACGCCGAATATTTTTTTCTCTTTTTTCGGCACGGAAAACGACCCGCGACGAACCTCGGGCGGCGGGATCGTCGGCGGCGGCGGCTCCGGCGGCGCGCACGGATCGAGGCGGGGCTGATGGGCTGGGGCGGCTCGGGGCGGCGCTATTTAAAGGCTGCCCCCGGGCAGTGTTCCGCTCGGTTACGGCCAGAAGTCGGTTCGTTTTTTTTTAATTATTCTGCTCGGAAGAAAAATAAAAAGAAATACTAAACGGACTCCAAAAATTCCGAAATAAATTTTCGCGGGCTTCTAAAATCAAGCCGCACAAGGTGAACATTTATTTGGGCCCTAAATGCAATTTTGAAAACGCACTTTTTTCCTAAATTCAAATAAAACACCGAAAAACTCCGAAATAAAATCTTATTTGATTTTATTATTAAATCATCAATATTTCATTATTTTGGGAAAGTCATTTTATTCCCTCTCTCATATTTTGTAATAGAAATAATTGACGATAAAATAAATAAAATCAAAAGATCCTATTCTCAAAATTTGAGAAAACTCAAATATGAAAATAATGAAATCCCCAACTCTCTCTGTGGGTCCTTGAGTTGCGTAGAATTTTCTAGGATCAACCAAAATGCAAAATAAAATATGATATGCATGATGATCTAATGTATAACATTCCAAATTGAAAATTTGGGATGTTACAAACCTACCCCCCTTAAGATGAATCTCGCCCTCGAGATTCGGGTTGGCTAGAAAATAGGAGAGGGTGGTCCTTGAGCAAATCTACCTCTCGCTCCTAGGTGGCTTCATCCTCCGTGTGGCGGCTCCACTGAACTTTGCAAAACTTGCTAACCTTGCTGCGGGTAACTCGACTGGCAAACTCGAGGATCTTAACTGGTTTCTCCTCGTAGGTCAAATCATTATCCAATTGAATAGTTTCCAAAGGCACTGTGTCACTCAATGGTATGTCAGCCATCTCCGTGTGACATTTCTTTAACTGAGAAACGTGGAACACATCCTGTACTCCTGACAATCCTTCGGGCAATTCCAACTTGTAGGCCACTTCTCCCATACGCTCCAAAACTCGATATGGTCCTACAAATCATTGCGCTAACTTCCCTTTAACTCCAAAACGCTTTGTTCCTCGAAGTGGAGATACTCGAAGATAAGCTCTATCTCCAACTTCGTAAACTGTCTCCTTGCGTTTAGAATCCGCATAACTCTTCTGTCTGGACTGGGCTACATTGAGCCTATTGCGAATCAATTTCACCTTCTGTTCAGACTCTTTAATCACATCAGGTCCAAACAACTGGCAGTCTCCAACTTCATCCCACGACAACGGTGTCCTGCACCTCCTTCCGTACAAAGCTTCGAAAGGGGCCATCTTCAAACTGGCTTGGTAGCTGTTGTTGTAAGAGAACTCTGCATATGGCAAATTATCGTCCCAACTAGATCCGTAATCTAGCGCACAAGCTCTCAGCATATCCTCCAAAATCTGATTGACTCTCTTGGTCTGTCCATCTGTCTGTGGATGAAAAGTTGTACTGAATTCTAGCCTGGTTCCCAAAGTTTCATGCAACTACTTCCAGAACTTTGAGGTAAACTGGGTTCCTCTATCTGATACGATACTCCTTGGAACTCCATGTAGACATACGATCCTGGTCATGTATATCTTTGCCAACTTAGCACTGGTGTAAGTGGTCTTTACTGGGATGAAATGAGCTACTTTCGTCAATCGATCAACTACAACCCAAATCGAGTCATAGCCTGAACGAGTCTTGGGCAATCCCGTGATAAAATCCATGCCTAGCTTATCCCACTTCCATTCGGGTATCGGCAATGGTTGTAACAATCCTGCTGGCTTCTGATGCTCTGCCTTTACTCTCTGACATATATCACAAACTGCTACATACTCTGCTATATCCTTCTTCATTCCGGTCCACCAGAAAATATCCTTCAAATCCAAATACATCTTGGTATTTCCTAGGTGAATTGGATACGGTGAGTCATGTGCCTCTTGCAAAATCAACTTCCTGATCTCCGGGTCATTGGGCACATAAACACGGTCTTCAAACCATAGGGTGTCGTGCTCATCCTCACGAAATCCCTTAGCTTTTCCTTTGCTCAGTTTCTCCTTTATAGCGGCAATCTCTTTGTCAGCTTTCTGAGCTTCCCTGATTTTATCCATCAAGATTGACTGAATCTCCATTGCTACTACATAACCTCTCGGAACTATTTCCAAACATAGTTCACGAAGATTTTCAGCTAACTCCCTTGGTTTTCCTCCCGTCATTAATGTATTGACATGGCTCTTGCAGCTTAATGCGTCAGCTACTACATTAGCCTTTCCGGGGTGATAATACAATTTCATATCATAATCCTTGATAAGCTCCATCCATCTCCTTTGTCTGAGATTCAACTCCTTCTATGTGAAAATGTACTTCAAACTCTTATGATCCGTGTACACCTCACAATGATTTCCAATGAGGAAATGTCTCCATGTTTTCAATGCATGCACTACAGCTGCTAACTCCAAATCATGCGTGGCATAATTTAACTCATGAGGCTTCAGTTGTCTTGAGGCATATGAAACAACTCTCCCTTCTAGAATAAGCACTGCTCCAAGTCCTCGACGTGAAGCGTCGCAATACACCTTGTAATCTTTGGTCTGGTCTGGCAAAATCAACACAGGTGAGGTAACCAAACGTTTCTTCAACTCCTGGAAACTATCCTCACATTCCTTCGTCCATATGAACTTGGTATCTTTCTTCAACAACTCAGTCATAGGCTTTGCAATCTTTGAGAAATTCTCAATGAATCTCCGGTAGTATCCTGCGAGTCCAAGAAAACTCCGGATCTCTCCAACTGTTGTTGGGGCTTCCCACTTGGTCACGGTTTCAAGTTTAGCAGGATCGACTGCTATACCTTCTCCAGATATAACATGTCCGAGGAATCCTACTTCCTTCAACCAAAACTCACATTTGCTGAACTTGGCATATAATTGATGTTCTCTGAGCTTTCCAAGTACCAAACGCAAATGCTCCTTATGCTCCTCTTCATTCTTCGAATAAACCAGGATACCATCAATAAACACTACGACGAACTTATCCAAAAACTCCATAAACACTTTGTTCATCATGTTCATAAAATAGGCAGGTGCGTTAGTCAGACCAAATGACATAACAGTATACTCGTACACCCCATACCTGGTGGTAAAAGCTGTCTTCGGAATATCCTGTTCTCGAATCTTCAACTGGTGGTAACCTGATCGCAGATCGATCTTGGAAAATACCTTAGCTCCTTGCAATCGATCAAACAAATCATTAATCATTGGTAGTGGGTACTTGTTCTTGATCGTTACTTCATTCAATCCTCGATAATCGACAACCATCCTTAACGATCCATCCTTCTTCTCCACTAGAAGTACAGGCGATCCCCAAGGTGAAGAACTTGGGCGAATATATCCCTTATCCAGTAACTCCTTAATCTGCTTCTTAATTTCCACCAAATCCTTTGCTAGCATCCTATATGGTCTCTTTGATATTGGACCTGTGCCTGGCAATAGCTCAATCAAAAACTCAATATCTCTATCCGGTGGCATGCCTGGCAACTCCTCTGGAAATACATCAGGAAAATCTCTTACCACTTGTACTTCCTCCTGCACAACTCCTGTTAGGCAATTTACTTGTGTCCTCTTTGGCACATGCCGGGATACATACTTGATCCTTCTCCCTTCTGGTGTACTAAGCAAAATTGACTTACTAGCACACTCAATATTCCCTTCATACTTTGATAAGCAATCCATGCCTAATATCACATCCAATCCTTGAGATTCCAATACTATTAGGTCTGAGGGAAAAACATAGTTACCAATCCTTAATGGTAACCGATCACACCATAGACTAGCCACATACTTTGCTCCAGGCGAGGTTACTAACATGGGTGACCTAAGGGCTTGGGTTGATAGGTTATACTTATCCACAAATCCCCTTGAGATGTATGAATGAGATGCGCCAGTATCAAAAAGAACGAGTGCATTAAATGACTTAACCAAAAACTTACCTATTACTGCATCGGGCTGAGCTTCAACCTCCTCCACGCTAACGTGGTTCACCTATCCCCTGTTGAAAGGGTTTGGCTTCTTCCCAGAACTTCCATTGCCGTTTTGGCCTTCAGGACATTCATTGGCATAATGTCCGGTTTTCTGACACTTAAAACAAGTGACTTGGCTCAGGTCCTTCTTGGCTGGGGTGGATGGGTTGGTGCGGTTCTGGCCGTTGCTTCCTCCATTGCCATTTCCATTCTTGGTGCCATTGTGATTGTGCGAGCTACCTCCTCCATGGGTATGCTGAAAATGTCCTCCCCGTCTAGGGGTAAAACGGGGTTTCTGCTGAGCTCCTGAATTGTACTTTCCTTGTCCATACTTCCTCTTGTGATTCTCAATTTGCTGCTGCTTCCCTTCAATCATAAGAGCACGATCTACCAACTCCTGGTAGTTGTTGAAGGTTGCTACCATCAACTGCATGCTCAACTCATCATTCAGTCCTTCCAGAAACATCTCCTGCTTAGCTGCATCCGTAGCGACGTCATCTGGGGCATAACGTGCTAACTTACTAAATTCCTCCACGTACTGGCCAACCGTCCGTCCTCCTTCGCGCAAGTTGCAAAACACACGCTTCTTCATGGCCATAGCTCTTGCTGAAACATGGGCAGTACGAAAAGCCTGCTGAAACTGGTCCCATGTGACAGTGTCGACAGGGACAGTGGCTGTGAAATTCTCCCACCATGATGTTGCGGGTCCTTCTAGCTGATGTGCGGCAAACTTCACCTTCTCCGCATCTGTGCATCCTGCTGTGGTCAACTCCCTAGCTGTCTTGTGGAGCCAATCATCTGCTACTATCGGCTCAGTGCTACTGGAAAACACTGGCGGATTCAGCCTAAGAAAACGGGCTAAGTGGTCAACAGGTGGTGGTGGTGGTGGTGGGTTGTTGTTGTTCCCCTGATTCTGATTCTGGACTAGCAACTGCATCAATGTGTTCTATTGCTGGATCAACTGGGTGAGCTCCGGTGGAAAGGTAAATCCGGGGTCACGTCTCGGAGGCATCTGAGGGTTTAGAAAGGATAAGATATAAGAATAGAGGGGGTCTAAAGAGAAAACACTACCCATATGCACATGAGGCAAAACAAGCAATTCACTTCAATCAATCAAACAAAGGCATACAATCAATCTAACTATCGCAAAAGTGCTCGGACTACTATATTTACATGGTGGACTACTACTACTGGTGAGGTGGTCTACTAGAAATATTCTACGGTCGTTGACTCCATAATATCTGCTCCAGCTTCATCAACATAGTCATCATCGCTACTATCTGCTTCCGAGTCGGTGCCGTCGATGATGATGTAGTCTTCCGGGCTAATTTCCTGGGGTTCTTCGTCTTCATCTACTGGCGTTGGGCCTCCCATAAATATTCCAATCTTCATTGTTAGGTCAGCATTCTTATCCACCAGTACTTCAATTTCCTCTTCATAATCTTCACGTGTAGCCATGAGTTCTTCCTCCAGTTCCTTGATTCTAGCCTTAGCCTTCTTCAGATCTATCATGTCGGCGCACATCTGGTTCTCCTGTCATCGAATGTGATGGTTTAACTCCTGGATAAAAGCTGCGATTGATCTATCCTTCCAGGTGCTGATCATCTCCCAATGTTCATCTTGGCGCCCACAAATCTGGTAGATAGTGTCCTTGAGATCTTTGCGGAAGACTTCTCCAATGCGTCCCATGGCGATGTGACCTGCCATGCTCTTTCATAGACTCCAAGTTGGTGCATCAAAAGAAAACTCTATGGGCTCAGTGACTGGCATGAACGTCCTTCCTGGAACTTGAACTTGAATCATCCAGCGCTCTTCTTCAGGTAAAGTGGCATTGTAGGTTCCCGTGAAGCTTGGTACTCCTATATTCAGGTATCTAGTGACTTCCTTCAAGTGGCGTCCAAAGGGTGTATCTTCATCAGGTTGCGTGAACTTGTTCCTTGCATCCGCCATCCTAAAGAGTAGAAAAGATGAGAAGTCAGAAGAGAAGAGAGTGAATAGTGATCTAGGTCTGTAGCATAGTGGTCGTGTCCTACAGTCAGCGTGTGCTTTGATACCATCTCTGTAGCGACCAAACCTCAAATAGTCTGATCTCTATGCTCCGGTGTCATCCCTGGATCAGTAATGCTGACACCACACAGTACTTGGAGGATTTATAGCAGAGTAGCAATCACACACTTATTACATTGAGTGTCTCAAAACAGAACTTATTACAATAAGTATGGCTTAAGGCCAACTAATAACTATAACAACGGAAGGCTTGCAAGTAAGTGAGTCCATCAACTCCAATGGCATCATTGAGTATAGAACCACGACCTAAAAACTCCTTAATCGTCGTCTGAAAAGTCTGCAACATTAACGTTGCAGCCCGAAAACGGGTCAGCACATGGAATATGCTGGCAAGGTAACACATAGAGAGTAATGGAATGAAACAGCTATACTATATGCATATTTGGCTGGTGGAAAGCTCTATGGTTATAGTTTTGCGTAAAGCCAATTTTTCCCTACTTCAAAGGAATAAAATTTAATTACTATGATGGTGGTTGTTAAACATTGAGAATGGTTGACAGCATTCTCAATCCCAATTAAAAATCATCATTAAACATAACCCAACAAAATTAATTTAGAGTAACATGTTGAGATTCACATGATAATCCAAGTACTAGATACTCAAGATGTCCATATCCGGGGACACGGCTAATCATGATTAGTTTATTACACTCTGCAGAGGTTTGCACACTTTTCCCCACAAGACTCGATCGCCTCCGTTTGGTTTCTCGCACTACATGGTGTTTGAGAAGACGGATGACCGAGACATAGTCTTTCAGAAGCGCTAGCACCTTACGATCGGGTAGACCGTACCACCTACATCCCCTACATCTGCTAGTCTACCACTTTAAGAGTTCGCACGACTTAGTCAACTATGCTAGAGCCCATAATAGCTTGTGGCTGCACACGGAAGTTTCTAGCATGAATAATCTCATGATCCCTTTAGGCCTGGGTGGCGGTCCAAAAGAAAACAGGCAAGTCCTGGAATACCCAAGTGCCTCAATCCACCCAGATGTGTGTTTAAGTTGCCACCTTAGATAAACCATTAATTAATAAAACTCACATCTGTCATGGATATCACTCACCAATCCACGTCTACTAGCATATTATAGCATAATAAGCAAACGTAGAAGTAACTCCCAAAGGTTTGATAATAACAGGTAATAGGTACTACCTCATCTACTTCCCATCCCACAATTTAATTAGATCCTAATCATGCAATGTGTGAGGATTGATCTAATGCAATAAAACCGGGTAGTAGAAAAAGGTATGATCAAAGCGTTACTTGCCTTGCTGATGATCCGCGAAACCTAACGATTCGAAGTAACAACACTCCGGGTATTCTATCGCAGACAAACAAACAAGCATACCATAAGTACTCATCTAATGCACAGGTAAAACTCAAATAAGAGATCTAACCAGAAGGTTCAACTTATGAACTCCTGTTGGCAAAAAGAACCAAATCGAACGAAGCAATGAAAGTCAAACGGCGAAAGAAAACAACTTCGTTCTAGTAATCTGGATCTAGGGCAAATTTTACAGTAGCAAAAACTTGTTTAAGTTGGTTAAACGAATAGAGGGTTTCGAGACGAAACTCTAGGCGCTTGAATCGCCTGATTCCGATAAACGAGCGAAAAGTTATACTAAAATGAAAAACGGATCAGGAATCGCGATCAGAGAAATCACGGATTTAATCCGAGAAAAAGAAATACGACGAACGCCGAATATTTTTTTTCTCTTTTTTCGGCACGGAAAACGACCCGCGACGAACCTCGGGCGGCGGGATCGTCGGCGGCGGCGGCTCCGGCGGCGTGCACGGATCGAGGCGGGGCTGATGGGCTGGGGCGGCTCGGGGCGGCGCTATTTAAAGGCTGCCCCCGGGCGGTGTCCCGCTCGGTTACGGCCAGAAGTCGGTTCGTTTTTTTAATTATTCCGCTCGTTAGAAAAATAAAAAGAAATACTAAACGGACTCCAAAAATTCCGAAATAAATTTTCGCGGGCTTCTAAAATCAAGCCGCACAAGGTGAATATTTATTTGGGCCCTAAATGCAATTTTGAAAAACGCACTTTTTTCCTAAATTCAAATAAAACACCGAAAAACTCCAAAATAAAAACTTATTTGATTTTATTATTAAATCCTCAATATTTCATTATTTTGGGAAAGTCATTTTATTCCCTCTCTCATATTTTGTAATAGAAATAATTGACGATAAAATAAATAAAATCAAAAGATCCTATTCTCAAAATTTGAGAAAACTCAAATATGAAAATAACGAAATCCCCAACTCTCTCTGTGGGTCCTTGAGTTGCGTAGAATTTTCTAGGATCAACCAAAATGCAAAATAAAATATGATATGCATGATGATCTAATGTATAACATTCCAAATTGAAAATTTGGGATGTTACAAACCTACCCCCCTTAAGATGAATCTTGCCCTCGAGATTCGGGTTGGCTAGAAAATAAAGAGAGGGTGATCCTTGAGAAAATCTACCTCTCGCTCCCAGGTGGCTTCATCCTCCGTGTGGCGGCTCCACTGAACTTTGCAAAACTTGCTAACCTTGCTGCGGGTAACTCGACTGGCAAACTCGAGGATCTTAACTGGTTTCTCCTCGTAGGTCAAATCGTTATCCAATTGAATAGTTTCCAAAGGCACTGTGTCTCTCAATGGTATGTCAGCCATCTCCGCGTGACATTTCTTTAACTGAGAAACGTGGAACACATCCTGTACTCCTGACAATCCTTCGGGCAATTCCAACTTGTAGGCCACTTCTCCCATACGCTCCAAAACTCGATATGGTCCTACAAATCGTTGCGCTAACTTCCCTTTAACTCCAAAACGCTTTGTTCCTCGAAGTGGAGATACTCGAAGATAAGCTCTATCTCCAACTTCGTAAACTGTCTCCTTGCGTTTAGAATCTGCATAACTCTTCTGTCTGGACTGGGCTACCTTGAGCCTATCGCGAATCAATTTCACCTTCTGTTCAGACTCTTTAATCACGTCAAGTCCAAACAACTGGCAGTCTCCAACTTCATCCCACGACAACGGTGTCCTGCACCTCCTTCCGTACAAAGCTTTTAAAGGGGCCATCTTCAAACTGGCTTGGTAGCTGTTGTTGTAAGAGAACTCTGCATATGGCAAATTATCGTCCCAACTAGATCCGTAATCTAGCGCACAAGCTCTCAGCATATCCTCCAAAATCTGATTGACTCTCTTGGTCCGTCCATCTGTCTGTGGATGAAAAGTTGTAATGAATTCTAGCCTGGTTCCCAAAGTTTCGTGCAACTACTTCCAGAACTTTGAGGTAAACCGGGTTCCTCTATCTGATACGATACTCCTTGGAACTCCATGCAGACATACGATCCTGGTCATGTATATCTTTGCCAACTTAGCACGGGTTGGTAATTTCCCTGACGAATCAACTAGTGTCACCGAATATTACGAATGTGTGCAATGATAATTTTTTTGTCATGCAATGTGTTCTGGTGGGACCCCCCATAGTTGCTTCACGGGTTATTGAGCGATAGGACCCGCATACCAGTGTTGGCAGTAGGACCCACCATAGCTTTATTTTCACAATCAACTGAGCGTTGTAATTATTTTGTTCCATCGTTTGGGGAAAACCTTATTTTGTTCCATCTAATATAAAGACACAAAGGCCGGGTAAGAAAAAACTTGATCCATGCGTTGGTGAGTTGATGTTAGTTCGTTGTATCACAAAAATAAAAATAAAAATATTTTATAAGTTAACAGGAAATTTGTTGGTACAGGGAGTTTGAACCCCGGGAGCATTCAGGTCTCCCTCTAACGGCGTTGCTAATAGGCTAGAGTTTAGAGAGTACTAATGTACGTATATAAGGAACCCGCCAAAAAATAAAATTATATGGCCGTGGACTATATCGATCTGTTCCTCTGTTCTAGCTGGCGCCAGGCACGGCATGGCACGGCTCAGTTCCCGCTAGCAGCTGTTCTTAACTTCTTCTTCTTTGTTTTTTAGCAACAGCTGTTCGTAACTCTTTTTTTAGCAACAGCTGTTCGTAACTTCGTATGTGACGGGCGCACCATAGGTCCATATAGCCCATAGTGCAGCAAGCCCAGCAAAATGTTCTTTCCTTAATTTTCTATATGTGGGCTGAAGCTAGCTCAACTGCGCATATAAGCAACGACTTTTTTCCCTTCGTCCACCTTCTCCTCCCAGAGCGAAACCCTATCTATCTGATCTCGTTTTCTTTCGCTCGTGTGGCGGCGGCGATAGATCGAAGGAAACCAAGTGCGATGACGGCGGCAGGAGTAGCTGCTCTCCGCCCTCCCCCGTAGGGTTCCTTGAGGGCCCTCCTCCGCGGAAGCTGCTAGTGGCGTTAGGGCTCTCCATGGCGCGCAGTGGCGGACCCAATGTGTGCCGCGGCCGGACCAGCCTGGTCGCGCGGCGGTGGCCCGACCTATGTGCGTGACGTGAGTTCTCAGTGTGAGTGCCTGCATGCGTGCGTCTCCGCTCATGTGATTGAAAGGACTGAACTCTCACTCGGTGGTTCCACTCGTCCATACACTTCTCAATTCCATCGGAGCAAATGAGGGAGAGGAGGAGTCATGGTGATGTGGGTACTGGGCATGGATTCCTTGAGCGGAACACCGGATTAGCCTATGACACCCACCTCATCTCCTTCGTCAGGGACTACTGCCATAGAGTATGATGATTAACTAATGAGTCGGGCCATAGTTGTCTGACCTTCCGCGCTTATTATGAATACACCGCGTTGACCCTCTGTTTTTCTTCTTCTTGTGTTATGTCCATCAGATTGACATGGATCACGGACCACGAGGGTAAGGGGGAGTTCCGTGGGAGGACCGTGAAGCTCGACCAGCAACCTGTGTTATTAACTAACATGTGTACAATGCTAAACTCTCTGCTCCCAGTTTAGATGAACCGCTTACGTGCGGAGATTGTTTCAAATATCAGTTTTGTTCTATTACTCCCATGTTAGTGTTTTCTTATTGGTCAATCATGAGATGCTTGCATAGTAATCCCCCAGTATTTTCTTGGTTAGATAGTATGGAAGCTAGTTTATACATGTTACTAAGTTGAAAATTGTAAACTGAATTGTACCTGTTTCGATTTATCTTTTAGATAAATTATTACGAGAACCTAGATAGTGCATGTGAAATGAGTTAGTAATTAAATAGTTAGCTGCAGTAAAATATTTTCATTATGCTGATGCTCCCATAGTATTGTTGTTATTGTTGAGGGAGTGTGAATAAATTCGCAAGTGAATTGCTGTTGAACTGCAGTGGGAGTTTTATGAGTAATTCGACATGATTTTGGAAAATTACTAATGGAGAACTAATTTAATGAACTTATTTGTGGCAATCTGAAGTGTTACTGACTATATGTTAATGCCGATTACTATCCAAGCAAGCAGATACTACAACTAAAGATCAAAGTCTAAACGCGCTTTTTATTCGGCCTATGACCATAGCATAATTGTAAGTAATTTATTTTCGGATGTTAGTGCCTTATTGATCAAACTTCCAGTCAATGTGTCCCCGTCAAAATAATAATTCAATGTGTCCCATGGACAACAGCTAAGCTATGCAAAAGTTGTTCACGCTTTCTTCATTGTTCTAGGCTGCTTGAAGGTTTCTTCCTTTGAGGCTTTGTTGAATATTCCCCTTTTTTGCACCATTTTAATTTGTGAAGGAATGCCTACTACGAATACAAATTTGTTCCTCTCTGGATTTCAAACTTTCAGTCGTGCTATTATTTACATGTGTCCTCTTAATTTCAATAGTTCTAGTACTTTATGATGTATTGATAAGTGTTTGCGCCAGTCTAATATATCATATTACTTTTTATGCTCACAAAAACATGTTAGTTCTGTTCATATAACTTATTAGGGAAGTACTAACGTGTCTTGTTTTGTTAAGATTCCAACCTAGAGCTCCGAATTATAACATGAATGTTGTTCTTTGTTGTAAACATAGATGGTTTTCTGTAACTCATTCATACTGCTATATTTATGTCTTTGTTTCAAATAGGCTAATTCAAAAGTCATTTTTCAAGAAGTTGATATGGACAAAGAAGATAAGAGAAGAGAAGAAGCCTTCAAGAAGAGAAGATGCATCCAAAAAAGGTTCCAAGTTTTGATGAAGGTGTGAGCTAAGAGTCACACCAACAAAGTCTCTATTGATGTCACCCAAAATTAAAAGATGTTGTATTGTATGATTGTGTATCTTGGGTTATTTTGGATGGGGCATGTAAATGTGATGTGTAATATGCATGTTGTTTAGAGACGTTGGCTTGTAATGTGCTATGAAAAATGGTCAATGGAGAGATGGCCTTTAAAATACCATAAGCCCATAATACATTTTGAATTAGACCAAACAAAATTAGAAACAGAGGAAAAAAGTACAAATAAAATAGTTCTTAAAAGGCTAGTAGGAAATGGCAACTTCTCCATAAAAATGGGTGGGCTCGATTAGCCACTATTCGGTTGCTATGGCCCATCAAAAAAAATATACACAAATAGAAAACAATCTGAATTATTGGGCTTAGCCCACATGGAAACCCAGTGAGCATTATCCCGCCAAATATCTAGTGATGACAACTACGTCACCGAAGGTCCCATATCCGGTGACGTTTTTCGCGCGTCGCGTCACAAGGAATAATCTGTGATGGGGATTTTGTGACGATGCTGGTGACGTGTGAAAAATGTCACACGTGAGTATTTTGTGACGTTTTTAGCTATTACATGACCTTTTTTAGCTCGTCATAGTAGGTCTGATCTCTTGTAGTGAAGGCTGCCCCCCGGCGGTGTCCCGCTCGGGTACGGCCAGAAGTCGGTTCGTTTTTTTATTATTCCGCTCGGAAGAAAAATAAAAAGAAATACTAAACGGACTCCAAAAATTCCGAAATAAATTTTCACGGGCTTCTAAAATCAAGGCGCACAAGGTGAACATTTATTTGGGCCCTAAATGCAATTTTGAAAAATGCACTTTTTCCTAAATTCAAATAAAACACCGAAAAACTCCGAAATAAAATCTTATTTGATTTTATTATTAAATCCTCAATATTTCTTTATTTTGGGAAAGTCATTTTATTCCCTCTCTCATATTTTTGTAATAGAAATAATTGAGGATAAAATAAATAAAATCAAATGATCCTATTCTCAAAATTTGAGAAAACTCAAATATGAAAATAATGAAATCCCCAACTCTCTCCGTGGGTCCCTGAGTTGCGTAGAATTTTCTAGGATCAACCAAAATGCAAAATAAAATATGATATGCATGATGATCTAATGTATAACATTCCAAATTGAAAATTTGGGATGTTACAATGAACATTATCATTAACATTATCACTAGTTTCAGGTTCATTACCAGATTGTGTTTCAACATCAGAAATAGAAATATCATTTGGATTCTCAGGTGTTTCAGCAATAGGTTCACTAGAAGCATGCAAAGTCCTATCATTTTTATTTTTCTTCCTTTTAGAAGAACTAGGTGCATCAATATTATTTCTCTGAGAATCTTGCTCAATTCTCTTAGGGTGGCCTTCAAGATACAGAGGTTCCTGAGTCATTCTACCAGTTCTAGTAGCCACTCTAACAGCATAATCATTATTCTTACTATTCAATTCATTGAGAAAATCATTTTGAGCCTTAAGTACTTGTTCTACTTGAGTGGTAACCATAGAAGCATTTTTACTAATAAGTTTAAGTTCACCTTTAACATTAGCCATATAATCACCCAAGTGTTCAAGCATGTCAGCACTGTGTTTTAATTCTCTACCAAAATAAGCATTGAAATCTTCTTGCTTAACCATAAATTTATCAAACTCATCTAAGCATGGGCTAGCACACTTAGTAAATGGGATTTCAGATTTATATAGAGAGAATTTACATTTACTACCTGTGTCGGGTTATCAAGACCATGTATTTCTTCAATAGGTATGGATTAAGATCATATGTTTCTTCAACAGGCGGTGAATTAAGACCATGTATTTCTTCAATAGGAGGTAAATTCTTAACATCTTTAGCTTTAATACCCTTTTCTTTCATGGATTTCTTTGCCTCTTGCATATCTTCAGGACTGAGAAATAGAACACCTCTTTTCTTTGGAGCTGGTTTAGGAATGGGCTCAGGAAGTGTACAATTATTTTCATTTGACAACATATTATTCCATAGAATTTCACCTTCATCCTGTGTTCTTTCCCTGAAAACAGAACCAGCACAACTATCCAGGTAATCTCTGGAAGTATCGGTTAGTCCATTATAAAAGATATCAAGTATTTCATTTTTCTTAAGAGGATGATCAAGAAAAGCAATAAGTAACTTGAGAAGCCTCCCCCAAGCTTGTGGGAGACTCTCTTCAATGTGCACAAAATTATATATATCCCTTAAGGCAGCTTGTTTCTTATGAGCAGGGAAATATTTAGCAGAGAAGTAATACCTGGGGACTACGCACACAACCAGGATCCAGAGAATTAAACCATATCTTAGCATCACCCTTTAATGAGAACGGGAATATTTTAAGGATATAAAAGTAACGAGTTCTCTTATCATTAGTGAACAGGGTGGCTATATCATTTAATTTAGTAAGATGTGCCACACCAGTTTCAGATTCATAGCCATGAAAAGGATCAGATTCAACCAAATTAATTATATTAGGATCAACACAGAATTCATAATCCTTATCAGTAACACAGATAGGTGAAGTAGCAAAAGCAGGGTCAGGTTTCATTCTAGCATGTAGAGATTGCTGCTTCCATTTAGCCAATCACCTCTTGAGCTCGTATCTATCTTTGCAAGCTAAAATAGCTAAAGCAGCTTCCTTTTCGAAAACATAACCCTCAGGAATAACAGGCGATTCATATTTATTAGGGGAAGAGTCTTCATCATCACTTTCATCAATATTATCAGTTTCAATAATTTCATTCTCTCTAACCCTATCAAGTTGTTCATCAAGAAATTCACCAAGTGGCACAGTACTATCAAGCATAGAAGTAGTTTCATCATAAGTATCATGCATAGCAGAAGTGGCATCATCAATAACATGCGACATATCAGAACGAATAGCAGAAGCAGGTTTAGGTGTCGCAAGCTTATTCAATACAGAAGGTGAATCAAGTGTAGAGCTAGATGGCAGTTCCTTACCTCCCCTCGTAATTGAGGGATAAATCTTGGTTTTTGGATCTCTCAAGTTAATCATAATGATAAGCAGATATAAATCCCAAGTGACTCAAAGAATAGAGCTATGCTCCCCGGCAACGGCCCCATAAAATAGTATTGATAACCCACAAGTATAGGGGATCACAACAGTTTTTGAGGGTAGAGTATTCAACCCAAATTCATTGATTCGACACAAGGGGAGCCAAAGAATATTATCAAGTATTAGCAGCTGAGTTGTCAATTCAACCACACCTGGAAAGTTAATATCTGCAGCAAAGTGTTTAGTAGAAAAGTAATATAATAGTAGTGGTAGTGGTTGCAAAAGGTAATGGTAACACAAGTAGTGTTTTTGGTATTTTGTAGTGATGATTGCAATAGCAACGGAAAAGTAAATAAGCGAGGAACAATATATGGAAAGATCGTAGGCAATGGATCGGTGATAGAGAATTATGCCGGATGTGGTTCATCATGTAACAGTCATAACCTAGGGTGACACAGAACTAGCTCCAATCCATCTATGTAATGTAGGCATATATTCTGAATATAGTCATACGTGCTTATGGAAAAGAACTTGCAGGACATCTTTTGTCCTACCTCCCGTGGCAGTGGGGTCCTAGCGGAAACTAAGGGATATTAAGGTCTCCTTTTAATAGAGTGCCGGACCAAAGCATTAACTCCTCAAACTACGGTCATCACCGGTAAGTATCCCAATTATTGTCACTTCGGGGTTAATGGATCATAACAAATAATAGGTGACTATAGAATTGCAAGATAGGATCAAGAACTCTCATATATTGATGAAAACATAATAGGTTCAGATCTGAAATCATGGCACTCGGGCCCTAGTGACAAGCATTAAGCATAGCAAAGTCATAGCAACATCAATCTCATAACATAGTGGATACTAGGGATCAAACCCTAACAAACTAACTCGATTACATGATAAATCTCATCCAACCCATCATCCTCCAGCAAGCCTACGATGGAATTACTCACGCACGGCAGTGAGCATCATGAAATTGGTGATGGAGGAAGGTTGATGATGATGATGGCGATGGATTCCCCTCTCCGGAGCCCCAAACGGACTCCAGATCAGCCCTCCCGAGAGGTTTTAGGGCTTGGCGGCGGCTCCGTATCGTAAAACACGATGAATCCTTCTCTTTGTTTTTTCTCCCCGAAAGCAAATATATAGAGTTGGAGTTGAGGTCGGAGGAGCTCCAGGGGCCCACGAGGTAGGGGTGCGCGCCCCCACCCTCGTGGCTAGGGTGTGCCTTGGAAGATGGATGACAAGTACGCATCATCAACAACACCTCCACCATCTCCTCCAACAAAGAAGATGTAGCGACCCGACACGAATGGATCAAGTCTACTGTGCTCCGGCTCCATCCCATAGTACTTCGAAGGATTTATAGCAGAGTGGCAATCACACACTTATTACACCGATGTCTCAAAAGAGAACTTATTACAATAAATATGGCTTAAGGCCATCTAATGTCGATAACAGCGGAAGACTCGGAAGATAAATGGGTCCATCAACTTTAACGGCATCACTGAGTATAGAATCACGACCTAAAACACCTTAATCGTCGTCTGAAAAGGCTGCAACATTTAAAGTTGCAGCCCGAAATGGGTCAGCACATGGAATATGCTGGCAAGGTAACACATAGAGAGTAATGGAATGAAACAGCTATACTATATGCATAATTGGCTGGTGGAAAGCTCTATGGTTACTGTTTTGCATAAAGCCAGTTTTTCCCTACTGCAACGGAATAAATTTTATTTAACTATCATGGTGGTTGTTAAACATTGAGAATGGTTGACAGCATTCTCAATCCCAATTAAGTGAACAATTAAAACCCAACAATATTAATTAGAAGTAACATGTTGAGATTCACATGATATTCAAGTACTAGATACTCAAGATTGTCCATAACCGGGGACACGGCTAATCATGATTAGTTTATTACACTCTGCAGAGGTTTGCGCACATTTCCCCACAAGACTCGATCGCCTCCGTTGGATTTCTCGCACTACTGGTGTTTGAGAACCGGATGACCGAGACACAGTCTTTCAGAAGCACTAGCACCTTACGATGGATAGACCGGTACACCTAGTTTCCCCTACATCTGCTAGTCTACCCTGTAAGAGTTCGCACGACTTAGTCAACTATGCCAGAGCCCATAATGGCTTGTGGCTGCACACGTAAGTATTTAGCATGAAAGATCTTATGATCCCTTTGAGCCTGGGTGGCGGTCCTAAATAAAACAGGCAAGTCCTGATAGACATTAGGTGCCTCAATCCACCCAGATGTGTGTTTAAGTTGCCACCTTAGATAAACCATTAAAATTATCAATCTCACATCTGTCATGGATATCACTCACCCAATCCACATCTACTAGCATAGCATGGCATAATAAGCAAACGTAGAAGTAACTCCCAAAGGTTTCATAATAAACAGGTAATAGGTACTACCTCATCTACTTCCCATCCCACAATTTAATTAGATCGTAATCATGCAATGTGTGAGGATGGATCTAATGCAATAAAACTGGGTTGTAGAAAAGGTATGATCAAAGTGTTACTTGCCTTGCTGATGATCCGCGAGTCCTAGAGATTCGAAGTAACAGGCGGCGCAATCCGGGTAATTTATCGCAGACAAACAACAAGCATACAATAAGTACTCATCTAATGCACAGGTAAAACTCGACCAAGAGATCGAATCAGATAGTTCAACTTAAGAACTCCGGTTGCAAAGAAAGAACGAACCGAACAAAACAACGGAAAACAAACGGCGGAAGAAAACAGCTCGGTTCTAGCAAGTTGAAACTAGGTCAAGTTTTACAGTAGCAAAAACTTAGTTAAAGTTGATTAGTCGGAATGGCGGTTTCGAAACGAAACTCCAGGCGCTTGAATCACCTGATTCCGATAAACGAGCGAGAAGATAAACTAGAACGAAGATCGGATCTGAGATGGCGATCGCGGAATAAATCCGACGAAAAGAAAAGGGAAGAACGGTTAAACGAACGGACATTCGTTAACCGGGAATAATCCGGTGATCACGTTCGTTAGGATGAACGATCCGGCGAACAGTCTCTAGGCAACTAAACCGGAAAGAAGACGAATCCGATCTAGGGTTTCGAGAAAAGAAAACCGAACGAGAAACCGATCTAGAAAACCGGAATGGTTTAGAAAAGAACCGGAAAGAAAACGAATCGGAAGAGAAGAAAAGAATCGGAAAGATGAGAAAAAGAACCAGAATGGTTTATAAGAAAAACCGAACCGAGGGGATAGGAGAGACGCGGCGCGGCTACCGCGGCGAGCAGGGCTCCGGCGAATGGCGTTGGGCGGCGGCGGCGAGCAAGGGCGGCGGCGGCGGTGATGCAGGGCGACGGCGGCGCTAGGGTGGCGCGGGCAAGGGGCGCGGCGCGGGGTGAGGGGCTTGGGGCTTGGTTTGATGCTTAGAGGGGGGTGCTTGGGTATTTATATTGGTGAGGGGAGAGATTTCTTGGGGGAGGGGACAAGAAATAAGAGAAGGAGAAGGAAAGAGGAAAACGGAGTCCTAGTGGGACTCCACTTGGGCGGCGGCGGCGGCCTCCTGCGCGCTGGCGCGCGGCGCGGCAATGGCCTGGCCTGGCCGACCGGCCTGCTGGCTGGGCCTTGGCCCAAGGCGCTGCGAATTTTTCTTTAAATCGGTTTCGCGCGCAGAAAAACGAAAGAAAAGAAATCTAAACGAACTCCAAAACTCTCAAAGTAAATTTTCCCCGACTCCTAAAATTGAGTCGAACTAAAGAACTTTGCTCGGGACCTAGATGCAAATTTTGAAAACGCGCATTTTTCCCTATCCAAATAAAAGGCAAATAAACTCCGACAAAACCAATGATCCTCTTTCTTCAAAATTTGAGAAGAACTCAAATATGAAAATGACGAAATCTCCAACTCTCTCCGAAGGTCCTTGAGTTGCGTGAAATTTCTAGGATCAACAAAATGCAAGAAAATATGATATGCATGATGATCTAATGTATAACATTCCAAATTAAAAATTTGGGATGTTACAAACCTACCCCCCTTAAGATGAATCTCGGCCTCGAGATTCGGGTTGGCTAGAAAATAGGTGAGGGTGGTCCTTGAGCAAATCTTCTTCTCTTTCCCAGGTGGCTTCATCCTCTGAGTGGTGGTTCCACTGAACTTTGCAAAACTTGATAACCTTGCTGCGGGTAACTCTACAGGGAAACTCGAGAATCTTGACTGGTTTGTCCTCATACGTTAAGTCGTCCTTCATTTGAATTGCTTCGAGCGGCACTGTATCTCTTAACGGTACCTCCGCCATCTCGGCATGACATTTCTTCAGCTGAGAAACATGGAATACGTCATGAACTCCTGACAGTCCCTCTGGTAATTCCAACTTATAAGTGACTTCTCCCATACGTTGCAAGATCTTATATGGTCCAACGAAACGCGGTGCTAATTTTCCCTTAACTCCAAAGCGCTTAACTCCTCGAAGTGGGGATACTCGGAGATACACCCTGTCTCCGGTTTCGTAAACTGTCTCCTTGCGTTTAGAGTCTGCGTAGCTCTTCTCCCTGGACTGGGCTACCTTGAGCCTATCGCGAATCAACTTAACTTTCCATTCAGACTCCTTAATCAAATCTGGTCCAAAGAACTGACAGTCTCCAACTTCGTCCCATGACAACGGTGTCCTGCACCTCCTTCCGTATAAAGCTTCAAAAGGTGCCATCTTCAAACTGGTTTGGTAACTGTTGTTATAGGAAAACTCCGCATACGACAAGTTATCGTCCCAACTAGATCCATAATCTAGTGCACAAGCTCTCAGCATATCTTCCAAAATCTGATTGACCCTCTCGGTCTTTCCATCTGTCTGCGGATGAAAAGTGATGCTGAACTCTAGCCTAGTTCCCAAAGTTTCATGCAACTGATTCCAAAACTTTGAGGTAAATTGGGTTCCTCTGTCTGATACAATACTCCTCGGAACTCCATGCAAACAAATGATCCTAGTCATGTATATCTTTGCCAACTTAGCACTGGTGTAAGTGGTCTTAACTGGAATGAAATGTGCTACCTTCGTCAAACGATCAACTACTACCCATATCGAGTCATATCCTGCCTTCGTCCTGGGTAGTCCTATGATAAAATCCATGCCTATCTTATCCCACTTCCATTAGGGTATCGGCAATGGTTGTAACAATACGGCTGGCTTCTGATGTTCTGCCTTTACTCTATGACATACATCACAAACTGCTACATATGCTGCAATATCCTTCTTCATTCCGGTCCACCAGAATGTTTCCTTCAAATCCGAATACATCTTGGTGTTTCCTGGGTGAATCGAATATGGTGAATCATGTGCCTCTTGTAGAATCAACTTCCTGATCTCCGGGTCATTCGGCACATAAACACGGTCCTCAAACCATAGGGTATCGTGCTCATCCTCACAAAATCCCTTCGCTTTTCCTTTGCTTAGTTTCTCCTTTATAGAAGCAATCTCCTTGTCAGATTTCTGAGCCTCTCTGATTTTATCCATCAATGTTGACTGAATCTCCAATGCTGCTACATAGCCTTTCGGAACTATCTCCAAACTTAGTTCACGAAGGTTTTCTGCTAACTCCTTGGGTATTTCTCCTGTCATTAACGTATTGACATGGCTCTTACGGCTCAATGCGTCAGCTACTACATTAGCTTTACCGGGATGGTAATGCAATCTCATATCATAATCCTTGATGAGCTCCAACCATCTCCTTTGTCTGAGATTCAACTCCTTCTGCGTGAAAATGTACTTCAAACTCTTGTGATCCGTGTACACCTCACAATGATTTCCAATGAGGAAATGTCTCCATGTCTTCAATGCATGCACTACGGCTGCTAACTCCAAATCATGGGTGGCGTAATTCAACTCATGAGGTTTCAATTGTCGTGAAGCATACGAAACAACTCTCCCTTCCTGCATAAGCACTGCTCCAAGTCCTCAACGTGAAGCGTCGCAATACACCTCATAATCCTTGTCTGATCTGGCAAAATCAACACTGGTGAGGTAACCAATCGTTTCTTCAACTCCTGGAAACTAGCCTCACACTCCTCAGTCCATTTGAACTTAGTATCCTTCTCAATGAATCTCCGGTAGTATCCTGCGAGTCCAAGAAAACTCTGGATCTCTCCAACTGTTGTTGGTGCTTCCCACTTGGTCATGGTCTCAACCTTTGCGGGGACAACTGCTATCCCTTCTCCGGATATAACGTGTCCGAGGAATCCTACTTCCTTCAACCAAAACTCACATTTGCTAAATTTGGCATATAACTGATGTTCCCTTAGTTTCTCTAAAACCAAACGCAAATGTTCCTTATGCTCTTCTTCATTCTTCGAATAAACCAGGATATCATCAATGAACACTACGACGATATTATCCAAAAATTCCATAAACACCTTGTTCATCATGTTCATAAAATAGGCAGGCGCGTTAGTCAATCCAAATGACATAACGGTATACTCATACAGTCCATATCTTGTGGTGAATGCTGTCTTAGGTATGTCCTGCTCTCGAATCTTCAACTGGTGGTACCCTGATCGCAAATCGATCTTGGAAAACACTTTAGCTCCTTGCAAACGATCAAACAGATCATTAATCATTGGCAGTGGGTACTTGTTCTTGATGGTTACTTCGTTCAATCCACGGTAATCAACAACCATGCGTAATGATCCATCCTTCTTCTCCACTAGAAGTACGGGTGATCCCCAAGGCGAAGAACTTGGGCGAATGTAACCTTTCTCCAATAACTCCTTAATCTGATTCTTAATTTCTACCAAATCCTTTGCAGGCATCCGGTATGGTCTCTTTGATATTGGGCCTGTACCTGGCAATAACTCAATCAAAAACTCAATGTCTCTATCCGGTGGCATGCCTGGCAACTCTTCCGAAAATACATCAGGAAAATCCTTTACCACTGGTACTTCCTCCTGCACTACTCCGGTTAGGCAATTTACTTGTGTCCTATTTAGCACATGCCGGGATACATACTTGGTCCTTCTTCTTTCTGGCGTTGTAAGCAAAATTGACTTACTAGCACAATCGATGTTTCCTCCATACATCGGCAGCCAATCCATACCGAGAATTACATCCAAACCTTGGGATTCCAAAATAATTAAATCTGTTGGGAAAACATGCCTTCCTATGCTTAATGGCACTTGAGAACATCCTTGACTGGCCATGTACTCTGCTCTTGGCGAACTTACTAGCATAGGTGTTTTAAGAATCCTATTAGGCAGGTTATATTTTTCCACAAATCCCCTTGATATGTATGAATGTGATGCACCAGTATCGAAAAGAACGAGTGCGGTAAATGACTTAACCAAAAACTTACCAATTACTGCATCAGGCTGATCTTCAATCTCCTCCACGCTAACGTGGTTCACCTGTCCCCTATTGAAAGGGTTCGGCTTCTTCCCTGAGCTTCCATTGCCATTTCCATTCTGGCCTTCAGGACATTCATTTGCATAATGTCCGGTCTTGGAACACTTGAAACAGGTGACTTGACTCAGATCTCTCTTGGCTGGGGTTGATGGGATGGTACGGTTCGGGTCGTTGCTTCCTCCATTCCCATTACCATTCTTGTGGCCATTGTGGTTGTGCGAACTACCTCCTCCATGGGTATGCTGAAACTGAAATCCCGATTTAGGGGTAAAACAGGGCTTCTGCTGGGCTCCAGAGTTATACTTCCCCTGTCCATACTTCCTCTTGCGGTTCTCAATCTGCTGTTGCTTCCCTTCAATCATGATGGCACGATCTACCAACTCCTGGTAGTTGTTGAAACTTGCTACCATCAACTGCATGCTTAACTCATCATTCAATCCTTCTAGAAACTTCTCATGCTTGGTTGCATCCATAGCAACGTCATCTGGAGCATAACGTGCTAACTTGCTGAAGTCGACAACGTACTGGCCAACTGTCCTTCCTCCTTGGCGTAAGTTGCGAAACTCACGCTTCATGGCCATAGCTCCTGCTGAAACATGTGCAGTGCAGAAAGCTTGCTGAAACTGATCCCATGTGACAGTGTCAACTGGGAAGGTGGGTGTGAAATTCTCCCACCATACTGCCGCGGGTCCGTCTAACTGATGTGTGGCAAACTTCACTTTCTCACCATCCGTGCATCCTGTAGTGGTCAACTCCCTTCCTATCTTGCGGAGCCAATCGTCTGCTACTATTGGCTCGATGCTACTAGAAAACACCGGCGGATTTAGCCTAAGGAAACGGGCTAAGTGGTCAACAGGTGGTGGTGGTGGTGGTGGGTTGTTGTTGTTGTTGTTCTGCTGATTCTGAACTAACATCTGCATCAATTGATTCTGCTGCTGGATCAATTGAGTGAGCTCCGGTGGAAATCCATTGTCACGTCTCGGAGGCATCTGAGGTTTTAGAAAAGACGAGATATAAGAATAGAATGAGGTCTAAAGAGAAAACACTACCCCAATGCACATGAGCAAATTCACACAAAATCACTTCATTCAATTCAAACAAGGGCTTACAATCGATCTAGCTATCGCAAAAGTGCTCGAACTATAGTGTTTACATGGGGGAATACTACTAATATTTGGTGGTCATCTAGAAATTTGAACCGGTGGAAGACTCCATGATGTCCGCTCCAGCTTCGTCTTCAAAGTCGGGTTCACTTGGATCCGAATCGGTGTTGTCGATGATGATGTAGTTGTCCGGACATGCGACGTACATGTCTTCCTTCCTGGATGCTAACTCCATCTTGAGTTCTTCAATCTCTTGCTTAAGATCGCAGTTGTGTCTTGCTAGAGCTACGATCTCGTCCATGTAGTCCTTGCGTGTAGCCTTCAGTTCTCCTTCTAGCTCGATGATCCTTGCCTTCGCATTCTTCAATTCTATCATATCATTGCACATCTGGTTCTCGTGGCATTGAATGTGCTGGTTTAACTCCTGGATAAATGCTGCAATGGATCTATCCTTCTTGGTGCTGACTAATTCCCATTGTTCATCTCGGCGTCCGCAAATCTGGTAGATAGTGTCCTTGAGGTCTTCTTGATAAACTTCTCCAATGCGTCCTATGGTGATATGGGCTGCCATGCTCTTTCCTAGGCTCCAAGTTGGTGCATTGAAAACACTATCTATGGGCTTCGTGATTGGCGCGAATGTCCTTCCCGGAACGTGAGCTTGAATCTTCCAGCGCTCCTCTTCAGGCAGAGTGGCGTTGAAGGTTCCCCTGAAACTTGGTAATCCAATGTTTAGGTACTTGGTGACTTCCTTCAAGTGAAATCCAAAAGGTGTGCCTTCATCCGGTTGAGCGTACTTAATCTTCGCGTCCTTCATCCTAAAAGAGTAGAAAAGATGAGGAGTTAGAAAATGAGGAGAGAATAGTGATCTAGGGCATTAACTTAGTGGTCGTGTCCTACAGTCAGCGTGTGCTCTGATACCATCTCTGTAGCGACCCGACCCGAATGGATCAAGTCTACTGTGCTCCGGTGTCATCCCTGGATCAGTAATGCTGACACCACACAGTACTTCGAAGAATTTATAGCAGAGTGGCAATCACACACTTATTACATCGATGTCTCAAAAGAGAACTTATTACAATAAATATGGCTTAAGGCCATCTAATGTCGATAACAGCGGAAGACTCGGAAGATAAATGGGTCCATCAACTCCAACGGCATCACTGAGTATAGAACCACGACCTAAAACACCTTAATCGTCGTCTGAAAAGTCTGCAACATTTAAAGTTGCAGCCCGAAACGGGTCAGCACATGGAATATGCTGGCAAGGTAACACATAGAGAGTAATGGAATGAAACAGCTATACTATATGCATAATTGGCTGGTGGAAAGCTCTATGGTTACTGTTTTGCGTAAAGCCAGTTTTTCCCTACTGCAAAGGAATAAATTTTATTTAACTATCATGGTGGTTGTTAAATATTGAGAATGGTTGACAGCATTCTCAATCCCAATTAAGTGAACAATTAAAACCCAACAATATTAATTAGAAGTAACATGTTGAGATTCACATGATATTCAAGTACTAGATACTCAAGATTGTCCATAACCGGGGACACGGCTAATCATGATTAGTTTATTACACTCTGCAGAGGTTTGCGCACTTTTCCCCACAAGAATCGATCGCCTCCGTTGGATTTCTCGCACTACTGGTCTTTGAGAACCGGATGACCGAGACACAGTCTTTCAGAAGCGCTAGCACCTTACGATGGATAGACCGGTACACCTACTTTCCCCTACATCTGCTAGTCTACCCTGTAAGAGTTCGCACGACTTAGTCAACTATGCCAGAGCCCATAATGGCTTGTGGATGCACACGTAAGTATTTAGCATGAAAGATCTTATGATCCCTTTGAGCCTGGGTGGCAGTCCAAAATAAAACAGGCAAGTCCTGATAGACATCAGGTGCCTCAATCCACCCAGATGTGTGTTTAAGTTGCCACCTTAGATAAACCATTAAAATTATCAATCTCACATCTGTCATGGATATCACTCACCCAATCCACGTCTACTACATAGCATGGCATAATAAGCAAACGTAGAAGTAACTCCCAAAGGTTTCATAATAAACAGGTAATAGGTACTACCTCATCTACTTCCCATCCCACAATTTAATTAGATCCTAATCATGCAATGTGTGAGGATGGATCTAATGCAATAAAACTGGGTTGTAGAAAAGGTATGATCAAAGTGTTACTTGCCTTGCTGATGATCCGCGAGTCCTAGAGATTCGAAGTAACAGGCGGCGCAATCCGGGTAACCTATCGCAGACAAACAACAAGCATACAATAAGTACTCATCTAATGCACAGGTAAAACTCGAACAAGAGATCGAACCAGATAGTTCAACTTAAGAACTCCGGTTGCAAAGAAAGAACGAACCGAACAAAACAACGGAAAACAAATGGCGGAAGAAAACAGCTCAGTTCTAGCAAGTTGAAACTAGGTCAAGTTTTACAGTAGCAAAAACTTAGTTAAAGTTGATTTGTCGGAACGACGGTTTCGAAACGAAACTCCAGGCGCTTGAATCACCTGATTCCGATAAACGAGCGAGAAGATAAACTAGAACGAAGATCGGATCTGAGATCGCGATCGCAGAATAAATCCGATGATAAGAAAAGGGAAGAACGGTTAAACGAACGGACGTTCGTTAACCGGGAATAATCCGGTGATCACGTTCGTTAGGACAAACGGTCCGGCGAACGGTCTCTAGGTAACTAAACCGGAAAGAAAACGAATCCGATCTAGGGTTTCGAGAAAAGAAAACCGAACGAGAAACCGATCTAGAAAACCGGAATGGTTTAGAAAAGAACCGGAAAGAAAATGAATCGGAAGAGAAGAAAAGAATCGGAAAGAGGAGAAAAGAATCGTAACGGTTTATAAGAAAAACATAACCGAGGGGATAGGAGAGACGCGGCGCGGCTACCTCGGCGAGCTGGGCTCCGGCGAACGGCATTGGGCGGCGGCGGCGAGCAAGGGCGGCGGCGGCGCTAGGGTGGCGCGGGCAAGGGGCGCGGCACGGGGTGAGGGGCTTGGGGCTTGGTTTGATGCTTAGAGGGGGGGTGCTTGGGTATTTATATAGGTGAGGGGAGAGATTTCTTGGGGGAGGGGACAAGAAATAAGAGAAGGAGAAGGAAAGAGGAAAACGGAGTCCTAGTGGGACTCCACTTGGGCGGCGTCCGCGGCCTCCTGCGCGCTGGCGCGTGGCGCGGCGATGGCCTAGCCTGGCTGGCCGGCCTGCTAGCTGGGCCTTGGCCCAAGGCGCTGTGAATTTTTTTAATCGGTTTTGCGCGCAGAAAAACGAAAGAAAAGAAATCTAAACGAACTCCAAAACTCTCAAAGTAAATTTTCACCGACTCCTAAAATTGAGTCAAACAAAAGAACTTTTCTCGGGACCTAGATGCAAATTTTGAAAACGCACATTTTTCCCTATCCAAATAAAAGGCAAATAAACTCTGACAAAACCAATGATCCTCTTTCTTCAAAATTTGAGAAGAACTCAAATATGAAAATGACGAAATCTCCAACTCTCTCCGAAGGTCCTTGAGTTGTGTGAAATTTCTAGGATCAAAAAAATGCAAGAAAATATGATATGCATGATGATCTAATGTATAACATTCCAAATTGAAAATTTGGGATGTTACAGACGAATTGAGTATGTGGACTTGCTGAAAAGCTCTTATACATTGACTCTTTCTATGTTATGATAAATTGCAATTGCTTCAATGACCAAGATTGTAGTTTGTTAGTTTTCAATGAAGTTTACGATTCATACATGATATTGTGATTGAATTATTACTCTAGCATTAGAGATCAGATGAAAAAAATTATATAAGTTGATGTTATAAGAATGGTCGTGATGCCCTCATGTCCGTATTTTATTTTTATCGACACCTTCATCTCTAAACATGTGGACATATTTTTCGATTTCGGCTTTTCGCTTGAGGACAAGCGAGGTCTAAGCTTGGGGGAGTTGATACGTCCATTTTGCATCATGCTTTATATCAATATTTATTGCATTATGGGCTGTTATTTCACATTATGTCACAATACATATGGCTATTCTCTCTTATTTTACAAGGTTTACATAAGGAGGGAGAATGCCGGCAGCTGGAATTCTGGGCTGGAAAAGGAGCAAATATTAGAGACCTATTCTGCAATACTCCAAAAGTCCTGAAACTCCATGGAACACCTTATAATAAATAATGAAAAATCCTCGCCAAAGATGAAGACCAGGGGGCCCACACCCTTCTCATGTGGGTGGGGGGGCGCCCCCCTCCTAGGGCGAGCCCCCTGCCTCGTGGGCCCCCTGGTGGTTATCCAATGACCATCTTCTCCTATATGAAGTCTTTCGTCGAAAAAAAAAGAAGCAACCTTTCGGGACGAAACTCCGCCGCCACGAGGCGGAACCTTGGCGGATCCAATCTAGAGCTCCGGCAGAGCTGTTCTGCCGGGAAAACTTCCCTCTCGGAGGGGGAAATCATCGCCATCGTCATCACCAACGCTCCTCTCATCGGGCGAGGGCAATCTCCATCAACATCTTCATCAGCACCATCTCATGTCAAAACCCTAGTTCATCTCTTGTATTCGATTCTTGTCTTCTGTTCCGGGATTGGTGCTAGTAGGTTGCTAATAGTGTTAATTACTCCTTGTAGTTGATGCTAGTTGGTTTAATTGGTGGAAGATCATATGTTCAGATCCTTTATGTATATCAATACCCTTCTGATTATGAACATGGTTATGCTTTGTGAGTAGTTAGGTTTGTTCCTGAGGACAAGCGAGAAGTCTTGCTATTAGTAGTCATGTGAATTTGGTATTCGTTCGCTATTTTGATGAGATGTATGTTGTCTAGCATCTAGTGGTGTTATGTGAACGTCGAGTACATAACACTTCACCATTATTTGGGCCTGGAGGAAGGCATTGGGAAGTAATAAGTAGATGATGGGTTGCTAGAGTGACAGAATCTTAAACCCTAGTTTATGCGTTGCTTCGTAAGGGGCTGATTTGAATCCATATGTTTCATGCTATGGTTAGGTTTACCTTAATACTTTTGTTGTAGTTGCGGATGCTTGCAATAGAGGTTAATCATAAGTGGGATGCTTGTTCAACTAAGAATAGCACCCAAGTACTAGTCCACCCACATATCAAATTATCAAATTACCGAACGCGAATCATATGAACGTGATGAAAACTAGCTTGACGATATTCCCATGTGTCCTCGGGAGCGCTTTTACTTATATAAGAATTTGTCCAGGCTTGTCCTTTGCTACAAAAAGGATTGGGCCACCTTGTTGCACTTTATTTACTTTTGTTACTTGTTGCTCGTTACAAATTATCTCATTACAAAACTATCTGTTACCACTTATTTCAGTACTTGTAGAGAATACCTTGCTGAAAACCGTTTATCATTTCCTTCTGCTCCTCATTGGGTTCGACACTCTTACTTATAGAAAGGACTACGATAGATAACCTATACTTGTGGGTCATCAGTCAGCACGCCGGTCTAAATCCTATGTTGCATGTGTCTGGGCCCATCGCCCATTGCACACCTGCACGTTGCGTACGCGGTCGCTGAACAGACCTAGCAACCTCCATTACAAAGGAAGTTGCGTTACGTGGTCCAACCCGGCGCGCGCCGCTCAGTCGCTGACGTCACGAAGGCTTCGACTGATACCACGAGGTCGAGTGCCCATAACTGTTCTCGCGTAGTCGGTTAGTGCTTATAGGCCAGTGGCCAGACTCAGATCAAATACCAAGATCTCGTTAAGCGTGTTATCTTGAAGTAACCGCGAACGCCGACCAGGGCCAGGCCCACCTCTCACCTGGGTGGTCTCAACCTGCCCTGTCGCTCCGCCACAAAGATCCACATAGAGGGTCGTCAGGAAAGTATGTCCTTTCAGCCCCCAATTCGTGAATCAACCGCGGGTACTCAACGAGCCGACCCGACTTTAGTCACAACATGTATCATGTGTAATATGTATAGTATATACCCGTGATCAACACCTGACATGATCATGGCCCGATAGTATAGCATGGCAGACTTACAAGAATGAAGGGCCACTGATGATAAACTAGCATCCTATACTAAGCATTTAGGATTGCAGGTAAGGTATCAAGAACTGTAGCAACAATGACAGGCTATGCATCAAAATAGGATTAACGGAAAGCAGTAACATGCTACACTACTCTAATGCAAGAAGTAGAGAGAGAATAGGAGATATCTGGTGATCAAGGGGGGGGGGCTTGCCTGGAAGCTCAGCCGAGAAGGAGGGGTCCTCAACACCGTAGCCGTACTGGGTAGCAGCGGCGTCAGTCTAGTAGTCTACCAGAAAGAAGAGGGGGAAGAAACAATAAATACAATGCAAATATCAGCATGACAATGTATGACATGACAAAGCGCGGCGCTAGGTGTGCCCTAACGCGGTAGGAGGTGATACCGACGAAGGGGGAAAACAACCGGGAAAATATCCCCTATGTTTCGCGTTTTCGGACAAACGAATCGGAGGGGTATTGTTGCATGTTCGCTATGCTAGGGATGTGTGGCGGATGAACGGACTGCGTATCCGGATTCGTCTCGTCGTTCTGAGCAACTTTCATGTAGAAAATATTTTAATCCGAGTTACGGATTAAAAGATATGATTTTCAAAAAGAATTTGTTAATTTCAGGAATTTAATTAATTATTTAATTTAATTCAAAATTGGATTTATGACATCAGCATGATGTCATGCTGACATCAGCAGTCAACAGGGGGTGACTGGTCAACCTGACCAGTGGGTCCCACTGGTCAGTGACACATCTTAATTAACCAGTTTTAATTACCATCCAGGATTAATTAGGGGTGGGTCCCACTAGTCAGCGACTACTTAATTAGCTAATTAACAAATTAGGCTAATTAATATTATAATTAGTGTTTTATTTATTTTTATAAATGTTTTAAAGTGTGCGGCCCGCATGTCATTGACTGCTTTTACTAAAGTAACTGTAGCTAATTTAGGTTAAATAATCCAGATTAGTTAAATTAATTAATTAATTAATATTTTTATTTATTTACTTATTTATTATCATTTTTATTTCTAATTTTTTTCTAAATCGTTTTTTATTTTCGTTCTGGGGACGGCCCCACTTATCATTGGCCCATAGGGGCCTAACGGGTTAGCAGGCAGGCTACGAGCGTGCGGGCGCAGGGGTGCTGGCATGGAGCAGCGGCAATAGCCAAGGGGCGGTGCCGGCGTGGGCTCACGCGGCGGAGCCGAGGCGGGAGGCAAGCCGACACAGGGGCGCGGCGCGACGGGTCGGAGGCTCTATGGTTCAGGCGACGCGAGCAGGGGCCGCGAGCGGGGCGGGCGAGGGGCCTGCAGGAGGCGGTGGAGAGCATGAGACCACGGCGCGGGGTTGTGACCGGGCATGAGGGGCGCGGCCATGGGCGGTCCAGCGCGTGCGGGAACTCGACGGCGGACGCGCGCGGAGGCAGGTGGCCGCGGGCGCCAGCGGCAGATGCGGCGCAGGGGAGAAGGAACAGAGGAGGGGGCGCTGTAGCAGCAGGTGGGAGTCGCGGTGGTCGAGCGCCGGAGCGGGACGACGTGCGAGCTTGGGGAAGGGGAGGCCGAGGGCCTCACCGTAGTTGCAGGGTACGGGGCAGCGGTTGTCGAGGGGGACGACGGTGACGACATGATGCAGGGGAGGCAGGCCGGCGGGGAGGCCCAGCGAGGGAAGGCAGAGGGCGGCTCCGTGCGGGGAAGGTGCCGGCCCCGGGGCCGAGCGGCGGAGGGCTCGGGCCGGTTCCAATGGGGAGGAGGCGACGCGACAGCGGTCCGACGAGGAAGCGGCGCCGGCGAGGTAGAAGCAGGACGACGGGGGTCGCCTACCCCCGATCCCGCGGGAGCGAGAGGAGGGGGCGCGAGGAGAGAGTGGGGGATCGGGGGAGTGGGGGATTGGGATGGTTAGGGTTTGCGGGGTGGGATTATGGAGGAGTGAGGGGGCGGCCTGGGCCGGTTTGGGGCCGGCCTGGCTAGCAGCTTGGCCGTCTGGCCCAGGGGGGTTCCCCTTTTTATCTATTTCTTTTTTGCCCTTTTCTTTTTATTTCTATCTTTCTTTTCTGTTTTTTATTTATTTTAGTTTTATATAAAATACTAAAGTTGTACCTAAAATAGTTTTAACCAATATGCCATTACCACAATTAACTTGGCACCTAAAATAAAATAGTGTGTAATCGTTTATTATTATAAAAGCTTTTTAATAATTGTTTTTGCCACTATTTTATTCACTTTTTAGTATTTAAACATTTATGAAAGTGTGATTACTACACCATAATTACCTCTGCATTATTTGGCTCACTCTGAACATTTTTAGTTTTTATATTTGAAAACTTTTGTAGTTTGACTATATTTTAAATTTGAATTTGAATCGTTTTGAACTAATGCGAGTTTATCTACAGTAACCGAGGTGACGTGGCATCAGTAGCAGAGGTTTACTGTAGCTTAATTATCCGGGCGTCACAGTATTGCAGGATGGCAGGCACACCATCATCACCAACACTTTTTTTTAAAACAAAATGAAGTAGAAAAAAAAGAGTAGAGAGCAGAGAAGTAGAGATAAATATTAAATATAAAATAAATATAATGGTAGAGAAGAGAGTAGAGATAAATATTAAATATAAAATAAATATAACAGTAGAGAAGAGAGTAGAGATAGCAGGGACGTCGAGAAAGGATCGCGCGCGCAGGTGAAAAAGCGGCCGGGTGCGCGCTAGTTTTGGCGCGCGGCGTCCGACGCACTTTATAAAATCCAACGCCCTCCCACCGCTCTGTGCCTTGCCACTGCTCTCTCCCCGCTCTGTGCCTCTCCACTGCTCTCTCCCGCTCTACGCCTCGCCACCGCTCTCTCCCCGCTCTTTCTCGCCTCGCCGTCGCCGCGCCACCATGCCGCCGCGTCATCGGGAAACTTGGGGATACCGCGGCGTCCGCGCGCACCCTCCTGCGGCTTCTCTGCCAAGATACGGTTCAGCGGGATGCGCCTTGGCCTCGGCAATTTCGACACCCCCAACGAGGCCGCCCGCGCGTACGACGCGGCGGCGTGGCACCTCCGGTGGCCTCATAGAACAATGAACTTCCCCAATGTGCTGATAGGTGGGAACCCGATGAAGGAGGTCACGCCCGAGGGTGGACCGATCTTCATGTTGTAGGATCGAATCGGGAGGGATAACTATCTGCAAGCAGCCGGGATAACTAGCTTTATACCTGCCAAGATTGGATGCAACCCGTATGTTGGGGAAGGCTGGCCAAAGCTACAAGAACTCCAACCCGCTGTCCGAACAATCGCCGAACCACAAACCAAGACTAATCCACACAAAACGGCCGGAACCATAGAGCACGAACTAGGGGGAACCAAAGGTGCCTTCTCGAGAATCTGAATGAACTCACAAGAGCAAAGGTAGCAAGATCTCCCGGATCTCTCTAGTAGTCTTGCTGCATAAGCTTGTAGCTGAATGGTTTGACACAAGGTTTTTTCTAGAGGATGGGGAGATGGGATTTATAGCACGGACAACCCCCTTGGCTAGGTGCGAAAATGGTTTCCAAAGCAAAGAGGTTTGCATGGCTTTATTGGGGGAATAAGTGTCTGATTTTGGGCTCCGACAAAACCCTTAAGGTTCAAACACTGGGGTGCGCACAAAGATCTCTCCCCCTCTCTAGCTCGCACACATCAGGATCTCACGGCCTAGCTCGACGAACCCAAAGAACAAGAGACACAAGAGTTTGTACTGGTTTAGGCCACCGATGTGGTGTAATACCCTACTCCAGTGTGGTGTGGTGGATTGCCTCTTGGACTGAGGATGAATACTTACAAGGGAAGAACATCCTCCTGAGGAGAGGTGCTCTTGTGCTTGGTGGGTGTGGTGGCTTTTGTGGAATGAATCCGATCTAAGATGATCCGATCCGATCCCCCCCCCCCTCTCTATGGTGGTGGCTAGTCCTATATATAGAGGCCTGGGTCCTCTTCCCAAATATTAGGTGGGAAGGGACCCCACAACTGCCAATTTGAAGGGGGACAACTAGTACAAGTTATCCTGACAAAAGATGGTCTTGGCCTGCCAAAGGCTCTGGTGGTGATGCCATTTTGGCTCCACGGTGACCTCCGTCCTGCTGTCCTACTGGTCTTGGTCTTGTTGCACCGATTTGGAATCCTTTTCCTGATGCCTCGGGACTCCTCGCCTGTGCTTGCCTCTTTAGCACCAAAGAGGAAACATGGACACTGTGCGCGATGGTGCCCGCCTGGCTCCAGTCGTCATGGCTTGCGTCACACAAACCTCACGAGGTGTCCCTTGCCTTGATCTCTCTGCCCCTCGTGAGACAGCCTGGCGAGGCCACCCCTGAGGAGGTCTTGCGTCGTCTGCCTCGCGAGGCTTGGCCCCTCGCAAGGGTCTTGAGTGTTTGCTGGTGAAGATGGGCCGTATAGGGCCGCTGCTGGAGCCACGCTGTGGGCTGCAGGCAGGCAAGTCTAGGGACCCCCATTCCTAGAACGTCGACAGTAGCCCCCGAGCCTAAGGGGCGCTCGGACTTGGCTTCAAGGAAAAGCCAAAGGGCAAGTGCGGAGCATCATGGGCCCCAATAGCCTGTCGCCCACTTGACGCGTTGCGATCGATTGGACATGGGCGGCCCCGCTTCCCCACGCATCCTTGATATCCGCCTGGCTAGGCGGCCACGGCGTCCCACACAGTTATTTCTCCATTGCTGGCAACGCACCCCCGACTCCTCCGCTTCCTCTAGCATCAGCTTCCTCTCTCAATATGACCTGATCTCAGTCCTCTCCATTGCCATGGCGCCGAACCGAATGGAGAAAGGGAAGAAGCCCATGTCCTGAACCAGCCCGCCTTTGGCCGTCGAGCCCGCCGTCGGCCGATCGCGGGTGCTCAATCAGGAAGCCATGGACAAGGTTCGCCTTGCGCTCGCCACCAGCTTCAACGAATGGGGAGGGACGGCGGCCTGGCCTGCGTCCCGAGCTTCTATCGACAGAATAGCCACCAAGGTCCAATTCTTCATAGATTCCCTGTGGGACGGCCTGGTCCCCCCTTCTCTGCCTTCTTCAACGTTGTGCTTTCCCATTACCAAATTCATCTGCTGCACCTAGATCCCCAATCTGTCGCTCTTCTTGCCGTCTTTGCCTTTGTCTGTGAGGCCATGGTGGGCATCGCCCCCTCCGTGGCCCTTTTGCGCCATTTCTTCTCACTGCACCTGACTAACCCTTGGCAGTGCTCGGGGTGCCTAAGCTTCCAGGCCGTGGCGGCGACGGCCGGCTCGGGGATTGACTTTGAACTCCCACCGTCTTCGAGCGGGTTCTGGACGCGATGGGTGTATGTGGATGTCGGAGTGCTTAGCCCTTTGCTCTTGCCTCCGTTTGCGCCCGCCGTCCCCAGCTCCGGCTAGGATCACGAGAAGCTTACGAGCCCCCGCCTCACCTTCCTCTAGCTCGGATTGAGGAGGTTGAAATATCTTGGCTTGATCGCGCCCATGGTGATGAAGGAGTTCCTCCGACGCCGCGTCGCCCCACTCCAGTGCCATTCCCAGCCGATGTGGTCCCTATTTGTCGGCCAGGATCGCATGAGGCTTCAGGAGCCAGAGCTTCCGCTCGAGGCACGAAGAACGGTGCTCGAGGTCCTGGCAGGCGACCCCTCACTAGCCGATATGCCACCAGAGGGCTGTCCCTTGTATTGTTGCTCAAACAGGGTGGAGTTTGCGGGGCAGATGCCCGCCTTCGACGAATGGGGGCAGCGTTCGGTCGGCCTTGAGGGGTCCCGCGAGAACCCCGTCACCGTGGTTCCCCTTCTTCTCGCTGGCACCGAACTTGCCCCAGGGTGGACGCAGGGGGGAAAGCACCACTGGAGGCCGGAGGCGCAGGTGCCGAGGTGTCGATGCCGCCCATGGCTCCTGAGGCGCCATCTCCGGGAGCCCGTGACTCTCGCTTTGGGGCGGCAGTTGAGGGGGCGATGCAATCCGCCGCTCCTGAGGTCGAAGCTCCTGAGGCCTCAGGAGGTCATCGTGAGGCAGAAACCGATGGCTCTCCCTAGCTTGGCACTCCTGAGGTCGCCTCCGTGGGCGCTTCACCAGCCGCGCCCTACGCTGGTCGCCACGTCCAACTCCCCGGCCGGCTTCGTGTAGACTTCGATGTGCTCCGCAAAAGGAAGGGGTCCCCAAGCTGCAACAGCGGCGCCTTCCGGCCATTGAAATAGAGGAAGTACATCGGCATAGATGAGTAAGTACCTTATCTTTGTAATTCCTCAAGTGCTGCTTCCCTTCCTGACGGTGGCTCTTCAGGATCCCATCTGCTAAGGCCGTGAAGCCTCCCAGGAAGCAACCTCCTCCTGCCTTGAATCTCCCGCTGGCCTTGAGCGTCCTAGGCCAGCATGCTGCCCCCGACGCGAGGTCAGCCGGAGAGGCAGACACGCTAGCATGGTGCCTCGAGCCTACGCTCCTGCCATCTCTTCTTCGTGGCCTCGTCGGCGGTGCGACGAGCGTGCCAAGGGATCCTCCACTGGTTGTAGACGGTGGTTGGATGGCTTCGGTCTCGGTTCCTTCTTCCAGTAGCGAGCCTCAACCCAACCAGGCTCCTGCCGAAGCCTAGTCGGCGACCGGGGGGGCAGCCCCCAGCCCCCTGCGGACAAGGAGCGAGCCGCTTTGGATCCCGTCGCCGGCTCTCGCTGTGGAGGAAGGAGTCGGCCGCATGCTCAAGTTTGCGCACGAACAGAGTGTCGTCCACCACGAGCTCTTTCGGGAGGCGATGAGCATGATGAGCCGGCTCGGCGGAGAGCTCGCGGATGTAGACGCGCACCTCGAGGCCGAGGGTCTTCGGCTGATGGAGGAGCGGAATAAACTAAAGCTGTCCATCAACCTCGGGCACCACCAGCGCGAGCTTGATAACGCGAAGGCCAAGGTGTCTCTAACAACCTCGCGCGAGGCTTGCGCCCGAGCCTTGGAAGAAGCCCGGGAAGCTGATCGCCGCTGCGAGATCACAGAGAAACGCACGTGGGAGCTCCAAGCCTGGAGTGCCTCCCTGGAGCAGCAAGTGGAGGCGCGCAAGGCCGCCCTAGCATCAATGAAGGGGACGCCTGCCGAGGAGGAAGAGATCCTGAAGTGCGGGGAAGCGCTGGTGCTGGAAGCCATGGAGCACAGCCTCGAGCTTGAGCGGTTGGAGACGAGGGAGCGCCATGTCGCCCAGGCAGAGGATGATGTCGGCGCACGCGAGGCCAAGGCCCAGCAGGAGGTCAATCGCCGGGTGGCCGAGGCTCGCACGGATCTTGTGGGCAGGTACGACCTGAAGGTGAAGCTTGTGGAAGCCGAAGCTGTGGGCACGACTACTACCCTCAAGTCAGGGTTGGCTGAGGCGGGATAGCGCGAGGAAGCCACTGTAGCCACCCTGGTCTCAGTGCAAGCTGAGCTGGCTTTCACCCGTGCCGAGCTACTTTCTCTTCAGCAGCGGGTCGCCAGAACCTAGTCCGCCGCGCAACAGAGCAAGGAGGAAGCGCTCTGGCGGAGGATGCTGGAGCGCGAGCATGTCCCGATGTTCCAAAGCCTCAGGATCAGAGCCAACGATTACTCCAGTCATCTCCTCTTCTTCACCGACGTGGTGACACGACTGGAGAATTGATCCGAGAGGGCTCGCGAGCTTGTTGAAGAGAGGAGCCGCGACCTGCTCAGGCGCGCGTTCTCCCGCATCTTCAGCCACCTCCAGGACACCTGCCCCAACTTCGATTTTGACGCCTCCATTGCCCCTATGCCTGAGGCCATCCGGGGCGACCTGGTGCGCTGGGTAGAAGACAATGTGGATGCTCTAGTCATGGCCTTCTCCTCCGAGGACGACGCGGTTGTGCTCGCAGCGGATGAAGGTGACGTGGTCGTCGATGGTGTGGGCGACGCCAGCAATGGTGACGGTGATGCCGGTGACGAGGATGGTGACGCCAGAGATGGTGACAGCGACGTGTCTGAGGGCAACCCGAAGGACGCGGTGAGTGATATGTCCGATTGAGCCCGTGCTTCCTTGTCATTGACCCTACATGTGAAAGCTCGGGCTTGGCCCTGAAAGTTGTAAGAGCATTTTGGGAGGGGGAGCCCCTCATATAAACAGATTACTGCCTCTATTCCTTACGCCAAGCTGGAGACGTGTTTTTATGAGCCCGCGAGTCTTGCCGCGAGCTTACTGCTGCAGTTTACCCTAGTCAGGGCCAGTTCCCGGCCGACTCATGAGGTCATGAGCTTCCGGGGGGGCTGCCGATCCGTCTGACAGGGCCTCGTGAGAAGCAAGCACCAGCCATGGAAGGACGTGCATGCGGCACACGTGCTCGCCGCGCCCTGCCCCCGCTCACGAGGGGCTCACGAGGGGGGAGGCAGTAGGTGCGAACTCAGAATCAAGGCAAGGAACCAGATTGCAAGAAATCACACAAACGAGAAAAGGCCTTCGAGGCCCGAGGGCGGCACTCCTGAGACTCCGGGGCATGTGCAGCCCCACTCATTATTACGGGAGAGTGTCACGAGCGGGGATCTTCACAGGCATGAGCCTTACTTCATATCGCCAGACAAGGGCCCCACCTTGTGCCACCCTCGACCACCATTGGTGCGTCCGGAAGCCAGGACGAAGCCAAGCGGCAAAGGGGACGCCAGCGGCGCCCTCGGTGACCATGGGTCCTCTGCCAGGGGAATGCTCAGCAGCACCTCCCCGGTAGAGGGCCTACCTCCGGGGGACGACCTGCTCTGCGCGATGTGGGGAGGGACCTTGCTCCCAGTTCCTTCCCTACATCCCCCAATGCGCTCCTCCTGGTGGAAGGGTGGCCGCTGAGTTGGGGCCGCCGTCCGCCGCTGTGACCTGATCCTCCTGCGATCCATGGTTAGCGTAAGCTTGCTCCTGGGAGATTAGTGGTACCCTGTAGCTGTTGTTGCCGGCATGGTTGGCGAGGCTCCCGGGGGGTTCCTGGAAGGCCTCAGCTTCTAGCACCTCTTCCTCTTAGCCTGGCTCGAGGAATGAGCCAGGGTCATCTTCCAGTGCATACTCCTGGTCCATCATGCGAGGCACATAGGCCTCCGAGGCGGTCACCCCGAAGGCCTCGCCGAAGTGCCCCACGCTCCACGTTGCCAGGCCCAGTGCGCCCCCCTACGGATGGTAGGGCGGCACTCCGCTGAGGCCGCGTGTGGCAACGCTCGTGCCCGCGGCCATCGGAGGTGGCGCGGGTGTGATTGGGCATCCGGTGCTGCTGGTCGCGCCGGTGTCGATGAAGCCTCCTGGCGCACCTGGGGGCACGTGGGTACAGCGAGGCCCACCATGCGATCTGGCTGTGGCCTGAGGTGTAAGCAGGGAGCAGAAGAGCGGTGCTCCCGAGGCCGCGGCGTCTAGTAGCTCAGCGAAACGCTCCATCAATGCGTCCCGGCCGCTCTCCATCAGCCGGCATCGCAGCAGCACCCGAGCCACCGTGAGTGCAGAGCTCATGTTTGCTTGTTCCCGTCGGGTGTGCGGTGTCGTGGCCGCAGCATGGCTTGAGGCCCTTGCGGCTGCCCGCGCTTGTCGTGGAGTAAGGGTGGATGGTGTTTGACTATGCCGCCCGTGCCCTGCAGCATTTGGCAGTGTGCGCACCTCCCGGGGCGCAGGGTTGAGGTCTTCATGGGCGGACGGCGCCGCCCGGACCGACCAAGTTGCTCAGCGGTCGACGTTGGTCCTCGGGTCACCGGACATCGGAAATGTGGAGTGTCGGCAGATCAACTGGCGGAAGAGAAGCTCCGACGCACCCCTACCTGGCGCGCCAAATGTTGGATTTTGGGTTCCGGCAAAACCCTTGAGGTCCTAACACTAGGGTGCGCATGAAGATCTCTCCCCCTCTCTAGCTCACACACATCAGGATCTCACGGCCTAGCTCGACGAACCCAAAGAACAAGAGACACAATAGTTTATACTAGTTCGGGCCACCGATGTGGTGTAATACCCTACTCCAGTGTGGTGTGGTGGATTGCCTCTTGGGCTGAGGATGAACACTTACAAGGGAAGAACAGCCTCCTAAGTAGAGGTGCTCCTGTGCTTGGTGGGTGTGGTGGCTTTTGCGGGATGAATCCGACCTAAGATGATACGATCCGATCCCCCCCCCCCTCTCTATGGTGGTGGCTAGTCCTATATATAGAGGCCCGGGTCCTCTTCCCAAATATTAGGCAGGAAGGGATCCCACAACGGCCAATTTGAAGGGGGACAACTAGTAAAAGTTATCCTGATAAAAGATGGTCTTCGCCTGCCAAAGGCTCTGGTGGTGACGCCGTCTTGGGCTCCACGGTGACCTGCATCCTGTTGTCCTGCTGGTCTTTGTCTTGTTGCACCGATATGGAAATTTTTGCCTGATGCCTCGGGACTCCTCGCTTGCGCTTGCCTCTTTAGCACCAAAGAGGAAACGAGGACACTACGCGCTGGCACCCGCCTGGCTCCAGTCGTCATGGCTTGCGTCACACAAACCTCGCGAGGTGTCCCTTGCCTTGATCTCTCCGCCCCACGCGAGCCAACCTAGTGAGGCCGCCCCTGAGGAGGTCTTGCGTCACCCGCCTCGCGAGGCTTGGCCACTCGCGAGGGTCTTGAGTGTTTGCTGATGAAGATGGGTCGTATAGGGACGCTGGTGGAGCCACGCTTTGGGCCGCAGGCGGGCAAGTATAGGGACCCCTGTTCCCAGAACGCCGACAATAAGCAGTCAACTTTGGGATTTGTTGGAGAGCTTCTCGGAAATTCACGAAGCCTTGACAGCCTGGACATCTTTCACGAGAATGACTACAACTTTTGACTCACAACTCCAAATGATGTAATGTTTTTTGCATTGGAAAGATAATTTGATATAGCTTCTGTGGAGGTAGCCCTATAGCCTAGTCTCTCAACCACATGGGTGTGGCACACCAAAACATCAGAGGTAAAAACTGCCAACATCAGCTTCACTTGAAACTTGTTTCCTCCAAACTTGTTCCTCCAAACCGGTTGCTTCAAGAGCTCATAGGTTGTTGGGTTTCTTCCATGTGATACCTAAGTTCAACCAAAAACAATGGGGATGAAATCATAGTTGTGTCATCAAGGTTACAAGGTAAACTTAAGTTAGTGTTCACTTGGTCACTTATTAGTTTGGTGCGACTTCTAGTGATTGGACCTATAATTGTTGGAGACTTGTCGATGGTTGTGGTGTCCTCATCATGTGCCGGCGCAGGAGCGGGCGCAGGAGCTCGCTCCTTTGCCGCGGCTTATCACCGATGAGGATCGTCGCGACAACCGGAGGCGGGAGTATCATCTTGGCATCGTGGAGATGGACGAGGAAGCCATGGCATTGTGGCACCAACGCTTCCCGCAGGAAATCATCAACGAGCGCGAGTTCTAGGTGCGAAGCAGGGCGGAGAGGGAGAAGAGGAGGGCGGAGCGAGCCGCCTATCATGAGGACAAGCGTACAGGAAAAGCGGACGCTCAATTCAACATGAGGCTAGGAGCAGCGTTGCCCTGGGAATCCGACGACGATCGGTATCTTCACGCCTACATTGAGACGTCAGAGGAGGACAACACTGAGGAGGAGTCGGACGACGAGGAGTAGTTGAACTATCTATTTTTTATCTATCTATGCTATATCTATGCTGAGAACTATCTATGTCTCTACTCTCGAGTCACAACTCCCTATCTCTACTTCTCGATCTCAACACTGTAAATGTTTTTTAAAGCGCCGTGCGTTGTGCTTGTGTTGGAGATGCTCTAACATGGCAGACGAGTGCTTTAATGTTTCCCACAAGATGCATGAGTATTACTAGTATATTTTTCTTGCCATGTTGAGATTTTAAAACCACGAGTGCGAACATGCAGAGGAGCAATGAATACCAAACACGGGATATTGGGGACATCTTCAAAGAGCGTGACAAGTTAAAGAGGAGCTGCACCGAACCTGTAAAACAAGCTTTGGTAGGTAACACCCTTTCAATTACTTTCGTTTAGCCTCGTGTTCTTCGATGTGTATATGTTGTAGTTTCTATTTCTTTACCCTCGTGTTTTTCATGTGTAATAAGAAGAGTCTTAATCGCCCTAGTGCTTTCGCTTTTAGCTTGGTGTAGGAAGTGGGTGTTATCACCTTGTAGTCTGTTTTTATATTTTTCCTTTTGAATTCACATCTCCGAGTCCTGTTTATCTGGCATCTACTAAATGGATCTGGGTTGCTCTAAGTATTGATCTAAAAAAGAAGTAACTTCATGTCAGGATGCAATTCTTGCGAGGAGGGAAGTATGGTCAACCTCAAGATCATGTTTCCAAAATGAGGCTGGATTAAACACAAGGTGCCAGTTCCTTAATGATGCTGGATTAGACACAAGGTGCAAATTCCCAGATGATGATGGATTACACACAAGCCAGGTGGAGTCGTCAACTGTTCGTGCCCTCGTCGCTCTAGTAAAGGCTGAAAGAAAGCATGCAACAGCGCTTGAGAATGTAGCCGAGTTCCTGAAGAAGCAAAAAGAGCAATCAGATGCTCTCTTCACCCAAGCCAAAGAAGAGATGGAAGAAGCCAGAAAGAAGCTAGCAGAGGCAGAGCAGGCTAGGCGTCTCCTGCTATCTAAAACTATTGTCAATACAAATTTTCGTTCATAGTAGCTAGGTTCAAATGTTTATCCAGTCAGCATGCCTGTTGTGATGTCTTTGCATCTACTGATGTGGCACAAAATAATTTTTTAGGGTCATGTAATAACAAAAATTACTTTCCAAACAATAACAGACGAAGCATTGGACATGGTATAGTTCATGCGCAAGCCCAGCATTCCAAGTTCAACTTCCACATCAAACTCATGTTCACAGATATCTGCACATTCATAGATAATGTCCACAACCATGATTCACTTCAAAGCCAATAAAATGTGAGGAGAGTTATAAATAAAGGAAAACCTCTAGTTCCTACTACCAGTGCGAGCACAACACGTCAAGACCATGCGTGATTAATTATATTTTGATCATTTTTTGTGTTTTAAAATGTCGGCCGGCAAGTGGAAGGACGTGTTTCCAGCACATGCGCGGATTCAATGTAGGCAGGCGGGGTAGTCTGAAGCCGGTTGCATGCGGTGAGGAGGCGTGTTCAGCCGGGCCTGCAACGAGCGGGGCCCTCTTGGCCGGCATGCCGGTTCAATGCCTGCGCTATGAGAGGTCGCGTCCGTGTCAGAGCAATCACTCCCTCCAGTCCTTTTTTGTTTGCGTAAAACAAAATCTCATTTTCCATTCACATTTTAAAGTAAAATTCATGGAAAAACTTGGACCCAAAATACGATGGGGACTAGTAAACCAGGACGGAGGTAATAGTTCTTTTTTTTATCAAAGAAGGGTTTCCCCCTTCCGATTTTCATTACTGAAAACCAACATCTAAACCATAGTATTTGCACTAGAACTACCAGGTTCAACATCTCGCAATATAAACCCATACAACCATACGCCAAGGAGGTAGTAGTTATGAATTCCATTTTCGCTCCATACCAATCATTCTAAAAACTACTTAAGTACTTATAACACGCCCTTGAAAATCGGAACTCTTACCCCACTAAAAAATGATATTTTAAACGTGGCTACTTGATTTGTCGCAACTGGCGAGCCACCGCCTATGGATCAAATTATCACGCCAGCTGACTATTCGTACAAAGGTGCGCTCCACCACGTACACGGTACCCGCACATGCAGCAATCCCGCACCTAGGGTTTTAGGGTTTATTTGTTAACGGTGCCTTTACATAACTCTCATGTGTGCGAGATAGCGAGAGACCGACTACGTGCGTGCGCCTCTTCTCTTCGTATATGAACTCCACCATTTGTCGGGTGTCCAAAAAATTATATAGTAGTAATAACCACTAGCAATGTGCCAATGCGTTGCCACACGATCAAAGTAGATTAATACATATTCACTGATTTGATAGAAAAAAGAGTCTAGTTTTGAAATACGTGTATCACTAAAAATATCTTATGTTTCACTCAAAATATATACCTTTGGCGGGTTTGATGAGATGAGGGAGGAATGTTGTTGGTTTCAAGATTCGAGAAGTGGTATATCTCTAATTTCTATTCTTACTACCAAGATGCCCATGCGTTGCACAGAACATCAGATCTTGTGGGAGAAAAGGATGAACGAGGGAAGGCCTAATCTGCAAATGTGGAGAGGAGTGCGGGTAAATTGCCATAGTTTCCTTCCTATCCGTTGGATATAGATCGGACGGCCTATATTGCAGGATGGCAAGCACACCATCATCACCGACTATGCTTTTTATAAGAGTAGAGATAAAACAGAGTTGGTGATGATGGTGTGCCTGCCATCCTCCAATATAGGTCGTCCGATTTATATCGGACGGATAGGAAGGAAACTATGGCAATTTTGCAAAGAGATACCCACACCCCTCTCCACATTTGCAAATAAGGCCTTACCTCATTCATCATTTTCTCCCACAAGATAAACTACTCATACAAATGCATCTTGATGTTCCGTCCAACGCATGGGCATCTTGCTAGTTGTTGCAAAAAGCCCATGTGTGTGTTGTGTGTATGAGAGAGAGGGAGAGAGGAGGAGGACGGAGTGCATGTGTGACAAAGACACAAAGAGTGTGTGTGCAAGAGGTATCTACTTTAAAATGAGGCGATAGTGTGTGTGTGCAATATCGAGACGGCGTGTCTCAAGAAGGGAAAAAATCTACATAGATACAAGGAGCGCGAGAGAGACATGTACGCGATAGTGGAAGCATGAGTGTGTGGGTGTATAAACCTATCTGGAGGCTAGTTGATCAATGATGTGAGAGAAATACGAGTCGAGGGTGCGAAAGCGAGAGTTTTGTGGGTGTGAGAGAGAGACGATAGTTGGGAAGGGGAGTGGAAGCAGGAGTTGTGTGTGTGTGAGAGAGAGAGAGCGAGAGAGAGGGGGAGCTTTGTCTGATTGGTAAACAAATAAATAATGTCAGTTTTATAACTAGGATGTAGACGGAAAGGAGACCGTAACAAATGTTGTGTCTGCATGAGAGAGTAATTTTAGTGGTATGATTCATATCTAAAGACATATAGGGTGTGTGAGAGAATCCCATAGAGAGAAAGACAAAGTGAAAGACAAGTGAGACTGTGTGTGTGGTGGTGAAAAAGAAAACTTAGGTACCTAGTGATACCAGAGAACGGTAGAGATGTGAGAGATAATGAAAACCGTCTAATGCATAATGATAGGGAGAGTGTGACACTTCTCAAGGGAGATATCGAGAAACCGTGTTTGCGAAGATAGGAGAAACATGAAGTGAGCGTGCGGGTGAGCTGGAGAAAAGAGAATGATAGCTACATGAAGGAGCATGCGAGAGAGATGGGCGTGAAAGGAGTCAACATAAAAGGGATTCAAATATTTAAATTCGAGATGATGATACATGTACTTCATACTCGAACCAAAATTGATCTATCAAACATGCATACTCATATGAATTCACGCGCATCTATGTTATTTAATATGTAGATATTACTGATCCATACATTTTAGTAGAACATAATTTGGTTTAAATTTTTTTGAATTCAACCTTATGATTTTGAGATCATTGTATTTGTAAATTATATTATATACACATAAAGGAGAAGAATTCTTTGTTGTGCTTTTGAAAGTATATATAGAAAATGATGTATATAGAATTTTATTCCAATCGCAAATGGATCACGCCCGAACAAAAATAGAATACAAGCTGGATTTGAATTGAGTTGGCACAGTAAACATGCACTCTTGCTCTGCAAAAAATTGAATGAAGCGGGGAAAGTCGCAGTAACCGCCCAAAACCAAAATCTGCGAGATGGAAATTACTGCCTATCCCTAACATGCAAAGCCTATCGGCTCGATTTCTATAGGTTTCGATAGGGGTAGGTTTGTAATTTCACTCAAATGTGACATAACCGCCTATCACCCGGATTCATACACGGTGGGCGCCAAAACACAGTGTCTCCTCGGCCGAAATCGACTCCCTCCCCGATTCATACACGGTGGGCGGCAAAAATAAACTCTCGTCGGCAAATATTCGGTGTATGCGAGATTACCGTCCTATCCCCAACTGACTAATATTGTTGTGATGTTGGAAATTTTAAACGGGGGCTAAGTTTGTAAATTTCCTGGCATTTGAGACAAGCGTGCCCTGAACACATGGTTCCCCCCTTCCTCTCTCCCTCCATTTCTCCATTTGTACTCCGTGAGCGCCAAAACACCCTCTCCACCCCAGCCTCCTCCGTCCGCCACCCGATCCACCACCGTCCTCCTCCACCATGTCAGAGCTGATACCCCGATGCCGTCGTCCATTACAAGAGATCGACCTCTCTCATCCACGGCTTCGGACCGGGATCCTTGCATCCCATCCTATCGCTTCATCCCCGCCGTCGTCCATGTTGCCAGCACCGCTCCTATGACCGTCTCGGTCACCGCGCCCTGCCGCCACCGTCTACCCTCCTAGATCTTCTTCCACACTGCCAACAGCCATCGCTACCGCAGCACCGTCAAATTCTCAGCAGATGCATACACGGTGCCGCACCAGAGGCAGTACTCTTTCGTATCTGCTCAACTTATTTATCGCAGCAAGAAAATAGATCGCCACTGCTTTACTCTGATTTCTTGTCCATCACTTACTTGCTAGTTGAAAGCAAACATTGGTTGTGAAGTTGCCTTTGTCTAGTTTGAACCTTCAGATCTGCCATGGCACGCTCAACACTATACTCGCAATGTTTATAGTTTTCCCCTTTATATTCCACACTAGTTAAATGACAGTAGACTAAATTTCAAAATTGGATTAGTCGATTTTTCAGAGCTCGCCGGAGTTCGCCGGTGCGAAGGAAGGGGCTCGGGTGGGGATGGTGGTTGTGGGGGCGGTGGTGGGGCCTCGCTGAATGAAGAAAATTCGACGTGGGAGGGCGGGGGTGGGGGTGGCAGAGGAACACAGGCGGTGGGAGCCGGTGGTTCGGCCGGTGGCCCGTGTGGTGTTCTGTATGGGAAGAATCAGAGACGAGGAAGAAGAATGGTTAGGAGACGTAGGATCTTCATCCAACCGCCTGAAATGGTGAACTGACCCAAATGACAAAAGTCACGCGACTTGCATGCAGACATGCCTTTATATTCAGTACCATCATCATACCTTCTTAGCACTGCTCTTGAATCCATCAAGCTAAACAACATGCCACTCATAATGCCAAACTTGTTGCTCAAATACAAATCTGAGATGCTGTTGATATTACTAAAATAGACAACGTTTAATTGGTCAGCTAATGTTCCTACTTTACTTTTGAAAAGCACGTGCACCACATATAGAGAGACAGCAGGGAGTTGCATTCTTAATGCACTCTGGTTCATCATGTGTGGGTAGTGTGCAACGAACATTTTATTATCCAAAATCTGCTTGCTCTTCTTTAGCACATTCCTCTTCCGTTCTTCTTTAATAAGTACTCTCTCCGTTCCTAAATACAAGTCTTTGTATAGATTCCACCATGGACTACATATAGAGCAAAATGAGGTAATCTAGACTCTAAAATGTATCTGTATACATCTGTATGTGATCCATAGTGGAAATCTCTACAAAGACTTATATTTTGGAACGGAGGGAGTATGATAGTAGTATAGTATGTTCCTTGTAGTGAAGATGAGCAGGGACATTTGTAGTGTAGATGTCTATACGGTCGGTTGTGATGGACACTCTGAACTCTTTGGGCCTCTTTGATTCGTAGGATTTTGTAAACATAGGAATAGGATTTATAGTGACCTTCCCACTTGAATCCTATAAGATTAGCAAGGAAATGCGGGGAGCTGTGTCGCCTTTGAGAGTTACACAGATATTAACAGTACCGCACCTTCATTTGAAGAGAGCTGGTATCTGAAGCCTTTCTAGCCATACCGGCAATACTAGCACATATATTCCAGCAAGTTCCACTTTGCTGATTTTACTCCTGATGCTTACTGTTTTCCCATTATATCTACACTATGATATCTGTAGCTGCTATGATTCAACACTAGCAGCAGTCCACTCTTGAAGCTAACAACACACCAATCATAAGTCCAAAGCTTACTTCTTCAAATACGAATTGTGATATGATACTGATATTAGTTAACAGACACACATTTAATTGGTCAGGTAATGCTCCCACTTGATTTTCCAAATGCATGTGGCCACATATAGAGAGACAGCAAGGAATTGCATTTCTTTGGGCGCTGTGATTCATCATGAGTGGGCAACCAACATTGTATGCAATGAAACGAAACCTCAAGAATATGCTTCCTCTTATGTTCTTTAACATGTTCCTCTTTTTTTATTCTGTATTTAGTACGTACAATATGTTCCTTGTCCGGAAGGGGCGCAGGGACATCTGTAGTCAACAGCCGATAGAGCTAGCCTATACGTGACCGACAGGCTTTCAATTAGTAGCGGTAATACAACACTGTATTTTCCAGCCAGTTCCACTTTCCCGATTTATATATCGTGGTTATGGTGTACCCCTTTCATGTACACTACGATCAGCCTAGTTGCGGTGTGCTCTTGTTATCATGGTTTGGCAATAAACTCTCTATACATTATATTATGAACCTATCATCTACCAACTATCCTTACTTCTGGAACCTATTTTTTGTGTACTTGTGCGAGATTATATTAATGCATACACCATATTACAGCACACATGAGCTCTCTCATCAGAATCCAGTGATACCACACAAGGTTTACAGGGGCACCCCTATATTAGAATATCCTCTGCATTACAAACATAATCTCACTAATATTTATGTTTTCATGGTTCTCAGATATCATACGTAATTATAGTGAATATAAGAATCCGTGCATCAGAAGAATATTGTGGAACACTGCAATGACTTACAAAATTGGCACCAAGGCATTGAGTGCCATTCTGGATGCAATGCGACTCATACGCTCCCCACGTGTAGATTCTTGTTCAGAATATGATCCTAATGACTATTCTAACCTCGAGGAGTCAAAGGCAGATGGCCTGTCCTGTTCACCCATCAAGGTGCCTGTTCTAATTTTGCAAGATTTTATTGATTGCGCGTATCTTGCATATGTTGTCTTGCAATTATTCTACTTTGTTGCACCGCCATCTGCTCAGTTTACTCATCATATATGTCAAGATTCCATGCCCATCCATTATCAATAAATATTCCGTCTATCATCATACCATGTTTTTTCACTCAAATGCTATTCTTGTGCATCAGACATCAAAAAGGAAGAGGGTGATTGCCGACCCTGAAGGAGCACCAGCAAAGTCCTTGAAAAACATGGTGGTGCCGGAGAAATCAGACAGCACCCCACTTATATTGGTTGTACAACCAGTGACACAAAACGTAGGACTGACTCTAGCAGACTGTACCCATACTTCACTGGCCACACCACTAGACCCACCACATAGGACCTACACTCCAGTAAAAGGTATGCTGATTTCAGTTGCCATAGCACCAGCCATACCACAGAAAAATCCCACTCCAGCAAAAAGTACAGCAAGTCCACCAGTCAAAGACCTATCCCAACTCCAGAGACGGCCAATTCCTGCAGATTGGAACCCCATTCTAGTTATTCCCGGTTTTAAAGACAATGCTTTTAATGTTGTTAGGGACTACGTGCATATATTCCCATCATGGGAAGAATATAATGAAGACAAACACCATTTTCACATCTTCTTGTCCCACTTATGTGTAATTGCTATTATTCATGGTGATTATTTTCATGTTTTCTATTAATTGAACACATCAATGATTTACATTACATTGTTGTAAGTAGGCGAGGGTCAATCTGGATAGTGATGATGAGCAAAGCTTGCTTGCGCTTTTCAAGGAAGCATTACAGCAGTGTCGATGTTACCTGAGGAAATCACACTTTGATGGCAAGTCTATAAACAAATTATTGGTGAATTCTCCTGTGCTAAATTTATAAGACATTGAATGGAAAAACCTTGTTATGCATTGGTATCATTCCCAGGATGAGGTAATGTCTATTATATCACACAACAATTTGAACTTATGCTTTTTTGCATGTGCCTCACGGATCTTTTTTCGCAGGAAATCAGCTCGAACAAGAACCTCCGGTTTGAAAAGAACGACAGGATATCACAAATATGCTACCCACTGCTTTGCTCTTGTTAGTACCTGTTGTCATGTATCACTGTACTTGCCTTCATACCTGGTTCATTATGTGACAATAGTATGCATGATAACTTGCTTATCAATTGTTCACTCCAAATCATCTGATCTATATGAATGGTTACATTAGTGTAGTATATATCCAATGCCAATGAAATTTTTTAGCTCTGCATTGTTCTTGTAAGTACCAATTGTCCTTTATAAGTGTACTTATATTGACAGGTAGTTGTTCATGTGCCATCACTCTGCAGCTTATTTTCCTTTTCCCTCCATTTTCTATGTATCAGATCTATATTTACTCTTACCATAAGGTTGGATAACACCGATGGTCGTGAAGAAGTTTAGCTCTGCATTGCTCTTGGATGTACCTTTTGCCTGTATCTCTATACTTACATTTATAGCTACTTGTTTATGTAGCATCACTCTTCATCTTATCTTCAATAGTCTCCATTTTTTCTTATACTATCACATCTTTATTTACTCTTAAAAAATGTAGAATAAAGGCAATGCTAATGAAGAAGATTCTGTGGTAAACTTCTTGAATTGCCCGCCCCCCATCAGCATGGACAACGGCTTTATAGAGCATGTCTTCACCAATAATGTAAGTTTGTCCTTCTCAAGCCTTCAAACTTTGTTGTGTATATTTGATTCGGCATGACTGCAACAGTTGTTTATTTTTGGTATTTGCATCAAATTGCAGGTTTAAAGTTTATTATGTAATTCATAAACAAAAGTTTGTCCTTCTCAATTTAAGTTTTCAGTTGTACAACCAAGTTCCTTCTTCATACCATGTAAATTAAACTATACAGAGCAAGTGATCTTCTTTTGCACTACATGTATGCTTCTGTTCTTGATCCGTAATCCAATGGTGTGGTCAACCTACCCACTACAGCAAATGTCATATTCTGTAATGACTTAATTATGAACAATGTCATATCATTATACTATTATTTAAACGGTCTCTTTATTTGCCAATCTGAAATGGGATAAATTGATAGCACACTAACCATTGATACTTATGAGTTCTTGATATGTAATCCAGTGGTATCGTGAAGCTGCCAACTCCACAATGTCATTTCCTGCCATGTCTTAACCTGAACAATACCATATTGTGTTAATGCTATTTTAAACTATGTCACTTTATTCGTCAGTAAGAAATGTGATGAATTGTCAGCACTGATACTTATATGTGCAAAACCTATCATTTGTCTGCTTGTTTATGTTTCAGAGTGAGGAGGATATAAGTGTCAAACAAGCGCAGTCTCATCAGCTTGTCAGCTGCTTGCGCTATAGCTTGCGAGTAGGGCTAACCTTTCTTGAATTCTATTGAAGTGTTGTCGGTTTTGTATATTATTTTGTCGGTGTGTTTATTTGCCTTGGTGGCGATCTTTGATGCCCAATGTATGTAATCTGCTGTTTGCTTGTGCTTTATTATCATAGTGGCGAAATTTGATGCCCAGTGGATCTAATATGCCGTAATTTCTTTATTGTGTAGTCTAGGTTTTTTCTTATTCACGATGCTGCAGTTATTTTACTGTATATATATCATGTCTTGACAGTAAACCTGCCAAACCGTAAAATTATGGTACATAATCGTGCCGTCATGCAAATCACTACATAATCGCCCGTTAACAGGCCTAAATGTAAACTGGCCCACTAGTAGCTATGGGCCTCTAATAGGCCGAGTAAACCGCCGGCCCTATTTTCTCAAGAAAACTCAATGGGCTTTAGGAGACTGAAAAGTAGGTTGGGCCTGAAACGTGCCTAATAGCTCACGGGCCGACAGCAGGCCGAAATAGACCCCGGCCCATGATTGTGCCAATCACATCATGGGCCATTAACGGGCCAAAATTGTCTCGGTCCTTGTTTGGCCCAATCAGATTATCGGCTATGAGCAGGCCGGATGCAAACCGTGCCGTAGTTAGGCCCAACTATATGACGAGCTTTTGACATGCCGAAATAAATATAGGGCTGAAATGTTAAACAGGCCGTTAATAGGCCGAAACAAATATCAGGCCGAGTTACTAAATGGGCCTTTAGCAAGTGGGCCTAAAATCATAGCGTCCAGTTGACGGGTGATACGTCTCTAACGTATCTATAATTTATGAAGTATTCATGCTATTATATTATCAACCTTGGATGTTTTATATGCATTTATGTGCTATTTTATATGATTTTTGGGACTAACCTATTAACCTAGTGCCCAGTGCCAGTTTCTGTTTTTCCTTGTTTTTGAGTTTTATAGAAAAGGAATATCAAACGGTGTCCAATTGACGTGCCAATTTTTGACGATTTTTCATGGACCAAAAGAAGACCCCAGAGTAAAAGAGTTGGACCAGGAGAGTCTCGGGGCGTGCACGAGGGTGGGGGGCGCCCCCCCCAGGCATCTGGTCCTGCCTTGTTGATGCCTCGGGCACCTCCTTGACGTGAGACTAACGCCAAAAATTCCTATAAATACAGAAACCTCGGAAAATTAACCTAGATTGGGATTTCCGCCACCAGAAGCCTCCCTAGCCACCGAAAACCAATCTAGGTCCTCTCTGGCATCCTGCCGGAGGGGGCCGTCATGACCAGAGGGCATGGAGGAGGATCCCGGAGGGGCCATCATCACCATGAAGGCGAAGGACCAGAGGGAGAACCTCTCCCCATCTAGGGGGAGGCCATGGAGGTGGAAGCACAAGGGGGAGAACCTCTCCTCCTCTCTCTCGGTGGCACCGGATTGCCATCGGGAGGGGAATCATCGCCGCGGGGATCGTCTTCATCATCATCACCCTCTTCTCTTTTACACGGTCCACTCTCCCGCACCCCGCTGTAATCCCTACTTGAACACGGTGCTTTATGGCACATATTATGATCCAATGATGTGTTGCCATCCTATGATGTTTTGAGTAGATATCTTTTGTCTTTGGGTTGATTGATGATCTAGATTGGTATGGGTTATATGTTTTACTTTGGTGCTGTCCTGTGGTGCTCTCCGTGTCGCGCAGGCATGAGGGATCCCCGTTGTAGGGTGTTGCAATACGTTTATGATTCGCTTATAGTGGGTTGCGTGAGTGACTGAAACACAAACCCGAGTAAGGGGGTTGTTGCGTATGGGATAAAGAGGACTTGATGCTTTAATGCTATGGTTGGGTTTTACCTTAATGATCTTTAGTAGTTGAGAATGATTGCTAGAGTTCCAATCATAAGTGCATATGATGCAACTCCCTCATATGAAACTGCAATAGTGATTACCGGTCTTGTTAACAATTGCCTAGGACAATTCCGCACACCGATCCACCATTATTGCACACTCTCTATTTATAATATTTAGTAATATATTCTAACTTTATGATAATAGCACCTACTTTTATATTTTACCTCTCCGATATCATGAAAAGTTATCACTTCATACCCACAACATAGTTTTATTTCTCGTTGCTAGTTGGAAGCAAACGTTCGGTGTACGTAGAGTCGTATCAGTGGCAGATATGGCTTGAGAGAATACTGATCTTACCTTTAGCTCCTTATGGGTTAGACACTCCATACTTATCACTTCCACCTTTCGAAATTGCCACGATGATTCCCTGCACTTGGGGATTATCAACGGGCCGAATCTGATATGGGCCATAATTTAGCCCAAAGCCTCTTAAAGGGCCAGATCTGATCTGGGCCGTAATTTGGCCCAAAACATGGTAGGCTTTTAACGGACCGGATCTCATATGGGCCTTTATTGGGCCCGGAATGTGGCAGGCTATTAATGGACTGGATCAAATATGGGCCGGCATTTGGCCGAAAACATGGCAGTCTATTAACGGGTCGGCCCATTAGTGTCCTCAAAATCTTGTGGGCCTTTAGCTGGGCTGGCCCATTATGGTCGGCAAAATCTCGTCGGCCTTTAGCTGGGCCGACCCATTATGGTCGGCGAAATCTTTTGGGCCTTTAGTTGGGCCGGCCCATGTAATCTTTATGGGCCACTTTTGGGCCGGTCCACGTGTCAACATATCATGGGTGCATCTCACCCATTGGATGATTGACACCTGTGCTGACGCAGAGCAGACACGTGGTTCCATCGGCCAATGACAATTTTACACATGAAAAATCGTCATTGGTCGTGGCTATTAACGGGTTCTTGAATAAAAAACCGGACCCGATAGCTTAACGGCGACCAGTTACGGTGGATGCCACATGTCGGTCACCCTTGATGAAAGCACTTCCATGACGCAGCATTTATCGTCATGGAAGTGAACACCTCCGTGATGATAATTTTGGTAATGTCATGGAACACTTCTACAACAGCACAAGTATGACTATCTTGATTCTATCATAGAATCGTCATGGATGTACATGCATGGTAGAAAACGTGACCTACTGTGAAAAACACGTATCATCACGGAAGTGTCTTTTTTTGTAGTTCTACTACTACGTGCAAGCCGCCGACGACCAGGAGTAGTTTAGGAGGATCCCAGGCAGGAGGCATGCGCCTCTTTGATCTGTATCCATGTTTTTGCTAGCCATCTTATGGCGCCTTGTTTATCTTATGTCTGTACTCAGATATTGTTGCTTCTGCTAACTCGTTTATGTTCAAGCAATGTTTTTAGCCCTGGAGGCCCCTGGCTTGTAATATGAAGCTTGTATGACTTATTTTGTGTTTAGAGTTGTGTTGTGATATCTTCCCGTGAGTCCCTAATATTGATCATACACATATGCATGTATGACTAGTGTACGACTGAATCGGTGGAGTCACAAACCCGCCACAAGACCTGAGCCAAACCACTTCCACAAGAAAAACACGACATCACAAGTAGAGCCTTCATAAGCCACAAGTGCACGAATCACCGTAATATCTTTTGCTGAAAGCATTAGCCTGGGATTTATGAACCACGTTAGCAAAGGATGAGCATTCACTACAAAAAAAAGGCACATCCGTGACATTTTGGGCCGAACGAAAAAAAATTGTCTGGCTTATGACACTTCTATGATGATAATTGTGACAAAACCCGGTATCATCATAGATGTGGTGGTCTCCTACTTCTACGACAAAAAATCATGACAAAATATGGGCTTTTCGTCCTGGGCGGGCCAGAGACGCAGCTGCATGACATTCTTTGGGCCATCCATGATGGAAAAACCGTGGTAGAAGCGAGGGCGAGGAATATATCGGGGAGTTCCCAATTACAGTGGGTGGTCGGGGGCCGAGCGATGCGTGTTTCTCTCGTACACGTACGCGCGTGGGTGCGAAGCGTTGGGCTCTAACTGAACCCGAGTGAGGCGTTTGCCTAACTGAACCCGAGCGAATGCACTGTAGGCTACGCGTTACTAAACCCGAGCAATCGATCGATCCCTTGTTGTTAACTAAACCTGAGTGATTCCTTCGCTACTACTGCTAACTGAAGTCAATCGATGCTGCCTCTGGAGGAACAGTGAGCGTTGTTGGGGGGGATTGGATGAATAGTTCCCAGTGGTGGGTTGGATGAACAGGACCCCGTGGTAGTAGAGGTCGTTGTTGCTGGATGAACAGGACCCCGTGGTAGTAGAGGTCGTTGTTGCTGGATGAACAGGACCCCATGGAGGGCTAGATGAATAGGACCCCGTGGAGGGCTGGATGAATAGGACCCCATGGAGGGCTGGTTGAACAGTAGTCGGTGGAGGGCTAGATGAACAATAGCCCGTGGAGGGGTGGTTGAACAGGACCCCGTGGAGAGGGCTGGTTGAAATGTAGCCAGTGGAGGAGTGCGCAGTGGAGGCTGGATGAACATGAGCCCGTGGATGAACAATCGCAAGTGGAGGCTGGAGGAGGTCGATGGTGGATGAACAGTAGCCCGTAGAGGTAGTTGACGGTGGAGATGAACAATATCCCGTGGAGTCCCGTTTTGTGGTACGCCACACCCCTCCCAATGAATAAGACCCCCATTTCGATCGTAGCATTCCAACACAAGTCTGTTTACTCCATTTTGTGGTACACCACACCCCTCCCGATCAACAGGACCCCGTTTCGACCATAGGAGGTCCGTTTCCTCCGTTTTGCATTACACCAGACCCCTCCCGATGAACAAGATCACGTTTCGACCATGGTCGGTCGAACACAAGGCCGTTTCCTCCGTTCTGCGGTACGCCAGGACTCATTTCCATCGGTTGTTCCATCCAAGCTGGTTGGCTCCTGATGAACACGACGTATTCCGACCCAGTCAGTTGCCACCCGATAAACATGACGTTGTTTCTCCGTTCTGACACAGCCGGTTTGCTGCCTGATGAACAGGACGCCGTTTCTACCATCCGTTGCCTCTCCATGTACACAAGCCTTTGCCGTCCATATATATATGCACGAGTAGGCGTTCGAGACCCCGCCCGTATGTACGTATGTGGCCGTATTTTCTTTCTTGCACCCTAGCTGATGTACGTTTGTGGACATGCTACGTGCGTGCCTCTACTACGACACATGCGCGCCTCTACTACAACACGTGCGTGCTTCTACTACGACACGTGTGCGCCTCTACAACGACCAGTATGTACGTACACGTTCGCGACCAGAATGACAACTCTACGTACGCTTTGACCAGGTGGGTCCTGACTGTAGGCACTTCTCTGCATGCGAAGATGTAGCTGGTGGGTCCCAGTAGTCAGCAGGGCGAATCATTTTTTTGCCCGTAATATGGATGCTCTTCCTTGCGTGGGAAGATGTAGCTGGTGGGTCCCAGCAGTCGGGGGGAAATGTTTTTTTCGTGAAATATGGTGGCCCATTCAGTGGGTCCCTGCTGTTAGGTGGAGGAATGATTATTTTGCGTGTAATAAGGAGGCACTTCCTTGTTGCGGCCGTGGACCCAGTTGTCAGCCTCTCCACGTACAGTACTCTTCCGATGGAAGTCATTCATTGACCACATTGACCACGCCGCGCCGAGAGCACCAAGGCGGTGGACGACGGCAAGGCCTAGGAAGGGGACAATGCGGAGCCAGGGAAGAAGCGGCAGTGGATGCCCACGCGGAGAGGAGTACAAGGGTTCACTAGTTCGGCTGCGGTGTGAGGATGCCGTCGCCGCAGGGCCTGGCCAGCGGTGGCAGTAGTAGGGGGCGGTGAGGCCTCCGCAGCAGCACAGCCGGCCATAGGAGGCGGGAGCATGCGGCACGACCGGCGCTACTTTGGGCGGCTGGAGCAAGAAGACCAGATGTTGAAGAAGCACTACAACCATTGGATGGACATCGTATGGTCACTGGAGCTAGAATCGTTCATATTGACTAAGTTGACAAAGCCCTCCGTCCCCGTCAACTTAATAGGCCGAGAGCACCAGGGCGGTGGATGAAGGCGAGGCCTCGGAAGGGAACGACACGAAGCTAGGGAAGACTCGGTAGTGGTTGCCCACGCGGTGGGGAGTATGAGGGTTTACTGGTCCGGCTGCCATCACCGGAAAATAACAGGAGGTGTGGGTGAGTAGAGGAATGGCCTGGCCAGCAATGGAGTAGGGTGGGTGGTGCGGCCTGTGTAGTAGCACAGCCGACCACGGGAGGCGGGAGCAGGCAGTCCCACCGGCGCTGGTTTGGGCGGCTGGAGCATGAAGATCAGATATTTAAGAAGCAGCATGGCCATTGGATTAGCATCCAATGGTCACTGCTGCTATAATCGTTAGTGGACTAAGTTGACAAAGCCTTTCGTACATGTCAACCTAGTAGACCCACAAGTCAGCCTCCAAATCTGCCCCAAACAGGATACAGCCTGAAATTTCTAGCCAGATTCAAATTAATTTAAAAATTAAACATACCTTAATTTAAATCCAATGAAATTTTACCCACACAAAAACAATGAAATTTAATATATCAAAATCCGAAAGAAAAAAAGTATTTTGGAACTAATTGCACGTTTGCTGTATTTTCCATTTTACATCCCATTTAATATTACTTATAGCCCATTTCTTATTACTTATAGCCCATTTTCTGGGCAAAATGCATCCCTCCTCGTCTTGAATGATTTCAGGCGCAGCAGGGCATAGAAACGCAAGTAGGCCTACGTTGGTTATTCTGCAGAAAACCAAAATAGCTGGGCTACCCATTTTCAGAAAGCAAAAAAACAAACTGGGCTAGTCATGTGCTAGACGGGCCACAGCTCCCGAACAACCCAGTTGATACCCTTCTCTGTCCTGAAAAAACAAAATAACTGCGCGCGCTGCTGGGTCAGTACTGTCATCCTCACCATGTACAGTCATCTGCTTATTCCTCTCGGTTGTTGACCATGTTGACAACACCGGAGGGTGGCGCCATGGCGAGTGAACCAAGGCGGAGGACGATGGTGAGGTCTCGGACGTGAACGAATAGGAGCCGGGGAAGATGCGTAGAGTTTTAGGGTGGGATGTGGCCAGGATGCGTGCGCGTCAGCACAGCCAGCCGTGGGAGGCGGGAGCAGGCAGTCCCTCCGGCGCTGGTTTGGCTTTGGTGGCTGGAGGAAGAAGAGACTGAAGAAACACGATAGACGTTGAATGTCAATCCAACAGTCAAGGTTGGCACAATCGTTTGTTGACTAAGATGACACCAAGTAGCGTACTTTTTCATATATTGGAAGAAAAGAAAAACTGGGCTCGTTTGCCTGATAACATTCCCGAAACTGCGACTATTCAATCTTGCGTCGCAACTAAAATTGCGAGGAAAATGTGTTCGTCTGCCGTCCTCCTCCCAGGGAATGTTCACCACAAAGTGACTAGCACCCTTGGTTTTCAACCGAGTGGTCTTGGGTTCGAGTCCCAGGAACTCTCAATTTTGTCCTCCTTCCTTCCTTGCAAAAAAAGAAAGAAAATCAAAGACTTGAGAAGGCGTACATAACAAGCTAGTGTACTAGTAAAGAGAAGTTGCCGAGTTTTAGAAAAAAAGAGACGTGCTCCTGTAGCTAGTTCGAATCCAAACCTAGACTATGACTATATATGGTGTTATGCTACTCTACAAGTAATGAAACCGACATATCCCACGTTCGCTTCTCGACTTCTCTACTTACTCTGCCTAGCATCAGAAGCTCTGGACGCAGCAACCATGTCCGCTAGCTGCTCGTCGACCTGCTCTTCAGTAGGCAACAACCAGATATGCGCCAAGTGGCCACCCGTACCATCTCCTATGGGTCTCATCACACCCCCGCCGGCACACGCACCGTAGCTGGTTGCTCATCGCAACCTTCTGCCGTTGGTGTGGTGCCACTACGGCAAATCACGTAGAGTCATCAGTCGTGCCTCAACCACAATCCTCAACCCTAGCCGAGTCTTCTACAATTGCCCGAATCATGGGGTAATAATATGTTTAAGTGTTGGTCTGCTGCTTTCAGTTGCTGATTTTTTTAATAGTTTGGTTGATGATCTTCCAATTCGATTCGTGCAGAAAAGGGAAGATTCATGTGTTCTGTATTTCTGGGAAGTTGCTGATGTGGGGGAATGCAACTATGCTGATTATTTCGTTAGCCGAGGAATCCCAATACCAGCAGGTTGGGGTGTTGGACAAGTAACTGAAGGAATGACAAAGAGGAAGATGCAGAGTAGAAGGTTAAAGATGCAGTTCCTTTGACCATGGCCAAGCAACATCTGCTGAATGGCCTTGACAGCAATGATGAGATGAAAGAGGTTGTGAAGATAACGGGCAAAATCGATGTGCTCTATAGGATGATTGTCTCTTTATTTGCAGTGTATGTAGCACTCGTGATGTATTCAGTGGCTATGACATGAGCACTTTGCTGAAACTAGTAATGAATGAAACCTGTGTAGTAGGCTGGGCATAGTGTTGTGAGCATCTAATGATTTCTATTAACAGAAGTCGGGGCGTATTCCCTTTTGCTCAGAAATAAACAAATAGCATAGGCCCTTTTGGTAATAAACAAATAAATTAGCAGAGGCCCTGTCGGATCAGCTTTGTTCCCATTCGAAGACGTCAAGCAAATTGCAGTCCAACAGCAAACTATGTCATCAAATTCAAGTTTCACAGCCAAATATGAGTACAACTAAACAACAATGTCATCATTTTTTAGTCGTCATACAATCACCAAACACAAATGAACATACATAACAAGTGATGTTCTCATAGCAAAATACTAAACAACACGTTCATCAGGTTTCAGTTGTCATAGAAAACACAACTTCACATAGTAGATAAAAAGCGTCTTCTAATAGGAAAATACGACAAAAACAATCTAATCATCATCCGTAGCAGCAGCATCAACATCTTCGCCACGTGTATCAGTCTGAATCGTAATTCCCTAGAGTGTCATCTTCTTCTTCATCCTCAATGTCCTCAAATGTTGGCTTCTTGTCGCGAATGGATTTTCGGGATATATTTCCTAGAAAATGGTCCTTTTGACCACCAGCCCCAGGATTACTATTAGCTGATGAGGCACCAACTTGATACAGAAATTCCAAGCAAAATACAAAATATGTAGTACAAGACCATTCTTGCCTATGAGTACAACACAAGGTTTCTAGTGGCTGATGGCGGAAGTGGTTTGTGGTTCATCAGCGTCTATGGGACTCCATTTCCCACAGGAACATCTGACCTAGATAACTCCTATCTTCGCGAGGCTGATATCACCGTTGCGTAGGTTCCGAGGCTGTCATTGCAACGCTCCTCTCCATGCAATAAATCTGGCTAGACAATAGGCAGGGACAATCCAGTGAGTACTTTGAATGTACTCGCAAACATTATGAACTCAGGTATAATATAACAAATGATAATCATGCCCTAGAATATTCCATGATCACAATGTCAGTCACGAAATAAAAATCCATGATGCACGCAAGTAGGTTATTCATGTCAAACACGAATATGCAATCAGAGAGTAGAAATAGAATGCACCGATCGGGTGTCTGAAGCGACGCCTCGAAAGGATAATAATATAAAGCATGCCTTAGTCGGGCGTCTGAGCGACACCACATTGAGGGCTTACAAATAAAATAAATAACAAGCATGCCACAGTCGGGCGTCTGTGCGACACCACATAAAGGGCTTATAAGTAATTTAAATAACAAGCATGCCACAGTCGGGCGTCTGAGCGACACCACATAAAGGGCTTATAAGTAATTCAAATAACAAGCATGCCACAGTCGGGCGTCTGAGCGACACCACATAAAGGGCTTGTAAGTAATTTAAATAACAAGCATGCCACAGTCGGGCGTCTGAGCGACACCACATAAAGGGCTTATAAGTAATTTAAATAACAAGCATGGAGTCGGCCGTCTAAGCGACACCACGTAAAGGGCTTATAAGAGAATAATCACAGTCAATATCCAGGAGGTAGAGAGCTGTCCTAGGGATACTCAATAATTCAAATAATACCAATGGTTAGGCTATAGTAATAATAATCATAATCATCATATGTCCCAAGTCATGATCAATGTTCTGGTTTAGCAATTTTTCCTCCAAAGACCGACACTTGACCCATCCAGACTGTAGTCCTTAACTACGAACACGGATATTCGATTAGATATAACCTGTGCAGAGGGTGTACTCTTTACCCATGAGTAACGGATTCCTTAATCCACCGGGGCTAATTTCGTCCACGGTCTTTTAATTGAAAACAAGCATGCCACAGTCGGGCGTCTGAGTGACACCACATAAAGGGCTTGTAAGTAATTTAAATAACAAGCATGCCACAGTTGGGCGTCTGAGCAACACCACATAAAGGGCTTATAAGTAATTTAAATAACAAGCATGGAGTCGGGCGTCTAAGCGACACCACGTAAAGGGCTTATAAGAGAGTGCAGAGGGTGTACTCTTTACCCATGAGTAACGGATTCCTTAATCCACCGGGGCTAATTTCGTCCACGGTCTTTTAATTGAAAACAAGCATGCCACAGTCGGGCGTCTGAGCGACACCACATAAAGGGCTTGTAAGTAATTTAAATAACAAGCATGCCATAGTCGGGCGTCTGAGCGACACCACATAAAGGGCTTGTAAGTAATTTAAATAACAAGCATGCCACAGTCGGGCGTCTGAGCGACACCACATAAAGGGCTTATAAGTAATTTAAATAACAAGCATGGAGTCGGGCGTCTGAGCGATACCACATAAAGGGCTTGTAAGTAATTTAAATAACAAGCATGCCACAGTCAGGCGTCTGAGCGACACCACATAAAGGGCTTATAAGTAATTTAAATAACAAGCATGGAGTCGGGCGTCTAAGCGACACCACGCAAAGGGCTTATAAGAGAATAATCACAGTCAATATCCAGGAGGTAGAGAGCCGTCCCAGGGATACTCAATAATTCAAATAATACCAATGGTTAGGCTATAGTAATAATAATCATAATCATCATATGTCCCAAGTCATGATCAATGTTCTGGTTTAGCAATTTTTCCTCCAAAGACCGACACTTGACCCATCCAGACTATAGTCCTTAACTACGAACACGGATATTCGATTAGATATAACCTGTGCAGAGGGTGTACTCTTTACCCATGAGTAACGGATTCCTTAATCCACCGGGGCTAATTTCGTCCACGGTCTTCTACCTCTGGCTCTCTTTTCTTCCTCTCTCTCGCGTGCTTTCCTGCCCTTTCTCCACCGGCGACATCTAGCGAGTAGAGCATCTAGGCCGTACTGCGGTAGTGCGCGGTGCGCTAGCTGCCGGTGCAGCGTGCACTCACCTCGGGGCCAGTGCGCTGCCGGCACTGCTTGTGGATTCGCCTCCGAACACCGGCGATCGAGCGACTAGCGGCGCTGGTGGACTTCGCCCACCGTACACCGATCTCGAGCTATAAAATGACCGAGGTGCTCCTTTCTTCTTCCTCACACCTGGCCTCGCTTCTCCTTCTCTTTCCTTCTCCTCCATTTCTATTTGCATGAGCTTTAGATGAGGCTCTAATGGCGGAGGTGATGTCGGACTGGTACATGATCCTGATGTGCGGAGGGTTGGCGGCATTGTTGGGGTTCTCCGTGCTCTTGTGCGTGATGATCCTCGATGATCGTCGTGATGCTACCGCTCGAGTGTTAGCTCTCCGCGGTGGCGGTGATCATCGGGATTAAGTGCGGTGTCGGGTGCTAACTATTTTCAGTGTGCTGGAGGCAACTTGTACCCGAATAATTACCCACAAATCTCTCCTTCAGAGACTGTGGTGTGCTAGGGAGGTGATCAGTTAGGTGCAAAATGTGCACGTGGATTTGCAATTAATGCATGTGGTCGAGTGGTTGTGGTTGGGAGTCTGCTGTCGTGGTGCTGCGTGAATAAAAATCTGTGTCATGAAGGGATATACGCTGCAACAACTCGGGGGAAAATCTCACTTCAGAATTTACCGAGAGTAAAATTAGTTAATCAAAATTATCAGCAGTAAAAACTACTCACATTAATTGAAACCAAATATTTAATTCATCGCACAAATTTAGGATACCGCACATAAGTTGTAACACGTAACTAGATGCTGGGACAATAAACATAGCAGTGACGTCTACAATGAAAACGGCAAATAGACAGGGTCCTGAGAAAACGTCTCTGGTACTGGGGCACACTCCTCTTCTATCGGGGGAAGCGGGTTGACTAGTCGAAGAACGTGTCTCCCTTGGTCGGGCCTCAGTGGTCTGCCGATGGCGATCTGAGGATTTAAATCGGCGAGGCTCTGGAGATAACCCATTACTCGTTGGGTTAAACGCTCTTGAGTGATGACATACTAGGCAAGGTTGGCCAGTACTGGGTCTCTCTCAATTCGTCCACCGGGAAAAGATGCTACTTCTCCGGGTGCTGCACGACTCGGGAAGTAATAATACCCTCGTTCACTGGCATAGGGTACCGCGAATCGAGGGCGAGCAAGCGCTTCGTACGCAGCAGCTTCTATGGCCATTTGCGGAGTCGACATAGATTTCCCCATGAAGGAGACTTCCGTTGGGTCTTGGTTTGGGTTTGCGGGGGGGATGTGCACCACTGCCCAATATTTCGAGGTGGATGGGGTGATCCTCGATTTGAGCAACTCTTACTAGGGTGGATGGGTAGAACTCATGGTACTGTAGGTAAAGTCCCACAATATTTTAACAAAACTACCAGGGGTTGCATCTGGAGTTCTTAGAAAAATACTAGGGCTTGGCATGGCAAAGAAATGGCTGTGAGAGTTGTGCACAAGGTGAGGGATACTTGGTAAGGTCATGAGGTGGCCTTTTATATAGCATCTGGGCTGGGTCATTTATCACGGTGAGGGGCAACTAGTTTGTCGCTTCTGCTTTATGGGGTCGGGGTCAATGCCACAGATACACATATCTCACAAAAGTGGCGTATAAATGCGGGTGTCGTCGGGGGTGGTTTTTGGTAGCTAAGCCTGGAATTAAAAATGCAACCATACACCAACATACTTATGCATGGCTACTATTTAAAATCGGGGCGCACAAGCAAACAACATTTAATTATGGCGATACAAGATCACACAATTATAGGGCATGGACATACTAAGACTTGGTACTACTCGAGTGACTTAGTCTATCGTTAATATCTAAGCAGGCGTGCCTTGTGGACGTCGAGGCTTCTCCACGGGTTTCACCGTCGGGGTTAGCTGGATGGAGTTGAGGAGCTGCAGGGTCGGGGTAGCGATGATGACCATCGCGGGGGTTGTTGGCCACAATCCCGTTAGACTGTGTTCCCAAAAGGCGACGAAGCACTTCTGGGGACACCAAAGCATTTTGGTCGCTGCCTGGGGCAGACCTCAAGGACTCGATCGGTTGTCCGAACAGCACGGCTGGGTTATCGGCGTCGGGCTCATCCCCTCCTCTTCCTGGGGCTCGGCGAACCAGTTCTCCACGAGCTGCGAACAGATCAAGGATGATTTGATTGAACAGTTCCTCTAGTGCACCTACATAGCGCACCAGATGCAACAATGCAGGATCTGTCTCGTGATCTCCGTTGGCAACCTGGGGTGGCCTACCATACCCGTGATGGCTGGGGTAGTAGTAGAATGAGAGACAGCTAACTCTGGGCGACAAGTGCCGGAGTTGAACTATAGCCTCTCGAGCAGCTAGTTGGATGGCTTGTGGCTCAAAAGAAGTTGTCCTTCCGATGAACCTGTAGGGGCATTCTGGCGATAGATCTCTACCATAGACGTGCACAGTGGCCCAGAATTGACGGCTCTCACCGCTCATGGGCCCTTGGTACACAACATACTCTGGGGGCTCTTCTATGCAAAGGCATGGCAGGTGAGGTTTGCTAGCATGGTCACAAAACCTGTAAGGTTGGTTGCTGTCATCTCATTGTGCACAATGGGCCCAGGCATTATAGCTCGATTTGGCGAAGAGGCTGTGATGTGCTGGGTTGAGGCTAGCGTGCCCTTTTTATAGAAAAATGGGATGGAGTCTTCCTTCGCACGCTTGCGAAAGAGACTATTTAGGTGTCGGTCACTGGCGCGTGATCGACAGCCTAGGCTGATAGGTTGGGCACCGACTGCCAAAAGGTGTCGGGGTCACTATGTGGCTATCTTACACGAGAAGCTTGGTTGTGGCTAGGTTAAGGTCTGGTGGATTGGTTAATCTAGGTTTATTGACCTGGCCAAGATAGGATTAGCCAATGGTCAGCCTGGCTCTGATACCAAGGTTGCCGCGACCAGATTTTCAGGATATATTTCCTAGAAAATGGTCCTTGTGCCCACCAGCCCCAGGATTACTATTTACTGATGAGGGTGTACTCTTTACCCATGAGTAACGGATTCCTTAATCCACCGGGGCTAATTTCGTCCACGGTCTTTTAATTGAAAACAAGCATGCCACAGTCGGGCGTCTGAGCGACACCACATAAAGGGCTTATAAGTAATTTAAATAACAAGGATGGAGTCGGGCGTCTAAGCGACACCACGTAAAGGGCTTATAAGAGAGTGCAGAGGGTGTACTCTTTACCCATGAGCGACACCACATAAAGGGCTTGTAAGTAATTTAAATAACAAGCTTGCCACAGTCAGGCGTCTGAGCGACACCACATAAAGGGCTTATAAGTAATTTAAATAACAAGCATGGAGTCGGGCATCTAAGGACACCACGTAAAGGGCTTATAAGAGAGTGCAGAGGGTGTACTCTTTACCCATGAGTAACGAATTCCTTAATCCACCGGGGCTAATTTCGTCCACGGTCTTTTAATTGAAAACAAGTATGCCACAGTCGGGCGTCTGAGCGACACCACATAAAGGGATTATAAGTAATTTAAATAACAAGCATGCCACAGTCGGGCGTCTAAGAGACACCACATAAAGGGCTTATAAGTAATTTAAATAACAAGCATGCCGCAGTCGGGCGTCTGAGTGACACCACATAAAGGGCTTATAAGAGAATAAACTGAGTGAATATCCAGGAGGTAGAGCCGTCCTAGGGATACTCAATAATTCAAATAATACCAATGGTTAGGCTATAGTAATAATAATCATAATCATCATATGTCCCAAGTCATGATCAATGTTCTGGTTTAGCAATTTTTCCTCCGAAGACCGACACTTGACCCATCTAGACTGTAGTCCTTAACTACGAACACAGCTATTCGATTAGATATAACCTCTGCAGAGGGTGTACTCTTTACCCATGAGTAACGGATACCTTTAGTCCATCGTGGCTAATTCCGTCTACGGTCTTTTAATTGAAAACACACCTGAGCGCACACACCAGCCTAACTTACCGGTGTTTGGAATCACCCACGACACCCATTAAGCGAAACTCTAAGTGGGGAGGCTACAACCTCGACTAGCATGGGATGACAAAATTTATAATGCGCGCAAACTAGGGGAGCTACCCCCTCAGCTCCAACCGGAAACAACCAGGTGGCATGTCTACCAGATGCAGCCGGTATCTTCCACCATGGCCTCTCTGTACGGTGTGTGCTAGGAAGGGGTTGACAACTTACTGAACCATACCCTACCTATGGCAGGGACAAGTGCTAGTAAGAAACAATTATGGGGGTTACTGGAACAAGACTCGATCTATGGTCAACTCAGGAGATTAAGGCATTCCCTGCAGGATTAGTATAACAAATATATTTCACACCAACAAACAGAATCACCACTCATCATACCTCACCATCCCTTACCGGACATAATCGTCTCAACGAATTGTTAGAGACAAGTTCATGTCTACCCAAGACAGAGACTTTCCAGGATTCCTCCCTATAGGCATGAAAGGCATACGAGGGTGATTACTATCAGAAGCATATCAAATTCCAACAGCAAAGAATCATCATTATGCACTCATTAATATGATCATAACACCACATAAAATACTAAACACTTCATGTCAAGGTGGTGTCGTATTAGCATGGAATGACACACAACAAATATTATGTCGGGGTTCAGAATGCTTGCCTTCAAGAGTATGCAAGTGGGGGTGCACTTTTTGAGAGTTGCTTCCTTCTTCAAAATCCTATTTTAAGAAAATTTAAATTAACACATAGTTTCAAAACAGTACAAAAAAGTTGTTTGGAAAATTTTCAAATAAATATGGAAATAAACTAGATGAAATTTGGGAAAAAAACAAACAAAGAATCAGGTCAAACGGAGTTATATTTAAAAAGTTATAGCTAGTCAAAGTTTCAGGCAAAATTTGTTTTTAAATTAAACAGAAAAAGAAAAACGGTTCGAATAAGAATACACTTTCGAGATAGAGAAGACATACTCCTGTGTTTTACGTTTCCACTTAAAACACATCAGCAGAGCTGGGGTCACTAGCAGGTGGGGCCGTCAGATCCACTGGTCAGGTTTGACCAGTCGCCCGCGTCCTCCTTCCTTCTTTGGCCGAGCGGTGGCGGGGCTCTAGCGATTGCCGCCGACGAACGGCGGCTCCCCGCGGGATTCTGAGGGCGGGGATGGATCCGCTGGTCCAGGGCGGTCCTCCCAGTGGTCGATAGGCTAGCGGGGGTGGAGGGGGTCACCGGCGGCGAGCTCCGCGGTGGACGGTGGTTTCGGGTGGATCGGGGTCTCGAGCTATGGTGGCTCCCGATCGGGCTAGAGAGGTGGGGCGGCTCCGCACGGTTGAGGGGAGTCGGATGGTGGCGCTGGAAGAAACTGGGGAGGCCCTGGTCGCGACGTACGGTACCGGAGCGTGGCGGCGGCCGAACTGGCCGGAGATGACGCAGACGGCCTCCCTCTGTCGATTGCTGGCTACGGGAGCACTAGGGAGATGGCCTGAGGTCGTCTGAGGGTGTGGACGAGCTCGGGGGCTCCTTTTATAGGCGGTTGAGGTCGGTTCCCGTGGCTGCGGATAAGAACGGCGGCGAACCACCGTTCTGTTGCTGGCAGGGCGACGTGGCGGCGACGGGCGCTCGAGGACGGGCTCGTGGATGAGTTCGAGTTGTTCCAGAGGGCAGCTGGCGGGCGGCTTGGGCTTGGGCGGCGCTGCCATGGTAGGGGCGTGTTGCGGACACCGGGATGCCGCCAAGAGGGCTCTCACGGCGGCGTTGTAGGGCGCCAGGGGCGGCTTGGAGGGTCCTAGCGAGCGGACGAGGACGGGGCGCGGCCCTGCCAGAGAGCAAAGGCCAGGGGCAAGACGCGGCGGCTCGGTTGCGCGCGTGTGCAAAACGTGCACTCTGGGCGCGCCCAGAGCACTCGCGCTACATGCTCGACAGAAAGCCAGGGTGGCATCGAGGGCTTGGGTGAGGCTGGCAATTAGCAGGTCAAGGTTAGAGGTGGCTAGGAGATTAGTGGACATGCCGGTTTGTCCAGAGGGGCAACATCACAGTGCAAACATAAAACTATGCCAAAGCTGTCCATGAACTCAAGGTGCTCGACAGAATTCCATGGGCGTCTATGCATCTCTTCTGGTGGCCCAAATCTCCAGGTTGGGATCTCTTGTAACGCCCTCGATGCGGCTATATCTCCCACGTGTCGAAGCACGACTTAGAGGCATAACCGCATTGAAAGCAATGTCGAAAGTGAGGTAATCTTCACACAACCCATGTAATACATAAGGGAAAGAAATACATAGTTGGCTTACAATCGCCACTTCACACAATTAAATGAATAAAGCATTACATCATCCAAATACAATCAAGGTCCGACTACGGAACCAAAATAAAAGAAGAACCCCAAATGTGACAAAGGTCCCCGATCGACCCCAACTGGGCTCCACTACTGATCAAATAGCACGAAACAACATAAAGAACAAGATCTTCATCGAGCTCCTCCTGAGCTGGGTTGCGTCATCTGCACGGACTCATCGGCACCTGCAAACTGGTTTGGAAATATCTGTGAGTCACGGGGACTCAGCAATCTCGCACCCTCGCGATCAAGACTATTTAAGCTTATGGGTAAGGTAAAAGGTATGAGGTGGAGCTGCAGCAAGCGACTAGCATATATGGTGGCTAACATACGCAAATGAGAGGGAGAAGAGAAGGAAAAGCACAGTCGATAGAAGTATGATCAAGAAGTGATCATGGACTACCTACGTCAAGCATAACTCCAACAACCGTGTTCACTTCCCGGACTCCGCTGGAAAGACACCATCACGGTTACACACGCGGTTGATTCATTTTAATTAAGGTCAACTTCGGGTTTTCTACAACCAGACATTAACAAATTCCCATCTGCCCATAACCGCGGGCACGGCTTTTGAAAGTTCAAATCCCTGCAGGGGTGTCCCAACTTAGAACATGACAAGCTCTCACGGTCAACGAAGGAATAGACCTCCACCCGAGACATTCCGATCAGACTCGGTATCCCGGTACAACAAGACATTTCGACAGGGTAAAACTAAACCAGCAACACCGCCCGAATGTGCCGACAAATCCCGATAGGAGCTACACATATCTCTTTCTCAGGGCACACTCAGATGAGCACTACGTACAACTAAAACCAGCCCTCGAGTTTCCCCGAGGTGGCGCTGCAAGTGGCTCTATTTGGACCAACACTCAGAGGAGCACTGGCCCGGGGGGTTTAAATAAAGATGACCCTTGAGTCTGCAGAACCCAAGGGAAAGAAAAGGCTAGTTGGCGAATGGTAAAACCAATGTTGGGCATTACTGGAGAAGCTTTACTTAAGGCGAACTGTCAAGGGGTTCCCATTATAGCCCAACCGCGTAAGGGACGCAAAATCCAGGAACATAACACCGATATGACGGAAACTAGGGCGGCAAGAGTGGAACAAAACACCAGACATAAGGCCGAGCCTTCCACCCTTTACCAAGTATATAGATGCATTAATTAAATAAGATATATAGTGATATCCCAACAAGTAAACAATGTTCCAACAAGGAACGATCTCCATGTTCCAACAAGGAACAAACTTCAATCTTCACCTGCAACTAACAACGCTATAAGAGGGGCTGAGCAAAGCGGTAACATTGCCAATCAACGGTTTGCTAGGACAAGGTGGGTTAGAGGCTTGGTTCAACAATATGGGAGGCATGAAAGCAAGTGGTAGGTATCACAGCATAGGCATAGCAAAAGAGCGAGCATCTAGCAAGCAAAGATAGAAGTGATTTCCAGGGTATGGTCATCTTGCCTGAAATCCCGCAAGGAAGAAGAACGAGTCCATGAAGAAGACAAACGGACGTAGTCGAACGGTTCCTCACAAACGCGATGTTATCGAAACCAACCCGAAAAAGCAACACCAGAAAAGAGCAAACAACCTAGTACAGAACCAACACATAATCATGGCATGATGCCCAATCAAGTATGATGCATGTCCGGTTTAATGAAGCATGGCATGACAAAGTGCACAAACAATCCTATAAATTAAGTGGAGCTCAATATGCAACGAGTTGCATATTGACGGAGCACCACATCAATTATTTAGTTCGAACTCGTTTATGTACCCAACAATATTAGATGTTGTTAAACATGGCAAGCGGGTGAAGCAAAGTAAAACTACCTATCTAGTCAAGTTTAAATGAGGCCGGAAGCAACGAACAACATTTCCGGTAAATCCTCATATGCACATATTAGGTTTCGTACTGTTCTGCCCTAAACCATATTTTAGAGTTGTTAAACATGCAAAGCAATGTCACCATGATAAACTAGACAAAATTCTACCCCATTTACATATAAAGTTTATTAAATTCGGAGTTACGGTTATTTAGTTATGAATTAAATCATTTTAGCATGGCATAGGAGCAAATAATGCAAACATCATTTTAAATATTTTAAACATGGATGAAAGTTGGATATTATTAATCTACACAAAATTCTGAGCAAGTTTCATATATAAAACATTTTAATCCGATGCACGGTTAGTGAGTTATTAAATGCATGAACTAGGGGGACTATTCTGTAAAACTGGCAATCTCTGGATTATTAGCAAAATTGAACCGCGGGAATAAAACACGATTCGGGTCAAATCTCGGGTGGACTGGGCCTCACCAGAGGGGCACAGCCCACGCGGTGGAGAGGAAGGCTTGGAAGGGGCGGCTGGGCCTTGGTGGAAGCAGAGGTCGGACCGCGGCTGGAGATGGGCCCTGGAGGCCCACGCGGGCGAGGGAGGCAGCCCAGGCGAGCGAGGGCGTCGTCCTCCTCGCACCTGGCGCACGAACAGGAATAGGGCGGCGGCGCCCTAGGTCAACGGCGAGGCGGCAGCGGCGACTCCGGTAGGCGGGCATGGCGGGGATCTGCGGAATGGACGAATCTAGAGGCGGGGGCGCCGGATCCGTGCCTAATGGAGCTCCAAACAGCGGCGGAAGCAGATCACGGCGGCGGTGCGGTTCCTGTCGAACGGTAAAGAGAGAGAGAGATGAGGACGGGAGAGATCGGGCCAGAGGAGGAGGAGAGAGACGGGGATGGGCGCGGTGACTGGTGACCTGGTGCAGACGGCAGACGGCGAGGCAGGCGAGGCGGAGGACGGGCGGCGGCGGCGGAGCGATCAGGCTCCCAGCGCGCGGCGGCGAAGAGAGGGCCTCGTGGTGGCCCGGTTCAGCCCCGGGGTGGGCCTGATCTAGGCCCCGGGAGGATGGCGGCGAAGTGGGCACAAGGGAGGTGAGGTGGCAGCTCGGGATAGGCTGGCGGCGGCGGTAGGGTGACGTGGCGCGACGGGATTGGTCGGAGTGAGGTGGCGACCGCGCGGACATGTCCGGGCATGGTGGGGACGCGTCCGGCGGCGCGAGGGGAGGAGGAAGACGCTAGGGTATGGACTACGTGAAAATTCGGAGGAGAGCACATATTTATAGGTAGAGGGAGCTAGGAGAGTCCAAATGAGGTGCGGTTTTCGGCCACGCGATCGTGATCGAACGCTCTAGGTGATGGAGCAGAGTTTGGTGGGTTTTGGGACAAATTGGAGGGGTGTTGGGCTGCAACACACACGAGGCCTTTTCGGTCCCTCGGTTAACCATTGGAGTATCAAACGAAGTCCAAATGGTACGAAAGTTGACAGGCGGTCTACCGGTAGTAAACCAAGGCCGCTTGGCAAGTCTCGGTCCAATCTGGAAATGTTTAACCGCACACATGAAAGAAAGGTAGAAATGACCACCGAAGGAGAACGAAACGCCGGATTGCAAAACGGACAACGGGGAAAAACTCGGATGCATGAGACGAACACGTATGCAAATGAAATGCGCACGATGACATGATATGCAATGCATGACACGCAAGCAATGACAAGGCAACAACAACGAATAACTGAACGACACCTGGCACATCGGTCTCGGGGCGTTACAACACTCCACCACTACGAGAGGATCTCGTCCCGAGATCTGGAATGGCACCGGAGGGAAAACGGAAGAGAAAAGAGAAGAGGTAAAACAAATTGCTTCTTTGCCAAACGAGTGAAACCTATGAACCTTGCGAGGTTGAACAAATTCGAGAAAAGGATACAACGAAGGTGAACAAGGTCGAAAAACACTCCATTAGAAACGAGGGAGAAAGAGCATTGCGAAACCTTGAGGTTGAAGGAAAGATATATATAGAAAAACACTCCGGTTAAGGAAGGGGATCAAGGAAAACCAAAATTCGGGCAGCACTCCGGTTGAAAAGAAAAGGGATTGAATAATAACTTGATAAGATGAGAAGATACTTGATGAAATCACAATACACTGCCTCCGTAACTATTGAATGAATTGAAACAAGGGGTAAGAAAGATCTCGGACAGCACTCCGGTTTAAAAGAGATGAAAAACTTGATAAAATGAAAGAGCTTGAGCAAAGGGACACAACACTCCGGTTAAATGGATAAGCATAAAAAGAACAAGGTCCTGAGAGAGCACGCTTACAACAAAAGCGAGAACGGAGTTGTTGGAAAACCAACAACGAAAATAATACGCTTGATATGGTCTTATGGAATACATCTCAAATTATGAGGTGACAACCTGCCACTCACGGGAAGAAGAATTGGATTGGTATGGACAAGCAGACGAGAAAGTATATCACCGGGAGGATAAAAGAAGAACTTGGGTTATTTATAAGCACCATAGATAGCAACAATCCTTAGGGAATGCTTTAGGTGAAATATAACCCAAGATAGCTCCAATGACGAGATTGATGGATTTAAAATACCTCATTCTTAACAACGTGTGAATCATGAGACATGAAATCAAATTATCAAGAATGATGTAAAACCACCTCCAAAGATATGGTAGAAAGAAATTGTACTCCGGATAGCAAGATGAAGAAACTTGAGCTCCTTAGAAAAGAATCTCGATGAAAACTTTGAGAATGGAATTAAATCCTTGATGAACCATCCTAAATAGGAAATTAACCACTTGGATAAATCAAGAATAAGAATTACATTATGCGTATCCTTCACCAATTAAATTGATGACAAACAACGGCTTCCACATATTACTTATTCTCGTATAAAATATTAAGATAGATATAGCGCGAACTTGAGAAAGTCTTCAATGAACCGCCGGTAGGATTGTAACATCGAATAAATTGATATGATAAACGAAGGAAGAGGAACTCTTGAACGAACCACCATAAGAATTGAAAAGAATGATTAAAACATGAAGACACACCGTAAAGAATTAAGCAAATGAACGAATACGCTTGAGAGAATTTAGATACATGAGAACGAAGAGAACAGGAGCCGATTAAAGATCACTTGATGCACCGGTAAAATTGGAGAATGATAACTGAAAGCTGAGAATGAATAATCCCGAAATAATGGCCTTCGGAGAATCAAACTGAAAAGACTTCTGAATTACTCCGGATGGTAGAAAAGAATATCTCACAATCGCAAATAATTATGAGAGGATGGCAACAAGCTAGAATCACGAATCTTGAAGATAATGGAGCAAGATTGAGAGAAAACTCTTCTTCGGTCTTCAAATGTTGAGAATGATGACGAGAAACAACACCAAGAATTATTTAGGCACTCTGGAAGAATCAAAAGCGAAGAGGTTGAGCCAACGATGAAAAGAAATTGAGAGATCTTGGAGAAAGACATTTGACTGATGATAAATCATTCTTTGCGTCAAACTTCGAAAAGAATTTTGAGAACACCTCCGGGAAAATAAGAAGAGTCAGGTAAGATCCTGGAAAAAGACCTGTGGGTTAGGGCCCACTCAAAAGAAACACCGTAGAAATGATTACATGAAATATATTGCACCGGTTGAATTAAATTACTTGAATGATATAACCTCCTCGAAATAGGTTGAACGGATCTTGAATGACAAGACGAGCCCATTGAGATATATTCAGCACTCCAGAACAATTGAATAGCGAGAAGTGAATCATTAAGAATTGCACCGACATGAGAAAACCTTGAAATGAGGAAAGGGATATGATCAACAACGCTTGACTTGAATCCACCGGAGAAGAAAGAGGACGAACAATGATGAACTTGAGGCTCCGTTAGAATCTTCATGAGAATCACCGGATAAGAACATTGAAGGAAAAGAATGGAGAGGCTTCCATCAATAAAATGGATACTCGATTAAGAAATCTGAGTCCTTAAAGAAAAAGGGTGGGTGGGTGGGAAAAACAAAGGCAACTTGGAGACGGATGAAACAAACACCGTAGAGAAGAACTGACATTGAATCTTGCTGATATTGGAATGATCGGATCCACTTGAAGAGAAACACGCCGGTTGAAAAGGATTGACAACACAATCTCGATGATCAAGAGGGATTAGTATTCACATCGAAGTATGAGAACACCACTTGGGAAAGGTATGGAATCAACATTTGACTCCGAAGCAACTCGAATACCACAACTCAAAACAAAAACAAAGGATTGGCTTGCAGAATAAGCCAGAACAAACATATGATAGAGATTTCGTCCGAAGTTTTCGTGGTGGGGCCTACACGGGCTCGATCGTACAGCACCATCATGTTCAAGGCAGTGCACATGAAATACGAAGCGTCCCCGAGTCAGCATAGCCAAGGACTCTTTAAGACACAACGAGACTACTGTAAAATCGACCATGAATAGGCGGGCCACTAGACGTCGAACCCCAATTTCATATCATACATCTGTCGGAAAGATATCCTAAGAGCTACTTGAATTCCCACCTATGAAACTCCCGAAACTTTCCGGTTATGCAATCAGGTGTTGGGGATACAGGGGAAGCATAATATCTCACCCAAATTAGCAATTCCTACATCCAGCTGTATCCATCCTTCAACACATAACCAAGAAACCTTCGGAAACCATCTACCTCAACCTCCGAAAAGCATCCGTTATACAAGTTATGGCAATACTCCCGAACTCCCGCCCCAGTACTGTGTGACGTCGAGGTTATCTCACCAACGAACTGCATAAAAGAGATTTTCGATGTCGGCGTACTAAACTCAGGTATTCCAGAACTGCAACGATAAAATTATGACGACAACACCTCAGAGCTCAACTCCCTGGGACACTTCCACTAAACCCCTGACAGGAGGCACCAAGACAATGTTCTCATCATAAAACCATCGAAACGATTCCAAAATACACGCGTGATCCTAAAAAAAATTTAGTGAAATTTGAGAAGAGAAGAGTCAAAACTCTACGTTAGGATGCCTTACCAGAGCGATGAGGAGACTGGGAAGTAAAAAGAATTCCTAAGCTCTCCGATATATAATTCCTAAGTGACTCAAAACATTTTTCTAGACACAACTCGGCTGCTAAAAACGATCAAGCAATGGGGGCTCCTAAGGTCGGGGAAGGCTCTGATACCAACTTGTAACGCCCTCGATGCGGCTATATCTCCCACGTGTCGAAGCACGACTTAGAGGCATAACCGCATTGAAAGCAATGTCGCAAGTGAGGTAATCTTCACACAACCCATGTAATACATAAGGGAAAGAGATACATAGTTGGCTTACAATCGCCACTTCACACAATTAAATGAATAAAGCATTACATCATCCAAATACAATCAAGGTCCGACTACGGAACCAAAATAAAAGAAGAACCCCAAGTGACAAAGGTCCCCGATCGACCCCAACTGGGCTCCACTACTGATCAAATAGCACGAAACAACATAAAGAACAAGATCTTCATCGAGCTCCTCCTGAGCTGGGTTGCGTCATCTGCACGGACTCATCGGCACCTGCAAACTGGTTTGGAAATATCTGTGAGTCACGGGGACTCAGCAATCTCGCACCCTCGCGATCAAGACTATTTAAGCTTATGGGTAAGGTAAAAGGTATGAGGTGGAGCTGCAGCAAGCGACTAGCATATATGGTGGCTAACATACGCAAATGAGAGGGAGAAGAGAAGGCAAAGCACGGTCGATAGAAGTATGATCAAGAAGTGATCATGGACTACCTACGTCAAGCATAACTCCAACAACCGTGTTCACTTCCCGGACTCCGCCGGAAAGAGACCATCACGGTTACACACGTGGTTGATTCATTTTAATTAAGGTCAACTTCGGGTTTTCTACAACCAGACATTAACAAATTCCCATCTGCCCATAACCGCGGGCACGGCTTTTGAAAGTTCAAATCCCTGCAGGGGTGTCCCAACTTAGAACATGACAAGCTCTCACGGTCAACGAAGGAATAGACCTCCACCCGAGACATTCCGATCAGACTCGGTATCCCGGTACAACAAGACATTTCGACAGGGTAAAACTAAACCAGCAACACCGCCCGAATGTGCGACAAATCCCGATAGGAGCTACACATATCTCTTTCTCAGCGCACACTCAGATGAGCACTACGTACAACTAAAACCAGCCCTCGAGTTTCCCCGAGGTGGCGCTGCAAGTGGCTCTATTTGGACCAACACTCAGAGGAGCACTGGCCCGGGGGGTTTAAATAAAGATGACCCTTGAGTCTGCAGAACCCAAGGGAAAGAAAAGGCTAGGTGGCGAATGGTAAAACCAATGTTGGGCATTGCTGGAGAAGCTTTACTTAAGGCGAACTGTCAAGGGGTTCCCATTATAGCCCAACCGCGTAAGGGACGCAAAATCCGGCAACATAACAACGATATGACGGAAACTAGGGCGGCAAGAGTGGAACAAAACACCAGGCATAAGGCCGAGCCTTCCACCCTTTACCAAGTATATAGATGCATTAATTAAATAAGATATATAGTGATATCCCAACAAGTAAACAATGTTCCAACAAGGAACGATCTCCATGTTCCAACAAGGAACAAACTTCAATCTTCACCTGCAACTAACAACGCTATAAGAGGCACTGAGCAAAGCGGTAACATAGCCAATCAATGGTTTGCTAGGAAAAGGTGGGTTAGAGGCTTGGTTCAACAATATGGGAGGCATGAAAGCAAGTGGTAGGTATCGCAGCATAGGCATAGCAAAAGAGCGAGCATCTAGCAAGCAAAGATAGAAGTGATTTCGAGGGTATGGTCATCTTGCTTGAAATCCCGCAAGGAAAAAGAACGAGTCCATGAAGAAGACAAACGGACGTAGTCGAACAGTTCCTCACAAACGCGACGTTATCGGAACCAACCCGAAGAAGCAACACCGGAAAAGAGCAAACAACCTAGTAAACAACCAACACATAATCATGGCATGATGGACAATCGAGTATGATGCATGTCCGGTTTAATAAAGCATGGCATGACAAAGTGCACAAACAATCCTACAAATTAAGTGGAGCTCAATATGCAACGAGTTGCATATTGACGGAGCACCACATCAATTATTTAGTTCGAACTCGTTTATGTACCCAACAATATTAGATGTTGTTAAACATGGCAAGCGGGTGAAGCAAAGTAAAACTACCTATCTAGTCAAGTTTAAATGAGGCCGGAAGCAACGAACAACATTTCCGGTAAATCCTCATGTGCACATATTAGGTTTGGTACTGTTCTGCCGTAAACCATATTTTAGAGTTGTTAAACATGCAAAGCAATGTCACCATGATAAACTAGACAAAATTCTACCCCATTTACATATAAAGTTTATTAAATTCGAAGTTACGGTTATTTAGTTATGAATTAAATCATTTTAGCATGGCATAGGAGCAAATAATTCAAACATCATTTTAAATATTTTAAACATGGATGAAAGTTGGATATTATTAATCTACACAAAATTCTGAGCAAGTTTCATATATAAAACATTTTAATCCGATGCACGGTTAGTGAGTTATTAAATGCATGAACTAGGGGGACTATTCTGTAAAACTGGCAATCTCTGGATTATTAGCAAAATTGAACCGCGGGAATAAAACACGATTCGGACCAAATCTCGGGCGGACTGGGCCTCTCCAGAGGGGCACAGCCCACGCGGTGGAGAGGAAGGCTTGGAAGGGGCGGCGGGGCCTTGGTGGAAGCAGAGGTCGGGCCGCGGCTGGAGATGGGCCCTGGAGGCCCACGCGGGCGAGGGAGGCAGCCCAGGCGAGCAAGGGCGTCGTCCTCCTCGTGCCTGGCGCACGAACAGGAACAGGGCGGCGGCGCCCTCGGTCAACGGCGAGGCGGCAGCGGCGACTCCGGCAGGCGGGCATGGTGGGGATCTGCGGAATGGACGGATCTAGAGGCGGGGGCGCCGGATCCGTGCCTGATGGACCTCCAAACGGTGGCGGAAGCATATCACGGCGGCGGTGCGGTTCCTGTCGAACGGTAAAGAGAGAGAGATGAGGACGGGAGAGATCGGGCCAGAGGAGGAGTGAGACGGGGATGGGCGCGGTGACCGGTGACCTGGTGCAAACGGCGGACGGCGAGGCAGGCGAGGCGGAGGACGGGCGGCGGAGCGCTCGGGCTCCCAGCGCGCGGCGGCGAAGAGAGGGCCCCGTGGTGGCCCGGTTCGGCCCCGGGGCGGGCCTGATCTGGGCCCTGAGAGGATGGCGACGAAGTGGGCGCAGGGAAGGTGAGGTGGCGGCTCGGGATAGGCTGGCGGCGGCGGTTGGGTGATGTGGCGCGACGAGATTGGTCGGAGTGAGGTGGCGACCGACCGGACATGTCCGGGCGCGGTGAGGACGCGTCCGGCGACGCGAGGTGAGGAGGAAAACGCTAGGGTATGGACTGCGCGAAAATTCGGAGGAGAGCACATATTTATAGGTAGAGGGAGCTAGGAGAGTCCAAATGAGGTGCGGTTTTCGGCCACGCGATCGTGATCGAACGCTCTAGGTGATGGAGCAGAGTTTGGTGGATTTTGGGCCAAATTGGAGGGGTGTTGGGCTGCAACACACACGAGGCCTTTTCGGTCCCTCGGTTAACCGTTGGAGTATCAAACGAAGTCCAAATGGTACGAAACTGGACAGGCGGTCTACCGGTAGTAAACCAAGGCCGCTTGGCAAGTCTCGGTCCAATTCGGAAATGTTTAACCCCACACATGAAAGAAAGGTAGAAATGACCACCGAAGGAGAACGAAACGCCGGATTGCAAAACGGACAACGGGGAAAAAACTCGGATGCATGAGACGAACACGTATGCAAATGAAATGCGCATGATGACATGATATGCAATGCATGACACGCAAGCAATGACAAGGCAACAACAGCGAATAACTGAACGACACCTGGCACATCGGTCTCGGGGCGTTACGTCTCTTTAGGTGCAAGTGATGATGGCAAGGCTATTTGGGCAAAACCAGAAACTTGTTAGTGCAAGTTTTGCAAATCTTCAGTTCTGGACAAAAAGTGAAGGGCATTATTGCATGGACCAAAAATACTCCAATGGGTCCAAACTCCTAGACTTAAGGGTTTGGTAGGCTGGTCTATAAGCAGGAGAAAAATCAAGGGTAATATGGCAAGATAAAACATGGTTGTGGTACAAAACACCAAACTGGACCCGAATGAAGATGGGGATGATTTGCTAAAAAATTTCAAAGAACACCAATGGGTTTTTGCATAAAGTTGAATTATACACTACTACTAACATCCCCCAATTTTGTTGGAATTTTTAAAGAAATATTTAAATAGGTTGTAGTGCAAATGGAACTCTAAAACTCATGAAAAATCATTTTTAAAGAAATAAAGCTCAGGAAAAATAATTGTAGAAATAATTCCACTGATAAAAAGGAATGGTCTTGGGAAGATATAAAAGTCCAATAATATTTTTGAAAGGTTTCCACCTAGAAGGAAAAAAACTCAAAAATTCAGAGGGACGGAGTGATCTGAAATTAAAAGATAAAATCAAGAAATAGAAATTTAATTTCCTGGCAAAATTTTAATTAATAAATCAAGGTCAAAATTTTGGGGTGTTACACTTCTTTTTGATCAACTCTTGTATGTCCACAACACGATAGGCAATCTTTTCGCCAGTGTCATTGACGTGATGGTTCTCAAAGATATTAGGAACATCTGTGGAATCTTGTACATCAGGAGCAGTGTAAGCATCACCTTGTTGTGCAATTCATTAAACGAATTCCTCTGCTCAAACATGTGCAATACTCTCTAGTCATCTCTACGTGCAAATGTGTCTTCCAAGAAAAATATCTGTGTTGCTTGATTTGCCAAAATAAAAGGCTTGTTCGTCTGGTACGCCGCCTTGACATTGATCGATTTGAAATAATCATCAGCCCTGGGTTTTGCGATCATGGAAAACAGGTTATACCAACGACATCACAACAAAACCACACACATATGATCCTCGAAACCGGAGACATACTGCAACTGAACAATGTCTGTTATGTTAGCATACATTCCAGTTGCCTCTCTGTCGTACGTATCCGTGCTCATGATGGCATTGTTTTGTGTCTTCCTGCCTTCGTCGCGTGCAAGGGTGTTGTAGCACACATCTCCTACAACGCAAGATTCATAAAGTCTTACCCGAGTATCAGGACCCATTGCTAGTGCGTAAAGGGCATCATCAACTGCCTTCCCATCCTCCCGCATCTTCTTAACCTATGGTTAGAAAATGGACAAGCTGATCATCTTATGTACTCAATATATTAAAAAAACTGGCAGTCCAATTCAAAAGCTTACATGGCTCTTGAACCATTTCGCAAATCATTCCATAACCAGTTTGTCAATGTTTCTTGGATTTTGCGGCAGTAACTCCTTTTTGTAGATGCTGCACAACATAGTGATCATGACAAACATCTAAATATATAAGAATGTGCTGCAAATTTAGTAGATTACAATGTATAAGCTGCAATACTTAGTACTTACTTGATATAAGGTAGTATCTCAGGACAGTTATTCAACACATACCAAACCATTTTGTCCAGATCTTTAGGTTTGTCCTCTTGTCGACTCTTCCCTCTAACTCGAATAGAATAATCGAAAACATTGAGCACGGGATTGTCTTCACCCACCTCTTTGCTAAGCTGATCAGCTATTTCAATGTATTTTGAGCAGAATGTCAACGCTTCTGTAGCAATGTAGGCATCTGCAATGGAACCCTCGGGTCTAGCTCTGTTCCTAACATAGCCCTTGAAAGTGCCTAGCCGCCTTTCAATAGGGTACATCCAGCCATACTGTATTGGACCTCTAAGTAGTGCCTCATTAGGTAGATGAACAGCCAAATGCATCGTCACATCAAAGAAGGCTGGAGTATATATCTTCTCAAGGTCGCATAGGATAGTTGGTATCTTGTATCTAAGATGCTCCAAAGCATCTACCTTGATATTTATACTACAGAGTTCCCTGAAGAATTGTCCCAACTCTGTAACTGCTCCATATAAGTCAGGGCGGCCCAATCCTCTAAGGATAATAGGTAAAACCCTTTGAAGTAGGACATGGCAGTCATGAGCTTTCAACCCTTGTACCTTGTTTCCATCTGCACTGAATCTCCTTTCAAGGTTGGAAGAAAATCGATGTGGGAATCTCACACGTGACAGGACCTCGCAGAATTCTTTTCTTTTTACCTTGTCCAAGACGTACATAGCTGGTGCCATATCCCATGGTTTACCTTCATCTTCCACCTGCAAATCCTTTCTGATACCCAGGTGTGTCAAATCAATCCTAGATTTTAAGGTATCTTTCGTCTTGGCTTCAATATTAAGAAGTGTGCCAATAATGTTGTCACATATATTTTTCTCAATGTGCATCACATCAAGATTATGCCGCAGATCCAAATCTTTCCAATACTCCAAGTCCCACAAAGTGGACCTGCAGGTAAACAATAATCTCTCTTCTGCCCTGCCACGCTTCCTTTTCCCGCTACCATTACCAAGATGGTTTCCTCGTGTAATATGCCTAACCTTCTCTAATTCCACTTGTAACTCATCGGCGGTGAGCCTCTTTGGCGCATCGCGGTTTTCATGCTTTGCATTAAACACATGTCCTCGGTATTTTGTAGGACGCGGCTTGTCCTTGGCAAGGGAACGTCGGTGTCCAATGTAACAGATCTTGCTAAGTATTGCGTATGATAGCGGATTCCTGTCACAGCGAACACATGCATTCTAACCATGAGTCGTTTGCCCTGACATAGTGCCAAAAGCCAGATAATCATGGATGCACGAAATTATAACAACATGCAGAAAGAAATCAGCTGGTGGGCTGCTATATAGGTCTCGAGTGAAAACACCCCTCCATAGTTGTTGAAGTTCCTCCACAAGAGGCTCCATGAATAAAGCAAAATCCTTTCCAGGACTTTTTGGTCCTGGGATGAGCAAGGCCATCATGTAGTTTGATTCTTTGGTGCAGACATTTGGAGGCGTGTTGTAAGGGATAACAAGCACTGGCCACATGCTATATGTGGTGCTCTGGTGGCCAAATGGGTTAAATCCATCTAAAGCCAAGTCAAGTCTAATGTTTCTTGGGTCAGCAACAAACTTTTTGTGTTTGTGATTGAAGCTTTCCACTCACTACCATGTGATGGATGGCTCATTACATTCTGATCTCTGTACTCCTAGTTCCTAGAATGCCACAGTACATCCTCTCTTGTTTCAGCATCATGAAACAACCTCTGCAATCTTGGTGTAATTAGAAAATGTCTCAGAACATTATGAGGAATCCTCTTCACAGCATCGCCATCTTTCCATCTTGATGATTTGCATTTCGGGCATTCACTTAAGTTGGTATAATCCTTCCGGAACAAAACACAATTATTCTTACAAACATGGATCATATCATATCCAATTCCAACTGCACGAAGAAAATTCTTCATTTTACTGTACGTGTGTGGCAGCTCAGACGCATCTGGGAAAGCTTTACGGAAAGCAAAAAACATTGCATCTTAACCATGATGACAATTTGTAGGTCATCCGCTCAGATGTCTTCACCTGAAGAAAGGTGGCCATAGCTAAGAATATTGACAGCTTATTTCCTGGGGTGACAACCACGTTGCATTGTTCCAACATGCGGGCCCAACGTTTTTCTTCTGCAGGTGAAAGTTCACGAAATGCACGAGCATTTTGTAGCATTGTTTCAATGTTGGTCAAACTCACTGGCTCCGCCACCACCACCTCCTCCTCTTCCACCTAAGCATCAGGCAGATCAAGATGGTGATCTGCTGCTTCCACGTAGTCAATAACATTGACGTTCACAGCTTAACCGTGATGAACCCACCTAGTATATGTGACCGACATTCCATAAAAGTGTAGATGATTTTGCACAGTTGACTGGGGTCTTGTAACTAAATTCATACAAGTGCTACACAGGCAGAGCATATCTGATTTTAGACCACCATACTCAGCTCTAGTAAAGTTCATGAAGTTTTCAATCCCCTCGACATATGCAACAGAGAATCTTCGAGCAGAAGTTATCCAGCTCATGTACATCTGTTAGACATACAAATTAATTCTTCTACTAGATATTACAGGAAAAACATATATGCTTTTTTATGAAGTCTAGAAAAAAATACCTAGGTCGATGTCTAAAGCTATGGCAAGATATTTGGACGAGCAGATCTAAGTAACGAAATATATTTAAAGCTAATTCAGCAAACAGATTTGAGTGCTAAATTATGGCAGGCTGTTTCAGCATTCAATGAGGCCGAGCACACAGCCATCAAACTATTGAAGGCCATTGCAGCAACAAAGATTGAGTATAAAACGGTGTAGAGCTATTTCACCTAACAGATTGGCTACTAGACCATGGCAATCTACGTCACAATAAATATATGGCAGGATATTTTAGCAACAAATCGGGCCTGGCATGCCATCTCAGCCAAGCAGATTGAGTGTGCAGAACAGGGCAAGGAAGCTTCTTAAGTAGAGCATATTGACTATAAACTACTTCGGAAAACAGTGAGATTACCAACGTCTATTAGCTAATCACTGGTGCGCGTCTGTCGTAAACAAACGGTTTTTAACCCCTTTCCGCGACGGCATATGGAACCATCTCCAAGTGAGTGTGGGCGATAGGGGGGTCCTTCCCACACGACCTAGAAACCATCGGGGATAGGGAGCCTTGATGCATACAGTTGTCTCTATATAACCGTTTCCGATATCTCGAATATCCCAAACGCTTCATCCTTGCTACTCATTTGTGCTCACGTTGCCATCGCAGTCGGAGTTTTGTGGTTCTGCCTAAAACCAGGCAGACTCTAGGCACGGGAGTTTTCTAGGCAGATTCTTGGCACGGGAGTTTTACGATGCTTGGCACATCAAAACAGTTCATGATTATAAATCGTGTACGATATGTAGAAAATCACAGACATTTACTTTTCCCACACCGTATGTGATAGTGTCTGACATCACACACGCTTTGCAAATGGCAACTATGTACATGCTTGCACACGTTTCCTCCCTGTGAACCGTCTCGGATTATGGTGTATATCGCAAACGTTTGTGTTTTACCAACCGTGTGTGCCGTAATGACATGCACAACGTAATTTCGCCCTAATTTAATTGCTGGTATTTAAAATTGTACCTAATTTAAACTTGAAAGTAGGCTATAGCTTTATTCATATCTATCAGGTTCAAACAACCAATGCATGATTCAATTCACATGTACATATGTTTAATAATTACATAAGCACCAAATAAAGAATGATGCACCAGGGTTCTATACTTGTACTATTACAGATGGTAAAGAAAGAGGCGACAGACATTCCAATTGCTGAGCAAGGTGAAGCGGAATGGCCCTATTGTGCTCTCCTGGATGCAGAAGGCATGCAGGACTCTAGTCCAACCCCTTGTGATGGCCGGCCACCAATCATGTAGTTTGAGAGGTAACCTTGAGTAAACTGCTTCAGGATCCATTACAAAAGAAAAAAGATTCAGATATTGTCATCTAACACGACTCATTACGGGCAGTAAAAAGAAGGCTACATGGTTCTTACTTACTATCCTGCTGTTCATTGTTGTCTTGCATAAAGTATAAGCAAATAGTTCGGTTGACATCTTTTGACCCATTTTAGTAACAATCTTTATCAGTTCCTCACTTGATGCCGGTTCATGAATATCTCATGACCTACTATCTCATTAATATTTGTACACAAAGACTTGTAGTCCTGTCAGGAGCATTCCTACTATTTGAATCTTTTTTTGTTCTTTGTATTTTCCTGTGTTTTCTTATATGAACCTTTTTAAAAATCTGAATTCCTCGTGATGATATCTGCGAACCTTTCTTAGACAATGATGTTGAACTTGCGCTCGATTGCATATGTAATTGAAGGAGTTTTTACTAAACACCACAATCATCTACTTGTATTCATCATTTACTGCTATGACTAGTTGGAAGGACAACAGACCAATCGAGTGGCATGAGTTACGGTGGCCCATTACACATAAAACTGGAACTTCTTTTTCTACCAAGAGGGTTGGGGTGTGTTTTTTGTCTTGAACTAGCAATGGTCTTGGTTTTGAATTTATCTGGTAGCAGTACATTATTTCAGTCAGCTCGATCTTCATCAGTACTAGAATGACTAGACAAGAAGTTTAGATTTCTAGCCGCACACGCACCAAACTTACAGATTTTTTCTTCAACATTTTTAGGTGATTTGCATCAGTACTAGCATGATTGGAAAAATATTTCAAATTTTAGCAGCACACAAATGAAACTTGCAGAATTTTATGGAAATGGACGAGTTTGATTTTTTGAACTCCTCCAATGGCTGCACATGAACTGAGCAATATAGCGACTAATGGTACATCATTTTTGATCTGAAAAGCTACTTGACTGAAAATTGACATACACATCCAAAAGTTCAAAACTACAAGACCTGCCCTATGTTTTTCTGCTACCACACTATCAAAACTTTTATTCAAAACGTCTCTAAACTTTAACCCTCAATCTTCCATCAACTCTAATTTTCATTTTGCCCAACAAACTAGATGCACAGTGACTACAAAAGCAAAGCAGTCTTCCTCATGTGCGCTGCTTGGTGCCCAGCATGGCAAAATACGAGTAGCATACCTGGAGTTCCCACCGCGACCGGAAGCAGAGATCCATTTGGTGTGCTCGCGACAAGAAGCAACCAACTTGTATCCTCAAGCTTGGAGGCGGCCAGCCAGTGTGGCTGCTAGCCAAGAGCTGCGTGTGTGGTCGCACGAAAATGGGCCACTCCCATGTCACTCCCGGGGGCAAACAACAGAGATGGAAAGTTCAACAGGGGCGCTCGGGCCGGTTCAGGGAGTTGGAGAAAGGCGGTTCAGCTGGCTAGGCCGTTCAGTAGGAAGCAAGCAAGGGGAGCCTAGAGGCGGAGGGCCACAACGGCAGGGGAAGAAGCGGAACCTTGTGGCGCTGCGTTGGGTGCGGGAATTACAGAACCTCCACCAATGGAAGCATCAGTCCAAATATTCGAGAGGGAGCAGGCCGGAGGAGAAGGTGTAGCAGCAGAAAGGTGTGCAAGAAGAGCTTACCACTGTTGCCCACCGGCTCCATCGGAGAACAAGAGGTGAGGAAGGTGGGTGAGAACCTCGTGGCGTGACGGAAGTAGTCGGGAGGATCCAGGGATCGGGCGGTGGCACTTGGAACCGGAGGTGGGCGGCGGCGCGTGGTTGGGGCCGGCCGTGCGCGGCGGCGCGCGGGCAGGCGAGGAAGGAGGCGGCGCGCCGGCGGGGAAGGGAGGAGGCGGCGGCGTGCTGGGAAGGGGGATTTTTCTTGTTTGTTTTCGAGCTGAAAAGTTATCCGATGGTTGATCGCGCCCTTATAGAGCCGGGAGTAACAGAATAATATTCTGTTTCTAGTAACAGAATAGTTATATATATATATATATATCTCATTTTCTGTACTTTTGGAAGTATGTACTTCTATCTTTAATATATTTCGTATATGCATTGATTATACCCCTTGTCATTTTTAATATACTTCATTAAATATTCTAAGATATCTCAATACAAGTTTTGTTGAAAAAATATCATTTATGACCTATTTTTTGCAATATACCTTTTTCACATACAAACAAATCAGTATATATGTAAACCTTTGAAAATATGAGGCACACATGATTTTTTTTCATGAAATCCATTTTAGGGTATCTAGTAATTATTAATGAAGTATATTAAAAATAATAATAAGCTATAAAAGATTCATCTATGTGGTATATGAGGAGTGAGAATACGTACTCCCAGGAGTAGACAACCATTTTCCTATATATATATATACATATATATATACTCCAGCAATTTTTGGCCTTTTCTAGTCGATCCCCTAAGCTTAAGGTTGTAAACTTCAATTTGATCAAGTTAAAAGCAGGTGCAACCGAAAGTAGCATGCATTCAAACATAAACATAGATAGTTTTGCATAACAGAACATAAAACATAAATTTAAACTAACCTAAACTACTTTCGGTTGAAGTAGAGGTCGAGCCAATCCTTCCTCATCATGTACAGTGTGCCACAAGCCGGGTCCGGGCCAGTACCGTCGTCGGGGTTGTTGGGGAAGGCACTCCTCCACTCGTCGATGTTGATCTCCTCGTCCTCGGGGTCCACCTCGCTGCCCTCCGTGCCGCCGCCTTCGAACTTGTCATCAGAGGAGAGCGCGATAACCTCATCGCTCTCCGTGCCGCCGTCCTCGCCGCCTTTGACCTCGTCATCGGAGGATAGCGCGACAACATCGCCACCCTCCGCGCCGGCAAAGATCGCCCACTCCGCCTCCACGAGCTCCGGGTGCTGGTGGCGGAGCTCTTTCATGTAGGCCTCGTCGGCTCCACGGCCTTTAGACACTCCCACGCCTCGCGGTCCTCCCGCGCCATAGCCGAGATCACCACCCCTAGCTCCGGCGGAACTAGGTGGACCGGACGTGTGCCGAAGGGGAAATTGAGCCTAGCTGCCGTGCCATGGTAGCGGACCTGCCAGCGGTCGTACTCCATGGCCGCGAGCTCGGCCATGTGGAAGCTACCGAGCCACCAGTGAGTGTGGGTCCCTCGATCTGTAATCTCCGCGACCCATATCCCCCACAGCTGCTGCCGGACCCCGAGGTAGGACTTCATCGGCTGTCAGGTCCGGAGGAGGACGGGGAACTCCTTGAACCAACGTAGGGGTGCAGAGGCAGGTAGATCGGGGTGAGGGAGTCCTGAACTAAGGGGTCCTCGGGCGTTCGGCCTATTAGGCATGGGCGGGACTGTTGGGCTTTGAAGATACAAAGACCGAAGACTCTACCCATGTCCGGATGGGACTCTCCTTGGAGTGGAAGGCAAGCTTGGCGACCAAATATGAAGATTCCTTTCTCTGTAACCGACCTTATGTAACCCTAGATCCCTCCTGTGTCTATATAAACCGAAGGGCTAGGTCTATAGATAGATCATCATAATCATAGTCAAACAGGCTAGACTTTTAGGGTTTAGCCATTACGATCTCGTGGTAGATCCACTCTTGTAATACTCGTATTCATCGAGATCAATCAAGCAGGAAGTAGGGTATTACCTCCACAGAGGGCCCGAACCTAGGTAAACATTGTGTCCCCCGTCTCCTGGTACCATCGACCTTACACGCACAGTTCGGGACCCCCTACCCGTGATCCACCGGTTTTGACACCGACATTGGTGCTTTCATTAAGAGTTCCACTGTGCCGTCGAAAGATAGGATCGATGGCTCACCTTGTTCTCAAGGATAACGTCACCTCAGGAGGTGCACTGGCCCCAGGCCAAACCCTCCGGCTGGGCGGCTTCATCATGACCGCCCGTTGGGCCGTTAAGCCGATGATGACTTCTCGGGTCATCGAAAATCCCCTTCATGTTGACTCCAAATACTCCAAGCAGATGGATCCAATGGAGCTGTCATCTTTAAACAAGCTCCTAGATCGCATCATTGCTCTGGGGGCCGCCACAGACTATGATCGGATTGGGCTTAAGCCCAATCAGAGAGAAATTAAAACTCTGCCGATCACCCATCAGATAGCGGTAGTAGAGGAGCAAGTCGACAACTCTTCCTCTATATTGAGGACGAACCACGTTCGGATCTCCGAGCTTGTAGAGCCGGACACCAACCTGCAGAAGGACATGCCTTGTCTTTCGAACATTGAATTGGATGACATGCCCCAAAAACCAGTTGACATCCTGGAGCCCAAACTACTAAGCTCGGAAGTTCTTCAAACTCCAGATCCTAAACTGGGTCAGGGTTCGGATTTTAAAACAACCCGCCCACCAAGATATAAGCGCTCTCATGGGCATACAACAGTAGTCTCAGGAAATGGTCCACCACTTTTAGGCCTGATTCCTCCTTGTCAAAGATAACATTGAAGATTGTCGCGCCAAAGACGCGATTTCAGCATTCCGCAACAATTGCACGGATGAAGTAATCCTCAACACCATCAACCGTCGTCGCATATCACGCTTCACAGACTTGGTAACCATAGTATGCAAGTACTGCGCAATGGAAAGCACCTGGAAAAATCAGGCAGCTTGCTGGGAACCACCGGTTTCCACCCAACCCCTTGTTCAGGTGAAAAGGACACACCCTCGTGGCATGCCCGACCCAATGGTAAAGAAATATAAGCCCGTTACAGGACACAAAGCCGTTCTGGAGGGATGGCTCGATGGACCATGCAAGTTACACGCAACACCGGATACTATATCAACCCACAGCCTTAGAGCATGTTGGATACTCTGGCAGGTGGCCAAGAGCGGCGATGATATCCTCACCAAAAACAACCCAGAGCAATTTCCCCCAGAAGACAACGACCCCAGAGTATTGAGGGTCTTCGAAACTTTTGCTTCAAACAGTAAGCGCAAAAGGGCACCCCGCAACCTCGCCAAAGTCTATCAAATCGCAGAAACAAACCCTTGGAACGACACGGACATAACTTTCAATGCCGACGACATACCAAAATTCAGGATAGTCCGGACACCAGCCTCCTTGGTCCTCAGTCCGATCGTGGACAGCTTCTGGCTCACCAAGGTTCTCATGGACGGTGGCAGCGGACTAAACCTCATTTACGAGGATAAACTTAGTAAAATGGAAATAGACAAGAGCCGCATCGAGCAAAGTAGCACGACCTTCCGAGGAATTATTCCTAGTCAGTAGGCAGAATGGGTGGGAAAAATCACGCTCGACATGGTATTCGGCACACCGAAGAACTATCAGACCGAGGAATTAACCTTCCAAGTGGCCCCTCCCAATAGTGGGTATCACGCCCTATTGGGCCGAGATGCATTTACACGCTTCCAAGCTATACCTCACTACAGGTATATGAAGCTCAAGATGCCCGGCCCAATGGCATAATCACTCTTGCCAGTGATCCGGACATAGCACTCTGCGCCGAAAATAAAACTGCATCCCTGGCCCTTGAGGCATTATCCGAAGCCCTAGTGGTCGAAGAACTAACCGCATTACGCTCCACTGTGGACAAGGATGATGTAATCCTGGACAAATGACCCAAATCCACCTCCTTCAAACCAGCAGAAGAAATAGTCAAATTCCAAGTCCATCCAACAGACCCCAAGAATATAGCATCTATTGGGGCACAACTAGACCCAACGGTCAACACCGCGCTACGGGAGTTCCTGCGCGAGAACTGGGATGTATTCGCCTGGCACCCCTCGGATATGCCAGGAATCCCACGCAGATTGGCCGAACACAGCCTCAATATATTGAAGGGATATAAACCGGTCAAGCAAACACTATGGCGCTTTTCCGAACCCAAACGTCAAGCTATGGGGGAGGAGCTAGCCAAGCTAATCAAGGCCGGATTCATTAGAGATATAAAACACCCGGACTGGCTAGCAAACTTGGTGATGGTACCAAAGAAGGATAAATCCTGGCGCCTGTGCGTCGATTTCAAAGACCTCAATAAGGCCTGCCCTAAGGATCCCTTCCCCTCTCCCACATCGACCAGACCATTGACGCTGCAGGAGGACACGACTGACTGTGCTTCCTCGATGCATATTCCGGATACCATCAAATCATAATGAAGGAGTCCAATCAAGCCGCGATGGCATTCATTACCCCATATGGGCCATTCTGCTTCAACACCATGCCCTTCGAACTCAAAAACGTCGGGGCTACTTACCAACGCATGATTCAAACATGCCTGGAGAAATAGATCGGCAAGACAGTCAAAGCATACGTGGACGACGTTGCCATTAAAACTAGGCACGTCGGTTCAATGATAGACGATTTACGTCTCACATTCGACAACCTCCGTGCATTTGACATCAAGCTCAATCCAAAAAGTGTGTTTTCGGCGTCTCTGCTGGAAAGCTACTGGGCTTCATCGTTTCCAATTGGCTATGCCAACGGACCTTAATCAGGTCCAAAAACTCACAGCATGCATGGCAGCTCTAAGCCGCTTTATCTCCAGATTGGGAGAGAAGGCATTGCTACTATATCGCCTCCTCTAGCGCACTGATCACTTCGAGTGGACGGATGCGGCAACAACCGGACTGGAAGAAATAAAAACCCTTCTTGCGAGCAATCCAATCATGGCCGCGCCGAACGTCGGCGAACCCATGTTATTATACATATCGGCAACACACTAGGTGGTTAGGGCCGTGCTCGTCGTTGAGAGAGAGCAGGACGGACACAAATTCCCGCTTCAGAAGCCGGTATACTACGTATCCACTGTCCTCACACCATGCAAATCCCGGTACCCTCATTACCAAAAGATAGCATACGCGGTCTTCATGGCATCCCGGAAGCTACGACACTACTTTCAAGAATGTTCTATCATGGTAGCTTCCGAAGTAGCACTCAATGACATAATAAACAATCGCGATGCTATGGTCCGGATAGCCAAATGGGCCATTGAGCTCCTTCCATTCGACATAACATACAAACCGCGTCGAGCCATCAAATCCCATGTACTGGCAGACTTCGCCGTCGAATGGACAGAGGCCGAACTCCCTAAAGAGTACGACACATATTCCAACTGGGTTATGTATTTTGATGGTTCCAAAATACTGGTAGGATTAGGAGTGGGCGTCGTTTTAACATCCCCCACTAGAGACGTAGTCCAGTACGTGATCCAAATATTATACACAGACTCCAATAACGCAGCCGAATACGAGGCCTTATTGCATGGTCTCCAGATGGCTGTCTCCATGGGTATACAACGCCTGGAAGTGCGTGGGGACTCAAACCTCGCAATATCTCAAATAAATGGAGATTTTGATGCCAAAGATCTGAAGATGGTGGCTTACCGCAACGCCGTCCTAAAAATGCCGGCTCGGTTCGAGGGGGCTCAAGTTTCATCACGTGGCTCGAGAAAGTAATCAAGCGGCAGACGTCCTTGCTCGCATCGGCGCTAAGCACGACCCCGTCCCACCCAACATTTTTCTGGAAAGGCTTTCCAAGCCATCAGTGGTATGGAAAGGGGAGAGCGGCAATACTAGTCCGAATCCGAACACAACCCCAGATTCCGAACACAATGATTTTATCAGGGGCTCAGCCACAAAAATAACACCATCATCCAATCTCATCATGGCAGTTATTGCCCCATGGACCAAACCCTTCTTGGCCTACCTTAATAGGACAGAACTCCCGGAGGATCAGAACGAGGCTCGTCGCATTTTCCGGCACTCGAAGGCCTACATGGTTCACGATGGAGAGCTCTACAAGAAAAGAGCTACCGAAGTTCTTCAAAGATGTATCTCCGAAGAAGAGGGGCGGCAGCTCTTGGCTGAAATTCATGCTGGACTCGGCGGTCACCACGCCGCAGCTCGGGCCCTTGTTAGCAAGTCCTTCCACACAGGTTTTTACTGTCCTACAGCCCGAGCAGATGCACATGACCTTGTCCAACGTTGTGTCGGATGCCAGCTATTCGCTAACCAAAGCCACATGCACCCACCGCTCTATAAACAATCCCCATCACTTGGCCTTTCGTGGTCTGGGGGCTCGATATGGTCGGACCCCTTAAAGGACGAAGCCATAAGAGAAAGTATCTGCTGGTCATGATGGATAAATTCACTAAGTGGATAGAGGCCAAACCAGTTAAAACGGCCGAGGCAGGGCCAGTGATAGAATTCATATCTGGTGTGGTGCACCGTTATGGTGTTCCACACAGCATCATCACCGGTAACGGCTCCAATTTCACAGTCGATGAGGTGAAAACTTGGTGTGCTAATCTGGGTATTAAGCTCGATTATGCCTATGTCTATCACCCGCAAACAAACGGTCAAGTCTAATAGGCCAATGGTCTTATTATGAGCGGCATCAAACCCAGACTAGTGCGGTCTCTAAGAGAATCAGACAAGCACTGGGCTGAGGAGCTTGACTCCGTACTCTGGGGGCTGCGGACCACGCCCAATCATACTACTGGATATACACCTTTGTTCATGGTGTACGGCGCATAGGCTGTGTTACCCTGCGATATTATCCATGACTCACCTTGAATGCGCATGTATGAAGAAAGAGAGATCAAGCTTGATCGGCAGGACAACCTAGATGCCCTAGAGGAGGAGCGGGATGTTGCAAAGGCTTGTTCCGCATTTTATCAACAACAGGCCCACAGATACCAAAGCAGAGAAGTACGGGCCAAGACTTATAATGTTGGTGAACTCGTTCTACGCTTGCCGGAGAAGAAAAATGACAAACTCAAGCCCAAGTGGGAGGGTCCCTTCATCATTGACGAAGTTCTCACAGAAGGAGCGTACAGCCTGCGGGCTGCATCAGACAATCGCCTAGAGCCAAACCCTTGGAACGTGGCCAGACTCCAAAGATTCTATGCCTAGCACCGAACTATTCGTTTGTCTCCTCCCCCTGTTGTTTCCTTTAATTTTTCTTCTCTTTTGGTTCTTGTTTTTCTTTTTCTAAGCCTTAAATCTTTTGCATGGCCAAACCGTGCACCTGTGACGTACACACCCTCGAACATGTACGTCCATCATACCTGGGGGCTTCCCGAATAGAAGCTTATTCTTATTTTTCGAGCATCGAGCTCATCACATATGCGTTTTTCCCATATGAACCTTTTCTTCACCATTATATGCATCGATATGACTTATGTTTTTGCCAAGCTGGGTTGCCTGGCTCGTGTGCTTATGCCCTACGTTCTCGTTAGTTCGGCTAGGGCATAAAGGGAGCACCTCTGCGATTGTTACTGCCGGGTCATCCGTATGTATCCTTAGACTGGGTGAACCGAAAGCTAGCATTCTTAAGGCAATAATCAGTCGGTGGATTAAAGATGTTTTTGCATTCACCCCATGGGGAACCCCCAGAAGTTACGTATACTGTAATTTTTTTCAATCACAGTTCGGACATGCATTTTCACGCATGCACACCCAGGGAAAGGAACCCTTAACGGAACTATTCTCTCTAGAAGATGTTTCTTACAATCATAATGTAATATAACATAACTAGCCGGATACAACTTGTCTGTTCAAGCAACTATGACCCCTACGCCTAGTTTCCATGCATACCCCGGTCTATTTTATCGCTCAAGTATTCGAAAACACTCCGCACCTTCGGGCCCAGAGGTCGAAGCGAAAAGGTCTGCCATGAAAATCGTTTTTATAATCTAGCTAGAGCTACATATATCAAGGAAAGTACATAGTCACTTGGACTCAAAAATTTCCTCCTCTATACCGTCCAGCAGGCTACCTAACTTGCAATCCTGCTGGGAATACTTGGTGGCTACTTCTACTTGGTCATATACCAAACTAACAGGAACTTCTTTTCCATTTGACCCTAGAGGTACGACCCAAGCCATATGATTCAGATCAAGCTTGGTATACCATGTTTTCACCATGGCCCAGGCCTCTCGTGCACCTTCCCGGCAGGCCGATATCTTCCACAATCTAAAGCGTTGTTGCACTCCCTTGAATAGATGTATAAGCTCCTCCATCTTTCCTGGAGGGGAGGTAGATGGCCATAAGGCCTTGGCCACACTTTGCATCGCCTGCTGAGCCTGCTCGTGCACTTGCGACAGCTCTTGTAGCAGATCACTAGAGGATCCAGACATCTCCTCTTCGGGACGACCAATCAGCATACCTACAAACATAACTCTATCAGTCCCCTCTATCTCTGAATTATTCGAAGGCAAGTTAGACCACATACTGAATATGCCACCCCACAGCCTTTTATTCTCCTTTACGGAGTCCGCCAGCTGGGCCCGTACATCTTTTAGTTCCTCGCCCAGTTGGGTATTGGAATCCTGGAGCTTGTTTTTCTCCATCACGACTTTTGTTAGCACATGCTCGCCCGCGGCTAGCAGTTTTTTGGCTTCTCGTTCCCCATCTTGAGCAGCATTTAGTTGCTCTTGCAGTTGATCTAATGATCCTATTAAGAGGTGAGCAACCGTGTTAGCATTATTGGTATACCACTATGTTTTGTCGCTGGAGGGGAACATTACCAGGAGACGCCTTCTTGGATTTCTCCAGTTCAGCATTGGCAGCAGTTAGCTGGGTCTGATACTTTTCTAGCTCCTGAGATAGCAGGTTGTTCTTCTTCGTAAGTACCTGGTTATACAATGATCCTTAAATCAGTTGTATCAACTGCTTTAAGTCTCGGGGCTACTGGCGTATGATTATTAAGTCAACACTTACCTGCATATCTTTTAGATGCTGGTCCCTGGCTCTGGCAAGACCATCCCGAACAGCTTAGATGTACGCATCGGCCGAGCTAAAGGCATCAAATGTCTCCTTTAAGAAGACGGGGTCATGAAGCGCGGCCCTCCGATGATGATGATTCATGGCACTCTCCACCTCAGAGTTCGTGATAGACATATCGTCTGAACCCTCTGTGGAAGGACAGTTCGGTGCCACTCCCGTGTCAGCCCCCGTCCTCAGGGCAGGGTCCAGAACTTGACTAGTGGATGCGCATCCGGCCGGATCCCCGGACGCAGTCCGGTGGATACTTTTCCTGATAGAATGCGGCGAGTGGCGTCATGATTTGATGTGGCGATCAGAGGATGTATTCCTCAAAGGAAAGCTTTACCTCTTTGGTGAGGGTTTTGCCACATTGTCATTTGCCTTCCTCTTTGAAGATGTGCTTGGCACGAGCACCGCTTGAAGGAAATATGCCCTAGAGGCAATAATAAAGCTATTGTTTATTTCCTTATATCATGATAAATGTTAATTATTCATGCTAAATTGTATTAACCGGAAACATAATACATGTGTGAATACATAGACAAACAAAGTGTGACTAGTATGCCTCTACTTGACTAGCTCGTTGATCAAAGATGGTTAAGTTTCCTAACCATTGACATGGGTTGTCATTTGATTAACGGGATCACACCATTAGGAGAATGATGTGATTGACTTGACCCATTTCGTTAGCTTAGCACCCGATCGCTTAGTATGTTGCTGTTGCTTTCTTCATGACTTATACATATTCCTATAACTATGAGATTATGAAACTCCCATTTACCAGAGGAACACTTTGTGTGCTACCAAACATCACAACGTAACTGGGTGATTATAAAGGTGCTCTACAGGTGTCTCCGAAGGTACTTGTTGGGTTGGCGTATTTCGAGATTAGGATGTGTCACTCTGATTGTCGGAGAGGTATCTCTGGGCCCTCTCGGTAATGCACATCACTTAAGCCTTGCAAGCATTGCAACTAATGAATTAGTTGTGGGATGATGTATTACAAAACGAGTAAAGATACTTTCCGGTAACGAGATTGAACTAGGTATTGAGATACCGACGATCGAATCTCGGGCAAGTAACATACCGATGACAAAGGGAACAACGTATGTTGTTATGCGGTCTGACCGATAAAGATCTTCATAGAATATGTGGGAGCCAATATGAACATCCAGGTTCCTCTATTGGTTATTGACCGGAGACACGTCTCGGTCATGTCTACATAGTTCTCGAACCCGTAGGGTCCGCACGCTTAATGTTTCGATGAAAGTCATATTATGAGTTTATACGTTTTGATGTACCAAAGGTTGTTCGGAGTCCCGGATGTGATTACGGACATGACGAGGAGTCTCAAAATGGTCAAGACATGAAGATTGATATATTGGAAGCCTATGTTTGGATATCGGAAGTGTTCCGGGTGAAATCAGGATTTTACCGGAGTACCGGGAGGTTACCGGAACACCCCGGGAACTTAATGGGCCTTAGTGGGCCTTGGTGGAAAGATAGGAGAGGCGGCCAGGGCATGGGCCGCGCCCCCTCCCCTTGTCCGAATAGGACAAGGAGAGGGGGGCGGCGCCCCCCTTCCTTCTTCTCCTCCACCTCTTTCCCCTCTCTCTTCTAGTCCAACAAGGAAAAGGGGGAGTCCTACTTCCGGTTGGAGTAGGACTCCTCCTGGCGCGCCCCTCTCTAGGCCGGCCGCACCCCCCTTGCTCCTTTATATACAGGGGCAGGGGGCACCCCATAGACACAACAATTGATCGTCTGATCTTTTAGCCGTGTGCGGTGCCCCCCTCCACTATAGTCCAACTTGATAATACTGTAGCGGTGCTTAGGCGAAGCCCTGCGTCGGTAGAACATCATCATCGTCACCATGCCGTCGTGCTGACGAAACTCTACCTCAACACTCGGCTGGATCGGAGTTCGAGGGACGTCATCGGGCTGAACGTGTGCTGAACTCGGAGGTGCCGCACATTCGGTACTTGATCGGTCGGATTGTGAAGACGTATGACTAGATCAACCGCGTTGTGCTAACGCTTCCACTTTCGGTCTACGAGGGTACATGGACAACACTCTCCCCTCACGTTGCTATGCATCACCATGATCTTGTGTGTGTGTAGGAAAATTTTGAAATTACTACGATCCCCAACAGTGGCATCCGTGCCAAGTTTTATGCGTAGATGTCATATGCGCAAGTAGAACACAAGTGAGTTGTGGGAGATGTAAGTCATACTGCTTACCAGCATGTCATACTTTGGTTCAGCGATATTGTTGGATGAAGCGGCCCAGACCGACATTACGCGCACGCTTACGCGAGACTGGTTCTACCGACGTGCTTTGCACACAGGTGGCTGGCGGGTGTCAGTTTCTCCAACTTTAGTTGAACCGAGTGTGGCTACGCCCTCTCCTTGAGAAGGTTAAAACATCACCAACTTTACAAACTATCATTGTGGTTTTGATGCGTAGGTAAGAACAGTTCTTGCTAAGCCCGTAGCAGCCACGTAAAATTTGCAACAACAAAGTAGAGGACGTCTAACTTGGTTTTGTAGGGCATGTTGTGATGTGATATGGTCAAGACATGATGCTAAATTTTATTGTATGAGATGATAATGTTTTTTAACCGAGTTATCGGCAACTGGCAGGAGCGATATGGTTGTCGCTTTATTGTATGCAATCCAATCGCCCTGTAATGCTTTACTTTATCACTAAGCAGTAGCGATAGTCGTCAAAGCATAAGATTGGCGAGATGACAACGATGCTATGATGGAGATCAAGGTGTCGCGCCGGTGATGATGGTGATCATGACGGTGCTTCAGAGATGGAGATCACAAGCACAAGATGATGATGGCCATATCATATCACTTATATTGATTGCATCTGATGTTTATCTTTTATGCATCTTATCTTGCTTTGATTGACGGTAGCATTATAAGATGATCCCTCACTAAATTATCAAAGTACAAGTGTTCTACCTGAGTATGCACCGTTGCGAAAGTTCTTCGTGCTGAGACACCACGTGATGATCGGGTGTGATAGGCTCTACGTTCAAATACAACGGGTGCAAAACAGTTGCACACACGGAATACTCAGGTTAAACTTGACGAGCCTAGCATATAACAGATATGTCCTCGGAACACGGAGACCGAAAGGTCGAGCGTGAATCATATAGTAGATATGATCAACATAGTGATGTTCACCATTGAAACTACTCCATCTCACGTGATGATCGGACATGGTTTAGTTGTTATGGATCACGTGATCACTTAGAGGATTAGAGGGATGTCTATCTAAGTGGGAGTTCTTAAATAATATGATTAATTGAACTTAAATTTATCATGAACTTAGTACCTGATAGTATCTTTCTTGTCTATGTTGATTGTAGATAGATGACCCGTGCAGTTGTTCCGTTGAATTTTAATGCACTCCTTGAGAAAGCAAAGTTGAAAGATGACGGTAGCAATTACACGGACTAGGTCTGTAACTTGAGGATTATCCTCATTGCTGCTCAGAAGAATTACGTCCTGGAAGCACCGCTGAGTGCCAGGCCTACTGCTGATGCAACTGACAATATTAAGAACGTCTGGCAGAGCAAAGCTGATGACTACTCAATAGTACAATGTGACATGCTTTACGGCTTAGAACCGGGACTTCAACGACGTTTTGAACGTCATGGAGCATATGAGATGTTCCAGGAGTTGAAGTTAATATTTCAAGCAAATGCCCAGATTGAGAGATATGAAGTCTCTAATAAGTTCTATAGCTACAAGATGGAGGAGAATAGTTCTGTCAGTGAGCATATACTCAAGATGTCTGGGTACTGCAATCACTTGATTCAATTGGGAGTTAATCTTCTAGATGATAGAGTCATTGACATAATTCTCCAATCATTGCCACCAAGCTACAAGAGCTTCGTGATGAACTATAATAGGCAAGGGATGGATAAGACAATTCGCGAGCTCTTCGCAATGCTAAAGGTAGCGGAGGTAGAAATGAAGAAGGAGCATCAAGTGTTGATGGTCAATAAGACAACCAATCTCAAGAAAAGGGCAAAGGGAAGAAGAAGGGGAACTTCAAGAAGAACAGCAAGCAAGTTGCTGCTCAGGAGAAGAAACCCAAGTCTGGACCTAAGCCTGAGACTGGGTGCTTCTACTGCAAGCAGACTGGTCACTGGAAACGGAAGTGCCCCAAGTATTTGGCGGATAAGAAGGATGGCAAGGTGAACAAAGGTATATGTGATATACATGTTATTGATGTGTACCTTACTAATGCTCGAAGTAGCACCTGGGTATTTGATACTAGTTCTGTTGCTAATATTTGCAACTCGAAACAGGGGCTACGGATTAATCGAAGATTGGCTAAGGACGAGGTGACGATGCGCGTGGGAAATGGTTCCAAAGTCGATGTGATCGCGGTCGGCACGCTACCTCTACATCTACCTTCGGGGTTAGTATTAGACCTAAATAATTGTTATTTGGTGCCAGCGTTGAGCATGAACATTATATCTGGATCTTGTTTGATGCGAGATGGTTATTCATTTAAATCAGAGAATAATGGTTGTTCTATTTATATGAGTAATATCTTTTATGGTCATGCACCCTTGAAGAGTGGTCTATTTTTGCTAAATCTCGATAGTGGTGATACACATATTCATAATATTGAAGCCAAAAGATGCAGAGTTGATAATGATAGTGCAACTTATTTGTGGCACTGCCGTTTAGGTCATATCAGTGTAAAGCGCATGAAGAAACTCCATACTGATGGACTTTTGGAACCACTTGATTATGAATCACATGGTACTTGCGAACCGTGCCTCATGGGCAAGACGACTAAAATGCCATTCTCCGGAACTATGGAGAGAGAAACAGATTTGTTGGAGATCATACATACAGATGTATGTGGTCCAATGAATGTTGAGGCTCGTGGCGGATATCGTTATTTTCTCACCTTCACAAATGATTTAAGCAGATATGGGTATATCTACTTAATGAAACATAAGTCTGAAACATTTGAAAAGTTCAAAGAATTTCAGAGTGAAGTTGAAAATCATCGTAACAAGAAAATAAAGTTTCTGCGATCTGATCATGGAGGAGAGTATTTGAGTTATGAGTTTGGTCTTCATTTGAAACAATGTGGAATAGTTTCGCAACTCATGCCACCCAGAACACCACAGCGTAATGGTGTGTCCGAATGTCGTAATCGTACTTTACTAGATATGGTGCGATCTATGATGTCTCTTACTAATTTACCGCTATCGGTTTGGCGTTATGCTTTAGAGACGGCCGCATTCACCTTAAATAGGGCACCATCGAAATCCGTTGAGACGATGCCTTATGAACTGTGGTTTGGTAAGAAACCAAAGTTGTCGTTTCTGAAAGTTTGGGGCTGCGATGCTTATGTGAAAAACTTCAACCTGATAAGCTCGAACCCAAATCGGAGAAATGTGTCTTCATAGGATACCCAAAGGAGACTGTCGGGTACACCTTCTATGTAACACCCCGGATATAACTTTCCCAATTTGTACTCCAACTCTTGCCATTTCCGGCTTTAAGTTAATTTATTTTCTCGGGTTTGGGTCTTTGTCTCCGTGTGTTGTTATCATTGTCATGCATCTCATATCATGTCATCATGTGCATTGCATTTGCATACGTGTTCGTCTCATGCATCCGAGCATTTTCCCCGTTGTCCGTTTTGCATTCCGGCGCTTCGTTTTCCTCCGGTGGTCATTTCTAGCTTTCTTTCGTGTGTGGGGATTAAACATTTCTGGATTGGACAGAGACTTGTCATGCGGCCTTGGTTTACTACCGGTAGACCGCCTGTCAAGTTTCGTATCATTTGGACTTCGTTTGATGCTCCAACGGTTAACCGAGGGACCGAAAAGGCCTCGTTTGTGTTGCAGCCCAACACCCCTCCAATTTGGCCCAAAACCCACCTAACTCTGCTCCATCATCTAGAGCGTTTGATCACGATTGCGTGGCCGAAAACCGCAGCTCATTTAGACTCTCCTAGCTCCCTCTATGCCTATAAATAGACCCCCCCCCCCCCCCCGAAATTCGGATCTCTCTCCCTCTCCCGAAACCCTAAAATTGCCTCATCCGCGCGGCCGGACACGTCCGTCGTCCGCCCGGTCCACTCCCGTGCCGCCACGTGTCCTCCGCACCCCACATCGCTGCCGATCCCGCGCGGGCCCGCAGAGCCCGTATCCGGCCCCCAAGGCCCAGGTCTTCGCCCGCCGCCTCCTCGCCCGAGTGCCGCGCCCCGCCGCCTTCTTCCACGTCGCCGGCCACCATCGCCCGACGCGCCCCCGCGTCGGCGCGAGCTTGCCACCACCGCAGCTCGCCGGTCCGGTCCCCGCACCGCAGCTCCTCGTCGTCCGCGCCCGCGGCCACCTCCACCTCTCCGGCGCCGACCTCCCTCACCGACCGGCCCCTCCTCCACGGCAAGATCCCCGGCGAGCTCGTCAAGTACGGCCGGCGATCCTCGGGAACCGTGCTGCTACAGTACCCCCTAAGATCCAGATCCGGATCTCGGGTTGACTTTTATCCCTCAAACCCTAATTATTGTGCAATCTTCATCATGCTATATCTCCGCATCCGTAGCTCCGATTTGGGCATATAGCATACCAAAATGTTCGTCCCAGAGAGTACATCATTTCATTCCATTGCATCATTTTCATTTTAGTTCATCTTGATGCCCAAAATGCTCTTAGAAGAGGGCTTTGTGAGTTAATCGTCAGATCTGCTAGTTCATCTTAGACATTTGTCATTTTTGCCATGATTATTGTGTGCATGATATGCCCATGAGTTATACATATGTTTTGTTAAGGGTTTTGTTATATCTCCAGAGGTGCAACCCATGTATTTTTGTGATGTGTGTGGTGCCTAGTGCAAGCTTGCAAAGTGAGGCACCCGGTAAATCTGTTTTCAGGGACTTAGTAGTTTCACTAAGTCCTGGGATTGTTTAGTTCACGATGCCATATGTTCCTGTTGTTTCCTAGTGATCCGTGCCTCTTTTGAGGATGATCAGTAAGGAGTTTTGTTAATATTGTAGTGCTCTATCCATACATGTCTTTGTTTGCATATATGGAGCAACCTAGCTTGAGTCAATCGAGCTCTACTTTTGCTTCGTTGTGAATCTGGGCAGATCGTCAACTTGTTTGCGATTTTGTCGATGTTATCGTAGTTGATCCGCGCATGCTATGCCATTGTTCTTGCCATGTCTAGCTTGCATTTTGTGCCTTCTTTATGGATGTATGCTTGTCTTGCCATGACTTGCTCTGTAGTGAGTGCATCGAGCTCGTAAACATGCCTTCGTGAGTTATGTTTCAGCATGTCCCAGTTTTCACTAAGTCTGAAAACTGATTATGTTTTTGCTATGTTCGTGGGCTTGTTAGTATATTTTGTGATCCCTTTTGGCTCAAGGTCACTAAGGGACTTTTGTTAAGCTTGTTGAGTAGCTCCATGCCATGTATTTCTTTGTCATGTTCAGGTCTTGTAGCATGTTGTTTTGTTGCTCCGAAGAGGGCTATATGATCTGAAATTCCAGACAAGTGTTAATTTCACTAAGTCTGAGATCTGTTTACCAATTGCGTTTTTGCCATGCTTGTTTGAACCTCTTAGTGGATGAATTGGCCGTAGCTCAGTGCTAGACTTTTTTAAGCATATTGAATGCTTCCCTGCCATGTATTTTGTTGCCATGTTTGAGTGCTGTAGCATGTTCATCTCATTGCATTTAGGTGCCTACTTGTTGTAAATCGCAGACCGGTGTCATATTTGAATTGCTTGCCATTTCCAAACCGTAACTCCGATTCCGGCGATCTTTATATCGTTTTCAAGCGATTTCATCCCATCTTTCCAGTGGAACACTTGGTTTTCCAAGTTGAGGCCAGGTTCATGCATTTCCTATCATATCTTGCATATGCATCCCGCATTGCATCCCGCATAGGATACCATCATTGCATCTCATTGTTTGAGCTTGCACGTGGTTGATTGTACCCTTGTTGCTTGTTTGTCTTGTTTGGGTAGAGCCGGGAGACGAGTTCGCTAACGAGGAGCCCATTGAGTTTGCTTTCGAGAATCCAGTCAACTCTGACAACTTTGCAGGCAAGATGATCATACCCTCGAAATCACTACTATCTTTGCTATGCTAGTTTGCTCGCTCTTTTGCTATGCCGATGCTACGATGCCTACCACTTGCTTTCAAGCCTACCAAATTCCCATGTTCAGCCTCTAACCCACCATTGTCCTAGCAAACCGTTGATTGGCTATGTTACCGCTTTGCTCAGCCCCTCTTATAGCGTTGCTAGTTGCAGGTGAAGATTGGAGACCGTTCCTTGGTGGAACATTCATTTACTTGTTGGGATATCATTATATTGCCATGTTATCTTAATGCATCTATATACTTGGTAAAGGGTGGAAGGCTCGGCCTCTCGCCTAGTGTTTTGTTCCACTCTTGCCGCCCTAGTTTCCGTCATATCGGTGTTATGTTCCCGGATTTTTGCGATCCTTATGCGGTTGGGTTATAATGGGAACCCCTTGATAGTTCGTCTTGATTAAAGCTTTTCCAGCAATGCCCAACCTTGTTTTTACCATTTTCCACCTAGCCTCTTTTTCCCTTGGGTTTTCGGAGCCCAAGGGTCATCTTATTTTAACCCCCCCCCCGGCCAGTGCTCCTCTAAGTGTTGGTCCGACTGAGCTGCCTGTGGGGCCACCTCAGGGAAACTTGAGGGTTGGTTTTACTCGTAGCTAGTCTCATCTGAGTGTGCCCTGAGAACGAGATATGTGCAGCTCCTATCGGGATTTGTCGGCATATTCGGGCGGTGTTGCTGGTCTTGTTTTAACCTGTCGAAATGTCTTGTTGTACCGAGATACCGAGTCTGATCGGAATGTCTCGGGTGGAGGTCTATTCCTTCGTTGACCGTGAGAGCTTGTCATGGGCTAAGTTGGGACTCCCCTGCAGGGATTGAACTTTCGAAAGCCGTGCCCGCGGTTATGGGCAGATGGGAATTTGTTAATGTCCGGTTGTAGATAACTTGAACCTTAATTTAATTAAAATGAATCGACAGAGTGTGTTACCGTGATGGCCTCTTCTCGGCGGAGTCCGGGAAGTGGACACGGTGTTGGAGTTATGTTTGCGCAGGTTGTCCTCTAGTTTCTCGCTCGCGCTTTGCCTCCTCTTCTCGCTCTCTTTTGCGAATAAGTTAGCCACCATATATGCTATTCGCTTGCTGCAGCTCCACATATATTTACCTTACCCTGCCTATTAAAGCTGAAATAGTCTTGATCGCGAGGGTGCGAGATTGCTGAGTCCCTGTGGCTCACAGATTACTATTACACCAGATGCAGGGCCAGATGATACAGCTCCAGATGGCGCGCTTGAGCTCAAGTGGGAGTATGACGAGGACTCTCAGCGTTACTATGTTTCTTTTCCTGTTGATCAGTAGTGGTGCCCAGTTGGGGTGATCGGGACCATGTCGCTTGTTGGGTTGTCTTTTATTTTGGCGCCGTAGTCGGGCCATGAGTGTTTGGATGATGTATGTTATTTATGTACTTGATTGACGTGGCGAGTGTAAGCCAACTATGTTATCCCTTTTCATTATCTATATTACATGGGATGTTTGTGATGATTACCTGACTTGCGACATATGCCTTCAATGCGATTATGCCTCTAAGTCGTGCCTCGACACGTGGGAGATATAGTCACATCGAGGGTGTTACATTCTATCACGGATCCGAAGGCAAGACTTTTGTTGCTAAATTCGGAGTTTTTCTAGAGAAGGAGTTTTCTCTCGAAAGAAGTGACTGGGAGGAAAGTAGAACTTGATGAGGTAACTGTACCTGCTCCCTTATTGGAAAGTAGTTCATCACAGAAACCAGTTTCTACGACACCCACACCAATTAGTGAGGAAGTAAATAATGATGATCATGAAACTTTAGATCAAGTTGTTACTGAACCTCGTAGGTCAACCAGAGTAAGATCCGCGCCAGAGTGGTACGGTAATCCTGTTCTGAAAGTTATGTTACTAGACCATGATGAACCTACAAACTATGAAGAAGCGATGGTGAGCCCAGATTCCGCAAAATGGCTTGAAGCCATGAAATCTGAGATGGGATCCATGTATGAGAACAAAGTGTGGACTTTGGTTGACTTGCTCGTTGATCGGCAAGCAATTGAGAATAAATGGATCTTCAAGAAGAAGACTGACGCTGACAGTAATGTTACTGTCTATAAGGCTCGACTTGTTGCAAGAGGTTTTCGACAAGTTCAAGGGATTGACTACAATGAGACCTTCTCACCCGTAGCGATGCTTAAGTCTTTCCGAATCATGTTAGCAATTGCCGCATTTTATGATTATGAAATTTGGCAAATGGATGCCAAAACTGCATTCCTGAATGGATTTCTAGAAGAAGAGTTGTATATGATGCAACCAGAAGGTTTTGTCGATCCAAAGGGAGCTAACAAAATGTGCAAGCTCCAGCGATCCATTTATGGACTGGTGCAAGCCTCTCAGAGTTGGAATAAACGCTTTGATAGTGTGATCAAAGCATTTGGTTTTATACAGACTTTTGGAGAACCCTATATTTGCAAGAAAGTGAGTGCGAGCTCTGTAGCATTTCTAATATTATATGTGGATGACATATTGTTGATTGGAAATGATATAGAATTTCTGGATAGCATAAAAGGATACTTGAATAAGAGTTTTTCAATGAAAGACCTCAGTGAAGCTGCTTATATATTGGGCATAAAGATCTATAGAGATAGATCAAGACGCTTAATTGGACTTTCACAAAGCACATACCTAGACAAAGTTTTGAAGAAGTTCAAAACAGATCAAGCAAAGAAAGGGTTCTTGCCTGTGTTACAAGGTGTGAAGTTGAGTAAGACTCAGTGCCCGACCACTGCAGAAGATAGAGAGAAAATGAAAGATGTTCCCTATGCTTCAGCCATAGGCTCTATCATGTATGCAATGCTGTGTACCAGACCTAATGTGTGCCTTGCTATAAGTCTAGCAGGGAGGTACCAAAGTAATCCAGGAGTGGATCACTGGACAATGGTCAAGAACATCCTAAAATACCTAAAAAGGACTAAGGATATGTTTCTCATTTATGGAGGTGACAAAGAGCTCATCGTAAACGGTTATGTTGATGCAAGCTTTGACACTGATCCGGACGATTCTAAATCGCAAACCGGATATGCGTTTACATTGAACGGTGGAGCTGTCAGTTGGTGCAGTTCTAAACAAAGCATTGTGGCGGGATCTGCGTGTGAAGCAGAGTACATAGCTGATTCGGAAGCAGCAAATGAAGGAGTCTGGATGAAGGAGTTCATATCCGATCTAGGTGTAATACCTAGTGCATCGGGTCCAATGAAAATCTTTTGTGACAATACTGATGCAATTGCCTTGGCGAAGGAATCCAAATTTCACAAGAGAACCAAGCACATCAAGAGACACTTCAATTCCATCTGGGATTTAGTCCAGGTGGGAGACATAAAAATTTGCAAGATACATATGGATCTAAATGTTGCAGACCCGTTGACTAAGCCTCTTCCACAAGCAAAACATGATCCGCACCCAGGCTCCATGGGTGTTAGAATCAACACTGTGTAATCTAGATTATTGATTCTAGTGCAAGTGGGAGACTGAAGGAAATATGCCCAAGAGGCAATAATAAAGTTATTATTTATTTCCTTATATCATGATAAATGTTCATTATTCATGCTAGAATTGTATTAACCGGAAACATAATACATGTGTGAATACATAGACAAACAGAGTGTCACTAGTATGCCTATACTTGACTAGCTCGTTGATCAAAGATGGTTAAGTTTCCTAACCATTGACATGGGTTGTCATTTGATTAACGGGATCACACCATTAGGAGAATAATGTGATTGACTTGACCCATTTCGTTAGCTTAGCACCCAATCGTTTAGTATGTTGCTATTGCTTTCTTCAAGACTTATACATGTTCCTATAACTATGAGATTATGCAACTCCCGTTTATCGGAGGAACACTTTGTGTGCTACCAAACGTCACAACATAACTGGGTGATTATAAAGGTGCTCTACAGGTGTCTCCGAAGGTACTTGTTGGGTTGGCGTATTTCGAGATTAGGATTTGTCACTCCGATTGTCGCAGAGGTATCTCTGGGCCCTCTCAGTAATGCACATCACTTAAGCCTTGCAAGCATTGCAACTAATGAGTTAGTTGCGGGATGATGTATTATGGAACGAGTGAAGAGACTTGCCGGTTACGAGATTAAACTAGGTATTGAGATACCGGCGATCGAATCTCAGGCAAGTAACATACCGATGACAAAGGGAACAACGTATGTTGTTATGCTGTCTGACCGATAAAGATCTTTGTAGAATATGTGGGAGCCAATATGAACATCCAGGTTCCGCTATTGGTTATTGACCGGAAACACGTCTCGGTCATGTCTACATAGTTCTTGAACCCGTAGGGTCTGCACGCTTAACGTTTCAATGACAGTTATATTATGAGTTTATATGTTTTGATGTACCGAAGGTTGTTCGGAGTCCCGGATGTGATCACGGACATGATGAGGAGTCTCGAAATGGTCCAGACATGAAGATTGATATATTGGAAGCTTATGTTTGGATATCGGAAGTGTTCCGGGTGAAATCGGGATTTTACCGGAGTACCAGGAGGTTACCGGAACGGCCCGGGAACTTAATGGGCCTTAGTGGGCCTTGGTGGAAAGAGAGGAGAGGCGGCCAAGGCATGGGCCGCGCCCCCTTACCCCTAGTCCGAATAGGACAAGGAGAGGGGGGTGCCCCCCCTTCCTTCTTATCCTCCACCTCTTTCCCCTCTCTCTCCTAGTCCAACAAGGAAAAGGGGGGAGTCCTACTCCCGGTAGGAGTAGGACTCCTCCTGGCGCGCCCCTCTCTAGGCTGGCCGCACCACCCTTGCTCCTTTATATACAGGGGCAGGGGCACCCCATAGACACAACAATTGATCATTTGGTCTTTTTGCCGTGTGCGGTGCCCCCCTCCACTATAGTCCACCTCAATAATACTGTTGCGGTGCTTAGGCGAAGCCCTATGTCGATAGAACATCATTATCGTCACCATGCCGTCATGCTGACGAAACTCTCCCTCAACACTCGGCTGGATCGGAGTTCGAGGGACGTCATCGGGCTGAACGTGTGCTGAACTCGGAGGTGTCGTACGTTCGGTACTTGATCGGCCGGATCGTGAAGACGTATGACTACATCAACCGCGTTGTGCTAACGCTTCCGCTTTCGGTCTACGAGGGTACGTGGACAACACTCTCCCCTCTCATTTCTATGCATCACCATGATCTTGCGTGTGCGTAGGAAAATTTTGAAATTACTACGTTCCCCAACACCGCTCTCCTTAGAGACACTTCTGGCGCACGTTGCGATGTCGAGCATCTCCCATTTGAAAAACGAAATAGTGTGGTGGGTGAGGCATAGTAAGTGAACTCTTTCGAAGAAGGTGCCTTTTAAAGTACTTACATGTGAAGCAGGAAGGAGGCCGAGGTTATCGGCAATGATAGGTACTTCCGTACCATCATAGCTCGTCTAATAGAATATTCCATACTCGAGCTCCACAATTATGTCCAGATCTTCTTCAAATCCGGGGTCAAGATCCCGGTTGTGACTCTTCGGCTGGGGGGCGGGGTTATGGATCCCTTCGATAGCCTTTCACCATTCCTGTTATGAGTGGATAGGATATTGTCCGTAAAAAATAATTCGGGGAGAGGAGTAAAATGGTGGGGTCAGAGCTTACCCAGCTTGGAGGATTATACATGGAAAATCCGTCTCGACATTGGAGATAGGTGAACTCCTCCTTCTCCCCTTTATAGAGTTCGACCAATATTTTGGCCAAAGCGGCGGGGGTCTTTGGGCCCCTCCGACTGCAGCGTGAGGTGTCGTCTTCCCCATTATAGTGCCACATGGGAAGCCCTCTGTATTGGAGTGGTTGGACCCCCCCCCCCCCCCCCCCCCGCACTATGTGTTGGGGAACACAGTAATTACAAAAAAAACCTAGGCACACGCAAGATCATGGTGATGCATAGCAACAAGAGGGGAGAGTGTCATCCACGTACCCTCGTAGACCATAAGTGGAAGCGTTATAAGAACGCGGTTGATGTAGTCGTACGTCTTCACAATCCGACCGATCCAAGTATCGAACGTATGGCACCTCCGAGTTCAGCACACGTTCAGCTCGGTGACGTCCCATGATCTCTGATCTAGCAGAGCTTCGAGGGAGAGTTCCGTCAGCATGACGGCGTGATGATGGAGGCGATGATGCTACTGACGCAGGGCTTCGCCTAAGCACCACTATGATATGACCGAGGTGGATTATGGTGGAGGGGGGCACCGCACATGGCTAAAAGATCAACTGATGAACTTCTCTGTGTTCTAGGGTGCCCCCCTCCCCACGTATATAAAGGAGGGAGGGGAGGCCGGCCAGCCTCTCTAGGCGCGCCAAAGGGGGAAGGAATCCTCCTCCTAGTAGGAGTAGGATTCCTCCTTTCCTAGTCCTACTAGGAGGGGAAAGGAATGAGAGGGGGAGCAGAAGGAAAGAGGGGGCACAACCCCTCCCCTAGTCCAATTCCGACTAGGCCCATGGGGGTCGCGCGGCCAGCCCTCGTGGCTTCTCCTCTTTTTCCCTTAAAGCCCACTAAGGCCCATATGTACTCCCGTATTCCCGTGACTCCCCCGGTACTCCAAAAAATACCCGGATCACTTGGAACCTTTCCGATGTACTAATATAGCCTTCCAATATATCGATCTTTACGGCTCGAACATTTTGAGACTCCTTGTCATGTCCCTGATCTCATCCAGGACTCTGAACAACCTATGGTCATCAAATCACATAACTCATAATACAAATCATCACAGAATGTTAAGCGTGCAGACCCTATGGGTTCGATAACTATGTAGACATGACCGAGACACGTCTCCGGTCAATAACCAATAGTGGAACCTGGATGCTCATATTGGCTCCTACATATTTTACGAAGATCTTTGTCGGTCAAACTGCATAACAACATACGTTGTTCTCTTTGTCATCGGTACGTTACTTGCCCGAGATTCGATCGTCGGTATCTCAATACCTAGTTCAATCTCCTTATCGGCAAGTCTCTTTACTCGTTCTGTAATGCATCATCCCGCAACTAACTCATTAGTCACATTGCTTGCAAGGCTTCTAGTGATGTGCATTACCGAGAGGGCCCAGAGATACCTCTCTGACAATCGGAGTGACAAATCCTAATCTCGATCTATGCCAACTCAACAAGTACCATCGGAGATACCTATAGAGCACCTTTATAATCACCAGTTACGTTGTGAAGTTTGGTAGTGCATAAAGTGTTCCTCCAGTATTCAGGAGTTGCATAATCTCATAGTCTGAGGAACATGTATAAGTAATGAAGAAAGCAGTAGCAACAAACTGAATGATCGTTCTGCTAAGCGAACGGAATGGGTCAAGTCAATCACATCATTCTCTAATGATGTGATCCAGTTAATCAAATGACAACTCATGTCTATGGCTAGGAAACTTAACCATCTGTGGTTCAACGAGCTAGTCAAGTAGAGGCATACTAGTGACACTCTGTTTGTCTATGTATTCACACATGTACAAATTTCCTGTTAATATAATTCTAGCATGAATAATAAAAATTTATCATGATATAAGGAAATAAGTAATAACTTTTATTATTATTTCCTCTAGGGCATATTTCCTTCAGTCTCCCACTTGCACTAGAGTCAATAATCTAGTTCACATCTTTATGTGATCGGTTCACATCTCCATGTGACTAATACCCAAAGGGTTTACTAGATTCAATAATCTAGTTCACATCGCTATGTGATTAACACCCAAAGAGTGATCATGTTTTTCTTGTGAGAGGAGTTTAGTCTACGTGTCTGCAACATTCAGATCTGTATGTATTTCGCAAATTTCTATGTCTACAATGCTCTGCACGGAGCTACTCTAGCTAATTGCTCCCACTTTCAATATGTATCCAGATAGAGACTTAGAGTCATCTAGACCGATGTAAAAATCTTGCATCGACATAACTCTTTACGACGAACTCTTTTATCACCTCCATAACCAAGAAATATTTCCTTAGTCCTCTAAGGATAATTTTGACTATTGTCTAGTGATCTACTCCTAGATCACTATTGTACTCCCTTGCCAGAATCATGCTAAGGTATACAATAGGACTGGTAAACAGCATAGCATACTTTATAGAACCTATGACTGAGGCATAGGGAATGACTTTTCATTCTCTTTCTATTTTCTTCTGTGGTCAGGTTTTGCATCTTTACTCAACTTCACACCTTGCAACACAGGCAAGAACTCCTTATTTGATTGTTCCATTTTGAACTACTTCAAAATCTTGTCAAGGTATGTACTCATTGAAAATATATCAAGCGTCTTGATTTATCTTTATAGATCTTGATGCTCAATATGTAAGTAGCTTCATCGAGGTCTTTCTTTGAAAAACTCTTTTCAAACACTCTTTTATGCTTTCCAGAAAATTCTACATTATTTTTGATAAACAATATGTCGTTCACATATATTATCAGAATTGCTATAGTGCTCCCACTCACTTTCTTGTAAATACAGGCTTCACCGCAAGTCTGTATAAAACCATATGTTTTGATCACTTTATCAAATCATATATTCCAACTCCGAGATGCTTGCACCAGTCCATAGATAGATTGCTGGAGCTTGCTCACTTTGTTAGCACCTTTAGGATTGACAAAACCTTCTGGTTGCATCATATACAACTCTTCTTTAAGAAATCCATTAAGGAATGCAGTTTTGACATCCATTTGCCAGATTTCATAAAATGCGGCAACTACTAACATGATTCAGAAAGACTTTTAAGGATCGATACGAGTGAGAAACTCTCATCGTAGTCAACCCCTTGAACTTGTCGAAAACATTTTTGCGACAATTATAGCTTTGTAGATAGTAACACTACTATTAGCATCCGTCTTCCTCTGGAAGATCCATTTATTCTCAATGACTCACCGATCATCGGGCAAGTCAATCAAAGTCCATACTTTGATCTCATACATGGATCACATCTTAGATTTCATGGCCTCAAACCATTTTGCGGAATCTGGCCCATCATTGCTTCCTCATAGTTCGTAGGTTCGTCATGGTCTAGTAACATGACTTCCAGAACAGGATTACCGTACCACTCTGGTGCGGACCGTACTCTCGTTGACCTACGAGGTTCAGTAGTAACTTGATCTGAAGCTTCATGATCATCATCATTAGCTTCCTCACGAATTGGTGTACGAATCACTGGAACTGATTTCTATGATGAAATACTTTCCAATTCAGGAGAAGGTACAATTACCTCATCAAGTTCTACTTTCCTCCCACTCACTTCTTTTGAGAGAAACTCCTTCTCTAGAAAGGATCCATTCTTGGCAACAATATATCTTGCCTTCGGATCTGTGATAGAAGGTGTACCCAACAATTTCTTTTGGGTATCCTATTAAGACGCACTACACCGATTTGGGTTCGAGCTTATCAGTTTGAAACTTTTTCACATAAGCATCACAACCCCAAACTTTAAGAAACAACAGCTTTGGTTTCTTGCAAAACCATAGTTCATACGGTGTCATCTCAATGGATTTAGATGGTGCCCTATTTAACGTGAATGCAGCTGTCTCTAATGCATAACCCTAAAACGATAGTGGTAAATCGGTAAGAGACATCAGAGATTACACTATATCCAATAAATACGGTTATGACGTTCGGACACACCATTATGCTGTGGTGTTCCAGGTGGCATGAATTTGTGAAACTATTCCACATTGTTTTAGTTGAAGACCAAACTCGTAACTCAAATATTCGTCTCTGCGATCAGATCGTAGAAACTTTATTTTCTTGTTCTGATGATTTTCCACATCACTCTGAAATTCTTTGAACTTTTCAAATGTTTCAGACTTATGTTTCATCAAGTAGATATACCCATATCTGCTCAAATAATCTGTGAAGGTCAGAAAATAACGATACCAGCCGCGAGCCTCAACACTATCGGACTGCATACATCAGTATGTATTATTTCCAACAAGTCTGTTGCTCGCTCCATTGTTCCGGAGAACGGAGTCTTAGTCATCTTGCACATGAGGCATGGTTCGCAAGCATCAACTGATTGATAATCAAGTGATTCCAAAAGTCCATCGGTATGGAGTTTCTTCATGCGCTTTACACCAACATGACTTAAACGACATTGCCACAAATAAGTTGCACTATCATTATTAACATTGCATCTTTTGGCTTCAATATTATGAATATGTGTATCACTATGATCGAAATTCAATAAACCATTTATATTGAGTGTATGAACATAGAAGGTGTTATTCATGTAAATAGAACAACAATTATTCTTTGACTTAAATGAATAGACGTTTTGCAATAAACATGATCCAATCATATTCATGCTCAACGCAAACACCAAATAACATTTATTTTAGGTTCAACACTAATCCCGAAGGTAAAGGGAGTGTGCGATGGTGATCTTATCAACCTTGGAATCAATTCCAACTCACATCATCACCTCGCCCTGAACTAGTCTCTGTTTATTTTGCAACTCCCATTTCGACTTACTACTCTTAGCAACTGAACCAGTATCAAATGTCGATTAGTTGCTGTAAACACTAGTAAAGTACACATCAATAACATGTATATCTAATATACCTTTGTTCAGTATGCCATCCTTCTTATCCACCAAGTATCTAGGGCAGTTCCACTTCCAGTGACCATTTCCTTTGCAGTAGAAGCACTCAGTTTCAGGCTTGGGTCTAGCTTTGGGCTTCTTCATGGGAGTGGCAACTTGCTTGCCATTCTTTGTGAAGTTCCCTTTCTTTCCCTTGCCCTTTTATTTGAAACTAGCGGTCTTGTCAACCATCAACACTTGATGCTTTTCTTGATTTCTACCTTCGTCGATTTCAGCATCACGAAGAGCTTGGGAATCGTTTCTATTATCCCTTGCATATTATAGTTCATCATGAAGTTCTAGTAACTTGGTGATAGTGACTAGAGAACTCTGTCAATCACTATCATATCTGGAAATTAACTCCCACTTGATTGAAGTGATTGTAGTACTCAGACATTCTGAGCACATGCCCACTAGCTAAGATATTCTCCTCCATCTTGTAGGCGAAGTGCTTGTCAAAGGTCTCATACCTTTCGACATGGGCATGAGTCTGAAATACTAATTTCAACTCTTGGAACATCTCATATGCTCCATGGCGTTCAAAACGTCTTTGAAGCCCCGATTCTAAGCCGTAAAGCATGGTTCACTAAACTATCAAGTAGTCATCATATCGAGCTCGCAAAACATTCATAACGTCTGCATCTGCTCCTGCAATTGGTCTGTCACCTAGCGGTGCATCAAGGACATAATTCTTCTATGCAGCAATGAGGATAATCCTAAGATCACGGATCCAATCCGCATCATTGCTACTAATATCTTTGAACTTAGTTTTTCTCTAGGAACATATAAAAAAACGGGGAAGCTATACGCAAGCAATTGATCTACAACATAGATATGCAAATACTATTAGGACTAAGTTCATGATAAATTAAAGTTCAATTAATCATATTACTTAAGAACTCCCACTTAGATAGGCATCCCTCTAGTCATCTAAATGATCACGTGATCCAAATCAACTAAACCATGTCCGATCCTCACGTGGGATGGAGTAGTTTTCACTGGTGAACATCACTATGTTGATCATATCTACTATATGATTCACGCTCGACCTTTCGGTCTCCAGTGTTCCGAGGCCATATCTGCATATGCTAGGCTCGTCAAGTTTAACCCGAATACTCTGCATGTGCAAAACTGGCATGCACCCTATGTATGTGAACGTAGAGCTTATCACACCCGATCATCACGTGGTGTCTCGGTACGATGAACTGTCGCAATGGTGCATACTCAGGGAGAACACTTATACCATGAAATTTAGTGAGAGGTCATCTTATAATGCTACCACCGAACTAAGCAAAATAAGATACATAAAGGATAAACATCACATGCAATCAAAATATGTGACATGATATGGCCATCATCATCTTGTGCCTTTGATCTCCATCTCAAAAACACCGTCATGATCTCTATCGTCACCGGCATGACACCATCATCTCGATCATCTTTATCTCTATCAACGTGTCATCACATGGTCGTCTCACCAACTATTGCTTTTGCAACTATTGCTATCGCATAGCAATAAAGTAAAGCAATTATATGGCGCTTGCATCTTATGCAATAAAGAGACAACCATAAGGCTCCTATCAGTTGCCGATAACTTTAACAAAACATGGTCATCTCATACAACAATTTATATCTCATCACGTCTTGACCATATCACATCACAACATGCCCTGCAAAAACAAGTTAGACGTCCTCTACTTTGTTGTTGCAAGTTTTATGTGGCTGCTACGGGCTAAGCAAGAACCGTTCTTACCTACGCATCAAAAACCACAACACGGTATAGTGATTGCTTTTTGATCTTCAAAAAGAATCCTATTCACTGAATCTGATTCAACTAAAGTTGGAGAAACATAGACCCACTAGCCACCTGTGTGCGAAGCACGTCGGTAGAACCAGTCTCGCGTAAGCGTACGCGTAATGTCGGTCTGAGCCGCTTCATCCAACAATACCGCCGAATCAAGAATCAACTAGTGACGGCAAGCAATATGTATATACTCACGCCCACAACTCCTTTGTGTTCTACTCATGCATATAACATCTATGCATAAACCTGGCTCTGATACCACTGTTGGGGAACGCAATAATTTCAAAAAAATCCTACGCACACGCAAGATCATGGTGATGCATAGCAACGAGAGGGGAGAGTGTCGTCCACGTACCCTCGTAGACCGTAAGCGGAAGCGTTATGAGAACACGGTTGATCACTACTAGGGAAAAGCCTAGCAGCAGCGCGGGTTTTCGGCCTTATAAGGCGCTACAGCTAACGTATAGCAGTAGCGCTGGTCCACCCGCGCTACTGCTACACAAGTGTTGTAGCAGCGCGCTTAAAGGAACCTCGCTGCTGCTAATAGCTATAGCGCGCTTCCCCTGTGCGTGCTACTGCTACAACCGCGCTGCTGCTAACTTTTCTCCACTCACTACTGCTAATTTTAGTAGTTTTTTGTTTTTTCGTCATATTTGTTTTCTATTTGAACAGGCTTTATAGAAGAATCTTTAGCACATACAAATGTCATCATGATACACATACAAATGCTTGTGAGACCACAAATGTAATCATAGCATATACATACAAATAGTCTCGTCATAATCATCATCCAACACAAAAGTGGTATCTTGTCATCATCTCGAAAATAGCGCTACATGCAAGTCTCGAATACTTGCAACTACAACATCATCCATCTAAACAAAGGTATACGCGAGAAGAGCTATCACTATGAGTGAGAGTGGAACTATGCAGTACATGAGATGGCGGTTACGAGTCCTCTCTCGCGCTAGCGTGAACCTCAAGTAACTAGCTTCTCCTTCTTGTCTGCTTTTGAAGCCTTTATGGCTGGCGTCCGAGAACCCATTCACTTGCGCTTGACACTCATGCCACTCGTTGTACACCCCCGGAACCTTCCCTTTGTACACGACATAGCAGTTCCATCTCGCCATCAAGAAACTAGGTACCTGTTAGAGATGCATGTTCATGAAGAGGATGTACAACCATATATATGCAACAAAATATACTAGAGAACACCGAAAAAGAAAGGGTTAGCAACTAGATGCAACATACAGTACGCAAATTAATTAACTAGAGGTACGTAGGTCATCGTACGCAAACTAACAAAGTAGCATTACGCAAGTTCGGCAGGGATCGTGGACATCACAAAGTTGCATCGCTACAAATAGTATACAAGTTCAACCAACACATATCATCATCATCGGCATCATAAATCACTAGAAGTTCCATCCTTCCATATCATCGAGGATGGACCCTAGCTTCTTGAACGGCGTGAGGTCTAGACGTTGCATGCCTATGCAAGTTCGGACGTCCGCTCGCGAAATAGGGCCGTGGTGGAACATCCCCTTCTCATTGACGACTTCTTTCATGATGATCATCGCAATGTCACTTTGGATGCGAAAGAAGTCATCTCTAAGTTTATAATCCGCTTCTCCATGAGATTCTAGCCACTTGTGGATATGATCATCATTTCTGCTTCTCATGCGAAGCTTTTGGTGATCCGTGTTGAATTGAATCATGAGATGGAGGATGTACAATCCATCCTTCTTGCTTGGTTTTGGGACTTGGATGCAGGAGAAGTTAGTTTTATCCACAAAACCCATCTTCTTGTTCCTTTGTTTCCTGATTTGCATGTGGCCACCTCTAAAGTTGAAGCCTTGGAGAGCATCATCTAGAATATTCATTATGTGGGTGTAGTCTTTTTTCTCGTAGTCCCTGGAAGGGTCAAAATACACGGCGTGGGAGACTTGCGGATAAAGCATGATAAGGACGGCGCGCCCGTTGCTGCGAGGAAAAGACACCTCAAATTATTCCCCATAGAGAGAGAAGGAATGATTGAAATGTATGAAAGGGTTGTTCGAAATTAACTTACTTTGGATGATAAGGCACGAGGACAATTTCCCGGTCCTTATTCTATACCATGAAGTTTTGGAGGTAGTCCCTAGCAGTTTCACGCTCAAAGTCGCCGAGACTCAAGAAAGACTCATGTATGTAGTACGGATCCGCCACACAGATTTGCGAGACTTCTTCACTATTCATGACAGAGCTCATATGTAGCGCAAAAAGGTGGACGATTGTAAAATCGAGCCGCCTTGTCAGAAACATCTCAAAGATATGGTCAAACCGCAGGAAGAACACCTCCGCGGGCCGTGCTCGACGTAGCACTTCCCCTCAGGCACACGAGCCGCGTATGTCGGATATCCTGGATCCTTTGAGGCTAGTAGGCTTTTCTCAGTCGACAGCACATGGTCGTGCAGTCTCCTGAGATCCCCTGATAGTGCCTCCAGCGGTTTCGGCGGTAGCATCGGCTCGCCCGTGAGATGGAACATGGCTGCACCTTTAATGGGTACACGCTCTTCAGAATGCATCGTTTGGTTGCTATGTGCTCTGGCTTGTTTGGAGGCAGCTATCTTCCCCGATCTCTTTCTCTCCTTTTTCTTGGGCACACCTTCTAGACCCTTCCTTAACCCCTGCCCCAGTATTCCCGGGCTAAGTACTGTACGACCCTCGCACTGGGATAGTTGAGCCTGTGTTGAGGCGGCATCTTCAGGCGTGTCCTATGAGGATTTCATGAAGAGAGACTTTTTGCAATCCCTGCTACGACCTTCCTGCCCCGGCATATCATCCATATCCTCATTAGCAAGCTGATAGCCCGATTCGTCATATGGTTGACTCATCAATTCTATGTCACAGTCATACGCATTTGTATTGAGGAAATCCATAGGGTCGACCTCCGTCTCATCATCCATTCTCTGTTCTACAGGACAAATTACATCAGCCAGCACTATTGCACCCCCTTCATCATGTCGTCCGCTACTCTCACCCGGCACTACAGGAGCTGGTAATTGCGTAGGCCGGGTGGTGGTCTCCGCACATGCTTGTTGATGTGTGGCTATTGGTGTGCTCTCGGCCGGCTCCAGACGAATAAGATTCTTCGGCCATAGCAGCACCCAACCCTTGCAGCTTCCAATCCGCGGCGGGGTCTCGTCGTCCACTCCCACATGCTGTACTGGAGGAGGCAAATCCTCGTGCCCCGATTTCAAACTGGACAAGCTAACCCTGAAGTGCCCAGCAGGGATCGGCTGGTTGTGGAACGTGGGTTGCAAGGGGTCCATTATCATCCCCTTTCCCACGTCCACCTTCTGGCCTTTGATCAAGTAGAGTATGGTGCACGGGGTTTCTTTCGCCTGCAAACACATATGTCTGTGGTGTAAAACATTCGAAAGGCAACAAAAATGGAATATTATATATATATATATGTTGGTGCGACATGTAATTACCGTGACGGCGTCGAGCTCAACCAAAGATGAAGGCCCACCAAGAACGCCAGAGACTGAGAACGGGTTGCTATGAGCGGGAGCGGCTGCGAGAGGAGGCCTAGTTGCATGAGCAAGTGATGGTGCAATGGTGTTGTTGTTCATGGAGTTGCTCCCGACGAAACTGGGCAACGGGAAATCATGTACCGTCTTGTCTGGATTTTCCTTTGTCCAGTTGATGATGACTGGAACCAGGTTAGTAGCAAAATCATTTCTGCAGGCAGTTACAGCTGCATTGACTGCCTGCTGTAGCAACTCATATTTGTCCTCGGCTGCTTTTTTCGCGTCCTCAGCTGCTTTTTTCTCGACCGCAAGCTTCACCTTCGCGTCGATGTCCGCCTGACTAAACTTCTTTTTCTGCTTCTTGGCCTCCGGGCCCTCATTGTAAAACACCTTCCATGTGGCGCCATCTCCAGCACCGTGCACACGACCATATTGCGGCCGTTGGCCCAAAGGGAGTCCCTTAAGTTTGTTCAAGGCCCGGTTGAGAGGGGTGTCCCACTTGGGCCTCATTGGAGAAGTAGGGTTTTCGGCTGCAAGCTGGTGTTGCTTCTCCAGTAGTCTAATCAATTTCCTCGTGATCTTGTCCGTGTAAAAAACCTTTTTCTCCTTGTCCCACTTCTAGCGGGCCCTGATGAAGTCATGCTCCAAGGGGTTGGTGAACTTCGCGAAGGGGTCTGGGAGACCCACGGCTTCACGTTCCGCGTCCTCCTTATCCCATATGGGCCTTTTACCGAGGTAGCCACGGCTTCCAAGGCGATGCTTCCCCGTGTTCCTTTGATGAAGGCTCTTGAATTTCGCAGCCTTAGCCTTGGCATCCCCGGTAGCGCAAGTGTCCTTGAACTTTTCGAACTCCTCTTCCGTAAGTGTCGGATTTTCCTCCAGAATCTTGGACAGGGGTTCCTCAGCCTCAATAGCTCGTTGCACCCTCGATTTCCAGGAGGCCAAATCATTGCTGAACATGCCCATGGCGTGATTGTTAATTGTTTTCATCTTTGGATCATCCCACGGTTGTTCTATGTTATCATCCTGATCGGGGAACTTGAATCTCTTGTGCAACTTCGTTAGGAGCAACTGCGTCAAATGTTCTTTACTCCTTAAGTCATCGTCATTGATGCTCGCGCATTCCCGTAGGATGCATCCTACTTGGTTCCCATAGCACTTGCGAGGTTCTTCCGGCTCTAACGGCTCAAACTTGCCAGGTGCCATCTTTGTGATCACAAGTCGTCCAATCCCTAGTTTGTTAGGTTTTCGTCTCCTCTGCTTCTTATGCCTCTTTTCGGTACCGGCATCAGCGCCGGTATCTTCCCCGGCGGTACCTTCCCCACTGGTCTCGGCACCGCCATCGGTGCCGGCGCCATCGGTGTCGGTGTCGGCGTCAGTACCATCATCGAGGCGGACCTGCAAACCTTGCTTAGCAGTCAAAAAGTCGAGGTAGTCTTGTTCACCCTCATAATCCATCTCATCTGCATCTTGGTCAGAAGGCCCAGTTTCTTCGTTGTTCGACATGTTTCCTATGATTAAGTGTCCTCATTTATTTCTAAAAGTATGAATAAATGAGAAATGAGATAAAAAAGAAATCTATGTGCCAGCACTCGATATGCCAACTATGTAGCACAAATCATGCCTTTATTCACGGGAAATTTCGGCATGACCTTTGCTAAAAAATGGACATATCGAGCGCCTGAAATTCACCGGAACGGAAATGAATCAACATTCCGGCGTAACATAGGCAATTCGGATCATTTACCAAAACATGACATGTCCAAAACATGACATATCCACATATCACATGTCCAGTTCAAATTTGCATATAAATTCAGTAAATTTTGAAACCTATCTAAATTCATAACTAAATAGATAACCTCATTAACATAACTAAAACCTAAGTAAATTAACCCTAGCTAGCAGAGAGAGAGAGGGGGTGGTTTACAGAGGGTGCAGGGCGAGGAGGCAGGCCTGACGACGGCCGAGGTTGGGAGGGGAGGAAGCAGAGGAGGGAGGCGAGGGCCGACGGGTCGGGGGCGAGCGCCGGTGCCGGGGGCGAGCGCGCCTGGGTCGGGGGCGGCGGGGTCGGGGGCGAGCGCGCCGGGGTCGGGCGCGGCGGGGTCGGGGCGAGCGCGCCGAGGTCGGGGGCGGGCGCGGCGGTGCGACGGGGCCGGGGAAGAGAGAGTGGGAATTTGGGGGAAAACAGGCGGGATGAAGCAGGGAGAGGGAGAATTTTGGGTTAAGTGGACGTAGCAGTAGCGCGTTTACACGAAACGCGCTACTACTATTACGAGCAGCTATAACGATTTTCTGCAGAAACCGCTACTACTACCTTGACTAGCTGTAGCTCTTTTTCACTAAAGTGCTACTGCTATAACCAGTTTCCCTTTTTTCTTTTCCTCAGCATAATAGGAACATATATATTACATCATTGGACCCTTGCATAATAATGGCTAAGTGTGTATACAAAATAGGAACATATATATATTACATCATTGGACCCATGCATAATAATGGCTAATTAAGTGTGTATACAAAATAGGAACATATATATATATATATATATATATATTACATCATTTGACCGATTCCTCAGCGCTGACGTTTTCGTTTTTGAGTCAGCTTCTTTCCCGTCTTGTTCGTCGAAGAATAATTGAGCCCCTCATTGTGACTTTGCCTTTTCCATGGAGTATGATTTTTCTTTGCTAATGTAGTATTGATTCTTCTTTTGACGTATACTTCATCATCATCGTCATCTTCCCTCATTTGGTTGCCATACTGATCATAGTCTTCCTTGTTGGCGACTCCATCCATTCCAATGATGTTTCTTTTGCCTTTCCTCACAACAACACGACTGGGATTGCATGGGTCGGTTATGAAGAAGCATTGTGTCACGTGCTTAGCGTGTACCCATGGCTCGTTTTTTGCGATAGCGTTCACGGTAGCGCTCTTGGCTTCGGGTATAGTCATGGTAGTGAAAATCCGGCTTTCTCTTTCGACATTCTTAGCTCATCTGACACGGAACATCGTCGTGTTGTGCAGTCCAGAGTAGTCAAGCTCCCAGATCTCCTCGACCTCTCCATAAAATCGTTCAATTGCGCCGTTGTCGCTGCCGGTCATGCATTCCATCGTCACCCCTGAGTTCTGATATTCATCACTGTCCATATCTTTGGCCTCCGTATAGAACATGTATCCGTTGATATCATATGCCTGATAGGTTACGAGGTTGGGCGAGGGGCCATGTGCTAAGGCGTATATGAGCTATCCGTCCTTAGAGCCCTCCTCCAGGGGATTAGCAATAATATGCTCTTTGAACCAATGGAGGAAAGTGGAGTTGTGCTCTCTAGTAACTTTGGCGTCCGTCCTGCTTACCCCCCGGCCACAATACTTCTTTGCGATAATTTCTTTGTGCAGTGCCGCGAAAGGATCTACCTCGTCTAGGTCTTGTAGCACTACCAAGTTTGCTCTGTCAAAGTCGATGCGTCGATCTGAGTATGCCACGTGCAGCTCCCTGCGACCGTTGCAGTGACCTTCTCCTTCGAGCCTCCCATCATGCTTGTTAATGGGCAAACCAACACTAACACCAGGCGGCTGGTCTGCGCCATATAGAAAATTCTCACAGAAAGAGATGCACTCTTGTGTCAAATAGCCCTGGATGATTCTTCCATCCGGAGGGGACATGTTACGAACGAATCCTTTGATGATCCCATTCATCCTCTCAAACGGCATCATGTTGTGCAGGAATGACGGCCCCAGGTCTATTATGTCATCCACAATATGGACACACAGATGCACCATCACGTCAAAGAACGCGAGCGAGAAGTACATCTCAAGCTCATATCACAACGATCTCTTCCTGTAGCCTCCGGAGCTGCTTCACACTGATCGACTTTCGAGAGATGACGTCGAAAAAGTTGCAGAGACCAATAAGCGTGTCACGGACGTGCTTGTCCATTATCCCTCTAAGGGCAACAGGTAATATCTGCGTCATCATCACATGACAGTCATGAGACTTCATCCCGCTGAACCTTTTCTTGTCCGTGTCTAGATATCTACTTATCTTGCCACAGTAACCGGAACTAACTTTGACTCCGGTAAGGCACTTAAAGAATTGATTGATCTCAGCCTGACTTAAGGTGAAGCAAGAAGGGGGGCAATAATCCTCATTCTTTATTTTCTTGCCCTTCTTCTCCCATGCCTCTGTCTCCGTCTCTGTCTCGTCTGACATTTTACGTGGCGGCATGTGCAGATCTTCCCTGATTTCCAAATCTTGCAAGTCTTTTCTTGCCTTCGGCCCATCCTTGTCTTATCCGGCATGTTCATCAGTGTTCCGAGCAAGCTCTCAAGAACATTCTTACATATATGCATTTGATCAAGGCAATGAGGTGTATCGAGTTTGTGCCAGTACTCCAAGTCCCAAAACACAAACCTCATCTTCCATACCTTCAGCAGTGGCTCCGGCGCCTTTCTCATCACCTTTCCCGGCGCGGGGCACTCCTTCCATTTTTTCAACAGCTCATCGATTTCGGCACCGCTCTGCTTACGTGGAGGTCCTCGATGCTCAGCGTGACCATTGAATAGATCTCCACGGTTTCTCCACAGGTCGTCCTATTCGAGCCATCTTCGATGCCCCATGTACACGATTTTCCCAGACCCGCCATCTTTCCTTGATGTTAGCTGCTGAGACGTCGTATCATCCATGCACCGTGTGCATCCTCAATATCCATGGCACACCTGGCCTGCCACATATCCGTAACCAAGATAGTCATGCACTGTCATGATCAGCGTGGCTCTCATGTTGAAATACTCGCCTTTGCTGGCGTCCCATGTCCTGGCCGGTGTTTTCCATAACGTGTCTAACTCCTCCTGAAGTAGCCCCAGATACAAATTAATATTATTTCCTGGTTGTTTCGGCCCTTGAATAAGTATGCTCATGTGAATGTACTTCGATTTCATGCACAACCAGGGGGAGGTTGTACATCCATACAAACACAGGCCATGTGCTATGGTTGGTGCTCTGGTTGCCAAACAGATTCATGCCATCGGTACACGCGCCGAGCACGATGTTCCTTGCATCACATTCAAAATACCGATAGAAGCTGTTCAATGCTCTCCACTGGCTTCCATCCTTGACATGTCTCAGCTTCGGATCATCTCCATCGTCGCGCTTCTTCCTCTCCGCGTGCCAGCGCATTAGCTTTGCTTCCTTGGGATCTACAAAATACCTCTGGAGACGGGGAGTGATCGGTAAGTACCATACCACTTTCTGGGGGCATTTCTTCCCGGCCTTCTTGTATTGAGAAGCATTGCACACCGGACAACTTGTTTTTTCCGCGTGCTCCTTCCGATAAATTATGCAATCGTTGATGCATGCATGGTATCTAACGTGTGGCAGATCAAGAGGGCACACGATCTTCTTGGCCTCATCAACACTACTAGGACATAGATTACCCTCGGGAAGAACATCCTTTAGGTACTTGAGATGCTCATCGAGGCTAGTGTCGGTCCATTTGTTTTTAGCCTTCGTCTTCAGCACTTGGAGCGTGAAACTCAAGCAGGTCACCTCAGGATCGCAACCATCATACAATGGAGTGTTCGAGTCTACCACCAGTTGCTCCAGCTTAGCCTCCTCTCTAGAAGTAGCTCTCTCGGTACTCGTCTCCTTGCGAAGCAATGCTTGAACATGAGGGTCCCGCACGATTGAACTTAGTACCGACGAACTCTGCTGCGTGGAGTCCATGTCGTTCTCTCCGCTGCCGTGTCCAGCCCCTTCTCCACCGCCATGCCCGGCCTCTTCCCCGCCGCCATTTTCGATCATCTCTTCGTCTTGCCCCGTGTCATCATTGCCTGCCCCGTCGGCATCCTCAACATCGTCATCCTCATCTTCAGTTATCCACCAAGTATAGCCATCCATGAAACCAGTCATGAGCAGGTGCGCTTCGACACGACCATCGACATGGGGGTCAAGCCAAACTATTCCTTTGCATTTTCGACACGGACATAAAACCTCTGTCAAGTTATTTTCCTTCATGTCCTGCACCGCCGACCGCAACCACCTGTCCACCATCGTTCCACTGACCATCGTGAACTCTGCACGGTAATAATAAACAAATTGATTATAAAAATGTGTGCATTCATCAAAGTCATACAAAAATTCGGCATGACCTTCCTTAAAAGTAGGACATATATAGATCTAGAGTTTGCCCGGAATTCGCCAAAACGGAAATAAATCGACATTTCGGCAAAACATAGGCAACTCAAATGCACAATTTGGCGTCAACTCATGCCACACACACAATTTACATAAAAATATCACACACACATGCATAAACATATTTCCATTTTGCAAAAGCATGAAATATTAATCACACCTCTATCTCGACATCGAGCACACGGTGGAGATGATGATGTAGGGAGGTCAAAAGTGCACAAAGCTCTTCTTGACAAAGAAAGATCTAGTTAGGGGGCAAATTGGTCACTTAACTAAATGCTACATCTACCTAGCTAGCTAATTTGGGAGGAGACAACTTCAACTAGTGGAGGGGGGAGGAAAAAGAGAAAGGAGATGAATTAATGGAGGTGGTGTAGTTATTGCTAGGAGTAATGAAGAGAGAGAATGGTAGGTAGAAGAGGGAGAGTAATGGGGGGAGAAGTATTGAGGAAGAAGAAGAGTGAGAGAGGGAGGATGTGGGAGGTAGGGGAAAGGTAGGAGAGGAGATGGGGAGGGGGAGGTGGAAAAGGTGGTGGGTGTTGCGTCTTAGCAGTAGCGCGAGACAAAAAGCGTGCTGCTGCTAAGAGCGTAGCAACAACGCGCTTTCCTGTCACGCGCTACTGCTAAACGGGCCAACCATGTGCACAATTTCAAAATTAGCAGCAGCGAGGTGACAAAAAAGTGCGCTGCTCCTATGGCATTAGCAGCAGCGCGCTCCCTGGTGCCGCGCTACTGGTAAACTTATGTCATTGTGTACTGTCAGTGGATTTTTGTAGCAGCGCAGTTTAAGCATCACGCGCTACTGCTAAGTTTGCACCAGTAGCGAGCTTTCCGTAGCCGCGCTGCTACTACTTAGCAGCAGCGCCTGTTTTTATGCCGCGCTGCTGCTAAGATTCTGTGTATAAGGTTTTCCCTAGTAGTGGATGTAGTCATACGTCTTCACGATCCGACCGATCCAAGTACCGAACGTACGGCACCTCTGAGTTCAGCACATGTTCAGCTCGGTGACGTCCCACCAACTCCGATCTAGCAGAGCTTCGAGGGAGAGTTCCGTCAGCACGACGGCGTGATGACGGTGATGATGATGCTACTGACACAGGGCTTCGCCTAAGCACCGCTATGATATGACTGAGGTGGATTATGGTGGAGGGGGCACAAACACGGCTAAAAGATCAACTGATCAACTTCTGTGTGTTCTAGGGTGCCCCCTCCCCACGTATATAAAGGAGGGAGGGGAGGCCGGCCGGCCTCTCTAGGCGCGCCAATGGGGGGAGGAATCCTTCTCCTAGTAGGAGTAGGATTCCTCCTTTCCTAGTCCTACTAGGAGGGGAAAGGAAGGAGAGGGGGAGGAGAAGGAAAGAGGGGGCGCAGCCCCTCTCCTAGTCCAATTCAGACTAGGCCCATGGGGGACACGCGGCTAGCCCTCGTGCCTTCTCCTCTTTTTCCCTTAAAGCCCACTAAGTCCCATATGTACTCCCATATTCCTGTAACTCCCCCGGTACTCCGAAAAATACCCGGATCACTCGGAACCTTTCCGATGACCGAATATAGCCATCCAACATATCGATCTTTACGGCTCGATCTTTTCGAGACTCCTCGTCATGGCCCTGATCTCATCCGGGACTCCGAACAACCTACGGTCATCAAATCACATAACTCATAATACAAATCATCACAGAACGTTAAGCGTGCGGACCCTACGGGTTCGAGAACTATGTAGACATGAACGAGACACGTCTCCGGTCAATAACCAATAGCGGAACCTGGATGCTCATATTGGCTCCTACATATTCTACGAAGATCTTTATCGGTCAAACCGCATAATAACATACGTTGTTCCCTTTGTCATCGGTATGTTACTTGCCCGAGATTCGATCGTCAGTATCTCAATACACTACAAAAAAATACACTTCCGTGATGATACGTGTTTGTCACAGTAGGTCACATTTTTTGTCATGCATGTACATCCATGACAAATTTATGATAGAATGAAGATAGTCATACCTGTGCTGTCGTAGAAGTGTTCCATGAAATTACCAAAATTATCATCACGGAAGTGTCCACTTCCATGACGATAAATCGCGCGTCACAGAAGTGCTTTCGTCAAGGGTGACCGACACATGGCATCCACCGTAATGGAACGCCGTTAAGCTATCGGGTCGGGTTTTGGATCTGATAACGCGTTAACAGCCCCGACCAATGGGGATTTTTCACGTGTAAAATCATCATTGGCTAGAGGAAACACGTGTCGGCTCATCGTTGGGACAGATGTCATCCACTCACTGGACAGAAGGCGCCTATGATACGTCGACATGTGGCACGGCCCAACAGTGGCCCATTCCTGTGAAAAGGCCGGCCCATTTCACTTGGTCAAAAGCTGGCGGGCCGGCCCATGGAAAGCCTGGTAACGGCCTGTTCGCATATAGCCCATTTACAGCCCGCTAACCCAAGGCCCATTACGCCTTATCTGAATTAGGCCCAGTAGTGTCATCTGGGCCATCCAATATGATTCCAGCCCGTTTTCACTTCTGGCCCATGTATAGCCCATGACGTCTTTCGGCCCATATGAGGCCCTTTGTAACTCTTGGCCCATTAGCGGCCCATGCTGAAACTGGCCTGTAATGAACAGTGTATTACTTTACACCCATTAACGGCCCGTGGTGAAACTGGCCCGTAATGAACAGTGTATCACTTTATACCCATTAACGGCCCGTTATTCCGTTGGGCCGTTTCGAGCCCAAGTTAACTTTCGGCCTTCTCAGGGCCCATTTATTCTTGGGCTCATTTGCAGCATTCGGTTACTTATGGACCGTTACTGTCATTTTCTGCTTGTGGGCCAAATTCAGACTGTCGTTACAGTCGGCCCGTTTGTGGACCGTTAGTTTGTTGGGCCATTTTCCTAGCATCACTAAATACAGCCTATTAACGGCCCGTTATGGTCAGCCCATAAAATGTACGATTTCCATTAAAGGCCTGTCTACGGCCCATTAAAGGCCCATACAAGACCCATAAATGAGTCGGCGGCCCATGGATCCTACGAGACGTAGAAGGCCCATGCATCCTACGAGATGTAGAAGGCCCATAGATCCTACGAGACGTAGAAGGCCCATGGATCCGACGGTCGGTGAAGGGCCATGGTCGGGCAAGTTAGCCCCCGTTTGAATGATATAGCATATTCAAAGAATTATCCTACTCAATACTATCACCTCTAAAAAGCATACACTATACAACAAAGAGATCAAGGCATAGAAAGGTAGAATAATCCTACACTATACAATAAAGAAATTACAGCCGATTATACCCACTTGGCATTATGGTTCGGCACAGGTGATAATAAAGCATACACAAACAACAAATTACATACACTGGGCAAATACAGCTCATACATCATGGACGTGCATCAACTTAACTCCATTTGAACTATAATCTCTTCAGAAAATAGGATTGGCCAGATTCAGATAGCACAATTTTCAGTCTGCAAAATCTCCAATTCCTTCATGGTTACCTCAGTGTCTTGTTTCATTTTTTGACTCCTGCATCTAATACCTGCATGTCCAGTCTCAACTTGTTGATTATACGTTGACAATCATGTACACGTTGTCTTGCCACCTCTAGTTGATGCTCGAGAACATCAGCACATTCCAATTCCAATCCATAATCATTCGGTAACGGCCATACCGCACTGCTCATAGATCTTTGTGTTGATGTCACTTCATCCTGAAATGCTTGTGTAAGTACACATGACTAGGGAAAAAATATAGTTATAATAGTGAAGCGAACAAGACACTATTTTGTACTACATGGCAAAACAGGACTAACAATAATGTTACACGTCACTTTCAAAAAAAATGTTACACGTCATGAAGCATAAGCAGGTGATATTTTAAAAATTATAAAAAAGATAGTATGTGCAGCCTGCATACAGAAATCCCTCTTAGCTCACCATAGGAGCATGATGTTGGGGCCCAATCGAAAACACAGACAAGTTACAAATTTACACAGCATGTTGTGTATAAGTAAGCAAGCAGTTGGCCATTCTGTGCCTCAATTAAAGTCTTAGGGAGCATAATGAACAGCACAGGGTTTCATACAAACATACTACAGCAGGCAAAACTATGCAATCATTAGCGTAGTATAAACTAGATTGTGAGCCTCATGCAATAATAGTTGGTTAATAGACTTCAAAGCTTCAGGCACACTTTGGCAGAGTAATTAAATGGTAAGGCCTTTAATTATGTCAACTAATAGTGATACAAGTATCGAACATCAGGCATGATTATTTGGGCATCTCATTAACTAAGGACAAATAAAGCAATTGAAAAGAGAAAATTAACTATGCCTGAAACAAACAAGGAATTGAACTGTTGAGTTGCATACAGTGACTTACCATAGCAGGTTGAAGATGCTCAGCGCAGCTCCTACTTCTCTTGCAAGGCTCCTTCCTAACATCTTGTACTTGGAAATCCTCAATATTATCTTCATTGCACCCCCTCTGCAAGGTGACACAAACTAGTTACTCGTCTCCTTGGAAGATAAATATGCATACTTTCCAGTCTGTGAACACAAAAGAATGAGATTATAACAAAACAACACCACATAATGAAACATGCCGCATCTCTTGCACTTGCACACAATGAAATGAGCATTTACTATGTCTGCACTATGTAAAAACTAGGCATACCTTCGAACTGGATCTCCAGGTACTCTTGGAGAGCCTACTGTAGTGTACAACCAAACCATTATGTCACCTATGAGTTAGACAAGGCCCCACTACAACAGCCCTTATTGTTTAAATCATTGACAAGCTCTGTTAGAGTGTTAGGTCAAGAACAGCAAGTAATCAAAGCAAACAGTCCTAGTATGGCTGGCTGATGCAAACAAGCAATTGAACATATGTGTGAGAAAATCTTACATATCAAGAAAATAAGCAAAGAAGGAGGCTTAAAGACCATCACTAGACTGACCGGATTTAAGGGGCATTTAAACATTATGTGCAAGGTATGAACTAACATAAACATTGCATATTCCAGATTCTACAATGGAATGCACATGTATTAGGTTATGCCATGTATGATGATGCCTAAATGTACAGATAGCAGGCAGTAGTGATTCATCATTGCATGCACAATTGAATTGCAGGTTAAGGGCCAGTTCGATTCCGCCTTTTCAGGGCATATTGTCAAAATAAGCCATAAAAGATGTAAAGAAGTCATTTTTGAGTTATGAGCTTGCACTTAACTAATTTCTCTTTGGAGGGGGGTGTTTCAGGTAGAACCTCACTAAAAATTGAAGGGAAGGGGAATAGTGAAATGACTCTGTTGCCTGCCTATATTACACTCAAAATGCAACTGCTGACGCCAGTGTCACACCTGACCCTCAAGTAAAAACATACACGCAAGCATTCATTGCCCTGCCCGCTTGCATCTCCTCTCCCCTTTCCCTCTACCTCGATTGATTGCCCTGCCCATACACGCAAACATACACGCAAGCATTCATTGCCCTGCCCGCCTGCAGCACTAGGGTTCCTCCAGTGAGCCGTCGCCACTGGTCCCATCTGGCCTGGTCCTCGACGATGCTATGTCTAGCTAGGCTACATGGCCGGCGGGTAGGGGCAAATCTCCCTGGCTGCTCCTCCCTCTGGCGCCGCCCCTCATTCTCATGGTCTCTAGCAGCTGCTCCACTGCGGTTCGTCCAACGCACTACTCCGGCGGGCGCTGCACAACTACGGCTGATGCCACACTGCGGTAGAAGGCACCTTATCCCCCCTCCCCTCCTCCCAGGCCATGGCCTTGAGGTGCTGTTGAAGGATGAGCTTATCCAACAAGGTGAGGATCTCCTCTGATTTTTTGCCAATTTTTCATTCTGATCCACTACATTGAATTGCTATGAGCTGCTTCTGCTACTGCTATATGATGCATTGCTATGAGCTGCTCCTGCTGCTGCTATATGATGAATTGCTATGAGCTGCTGCTGTATGATGAGTTGCTATGAGCTGCTGCTACTATATGATGAATTGCTATGAGCTGCTCTTGCTGCTGCTATATGATGAATTGCTATGAGTTGTTGCTAGTATATGATGAATTGCAGACTGCTGCTGCTGTATGATGAGTTGCTATGAGCTCCTGCTGCTATATGATGCTTTCAGGTGGTGCTGCTATACGATAATAACCAGCCACTTGGACCATTGAATTTCAATAAATAATTGTTCTTCATTTAAATGTGGTTCATGCGTTCTTAACTTAAATTAGGCAATGGGATCTCTATGGAAAACATTGACCAAAGTAGATTGTGCCAAGTAGATGCTATCTTTGTATTTGCATTTTGAGCAAATAGTGATGGTCTGTTTTCCTATCATATTAATTACTGCACTAGGTTCAATTTGTGATGTTTGCAAGTCAAATTAATTTCCATATGGGCAGGAAAATGAAAAAATATAATGCAATCTAGACTTTCCACTGATCATACAAAAGATAAGATGAAAACGCAATGAAAATAACTGGTTGGCTTATTACATGGAGCTTATATTCACAGGTGCTTATTTTCTTAGGATAACTCGTAATAACTGTCCCTAAGAAACTTGCCTAATAGAACTGGCATACAAATAACATGTCATGATGATTGCAATGGAGGAGTGACGTACCATAGCACACAGTATAGGCTCACCGCTGCCTCTCCTTTTTTTTGCGATGTTCCATGGAATTGCCACATACATCTTGTACTTTTTCATTGTGTAACCCTATCTGCAAGTTGACACGGCTAATTTCAGACATCTCTACATGATAAGACATTGCATATCCCTTGCGCATATTTAGACCACCAATTAACGATTGTGTGCGTACCATAAACTAGCCATGACTCTGTATGCTGGACTAGAAGGCACTCTAAGGGAGCCTAATGTAGTGCACTGGAATTCCTACATGCCACCTACGATTTTGTGTAATGTACTGCCCCTGTTCCTAAATATGTCTTTGTAGAGATTCTAGTATGGACCACATACAGATGTATATAGATGCATTTTCGAGTGTAGATTCACTCATTTTGCTATGTATGTAGCCTATAGTGGAATCTCTAGAAAGACTTATATTTAGGAACGGAGGTACGAGGTAGTATCATGTATGACATCTACATATCTAATTTAGTCACATTGCTTGCAAGGCTTATAGTGATGTGCATTACCGAGAGGGCCTAGAGATACCTCTCCGACAATCGGAGTGACAAATCCTAATCTCGGTCTATGCCAACTCAACAAGTACCATCGGAGACACCTGTAGAGCACCTTTATAATCACCCAGTTACATTGTGACGTTTGGCAGCACACAAAGTGTTCCTCCAGTATTCGGGAGTTGCATAATCTCATAGTCTGAGGAACATGTATAAGTCATGAAGAAAGTAGTAGCAACAAACTAAACGATCATTGTGCTAAGCTAACGGAATGGGTCAAGTCAATCACATCATTCTATAATGATGTGATCCCGTTAATCAAATGACAACTCATCTCTATGGCTAGGAAACTTAACTATCTTTGATTCAACGAGCTAGTCAAGTAGAGGCATACTAGTGACACTCTGTTTGTCTATGTATTCACAAATGTACTAAGTTTCCGGTTAATACAATTCTAGCATGAATAATAAACATTTATCATGATATAAGGAAATAAATAATAACTTTGTTAATGCCTCTAGGGCATATTTCCTTCACTATGGAGATCGCCATTACCTCGACTATTGACAATTCGGACTGGGCAAGCATCCTAATCTTGCCCATCAACTGACTGACTTCTGCACTATCCTCCTCCTTGAGGCTCCGAGGATGCCAGCTATGGCGTTTCTTCAACGAGGCGTTGGAAAGTTCGAGGAGGCCCATTCGGACTGGGTTAGGAAGAGCGATGTCATCAATATAGAACCAGTCGGAAGGCCACTCTTCAGAAGCCTTCTTCGATGTGCCGGACATGTATCCGGTCCCGATGATACGCCACACTTCGGCTCCCCCACTTCAAATATTGACCCTCCTTGATTACGAGGGACGTGGTAGAACAGTCTTCTCCATAAATCGAAATGGGCCTGGCAGCCTAGGAATAGCTCGCACAGAGCAACGTAGCCTGCTATGTGCAGGGTGGAGGCGGGAGTGAGACTGTGCAGTTGGAGGCCATAATACTCCAACAGTCCTCAGAGGAAGGGATGGATTGGAAATCCAATGCCTCTTAACAAGAAGGGAACGAATACTCGTTCCCCCTTGGACGGATTGGGGAAGTTCTCTGCCTGAACCCCGCCATTGAAGGACATCAGCCCTGCTTGTACGGGGACTAAATCCGCAGGAGGAAGAAAGCCCTATTTTTGCAGCTTCACTAGTTGATTGTGAGATACGGAACATCTCTCCCAATCATCCTTTTCGGAGCTGTGGGGACGAGAGGAAGGGCTGGGAGCGCTAGCCATGTTGGGGTGGTTCTGCTCAGCAAGCTCTGAGGGTTTTTTCCGTGAGGTTTGGAATGGATCTGAGACCTATTATCTTCAAATAGGCACCTTTCTGGTAAGGTCAGGGTGGTATGTGTAAAAATACCCCAACCTCTTGTATTCACTCGACATGTGAAAGCTAAAGTCAGGAAGGCGCGGAAGCCGAGGGGTGTGACATTAAATGGAAAGCCGAATACATCGCGTTGAAGTCATCGGAGGAGGAACCCGCCTTGCAATGTCGAAGACTATCTTCGCGCCGGACACCTCGTCATTGAAGTCTAGTTCGGGTGCTACTGCGGGAGTCCTGGACTAAGGGGTCCTCGGGCGTCCGAACTATTAGGCATGGGCCGGACTGATGGGCTATGAAGATACAAAGACCAAATACTCTACCCGTGTCCCGATGGGACTCTCCTTGGCGTGGAAGGCAAGCTTGGCGACCAAATATGAAGATTCCTTTCTCTGTAACCGACCTTATGTAACCCTAGATCCCTCCTGTGTCTATATAAAATGGAGGGCTAGGTCCATAGATAGATCCTCATAATCATAGTCAGACAGGCTAGACTTTTAGGGTTTAGCCATTACGATCTCGTGGTAGATCAACTCTTGTAATACTCATATTCATCAAGATCAATCAAGCAGGAAGTAGGGTATTACCTCCAGAGAGAGGGCCCGAACCTGGTTAAACATTGTGTCCCCCGTCTCCTGTAACCATCGACCTTAGACACATAGTTCGGGACCCCCTACCCGAGATTCGCCGGTTTTGACACCAACACGGGGGACCGGCAACGGCGGATTAGGCCCACGGTGGACGACGGGGACACCTCAGCGGCCACCACGGTGACGTCGGACGAAAAGGCCACGATAAACCTCTTTTTGGCCATTGGCTACTCGAGCTCCCCAACACACAGGCAGAGGTTGAGGATGGAGGCACTGGTGATGGCGGCGACCTACCAATGGTTTCGAGGGTTGTGCGTGTATGTGTGAGCGAAGGTTGTGTTTGAGGACATACTATGGCAACTAAATTTTTTACTAGGCGGGAGTAACAAGGCGGGGCTACTGGAAATTTGGATCAAGGGCCAGCAGATATTTCTGAGATTGCGAGGGATGCAGAGGCGGGAGTAAAATGTCGGGGCTACTGAAAATTTGAATCAAGGGACTGAAGCAGAGCGGGAGTAACAGACATCACAGACGGTCCGCACATACTAATCGTGTGCTATCAAACATTAAAACCTTCCAGGTGGTAGATATTTTCGAGATTTCGAGGGATGCAGAGGCGGGAGTTTTGGGGGAGCGAGCTAGTGTGCTTGACACACCGGCTGTGGACTGTAGCCGACGCTCCTTCTCGCGTAAGCCATAGGCGTACTATACACCAACGGTGCTCCAAGATATTTTGTACTACATCTCACACGGTTGGTGAGAATAAACTGTGTGGGATCTACTTGATTTGAATTACAAAATGGGATCACGGCGGCAATGGATGGTGTTTGAATTGCTAGACCTTTTATATGAAGTGAACATGCAACTATATGTGTGTCGTAAAAGAATTGGAATTATTCAGGGTTCGTTTGGACATTTCATACATTAAACTGGTTTTCTAGCCATTTTAGATGCACAATTCAAAATTAAACTACATGCACATGCTCCGGTGCATACAAATTGGTTGAAAAATCAAATATGTGTCCTTCAGTGCATGCTTAGGTCCCATGGAAGAAATGTGAATGAATTTTTCGGGGTTCGTTTGGCCTTTTTTATAAACTAGGAAAATTGTCCGTGCGTTGCAACTGGATACAAAATTCACATACCCCTCTACCCAATAGCACGGACATCTGCTGCTTCGTCTGTCCATGATTCTTTGGGATTCCGCTTTAGAGACATAGATGAATATATATTTACAACATAAACATAAAATGGTGCAACATATAGCTTTCGTCAACCTCGAGTTTTGGGACCCTCAGATCAAAACTCAAGTGAACTGTCCAATTCACCGATTCTCCACCACCTCGTGTTCTGCAAAAACACATTATGCCGGCAAAAAGTTCCAATCGACTGAATCCCAGGTCAATCCAGGGTGGCAAATCGGAGCACAGATCGAGGGTGATGTTGGTCGGTCGGAAAATCATGACGTCTATATCTTATCTTACACGCTAATGTTTACACTAATACAATAATACCCACGTAAGTCCCCTTTAAAATGCATGAATAGAAAGAAAATAGAGAAAGAAGAAAGGAAACCATGTGTAGAAAACATATACGACAGAAAAAGAAGAAGAAAAAATGCAAGCTTGTTTGGAATGCCACGTCAAAACTAATAGCTCGGCCAAAGTACAGACAAAAAACACGAACCCCACCTGGTATCCCATCATCATCCTCTTTCCTCTATCCTCTCGCTCACCTCTGCCAGCTCCGGCTCTAGCTATAAATAGACTGGCCTTTTTATCTTTGCGGTATGAGAAGAGTGCAGCAGGTGGTGTTGCGTGTGATGCCGGCATGTTGTTTGCCAATCTTCAGGCCGCATGCATGAGAAGGTGTCGCCGCCCCCGACGCTGGTCCTCTATCTCGGGCATGAACAGTAGTGTTCCAGCCACGAGAATGTTGCCCGACGTTGACTCGGGGTCCTCTGCCTCGTCTCAACCTCGTCCTCCCCGCTCGGCCAAGGGAGCTCGGTTCGGCCAGCTTCTCTATGCAGCCCGCAATATCCTCTTCCAATTATCAAGAAGAGCCCACAAACATTGTTTTTAGCATGCAACATGCCCCCACACAATTTCCTCTTCCTTTTAATGAGCAGCCCACAATTTCCTCTTCCTTTAATGACCAGACCACAATTTCCTCTTCCTTTAATTACAATCAAGCTTCCCACAAATCCCTAGCTTCCACGTTGGTACAAGTTGCACGCACGTATTTAAACTGGTACTATTGAATCTATTGTAGCGAGGTGGTACCAAAACACAAACAGAAACTTGCTGAGTTGGTCATAGCCTTACGGATTACATGGTAAGGTCGTGAGTTCGATTCTTCGTACAGGACACAACACGCTCCAATATCTTTACACCTCCCAGTGTAGGTGGGCCGACGGTCATGCGAGGCCCAAGTCTAGGAGCGAAACATATTTCATGTTTAATAACGTACACGCAGGTTAGAATAGCACTAGCTCACATATAATAAAAATATGATATGTGTGAGGTGAACGGATAAAAGACGGACGAAATTACGGTGGTAAGAAGCAATAGCCTCTTTATAGTAGGTATAGATTAACTGGGTTTTCTAGGCATTTTATGTGCATAATTCAAATTTGAACTACAAGCACATGCTCCAATGCAGTAAAGTTGGTTGAAAAATCACATGTGTGTCCTTGGGTGAATTTCTAGGTCCCATGCAAGAGATGGGAATGAATTTCAAACACCAGGGCACCGTTGATTAGCGGCAAAACGTTGAGATACCTGATTTTAAAATTCTAGTAAATCCAAAACTCGTCTGAAATTCATGAAACTTGGCATACTATCATGGAGCGGCATCAGCATGCCATGGTTAAAATTTTGTCCCATTTGGGGCAGGTTTGGGTATAAGCTTCTCACAAACCAGAGCTTCTCACAACAAGCATGGTGGTTTCGATAGGGAACGTACCACCTTTGGGGACGGGACGATATCCTTTGCCTCTTATTGCTTTCAAAAATTTTCTAGTTTCAACATAGAACAACAAGAGTGTTGTGTTCAATCTTGGAATTTTTCGAGGTTTGTTTGGCCTTTTTTATACATTAACTGGATTTTCTAGGCATTTTGTGTGCATAATTCAAATTTGAACTCCACGCACATGCTCCAATGCATCAAAGTTGGTTGAAAAATCACATGCGTGTCCTTGGGTGATTTTCTAGGTCCCATGCAAGAGATGGGAATGAAATTCAAACACCATGGCACTATTGATTGCCGGCAAAACGTTGAGATGCCTGGATTTTAAATTCTAGTAAATCCATAACTCATCTGAAATTCATGAAACTTGGCATGATATCATGGAGCGGCATCAACATGTCGTGGTGAAAATTTTGTCCATTTGGGGCAGGTTCGGGTATAAGCTTCTCACAAACCAGAGCTTCTCACAACAAGCATGACGGTTTCGATAGGGAACATACCACCTTTGGTGACATGATGATATCCGTTGCCTCTTATTGCTTTCAAAAAAAATTCTAGTGCCAACATAGAACAACATGAGTGTTGTGTTCAATCTTGGAATTTTTGGGGTTCATTTGGCCTTTTTTATACATTAAATGGGTTTTCTAGGGATTTTGTGTGCATAATTCAAATTTGAACTACAAGCACATGCTCCAACGCACCAAAGTTGGTTGAAAAATCACATGTGTGTCCTTGGGTGAATTTCTAGGTCCCATGCAAGAGAAGGGAATGAAATTCAAACACCATGGCACTGTTGATTGCCGAAAAAATGTTGAGACGCCTGGTTTTTAAATTCTAGTAAATCCAAAACTTGTTTGAAATTCATGAAACTTGGCATGCTATCATGGAGCAGCACCAAGTTGCCATGGTGAAAATGTTGTCCCATTTGGGGCAGGTTCGGGTATAAGCTTCTCACAAACCAGAGCTTCTCACAACAAGCATGATGGTTTCGATAGGGAACATACCACCTTTGGTGAGGGGACGATATTCGTTGCCTCTTATTGCTTTCAAAAAATTTCTAGTGTCGACATAGAACAACAGGAGTGTTGTGTCAATTTTTGTGATTTTCTGGGGTTCGTTTGGACATTTTTATGCATTAACTGGGTTTTCTAGGAATTTTATGTGCATAATTAAAATTTGAACTACAAGCACATGCTCCAATGCACTAAGGTTGGTTGAAAACTCTAATATGTGTCCTTGGGTGAATTTCTAGGTCCCATGCAAGAGATGGGAATGAAATTCAAACACCAGGGCGCTGTTGATTGCCGGTAAAACGTTGAGATGCCTGGTTTTTAAATTATTGTAAATCCAAAACTTGTCTGAAATTCATGAAACTTGGGACGCTATCATGGAGCGGCATCAACATGCCGTGTTAAAAAATCTGTCCCATTTGGGGCAGGTTCAGGTATATGCTTCTCACAACAAGCATGATGGTTTACGTAGGGAACCTCCCACCTTTGGGGACGAAACGATATCCATTACCTCTTATTGCTTTCAAAAAATTTCTCGTGCCAACATAGAACAACAGGAGTGTTGTGTCAATTTTTGGGATTTTTCGGGGTTCGTTTGAACATTTTTATGCATTAACTGAGTTTTCAATGCATTTATGTGCATAATTCAAATTTGAACTACATGCACATGCTCCAGTGCATATAAATTGGTTGAAAAATCAAATCTATGTCCTTGGGTGCATGCTTAGGTCCCATGCAAGAAATGGGAATAAATTTCAAACACTGGGCACCGTTGATTGCCGGCAAAACATTGAGATGAATCATTTTGAAGTTCTAGTAAATCCAAAACTCGTCTAAAATTCATGAAACTTGGCATGCTTTCATGGAGCGGAATCAACATGCCGTGGTAAAAAATTTGTCCCATTTGGGGTAGGTTTGGGAATATGCTTCTCACAAACCAGAGCTTCTCACAACAAGCATCATGGTTTCGGTAGGGAACGTCCCACCTTTGGGGACGAAACGATATCCACTGCCTCTTAGTGCTTCCAAAAATTTTCTCGTGTCAACATAGAACAACATGAGTGTTGTGTCAATTTTTGTGATTTTTGGGGTTCTTTTGGACATTTTATGCATTAACTGAGCTTTCAATACATTTATGTGCATAATTCAAATTTGAACTACATGCACATGCTCCAGTGCATATAAATTGGTTGAAAAATCAAATATGTGTCCTTGGGTGCATGCTTAGGTCCCATGCAAGAAATGGGAATGAATTTCAAACACAAGGGCACCGTTGATTGCCGACAAAACAATGAGATGCCTGGTTTTAAAATTCTAGTAAATCCAAAACTCGTCTGAAATTCATGAAAGTTGGCATGCTATCATGGAATGGCACCCGGCATGATGTGGTATTCTTCGTGTCCATTTTGAGAGTAGGCGCACTCGAATAATGACAGCCAACAAAGGCATTTTGAAAAAATAGCTGCCACTTTAATATCTCAAACATTTGTATAATTCAAACTCTGTGCGTGTCTTGGTTTTAATGGCTGTAGGAGGTGCCATGCGGACTACCAACAAAGGCATTTTGAAAAAATAGCTGCCACTTTAACCATTCACGTGACACCACATGTCTTGGTTTTAATGGTTGTAGGAGGTGTCGTGCGGATAGCTGCTTGACCTTGACTGAACGGGAGGCGTGCGAGCATAGTCTAGTGTGCAGGCTGACTGAGAGGCGTGCAAGCTATCCTCCAATGCGCAGGCTCACCGGGAAGCGTGTGAGCCGTACGCTATGCATGCTCACTGGGAAGCGAGCCCTTTGACTTCCATGGCCGCCCACCATTGTTTAATACGGGCGGCCTTACTTTTTGCCTCCCATCCCCCCCCCCGTGCAAACCTCCACCGCCATGGCACAGAATGATCATCTTCCACTAGTATTGAAGTTTGGTGAAGTTAACTCCGAGCTGGAGGAGATAGAAAATAAGGAGGAATGGGGCATCATGGACATGGCCCAGAACGAGCTGGCCGCGGTGGTTGCTGCCCCAGCTCACGTCCAAGCTCCCATCCCCACGCCCGCGCCAGCGACCATCCCCGTAGCATTAACGGGCTGGTCGCCGAGCACTATCGCAGAGGTGGAAGCCGCAGGCGTCAGTGAGGTCTCCGCGGATCCGCGCGAGCTCGTCTACATGCCAGCACCAGTGCCCGTGCCCGTGCGCGCCCCTCCACCCACCGTGACGCCGGCCCCCGTGCGTCTGGCTGCACCCGCTGCGCCCGTGCATGCCCCTCCACCTACCGCCCCCCCCTCAGCGGCATGGGACGCTGCCATCGACCGCTACCTCTCAGCAGTGCCAGTTGTCGTCCTCCCGCGCCCCGCCCGTCGATCGCGCGACGACATGATGTTTGATTTACAAGTGAATAACATTTTGTGCTTCCTTGAAGACTTCAACAACGGTGTCCCAGAGGACGACAACGACAACGACGGCGCGGCACGCCGCCTCCTCCGCCGCCAGAAATAGTTTTTTGGGGTTTAATACTATATCTCGAATTCTCGATCATATGAATATAAATTCGCAGTGTGACTGAATGAAAGATATGGTTTGAACGAACTTGCATTTTTCTCTCTTAATGTACAGACTTATCAAACGATTTTCTTTAAAAAAACGTCAACGGTTTTTAAATATAAAACACTCATCGCAAACGTTTTAGTTAGAACACCCGTATGCAAACCGATAGCTTCCCCTGGAAGCCAAGGGAAAATGTGTCGAGCAAGATTTCTGCATCCCTTCAACACAAATGGTTGTTTTGCATGACCCGTGTGCAACCACGTACAAACAATTGGGTAAGATTTGCATACCTGTCATTTTGGGTATGTTGCCATTTCTCAAACTGGAAAGATTGACATCTGTTTATCTAGTAACATTGTCATTTGTCAACCTTGTAACACTGTGATTTGTCAAAATATGCAGCTACAAATCACTAGCACTATCTATTTTTTGCAACTAAAATCGCTAGCACTGTTCATATGGACACCACTAGCAGGTGTGAGTTCATGGACGCATATGCAAATGTACCATTGATTACATACACCAAGTCATCAACCCACAACGACAACGAGGATACATGTTGGATAATAGATCATTTCCAACAAAACATTCTAGTAAAGTTTTTCTCACACAACAAATAACGAAGCGATGAAATGAACTTCAGTTCAACCACTCGTCCGCATTGGAAACACTTGCTTTGAACCAGAAGTGATTCTCTGTGAAGGTCCAGCTACTGTCAATCTCCAGACCAACGCAGGACTGATCATCGAGGCTGAAGCTGCCTATGTCAGGACACATATTGGGACGGTAGGGAAGCATAGTAATGTCCGAGGTATAGATACAGTTGCTTCTCATAAATGGTAGTAATGTTGTGTCAACAGCAGCTGGATCGCCTTCCACCATCATTGGATAGTTTTGTCCAAGGAAGAGCGAGTTTCCTCCAAGACTTTCAATACTGAACCAGGGAGAAGGTGTTGGCGCTAGTACACTAGTATCCATCCTGAATACCCTGCAACGGATGTTGGAATAGGTCCGGAGAGTGTGACAATACGAGACAACACCTGCTTCCTTAGTAACATCAGCAGTGCCCCGTATACAGACAAGAAGAGGTGATCCATCGGAATAAGTTGCTAGGCGCCACTGAGTATATGGGTCCTGCTCGTCCTCATGCTCGTGAATAAAATTTTCAAGTATAGGTGGTGGAATGTTCACAGGACCTTGGAAACACAAGAAGGTTAATTAGTAAAGGGAAACTAGCTAACCCGCATGCATGCGGATGAAACAATTATAATTACGGTGGAAGAGAAACATACTGAAATCATAAGGATTCCATGCAAAAATTGTGCCACGAGTGGTGGCAGAAAACACAAGACCCTCGTATTGAATTGCATCACAGTACTTATCCGTGTATAGAAACTGATTTTTGAGCAATATCCATCGAGTCGATCCATGAAGGACGGCAACAAGATTGTCGAAGATAGCGACAACATAAGCATTCCTATAACCCCAAGAGCGGTTGGGAACTCGACAAATTGCTATCTTCCATAGACGACAGTCTGCATAATCGTATTTGAAATCACGTAGAATACCAGTGTACTCAACATCTGGGTAGTCGTTTGAGATTTTTCGAAGTGGAACCCTGTGAAGTGTGTACACATTCACAAGTCCCCACTCGCAGTTGTACCCAATATAAACAACCCAATCTCCATTTGCGCTTGCCCAAGCCTTGCCCTCAAGCGATGGCATCTTAACATCATACGTATCATTATCAAGCGGCATCAACTTACACAAGGAGAGGCTTCCCTCGTCCCCGCACCAGTTAGCAGGGTCACGGCGAAGAAGATAGGGGAGATCAAACTGCTCCTGGACCCTTGGGTTCCTTGTAATGATGTTATTAGTTGAGTCAAGAATGGTCTTGAACGAACCTACCATGCTAGCCGAGGTGATGACGTCGCACTGAGCAATGAGTTCCTCCATCGCGTCATCATTCAGATTGGGGCAAGAATAACGGGGTCATTTCCGGCTTGTTCCCTCCATGGAGAAGACGATCAAACAATGGCAGAAGGAAGGGTGAAGGCAAATGGAGGAGGGAGGGAGAGCTAGCGTGTGAGAACAGTTCCAAATCGAGAGGGGAAGGCAAAGAGTCAGTGGATGGTTGCCACGGTACACGAAGAGGCGCCTGGGGAGCGAACGGTTGCCACAGAGGTCACACACTAACGACAAGGGCCGACTGAACTGCATGCAATCCCATCGCACAACACACACGTCTTTTTAGGTTGAACCGTTTATGTTCTCTTGTGTCAACGCAAACAGTTCATCCAAGTGAACCGCATGCCGTATATCGCACACACCTTGATCTGGCTGACCATTTCTTTTGTGTTGCCTAATCACAAACAGTTCATCCGAGTGAACCGTATGCTGTATATCGCACACACCTTCATCTGGCTGCCCATTTCTTTTGTGTTGCCTAATCACAAACAGTTCATCCGAGTGAACTGTATGCTGTGTATCGCGCACGCCTTCCTCTGGCTGCCCATTTCTTTTGTTCCTCCTCATCACAAACAGTTAACTGAACTAAACCATACGCCCTTCATCGCACACACAACTAAAATATGAACCATGTTTGATGCATCCTCCATCGCAAATGTTTTCACCTTTTTTCACGGTTTTCATACACCACCATTTGCGATTATTGCATCGCACACAATTTCTCGAGGGGTCTCTGGTCGTAGTGTCGCGTTAGCAGCATCCTGCAGTAGTGAATATTCAGCGCTACACCAACATGCACGGGGCCTCAGTCTAGAATGTGCGTACCATGGGAGAAGCTGACCGCCGTGCGTCTCCACACGAACGTCGCCAGCGGTGGCGGCGCTGACTGCCGTGCGCCTCCATAAGAACGTCACCAATGGTGGCGGCGCGGCTCGAGGATGGCAGTCTACTAGAGCGTACTATGGGAGTGAGAGGATTGATGTGCGTCCCCTCGACGAACTGCGGTGCCGACGTATCGGCGCGGCAGGGAGGGCAGCTTTGGTGGAGCGAATGGAGTTGAGGGGGATGGGGGGAGGGGGTTTGGGGAATATTATTGGCTAGTTGGCCGAAGGGCGGTTGAATTTTGGATTTGGGGAAAAATTGGGGGGGGGGTCGCACGGTCGGCTGGGGGAGTTTGGCGCATGGTCGGTTTCTCCAAGTGCAGTCCCATGTGTCAGTGAAGAGGCAAGCCGAAGCGTGTTCTGTTTGCGTGAGCCATGTGCATGACCGAACGTGTGTGGGGTGCAATGAGACCGCGACAGGGGTGCTATGAGTGTACTTCCTTTTTTCCTTTTAAACTAGGTGCTTCGCCCCCTCAAAAAAAACTTGGTGCTTCGCGCGATACATCGATATTACTAGTAGTAATCCGGTAATCCCAACTAAAATGGCGCGGTCGGGTCTTTTCCCGCGCGATATGCCGGGAGGTTGGCTTAGTTAGATTTTTTTGGACGAGTAATGCTACACCTACATAATCCCAGTTACGTAATTAACGTAATGTGAAACGTGTGAGCTATTGATAGGGGGAGGGAGGGGCCCACCACCATGAAAATCAGGGAGGAGAGAGAGAGAGGCAATTTACGTTAACCCTTTCATAGGTTCCCGTAGATGTAGAAAATGTGAAATGCGTGAATGTAGTGGACGTACTATTGGAATGCCTAAGATAAATTGTGTGTGTAGACCCTATGTGTTTATTTACTTCGCATGTTAGCTTTGTCTCGGTTCAATAAAAAGAAGAGTTGGTGATGATGGTGTGCCTGCCATCCTGCAATATAGGCCGTCCAATCTATATCTAACGGATATGAAGGAAACTATGACAATTTACCAGCATTCCTCTCCACATTTCCAGATAAGGCCTTCCCTCATTCATCCTTTTCTCCCACAAGATCTTGATGTTTCGTGCAACGCACGGGCATCTTGCTAGTACTCCTACAATATACTATATTATTGTGGAAGTTCATATACACCGACCGAGATTAATGCAAACACGGCAGATGTTCATTACATTTCGAGCTTTTATAGGACAGAAAAATAAAAGAAACCCGACACTAAACCTATTATACGGCGGCGAGCGATGTCCTCCATCTGCGATCTCCATGTACGGGGGCAGGGTTCAAGATGAAGGTGCGGTCTCCGGCGAGGAAGAGTAGAACACGGGAGACAGACCGGCTAGTTGGCACACCATGCCCTGCCGCCTCCCATGCCCTACTCATCCTCGGAAGAGTCCCTGACCTCGGCGGTGCCGGACGTTGGACGGTGGCAAGTAGGACACATGGGTGACGGTGCTCCCGTCGTCGGCCGCCATCGTGGCCACCGCATGTGCAGTCGCGTCCGCGTCCGGCTACACCCGTATTGCGTCGCGAGCGGCGAATTGAACGAGGGCGGCAACCTCGAGCTTCATCCCTGAAGACAAAGCTCTCGCGCAGAGCATTCGCGCTCGTGGTCATGGGGGATGTGGTGCCAGGTAGCAGGACAATGCGCTATGGTGTGAAGGTTAGCTGGGCATTGCCGCTTTAAGTAGCGCATTTCGGTGAGGCCAAAGCATCTGGGCGCGTCATTAAGTCGTGGGAGTTTGTTCCTCGGGCACCGATCCTCTTAATGATGGCATACGGACTAACTACATGAATGCGGGCAGCTGGCACCGGCTGGGAACGCATCGCGCGACGGCGCGAAGGACGAGGGTTTTCGGTGTGCCAGGGTAGTTTTCTGTGGTCATGGCAACGTTGGAGATGCCCTTTGCTCACATGCGACCCCACATGTCATTAAAAAAGCAAGACAACCCGGCATGGTCTCAGGTCCTGGGGATGCAGTTGGCCGCGCTACACCACTCCGCGGGCGCGTCGCGGCGCTCGCGCACTTTGGCGCCCCGTGCATCCTCGACGAGCCGGGTGTTGATCTGCTGGTCGTGCCACAGCGCTAATGCCACCCTTAGCACACTGAAACCGACCATGTCCAACGACGATGACCGTGTTGCTCACCGCGGTCGCCCTATCCAGAGGCGGTGCTGGAGCTGCGCCATGTTGCTGGCCCCCACGACCCACATGAACGGTTGCCGGTGGCGAGGAGGTCGTGGGTCAGCTCCTCCATTGGACTAGTCTGCGCCACATTGTCCCGACAGGTGTGCCTCACATGTCGGTTTCCCTGTTTTCCCGGCCATATTCGAGCGTCAGTGCTCCGTGTTGTGCATTAGGCGCAGAAAAGGTGGTTTTTGTGCCCTGGTTCAAATGCGGTACAATACTGATGTCTACTACACAACCTTCTTCTTGTAGACGTTGTTGGGCCTCCAAGTGCAGAGGTTTGTAGGACAGTAGCAAATTTCCCTCAAGTGGATGACCTAAGGTTTATCAATCCGTAGGATGCATAGGATGAAGATGGTCTCTCTCAAGCAAACCTGCAACCAAATAACAAAGAGTCTCTTGTGTCCCCAACACACCCAATACAATGGTAAATTGTATAGGTGCACTAGTTCAGCGAAGAGATAGTAGATATGGATAGTAGATATGGGTATTTGTAATTTGAAAATATAAAAATAGCAAGGTAACTAATGACAAAAGTGAGCGTAAACGGTATTGCAATGCGTTGAAACAAGGCCTAGGGTTCATACTTTCTCTAGTGCAAGTTCCCTCAACAATACTAACATAATTGGATCACATAACTATCCCTCAACATGCAACAAAGAGTCACTCCAAAGTCACTAATAGCGGAGAACGAACGAAGAGATTATGGTAGGGTACGAAACCACCTCAAAGTTATTCTTTTCAATCAATCTGTTGGGCTATTCCTATAAGTGTCACAAATAGCCCTAGAGTTCGTACTAGAATAACACCTTAAGACACAAATCAACCAAAACCCTAATGTCACCTAGATACTCCAATGTCACCTCAAGTATCCATGGGTATGATTATACGATATGCATCACACAATCTCGGATTCATCTATTCAACCAACACATAGAACCTCAAAGAGTGCCCCAAAGTTTCTACCGGAGAATCACGACGAAAACGTGTGCCAACCCCTATGCATAGGTTCATGGGCGGAATCCGCAAGTTGATCACCAAAACATACATCAAGTGAATCACGTGATATCCCATTGTCACCAAAGATACGCACGGAAAGACATACATCAAGTGTTCTCAAATCTTTAAAGACTCAATCCGATAAGATAACTTCGAAGGGGAAACTCAATCCATTACAAGAGAGTAGAGGGGGAGAAGAAATATAAGATCCAACTATAATAGCAAAGCTCGCGATACATCAAGATCGTGCCAAATCAAGAACACGAGAGAGAGAGAGAGAGAGATCAAACACATAGCTACTAGTACATACCCTCAGCCCCGAGGGATAAGTACTCCCTCCTCGTCATGGAGAGCACCGGGATGATGAAGATGGCCACCGGAGAGGGGTTGCCCCCTCCGGCAGGGTCCCAGAACGGGTCTAGATTGGTTTTCGGTGGCTACGGAGGCTTCTGGCCGCGGAAGTCCCGATCTATTGTTCTCCTCAATGTTTTTAGGGTATATGGAGATATATAGGCGAAAGAAGTACGTCAGGGGAGCCACGAGGGGCCCACGAGGGTGGAGGGCGCGCCCAGGGGGGTGGGCGCGCCCCCCTACCTCGTGGCCTCCTCGAAGCTTCCCTTACGTGCACTTCAAGTCTTCTGGGCTTCTTTCCTTCCAAAAATGGGTTCCATGAAGTTTCAGGTCAATTGGACTCCATTTGGTTTTCCTTTTCTTCGAAACCCTAAAACAAGGCAAAAAACAACAATTCTGGGTTGGGCCTCCGGTTAATAGGTTAGTCCCAAAAATAATATAAAAGTGGATAATAAAGCCCAATAATGTCCAAAACAGTAGATAATATAACATGGAGCAATCAAAAATTATAGATACGTTGGAGACGTATCAAGTACCAAGTTGTTACCCTAGCCCCAAGTGTGGTGATTTTGGGTACGGTACCACCTTTTTCCTTTTCAAGTAGTGAATCGTAACACTTGATTAAGTAGCCGCATGGTGTGCTAAATGTAGGTGTCCGACTGTTTGACAGAATAATTGAGGTGTGCCCGGTCCGTGCCCGCATTTAGGGATCCAACTTGCCATGTTCCGACAGTAGTAACTAGTGTATACTAGTCCCTGCGTACTCCCTCTATTTTTATTTACTCCGCATTTTAGCTTTGCTCAAAGTCAAACTTTGTAAACTTTGACAAAGTTCATAGATAGAAATAATAACATATACAATAACAAATCAATACCATTAGATTCATTATTGAGTATACTTTCACATCATATATATTTGCTATTGTAAATGTTCATATTTCTACTCTTACTAGCAAGATGCCCGTGCATTGCACGTAACATCAAGATGCATTTGTATGACTAGTTTATCTTGTGAGAGAAAAGGATGAACGAGGGAAGGCCTTATTTGCAATTGTGGAGAGGTGTGTGGGTACCTTTTTGCAAAATTGCCATAGTTTCCTTCCTATCCGTCAGATATAAATCGGACGGCCTATATTGCAGGATGGCAGTCACACCATCATCACCAACTCTGTTTTTTATAAGAGTCCGTCCGATTTATATCTGACGGGTAGGAAGGAAACTATGGCAATTTTGCAAAAAGATACCCGCACCCTCTCCACGTTTGCAAATGAGGCCTTCCCTCATTCATCCTTTTCTCCCACAAGATAAACTACTCATACAAATGCATCTTGATGTTCCGTGCAACGCACGGTCATCTTGCTAGTGTACATAAAAGGCAGAGTTGGTGATGATGGTGCGCCTGCCATCCTGCAATATAGGTCGTCTGATCTATATTTAACGGATAGGAAGGAAACTATGACAATTTACCTGCACTCCTCTCCACATTTGCAGATAAGGCCTTCCCTCGTTCATCCTTTTCTCCCACAAGATCTTGATGTTCCATGCAAGGCATGGTCATCTTGCTAGTTTTCTATAAACTTGGTCAAATTTTATGAAGTTTGACTTCAGTCAAACCTAATATGCAGAGTAAATAAAAACAGAGGGAGTATCTTACTCCGTGACCAAGATGGAAGGGAAAACGAGACAACTTATTGTTTATTTGAGCCGTTCAAGTATAATCATGTGGCGTTTCTTATTTCTCATTCCTCTCCAACCCTCTTCTCCATCGATCATGCCGCCCTCCAGTCGAGTCCATTCTCCCGCATGCCTCATTTGAACATTCCGCCGAGTATCATTCACATGTGGGCCTAGACCATGCTTGTATTTACAATGTTGTAATTTGTCCGACATGCATACAAACAAACGATTCGTTTAAAGTTTCACTTTGCCTCCACTATGTGTGGCTTTCTGTCTTAGTTTTGACATCCCATTCGGTTCATGCCTCGACACATCTTGACGAGATCGATTCATGTTGAGAGATCAATTGCGTGTCGTGCAAGGAGATAAAGGTTTGGTCTGCTCCTATGACAGAAATGACCCGCGCGCGGGGGGGGGGGGGGGGTCTGTGCGGATCAGAGGGAGTATATTGTACGTTCATAAGCGAAACGAACGTATTGTACCCACCCTAGTCCCCTTTCAATCGATCTCCGGACCCCGAGATGAAATCGAGAGAAAATGATGTGACGCCCTCGATTCAATCATACACGCAAATGTGTACGATCAAGATCAATGACTCACGGGAAGATATCACAACACAACTCTAGACACAAATTAAAATAATACAAGCTTTATATTACAAGCCAGGGGCCTCGAGGGCTCGAATACATAAGCTCGAAAACACAAGAGTCAGCGGAAGCAACAATATCTGAGTACAGACATGAGTTAAACAAGTTTGCCTTAAGAAGGCTAGCACAAAAACAATAACGATCGAAAAGGCAAGGCCTCTTGCCTGGGAGCCTCCTAACTACTCCAAGTCGTCAGCGGCCGTCATGTAGTAGTAGGCACCCTCAGGATCCGTCATCTGGTCGCAACAATCGGGTATGGGGGAAAAGAGGTAGCAAAGCAGCCGTGAGTACTCATCCAAAGTACTTGCAAGACTTACATCAGATCTAAACTAAGTATGCATCTGTATCAAAGGAAATGGGTTGTATCTGTGGAAAAAACTGCAGAAAGCCAGAATATAGGAAAGGCTTAGTCCTATCGATGACTAGCATTTTCTGGAAACCACCATCTTGCAGCAACAGGAGTTATTAGAGTAGCATAAAGTAAAGTAGCAGCAGTGTTATCAACCTCGGCCAGAGATCCTTTCTCGACTCCCTGCGAGAAAGCAATCCCAGAGCCATACTATCCATTCATCATAACCATGTCTCATATCCATTTCTCATCTCAAGTATCCAGTTCTAGTTGTATCGATCAGGATACAACTCCAAGTGTCCGTTACCGTAGGACAGGCTATCGATAGATGTTTTCTTCCCAGTAGGGGTGCACCAACTTACCCACGACGCTCGATTAACTCCGGCCGGACACACTTTCCTGTGTCATGCCCTGCCTCGGCCAAACAATACGCCGCAACCCGACCTAGGCTTAATAGAGAGGTCAACACGTCGGACTAAACCTATGCCCCCAGGGGTCATGGGCCATCTCCCCGGGGAACTCCTGCACGTTGCGTACGCGGCCGGTGATCAGACCTAGCTACCTCCTTCAGAAAGGCAGGTGCTTACCAGTCCAACCCGGCGCGCGCCGCTCAGTAGCTGACGTCTATTAAGCTTTGGCTGATGCATACGACGCAGAACGCCCATACTATGCCCACGTGATGGTTAGTGCTATCAGGCCAGAGGCCCCTCGGATCAAATATCCAAATCGTAGTGGATTAGGAGCACGCGGTAATGAGCAGAGACTCACGATCGATGTGACCCCGTCGCCCCATCGCGAGTACTTGCGGCAAGGTCTAAGAATGCCCGTCCACGCCTTGTCAGTATCTCGCGGGCACCTTCCAGGTCAACCCGACTCCACATCACTCACTATTAAGCTCGCGCGGGTACGCCTCAGGGCCGACCCGTCTTTAGTAACATGGCCCAGTGCAAAGTCATAGTAACCATAGTAACTGTGTGTCTAACACCAAGGGGAAAACCCGAGGAATCACCCCCAGTGAATTCCACTCGTTGTTATCATCAAGGTGAACGTAAGAGGATCCACCCTCGAGGTTCACACTTGAGGGGTTGCACAACAGAGCCGTAACGGAAGTGGTTAAGGAGGAAATCACCCTCGATGACCACGACCGGATAGCTACACTACAGAGATCTTATCAGGAGTGATGTATGAGGTTCCACCCTCGGCACTCGATGGTAACTCTGTGGAGTCGAGCAACAAAAGGGGAAGTCGGGGCCTGGACATCGATCACGTTGATCGAGCCATCGAACATAAAGCGGAGCAACTGGGACAAGGTGGGGGTCTCTGATGGATCTCTAACCAACCTATACTAAGCAGTTTAGGATAAGCAGGTAAGGTATGAAAGCAGGTAACAAAAACAGGCTATGCATCAGAATAGGATCATACATAAAGCAGTAGAAGTTTCTAATCCAAGCATAAGAGGGAAAGGAATGGGCGATATCGGAATGCTCAAGGGGGGTTTGCTTGCCTGGAAGCTCTGCTGAAAAAGAAGAAGTGTCATCGTCGACGTAGTCGATCACAGGGGCAGCATCAGTCTCGGAGTCTACCGAAGAGAAGAGGGGGGAAGAAACAGTAAATACAAAGCAAACAGATGCATGACAAGACAACAAGCGGTACTAGGGGTGTTCTAACGCGGTGCTACATGATACTGGCGAAGGGGGATAACATCCGGGAAAGTTTTCCCGGAGCTAGGCATTTTCGGACAAAGGAATGGGAGGGGGAAGGTTGCATGTTTGCTATGCTAGGTGCGTGTGGCGGACGAACGGACCATGTATTCGGATTCGTCTCATTGTTCTGAGCAACTTTCATGTATAAAACTTTTTCATCCGAGTTACGGTTTATTTTCTATGATTTTTCAATGTTTAAACAAATATTATGAAATTCCTGAAAATTGGCTAAGTCTGAGGACTGCTCGGTTTTTGAACATTACTTAGCTGTTTTCCAGAGGCTATAGCTGTTGTTCTGTACATCCTATGATCTTGTGCCTTACATCAATTATAAGCATGTTTCTGAGATCTACATGTCAGTAACATCTTCCTCCATATTAGAGTTCATTTGCTTGATCATCAACAGCTCTAAAGTAGCTATTATTATAAAGCTGTTTTTTAGTTTTCCAGTTAACAAAACTTACCATTTTATGAATTTCATAAGATTTAATCCGCGCATCAAATGGATTTGGTCCAGTGAGGTATATTGAAGCTTGTCAAGTGTACTTCCTTCCCATATTATTTGTACTCATGTTAACAATTGTTTTGCCGGAGTTTGGCTATCTAGAGGGTTAACCATCGTAGAATTAGAAAAGCTAGCTAGCGCTACAGTAACTTTCAGTTACTGTAGCTGCAGCAGTACAGGCAGAGCAGCGACAGTAGGCAGCAAGCAGCATCGGCAATGGGGAAGCAGGGGCAGCGCAACGGCGTGGCGCAGGCGCGGCGAGGCTGGCCGAAGGCGGGCGAGGCCGGAGCCACGCACACACTGCACGCACCATACACACACAGAGCACGCACACACACAGTGTACACCACACATGGCTCACGGCCATGGACATGGCCATGGCCATCTGCAACAGCAGCAACATGCGGGAGCAGCGGCCGGGTCGCGTGGGCGCCACCACGACCCACGAGCAGGGGCGCGCGGGCCAGCGCGGCTGCGGCCAACGGTGAGCGGAGACAGACGGGCATGTGGGCGGTTGGGGCGAGGACATGGCGTGGTCAGCGCGCACACGCACGGGGAGCGGAGCTCTCGTCATGGCGGTGAGCGGTGGAGCGGACGCCAAAGTTCGGCGTTGGTGGTTACGGCGATGTGGGGGCACGTCAAGCGACGCGGGGAGCGGCGTTGGGCTCCTACGAGCTCCAGGAGATCGACTACGAGCTCGGGCGCGAGCTCGGGCTACGGTGGTCACGGCGGCGAGCTCGTCTACGGCGACGAGTACGGCCATGACGTGGTCGGCGACTATGAGCGCGGAGATGAGGAGGGGAGTAAGGGGAGAAGGAGTGGAGCTCACAGCGCCCCTGCAGATGTGCAAAGCGGGCTTGGGGGAGGCTCGGTGTGGGCAGACGGCGGCGGATCGAGCGGCGGGGTTGCGGTGGCCGTGGCGTGGAAGACAGTCGCGGGCATCGTCGTTCAGGCGTCTTGGCTCCGATCCAGCGATGAAGACGATGAAGGCGGAAGCTGCGGCACTCCTGGACATCCTCCGGTGGCACGGAAGCTCGATGGCCACGATGATGGCGAAGGCGATGGCGACGGCGTCTCGGGCACATGCGAGGTGGACGGAGTAGAGCGTGGGAAAGAGGGAGAAAAGATCCTGGGAGTCCAGAGCGTCGGTGCTGGTCTTCTTATCCCCTCCAGGCGCCCTATAGCTACACGATGGTGAGAGGGTGCGGCGGGAACGACGTCCTGGCTCGGGCGTCAGGGACAGCTAGACGGGAGAGGTTGGGGGGCGACCTGGGAGCGGGCTGGGCCGGCACTGTCGCTGAGTAGGCCTAATTGCACAGTAGCTTTAGTCCTTGCCTTTTCCCTTTCCTGCTATAACTCTAAGGCACTGTTTTGCATTTCTTTTTAGTACCAAATGAGTTTTGCTTTGAACAAAAATTGGCACATAAATCTAACACAAAACCTTGATATGGAACCATAAGGTTTGGGGTCAAAAGGAGTTGTCTAACTCTTTTTTTTTAAAATTGAAAAAGCCAAAACAATTGATGTTGGACCAGTAAATTAATTGCCATGGGCATCTCGGGAACTTAACAGAGGTTGTTTCAACATGAAAATGATCTGGGGAATTTATAGGATAAGGTGAACATTTTAGTTTTACTGATTGAAGAAATAAATATTTGACTGACATTTTAAATTTGAATTTGTGTTTGGTTTGAAACAAAGTGAGGATTAGCAACTTAATTATGACGACGTGGCATCATTAGGCAAGATATTACTGTAGCATGATACTGGGGTTGTTACAAACGAGTGGGTGCATGTGTGATATCTAAGGCGGATTCAAAATTTTGAACCGGCGATCATAGCATCCGCAGATCATATATAAAGGGTATTCAATGTTCGTTTCGCTTTTGAACATACAATATACTCCCTCCGATCCTTTCTAGTTTACATATAAGTTTTATGTGTAGTCAAAGTATATCTACTTTGATCAAACTTACAGAAAAAAGTATCAACATTCAACAACGCCCAATCAATATTGTTAGATTCATACCTACTTCTAGATTTGTATTCAAACAGTGATGGTTTCCCATTTGTTTTCAATCACGTGAATGTTCTTGTTCTCGCGCATGCTCTTCCTACTAGGATTTTGCCACGTATAGCCAGTCTAATAGTAACTTTTTAAGCTCCCTTTCCAATAGTACTAGTGGAGTACTGACAACATCTGTAGTAGAGTATGCAGTGCTCATAGTACTCCCTCCTTTCATTTATATAGGGCCTAAGAGCAAGTCTAATAAGGCCTAGTCAGCAGGCTATAAGACTTTTCATGTCATTAGAATCCTACTTAGAGGACTGAGAAGAGAGGAGAGAGAGTGAAGCGGGCTCTTATATTCTAGAGCCCGACTATAACACATAGATCAAGAAAAAATAGTGCGCATGCAACTCTCTTCCAATCATATACCTTGCTCATGCAAATATTAAATGCTTAGAGCCAACCTAATAGCCATTCTAAGAGCCAACTTACATGGCACTTTTGCCTATGTGAAGGAGAGATATGTGAAAAGGTAAGGGGAGTGAGCTCTCATGCAAGAGCCTAGCTATATACGCATTCCTAGGTAAATACAATAAATATGAAGAAAGAGATAGATAGGAGATGGGAAAAAGTACTAATACAATAGCCAACCTTATATATTTTTCGGGAAATAGCCAACCTTATAGCCCACACTATTGTATGAGTGCATATAGATGATGGCTATAGATGACATGGCAGTTCCTTATAGCCATCGGCTGGCTATATTATTAACCATGCTCTAATGCATTTTTCAAAACCACCTTTGACTATTGACAAGATTAATACTACATGAGATGTATAATGTGAAAATTATATCATTGGAAACCTCCTTTCACATGTGAATTTGACCGTATGCTTTCTGTAAGTTGCATGTCATATATTATTACTCTAACATTTGGTCAAAGTTAGCCTCGAAAAACGCATTAGGCCCTATAGATGGAAGGAGGGAATAATAGTGGAAGTGGATCCTCTGACGTAGGTATCCCTGCCTTACCCTCCCTTTCGGTCACTTACTGGCGGACCCCATGCTTGCTAGGCCCCGCATGTCAGTTACTCAATAGGTTCGACCACGTTAGGGGATCCTCATCCGTAGTATACTCCCTCTGTTTTTATTTACCCCGCATAAAACGGAGGGAGTGGTAGCATAAATGACGCGGGCGGGGAAGGGGGAGGGACGTCGGTTTGCTCTCAACTACGGTCCCACAAGCGAGCGAAAATGCAAGACGAAGCACGTTCCATTCGATGAACGATGTGGAGGGTCCAGCGTGCCGGGGTGCAACGCGAACGCAACAAGAGCGATGTACAATCAAAACCAATTGACCGACAGCAAGAGGGGAGAGGTTGGGGGGCGACCTGGGAGCGGGCTGGGCCGGCACTGTCGCTGAGTAGGCCTAATTGCACAGTAGCTTTAGTCCTTGCCTTTTCCCTTTCCTGCTATAATTCTCAGGCACTGTTTTGCATTTCTTTTTAGTACCAAATTAGTTTTGTTTTGAACAAAACTTGGCACATAAATCTAACACAAAACCTTGATATGGAACCAAAAGGTTTGGGGTCAAAAGGAGTTGTCTAACTCTTTTTTTAATTGAAAAAGCCAAAACAATTGATGTTGGACCACTAAATTAATTGCCATGGGCATCTCGGGAATTTAACAGAGGCTGTTTCAACATGACAATGATCTGGGGAATTTATAGGATAAGGTGAACATTTTAGTTTTACTGATTGAAGAAATAAATATTTGACTGGCATTTTAAATTTGAGTTTGTGTTTGGTTTGAAACAAAGTGAGGATTACCAACTTAATTATGACGACATGGCATCATTAGGCAAGATATTACTGTAGCATGATACTGGGTTTGTTATAAACGAGTGGGTGCATGTGTGATATCTAAGGCGGATTCAAAATTTTGAACCGGCGATCATAGCATCCGCAGATCATATATAAAGGGTATTCAATGTTCGTTTCGCTTTTGAACATACAATATACTCCCTCCGATCCTTTCTAGTTTACATATAAGTTTTATGTGTAGTCAAAGTATCTCTACTTTGATCAAACTTACAGAAAAAAGCATCAACATTCAACAATGCCCAATCAATATTGTTAGATTCATACGTACTCCTAGATTAGTATTCAAACATTGATGGTTACCCATTTGTTTTCAATCACGTGAATGTTCTTGTTCTTGCGCATGCTCTTCCTACTAGGATTTTGCCACGTATAGCCAGTCCAACAGTAACTTTTTAAGCTCCCTTTCCAATAGTACTAGTGGAGTACTGACAACATCTGTAGTAGAGTATACAGTGCTCATAGTACTCCCTCCTTCCATTTATATAGGGCCTAAGAGCAAGTCTAATAAGGCCTAGTCAGTAGGCTATAAGACTTGTCATGTCATTAGAATCCTACTTAGAGGACTGAGAAGAGAGGAGAGAGAGTGAAGCGGGCTCTTATATTCTAGAGCCCGACTATAACACATAGATCAAGAAAAAATAGTATGCATGCAACTCTCTTCCAATCATATACCTTGCTCATGCAAATATTAAATGCTTAGAGCCAACCTAATAGCCATTTTAAGAGCCAACTTACATGGCACTTTTGCCTATGGGAAGGAGAGATATGTGAAAATGTAAGGGAGTGAGCTCTCATGCAAGAGCCTAGCTATATACGCATTCCTAGGTAAATACACTAAATATGAAGAAAGAGATAGATAGGAGATGGGAAAAAGTACTAATACAATAGCCAACCTTATATATTTTTCGGGAGATAGCCAACCTTATAGCCCACACTATTGTATGAGTGCATATAGATGATGGCTATAGATGACATGGCAGTTCCTTATAGCCATCGGCTGGCTATATTATTAACCATGCTCTAATGCATTTTTCAAAACCACCTTTGACTATTGACAAGATTAATAGTACATGAGATGTATAATGTGAAAATTATATCATTGGAAGCTCCTTTCACATGTGAATTTGACCGTATGATTTCTGTAAGTTGCATGTCATATATTACTACTCTAACATTTGGTCATAGTTAGCCTCGAAAAACGCATTAGGCCTAGTAGATGGAAGGAGGGAATAGTAATGGAAGTGGATCCTCTGACGTAGGTATCCCTGCCTTACCCTCCCTTTCGGTCACTTACTGGCGGACCCCATGCTTGCTAGGCCCCGCATGTCGGTTACTCAATGGGTTCGACCACATTAGGGGATCCTCATCCGTAGTATACTCCCTCTGTTTTTATTTACTCCACATAAAACGGAGGGAGTGGTAGCATAAATGAAGCGGGCGGGGAAGGGGGAGGGACGTCGGTCTACTCTCAACTACGGTCCCACAAGCGAGCGAAAATGCAAGACGAAGCACGTTCCATTCGATGAACGACGTGGAGGGTCCAGCGTGCCGGGGTGCAACGCGAACGCAACAAGAGTGATGTACAATCAAAACCAATTGACCGACAGCTAGAGGGGAGAGGTTGGGGGGCGACCTGGGAGTGGGCTGGGCCGGCATTGTCGCTGAGTAGGCCTAATTGCACAGTAGCTTTAGTCCTTGCCTTTTCCCTTTCCTGCTATAATTCTCAGGCACTGTTTTGCATTTCTTTTTAGTACCAAATTAGTTTTGTTTTGAACAAAACTTGGCACATAAATCTAACACAAAACCTTGATATGGAACCAAAAGGTTTGGGGTCAAAAGGAGTTGTCCAACTCTTTTTTTTGAAATTGAAAAAGCCAAAACAATTGATGTTGGACCACTAAATTAATTGCCATGGGCCTCTCGGGAATTTAACAGAGGCTGTTTCAACATGACAATGATCTGGGGAATTTATAGGATAAGGTGAACATTTTAGTTTTACTGATTGAAGAAATAAATATTTGACTGGCATTTTAAATTTGAATTTGTGTTTGGTTTGAAACAAAGTGAGGATTAGCAACTTAATTATGACGACATGGCATCATTAGGCAAGATATTACTGTAGCATGATACTGGGGTTGTTACAAACGAGTGTGTGCATGTGTGATATCTAAGGCGGATTCAAAATTTTGAACCGGCGATCATAGCATCCGCGGATCATATATAAAGGGTATTCAATGTTCGTTGCGCTTTTGAACATACAATATACTCCCTCCGATCCTTTCTAGTTTACATATAAGTTTTATGTGTAGTCAAAGTATCTCTACTTTGATCAAACTTACAGAAAAAAGTATCAACATTCAACAACGCCCAATCAATATTCTTAGATTCATACTTACTCCTAGATTTGTATTCAAACATTGATGGTTTCCCATTTGTTTTCAATCACGTGAATGTTCTTGTTCTCACGCATGGTCTTCCTACTAGGATTTTGCCACATATAGCCAGTCCAACAGTAACTTTTTAAGCTCCCTTTCCAATAGTACTAGTGGACTACTGACAACATCTGTAGTAGAGTATGCAGTGCTCATAGTACTCCCTCCTTCCATTTATATAGGGCCTAAGAGCAAGTCTAATAAGGCCTAGTCAGCAGGCTATAAGACTTGTCATGTCATTAGAATCCTACTTAGAAGACTGAGAAGAGAGGAAAGAGAGTGAAGCGGGCTCTTATATTCTAGAGCCCGACTATAACACATAGATCAAGAAAAAATAGTATGCATGCAACTCTCTTCCAATCATATACCTTGCTCATGCAAATATTAAATGCTTAGAGCCAACCTAATAGCCATTCTAAGAGCCAACTTACATGGCACTTTTGCCTATGTGAATTAGAGATATGTGAAAAGGTAAGGGGAGTGAGCTCTCATGCAAGAGCCTAGCTATATACGCATTCCTAGGTAAATACAATAAATATGAAGAAAGAGATAGATAGGAGATGGGAAAAAGTACTAATACAATAGCCAACCTTATATATTTTTCGGGAAATAGCCAACCTTATAGCCCACACTATTGTATGAGTGCATATAGATGATGGCTATAGATGACATGGCAGTTCCTTATAGCCATCGGCTGGCTATATTATTAACCATGCTCTAATGCATTTTCAAAACCACCTTTGACTATTGACAAGATTAATAGTACATGAGATGTATAATGTGAAAATTATATCATTGGAAGCTCCTTTCACATGTGAAGTTGACCGTATGCTTTCTGTAAGTTGCATGTCATATATTATTACTCTAACATTTGGTCAAAGTTAGCCTCGAAAAATGCATTAGGCCCTGTAGATGGAAGGAGGGAATAGTAGTGGAAGTGGATCCTCTGACGTAGGTATCCTTGCCTTACCCTCCCTTTCGGTCACTTACTGGCGGACCCCATGCTTGTCAGGCCCCTCATGTCAGTTACTCAATGGGTTCGGCCACGTCAGGGGATCCTCATCCGTTGTATACTCCCTTTGTTTTTATTTACTCCGCATAAAACGGAGGGAGTGGTAGTATAAATGACGCAGTCGGGGAAGGGGTAGGGACGTCGGTTTGCTCTCAACTACGGTCCCACAAGCGAGCGAAAACGCAAGACAAAGCACGTTCCATTTGATGAACGACGTGGAGGGTCCAGCATGCCGGGGTGGAACGCGAACGCAATAAGAGCGATGTACACACTACAAGGAAAAGGCCTACTAATGGCGCACCAGTTTTGCCTACTAATGGCGCATCCCTGGTGCACCATTAGTATCAGGCCACTAGTATTTATCACTAATGGCGCAACACTGGTGCGCCATTAGTATCTGGTATACTAATGGCGCACCACCTAGTGCGCCATTAGTATATAACACCATGTGCCATTAGTATGCCTCCCAGGGGCATATTTGACCATGTGCTTTGGCACACTAATGGCGCACTGCGGATGGATGCGCCATTAGTATACTTGGCATATTAATGGCGCACTCTGTAGTGATGCGCCATTAGTATGAATATTAGGTTTTTTTTACTTTTCTGATTTTTGCACAGGTTACAAAATATATTATTTGACATAATATAGATAGTAGCACACAGCAATAGCAGATTCATCGAATACAATAGAAGATTAGTCTCTGAATACAATTCATCATATTAGTCTCCAAATTCAAAAGACCGAACAAAGATAAAACATTACAAGTCTCGAGACCGCGAGTATCGAGTTTGTCGGAACTAATACTAATCCTAACAAGTCCTACTAATCATCATCATACAACTTCTACTCGTTATTCATAACAAGTCATACGATCATCATCTTGATAGTCATCGAACCAACCCTACTTAATTGTTCTTAGCACATGATCATCAGTATTAGGCAGGACCTAAATACCCTATTTAAGCTAAAATAGCATAAAACAATATAGACCCTGACTCTCCATTATGGAGAATGGAGAACCTCCTATCTCCAATTCTTGCTCTTTGCTTCCTTTTGGTTCCAAGAAGCTCCTTACGACTGTCCATACATTTTTTTCCATCCTTTGATTTTCATGTCTCCACTTCTTTTAGAAATCTCGTATGGACAGTTGAGATTCGTAGGATGACCTGGCTGTATGTTCAAAACATTAGGACTACCTTTCTGATACATCATATGAGGCACACAATTCTCTGGGATTATCTGTTGAAAAACATAGTAATAACTTCATAGTTAGCAATGATGTACTAGTTTTAGAAGTATGCAAAAGATGCACGGATGTCGTAATAGTAAAAATCTTACCAGGGTATCTCCATAGTAGTTACCATAGTTGAACACATGCACTAGTGGCACGTTTTTACCATAATGTTGAGGAGTTTGATTGTGGATAATGTAATTCTCAATGTGAGTACAAAATCCGACCAGATGATTTTTCTCATTGTAAGTTGTTAATTCGGAGCCATCGGTGTAGTGGGTTTTGTCTACCATCTCCCGCACATTCTTTGAACAATAAAAATAAGCTGTCAATGGAAATAAGCTGTCAACTATTTTGAAATAAACAATATAAATTAGCTAATAACTATGTTTGAGAAACTCACATAGCGGTAGAACTGGAGGCGTATCAACAAGGACCCAAATGTCCATATTGTCTTGGTTGATGTCAGGATTACCAAGATCCATGGTGATAAGCATACCCTCATCAAAACCATACATCTTGCAAAATGCTTCCTAATTTTTGCAACCAAAATGGGTTACGCTCTCAGAATTATATAGATTTACTTCAAAGTCCACATCGTGATGAGTCCTTAGGTGAATTTTCTTTGTTTCAAAAATTTCATGGTCTTCAAAATCCATCCTCTCCAAGACATAGCGTCTTGCATGGCATGGGATAAGCTATACTCGAATTGTAAAAGATGAAAATTACACGTTGAAATAGTTGATGTCATGCTTAATTATGAAAATAACACTTGTCGTCGTTGTGTACCGTTTCAACTTCGAAGGTCTCCTCGAGCTTAATGCTGAAGCGCCGATCATCGTCCAGGTGAGGCATGTCGCACAGACCTCGATCGTCGTGGCACCAGTCGCACTCCGCCGGGAGACTTTCATCGTCCGATGATGATGACGACATATCCTACGTTCATAATTCAAAACTACATCATTTAGGGTTTGTCGACACCGAGGCATCCTAAAAGCTAAGCTTTTATCATTTAGGGTTTGTCGACACCGAGGCACCCTAAAAGCCTAAGCTTTCATCATTTAGGTTCTTATTGACACCGAGGCACCCTAAAAGCCAAGGTTTTATCATTTAGGGTTTGTTGACGTCGAGGCACCCTAAAAGCCTAAGCTTTCATCATTTAGGTTTTGTCGACGCCGAGGCACCCTAAAAGCCTAAGCGTACATCATTTAGGTTCTCATCGACACCAAGGCACCCTATAGAAGCCAAGTTAAGTTTTCATCATTTAGGGTTTATCGATGCCGAGGCACCCTAGGTTGGGCCTAATCACTTAGCACTAATCACTTGGCTCTATTGCCACCTATGTTGGCTTTATCATCTAGGGTTTAGGGCCTAATCACTTGGCTCATGCATTAGTCGCAAGTACCCCATATGTCCTTTTTAGCAAAGTGATGCTAAAATTCACGGAAAATTTCAGCATGACCTTTGCTGAAAATAGGACATATGGAGTACCCGAATTTGCCGGAACGGAAGTTAATCGACATTCCGGCAAACTCAAGGGCCTCTCGGGGTACCTGCAAATTCATCACGACACAATGGTCGGAGACAAAACCCAACAACTTTACAAGTCTTTCACAGATTTGTTTGCAAGTTCTGATATGTAATAAAGATGAGCCTCCAATGCTGATTTGTTTGCCTCAAGACAAGATGAACCTCCAATGCAACAAGTAATAAAACGTTTGCAAGTTCTGATATGTTTGCAAGATGAACCTCCAATGTAACAGTCTTAGACATTAGGACACTACAATGATCTACAACCTTATGTAAAGTGCCAACTCCACAGATTTCTTTTTCACAGCTTTTATATTATTTCTAGAAGCAACACAATAGGGTTAAACACCAGAATCTTGAGTCTAATAAAACCCTAAAATAAAATTTCTCTTTCCCCTCCTCCCTCCTATCCCTCTGTCTCTCTTTCCCAGCTCCAACCCCAAACACAAATTAAGTTAGCCATGGTTTAAACACTAGTTCATTCATTCTCACCTCTGTTCCAGGTGCTCTTCTCCTCCTCGTGCCTCTATCCTCTCCCTCTGCCCAGGAACACCTGCACATTCACAGCAAAAAGCAAAAGCTTGTTCAGACACTTCTTTTTTACTGTGTTATTCCAGCTAGGAAAAAAAACTTTGCTTCAAAAGCAAATAAGAGCAGGAGTGCAAGCATCTAATGCTTGCTGCTCTTCTTCTTGCCACTTGCAGCACTGCAACTTGCCTCCTGATCCTCCTAATGCACCATCACAAAATTAAGTTCGGGTTACCTGAGAGGAGAGGAGGAAGAGAGGAGAAGAGAGGCAGAGGAGGAAGAGAGGAGAAGAGAGGCAGAGGGAGGAGGAAGAGAGGAGAAGAGAGTAGGAAGAGAGGAGAAGAGAGGCAGAGGGAGGAGGGTTACCTGACCATGATGAGGAGGCGAGGGGGCGGCGGCGGCGTGGGGGCGGCGACGGAGACGGAGGCGCGGGGGCGGCGGCGGCAGCGTGGGGGCGGCGACGGAGACGGAGGCGCGGGGGCGGCGGCGGCGTGGGGGCGGCAACGGAGACGGAGGCGCGGGGGCGGCGGCGGCGTGGGTCGGGGCAGCGGGGGGAATTAGCTAGGGGCGAGGGAGAGGGATGAAGGGGATCTGGCGAGAGGGAGGGAATTAGCTAGGGGGGAATCTTACTAATGGCGCACCTGTGGTCGGTGCGCCATTAGTAATCTTTTTTTACATAGCAGTGGCGCACCGGGCAGAGGTGCGCCATTAGTAATCTTTGTTGCATGTATAATTTTTTAGAAAATGAATATGAATATGAAACAGTAATATTTTTTATAAAAACAATAATAATTGTTGTTTAACAACAATTGTAGTCTACACTTTTTTATTATTATTTTTTAAAAAATGAAGAGGGGAGAGGGGGCGCGGGTGGGATCGAGATCGAGATGGAGGGGGAATCGAGATCGAGATGGAGGGGGCAGCCGAAAGCTTGGAGAAGGAGGTGGAGGGAATGAAGTGGGGAAAGTGAGTGGGTAGGTGTGGCTGTCCAAAATATCTTGTTGGGGTCCCAGATTACTAATGGTGCACCACCTGCAAATGCGCCATTAGTAACCCTGGTTACTAATGGCGCACCTGCAGGTGGTGTGCCATTAGTAGTTTTGCAGAAAAGTATATATATATATATATATATATATATATATATATATATATATATATACTAATGGCGCACTTTTACAGGGTGCGCCATTAGTAGTTTAAACTAGTAATGGCGCATTGTGAGGCGGTGCGCCATTAGTAGTTTTGCAAAAAAAAGAGAATAAAAAAATTTCAGTAGTGGCGCACTCCCTGTCTGGTGCGCCATTACTAGTTAGAACTAGTAATGGCGCACTTCGGTAGGATGCACCATTAGTATGTGTGTAAAAATGAAAAAAAATTATCACTAGTGGCGCACCTATTTTCTGGTGCGCCATTAGTATCTTCCACACTAATGGCGCGTCACCAACTGGTGCACCATTAGTATATAGTAGTGGCGCATTACTTCCCTGGTGCGCCATTAGTGTCAATCCTATCTATAACCCTTTTCCTAGTAGTGACAATCAAAATCAATTGACCGGTCGCCACCGGAACCACTATTCACACCAGAACCTTCGCTGCTCAGCCTACGCCAGCCACTGCCCCAGAACCACACCTCCTCTCCAGCCCATTGCCCCACCTTTAGATCCCCTAGCCTGCATCAAGCATCCCCTAGTTCGCCTGAAAGCCATGGTGCGCCGCAGGATCACGTACTACAAGGTGTTGAAGCTGGAGCGCCGCATAGAAATCACGGCGGCAGTCGGCACCACAGACCTTCGTTCCCAAGCTCGCTTTGCGGCGGGCCAATCCCTGAGTTCTTTGGAGCCAAGCTAAAGGAGGAGGAAGCCGTTCCAATTTTCATGGCTGAGGTCACGGTGCAGAAGGCCCCTGATGGGTATGAGACAATGGACGTTGACTTTGTGCCGGCGTCTGGGTTACCCATGGTACAGGCAGACCAGCGGTTCAACCTGGTGATACTAAAGGAGGACCGGGAGGCAGAGGCTCAACTCGACGAAGAGCGTGCGCATGCCGCTGCCATCGAGGCTCTCCTACAGGCGGAACTGGATATCGTGGATGTGAATCGGGCGGCGGAGGCTCAACTCGACGCGGAGCGCGCGGATGCCGCTGCCATCGAGGCCCTCCTACAGGCGGAATCGGACGTCCTGGACTTGAACCGGGCGGCGGAGGCTCAACTCGATGTGGAGCGCGCGGATGCTGCTGCCATCGAGGCTCTCCTACAAGCGGAATTGGACGTCCTGGACTTGAACCGGGCAGCGGAGGCTCAACTCGATGCGGAGCGCACGGATGCCGCTGCCATCGAGGCCCTCCTGCAGGCGGAACCGACGTCCTCGACTTGAACCAGGCGGTGCTCTCTTCCATGCAGAGTGCCCGCATGCTCCGCGTGAACGAGTAGCTAGAGGCCGAGGAAAACCACGGTGCGGAGACACACGTCGGCAGCTACGACTGGTTCGCGCCGGTAGCCAAAGACGATGAGGTCGTCTCGTTCCACAAGCAGTGATAGTTTTTCTTTATGTTGTTGTTTTTAGGGATCTTTTGTTGTGTAAAAACATATATTGTTATGCAAGTCGCCTGACTTTCATCATTTGGGTCAGTCTACCATTTCAGGCGGTTGGATGAATATCCTACGTCTCCTAACCCTTCTTCCTCACCTCTTCTTCCCCAAAAGACCACCGCACGGGCCGTACGGATCCACCCCAACATGCGGTTGGATAAACATAATGTAGGAAAAAAAATTATTTGTAAGCGGTAGCATGATTCAGTGAGGGTGCGTTCCCTTGGTTGGGTTTGCGGCGTGCAGGAGCGACTGTGTTAGGGTGCGGTGCGACCGCGGTGTGCAGGAGCGACCGTGTGAGGGTGCGGTGCGACCGCGACAGCCATGCGCAAGTGTACCTCCTTTTCATTTTGAAAACTTTAGGCAAGCTTGGCAAAAATGTGTGGCGAAGTATGGCAATGCAAGGCCTAGACCCAAACAGGATAAGTACATATGTACTAGGAGTACTAGTGTTAAAAAAGAAAGGCGGGGTTTTCCTTCGCGGGATTAATTGATACAAATCCCCGTTTGACGTGTCAATTAATGCGTATTTTTTCTCCAAAGCCCAAAGAGCTAACCATCCCACTCCTCATCGCTTGATTAATGCAGCGCCATGCAAACAAACCTTCTCACTTCCGCATGCATGCAAGGGTATATTAATGTCCTTGGTTGCTAGTACGAGGCAAACCCAATCAACTTTGCCTCAATTAGTGTTAGTGGCTGTCGTTGTCAAAACCAGCGGATCTTGGGTAGGGGGTCCTGAACTGTGCGTCTAAGGCAGATGGTAACAGGAGGCAGGAGACACGATGATTTACCCAAGTTCGGGCCCTCTTGATGGAGGTAAAACCCTACGTCCTGCTTGATTTATTCTTGATGATATGAGTATTACAAGAGTTGATCTACCACGAGATCGGAGAGGCTAAACCCTAGAAGCTAGCCTATGGTATGATTGTATGTTGTCCTACGGACTAAAACCCTCCAGTTTATATAGACACTGGAAAGGGCTAGGGTTACACAAGGTCGGTTACAAAGGAGGAGATATACATATCCGTATTGCCTAGCTTTGTTGGGGAACGTAGCAGAAATTCAAAATTTTCCTACGTGTCACCAAGATCTATCTATGGAGAAACTAGCAACGAGGGGAAAGGAGAGTGCATCTACATACCCTTGTAGATCGCTAAGCGGAAGCGTTCAAGTGAACGGGGTTGATGGAGTCGTACTCGTCGTGATTCAAATCACCGATGTCCAAGTGCCGAACGCACGGCACCTCCACGTTCAACACACGTACAGCCCGGTGACGTCTCCCACGCCTTGATCCAGCAAGGAGAGAGGGAGAGGTTGAGGAAGACTTCATCCAACAGCAGCACAACGGCGTGGTGGTGGTGGAGGAGCGTGGCTATCCTGCAGGGCTTCGCCAAGCACCACAGAAGAGGAGGGAGAGAGAGACGCAGGGCTGCACCAAGAGATTGAATCGCGTGTTGTGGGCAGCCCCTAGGCCTCATATATATAGGGGAAGGGGAGGGCTGCGCCCCCTCTAGGGTTTCTCACCCCTAGGGGGGGCGGCAGCCCTAGATGGGATCCAAAGGGGCGGCCAAGAGGGGAAAGAGGGGAAGGAACCCACTAGGTGGGCCTTAAGGCCCAACTGGACTAGGGTTTGCCCCCTCCCACTTATCCTTGCGCCTTGGGCCCCTTGTGGGGGGCGCACCAGCCCTCCTAGGGGCTGGTCCCCTCCCACACTTGGCCCACGCAGCCTTCTGGGGTTGGTGGCCCCACTTGGTGGACCCCCGGGACCCTCCCGGTGGTCCCGGTACGTTACCGATAAACCCCGAAACTCTTCCGGTGTCCAAAACAGGACTTCCCATATATAAATCTTTACCTCCGGACCATTCCAGAACTCCTCGTGACGTCCGGGATCTCATCCGGGACTCCGAACAACATTCGGTAACCACATACTAACTTCCTTTATAACCCTAGCGTCATCGAACCTTAAGTGTGTAGACCCTACGGGTTCGGGAGACATGCAGACATGACCGAGACGTTCTCCGGTCAATAACCAACAGCGGGATCTGGATACCCATGTTGGCTCCCACATGTTCCACGATGATCTCATCGGATGAACCACGATGTCAAGGACTTAATCAATCCCGTATACAATTCCCTTTGTCTATCGGTATGATACTTGCCCGAGATTCGATCGTCGGTATCCCGATACCTTGTTCAATCTCGTTACCGACAAGTCTCTTTACTCGTTCCGTAACACATCATCCCGTGATCAACTCCTTGATCACATTGTGCACATTATGATGATGTCCTACCGAGTGGGCCCAGAGATACCTCTCCGTTTACACGGAGTGACAAATCCCAGTCTCGATTCGTGCCAACCCAACAGACACTTTCGGAGATACCCGTAGTGTACCTTTATAGCCACCCAGTTACGTTGTGACGTTTGGTACACCCAAAGCATTCCTACGGTATCCGGGAGTTGCACAATCTCATGGTCTAAGGAAATGATACTTGACATTAGCAAAGCTTTAGCATACGAACTACACGATCTAGTGCTATGCTTAGGATTGGGTCTTGTCCATCACATCATTCTCCTAATGATGTGATCCCGTTATCAATGACATCTAATGTCCATGGTCAGGAAACCGTAACCATCTATTGATCAACGAGCTAGTCAACTAGAGGCTTACTAGGGACATGGTGTTGTCTATGTATCCACACATGTATCTGAGTTTCCTATCAATACAATTCTAGCATGGATAATAAACGATTATCATGAACAAGGAAATATAATAATAATCAATTTATTATTGCCTCTAGGGCATATTTCCAACAGTCTCCCACTTGCACTAGAGTCAATAATCTAGTTCACATCGCCATGTGATTACCACTCACAGGTCACATCGCCATGTGACTAACACCCAAGAGTTTACTAGAGTCAGTAGTCTAGCTCACATCACTATGTGATTAACACTCAATGAGTTCTAGGTTTGATCATGTTGCTTGTGAGAGAGGTTTTAGTCAACGGGTCTGAACCTTTCAGATCCGTGTGTGCTTTACAAATCTCTATGTCATCTCCTAGATGCAGCTACCACGTTCTATTTGGAGCTATTCCAAATAACTGTTCTACTTGGAGCTATTCTAAATTGTTGCTCCATTATACGTATCCGGTATCCCTAGTCAGAGCTATCCGGATAGGTGTTAAGCTTGCATCGACGTAACCCTTTACGACGAACTCTTTTACCACCTCCATAATCGAGAAAATTCCTTAGTCCACTAGTTACTAAGGATAACTTTGACCGCTGTCCTGTGATCCATTCCTGGATCACTCTTGTACCCCTTGACTAACTCATGGCAAGGCACACTTCAGGTGCGGTACACAGCATAGCATACTGTAGAGCCTACGTCTTAAGCATAGGGGACGACCTTCGTCCTTTCTCTCTATTCTGCCGTGGTCGAGCTTTAAGTCTTAACTTCATACCTTACAACTCAGGCAAGAACTTCTTCTTTGACTGATCCATCTTGAACACCTTCAAGATCATGTCAAGGTATGTGCTCATTTGAAAGTTCCATTAAGCGTTTTGATCTATCCTTATAGATCTTGATGCTCAATGTTAAAGTAGCTTAATCCAGGCTTTCATTGAAAAACACTTTTCAAATAACCCTATATGCTTTCCAGAAATTCTACATCATTTCTGATCAACAATATATACTCATCAGAAATTCTATAGTGCTCCCACTCACTTCTTTGGAAATACAAGTTTCTCATAAACTTTGTATAAACCAAAATCTTTGATCATCATCAAAGTATACATTCCAACTCCGAGATGCTTACTCCAGTCCTTAGAATGATTGCTGGAGCTTTGCATACTTATTAGCATCTTTCAGGATTGACAAAACCTTCCGGTTGTATCACATACAACCTTTCCTCAAGAAAATCGTGAGGAAACAATGTTTTGACATCCTATCTGCAAGATTTCATAAATAATGCAGTAATCGCTAATATAATTCCAACAGACTCTTAGCATCGCTACGAGTGAGAAAGTCTCACCGTAGTCAACTCCTTGAACTTGTCGGGAAACATCTTAACGACAAGTCGAGCTTTCTTAATGGTGACATTTACCATCATTGTCCGTCTTCCTTTTCAAATCCATCTACACCTAACAGCCTTACGACCATCAAGTAGTTCTTACAAAGTCTACACTTTGTTTTCATATATGGATCCTCTCTCGGATTATATGGCCTCGAGCCATTTATCGGAATCCGGGCCCACCATCGCTTCTCCATAGCTCGTAGGTTCATTGTTGTCTTGCAACATGACTTCCATGACAGGATTACATACCACTCATAAGTAGTCCGCATCCTTGTCATCCTACGAGGTTTGGGAGTGACTTGATCCGAAGTCTCGTGATCAATATCATAAGCTTCCACTTCAATTGGTGTAGGTGCCACAGGAACAATTTCCTGTGCCCTGCCACACACTAGTTGAAGAGACGGTTCAATAACCTCATCAAGTCTCCACCATCCTCCCACTCAATTCTTTCGAGAGAAACTTTTCCTCGAGAAAGGACCCGATTCTAGAAACAATCCCTTATTGCTTTCGGATCTGAGACAGGAGGTATACCCAACTGTTTTGGGTGTCCTATGAAGATGCATTTATCCGCTTTGGGTTCGAGCTTATCGGCCTGAAACTTTTTCACATAAGCGTCGTAGCCCCAAACTTTTAAGAAATGACAGCTTAGGTTTCTCTAAACCATAGTTTATACGGTGTCACCTCATCGGAATTACGTGGTGCCCCTTTTAAAGTGAATGTGGTTGTCTCTAATGCCTAACCCATAAACTATCGTGGTAATTCGATAAGAGACATCATGGTATGCATCATATCCAATAGGGTGCAGTTATGATGTTCGGACACACCATCACATTATGGTGTTCCAGGCTGTATTAGTTGTGAAACAATTTCCACAATGTCTTAATTCTGTGCCAAACTCGTAATTCAGATATTCATCTCTATGATCATATCATAGATCTTTTATCCTCTTGTCACGATGATCTTTCAACTTCACCCTGAAATTACTTGAACCTTTCAATAATTCAGACTCGTGATTCATCAAGTAAACATACTCAACATCTACTCAAATCATCTGTGAAGTAAGACCATAATGATATCCACTACACGCCTTAGCACTCATTGGACTGCACACATCAAAATGTATTACTTCCAGCAAGTTGCTTTCTAGTTCCATTTTACTGAAACCGAGGCTTTCAGTCATCTTGCCCATGTGGTATGATTTGCATGTCTCAAGTGATTCAAAAATCAAGTGAGTTCAAACGGCCCATTTGCATGGAGTTTCTGCATGCATATATACCAATAGACATGGTTCGCATGTCTCAAACTTTTCAAAAATGAGGGAGCCCAAGGATCCATCAACATGGAGCTTCTTCATGCGTTTTATACCGATATGACTTACGTGGCTGTGCCACAAGTAGGTGGTACTATCATTACTATCTTTTGGCATGAATATGTGTATCACTACGATCGAGATTCAATAAACCATTCATTATAGGTGTAAGACCATTGAAGGCATTATTCAAATAAACAGAGTAACCATTATTCTCCTTAAATGAATAACCGTATTGCGATGGACATAATCCAATCATGTCTATGCTCAACGCAAACACCAATCTCGATGGTAGAGGGAGCATGCGATGCTTGATCATATCAACATTGGAAACACTTCCAACACATATCGTCGGCTCACCTTTAGCTAGTCTCCGTTTATTCCGCAGCTTTTATTTCGAGTTACTAACACTTAGCAACCGAACTTGTATCTAATACCCTGGTGCTACTAGGAGTACTAGTAATGTACACATTAGCATAATGTATATCCAATATACTTCTATCGACCTTGCCAGCCTTCTTATCTACCAAGTATCTAGGGTAATTCCGCTCCAGTGGCTGTTCCCCTTATTACAGAAGCACTTAGCCTCGGGTTTGGGTTCAACCTTGGGTTTCTTCATTAGAGCAGCAGCTGAATTGCTGTTTCATGAAGTATCCCTTTGTGCCCTTGCCCTTCTTGAAACTAGTGGTTTCACCAACCATCAACAATTGATACTCCTTCTTGATTTCTACCTTCGCGGTGTCAAACATCGCGAACAACTCAAGGATCATCATATATGTCCCTGATATATTATAGTTCATCACAAAGCTCTAGCAGCTTGGTGGTAATGACTTCGGAGAAACATCACTATCTCATTTGGAAGATCAACTCCCACTTGATTCAAATGATTGTTGTACTCAGACAATCTGAGCACAAGCTCAACAATTGAGCTTTTCTCCCTTAGTTTGTAGGCTAAGAAAATCGTCGGAGGTCTTATTCCACTTGACGTGGGCACGAGCCTGAAATCCCAATTTCAGCCCTCGAAACATCTCATATGTTTCGCGACGTTTCAAAACACGTCTTTGGTGCCTCAACTCTAAACCATTTAACATTACCGAACTATCATGTAGTCATCAAAACGTGTATGTCAGATGTTCGCAACATCCACAGACCACGTTCGAGGTTCAGCACACTGAGCGGTGCATTAAGGACATACGCCTTTTACTGTCTGCATAACTGCTACTATCAACTTTCAACTAATTTTCTCTAGGATCATATCTAAACAGTAGAACTATAGCGTGAGCTACGACATAATTTGCAAAATCCTTTTGACTATGTTCAGGATAATTAAGTTCATCTTATGAACTCCCACTTAGATAGACATCCCTCTAGTCATCTAAGTGATTACATGATCCGAGTCAACTAGGCCGTGTCCGATCATCACGTGAGACGGACTAGTCAACGTCGGTGAACATCTTCATGTTGATCGTATCTACCATACGACTCATGCTCGACCTTTCGGTCTTCTGTGTTCCGAGGCCATGTCTATGCACATGCTAGGCTCGTCAAGTTAACCCTAAGTGTTTTGCATGTGTAAAACTGTCTTACACCCGTTGTATGTGAACGTAAGGATCTATCACACCCGATCATCACGTGGTGCTTCGAAACGACGAACTTTAGCAACGGTGCACAGTTAGGGGAGAACACTTCTTGAAATTTTTATGAGGGATCATCTTATTTACTACCGTCGTTCTAAGCAAATAAGATGTATAAACATGATAAACATCACATGCAATCAAATAGTGACATGATATGGCCAATATCACTTTGCTCCTTTTGATCTCCATCTTCGGGGCTCCATGATCATCATCGTCACCGGCATGACACCATGATCTCCATCATCATGATCTCCATCATCGTGTCTTCTTGAAGTTGTCACGTCATCTATTACTTCTACTACTACAGCTAACGGTTAGCAAGAAAGTAAAGTAATTACATGACGTTTATGTTGACACGCAGGTCATAAATAAATTAAGACAACTCCTATGGCTCCTGCCGGTTGTCATACTCATCGACATGCAAGTCGTGATTCCTATTACAAGAACATGATCAATCTCATACATCACATATATCATTCATCACATCCTTTGGCCATATCACATCACATAGCATACCCTGCAAAAACAAGTTAGACGTCCTCTAATTGTTGTTTGCATGTTTTACGTGGCTGCTATGGGTTTCTAGCAAGAACGTTTCTTACCTACGCAAAGACCACAACGTGATATGCCAATTGCTATTTACCCTTCATAAGGACCCTTTTCATCGAATCCGATCCGACTAAAGTGGGAGAGACAGACACCCGCTAGCCACCTTATGCAACTAGTGCATGTCAGTCGGTGGAACCAGTCTCACGTAAGAGTACGTGTAAGGTCGGTCCGGGCCGCTTCATCCCACAATGCCGCCGAATCAAGATAAGACTAGTAACGGCAAGCATATTGAACAAAATCAACGCCCACAACTACTTTGTGTTCTACTCGTGCATAGAATCTACGCAATAGACCTAGCTCATGATGCCACTGTTGGGGAACGTAGCAGAAATTCAAAATTTTCCTACGTGTCACCAAGATCTATCTATGGAGAAACTAGCAACGAGGGGAAAGGAGAGTGCATCTACATACCCTTGTAGATCGCTAAGCGGAAGCGTTCAAGTGAACGGGGTTGATGGAGTCGTACTCGTCGTGATTCAAATCACCGATGTCCAAGTGCCGAACGCACGGCACCTCCGCGTTCAACACACGTACAGCCCGGTGACGTCTCCCACGCCTTGATCCAGCAAGGAGAGAGGGAGAGGTTGAGGAAGACTTCATCCAACAGCAGCACAACGGCGTGGTGGTGGTGGAGGAGCGTGGCTATCCTGCAGGGCTTCGCCAAGCACCACAGAAGAGGAGGGAGAGAGAGACGCAGGGCTGCACCAAGAGATTGAATCGCGTGTTGTGGGCAGCCCCTAGGCCTCATATATATAGGGGAAGGGGAGGGCTGCGCCCCCTCTAGGGTTTCCCACCCCTAGGGGGGGCGGCAGCCCTAGATGGGATCCAAAGGGGCGGCCAAGAGGGGAAAGAGGGGAAGGAACCCACTAGGTGGGCCTTAAGGCCCAACTGGACTAGGGTTTGCCCCCTCCCACTTATCCTTGCGCCTTGGGCCCCTTGTGGGGGGCGCACCAGCCCTCCTAGGGGCTGGTCCCCTCCCACACTTGGCCCATGCAGCCTTCTGGGGTTGGTGGCCCCACTTGGTGGACCCCCGGGACCCTCCCGGTGGTCCCGGTACGTTACCGATAAACCCCGAAACTCTTCCGGTGTCCAAAACAGGACTTCCCATATATAAATCTTTACCTCCGGACCATTCCAGAACTCCTCGTGACGTCCGGGATCTCATCCGGGACTCCGAACAACATTCGGTAACCACATACTAACTTCCTTTATAACCCTAGCGTCATCGAACCTTAAGTGTGTAGACCCTACGGGTTCGGGAGACATGCAGACATGACCGAGACGTTCTCCGGTCAATAACCAACAGCGGGATCTGGATACCCATGTTGGCTCCCACATGTTCCACGATGATCTCATCGGATGAACCACGATGTCAAGGACTTAATCAATCCCGTATACAATTCCCTTTGTCTATCGGTAAGATACTTGCCCGAGATTCGATCGTCGGTATCCCGATACCTTGTTCAATCTCGTTACCGACAAGTCTCTTTACTCGTTCCGTAACACATCATCCCGTGATCAACTCCTTGATCACATTGTGCACATTATGATGATGTCCTACCGAGTGGGCCCAGAGATACCTCTCCGTTTACACGGAGTGACAAATCCCAGTCTCGATTCGTGCCAACCCAACAGACACTTTCGGAGATACCCGTAGTGTACCTTTATAGCCACCCAGTTACGTTGTGATGTTTGGTACACCCAAAGCATTCCTACGGTATCCGGGAGTTGCACAATCTCATGGTCTAAGGAAATGATACTTGACATTAGCAAAGCTTTAGCATACGAACTACACGATCTAGTGCTATGCTTAGGATTGGGTCTTGTCCATCACATCATTCTCCTAATGATGTGATCCCGTTATCAATGACATCCAATGTCCATGGTCAGGAAACCGTAACCATCTATTGATCAACGAGCTAGTCAACTAGAGGCTTACTAGGGACATGGTGTTGTCTATGTATCCACACATGTATCTGAGTTTCCTATCAATACAATTCTAGCATGGATAATAAACGATTATCATGAACAAGGAAATATAATAATAATCAATTTATTATTGCCTCTAGGGCATATTTCCAACAAGCTTGCCTTCCACGCCAAGTAGAGTCCCATCCGAACACGAGACGAAGTCTTCAATCTTGTATCTTCATAGTCCAACAGTCCGGCCAAAGGATATAGTCCGGCTGTCCGGAGACCCCCTAATCCAGGACTCCCTCAGTAGCCCCTGAACCAGGCTTCAATGACGATGAGTCCGGCCCGCAGTATTGTCTTCGGCAATGCAAGGCGGGTTCCTCCTCCGAACACACCACGGAAGAATTTGAATATAAGGATAGTGTCCGACCCTGCAAAATAAGTTCCACATACCACCGTAGAGAGAATAATATTTCCACAAATCTAATCTGCTGACTTGTTTTGGCAACATGACATTATGCCATGGCCCGGTGATTACTCGAACCGTTTCCTTTAACTAGCCCTGCACATAACACGAGGCAGTTTTTTGACACGTCTTGTCAAAGCAGAGATCGTGTCCCCTTATTACGGGATTCTCATCAATACGGGTGTGGGTAACCCAACCGCGCCATCGATTACGGCGCTTGGGGGATAAGCGACTTTTACCAGGCTAGTGGGGGCACATAGTTTCGGCCGCCCTTATATAGGGACAAGGTTTAACCTTTTTCTACCCACGCCTTCTTCCTCCTTGCCCATCCATTCTTGCGCACTCGAGCTCCAACGCCCAAGTCTACATCCTTCCCCTCAACCTTCTCCAATCATGTCCGGAGCGGGAGGCAAATGGATGGCTTCCTCCGTTATGGAGGGACATATTAAGAAGCTGCGCGGAGTCGGATACTTAGCTGCGAACATCGCGCATCGGCTGCCCGCTGCGGGGCAGATCGTTCCTACCCCTGAACCTCACGAGAGGGTAGTCTTCCTCCGCCACTTCCTCCACGGACTGGGGTTTCCCCTCCATCCATTCGTTTGTGGTCTCATGTTCTACTACGGGCTGGACTTCCATGATCTGGCCCCGAACTTCGTCCTCAACATTTCGGCGTTCATCGTCGTGTGTGAGGCTTTCCTCCGCATCCGGCCCCACTTCGGCCTGTGGTTAAAGACCTTCAATATCAAGCCGAAGGTGGTGGGCGGCCAACAAGCAGAATGCGGTGGAGCCATGGTGGGCAAGATGCCCAACGTTATATGGCTTGAAGGCTCCTTCGTGGAGACCATAAAGGGGTGGAAATCGGCGTGGTTCTACATCACTGAGCCGCGCGACACCAAATGGGTGGCTGCCCCCAAGTTTCGATCCGGAATCCCCACACGGCTCACCTCCTGGAAAGAGAAGGGCATGTCCTGGGGTTCATCGGTGGAGCTGGACGGACTCCAGAAATGTATCCAGAATATGGCAAGCAAGAAGCTCAAGCTTGTCAACATAGTCTAGGTCATGCTCATCCGCCGGATCCTCCCGTGTCAACAACGGGATTTCAACTTGTGGGAGTTTGACCCGGCCCAGCACCAAACTCTGAGTGAGCTCTTCGACACGTCTGGAAGGTGCTGTTCAAGGGCCCCGAGGTCCCTCCCTCCCTCACCAAGGACTACGGGCTAAGCGCGAAGCGCCGTGTGCATTCGGTGAGTTCTATACATCCGATAGGATATTTTATTTCCCCTAGCTTAATCATGTGCGGGGTCTGATCTCCATGCCTTTGACAGGACTAGGTGGAGACATCGGGGCAGATTAACTGTCCGGCCCCTCTGCCTGAAGACACTGCGGACGCTCTCCTCACGGAGATGCTGACTCTGGCTAGTTACAAGGTGCCAGAGAAGACCAAGAAGGCCAAGGGAACCCGGAAGAGTTCCCGATGCCAGGTGTTATCAGATTCATCGTCCGACAACTCCGCGACGCACTTCTCCCCCGAAGACGAGGAGGAGGATGAAGATACTCCCCCTCCAGTTAGGGGAGACAAGAAAAGGAAGGCCGCCCCAATCGGGGGGCCAAAGGGTCCAAGAAGGGAAGGACCCTCCTTCCGGACTACTCCACCACCGTCGCCGAAGGCGAAGACGAGTGGCTGCTCAGGGCCAAGTCCCTGGCGAAGTCATAAGTATTTGGATGCCAGAATAATTCATAGCACACCTTTGTCGCACTACTTCTCCTAACGCCGAATTATGATTATGCAGACTGCCACGAGCCCGTATCAACGTATCATCGGACGGCTCCCTGGGCTCGTCGGATATGGATAGCTATCCACTTCTGACCGCCACCTCCCCTAGCCCTATGGACAACGCCGAGGTATTGTCTCAAGAGGCACCGGGTCGAGGGGAGACGGTCCTGGAGGCACCTCGAGGCGACCTTGCGGATTCTAGGAGCGGAGGGAGCAAGGCTCCCGAGGGCTCCGAGTTCAGCCCTCAGCCGAACACCGCGCCAGAACCTCCAATGGTTCTGGACTCACGCAGGCGGCCTCCTTCCAAAAGGGGCAAGATGCCTATGCCGGTGACCTCTGTCCATCCAGAGGCACCGGACAATTTGTTGGGAGCACTTCGTAGCGCTTCCATCGAGGAAGAGCACTGCACTATTATGAGTGCGGTAGTCCAGAAGGTTCAGTCCGCCAAGAGCGGACTGACTGAAGCCTGTGCCAGCCTTCTAACAGGCTTTGAGGAAAGTTTTTGAAATATAGGAAAAATATTACCGCATAGACAGTAGCCCCTCATGCTCTGTTCGGTGTTCAAAAAGAAAAGCCGAACCGAGGATCAAACAATATCGCAGGAGTCTAATATAAGTATGTCTATATGTGTATGCAGGCTTCGATGTTGGCCTCTGCCGCACTGACTGCGGAGGTCGTCGCACTGAAGGAGGACCTTAAAGGGTCCAAGGACTAGCTCGGCCTTGCCAAGAGGCAGCTCGAGGAGAACAAAGGTAACTAGTACCTAGTCCATGGATATGTATAAAAAGAGTGCGATTGCAAAATGACAGGATCATCGTAAATTTGCCAGGGGCCACGACCGAGGTGGCAACCCTGAAGCAAGCACTATCTGAGGCCGAAAACAAAGCGGCCAAGGAGCGCACCAAGCGGGAAAGGCATGAGGCTCGGGTGGGCGAGGTGCAGCAAGAGCTCCACGCTCTTGTGACGAAGCACGAGGCGTTGGAGCTTGACTTGAAGACGCGAGAGTCCAAGCTTGCCGCGGCCCTCGAGAGCGCAAAGAGTGCCAAGGCCGAAGCCCAAAAGGCCCTCTAGGAGATTGAAGCAATGAAGAATATAGCGGCGGGTAAGGCATTCTATATGCAAAGCAAGCATGTGAAAGTGAATTACTTGTTACTTACCTGAATCCGGAGCTCTCCAGGAGCATTCGCAGATTTGCCCCGCAGCGTGTCGGATGCCGCACAGTTTTACCAGGTCGAGGAGGGAAGCTCAATGGAGAAGCTATTCTGGTCTCAGTATACTGGGACCGAACACCCAATGCCTCTGAGCGACCAGCTGAAGCAACTGGTCGAGCTGCACAAGGCGGCCGAACAGGCCATGAAGGGCTTTATAGTCCGGATGTGGCCTGGCGATGCCCTTCCCAACAACTACTTTGGCCTGGTGAGGCGGCTTGTGGATGCCTGCCCACGGCTTGAAGTCATCAAGCGGTCCGTCTGCATCGAAGGTGCACACGGGGCTTTCGCCCGTGTGAAGGTGCAATGGGCCAAGATGGACGTTGTGAAGCTGGTGAAGGAAGGGCCGCCGCAGGGCAAGGAGCATCGCCACCCCGTGATGTACTATGAGGGTGTCCTGAAGGCGCTCGTCTCGTAGCGAATGAATGTACGAAAGATATAATATTCGAGTAAACTCGCTCGTGCAATCATGTATTTATAAAAACTTGTTCGTATGCGCCATGCAACGCTTGTTTGAATTTAAAATATTACCTTTTGTTCAGCTGTTTATCAAATCTGAGAGATGGCTAGTCGTCGGCTTCTGCCCCCATGCCACGAGTGCTGGGGTGTTCGGGATAAACCTGAGCACTCTTGTTCCCATTGTTGGGTCCTTCGAGGGAGGTGCTCAGCACAACGAACAAGGCAATCGAACTATAATGCGTTATCACTCTCACTTAGCCATAGAATTCTATAATTTTAAATTTCGGCGAAGCCCCTAGTATTCGGAAGGCCGAATTCGGGGCGCGATACACGCCTTAAGCCGGACAGGGCCGACTCCTCGCTCTAAGCAGCATAAGTCTTTAGGGACTCGAAAACCTCTCGAACAGTGACCAGTCTCTCGCCTTATCATGACATTCAGTTTTAGCTTTCTCTACTGAGGTGCTTAGCCCAGCAGAACCGGGGCACAATCGCAGTAGTTCTCCTAGTGCTACCTTAGCGGATATAGCGGAACGTAAGGTACCAAAACATGGGAGCCGGGCAAACCCAACTATTGACCCAAGACATGATTCGGAGCTGATGCATATAATGCTATAAGTTTGGGGTGCCGCACTTTCGAAAGTGTTCGGGCTTCTCAAGCTGTATTATGCGGTATGCTTAAGCCCCTAGCGTATTGGCCGTACCAGAGTGTACAGTGCTGGGTGTCATGAATGAACATATATATATATATAAGAAGAATGCAATAATAGTCTTAATGCTATGCATTTTTTATTCAAAAAGGTGTGTTAAAGCAGAATGATACAAGTAGTGCGATAAGCAAAAAGTAGGACTGTTTAACATGTCCCTTCCAAGGGCAAGCTGAGGAATAGTATTAAAACAAATATTTCACTCGTTATCGTAATCCACCTAGGAGTTCCGAGGTGTGACGTAGCTTTCCGCCTCCTTGGTTGCTGCATCATGTATTTGGCAATCACGCTGCCGGACAGGGTTTCCAGAGATTAAAGTCCTGAAAGAGAAAAATAACAAAGCGAGAAGCCCCTAGTGCGGTTTGAGCCGCGACTTGGGGTGTGCCGTCGTCGTGCCCCCTCCCCGCCTGTGCCCATGGTATTTTTAATGCGTAATTATGTATGCATGACATGGATTTCGCCATTTGGCTGGTGCCGGGGTGGGGGCCGCATTGCTATGCGAGCTCGGAACGTGCCAGGCAGTCCTGTTGCTGATTACCCCGGGCGCGCTTGAAGGTGTCCGGGTCCTTAATCGCCGAATTAGTGGATTGCCTTAAGAGGCTGGTTTGTGCTTCTGCTGCGAGGGCCGCTGTGTGCTCCTCCGTGCGGAGAGAGTGCTCTGTGTTTCCATTGATTGTGATGACCCCCCGTGGTCCTGGCATCTTGAGCTTGAGATATGCATAATGCGGTACCGCATTGAATCTTGTGAATGCGGTTCGCCCTAGCAGTGCATGATAGCCACTGCGGAACGGGACTACGTCGAAGATTAACTCTTCGCTTCGGAAGTTATCCGGAGATCCAAAGACCAGTTCCAGTGTTACTGAGCCTATGCAATGGGCCTCTACACCTGGTATGATGCCTTTAAAGGTCGTTTTGGTGGGCTTGATCCTTGAGGGATCTATACCCATTTTGCACACTGTGTCCTGATAAAGCAGGTTCAGGCTGCTGTTGCCGTCCATTAGGACTCGAGTGAGGTGAAATCCATCAATGATTGGGTCAAGGACCAATGCGGCGAATCCGCCATGACGGATACTAGTGGGGTGGTCCCTGCGATCGAAGGTGATCGAACAGGAAGACCATGGGTTGAACTTTGGGGTGACTGGCTCCAACGCATATACGTCCCTGAGCGCACGCTTCTGCTCCCTCTTGGGGATGTGGGTTGCGTATATCATGTCCACCGTCCGCACTTGTGGGGGGAGCCTCTTCTGTCCTTCGGTGTTCGGCTACCGGGGCTCCTCCTCGTCATCGCTATGTGATCCCATATCTTTGTTTTCGGCATTTAACTTGCCGGCCTGCTTGAACACCCAACAGTCCCTGTTGGTGTGGTTGGCTGGCTTGTGGGGGTGCCGTGTATTTGACACGAGCGATCGAGTATACGGTCCAAACTGGACGGGCTCGGAGTGCTTCTTTTGAATGGCTTTTTCCGCTGACCGGGTTTAGAGCCTTTGAATCCGGCATTGCCTGTCGTATCCTCGGTATTGTCGTTGTTAATGCGGCACTTATGTTTGTTGTGATGTGACCTGCCATTGTCGTCCTTGGTATCCGAAGTACCATGGTTCTTTGATAAGTTATTACTGCGAGCCAGCCAGCTGTCTTCTCCTGCACAAAAGCGGGTCATGAGTGTCGTGAGGGCTGCCATAGATTTCGGCTTTTCCTGACCAAGGTACTGGGCTAGCCACTCGTCGTGGATGTTATGCTTGAAAGCTGCTAGGACCTCTGCATCCGGACAGTCGATGATTTGATTTTTCTTTGTTAGGAACCGTGTCCAGAATTGCCTGGCCGATTCCTCTGGCTGCTTAATTATGTGGCTCAAGTCATCGGCATATGATGGTCGTACATAAGTGCCCTGAAAGTTGTCGAGGAATGCGGCTTCCAGATCTTCCCAACAGCCAATGGACTCTGCTGGCAAGCTATTGAGCCAATGCCGAGCTGGTCCTTTGAGTTTGAGTGGGAGGTATTTGATGGCGTGTAGTGTCGGATTTCGGGTTCTGACAGACCCTTGAGGTTCGAACACTTGGGTGCACGCCGAGATCACTCCCCTACCGATCTACGTCCAATCTCCTCGCGTGATCTAAGCTGGAAACAACGAACAACACAAGGGACACAAGGTTTATACTGGTTCGGGCCACCGTTGTGGTGTAATACCCTACTCCAGTGTGTGGTGTGGTGGATTGCCACAGGGGCTGATGAGGAACAGTACAAGGGAAGAACAGCCTTGCGAGAGGTGTTCTTGAGCTGGTGCGATGAACTACTTGGGTGAGTTCAATCTCCTCTCTCTCTCTCTATCTCTCTTTTTTGGTCCCTTCTTTCTCTCTGTCCTCTACTCTGTGGTGGCTAGCTCTATTTATAGAGGCCCTGGGCCTCTCCCCAAATAATGAGCGGGAAGGGCGCCAACAATTGGCCATTTTGAAGGGGAACATCTAGTACAAGTTATCCTGACCAAAGCTGGTCTTCTGCTACCAAACGCATGGGTGATGACGCCGTCTTGGGCTCCACGGTGACCTGATGCTCTATTGGTGTTGGTCTCGTTGCACCGGAATGGTAACCTTTGCCCAGTGCCTTGGCCTGTGCTTGCCCCCTTTGCATCAAAGGGGAAACAAGGACACTGCGTAGGCAGGCGCCCGCCTGACACCCGCCTGGTCTCGATCGTCATGGCTTGCGTCATGGGCTCCTCGCGAGGTGCCCCTGCCTTGATCTCTCCGCCTCCTCGCGAGCCTGCCTGATGAGGCTACCTCTAAGGAAGCTTCCGGTCATCCTCCCCGCGAGGCTTGGCCCCTCGCGAGGGTCTTGAGCTTGAGCTGATGAAGATGGGCCGCGCTGGGCCCCCACTTGAGCCACGCCGCAGGCTGCAGGCAGGCAAGTCTGGGGACCCCCATTCCTAGAACACCGACAGTAGCCCCCGGGCCCAAGGCGCGCCCGGGCTTGGCCTAGCAGGGAAGCGAAGGGGCAAGCGCGAAGCGCCGCATTCCCCCAACAGCCTGCGGCCTTGGGCGCCGCGTGGCGATTGATTGGACGTGGGCGTCTGCGCTTCCCATGACGCTTCGGCAGCTGTCTATCTGACAAAAGAGGTGCCCGGGCCAGACTTACTTGCTTTGTTCTCGTTCGCCTCGCTCCCAGATCCCCTTTCTCGCTCTCCTCCTTCTTGGTCCCGAAATCCTCCAGATCTGTCTCAATCCTCCTCATCCGGCACGCCATGGCTGTTGGAAATATGCCCTAGAGCCAATAATAAAAGGGTTATTATTGTATTTCCTTATTCATGATAATTGTCTATTGTTCATGCTATAATTTTATTATCCGGAAACCGTAATACATGTGTGAATACATAGACCACAACATGTCCCTAGTAAGCCTCTAGTTGACTAGCTCGTTGATCAATAGATGGTCATGGTTTCCTGACCATGGACATTGGATGTCATTGATAACGGGATCACATCATTAGGAGAATGATGTGATGGACAAGACCCAATCCTAAGCATAACGCAAGATCGTGTAGTTCGTCTACTAAAGCTTTTCTAATGTCAAGTATCATTTCCTTAGACCATGAGATTGTGCAACACCCGGATACCGTAGGAATGCTTTGGGTGTGCCAAACGTCACAACATAACTGGGTGGCTATAAAGGCACACTACGGGTATCTCCGAAAGTGTTTGTTGGGTTGGCACAAATCGAGACTAGGATTTGTCACTCCGTGTGACGGAGAGGTATCTCTGGGCCCACTCGGTAGGACATCATCATAATGAGCTCAATGTGACCAAAGAGTTGATCATGGGATGATGTGTTTACGGAATGAGTAAAAGTGACTTGCCAGTAACGAGATTGAACGAGGTATTGAAATACCGACGATCGAATCTCGGGCAAGTAACGTACCGATTGACAAAGGGAATTGTATACGGGATAGATTGAATCCCCGACATCGTGGTTCATCCGATGAGATCATCGTGGAACATGTGGGAGCCAACATGGGTATCTAGATCCTGCTGTTGGTTATTGGCCGGAGAGTTGTCATGGTCATATCTGCATGGTTCCCGAACCCGTAGGGTCTACACACTTAATGTTCGATGACGCTAGGGTTATTAGGAAGACTTGTATGTGATTACTGAATGTTGTTCGGAGTCCCGGATGAGCTCCCGGACATCACGAGGAGTTCCGGAATGGTCCGGAGGTAAAGATTTATATATGGAAAGTTGTTGTTCGGGTTCCAGGAAAAGTTCAGTTTTTTCCGGTATTGTACCGGGAAGCTTCCAGAAGGTTCCGGAGGATTCCGGAGTGGTCCGGAGGTCCAGAAAATGTTCCACCACGTCCAATACAGCAGCATGGGCTGTAGGGGGCTCCCTGGCCTTAATGGGCCAGGGACACCAGCCCCCCAAGGCCCATGCGCATGGGAGAGGGGAAACCCTAAGGGGGAGGGCCTCCACTTGACTTGGGAGGCACTCCTCCCCCCTTGGCCGCCGCCCCCAACCCTAGATGGGATCGAGGGGGGCTGGCCCCCTCTCTCCCCACCTATAAATAGTGGAGGGGTGGGAGGGCGGCCATACCCTTGCACCTGGCGCAGCCCCTCCCCTCCAATACCTCTCCTCCTCCACGTGAGCTTGGCGAAGCCCTGCCGGAGAACTGCCACTCCATCACCACCACGCCGTCGTGCTGTTGGTGGAATCTCTTCCTCAACCTCTCCCTCCTCCTTGCTGGATCAAGGCGCGGGAGACATCTCCGTTCCGTACATGTGTTGAACACGGAGGTGCCGTCCGTTCGGCGCTAGGATCATCGGTGATTTGGATCACGACGAGTACGACTCCATCAACCACGTTCTCTTGAATGCTTCCGGTTAGGGATCTTCAAGGGTATGAAGATGCACTCCATCTCTCTCGTTGCTAGTATCTCCTAGATTGATCCTGGTGACATGTAGGAAAATTTTGAATTATTGATACGTTCCCCAACAATGGTGCCCCGCAAGTCCTCGACTGAGGCCTGGTACTCACCGGCTCTGGATTCCCCGAACCTCTCGGAGAAGAACCTCGCCCTCACGCGCCTGATGACAGTGGCGCAGGGCAGCAAGGGGGCAACTGTGCTCAAGGCCGGCTCCGACCAGCCTGAAGGCAGGGGGAGCATCTTCTATCCGCTCTTTGTGAGCGCCATTGTCACCGGTCTGGTGCCTCCTTTCTCTGAGTTCTTCTTTGATGTTCTCCACTAGTACAACTTGCAGGCTCTGCATCTCCACCCCAACTCTGTTCTTCTCCTGGCGATATTTGCTTACTACTGTGAGGCTCACGTCGGGGTAAAGCCCTCAGTGGCCTTGTTGCGCCACTATTTTTCCCTCTGGGTTTCTGGTGGCCATATTTCCGCATGTGCGAGCTTCATCGCATACTCCAATTCCAAAGCTATCTCGAAGCCTGGGAAGAGAATCGAAGGCTTCCGAAGCAAGTGGGTCATGGTGGACGTCGGGCGCCTTCACCCCCGTCTAGTGTTGCCTACGGGGCAGCCTAAGGCTGTCGACGCGTGGTCCTGCACGGAGCTCGTCGATCCCCGTGCGAGGGTGGTGCTGAAGAGGATGAACGCGGACCTGAGGCCAAGCAACTTGGGGGCGGCGAAGTCGACCGGGGCCACGCTCCCGAGGGAGTTCTTGGAGGACCGGGTGGCTCCACTCCGGGAGCACTCGCTCCCATTGTGGAGGCTTGGGGAAGTGGACGCCGTCTTGCGCCTAAGCTCCGAGGCCCTGACCGATGAGGATCTGGTCGCGGCCCTCCATTCCTTGGTTGGGGGAGACGTGGCGAGGCTGGTGGGCGCCCCCATCCCCCTGTTCCTTCATGACGACTGGGAGCAGATGGTGAACGCCATGCCCACCTTCAATTCTGAGGGGCTGGTGCCCGCGGAAGCTCCCGAGGCTCTTGCGGTGCTGGCGATGGTGAACATGTCCTCCGACAGCTCCAGCGAGAGCGAGGGGAAGAAGAAGAGGCGGAGGAGGAAGAGTCTGACTTTGAGGCGACTGGCGAGGAGTCGTGGGAGTCTTTCCCTCAGCGCAGGTCCCAGGCCCTCCGCTCCATGCCGGACGACGACGAGGCCGACGCCAGGCGAGGAGGGGAGGACTCTCCCTTGGTCACAAGGAAGTGCAGGTCGGGGCTGGTTCCCCCAGGGTCTGCTCTGGTCCCTGGGCGGTCTGAGGCCAGCTCCAGCCCTCCCGACATGCCCTCTGCTTCCGGGCCTCTCGAGGCTGACCCCAGCTGCAGGCTCTCGGGCTTCAAGTTTCGCCGGAGGTTGCTTGGGTCCGCGAGCGATGACCAGTAAGTGCTCGATTCGTGCTTTGCTTGGTTTCCGCCGCCGAGGCTTGACGTCCATGTTCTTTTGTCAGGGTGGCGCCCGCGGCGAAGAGGTTGAAAGGGGCTTCTGTGGCCCTGCTTGGCGCGAGCCCACCTGCCGGGATGGCGCCTTCGTCCGCTGAGGGGAAAGATAGCGAGGCTCGCGCCTCCCCAGTCCGATCGTCTTCGCGAGGCTGACCGGGACGCCTTGGCGAGGAGTCAGCCCCCGTGGCCCCGCTAACCCTGGAGTCGACGGCGCTCGATGCTGCAGCCGGGGCACCCAAGGCCCACGGGGTTCCTTCCTGCCAAGCCGTGATCACGCTGTCGTCCTCTTCGCCTGCTCTGCCGGTTCCCGCTTCTTCTGTTCCCTCTGCCGGCGTCCTGGACCAGGTCACCAGTGAACTGAGCCAGCTGCGGGAGGATCTTCTGAGCGCGGACCCTCGCCTAGTGGCCGGGCGCCAGGAGCTAGCTTCTGGCTGGGCCCGTTCCGCTGCCTCCGTCCGAACAGTGCTGAGCCAGGCCGTGGCGGCCTTCGATGGGGAGAAGCAGGCCGCCAACCAAGCCAAGGCCACTCGCGATGCTGCCCTGGGCGACGTGGCGGCTGCCAAGGCTCGCTGCGAGGCGCTCGAGACCGAGCTGCAAGGCCTGCGCGACGAGCTCGCCAAGGAGGTCCACGGCCGCCAGGAGACAGAGAAGGAGATGAAGGCTCGGGAGGCTGCCGTCAAGGACCGGGATGCCAAGCTTGATGACCGCCACGGCAAATTGGAGACGCTGGAGCGGTCGCTGAAGGCGAAGAGGACCAAGCTTGACGCCAAGGCGAACGTCCTGGCGGAGGATCGGGTGGCCTTCGCGAGGATGGAGGAGAAGCCTCGTGCCGCGCTGAAGACACTTTACGAGAGCGGCTTGGAGGAGTCGTTGGCCGGTGCGGAGGATGGCCCCACCAAGCTGCTTCCCTTCCTAGTTCGTGCGCTTGAAGATGTCGTAGACGGCTTGGCCCCACGGCCGAGGCTGAGGCGCGTGCCCTGTCTTCTGCGGCGCTGACGCATGTCCTTAGCCACGTCTACCTGCGCGACCCCGACGTCGACTTCGACAGCCTGCTGGAACCCGTGAGTGGCGACCTTGCTGCCGCTGCCGCTGAGGCCGTGAAAGGTCGAGCCGAAGCTTTGCTGGGGAGGTTCCGCGCCTTCAGCGTCTTGCCTGGGCGCGGTGCCGCTAGCTCCGCGGCCCCGGGAGGCGGAGTTGCCCAGCGTGACTCCACCACGGGCGGCGACGCCACTGGAGAGTGATCCCTTCGCGGCTTCTGTCTTGTTTTTATTCCTGCAACATGCACCATGCCTCGCGGAGGCGTTTAAACTTGTGTTTGGCATTGTGAAACAATCTATGGCTTGTAATATTTGCTTTGAATTTCCTGGAATTTGCATTTTTCTCCCCTACTTGCTCGTGCTCTACGTCAGCAGGGCCCGGCCCCGCGCATACCTCACCTAGCGTTAGTCCCGACCAGAAACTAGGATGGGACTAATGAGCGAGGGGCTACGTGGCAAGTTAGGCTCCTGAGTCACGATGCTCAGGAGTCCCCCTTGATGCGCAAGCAACAAGTAGGAAAAAGGGGGGAACGAGGAGTGGATTGATCGTTCTGCGTCGGCAGGGCCCGGCCCCGCGCATACCTCCCCCAGCGTTAGCCCCGACCGGAAACCAAGACGGGACTAAGGAGTGAGGGGCTACGGGGCAAGTTAGGCTCCTGAGTCGCGATGCTTAGGAGTCCCCCTTGACGTTCAAACGGGTTTCCATACCTTGGCTCCGTTCGGGGAGGGGCGCGTGACGACCAGGTCCGAGGGACCTGGCTGGGTGGTGTGTGCTCGGGCAAGGCCCGGGGGTAGCCCCTGTGTCCAGCCCCCTCGCGCGGCGCTCCTGAGGGGAGGCGTTGCGATGGTGCCGGACACTAAACTCTGGGCTCCCTGAGGTTGGTACGATCGTAGGCCGTCCTCAGTTGTTTATCACTAGCGCGGAGCATAGCGCTTCCGTATGTGTATGGGCATAGCCGCTCCTCGGCAGTGTCGTCAGCCAGCGCGGAGCATGGTGCTTCCACTGGTACGTGGGAGGGGGCTCCCCTCCGGGAGGAGCCCCCGGGGCATGTACAGCCCCGCCCTGACACGTGGCCGGCACGGTAGGGCTAGGAGAGGTGTATCTGGGCACTCGTGAGCCAGCGCGGGACTCACGAGGCCCTACCTCGAGGCGGGTTGCACCTGGCTCTAGGCCTTTATCAATGGTGTGTTCCTGCAGGGTGGTTAGAATGCAAATGCTCTACGTCCTCAGGTCCCAGCCCTCGAGCTAGCTTAGTCGCCGCTGGTATGACAGGTCGTGATGCCGTGTGTCAAGGCCAGGGGGTGAGGGCTTGAGAGCCAGTAGGAGCCCATGAGTCGCGATGCTTAGGTACCCCCCTTTTAACGTGCAAGCGCTTTGCATGAAATCGGAGAAGTCCGTGATAAGCAGAAGGCGACAATTAAGCGCGAAAGAGCAAATTCATTTTAAGTAGACGCGGGAAAAGCAAACGCCGCTGGGCCAGGCCCGAGCAGCTCAGGGATGATGCAGCCCGAGGGGTGCCCCCAACAAGGTAAGTAAAGAGCATAAGCAAAACGGATACATGCCGCAGGGACGGACTCACGCGACCTGGGAATGATGCGGCCCTGTGGGTGCTCCCAGCTAAAAACGGAACTTAGAAAGGCGTCACCTGGTGCCGTTGAAGATGGAGTGATGTTGAAGAAGCGGGCGATGCACGACGAAGATGTCGACCGTCACGAGCCCCTAGGCCCAAGAGCCTCGGGAGGCTCCGAGGGCGCAGGTGGGTCTCCGAGGGCCATCTCCATCTCCGCCAGGACCGCACGATGCCTGACCTCCTGAGCCTCCAGAATGCTCCTCAGCATGCGCTGATGAGCGGCGACCGCGTTCGGTAGGCCGAGAGGCATGCGAACGTAGCTGTGAGGTGGACGCTCGCAACGCCCCACGCACGAAGGCCAAAAGCGCTACTAAGACGCGGCTCGGTTGAGCCCTGGAACGTTGATGCAGACGCACAGGCCACCATCCTCGCCTGGATGTGGGGCTACGGTGGGCAAGCGGTGGCTGCCGCACATGACTCTCGACTCCTGTAGCTCCTGGGTGTTTCTTGCGATGAACTCCTGAGGGTTTGGTCTTCCTTGCCTTGTACCTTCCTGAGGGAAACGTGCCTGGAAGCACCCCTCCAAGTGGTGCCCGAGCGCCTCCCTCGCGACCTTGGCAAGGTCGGTGGCTCTCCAAGAAAGAGCCCCCGAGCCCTGCCTGAGGAGGGCACCGGGCGCGCCTTCATATGCGAGAGAGGGTGGCGCTCCCTGATTGCGCGCAGATCCTGACGCAACACCTCTGGAGGAGCCTGCCTCCTTATGGCTTGGGCCAGGCAAAACCTTCTTCTTCTTAAGGGTCGCCTTGGGAGGCCTTCCGTTCCTGTGGTTCGGGTCTTCTATTGCTGCGGCTTGGAACGCGCGATCAAGCGAACACACTGCGTCCCTTTCTTCACAGGGTACGGTGATGACTCCACCGCTTCCTGGCATCTTGAGGACATTGTATCCATGGTGAGTCACTGCCATGAACTTGGCCAGGGCTGGGTACCCGAGGATGGCGTTGTATGGCAGGCGGATGTGGGCGACGTCGAAGTCGATGAACTCCCGTGCAGTAGTTGTTGTGTTGCCCGAAGGTGACTAGAAGGTGAACCTACCCTATTGGAACAGTGGAACCATCGGTGACTCCTGAGAAGGGCTTGGTCGGCTGAAGCTGATCGTACGGCACTTGGAGATTGTCGAACGTCTCGACGGACAAGACGTTGAGTTTTGCTCCACCATCAATGAGGGTCCTGGTGACCTGCACGTTACTGATGACTGGGGAGGAAAGCATCGGGAGGACTCCGGCCGTTGCCGCGCACTTGAGCTGATCCGCTGAGCTGAACGTGATAGCACATGCAGACCACGTGAGAGGGCGTGTGGCCTCAAGCTTGGGGAGGACTGTATTCACCTCGCGAGCAAACTGCTTGAAGATGCGCTGTGAGGCTGGGGCTTGCGCGCCACCCAAGATGCAAGAGATTGCGCGCGGCTCCTGGAAGCGCCCAGCCCCCTCATCTAGATGTCGGTTTTCGTTCCTCCTTGGCGGTGGCGACAGAGGAGAAGGCCTGCATTGCCGTACGGACGATCCTCACGAGGCTGATCTCTCTAGCCTCCCTCGCGGGGCTGGTCCTGCCAGCAATCCTCGCGAGGTCGGTCACACCACCCTTAGCGAGGGCCATGGTCTTCCCATCGTCCGCCACCTCTTCCTCCTCCTCGGCCATAGCCCTAGTCATTGCGCTCGGGGCGTCGGCCGACACGTCCATCTCTCACAGCCCTGAGCTCTTGACATTCATTGGTGTTGTGGGTGTGGAGGTCATGGTACACGCAGTACCGGCTGCCCTTGGATGACTCAGGCTGATCCCTGCCTCGCTTGGTGTCTGGTTCCGCTACAAGCGCGGCAGCCCCCTTGCGCTTCACGTCCTTGGCCTTGGGTTTCTTCTCTTCTGGGTCGGCAGCCGGGAGTTCGAGGAGGGAAAGGCGCCCTTCCTCAGCCCTGGCGCACTTGGTCGCCAAGTTGAACAGCTCCAGGGATGTGCACAGGTCTTCATGGATTGCTAGCTCCTCCTTCATCTTGATGTCGCGTACGCCATTGGAGAAGGCCGAGATGATGGCTTCTTCAGTCACCTTGGGGATCTTCAGGTGAGCGTTGTTGAAGCGTTGGATGTATTACTGCAGGGTTTCCCCTTGTTGCTGCTTAATGCGGCGCAGATCGCTCATGGCCGGGGGCCGGTCGCGAGTGCCCTAGAAGTTGGCGATGAAGCGAGGGCGCATCTCATCCCAGGAGGAGATTGTGCCAGGAGCCAGGTGTGGGCGCCGTCCTTGAGCGCCATGGGAAACCAGTTCACCATGCCCCTTTCGTCTTTGTTGCGGCTTCGATGCATAGCTCGTAGAGCTGTAGGAACTCCGCGGGGTCCGTCGTGCCATCGTAGCAAGGGGGCAGGTCAGGCTTGAATTTGCCTAGCCATGTGACGCCGCGTAGCTCGGGGGTGAGGGCGCGGCAGCCTTCCGTGGCCACCGGTGCCTTTTGCTGGTGTTGGGCTTGTTCCTGGGGATTACCGTGCGCCGCCGCTTGGAGCAGCGCGGGGTCTTGGCGTGGAGGTGCAGTGATGCGATCTTGGCGCGCCGGCGCTGGGAGCGCGCAAGCACCTTCTTGGGGACAAGGGATCTCTTGGCAGCTCCTTTCTTGCTGCGCAGGCGCCGGACGCAGAGGGTCTTGCCCTGGGGTTGCGCACCTTGGAGCCAGGGCGCCTTCTTGGGGAGGAGGTGGTGGAGGCGCCTCCTGATCCCCGCTGCATGGAATGGAGGGCGAGGCAGCGAGAGGGACGACAAGGGGGAGCCCCCTGCGGCACTGACAAGCTCGGTGATGCGGGCGAGCCAGTCCTTGTAGAGGTCGTCGACGGGGCGGTAGTACAAGAGCTCTGTTGCCAGGAGCAGCGCGGCGTACGTGTCCCTGGGAGCGCGACGGGCGTGGGACAATGAAGCAGCTGGAGTCAGCGACGGTGTGGCGGTGCGGCCCTCTCGCCGCACCGAAGGATGCTGGGACGAGGCCTGCTGCTCGTTCCCCGACGGGCCGGTGGCGGCGTTGGCGGCAGGCGACGGGGAACGACGAGGACGTCCGCCGACGGGCGCCGTCTGGGCGACGCGGGTGGCGAGAGCTGCCCGACGCTCGGCGCGAGCCCGACGAGCGTCAGCCATGGACACGACGGAAGATCACACGCGAACAACGGAAGAAAGATTCTGGCGCACCCCTACCTGGCGCGCCAAATGTTGGATTTCGGGTTCCGGCAGACCCTTGAGGTTCGAACACTAGGGTGCGCATGGAGATCTCTCCCCTACCGATCTACGTCCAATCTCCTCGCGTGATCTAAGCTGGAAACAACGAACAACGCAACAACACAAGGGACACAAGGTTTATACTAGTTCGGGCCACCGTTGTGGTGTAATACCCTACTCCAGTGTGTGGTGTGGTGGATTGCCTCAGGGGATAATGAGGAACAGTACAAGGGAAGAACAGCCTCGCGAGAGGTGTTCTTGAGCTGGTGCGATGAACTGCTTGGGTGAGTTCAATCGCCTCTCTCTCTCTCTTTCTCTCTTTTTCGGTCCCTTCTTTCTCTCTGTCCTCTACTCTGTGGTGGCTAGCTCTATTTATAGAGGCACCGGGCCTCTCCCCAAATAATGAGCGGTAAGGGCGCCAACAATTGTCCATTTTGAAGGGGAACATCTAGTACAAGTTATCCTGACCAAAGGTGGTCTTCGGCTGCCAAAAGCATGGGTGATGACACCGTCTTGGGCTCCACGGTGACCTCCGTCCTGCCGCTCTGTTGGTCTTGGTCTCGTTGCACCGGAATGGTAACCTTTTCCCGGTGCCTTGGCCTGTGCTTTGCCCCCTTGCACCAAATGGGAAACAAGGACACTGCGCAGGCAGGCGCCCTCCTGACGCCCGCCTGGTCTCGATCGCCATGGCTTGCATCATGGGCTCCTCGCGAGGTTCCCCTGCCTTGATCTCTCCGCCTCCTCGCGAGCCTGCCTGATGAGGCTGCCTCTGAGGAAGCTTCCAGTCGTCCGCCCCGCGAGGCTTGGCCCCTCGCGAGGGTCTTGAGCTTGAGCTGATGAAGATGGGCCGCGCTGGGCCCCCACTTGAGCCACGCCGCAGGCCGTAGGTAGGCAAGTCTGGGGACCCCCGTTCCCAAAACGCCGACATGTAGGTCATCACTGCAGGCCATGTGAATGTGCAGGAGGAAATCCTTGATCCACACCGCAGGATCTGTTGTGTCGTCGTATGATTCTATATTTACGGGTTTGAAACCCTCTAGGGTTTGATGATCCATTACTTCGTCTGTGAAGCATAAGGGGTGTGCGGTGCCTCTATACTGGGCTATGTCGCGACGCAGCTCGAATGGGTCTTGCCCACTGTGTTCGGCCCGGCAGGACTTACTTTTACTGTATTCGGCGTGACGATTATCGTCTTGCATAGTGGCGCGCCCTCGTGATCCGTAGATTGATCTTGCATGTTTTGCTTTATCCTCCAATACATCTCGTAGGTCTGGCATATTTCCCCATGCCTTTTTATTTGAATGACGTCAGGGTGCGGGCTGAGCTTTTGGCTGGAATGTCTCTCTGTCGCGGCCAAGAGGTGGCCGATCAGCCGCGTCATACACCGGGGATGTAGGTTTCGGTGCTTCCTCCTCCAATCGGGGTAGCAACCTGCATTTTGGGTAACTCTTGGAGGGGCGTTCGAGTTTATACTCTTCGGCCACCAGGACTTCAGTCCATCTGTCAGCTAGCAAATCTTGATCAGCTTGAAGCTGCTGCTGCTTTTTCTTAAGGCTATTTGCCGTGGCTATAAGCCTGCGCTTGAAGCGCTCTTGTTCGACGGGATCCTCTGGCACGGCGAATTCGTCGGCGCTGAGGCTTGCCTCGTCTTCGGAGGGAGGCATGTAATGATCATCCTCCGCCTCTCCATCTGCCGCTCTCTCAGGAGAGTTGGCTCCTCCATCCTCCTACTCTAAATCTTGGGGATTGTTGTTGTCTTCGGCACTGTCCAGAGTGCTATTATCTCCGGTGCCGGTATCACTACTTTTGCCTTGCCGGGACTTAGAGCGGCGCCGCTGACGCCGGCGCTTGGATTGCTTCTTGGAGGGGTCATCCTCTGTTGTCTCGTCGCCATTGCCTTCTTTGGGTGTGTCCACCATGTATATATCATATGATGAGGTGGCTGTCTAGTGCCCTGTGGGCAGTGGTTCCTCTTCGACTCCTGCATCGTCGTCCATACCATCGATGTCTTCGGATTCGAAGTCGAGCATGCCGGTTAAGTCATCGACAGTGGCTACTAAGTGGGTGGTGGGTGGGCGGTGAATTTCTTCGTCATCCGCATCCTAATCCTGTCGGATGTAATTCGGCCAGGATCCTCCTAACAAGGAAAGAGACCTTAATGAGTTCAGTATGTCGCCGAAGGGCGAGTGCTGAAAAATATCCACGGAGGTGAACTCCATGATCGGCGCCCAATCGGATTCGATAGGAACGGGCGCAGGCAGTTCGGAGTCCGTGGCCGGAGAAGGATCCGGCAGTTTGGTAACACGGCTCTCGTGAAGGGTAAGGTCGATATTCGGCTCAATCACCACAGAGGGTACGGCCTTTGTGACGGGGTCTATCCACCCGCCCTCGGATGGCGAAACTAGCTCCGAATTGAGGGTCGGAGCGGCTGCCTGTGCGATCTCCTGAATACGGTCCGATGGTAGAACTAAATCGTACTCATCGTGGCCATGTGGCGCACAAGGCAGGGGCTCAAATCCGTCGAAGATCAAGTCTTCGCGGATATCGGCTGTGTAGTTTAACCTTCCAAACCTGACCTGGTGGCCAGGGACGTAACTTTCGATCTGCTCCAGATGGCCAAGCGAGTTGGCCCGCAGTGCGAACCGCCGAACAGAAAGATCTGTCCGGGGAGAAAAGTCTCACCCTGGACTGCATCGCTATCGATGATCGTCGGAGCCATCAAGCCTAACGGCGATGACACAGAGGAACTCTCAGTGAAAGCACCAATGTCGGTGTCAAAACTAGCGGATCTCGGGTAGGGGGTCCCGAACTGTGCGTCTAAGGCGGATGGTAACAGGAGGCAGGGGACACAATGTTTTACCCAGGTTCGGGCCCTCTTGATGGAGGTAAAACCCTACGTCCTGCTTGATTTATTCTTGATGTATGAGTATTACAAGAGTTAATCTACCACGAGATCGGAGAGGCTAAACCCTAGAAGCTAGCCTATGGTATGATTGTATGTTGTCCTACGGACTAAAACCCTCCGGTTTATATAGACATCGGAAAGGGCTAGGGTTACACAAGGTCGGTTACAAAGGAGGAGATATACATATCCGTATTGCCTAGCTTGCCTTCCATGCCAAGTAGAGTCTCATCCAGACACGAGACGAAGTCTTCAATCTTGTATCTTCATAGTCCAATAGTCCGACCAAAGGATATAGTCCGGCTGTTTGGAGACCCCCTAATCCAGGACTCCCTCAGTGGCCTTTTGCAAATTATAATTTTGATATACTGGCCTTGTGTACAAAAAATGGAGGTAGTAACTATTTGACTTCCTTCCCCATTGCGGTGACGTCGACGATATCTCGAACGTTGTGGTTTGGCGAAGTGCGTTCGACGAAGAACACCATTGAGGGAGACAACGGTAAGTCGTTCGCAAGTGTAGCCTACAAGCTGAGACAACCGCATTATTTGCATCCAGGAAGTCTGTTGAACTAAAGGACGCGTAAATGTACTAGTACTACTTGTACACAATAGCGTCGTCCGTCCAGCTTAGTGCGGTGAGGTGGTTTCTCGAAGAAGACGATGGAGAAGCAGAGTCAGCCAAGAGTGAAATGATGGTTGCTTCGCCCGTGATTTGTGATTTGACGCCTCACTACTTTATGATTTGTGATAGAAGGGACAGGGGAGTAGACACTGTGCTCTGTACTGTACATGCGTCCAAGCACGGGAGAAGGAGGAGAGACGTTGCATTTTTCTATTCCTTCAATCAATCAATCGGGGAGCTTCAGTTCCATCTTTTTGGCTTTGGTAGCACCATCCACAATGGTTCCCATCGATGACAAAAGCCATTTTCACATTTGGCTACACATTGTGGATGCCCTTAACCATACCCACTTGGTTTTGCTCCTGTGTGCTATCTATACAAATCTCAATTATATTGATCTAAAAAATTAGAGAATCAAGATTAGTAAAAGGAGGTGATTTTGCCGCGCGGATGGTGGGGGAGGTTCCTTATTTTTAGAGGACGTTGGCCTGGCGGTTTGCTAACATGCGGTCCCATGTGTCAGTGCTTTACCAAGCTGATCCGCGTCCCACATGAGGCAGATCAACGGCAGAAGCAACACATGGTTAACTTGAAGAAGATGAGGGAGAAGCGGATCCAGCAACGAATGAAATGATGGTTGCTTCGTCCCTCCAACTAGTTTTTTACTAGCATTATTACTACTTCGTCCCTTGTGACAGCCTGATTTTTGGCCCTTTCTTTTTCTTTTGTTTTTCTGAGGTTTTTGCTTGAGTTTTCTCTATCTGTGGCTTTGTGGTCTGGAAACTGCAGAAGATACCCTCTTCTTTTCTTCCAGAGTGGCTTGTCATTCCCAAATCCTTCCCTAGACCCTGTCATTTTCATCCTAGCCCAAATCCCAATATTCTTTTTATTGGGAATATTCCTTTTCTATTATAGGAATAACCCAATTTGCCCTAGGTTGTGAAACAACCTTTATTTCCATCACTCCTAAAATTCCCAAATAATTCTCATAAATTTTTTGGGTCACATCTTTATCAAATATGGCAAAATATTTCATTTGCCATGTTCCCCATCATGCTCAAATAATTCATTTCCTATTCTGCCCAAAAAGGCTAGATGTGAAGCAAGTGCCATTTATCTTTTATCAATTGACCTCAAACTCCTTGGACACCTTTTGTTGTCCATATCATTGCCACATGCCAAAGTGCAACCTCATCTGCCTAGTAATTATTTAATTATGATTTTCCAAAGTTCCTATCTTAGGGAAGTGGTTGTGAAGGAAGTACAAGCTAGGAATATCCAAATGAGTTGCAATTTTGCATGGCCCTTCATATAACCAAATCATCACTCTCCACCTAAGTAGAGCTCATTTCATTCCTCCATGTGAGATCACCATCAATTCTTTGATTCTGTCCAAAATTTCTGTTTGTGACGCAAGTATATTGTATCTTGCTCCATTATGGCTGCCAATTTTTCTAGGCCTTCTATTATCCATATAACCTACCTCCACCCATTTTGGGCATGTTTCATCAAGCCAATTGTCCTCTAGAGTTTTTGCAAGTTTCTGGTCAGTGGAAATGTTTGTGAAGGAAGTACCATTTTGGTTTATTCAATAGGTATTAAACCTTTTGGAGAATCTTCATATGGCCAAATAAGCCTGCCTTGCCAAATTTCAGCTCAAGTGGCTCCTCCATTTGAGAGCATCATCATGATCTTCATTCTGGACCAGATAACTTAGTTGTAAAGCAACTATATTAATTAGTGGTCCAATTCTTGTCACAATTACCAGGATGTAAGTCCTTCCTTACCTCAATCTACCAGACAACTCCATTGGCCTCAATCAAGTTTCTGTTGAGCAGCAGTACACTATCAAGTTTACTGCAGTAAACTTCAGGTGTTACCTGCCTTTTAAACGTGTCACGTTTAACCAATCTACCACCACAGTTACAGCATACATTGGAAGGACTATCTGGTAGACAACATTTTGGGTGCTGTTGAGTATTGAATGCCCTCATTCACGTGGTGACCACGACAATGGCGTGCCTGTGCACACGCTCTGTGCGCAGTGCCGCGTCCAGGGCGCCGTTTCTGCTTCGTCCGCTTCCCCCTCATCGTCTTAGCGCGCGTGAGAATGTCCGTTGTCTTCCTCTCATCGTCGCCGATCATCTGGACCCCTCTCCCCCTTCGTCCGCTTCCTCACCGACGCATGCCGCCGCGCGTCCACGAGCACACAGTGTCGACTGAGCTATAATGGCGATCGGCTTCTTCCTCTGCTTCCCCCTTGGCCTCCTATGCCCCGTGAGAGCCCCCATAGCTCCTCCAGGGCACGCGTCCGCGGCACCGGACACGAGTCCGCGGCGACGACAGCTCGGCACCTCGCCCCTCTGCCTATATAAGGCCACCTGAGCCTCTCCCGAGCACTCCATCAGCTCCTCCACGTTCCTCTAGCCCTCCCCGTCCTCTCCTCGGAGCTCGAGAGCCCCTCCTCGCCTCTCTCTGTCTCCATGGCCGCCGATCCCCTCCGCCTAAATTGGCACAACGCTGGCCCCGTCTCTCCACCACTCCACCACCAGAGCATCTCTAGGAGTCCACCCAAACACCTCCGCCCTTCTGCTTCCTTTCCGGTGCGCGGTGGCCGCGAGCCCCTCGGTGCCCGAGGCTGTCGTCCGCCGCGGTCGACATCCCCTCTTGGCCCGATGCTCCCTGGCGTCTTCTACCACCGGGAAGGGATCCGCCTCGTCAAGGTGAGCTCGTCGGTAGGTCGCATGCCTCGTATGGTGGCCGGGATCGCCAGCGAGCGTCGTCGGGGTGTGCTCCCCTGCTCGGCCCAGTGCGTCTAGGCGGGAGGAAGAAGAAGGCCGGCCAGGCGGGCCCCACCCTTCCACGAGGCCCACCCGTCAGCCGCACAAGGGGTTGACCCCGGGCGCTGACGTGGATAAGTGGCCACGCATTTCGGTAAATATGCTTTCACCAATTTGAAAGCGTATTTTCCCTCTGCTCAGCTCAGTGTATGTTTCCGTTATTCTGAAAGCGTATTCCTTTCTGTTTCAGACCAAACTACGTTTCCTTAGTCAGAAAGCGTATTTCTAGTGTTACGCCTCTGTCTTATCCACTCAGGGACTTGTTGGTGATGATATTTTTGCAGAAAAGTCCCTGAACTTCAACCCTTGATATCTTTTTAACCACAACTCCGTTTGAGGTGATTCCAAAGCCAACGTCTTTGTCTCGTCGAGCCCGTTCTGCTGGTTTCATTTTTACTTTGGTTTGACACTGTCAAAATGACATTTTTGCCCTTGCACGTAAACAGCCCCTTCGAGAGAGAACCGTTTCCGGCAAATCTTTCTGCGGCTTCACCGCACTTCTTCCTGGAGTATTCTTCATCCCCAGGCAAGCCACAATACCCACTTGCATGATAGTCATGCAGTAGCCATGGTTTTCAACTTGAATATTTATTAAATGATTGCTTGTTTAAAATATGGTTATCGTTGTTTCGGAAATGCTTCTGGGATTGTGCTTACTTGTTTCCTATGTTGTTATGCACCTGGTTATCATGCCCTGCTAGTTGCTAGTATTACCTTCATATTGCCATGCTTGATAGTAGTACATGTTGGGTTGGTCATGCTCTTCGGTGCATGACTAACGTCGGTTACTGAGTACTGTTAATAGGCATTGTTCCGTTGTTGTTAGTTGGTTAAGTGTTACTCGGTGATGTTATTGATAAGTTCTTGCATGTTATTTATGGTTGATGCTAGTGGTCACATTATGTTATACTATGAGTAGTGTTGCACTTGTAATCTTTATGCTCGTCATTATGCCATGTTCAGTTGGAGATTATTTCATAGTTGATGTGGTGGATTGTTATGTTGCATCCCGTGATTATGGTGATATCATACTCATGCATTGTAATTGCATCATGTTATTTTATCATGGCTCAGCATTTTGCATTCAAGTTTAACCGGATTTAATTGAACTTGAACAATTGTTGGCTAAGTCATGGTGCCGCTGGATCGAAACTAACCAGTGCAACCACGCTTGCCGTATGGGTAAGGTCCTAACTGGGTCTATTGGCGCGCATCTCACCGGTGCCTCCCACGAGGGAAGGTTATGGGTGTGCTTACCCTGATCAGGTAGGTGGACATAACCTTGTGTGCCCATTGTTTTTATTTTTATGGATTCGGTCCCAGTGAGGGATGTTTGACCACGACGGTGGTCGGGATGTCTTTGGTAGACACGGGGCCACCCAGGACTAGCCCAGTTGGGAGTGGGTCGGAGTGGCCGGGAGAGTGTCATGACAATAGATCGGTTTTGTCGGCACACCGTTGGTCCACCCGAAAGGGAGTGCGAGGCCATGGGTTCCGTGGTGTGGGTACAGTGTGCTACCTCTACAGAGTGTATATTAAACCTATCGATAGCCGCACCCGTGGATAAGGGCCCAGTTCGTGTCGGTCCCATCGTGAGTCAACACTATTAATAATAACTTGATTAATGACAACCCCGGTTCGATGAGGAGATAAGTTGGTTGTGATCGCCGGAATGATCACCGTTTGAGACCAAGTGTTGGTCATGGTTGTGATCGCCGGAATGATCACCGTTTGAGACCAAGTGTTGGTCATGGTTGTGATCGCCGGAATGATCACCATTGTATCGAGGATACCGAGTTGTTGGATATTCGTGATGTTGTGCGAGAATCATGGGTAAATATCAAGCTCCTTGGGGTCATTTAATGATTACTATGGTATTGTTTATACCAAGCTTGATTTTATCCTGAGATGATCGTGTGATGTCCGAGGTTGGTAAGTGCTGCGTGTGATGGTTGCGAGATAACCCGAGCAGAATAATTGGTGCATGTAGTGTTATCATGTTTCATGTTAGTATCGACAGATTCATATGTTCATGCCATGCTCATATTGTTCTAGCAGTATTATGTTCATGTTGTTCATGCCATGCTATCCTGATGATCTCATGTTAATTCCTACTTAACCTGTAATTGCCATGCTGTTGTTTGTCTTGAATGCTTCTGGTTAATTGTGAGCTTGCAAGTACATTCAGTGTACTGACCTGACATGTCATGCCAGCTTGCAGGTCATGCCTGGATTGCTTGCCTGTTTGGTGTTGTTCCTGTGTTCGCGAGCTAGGATAAGCATTCCAGCCAGAGTCCCTGCGGAGTGGAGTTCACCGCCGTCGTCATTGTTCCGCTGCCAATAGTTTTTTCCGCTGCTAGAGTTATTCCGCTGCTTTGAGTTGTTCTGCTGCTTGCATGGAGCAACTGAGGATGGCGTAGTGTCATCGTGCTGGTGTTATTCATTGTAATATCGAAGACCTTGTTATCATATTCATGTAATAATAGAAAGCTGGTTTGTTCTATGCTAAGAAGTGTCGTATTCCAGAAGACTTCTCCTCGATCTCTTGGCTGGAATACGGGGCGTTTCGGTTTTCTCTGAGCCGGGGTGCCACAGCGCTTGCTATCAGAGCAGGTCTAGCTGTAGGATGCCCTAGCCCGCGCGAATGTTAGAAAGCGGTGGTATAGACCCCAGTTGGTTTGTTGCACTTGATTCTTGCATTTGTTTGATGAATAGCATGCATATAGATTGTTATTTTGTCGCTAATGGTTGATCTTCTGAGTGTAGGTGGCATCGTTTTCGGTCCACCGCCTGCACCATCTTTCTTAGCATGCCTGCTCCTCGGTGTGATGCGACCACATCATCATCCATTGCCCTCCATCTCGTTCCCTTGGCAACCCTTACTGATCTTGGTTATCAAAAAGGGCAATACCAATAAACCCAGTCTTCCACTGTTATCTTGCCATGTCATTCTTTGGATGGGTACGATTTCCTTCGTACGCTTGATGAAGAGGTGTTCATGACTTTTGTGTCTCACTACTTGATCGTCAAGTCCGTTCTCACCTGTGTATCCATCCAGATCCAGCCACTGTTCAGCTAGTGCTTGGTGTAGATTCGGTTACGCCAACTCCTTCCACACATGGATATAATTTTCATGCACACTGCCACAGCATATTACACCATAATACCAGAGTTTCTGTGAGATTGTGTGCTTAGGTGTGCATGCATATGATTGTGTGAGTAGTAGTAATATGTGATGATTGTTTGATTAATTATATTAGTAGTATGCTTATGTGCTTTTGTTTTAGTCGTTTCTTTTGTTTCTTTCTTTGGGCCTTCGGTGTTACAAAATTTTCCCCTATTAAAGTTGCTCGTCAGCCAACACCGGACCCAAAGAGTCAACAAGAAATGCATATATTTTGAAACTCAGCTAAACAGAATGGAATTGTCAGCAGACTGCAGTGAAATTGGAAATAGCTCGTCTGAATACAAAGGAAATCCTGGATGGAATGTCAGTATAAAGTTTGCATTAACGTGCACTCCTCACCACAATATGGAATTCTCATCCGACTGCATTCAGATTGGGGAATATCTGATCATGTTACCGAGTGTCAAGTCTCCCTCAGTGTGCACTCCTCATAGCAGAAATGATCAAATCAGCAAGAAGATAAATTGTGTGCAAGGTTGACAAAATATTATCATAGGTATGGCTCAGATACAAGTTTAATTTTTCGTCGAGGATGATTTTGGAACTCGATGTACTTGGAAGCAAGCAAGAATATGGCATGTACTCAGAAAGGAGGATAGAACTGCAAAACCCCGTTTCATACAAGAAATCAATAACAAAAATTGTAAGATGGTTATATATGTGGAAATCGGTCCGCATATCATAGTAAGAAGCTTCTGGTGTAAGCAACCCAATTTTCCCTCGCAAGATACCTGAGAAGCTTCCAAGGCAAGATTCATCTATCTTCCGTAGTACGATACATGGATGATTTCCCACACAAGGTACTTTGTCTTCTTCAGTAGGAAACCAGAAAAGCTTCCGGCATAAGGTGCTGAGTCTTTCCCCAGCAAAGTCTTTAAGGGGGTAAGCTTCTGAAGCACGATACCCAGTCTTCTTCAGCAAGCTGTTCGATGAAAGTTTCGAGCACAAATCAGCCAATCTTCCTCAGTAAGACATTGGTACAAGGTAGTACGTTGTAAATTGACAGCATATGGCAGTAAATCCCAAGAATCAGATATGCAACATTTTGGTCAGAAGCAAGAATCAGTCAGAACTTGAGGGGTGTTCAACCTGCAATTAAATGGGGTACCTTGTCAGAAAAATGAGGATAGGCTACGATTGCCGAAAAATTGTACCGACCGTACCTATGGTGATAGAAAGAAGCAATATGACCCAGCTCTTTCAACCAAGGATTCAGACCAAGAAAACAATAATGAAGGAGCAAGACCAATAATGTGGGTATGAAAATTGTTGCAAGACCCGCGTGGTGCAGAACCGCCGCCAATCAAGTCTGTAGATATTAGCCTACAGGTCAAACTCTTATGTTAGCCACGACAGGGAACAATTAAATATTTGGTACGGATCCGATACTCAAGACAGTGGAACCAGTTAAGATGATTCCGAAACTTCCGCGATAAGCCAGAATCTGTCAGGAAAGCGGTTATGACCCAATTCACTGTTTGGAACCCAAAGAACCTGCATTTAGTGGAGAAACCCAATGCAAGGAGTTAGAGCTTGGGTGTCCACTAGAAAAATCTGATCACCACTTCATGAAAGATTGTCAGTGCCGGATGACACACCCAGCGGAAATCACTCTTGGATTTGTGAGACCGACATATATTTCAGTCTTGAGAATCCATCACAGTCAGTTAAGTCAGCAGATCTAAAAAGAAACTGGAGTCTGTATAAGCATGAACAAGCAAGATAAGATCTGTCAGAATATGGATATATTAAAGCAAACCACCCCAGGGCCAGTCAGATAAAAATTTAGTGGGAACAAAAATAAGAAAAAGGATACCCGAGTTGGAAACGATTTCCTTATGTCAGTATTTTCATACTTGTTCCCTGAGAAACCAAATCTCAAGGACGAGATTTCTTTAAGGGGGTAAGGTTTGTGATAGCATGATTTTTGGCCCTTTCTTTTTCTTTTGTTTTTCTGAGGTTTTTGCTTGAGTTTTCTTTTTCCGTGGCTTTGTGGTCTGGAAACTGAAGAAGATGCCCTCTTCTTTGCTTCCAGAGTGGCTTGTCATTCCCAAATCCTTCCCTAAGCCCTGTCATTTTCATCCTAGCCCAAATCCCAATATTCCTTTTTATTGTGAATATTCCTTTTCTATTAAAGGAATAACCCAATTTGCCCTAGGTTGTGAAGCAACCTTTATTTCCATCACTCCTAAAATTCCAAAGTAATTCTCATAAATTGTTTGGGTCACATCTTTCTCAAATATGGCAAAATATTTCATTTGCCATGTTCCCCATCATGCTCAAATAATTCATTTCCTATTCTGCCCAAAAAGGCAAGATGTGAAGCAAGTTCCATTTATCTTTTCCCAATTGACCTCAAACTCCTTGGACACCTTTTGTTGTCCATAGCATTGCCACATGCCAAAGTGCAACCTCATTTGCCTAGTAATTATTTAATTATGATTTTCCAAAGTTCCTGTCTGAGGGAAGTGGTTGTGAAGGAAGTACAAGCTAGGCATATCCAAATGAGTTTCAATTTTTCATGGCCCTTCATATAACCAAATCTTCACTCTCCACCGAAGTAGAGCTTATGTCATGCCTCCATGTGAGCTCACCATCAATTCTTTGATTCTGTCCAAAATTTCAGTTTGTGACGCAAGTATATTGTATCTTGCTCCATTATGGCTGCCAATTTTTCTAGGCCTTATATTATCCATATAACCTACCTCCACCCATTTTGGGAATGTTTCATCAAGCCAATTGTCCTCTAGAATTTTTGCAAGTTTCTGGTCAGTGGAAATGTTTGTGAAGGAAGTACCATTTTGGTTTATCCAATTGGTATGAAACCTTTTGAAGAATCTTCATGTGGCCAAATAAGCCTGCCTTGACAAAGTTCAGCTCAAGTGGCTCCTCCATTTGAGAGCATCATCATGATCTTCATTCTGGACCAGATTACTTAGTTGCAAAGCAACTATATTAATTAGTGGTCCAATTCTTGTCAAAATTACTATGATGTAAGTCCTTCTTTACCTTAGTCTACCTGACGACTCCATTGACCTCAATCATTTCTCTGTTGAGCAGCTGTACACGATCAAGTTTACTGCAGTAAACTTCAGGTGTTAACTGCCTCTTAACCGTGTCACTTTTAACCAATCTACCACCACAGTTACATCCTAATTTGGAAGGACTATCTGCTAGACAACATTTTGGGTGCTATTGAGCATTGAATGCCCTCATTCACGTGGTGACCACGACAATGGCGTGCCTGTGCACGCGCTCTGTGCGAAGTGGCCGCGTCCAGGGCGCTGTTTCTGCTTCGTCCGCTTCCCCCTCGTTGTCTTAGCACGCGTGAGCATGTCCATTGTCTTGCTCTCGTCGTCGCCGATCACCTAGACCCCTCTCCCCCTTCGGCCGGTTCCTCACCGACGCACGCTGCTGCGCGTCCACAAGCACACAGTGCTGACCGAGCTTTAATGGCGATCGACTTCTTCCTCTGCTTCCCCCCTGGCCTCCTCTGCCTTGTGAGAGCCTCCACTGCTCCTCCAGGGCACGTGTCCGCGGCACCGGACACGCGTCCGCGGCGACGATAGCTCGACACCTCGCCCCTCTGCCTATATAAGGCCACCCGAGCCTCTGCCGAGCACTCCATCAGCTCCTCCACGTTCCTCTAGCCCTCCCCATCCTCTCCGCGGAGCTCGACAGCCCCTCCTCGCCTCTCTTTGTCGCCATGGCCGCCGATCCCCTCCGCCTAAATTGGCGCAACGCTAGCCCCGTCTCTCCACCCCTCCACCACCAGAGCATCTCTAGGAGTCCACCCAAACACCTCCGCCCTTCTCCTTCCCTTCCGGCGCGCGGTGGCCGCGAGCCCCTCGGTGCCCGAGGCCGTCGTCCGCCACGGTCGACATCCCCTCTCGGCTCGATGCTCACTGGCGTCTTCTACCACCGGGAAGGGATCCGCATCATCATGCTGAGCTCGTCGGTAGGTCACACGCCTCGTATGGTGGCCGGGATCGCTGGCGAGCGTCGTCGGGGTGTGCTCCCCTGCTCGGCCGAGTGCGTCCAGACGGGAGGAAGAAGAAGGCCGGCCAGGCGGGCCCCACCGTCCACGAGGCCCACCCATCAGCCGGTGAGGGGTTGACCCCGGGCACTGACGTGGATAAGTGGCCACGCATTTTGGTAAATAAGCTTTCACCAATTCGAAAGCGTATTTTCCCTTTGCTCCGCTCAGTGTACGTTTTCGTTATTCTGAAAGCGTATTCCTTTCTGTTTCAGCCCAAACTACGTTCCCTTTGTCAGAAAGCGTATTTCTAATTTTACGCCTCTGTCTTATCCACTCAGGGACTTGTTGGTGATGATATTTTTGCAGAAAATTCCCTGAACTTCAACCCTTCATATCTTTTTAACCACAACTCCATTTGAGGTGATTCCAAAGCCCACGTCTTCGTCTCGTCGAGCCTGTTCTGTTGGTTTCATTTTCACTTTGGTTTGACACTGTGAAAATGACCTTTTTTCCCTTGCATGTAAACAGCCCCTCCAAGAAAGAACTGTTTCCGGCAAAACTTTCCGCGGCTTCACTGCACTTCTTCCCGGAGTATTCTTCATCCCCAGGCAAGCCACAATACCTACTTGCATGATAGTCATGTAGTAGCCATGGTTTTCAACTTGAATACTTATTAAATGATTGCTTGTTTAAAATATGGTTATCGTTGTTTCGGAAATGCTTCTGGGATTGTGCTTACTTGTTTGCTATGTTGTTATGCACCTGGTTATCATGCCCTGCTAGTTGCTAGTATTACTTTCATATTGCCATGCTTGATAGTAGTACATGTTGGGTTGGTCATGCTCTTCGGTGTATGACTAACATCGGTTACCGAGTACTATTAAGAGGCATTGTTCCGTTGCTGTTAGTTGGTTAAGTGTTACTCGGTTATGTTATTGATAAGTTCTTGCATGTTATTTATGGTTTATGCTAGTGGTCATGTTATGTTATACTATGAGTAGTGTTGCACTTGTAATATTTATGCTCGTCATTAAGCCATGTTCAGTTGGAGATTATTTCATAGTTGATGTGGTGGATAGTTATGTTGCATCCCGTGATTATGTTGATATCATACTCATGCATCATGTTATTTTATCATGGCTCAGCATTTTGCATTCAAGTTTAACCAGATTTAATTAAACTTGAACAACTGTTGGCTGAGTCATGGTGCCGCCAGATCGAAACTGACCAGTGCGACAACGCTTACCGTATGGGTAAGGTCCTAACTGGGTCTATTGTCATCCATCTCGTCGGTGCCTCCCACGATGGAAGGTTATGGGCGTGCTTACGCTAATCAGGTAGGCGGACATAACCTTGTGTGCCCGTTATTTTTATTTTTATGGATCCGGTCCCAATGAGGGATGTTTGACCACGACGGTGGTCGGGGTGTATTTGGTAGACACAGGGCCACCCAGGACTAGCCCAGTTGGGAGTGGGTCGGAGTGGCCGGGAGAGTTTCATGACAATAGATCGGTTTTGTCGGAACGCCATTGGTCCACCCGAATGGGAGTGCGAGGCCATGGGTTCTGTGGTGTGGGTACAGTGTGCTACCTATGCAGAGTGTATATTAAACCTATCGATAGCCGCACCCGCGGATAAGGGCCTAGTTCGTGTCGGTCCCATCGTGAGTCAACAGTATTAATAATAACTTGATTAATGACAACCCCGGTTCGATGAGGAGATAAGTTGGTTGTGATCGTCGGAATGATCACCGTTTGAGACCAAGTGTTGGTCATGGTTGTGGGCGCCGGAATGATCACCGTTTGAGACCAAGTGTTGGTCATGGTTGTGATCGCCGGAATGATCACCGTGGTATCGAGGATACAGAGTTGTTGGATATTCGTGATGTTGTGCGAGAATCATGGGTAAAGATCAAGCTCCTTGTGGTCAGTTAATGATTACTACGGTATTGTTTATACCAAGCTTGATTTGATCCTGAGATGATCGTGTGATGTCCGAGGTTGGTAAGTGCTGCGTGTGATGGTTGAAAGATAACCCGAGCAGAATAATTGGTGCATGTTGTGTTATCATGTTGCATGTTAGTATCGACAGATTAATATGTTCATGCCGTGCTCATATTATTCTGGCAGTATTATGTTCATGTTGTTCATGCCATGCTATCCTTATGATCCCATGTTAATTCCTGCTTATCCTGTAATTGCCATGATGTTGTTTGTCTTGAATGCTTCTGGTTAATTGTGAGCTTGCAAGTACATTCAATGTCTGACCTGGCGTGTCATACCAGCTTGTAGGTCATGCCTGGATTGCTTGCCTGTTTGGTGTTGCTCCTATGTTCACGAGCTAGGATAAGCGTTCCAGCCAGAGTCCCTGCGGAGTGGAGTTCACCACCGTCGTCGTTGTTCAGCTGCCAATAGTTTTTCTGCTGCTTTGAGTTGTTATGCTGCTTGCATAGAGCAACTGAGGATGGCGTAGTGTCGCCATGCCGGTGTTATTCATTGTAATATCGGAGACCTTGTAATCTTATTCGTGTAATAATAGAAAGCTGGTTTGTTCTATGCTAAGCAGTGCCGTATTCCAGAAGACTTCTCCTTGATCTCTGGGATGGAATACGGGGCGTTCCGGTTTTCTCTGAGCCGGGGTGCCACATCCCTCCAACTTTACTGCGGGAAAGGTGCAGCTTTGTGATTTGACGCCTCATTGCTCATTACTACATTAGCGCCGTGACTGGGGTGCTTCACCCCTCTGCTCTGCACTGTATTTCAGTATGGCACATGGACCTGGTAGTTTGATGTCCCACATGTCGGCGAAAGGGACTAGAACATTTATGAAAGCGAGCGCTCCACTCTTAGGATGGAGGAGTACACGACACGGCAGTCCAGTGAACTGTCACTTGTACTGTATAGTACTATACTTTTGCCGTTTCGCACGATCCATCAATACAAACCCGATTAAACAGGAAAGGACGGGATTTTTCCCGCGCGGTAGATGATACTGGCCATACATTTCAAAGACAATTTTAATGTATGCAAACTGAATAATTAAGTAACAATACGATATCTAGTAAAACTGAAAACACATATGGTTTATTGTGTTAGAGTGTAGTAGTAGTGTTGTATTGCCTAGTTGTTAGATGTAACATGCGAGAACATGTGGAGATGTAGTTTTGGAGGGCCTACAGAGAGAAAGCATAATACGGTCACCGAACTTCAGAATACGCTCATTACGGTCACTATATGTGTTTTGCGGTGATTATACGGCCAATTCAACATCGGATTGCACTCCCTTGACCGGCCAAATAGTCTGCGTGGCACCATGTTGACTAGTTAAATTGACCATGTTCCTTGTGGGTCCCACCTGTCAGTTCGCATAGGAAAAAGGTCAGATAAACACAAATTTACACAGGCGCGACAAGACTCCAAACCATGCGCGGGAATCACCTAGTCGTGTATGTGTCTGTCAGGGCCTGATGTGTGCGCATGCATGTGTAGGTTGAGCACTTGAGCTTGAGAGTGTGTGTTGGTCGTGTGGTGTGTGCATGCATGCGTGCATGCGTGTGTGTGAGTATTGCGTGCGTGTGTGGCTGTGTGTGTACGTGTGAGTTTTGCGTGCGTGTGTGGCTGCATGTGTTCGTGTGAGTGTTGCATGCATGCAGTTCGTGTGCATGCGTGCGTGTGTGTATAATCACCACACCAGCTTCTATGTGTTAAAACAAACGGCTCAGGATACCAATACAAGGCCACCTTGTCCATGATACGTCTCCAACGTATCTATAATTTATGATTGCTCCATGCTATATTATCTACAGTTTTAGACATTATTGGGCCTTATTTTCCACTTTTATATTATTTTTGGTACTAACCTATTAATCGGAGGCCCAACCCAGAATTGTTGTTTTTCGTGTGTTTTAGGGTTTCGAAGAAAAGGAATATCAAACGGAGTCCAAACGGAATGAAACCTTCGGAAACATGATTTTTCTCATCAGATAAGATCCAGGAGACTTGGACCCTCCGTCAAGAAAGCCACGAGGGTAGGGGCGCCCCCCTAGGGCGCGCCCCCTTGCCTCATGGGCCCCTCGAAGCTCCACCGACGTACTTCTTCCTCCTATATATATCCACGTACCCCCAAACGATCGGGGACGGAGCCAAAAACCTAATTCCAGCGCCGCAAATTTCTGTATCCACGAGATCCCATCTTGGGGCCTGTTCCGGAGCTCCGCCGGAGGAGGCATCGATCACGGAGGGCTTCTACATCATCATCCAAGCCCCTCCGATGAAGTGTGAGTAGTTTACTTCAGACCTACGGGTCCATAGCTAGTAGCTAGATGGCTTCTTCTCTCCTTTTGGATCTCAATACAAAGTTCTCCCCCTCTCTCGTGGAGATCTATTCGATGTAATCTTCTTTTTGCGGTGTGTTTGTTGAGACTGATGAATTGGGGGTTTATGATCAAGTATATCTATGAATAATATTTGAATCTTCTCTGAATTCTTTTATGTATGATTGGTTATTTTTGCAAGTCTCTTGGAATTATCAGTTTGGTTTGGCCTACTAGATTGGTTGTTCTTGCCATGGGAGAAGTGCTTAGCTTTGGGTTCAATCTTGCGGTGTCCTTTCCAAGTGACAGAAGGGGCAGCAAGGCACTTATTGTATTGTTGCCATCGAGGATAACAAGATGGAGTTTTTATCATATTGCATGAAACTATCCCTCTACATCATGTCATCTTGCTTAAGGCGTTACTCTGTTTTTAACTTAATACTCTAGATGCATGCTGGATAGCGGTCGATGAGTGGAGTAATAGTAGTAGATCTAGAATCGTTTCGGTCTACTTGTCTCGAACGTGATGCCTGTATACATGATCATACCTAGATATTCTCATAACTATGCTCAATTTTGTCAATTTCTCAACAGTAATTTGTTCACCCACCGTAGAATACTTATGCTCTTGAGAGAAGCCACTAGTGAAACCTATGGCCCCCGAGTCTCTTTCTCATCATATCAATCTCCATCACTTTACTATTGCTTTGCTTTTACTTTATTTACTTTGCATCTCTATACCAAAAATACCAAAAAATCGTTATTTATCATCTCTATCAGATCTCACTTTCATAAGTGACCGTGAAGGGATTAACAACCCCTAAGCGCGTTGGTTGCATTGAGCTATTGTTTTTGTGTAGGTACGAGGGACTCGAGCGTAGCCTCCTACTGGATTGATACCTTGGTTCTCTAAAACTGAGGGAAATACTTACGCTACTTTGCTGCATCATCCCTTCCTCTTCGGGGAAATCCAACGCAGTGCTCAAAAGGTAGCAAGAAGAATTTCTGGCGCCGTTGCCGGGGAGTCTACGCAAAAGTCAACATACCAAGTACCCATCACAATCCGTATCTCCCGCATTACATTATTTGCCATTTTCCTCTCGTTTTCCTCTCCCCCACTTCACCCTTGCCATTTTATTCGCCCTCTCTCTCTCTATCCTCCCTCTATATTTGCCTCTTTTGCCCGTTTGCTCTTGTTTGCTCGTGTGTTGGATTGCTTGTTTGTCGCGATGGCTCAAGATAATACTAAATTGCGTGACATCACCAATACCAAGAATAATGATTTCCTTAGCACTCCGATTGCTCCTCATACCGATGCTGAATCTTGTGAAATTAATATTACTTTGTTGAATCTTGTCATGAAAGATCCGTTCTTCGGCCTTCCTAGTGAAGATGCCGCTACACATCTTAATAGCTTCATTGATTTGTGTGACATGCAAAATAAAAAAGAGGTCAATAATGATATTGTTAAACATAAGCTATTTCCTTTTTCGCTTAGAGATCGTGCTAAAGCTTGGTTTTCATATTTGCCTAAAAATAGTATTGATTCATGGAACAAGTGCAAAGATGCTTTTATCTCTAAGTATTTTCCGCCCACTAAGATCATCTCTCTTAGAAACGATATTATGAATCTTAAACAACTTGATAATGAACATGTTGCACAAGCTTAGGAGAGAATGAAATTAATGATACGTAATTGCCCTACTCATGGTTTGAATTTGTGGATGATTATACAAAAAATTTATGCCGGATTGAATTTTGCTTCTAGAAATCTTTTAGATTCAGCTGCAGGAGGCACTTTTATGGAAATCACTTTAGGAGAAGCTACTAAACTCCTAGATAATATTATGGTTAATCATTCTCAATGGCATACTGAAAGATCTACTAAAAAGGTGCATGCGATAGAAGAAATTAATGTTTTGAGTGGAAAGATAGATGCACTTATGAAATTATTTGCTAATAAGAGTGTTTCTTCTGATCCTAATGATGTGCCTTTGTCTACTTTGATTGAGAATAATAATGAATCTATGGATGTGAATTTTGTTGGTAGGAACAATTTTGGTAACAACGCGTATAGAGGAAATTTCAATCCTAGGCCTTAACCTAGTAATCCCTCTAATAATTATGGTAATTCCTACAACAATTCTTATGGAAATTATAATAAGATGCCCTCTGATTTTGAATCTAATATTAAAGAATTTATTTCTGCGCAAAAGAATTTTAATGCTATGGTCAAAGAAAAATTACTTAAGATTGATGATTTGGCTAGGAACGTTGATATAATTGCTCTTGATGTTGATTCTTTGAAACTTAGATCTATTCCACCTAAGCATGATATCAATGAGTCTCTCAAAGCCATGAGAATTTCCATTGACGAGTGCAAAGAAAGAACCGCTAGGATGTGTGCTAAGAAAGATGCTTTTATAAAAGCGTGTTCTTCTAGTTCCTATGAAAATAATGATGAAGATCTAAAAGTTATTGATGTGTCCCCTATTAAATCTTTGTTTTGCAATATGAATCTTGATAATGATGGGACTGAATATGATTCACCTTTACCTAGAAGGCGTTCTAAGAATTCGGAATTTGTTGATCTTGATGCTAAACTTGATAAAAGTGGGATTGAAGAAATTAAAACCCTAGATGTTGCTAAACCCACTATTATGGATTTCAAGAAATTTAACTATGAAAATTCCTCTTTTATTGATTGTATTTCCTTGTTGCAATCCGTGCTAAAATCTCCTCACGCTTATAGTCAAAATAAAGCGTTTACTAAACATATCGTTGATGCTTTGATGCAATCTTATGAAGAAAAACTTGAATTGGAAGTTTCTATCCCTAGAAAACTTTATTATGAGTGGGAACCAACTCTTAAGATTAAAATTAAAAATTATGAGTTTTATGCTTTGTGTGATTTGGGTGCTAGTGTCTCTACTATTCCCAAAACTTTGTGTGATTTACTAGATTTCCGTGATTTTGATGATTGCTCTCTAAACTTGCATCTTGCGGATTCCACTATTAAGAAACCTATGGGAAGAATTAATGATGTTCTTATTGTTGCTAATAGGAATTAGGTGCCCATAGATTTTATCGTTCTTGATATAGATTGCAATCCTTCTTGCCCTATTATTCTTGGTAGACCTTTCCTTAGAACGGTTGGTGCAATTATTGATACGAAGGAAGGGAATATTATATTTCAATTTCCATTAAAAAGGGCATGGAACACTTTCCTAGAAATAAAATAAAATTACCATATGAATCTATCATGAGAGACACTTATGGATTGCCTACCAAAGATGGCAATACCTAGATCTATTCTTGCTTGTTATGCCTAGCTAGGGGCGTTAAACGATAGCGCTTGTTGGGAGGCAACCCAATTTTATTTTTATTCCTTTATTTTTGCTCCTGTTTAGTAATAAATAAATTATCAAGCCTCTGTTTTGGTTGTATTTTTGTGTTTAGTTAGTGTTTGTGCCAAGTAGAACCGTTGGGAAGACTTGGGGAAAGTCTTGTTGAACTTGCTGTAAAAAACAGAAACTTTAGTGCTCACGAAAACTGCTGTAATTTTTATTTGGAAAGTGATATTTAGTTAATTATTTTTGCAGATGATTAATAGATAAATTCCTCACGTCCAGCAATTTATTTTAGAATTTTTGGGGTTCCAGATATTGCGCTATCTACAGATTACTACAGACTGTTCTGTTTTTGACAGATTCAGTTTTCCGTGTGTTGTTTGCTTATTTTGATGAATCTATGGCTAGTAAAATAGTTTATAATCCATAGAGAAGTTGAAATACAGTAGGTTTAACACCAATATAAATGAATAATGAGTTCATTACAGTACCTTGAAGTGGTCTTTTGTTTTCTTTCGCTAACGGAGCTCACGAGTTTTCTACCTTAAGTTTTGTGTTGTGAAGTTTTTAACTTTTGGGTAAAGATTTGATGGATTATGGATAAAGAAGTGGCAAGAGCCTAAGATTGGGGATGCCCATGGTACCCCCAAGATAATCTAAGGACACCTAAAAGCCAAAGCTTGGGGATGCCCCGGAAGGCAACCCCTCTTTCGTCTACTTCTATCGGTAACTTTACTTGGAGCTATATTTTTATTCACCACATGATATGTGTTTTGCTTGGAGCGTATTTTATGATTTGAGTATTTGCTTATTAGTTTACCACAATCATCCTTGCTGTACACACCTTTTGAGAGAGCCATACATGATTTGGAATTCGATAGAATACTCTATTTACTTCACTTATATCTTTTGAGCTTTAAAGTTTTTCTCTAGTGCTCCACTTATATCTTTTAGAGCACAGTGGTGGATTTGTTTTATAGAAACTATTGATCTCTTATGCTTCACTTAGATTATTTTGAGAGTCTTAATAGCATGGTAATTTGCTTAAAATCCTAATATGCTTGGTATGCAAGATTAATAATAAAACTTTCGTATGAGTGTGTTGAATACTAAGAAGAAATTGATGCTTGATAATTGTTTTGAGATATGAGGATGGTGATATTAGAGTCATGCTAGTTTAGTTGTTGTGAATTTGAGAAATGCTTGTGTTAAAGTTTGTGATTACCGTAGCATGCACGTATGGTGAACCGTTATGTGATGAAGTCGGAGCATGATTTATTTATTGATTTTCTTCCTTATGAGTGGCGGTCGGGGACGAGCGATGGTCTTTTCCTACCAATCTATCCCCCTAGGAGCATGCGCGTAATACTTTGCTTTGATAACTTCTAGATTTTTGCAATAAGTATATGAGTTCTTTATGACTAATGTTGAGTCCACGGATTATACACACTTTCCTTCCTTCCACCAATGCTAGCCTCTCTAATACCGCGCACTTTTTGCCGGTATCATACACCCACAAAATACCTTCCTCAAAACAGCCACCATACCTACCTATCATGGCATTTCGATAGCCATTCCGAGATATATTACCATGCAACTTTCCACCGTTCCATTCATTATGACACGCTCCATCATTGTCATATTGCTAGCATGATCATGTAGTTGACATCGTATTTGTGGCAAAGCCACCGTTCATAGTTCTTTCATACATGTCACTCTTGATTCATTGCACATCCTGGTACACCGCCGGAGGTATTCATATAGAGTCATATTTGGTTCTAAGAATCGAGTTGTAATTCATGAGTTGTAAGTAAATAAAAGTGTGATGATCATCATTATTAGAGCATTGTCCCAGTGAGGAAAGGGTGATGGAGACTATGATTCCCCCACAAGTCGGGATGAGACTCCGGACGAAAAAAAGAGGCCATAAAAAAGGAGAAAGCCCCAAATAAAAAAAAAGAGAAAAAGAGAGAAGGGACAATGTTACTATCCTTTTACCGTACTTGTGCTTCAAAGTAGCACCATGATCTTCATGATAGAGAGTCTCTCATTATGTCACTTTCATATACTAGTGGGAATTTTTCATTATAGAACTAGGCTTGTATATTCCAATAATGGGCTTCCTCAAAATGCCCTAAGTCTTCGTGAGCAAGCGAGTTGGATGCACACCCACTTAGTTTCTTTTGAGCTTTCATATACTTATAGTTCTAGTGCATCCGTTGCATGGCAATCCCTACTCACTCACATTGATATCTATTGATGGGCATCTCCATAGCCCATTGATACGCCTAGTTGATGTGAGACTATCTTCTCCCTTTTGTCTTCTCCACAACCACCATTCTATTCCACCTATAGTTCTATATCCATGGCTCACGCTCATGTATTGCGTGAAGATCGAAAAAGTTTTGAAAATGTCAAAAGTATGAAACAATTGCTTGGCTTGTCATCGGGCTTGTGCATGATTTAAATACTTTGTGTGGTGAAGATAGATCATAGCCAGACTATATGATTTTGTAGGGATAGCTTTCTTTGGCCATGCTATTTGTTAGTATGCTTGAAGTATTATTATTTTTATATCAATATGTACTTTTGTCTTGAATCTTTCGAATTTGAATATTCATACCACAATTAAGAAGATTTACATTGAAATTATGCCAAGTAGTAGTCCGCATCAAAAATTCTGTTTTTATCATTTACCTACTCGAGGACGAGCAGGAATTAACCTTGGGGATGCTTGATACGTCTCCAATGTATCTATAATTTTTGATTGCTCCATGCTATATTATCTATTGTTTTAGACATTATTGGTCATTATTTTCCACTTTTATATTATTTTTGGGACTAACCTATTAACTGGAGGCCCAGCCCAGAATTGTTGTTTTTTGCCTGTTTTAGGGTTTTGAAGAAAAGGAATATCAAACGGAGTCCAAACGGAATGAAACCTTCGGAAACGTGATTTTCTCATCAGATAAGATCCAGGAGACTTGGACCCTCCGTCAAGAAAGCCACGAGGTGCTCACGATGGTAGGGGGCCCGCCCCCTGCCTCGTGGGCCCCTCGAAGCTCCACCGACGTACTTCTTCCTCCTATATATATCCACATACCCCCAAACAACCGGGGACGGATCCAAAAACCTAATTCCACCGCCGCAAATTTCTGTATCCATGAGATCCCATCTTGGCGCCTGTTCTGGAGCTCCTCCGGAGGAGGCATCGATCACGGAGGGCTTCTACATCATCATCCAAACCCCTCCGATGAAGTGTGAGTAGTTTACTTCAGACCTACGGTCCATAGCTAGTAGCTAGATGGCTTATTCTTTCTTTTTGGATCTCAATACAATGTTCTCCCCCTCTCTCGTGGAGATCTATTCGATGTAATCTTCTTTTTGCGGTGTGTTTGTTGAGATCGATGAATTGTGGGTTTATGATCAAGTCTATCTACGAATAATATTTGAATCATCTCTGAATTATCTTATGTATGATTGGTTATCTTTGCAAGTCTCTTCGAATTATCAGTTTGGTTTGGCCTACTAGCTTGGTTGTTCTTGCCATGGGAGAAGTGCTTAGCTTTGGGTTCAATCTTGTGGTGTCCTTTCCTAGTGACAGAAGGGGCAGAAAGGCACGTATTTTATTGTTGGGATCGAGGATAACAAGATGGGGTTTTTGTCATATTGCATGAAACTATCCCTCTACATCATGTCATCTTGCTTAAGGCGTTACTCTGTTTTTAACTTAATACTCTAGATGCATGCTGGATAGCGGTCGATGAGTGGAGTAATAGTAGTAGATGCAGAATCGTTTCGGTCTACTTGTCTCGGGCGTGATGCCTATATACATGATCATACCTAGATATTCTCATAACTATGCTCAACTCTGTCAATTGCTCAACAGTAATTTGTTCACCCACCATAGAATACTTATGCTCTTGAGAGAAGCCACTAGTGAAACCAATGGCCCCCGGGTCTCTTTCTCATCATATCAATCTCCATCACTTTACTATTGCTTTGCTTTTACTTTGCTTTTACTTTATTTACTTTGCATCTCTATACTAAAAATACCAAAAAAATTATTATTTATCATCTCTATCAGATCTCACTTTCGTAAGTGACCGTGAAGGGATTGACAACCCCTAAGCGGGTTGGTTGTGTTGAGCTATTGTTTTTGCGTAGGTATGAGGGACTCGAGCGTAGCCTCCTACTGGATTGATACCTTGGTTCTCAAAAACTGAGGGAAATACTTACGCTACTTTGCTGCATCATCCCTTCCTCTTCGGGGAAATCCAACGCAGTGCTCAAGAGGTAGCAGTCCGCTATGCCCGCGGTCATGACTTCGGACCACCGTCCAATATATTTTTGTCGTTTGGTTTCATTCTTACTAGCAAGATGCCCGTGAGTTGCAGGTAACATCAAGATGCATTTGCATGACTAGTTTATCTTGTGAGAGAAAAGGATGAATGAGGGAAGGCCTAATTTGTAAATCTGGAGAGGTGTGTGGGTACCTTTTGGCAAAATTTCCATAGTTTCCTTCCTATCCATCAGATATAAATCGGACGGCCTATATTGCAGGATGGCAGGCACACCATCATCACCAACTCTGTTTTTTATAAGAGTGTAGTCATAAGAGTGTAGATGTAGATGTAGAGTAGATACAAGCCGATAGGTGGGCCCAATGGTAGTGAGATAATGTGATGCAACACTAGATGTGCCATGTGGAGCGTTTAACTGGTCAACTAGTCGTGTCTTGAGAAAATACAGAGCTGTACGGTGAGCCCATGACTGTATAATAACCACAAAATGTAAGTGGTGACCGTAATGAGTGGATTCTGAAGTCAAATGTATGTATCGTGCTTTCGCTTCAAATACAATGATCGTCACTGTATATATAGCTTGAGAAAGATGAAACATGTGTGAATGTACTGGGGGCATACTTTTAGAGGACCTGGAGATAGTTTGTGTGCGTACGTGAAAGGGGTGTAGAGGGGGTGTATGCGATGGAGAGAGATGCTCTTCGTTTCTCTTTATTATGACTAACTTTATATATAGTATAAAAATATAAAAATTCACGGTGCGGAATAAATATCATCGTGGGCACCATGCAATGCAAATTAACATTTATACTCCTCCATATAACTTTGTAATGTTGTATATATTTAGAAATTCTAAAAAAAATTGGCCACACTTTATTCACAAGGAATGTTGTATGCGAAATAAACGTGAAGAGAGGGCTTTTTAGAACAATGGGGTACATGATGTAACATGTGTGAATGTGTAGTTGATATATTTGGCTGGGCCTAGAGAGGTATGTGTGTGTATTATGTATTCGAAAGAGGCACTGATTGAGGGGCTAGCGGGGGGAGGGCGTGGGAGAGATAGCACGAGAACTTAGAGAGGTATAGAGGGAGAGAGGAATATGATGTCATGGCGAGAGATTCCCTTGAGTGTGTATATGCAAGGGGGGATAGAGGCACGAGGAGAATTTTTTTATGTGGTGTCTGTGTTGGTATGTGTGGGTGTGAGAAGATAATGAGACCTAGGGGCAGAGGGTGTGTCATCGCCTGAGGTCCGGTGGGTCGAGGTGAGGCCCTTGGTTCGGTTCCGTCCTGCGGCACATTGGTCGGCCCGTGACGCATTTAGGGAGACCCATGGATGACTAGTCATACAAGAAAAAGATAGCATAATTCTGAAGGACTCCGTGTCCACTGACAAAGCTGGCTAGGATTTGTAACCCTAGGTTCTCATACTAAGGTAACCCCTTATATCTGATATTACTATTCATCCAACCTAACTTTAAGGGGCATCCTACAGAATGCTCTGTTAGAATCATACTCGTCGATTAGGAAGAGAGGTGTGAGACAATGCATGAGAGACAGGCCTAAAGATAATGTGCGTACAGGAGACACGCAGGCGGGTCTATGTATATAGAAAGGGTCGATGGGGATTGTGCGTGTGTATGTGATACGTCTCCAACATATCTATAATCTTTGATTGCTCCATGCTATATTATCTACTGTTTTGGACTATATTGGGCTCTATTTTCCACTTTTATATTATTTTTGGGACTAACCTATTAACCGGAGGCCCAGCCCAGAATTGTTGTTTTTTTGCCTATTTCAGTGTTTCGAAGAAACGGAATATCAAACGGAGTCCAAACGGAATAAAATCTTCGGGAACGTGATCCAAGAGACTTGGACCCTGCTCCAAGGAACAAAAGAGGCGGTCACGAGGGTGGCCCCCCCCCTAGGGCGCGCCCCTGCCTCATGGGCCCCTCGTTGCTCCTCCGGCATACTTCTTCCTCCTATATATACACACGTACCCCCAAACGATCAAAACAGGAGCCAAAAACCTAATTCCACCGCTGCAACTTTCTGTATCCATGAGATCCCATCTCGGGGCCTATTCCGGAGCTTCGCCGGAAGAGGGTCGTCATCACGGAGGGCTTCTACATCATCATAGCCTCTCCGATGAAGTGTGAGTAGTTTACCTCAGACCTTCGGGTCCATAGTTAGTAGCTAGATGGCTTCTTCTCTCTCTTTGAATCTCAATACAAAGTTCTCCCCCTCTCTTGTGGAGATTTATTCGATGTAATATTCTTTTTGCGGCGTGTTTGTTGAGACCGATGAATTGTGGGTTTATGATCAAGTCTATCTATGAATAATATTTGAATCTTCTCTGAATTCTATTATGTATGATTGGTTATCTTTGCAAGTCTCTTCGAATTATCCGTTTGGTTTGGCCAACTAGATTGGTAGTTCTTGCCATGGGAGAAGTGCTTAGCTTTGGGTTCGATCTTGCGGTGTCCTTACCCAGTGACAGAAGGGGCAGCAAGGCACGTATTGTATTGTTGCCATCGAGGATAACAAGATGGGTTTTATTTCATATTGCATGAATTTATCTCTCTACATCATGTCATCTTGCTTAAGGCGTTACTCTGTTTTAACATAATACTCTAGATGCATGCTGGATAGCGGTCGATGAGTGGAGTAATAGTAGTAGATGCAGAATCGTTTCGATCTACTTGTCACAGACGTGATGCCTATATACATGATCATGCCTAGAAATTCTCATAACTATGCTCAATTCTGTCAATTGCTCCACAGTAATTTGTTCACCCACCATAGAATACTTATGCTCTTGAGAGAAGCCACTAGTGAAACCTATGGCCCCCGGGTCTATTCTCATCACATCAATCTCCATTACTTTAATCTTGCTTTGCTTTTTTACTTTGCCTTTACTTTTTACTTTGCATCTTTATACCAAAAATACCAAAAATATTATGTCTATCAGATCTCACTCTCGTAAGTGACCGTGAAGGGCTTGAAAACCCCTAATCGTGTTGGTTGCGAGTAGCTATCGCTTTGTGTAGGTACGAGGGACTTGAGCGTGGGCTCCTACTGGATTGATACCTTGGTTCTCAAAAACTGAGGGAAATACTTACGCTACTCTGCTGCATCATCCCTTCCTCTTCTTGGAAAACCAACGCAAGCTCAAGACGTAGCAAGAAGGATTTCTGGCGCCGTTGCCGGGGAGTCTACGCAAAAAGTCAACATACCAAGTACCCATCACAATCCCTATCTCTCTCATTACATTATTTGCCATTTGCCTCTCTTTTTCCTCTCCCCCCAATTCACCCTTGCCGTTTTATTCGCCCTCTCTCTCTCTCTATCCTCCCTCTCTATTTGCCTCTTTTTGCCCGCTTGCTTTTTGTTTGCTCGTGTGCTAGTTTGTTTGCTTCTCATCATGACTAGTCTCATAACTTCTCTGTTGTCCCCCGAGAGTGAAGTTCTAAATTTTAAACAAAGGGAGGGAGAAAATCTAAAAGATGCTTGGTATAGAATTTGCAATGCTCAAAATAGATCTACCAGAAAGCAATCTACCTTAGTTCTTCTCCGCAATTTTTATGTAGGTGTTAATCCTTGGTATAGATATATCCTCGATAGCATTACCAGAGGGAACTTCTTGGGTAGCCATACTTTTGGTTCTTATAATGCTATGCTGAATTTATTTGGCTCACCACCTCTTTTGGTTAATGGAACCACGTTAACTTTGGAGCATGTTATGCAAGGACTTGAAATTATCGAAAATAAAGTTGCTACTATTTAAACAATTGAAAATCTAGATAAAAAGATCCACAATCAAATTACTCAATATGAATCTAAGGTAGGAATGACTTTGAAAAATATTAAGGAAAAAGAACCCATAGTTAATGAGAGAATGAACTTAGATTCTACTAGAATTGATAAACTTGGGGGTATCATTACAAACTTGGGAACCGCTTTTTCTTCCGTAAAGAATACTCCAAGTCCTCCTACTAAAATTTCCAAGCTTATGTATGTTCCTAAAAATAAGGGTGAATCATCTAGTAAGGAAACCGCGGATCTTAAATCTATAAGTGTTCATCCCAATCTTTTTGCTATCATTAAGGAACCATTTATTACAAATGAATTTTTCAATCTTATGCCTAAAAGTTTGATAATTAATAAAAAGAAGAAATTCCTAAAGATGCTAGATGCCTAATGGAAGAATTGCCTACCAAAGATGGCAATACCTAGATCTATCCTCGCTTTTATGCCTAGCTAGGGGCGTTAAACGATAGCGCTTGTTGGGAGGCAACCCAATTTTATTTTTATTCCTTGCCTTTTGCTCCTATTTAGTAATAAATAAATAATTTAGCCTCTGTTTTGGTTGTGTTTTTTTGTGTTTAATTAGTGTTTGTGCCAAGTAGAACCGTTGGGAAGACTTGGGGAAAGTCTTGTTGAACTTTCTGTAAAAAACAGAAACTTTAGCGCTCACGAGAACTGCTGTCATTTTTATTTGAAGAGTGATATTTAGTTAATTCTTTTTGAAGATGATTAATAGATAAATTCCTCACGTTCAGTAATTTAGTTTAGAATTTTTGGGGTTCCAGATCTTGCGCTAGCTACAGATTACTACAGACTGTTCTGTTTTTGACAGATTCTGTTTTTGTGTGTGTTGTTTGCTTATTTAGATGAATCTATGGCTAGTAAAATAGTTTATAATCGACAGAGAAGTTGGAATACAGTAGATTTAACACCAATATAAATAAATAATGAGTTCATTACAGTACCTTGAAGTGGTCTTTTGTTTTCTTTCGCTAATGGAGCGGACGAGTTTTCTATTTTGAGTTTTGTGTTGTGAAGTTTTCAAGTTTTGGGTGAATTCTTTTGATGGATCATGGAACAAGGAGTGGCAAGAGCCTAAGCTTGGGGATGACCATGGCACCCCCAAGATAATCCAAGGACACCAAGAAGTCAAAGCTTGGGGATTCCCCGGAAGGCATCCCCTCTTTCGTCCACTTCCATCGGCAATTTACTTGGAGCTATATTTGTATTCACTAACATGATATGTGTTTTGCTTGGAGCATCTTGTATTATTTGTGTCTTTGTGTCTTAGTATGCCACAATCATCCTTGCTGTACACACCTTTTGAGAGAGCCATACATGAATTAAAATTTGATAGAATACTCTATGTGCTTCACTTATATCTTTGGAGCTAAGTAGTTTTGCTCTATGTGCTTCACTTATATCTTTTGAGCTAGATAATTTTGCTCTATGTGCTTCACTTATATCTTTTGAGCTAGATAATTTTGCTCTATGTTCTTCACTTATATCTTTTGAGCTAAGTAGTTTTGCTCTATGTGCTTCACTTATATCTTTTGAGCTAGATAATTTTGCTCTATGTGCTTCACTTAGATCTTTTAGAGCACGGTGGTGGATTTGTTTTAAAGAAACTATTGATCTCTCATGCTTCATTTAAATTATTTTGAGAGTCTCTTAATAGCATGGTAATTTGCTTAATAATAATATGCTTGGTATTCAAGATTTGTGAAACTTTCTTTTGAGTGTGTTGAATACTAAGAAAAGATTGAAGCATGATAATTGTTTTGAGATATGGAGGTGATAATATTAAAGTCATGCTAGTTGAGTAGTTGTGAATTTAAAGAATACTTGTGTTAAGGTTTGTGATTCCCGTAGCATGCACGTTTGGTGAACCGTTATGTGATGAAGTCGGAGCATGATTTATTTATTGATTGTCTTCCTTATGAGTGACGGTCGGGGACGAGCTATGGTCTTTTCCTAGAAATCTATCCCCCTAGGAGCATGCGCGTAATACTTTGCTTTGATAACTTCTAGATTTTTGCAATAATTATATGAGTTCTTTATGACTAATGTTGAGTCCATGGATTATACGCACTCTCACCCTTCCACCTTTGCTAGCCTCTATAATACCGCGCACCTTTTGCCAGTATCATACATGTACCATATACCTTCCTCAAAATAGCCACCATACCTACCTATTATGGCATTTCCATAGCCATTCCGAGATATATTGCCATGCAACTTTCCACCATCTAGTTCATCATGACACACTCCATCATTGTCATATTGCATATCCCGGTACACCGCCGAATGCATTCACATAGAGTCATATTTTGTTCTAAGTATAGAGTTGTAATTGTTGAGTTGTAAGAAAAATAAAAGTGTGATGATCATCATTATTAGAGCATTGTCCCAGTGAGGAAAGAATGATGGAGACTATGATTCCCCCATAAGTCGGGATGAGACTCCGGACGAAAAAAAGAGGCCAAAGAAGCCCAAATAAAAAGAGGCCATAAAAAAGCTAAAAAGAGAAAAGGCCCAAAAAACTGAAATGAGAGAAAAAGAGAGAAGAATCAATGTTACTATCCTTTTAACACACTTGTGCTTCAAAGTAGCACCATGATCTTCATAGTAGAGAGTCTCTCATGTCATCACTTCCATATACTAGTGGGAATTTTACATTATAGAACTTGGCTTGTATATTCTAATGATGGGCTTCCTCAAAATTGCCCTAGGTCTTCATGAGCAAGCAAGTTGGATGCACACCCACTTAGTTTCTTTTTGAGCTTTCATATACTTATAGCTTGTCGGCGTTCTGGGAACGGGGGTCCCCAGACTTGCCTGCATGCGGCCTGCGGCGTGGCTCAAAGGAGGCCCAGCACGGCCCATCTTCATCAACACAAGACTCAAGACCCTCGCGAGGGGCCAAGCCTCGCGAGGCGGACAACATGGAGTTTCCTCAAGCACGGCCTCGTCAGGCTGGCTCGCGATGAGGCGGAGAGATCAAGGCGGGGTACCTCGCAAGGTGCCCGTGACGCAAGCCATGACGACTCAGGGCGCCAGGCGGGTGCCAGCGCGCGCAGCGTCCTTCTTTCCTCTTTGGTGCAATGGGGGCAAGCGCAGCCACAGAGTACCGAGGCGTCAGGCAAAGATTGCCATTTCGGTGTAACGAGACCAAGACCAGGAGGACTACGAGGCGGAGGTCACCATGGAGCCCAAGACGGCGTCATCACCAGAGCTTTGCGCAGGCGAAGACTGCTTTTGTCAGGATAGTTGATACCTGTTGTCCCCCTTCAAATTAGCCCGCCATTGTTGGCTCCCTTCCCGCTCGATATTTGGGAAGAGGACCAGGGGCTCTATAAATAGGACCAGCCGCCCACATAGCAAGGGGTTGGAAGGTTAGTTGCCGGCAAGAGAGAGTACGACAGCGGAGTGAGCGAGAGAGAGAGAGGTGGTTGAACTCCTCCCAGCAGTTCGTCGCCCCAGCCAAGAACAGACCCTTGCAAGGCTGTTCTTCCTTGTATTGTTCACCATCATCAGCCCCAAGAGGCAATCCACCCACCACACACTGGAGTAGGGTATTACACCACAATGGTGGCCCGAACCAGTATAAATCTTGTGTCTCTTGTGCAGTTCTTTCAGTAGTTTAGATCTTTGCGAGACGGGGAGGTAGAAGGCGTAATCTCCGTGCGCACCCCAATGTTCGAACCTTAAGGGTCAGCCGGAGCCTGAAATCCGACATTTGGCACGCCAGGTAGGGGTGCGCCGGAATTCGTCGTCCACCGCTCCGTTCTCCTCCGACCGTCGCATCCATGTCCGACGCTCGTCGGGCCCGCGCCGAGCGCCGGGCCGCCATCGCTTCCCGCGTCGCCCAGACGGCGCCTATCGGCGGACGTCCTCGTCGTTCCCTGTCGCCCGCCGTCAACGCCGCCACCGGCCCGGCGGGGGGCGAGTAGCAAGCATCGTCTCAGCATCCATCCATGCGCCAAGACGTCCGCACCACTACTCCACCGCCCGCACCAGCTGGTTCTTCGTTCCGCGCGCTCCGCGCCCCCTTGGAGGCTCGAGCTGCGCTCCTCGCGGCAAACGAGCTCCTGCGTTGCCGCCCCGCCGACGACGTCTACGGGGAATGGCTCGATCGCGTCGCCGAGCTCGTCCGCGCCACAGGGGGCTCTCCTGCGCCGTCCCATCATGCTACACCAACACCCCCGGTCATCGCGGCCCTCCTGGGAGGCTCGCAGGCGCCGCCCACAAGTCACCACATCAAGCCGTTCATCCGCCGAGTCAGCGCTGCTTTCACGCGGCAGGGGGCTCCCCCGGATCAGACGGCGCCCGAGACCGGCCTGACCTTCAGTTCGGAGGACCACCCCTCCAGCTCGACCAGCTCGGGCGCGCTCCCCATGTTGTGCACCCCCACCATCTGCCAGGTGGCTGTCACCAAAACCCTTGTTGATGGCGGCGCGGGCCTCAGCGTGCTCCCGGTCGAGGCCTTCGACCTCCTCCGCATACCCCTGGAATGGCTGCAACCCAGCCGGCCCTTCTCAGGCGTCGGGGGCAAGTCGTCCAGTTCCTTGGGACAAATCCGGCTCCCAGTGACCTTCGGCACCTACGACAACTTCCGCACGGAGCTGGTTGACTTCGACATCGCCCCCATCGGCCTCCCCTACAACGCCATCCTCGGCTACCCAGCGCTGGCCCAATTCATGGCCGCGACGCACCCAGCGTACAACCTCATGAAGATGCCCGGGAGCAGCGGCGTCCTCACTGTGCACGAGGACACTGGGGACGCGCTGCGGGCGCTCAAGCTCGCCTTCAAGACGGCGGCGTCGGCACAGCCCGCCGACTTGGAGACCCCTGAGCCCAAGGGGGCTGCACCCGCCAAGAAGAAGCAGTTGTTCACCCAAGACAAGGCAGAAACCAAGCAGATACCCATCGATGAGGACGGGTCCACCAACGCCACTTTCACCATAGGCGCCCACCTCAAACCCGAGCAGGAGGAGGCCCTGGTTGGGTTCTTGCACGCAAACAAGAAGGTATTCGCTTGGGAGCTGGACCAGTTGGCAGGGATCCCCAGGAGTGTAATCGAGCATCACCTGAATGTGTGCCCCAACGTGCGCCCTATGAAGCAGAAGGCCAGGCGGCAGTCCACAGAGAAGCAGGCCTTCATCGTCCAGGAGACCCGCAAATTAGAGGCCACTGGGGTCATCTGCAAAGTCCGGTACCCAGATTGGTTGGCCAACCCTGTCGTTGTGCCAAAGAAGGGAGGGAAGGAGCGTATGTGTGTCGACTTTAGCAACCTCAACAAAGCATGCCCGCAAGATCCGTTCCCGCTCCCCCGCATCGACCAGATCGTCGATTCCACTGCGGAATGCGACCTGTTATGCTTCCTAGATGCCTTCTCTGGGTATCACCAGATCAAGATGGCGGTAGAAGACGTCGAGAAGACGGCCTTCCTAACCCCGTGTGGGGTATACTGCTACACGTGCATGCCGTTCGGGCTGCATAATGCAGGGGCGACCTTTCAGCGGCTGATGCACATCACCTTAGGCCCGCAGCTCGGGAAGAATGTTGAAGCTTACGTCGATGACATTGTGGTAAAGTCTCGGGAGGCCGGGACCTTGATACAGGACTTGGAGGAAACCTTCGCGAGCCTCAACGCAGTGAACCTACGGCTCAACCCAAAGAAGTGTGTGTTCGGAGTCGCCTCGGGCAAGCTCTTGGGTTTCCTCGTGTCCCACCGAGGCATCGAGGCTAACCCAGAGAAGGTCAAGGCGGTGGAAGACATGAGCCCGCCAAAGACCCTTAGAGAAATGCAAAAGCTCACGGGGCGCGTAACCGCGCTAGGGCGCTTCATCTCCAAGTTGGGAGAACGAGCCCTGCCCTTCTTCCAGCTAATGAAGAAAAAGGGGCCCTTCGAGTGGACTGAAGAGGCCGACAAGGCGTTCCAGGATCTCAAGAGATACCTGACCAGCCCACCGGTCATGGTGGCACCACGCCCTCAGGAGCCCCTGGTGCTTTACCTCGCCGCCACTCCCTACTCCGCCAGCGCAGCCTTGGTGGCAGCCAGAGAGGAGCACCGAACCAAAACCACGGCAGCAGCCCGGGGCAAGGCAGAACAGGGACAAGGAAGGCCTATAGAAACCACCACCACGGCTGAGGAGGATCAGACACCGCAGAGGGGCGCACCAGAGGCAGAAGAGGCCCCTCTTCCAGATGGCCAGTCTCAGGAGGCCACGTTGCCTCAAGAGGCGCCACGGTCTCCGGAAGGAGCCACCAGCACTGACGCACTCCACCTTGTTGAGCACCCAGTGTACTTCGTCAGCACAGTGCTGCGGGATGCAAGAGCGCGGTACCCCATGCCTCAGAAACTCCTCCTCGCGCTACTGCTGGCTTCGCGCAAGCTGCGGCACTATTTTCAGGGTCACCCCATCAAGGTCATCTCGTCATACCCCCTGGAGAGAGTGCTCAGGAGCCCTAATTCAGCTGGGAGGGTCGCTGAGTGGAACATAGAACTACAAGCGTTTCAGCTCGAATTCAGCACGACCAGGGTCATCAAGGGAGCAGCATTGGCAGATTTTGTGGCAGAATGGACGGAGGCGCCAGGCCTCAAGGCCGATGAGGATCGGTCCCTATCCCCGGGAAGCGAGGCGCCAGAAGGCTGGGTCATGTACTTCGATGGGGCGTTCTCCAGGCATGGCACTGGAGCTGGGGCGGTGCTTATATCGCCCACACATGACAATCTCTATTACGCCGTGCAACTCTGTTTCCAGCAAGGCGAGAAGGTCTCCAACAACATAGCGGAGTATGAAGGTTTAATAGCAGGCTTGAAGGCCGCGGCCACCCTGGGAGTGAAACGCCTCGCCATCAAGGGCGATTCGCAGCTCCTTGTCAACTTCTCCAACAAGGTGTACGAGCCGAAGGATGAGCACATGGAAGCCTACCTAGCGGAAGTCCGCGGGATGGAGAAGCAATTCTGGGGGTTGGAGTTGCAGCATGTGCCCCATGGCACCAATCAGGAGGCCGACGATATCGCCAAACGGGCGTCCAGACGGTTACCCCAGGAGCCTGGCGTTTTCGAGGAGCGACTCTTCAAGCCCTCAGCTCTGCCGTCATTGTCAAACATGGCTCAGCCCTTGGAGGAGCTCCCCCAGCCACCTGCCTCAGGAGCTCCGACCTGTGGCCCGGCCTCAGGAGTGCACCTGCTCCTGACGATGGAACCTCAGGAAGGGATGTTGGATCATGGAGCTCCGGAGCTACTTGGCGCAAGGGACCTTGCAGGAGAAGGAGGAGGAAGCGGAGCGAGTGGCATGCCAGGCCACGACATACTGCATCAGAGACGGAGAGCTCTACCGGAAGCGACCAAACGATGTATCCGTGCGTTGCATCTCCAGGGAGCAAGGGAAGGAGCTACTGGAAGATATACACGGCGGAGACTGCGGACATCATTCATCATCGCGGACCCTCATCGGCAAGGCATTCCGCAGTGGGTTTTATTGGCCCACCGCGCTCAATGACGCCGTGGAACTAGTGAAAGCTTGTGAAGCCTGTCAGTTCCACGCCAAGCAGATCCATCAGCCAGTAGGAGGCTTGCAGACTATTCCCCTTTCGTGGCCATTCGCAGTCTGGGGGCTGGACATCTTGGGCCCGTTTCCTCGGGCGCCAGGGGGCTACCGCTACCTCTACGTTGCCGTGGACAAATTCACCAAGTGGGCTGAAGTAGAGGCTGTCTGCACCATCCCCACGGGTTCCGCGGTCAAGTTCGTCAAGGGCATCATAAGCCAGTTCGGGGTGCTGAATCGCATCATCACAGACAACGATTCGCAGTTCACCAGTAACCTCTTCAAAACATACTGTGCTAACCTTGGAACGCAGATATGCTACGCCTCAGTGGCGCACCCCCGAAGCAACGGCCAGGCCGAGCGAGCCAACGCGGAGGTCCTGAGGGGGCTCAAGACCAGGACGTTCAAGAAGAAGCTGGAGGCCTGTGGCAGAGGTTGGTACGACGAGCTTCAGTCCGTGCTGTGGTCCATCCGCACCACCGTGACCAAACCGACTGGGAGACCCCGTTCTTCCTGGTCTACGGAGTGGAAGCAGTCCTCCCTCACGAGGTCAGACGTCGCTCCGCGTGGGTCCTGGCATTCGACGAGGCATAGCAGGACGCCATGCGGGGGATGGACCTCGTGCTGGGGGAGGAACGTCACCAAGAAGCCGCGCTGCGAGCGGCGAGGTACCAGCAAGCGCTGCGGCAATATCACTGCCGCAACATCCGTCCCAGGACCCTTGAGGTAGGAGACCTCGTGCTCAGGCGGGTTCTCTCCAGGGAGGGACTGCAAAAGCTCTCTCCCATGTGGGAGGGCCCGTTCAAGGTTGTTCATGTTTCGAGGCCCGGCTCCGCGCGCTTGGAGACTCAGGAGGGAGTGCTGGTCCAGAATGCATGGAACATCCAGCACCTTCGGAGGTTCTACCCCTGGAAAGGCCCAGAGCCTGTGAAGCAAGGCGAGTGCCTGTGAAGCTACCGCGTTTTGGAAAAGGCCCAGAGCCTGTGAAGCAAGGCGAGTGCCTGTGAAGCTATCGCATTTTGGAAAAGGCCCAGAGCCTATGAAGCAAGGCGAGTGCCTGTGAAGCTATCGCGTTTTGGAAAAGGCCCAGAGCCTGTGAAGCAAGGCGAGTGCCTGTGAAGCTACCGCATTTTGGAAAAGGCCCAGAGCCTGTGAAGCAAGGCGAGTGCCTGTGAAGCTACCGCGTTTTGGAAAAGGCCCAGAGCCTGTGAAGCAAGGCGAGTGCCTGTGAAGCTATCGCGTTTTGGAAAAGGCCCGGAGCCTGTGAAGAAGGCCAATGCCCGTGAAGCTCGCCACCCGTGACACTCTCACGTAATAATGAGTTGGGGCTGTACATGCCCCGAAGTCTCAGGAGCGCCGGCCTCAGGCCCTGGGGCTCCCTCCCACGCCCAGTGGCAGCACTTAGCTCCGTGCTGGTGAGAAGACGTCGAAGACTAGATTAGGTGCCGGACGCGGCTTTTCATTTGCTTTCCGCAGTTGGCTTGTTCCTTCTCATTTGAAGTTTTATTGAAGTTGTTGCTGTCTTTGGCTTGCGGTTCTTCGGCTTTTCACTCTCCTGCCTTGATTTCTCTTGCGCAAGGCCTCGCGAGGGGGGCAGCTGAGCGCCCTCGCGAGCGTTCCTATCCTAGTCATTCAAAGAGTTCGCGACCTGGGCCCCTTACAGGAGCACCCCTCCAGTCCGTGCCCCACGGGCATCGCGACACAAACAAAGGGCCTGGGTCGGTCGCCCCCACCCACCCCCCCGCACGGCCGGGGTCGGGAACTATCCACGCTCAGGCACATAGCCAGAAGGAACGGTAACGAAAGCAAAACAATGATTAATAGCAATAACCCAAACACACCCCCGCGGGGCTCCGCACTATTGTCTTTGTTACACAGGAAAAAGGGAAAAGGAAGAACAAATCCAGCGCGGCTCGCCTCACACCGGCCCGCGAGGAAGGCCCGAGCTACCTCCGGAGCTCAGGCGGACTCCCTCCCGCGCCTCACCAGGGCGTGGCGGCGTGCGGGCTGACCGCAGCCGCCGCTGGAGGAGTTGCCGTCTGAAGAAGAACCAGAGAAGCTTGAGGAACTCCGAGCGCCGCCAGCCGCGCGAGCGCCGCTCCCTCCATCATCACCGGAGCTGGGTTCCCAGCCGTGGTCGTCACCCTCGGGGCAGCACCCCGCGCGGCGACCATCTTCCCCAAACACCCTCACGTAGAGGGTGGCATCGCTGTCGAACTTGAAGTGTAGGGTGCACCGGCGGCCCAGGCCACGCGCACGGGCAAACGTTTGCCAACCGCGGGCCAGGGACAGGCTCCCGGCCGCGGAGACCTCCAGGGAGACCCATGAGGCCTGGCTGCAGCAGCTGTCGGCCTGGAGCCAGAGGCCGCCCGGGGCGCCGGCCGGGAGCTCGCCTAGGAGGAAGCGAGGAAGCAGGAGCCGGGTGCTGGCCGGCTCCGCCGACCACACGACGAACTCCGGCAGCACTTCAGCAGCACGAACGCGTAGCCTGGGGGGACGCGCAGCCGGAGCACACCCCCCGGCTGCAGCAACCCGCCCGTCGCCGTGCTGAAGATCACCACCACGGCCGCGGGGAGCCACCGTGGTGGCCACAGGATGCTTGCAAGGGCGCCCTCTGCCGAGCTTGGGTGGGGGAGAGGTGGGCTCAACCCGGCAAGCCTTCCCCTTCTCGGCGGTCGAGAACCTCCTCGACGGGGCCATGGAGAAGAAGGAGAAGCAAGGAGAAATGGACTGGAAGGGCACGCGCAGTTCCGTACTTATAGCCGGCAAAGGCCAACCGTCGGCCTCCACGATCACAGGTAATCATGACACGATTTGCATGCAGGGACGTGTCCTACTCGCATGATCCCCGAGGCGTCGTGGGGAAGCGGAGATGCCCAGGCCCCATCAACCACCACGCGGCGCCCAAGGCCGCAGGCTGTTAGGGCCCGCGGTGCTTCGCCCTTGCCCTTTCGCCTCTCGGCACGGCCAAGTCCGGGCGCGCCTTGGGCCCGGGGGCTACTGTCGGTGTTCTGGGAATGGGGGTCCCCAGACTTGCCTGCCTGCAGCCTGCGGCGTGGCTCAAAGGAGGCCCAGCACGACCCATCTTCATCAACACAAGACTCAAGACCCTCGCGAGGGGCCAAGCCTCGCGAGGCGGACGACACGGAGTTTCCTCAGGCACGGCCTCGTCAGGCTGGCTCGCGAGGAGGCGGAGAGATCAAGGCGGGGTACCTCGCGAGGTGCCCGTGATGCAAGCCATGACGACTCAGGGCGCCAGCCGGGTGCCAGCGCGCTCATCGTCCTTCTTTCCACTTTGGTGCAAAGGGGGCAAGCGCAGTCGCGGAGTACCGAGGCGTCAGGCAAAGATTGCCATTTCGGTGCAACGAGACCAAGACCAGGAGGACTACGAGGCGGAGGTCATCGTGGAGCCCAAGACGGCGTCATCACCAGAGCTTTGCGCAGGCGATGACTGCTTTTGTCAGGATAGTTGATACCTGCTGTCCCCCTTCAAATTAGCCCGCCATTGTTGGTTCCCTTCCCGCTTGATATTTGGGAAGAGGACCAGGGCCTCTATAAATAGGACCAGCCGCCCACATAGCAAGGGGTTGGAAGGTTAGTTGCCGGCAAGAGAGAGTACGGCAGCGGAGTGAGAGAGAGAGAGAGGTGGTTGAACTCCTCCCAGCAGTTCATCGCCCCAGCCAAGAACAGACCCTCGTGAGTCTGTTCTTCCTTGTATTGTTCACCACCATCAGCCCCAAGAGGCAATCCACCCACCACACACTAGAGTAGGGTATTACACCACAACGGTGGCCCGAACCAGTATAAATCTTGTGTCTCTTGTGCAGTTCTTTCAGTAGTTTAGATCTTTGCAAGACGGGGAGGTAGAAGGCGTAATCTCCGTGCGCACCCCAGTGTTGGAACCTGAAGGGTCAGCCGGAGCCCGAAATCCGACATAGCTCTAGTGCATCTGTTGCATGGCAATCCCTACGCACTCACATTGATATCTATTGATGTGCATCTCCATAGCCCATTGATACGCCTAGTTGATGTGAGACCATCTTCTCCTTTTTTGTCTTCTCCACAACCACCATTCTATTCCACCTATAGTGTTATATCCATGGCTCACGCTCATGTATTGTGTGAAGATTGAAAAAGTTAGAGTATGAAACAATTGCTTGGCTTGTCATTGTGGTTGTGCATGATTTAAATACTTTGTGTGGTGAAGATGGATCATAGCCAGACTATATGATTTTGTAGGGATAACTTTCTTTGGCCATGTTATTTTGAGAAGACATAATTGCTTTGTTAGTATGCTTGAAGTATTATTATTTTTATGTCAATATAAAATTTTGTCTTGAATCTTTCTAATCTGAATATTCATACCACAATTAAGAAGATTTGCATTGAAATTATGCCAAGTAGCACTCCGCATCAAAAATTCTCTTTTTATTATTTACCTACTCGAGGACGAGCAGGAATTAAGCTTGGGGATGCCTGATGCGTCTCCAACGTATCTATAATTTTTTATTGCTCCATGCTATATTATCTACTGTTTTGGACTATATTGGGCTCTATTTTCCACTTTTAGATTATTTTTGGGACTAACCTATTAACCGGAGGCCCAGCCCAGAATTGTTGTTCTTTGCCTATTTCAGTGTTTCGAGGAAACGGAATATCAAACGGAGTCCAAACGGAATAAAATCTTCGGGAACATGATTTTCTCACTGAACGTGATCCAGGAGACTTGGACCCTGCTCCAAGGAACAAAAGAGGCGGTCACGAGGGTGGGCCCTCCCCCCTAGGGCGCTCCCCCTGCCTCGTGGGCCCCTTGTTGCTCCTATGGCGTACTTCTTCCTCCTATATATACACATGTACCCCCAAACGATCAAAACAGGAGCCAAAAACCTAATTCCATCGCCGCAACTTTCTGTATCCATGAGATCCCATCTCGGGGCCTGTTCCGGAGCTCCGCCGGAAGAGGGCCGTCATCACGAAGGGCTTCTATATCATCATAGCCTCTCCGATGAAGTGTGAGTAGTTTACCTCAGACCTTCGGGTCCATAGTTAGTAGCTAGATGGCTTCTTCTCTCTCTTTGAATCTCAATACAAAGTTCTCCCCCTCTCTTGTGGAGATCTATTCGATGTAATGTTCTTTTTGTGGTGTGTTTGTTGAGACCGATGAATTGTGGGTTTATGATCAAGTCTATCTATGAATAATATTTGAATCTTCGATGAATTCTTTTATGTATGATTGGTTATCTTTGCAAGTCTCTTCGAATTATCCGTTTGGTTTGGCCAACTAGATTGGTAGTTCTTGCCATGGGAGAAGTGCTTAGCTTTGGGTTCGATCTTGCGGTGTCCTTACCCAGTGATAGAAGGGGCAGCAAGGCACATATTGTATCGTTGCCATCGAGGATAACAAGATGGGGTTTATTTCATATTGCATGAATTTATCTCTCTACATCATGACATCTTGCTTAAGGCGTTACTCTGTTTTTAACTTAATACTCTAGATGCATGCTGGATAACGGTCGATGAGTGGAGTAATAGTAGTAGATGCAGAATCGTTTTGATCTACTTGTCACAGACGTGATGCCTATATACATGATCATGCTTAGATATTCTCATAACTATGCTCAATTCTGTCAAATGCTCAACAGTAATTTGTTCACCCACCGTAGAATACTTATGCTCTTGAGAGAAGCCACTAGTGAAACCTATGACCCCCGAGTCTATTCTCATCACATCAATCTCCATTACTTTAATCTTGCTCTGCTTTACTTTGCCTTTACTTTTCAATTTGCATCTTTATACCAAAAATACCAAAAATATTATATCTATCAGATCTCACTCTCGTAAGTGACCGTGAAGGGCTTAACAACCCCTAATCGCGTTGGTTGCGAGTAGCTATCGCTTTGTGCAGGTACGAGGGACTTGAGCATGGGCTCCTAATGGATTGATACCTTGGTTCTCAAAAACTAAGGGAAATACTTACGCTACTCTGCTGCATCATCCCTTCCTCTTCTGGGAAAACCAACGCAAGCTCAAGACGTAGCAGTATGCTTGTGAGAGGAAGAGTGCTTATGATAAAGGTTAGTGAAAACATTCATAAATGGTTACGAGAGGGAGGGAGGGAGGTTTATATTGAGAGCATGTCTGCGGGAAAGACACCTCAGGAGAGAGTGTGTGAGCATGTGTGAGAGACCACCGATGGAGAGTGAAACTACACGTAAAAGACTAATGTACACATTGATTAAAGATATAAATTGTATCCAAATATTAGGATGGGATCATGATATTTGCAATTCGCGTAAGGAATGATCATCGATCCATCAGACATCTAGATTCTATCAAATTTGAGCATGTCTATGTTATTATTCGACGTAATTGATCCACATAGTTAGTATTTTGAACTCCACACAATGCATCGCTTTAGCAATCGAAGATAAATGTGAGTATAGTTCATGTTGTGTGTGTAAAGCACATTATACATACAAAAGTTACACAATGAACATTATAAATAGCTAGCTATGAACTAGCATACATTTGAATTCAACTTAAGGTGGTTTAAAAAAATTGAATTCAATATGAAGTCCATTCAATTATTTGAATTCGATATCATGGCATTTGTAAATCATACCTAAATTATGGGGCACCAATCTTTGCTCTGATTTTGTACATAATAGCATATATAGTCGTGTACAAAATAGATTCAAATTTAGCTCCTCCATTCCAAAATAATCGTAGTTATAGGATTTTCGAGTGTCAAAATTTCAAAAAGAAGTGGATAATTTAATGAGGTTTTCAAACATACAAAGTCAAATTTAACGTTGTCTATCTAGGTCAATCCTGAAAGTTTAAGAGTACTCTAAACGTGAATGCTTCTGTTTCAAAATTTCAAATGAAGTGCCAAAAGAGCCTCATCGTGTGAGACCAATGTTTGGTAGTAGAAGGAAATTAGTTTTCTTACTCCGACCCGTGAAACCTACCGACCCGGCGTCCAAAGGTCTAAATCGGGGTAGGTTTGTAGCTTCATCTAGATGCCACGCAACCGCTTCCGAAAACATTCATACATAATGGCTGCCTAAGCACACATGTGTGCGGCCAAAATCGCTCTTGCCTACTATTTGGTACACTTGGGATTACCATCCTACCCCCGACCCGCAGTAGGTCCAAAATTTAAGAGGGGGCAAAGTTTGTACTTTCCCCAAATCTCAAACAAGCGGGTCCGATCTGTTCAAAAAAGCCAAAAACAAGCGCGTCCCAGACCGAAACATGGTTCTCCCTTAGCCCCCCCGTCCGATTCCCCATTCATGCTCCATGTGCACCAAAAGTACCTCTCCACCAGCCGCGAAACCCTGGCGTCCTCCGTCCGCCACCCCATCGCACCCATCAACCGCCGCCCTCCTCCATCACGCCGGAGCCAATACCCCGACGTCATCGTCCACTGCAACCTCAACCGCAATGCCCTCTGTCGGTGTCAAAACCGGCGGATCTCGGGTAGGGGGTCCCAAACTGTGCATCTAGGCCGGATGGTAACAGGAGACAAGGGGCATGAAGTTTTACCCAGGTTCGGGCCCTCTCGATGGAGGTAAAACCCTATGTCCTGCTTGACTAATATTGATGATATGGGTAGTACAAGAGTAGATCTACCACGAGATCGAGGAGGCTAAACCCTAGAAGCTAGCCTATGGTATGATTGTCGATGAGTATGTTGTCCTACGGACTAAAACCCTCCGGTTTATATAGACACCGGGTAGGGTTAGGGTTACATAGAGTCGGTTACAATGGTAGGAGATCTTCATATCCGTATCGCCAAGCTTGCCTTCCACGCCAAGGAAAGTCCCTTCCGGACACGGGACAGAGTCTTCAATCTTGTATCTTCATAGTCCAAGAGTCCGGCTAAAGGTATAGTCCGGCTATCCGAACACCCCCTAATCCAGGACTCCCTCAGTAGCCCCTGAACCAGGCTTCAATGACGACGAGTCCGGCGCGCAGATTGTCTTCGGCATTGCAAGGCGGGTTCCCCCTCCAAGTACTTCATAGAAGATTTTGAACACAAAGATAGTGTCCGGCTCTGAAAAATAAGTTTCCACATATTGCCATAGAGAGAATAATATTACACAAATCTAATTTGCTGACGTATTCCACAGTGTGACATCACACCATGACCAAGCTTTTATTCGAACCGTTTTACTATCCCATCCAAGCGCATTATGCGAGGCAGTTTCCTTGGCATGTCTTGTTAAAGCAGAGATTGTGTCCCCTTATTCCGGGATTCTCATCAATACGGCCGTGGGTAACCCAACCGTGCCATCGATTACGGCACTTGGAGATAAGCGAGTTTTATCAGGCTGGCGGGGACATGTAGTTGCGTCCACCCATATAAGGGAATAAAGATCCACCTTTTCACCTACGCCTTCTTCCTCCTTTGCCTATCCATTCTTGCGCACTCGAGCTCTAGCGCCCAAGTCCGCACTCCTCACCTCGACCTTCTCCAGCCATGTCCGGAGTGGGAGGCAAGTGGATGGTCTCCTCCGTCACGGAGGGACATATCAAAAAGCTGAGGAAGGCCAGATACCTGTCTAACGACATCGCGTAGTGGCTCCCTGAAAAGGGGCAGCTCATCCCCACCCCCAGGCCCCATGAGAGGGTGGTGTTCCTCCCCCATTTCCTCCGCGGACTGGGTTTCCCTCTCCACCCATTTGTCCGGGGGCTCATGTTCTACTACGGCCTGGATTTCCACGATTGGCCCCAAACTTCATCCTGAACATCTCGGGGTTTATCGTCGTGTGCGAGGCCTTCCTCCGCATCCGCCCCCATTTCGGCCTATGTCTCAAAACTTTCAACGTCAAGCCGAAGGTGGTGCACGGCAACCAGGCGGAGTGCGGAGTGTGGAGGCGCCATGGTGGGCAAGATGGCCAACGTCCTCTGGCTCGAGGGCTCCTTTGTGGAGACCCTGAAGGGGTGGCAATCGGGGTGGTTTTACATCACCGAGCCGCGCGACGCCGAATGGGTCGCACCCCCTGAGTTCCGGTCCGGACCCCCAACGCGGCTCACGTCCTGGAAAGAGACGGGCCTATCGTGGGGTAAAAAAGGAGAGCTGACCGGACTCCAAACATGCATCAAAACCCTGGTGGACAAGAAGCTCAAACTTGTCAACGTAGTCCAGGTTATGCTCATCCGCTTGATCCTCCCGTGCCAACAACGTGCTTTCAACCTGTGGGAGTTCGACCCGGCGCGGCACCAAACTTTCAGCAGGCTCTTCGACACGACGTACGAAGATGCCTGGAAGGTGCTTTTCAAGGGTGTCGTGGCTCCCACATCCGCTACTGAGGATCGCGGATTCAGTGTGCAGCGTCACGCTCTTGCGGTAAGCTGTTTTTTTTCCTTTTACAGGGTATCGGTGTTGCATAGTTTGGTTCCATGTGGGATCTAAGCTCCCTTTCCTTTGACAGGATTGGCAGGTGATGTCCGGACAGATCAACTGTCCGGCTCCTTTGCCCGAAGGCCCAGTGGATGCTCAATTAGCAAAGTTGTTGGTTCCGGCTCCCTATGTGGTGCCAGAGAAGAAGGTCAAGAAGAAGGCCACGGGGACTCGAAAGAGTGCCCGCCGCCCGGAGGTGTCGGATTCATCATCCGATGAATCCAAGATGCACTCATCCCGTGAAGACGAGGAGGAGGAAGAAGAGACCCCTTCCCCTCCAGCGGGGGAAGGGAAGAAAAGGAAGGCCGCCCCAACTGGGGAGGCCGAAGGGGCCAAGAAGGGGAAAACCCTTCCTCCGGACTATTCCACCGACGCCGACGACGGCAGAGAAGAGTGGGCGCCCAGGGCCAAGCCCCTGGCCAAATCATAAGTATCCGGATACCAGAGTAATTCAAAGTATTCGTTTATTGCACAACTTTCCCTCACGTCGAATATGTTCATGCAGCCCACCCAAAGACCGGCTCGACGCGTCGTCGAGCGGCTCACTGGACTCGTCGGACGTGAACTCACTTCCGACGGCTTCCTCCCCCCGCCCTACGGACGACGCTGAAGTGTTGTCCCAACAGGTTCCAATCCGGGAGGAGGTGGTCCTGGAGGCGCCGCAAGGTGACCTCCCGGACTCCAGGAGTAAAGGGGATGAGACCCCCAGGGCTCCAAGTCCGGCCCTAGGCCAGACACCGCTCCGGAACCTTCAAAGATTCCAGAGTCCGGCGGGCGACCTCCTATCAAGAGGAGCAAGCCCGCTGTGCCGGTGACCTCCGTCCAACCGGAGGCGCCTGACAATATGTTGGAGGCGCTCCAAGGCGCCTCCCTCGACGAGGGGCACCACACTATTATGAGTGTGGTAATCCAGAAGGTTCAGTCCGCCAAGAGCGGACTGACTGAAGCTTGTACTAGCCTTTTAACAGGCTTTGAGGTAAGTAAAGAATGTGTAAATAATATTACCGCATAGACAGTAGCCCCTGATGCTTTGTTTGGCATTCGGGAAGAAAAGCCGAATAGAGGATCAAATAAAATTCGCAGGAGTCTAACAAAAAGGAGTCAATATGCGTATGCAGGCTTCTCTGCTTGCGTCCGCCGCACTGACTGCGGAAATGGACACGCTAAAGCAGGACCTCAAGCGTGCCAAGAAGCAGCTCGAGGACAATGAAGGTAAGAAATACCTTGTTTAAATATATATATGAAAAAGGTGCAATTGCAAAAAATGACAAGACTATCGTGGCTATTGTAGGGGCCATGTCTGAGGTGGCGATCCTTAAGCAGGTGCTGGACGAGGCCGAGAAGAGGGCGGCCACGGAGCGCACCGAGCGGGAGAAGTATGAGGCCGAGGTTGGCAAGGTACGGCAAGAGCTCTAGGCTCTCATGGAAAAGCATGAGAGTTTGGAGCTTGACTCAAAGACGCGAGTGTCCGAGCTCGCGGTGGCTATGGAAAATGCCAAATCTGCCAAGGCCGAATCCCAGAAGGCCCTCCAGGAGTTGGATGAGGTGAAGAAGATAGTGGCGGGTAAGGCATTCTTTATGCAAAGCAAACACATAAGCGTGAGTTACTTGTTACTTACCCGAATCCGGAGCTCTCTAGGAGCGTTCGCAGATCTTCCCCGGAGTGTATCTGATGCCGCCGCATTCTATCGAGCCGAGGAGGGAAGCTCGACGGAGAAGGTGTTCTGGTCTTAGTACGCTGAGGCCGGACACCCCGTGCCCCTGAGCGACCAGCTGAAGCAACTGGTTGAGCTCCACAAGGCGGCCGAACAGGCCATGAGGGGCCTCATAGTTCGGCTATGGCCTGGAGAGGCTCAGCCTGGGAGCTATTTCGGGCTGGTGCGGCGGCTGGTGGAGGCCTGTCCAAGGCTCGAAGTCATCAAGCGCTTCGTCTGTATTGAAGGTGCCCGTAGGGCCCTTGCCCGTGCTAAGGTGCACTGGGGCAAGCTGGATGCTGAGAAGGTTGTGAAGGACAGGCCGCCAGCGGGGAAAGAGCATTGCAAGCCCGAAAATTATTATAAGGATGTTCTGAAGGGTGCCCGCCTTGTGGCGGATGAATGTTCTATGGATGTAATTTTTGAGTAAAACTCGCTCGTTTTGTCCTATGCGCTGAAAACTTGTTCATATGCGCTAAGCAATGCTATTTGAATTTAAAATATTACCTTCTGTGCGGTTGTTTATCAATTCTGAGAGATGGCAAGTCGTCGGCTTCTGCCCCCGTGCCGCTAGTGCTAGGGTGTTCGGGGATAAACCTGAGCGCTCTTTTTCCCATGTTTGGGTCCTTCGAGGGAGGCGCTCAGCCCAACGAACAAGGCAATCGGACTATAATGCGTGAACACTCTCACTTAGCCATAGAATTCTATAATTTTAAATTTTGGCGAAGCCCCTAGTATTCGGAAGACCGAGTTCGGGGCGCTATCCACGCCTTGGACGGACAGAGCCGACTCCTCGCCCAAAGCGGCATAAGTCGTTAGGGACTCGAAAAACCTCTCGAACAACGACCAGCTCTCACTTCATCATGACAGTCAGTTTTAGCTTTCTCCACTGAGGTGCTCAACCCAGCTCAACCGGGGCACAATCGCAGTGGTTCTCCTAGTGCTACCTTAGCCGATATAGAGGAACGTAAGGCACCAAAACATAGGAGCCGGGCAAACCCAACTATTGACCCAAGACATGATTCGGAGCCGATGCATGTAATGCTATAAGTTCGGGGTGCCGCACTTGTGAAAGTGTTCGGACTTCTCACACCATATTGAGAGGTACTAAAGCCCCCAACGTATTTTAGCCGTACCAACGTGTACGGGTGCAACATGTCGTTAAGGAACATATATAAAGAAAAAGGTAATGCAAAAATAGACGAAAGCTATGCATTGTTTATTAAAAATGGCCGCGATGAAAGCAGAACGATACAAATAATGCGATAAGTGGAAGGTTGGACTAGTTAGCATGTCCGTTCCAGGGGCAAGCTGCGGAATAGTATGCGGAACGGGTATACTACTCGTGAGAGAGACCACCTGGGAGTTCCATAGTGCGGCATGGCTTATCTGCTTCCCTGGTTCTTGCATCATTTGTGCGGCAATTGAACTGCCGAACAGGCCTTCCAAAGGGTGAAGTCCCGAAAGTAAGAGAAAATTAAAAAATCGGCAGCCCCTGGTATGGTTTAAGCCGTGTTTTGGGCGTGCCGTGATGGTGCCCCTCCCCCTGTGGCCATGGTATCTCTAGAGCGTAGTTATGTACGCGAAGTACTGGCGTCGCCTTTTTGCGAGGGTTGGGGCCGCATTGCTACGCCTGCTCGGATCGTGCCAGGCGGTCTTGTTGCAGGTTACTCCGGGCGCACTTGACGGTGTCCGGTCGTTTAGTGGCCGGACTGGAGAACTTCCTGGAGAGGCTGCTTTGAACTTCCGCTGCAAGGGCTGCCGTGTGCTCCTCCGTTCGGAGTGAGCGTTCGGTGTTTCCATTCACCGTAATTACTCCTCGAGGGCCTGGCATCTTGAGCTTAAGGTATGCGTAATGCGGTACCGCATTGAACTTAGCGAATGCGGTTCGCCCGAGCAGTGTGTGATAGCCGCTGCGAAACGGGACTATGTCGAAGATTAACTCCTCGCTTCGGAAATTATCCGGAGATCCGAAGACCACTTCAAGTGTGACTGAGCCTGTACAGTTGGCCTCTACACCTGGTATTACGCCTTTAAAGGTCATTTTGGTGGGCTTAATCCTCGAGGGATCTATGCCCATTTTCTGCACTGTATCCTGGTAAAGCAGGTTCAGGCTGCTACCGTCGTCCATAAGGACTCTAGTGAGATGAAATCCATCAATAATTGGGTCTAGAACCAATGCGGCAAATCCGCCATGATGGATGCTAGTGGGATGGTCCCGTCGATCAAAGGTGATCGGGCAGGAGGACCATGGGTTGAACTTTGGGGCGAGTAGCTCTACCGCGTTAGGTCCCTTAACGCATGCTTCCGCTCCCTTTTGGGGACATGGATTGCGTATATCATGTTCACCGTCCGCACTTGTGGGGGAAACCCCTTCTGTCCATTGTTGTTCGGCGGTCGGGGCTCCTCGTCGTCATCGCTATGCAGCCCCTTGTCTTCATTTTCGGCGTTTAACTTGCCTGCCTGCTTGAACACCCAACCATCCCTGTTGGTGTGATTGGCTGGCTTTTCGGAGGTGCCATGTATCTGGCACAAGCGGTCGAGTATTCGGTCCAAACTGGACGGGCCCCTAGGATTCCTTTTGAATGGATTCTTCCGCTGACCAGATTTAGAGCCTCTGAATCCGGCATTAACTGCCGTATCCTCAGCATTGTCGCCATTAATGCGACGCTTCTGCTTGTTGCGACGCGACCTGCCACTATTGTCCCTGGTGTCCGAATTGCCAGGGTTCTTGGTCATATTGTTGCTACGACCAAGCCAGTTGTCTTCTCCCATGCAGAAGCGGGTCATGAGTGTCGTGGGTGCTGCCATAGATTTCGGCTTTTCCTGTCCAAGGTGCCGGGCCAGCCACTCATCACGGATGTTGTGCTTGAAGGCTGCTAGGGCCTCAGCGTCCGGACAGTCGACTATTTGATTTTTCTTTGTTAGGAACCGTGTCCAGAATTGCCTAGACGATTCCTCTGGCTGCTGAATTACATGACTTAGGTCATTGGTGTCCGAGGGTCGCACATAAGTGCCCTAGAAATTGTCGAGGAATGCGGCTTCCAGGTCCTCCCAACAACTGATTGACCCTGTTGGCAAGCTGTTAAGCCAATGCCGAGCTGGTCCTTTAAGCTTGAGTGGGAGGTATTTGATGGCGTGGAAATCATCGCCGCGGGCCATGTGGATATGAAGGAGATAATCCTCGATCCATACCGCGGGATCTGTTGTGCCATCATATGATTCGATGTTTACGGGTTTGAAACCCTCGGGGATTTGATGATCCATTATTTCATCTATAAAGCAGAGTGGGTGTGCTGCGCCTCTATACTGGGCTATATCATGACGTAGCTCCAGTGAGCCTTGTCTACTGTGTTCGGCCCTGCCGAATTTGTGGCCGGCGTGACGGATGCCGTCTCGAGCCGTGGGGCACCCACGCGATCCGTAGATTGATCTTGTTTGCCTTTCCTTGTCCTCTAACATGTCTCGTAAGTCCGACGCATGTTCCCGTGCCTTGGTATGGGGTGCGGCTTGAGTGGAGGGCCGAGAGGCCTCTCTGTCGCGGCCACGAGGTGGCCGGTCGGCCGCATCAAGTGCTTCCTCCTCTAATTGGGGTAGCAACCTGTGCTTTGGGTAGCTCTTGGAGGGGCGTTCGAGTTTATGCTCTTCGGCCACAAGGACTTCAGTCCATCTGTCGACTAGCAAATCTTGATCAGCTCTAAGCTGTTGCTGTTTTTTCTTGAGGCTTCTTGCCGTGGCCATAAGCCTGAGTTGAAAACGCTTTTGCTTGACGGGATCCTCTGGCACGACGAATTCGTCGTTGTCGAGGCTTGCCTCTTCTTCGGAGGGAGGCATATAATTATCGTCCTCGACCTCTCTGTCTGCCGCTCTCTCATGAGGGCTGGTTTCTCCATCCATCTATGCTAAATCTTGCTGGAGGGGGTTTTCTTCGGCGCTTTCTGGAGTATTATTATCTCCTATGCTGGAATCACCTTATTTGTTTTGGCGGGATTTTGAGCGGCGCCGCTGACGCCGGCGCTTAGGCTGTTTCTTGGAGGGGTCATCCTCCGCTGTTCCATCGCCATCTCCCTCTTTTGGGGTGTCCACCATGTATATGTCGTATGACGAGGTGGCTTTCTAGGGCCTAGTGGGCGCTGGTTCTTCATCATCTCCTTCATCGGCGTCCATACCGTCGATGTCTTCGGAGTCGAAGTCGAACATGTCGGTTAAGTCGTCGACAGTGGCTACAAAGTGGGTGGTGGGTGGGGTTTGAATTTCTTCATCGTCCGAATCCCAACCTTGGTGGCCGTAGTCCGGCTAGGGCTCTCCTGATACAGTGAGAGACTTTAGTGACTTCAAGATATCGCGGAGAGGCGAGTGCTGAAAGATGTCTGCGGTGGTGAACTCCATGATCGGCGCCCAATCGGATTCGATCGGCAGGGGCGCGGAGGGTTCGGAGTCCGGAGGGGAGTCCGGCTCCTTGGAGTCACGAGTCTCGCAGAGTACGGGGCTGGTGTTTGGTTCAATCGCCGTTAGGGTCGCAGCCCCCGAGGTGGCGTCCAACCGCCCATCCTCGATCGGTGCAGTTGGCTCCGAATTAAGGGTCGAAGCCGATGCGAGTGTGGCGTCCAGGGCACCGTTCGGCGGCAGAGCTAGATCATACTCGTCGAGACAGTGCGGCGCGCTCCGCAGTGGCTCGAATCCGTCGAAGATCAAGTCCCCGCGGATGTCAGCCGTGTAGTTTAAACTTCCAAATCTAACCTAACGGCCAGGGGCATAGCTTTTGATCTGCTCCAGATGGCCAAGTGAATTGGCCCGCCATGCGAAGCCGCCGAAGACGAAGATCTGTCCAGGGAGGAAGGTCTCTGCCTGGACTGCATCGCTATCAATGATCATAGGAGCCATCGAGCCTGACGGCGACGACACAGAGGAACTCTCAATAAAAGCACCAATGTCGGTGTCAAAACCGGCGGATCTCGGGTAGGGGGTCCCGAACTATGCGTCTAGGCCGGCTGGTAACAGGAGACAAGGGGCATGAAGTTTTACCCAGGTTCGGGCCCTCTCGATGGAGGTAAAACCCTACGTCCTGCTTGATTAATATTGATGATATGGGTAGTACAAGAGTAGATCTACCACGAGATCGAGGAGGCTAAACCCTAGAAGCTAGCCTATGGTATCATTGTTGATGAGTATGTTGTCCTATGGACTAAAACCCTCCCGTTTATATAGACACCGGGTAGGGTTAGGGTTACATAGAGTCGGTTACAATGGTAGGAGATCTTCATATCCGTATCGCCAAGCTTGCTTTCCACGCCAAGGAAAGTCCCTTCCGGACACGGGACAGAGTCTTCAATCTTGTATCTTCATAGTCCAGGAGTCCGGCTGAAGGTATAGTCCGGCTATCCGAACACCAACTAATCCAGGACTCCCTCACCCTCCAAGGCTAGTACTTGAAGCCGAGGCCGAGCCGTCCGTACCCGAGCCAGTTCAACCACGCCATCCTATGCCTCACTGCTACCGCTCCAACTTCGCCACCATCCACCGCACCGAAGATGTTCCTGCTACGCCGTCCTTCGCCGCTTCGGATCTGCTTCCCTTCTCCGACATACAGCCACGGCAACACATTCAACAATTTGGCCATGGGTTCGTCCAAGCCTGCACCCTCCTCCGAAACATCGGTTTTCTTGGCAAAAAGAAGAAAATCGGCGCGACATATGGAGGCGACCACACTGGCAACTGGAAATGGTACTCCTCTTCCTTATTTGTGCAAATTTTACGTGTTTGCTTGCACGGTATTCATCCCACAGAAGACACTAGTTGACCGCTTCTTCTTGATACTAGATGTTCCTAGTAACTTGCGACGCACAAGGTTTCTCCTCATATACTATTTCACCTTAGCTAGAGGCCCGCCGCCCCCCTAGACTTCAGTTCCTGGTCAGTTGATTCCCAATAAACGGAAGTATTCCCTGGTGTAACAGGCACTAGTCCGCCTATTACGCCGGGGAAGCAGCGCCTCGGTGTTTATATTAGGGGCGCGTGGGGCCTAGAGCTGTTGGCACCCGATATGGAGGTCGGCCAGGATTAAAGGGATGGTCTGGGGGCGCTGCCAAGCACGACGGTGGTGTGAGATCGAGGGGAGGGCGGGGCGGCAGAGGCAGGGGTCTGGGCCGGTGGTCGCTGGCGGTTTGAGAAAGATCATCAATAGTGACTGGCGGAAGGTAGACGAAGGCCATCTACCCATTCCTTATAGATCGGACGGTTCATAAAAAAATCAACTTACCTATTTATTTTCAATCGACTGTTATCTTGATAGGACCCCGTGTGGTGGTGTGTTGGAGGAGTACCTGCATTTCCTGTGCTCATATATTACAAAATCGTATGGAGTAGAATCTAATTTTGTTTGCCATGCAATGTTGTAGAGCTATCATATGTCTCCTGTCATTTATTTTTCAGCCACCTGATATCTGCTACTTTTACAGTGCACTAATTCTGCACACACTTCACCCATACTGTAACGCCCCGAGACCGATGTGCCAGGTGCCCTCCGCTTATTCGCTGTCGTTGTCATGTCATTTGCTTGCGTGTTGCATTGCATATCATGTCATCATGTGCATTGCATCATCATGTTTTAAAACTTGCATCCGTCTGGGATCTCCCAGTTCCTTCCGTTGTCCGTTCTGAGCCCAGACACACTTGCACGCGCCCGCGGCATGTCCGAAATAATATTTTATAAGTGGCCGAGAAATGTTCTCGGATTGGGTTGAAAGTTGGCATGCGGTCTTATTATAGTGTATGTCGGCCGCCTGCCAAGTTTCATCACATTCGGAGTTCGTTTGACGCCCCAACGATTAACTATAGCGGCAATATAGTCGGTCTAACGTCGGACGTTTTCGGTCTTCGAAGACAGTCGCCCGGCCTCTCCTCTTCTCTCTTCTCAGCCCTTTGTCTTCTGCACTACCTCTCACCGCCAGGCCCTACCTAACCTCTCTCATCTGCCCGCGGACCTCCTCCCGCGCGCGTCCGAAATTTGTCCCGGACCCAACCCGGACAGTCGTCACCATTGGATCCGGATCATCCCCAAACGTCTACAAAACGTCACCGTTTTCTTATTTGGAACCCCTAGCTATTTTATTCACGATAATCCGATTGCAATCGGAGGGACGACATAGCCCCTAACCAAACCCACTTGCTATATATATTAGCTTAACCTAGACCAAATCCCTAATTCCTAGGGATCCATCCCACCGCCACCACTCACTTCCTCGGATTCCACGCCAAACCAATCCCTGCATCTCTCTCGATCCAAACCTCCACCAACCAGATCCACCCCGCAGACGAATGCCTCCGCATCACCCATCGCCCGAGCAAGCCGAGGGCCTCGTTCCCGAGCCGAGCTCCATGGGAGCATGCTAGGCGCCATGGCCGCCAAAGGGATTCCGCCGCCTCACCGAATCCATGCCTCCTCCTCACGCCAGGGGCTCGTCCTCACGCCCGAGCGCGCGCAGTCAGCTCCGACTCGGCGCCCCACCCAGACTCCATCCGTAGCCGTGCTTCCTTGCCTCCACGCCCGCAACCACCCGAGGAGAGAGCCTCGCGCTCGTGCACGGGCACGCACATGAGCTTCTGCGCCCGTGCCTCAATCCCGACGCCATGAAAGACCTCCGAGCTCTTCCCCAACGTCGGCCTCCTCAACCACCCCGCGCCACTACCGGCAGCTCGTCGCCGAAGACCCATCAGCAGACCACCAGTGTGGTGCCCCGCCATGCTTTGTGCCTTGCCGTTTGTCGCCGAGAGCGTGCTGCACCCCTCACTGAACCTCGCCGTCTCCTTGCCTGCTTTGTATCCAGACTGCAGCACAGAGGAGAGGCCTCTGTGTGGACCCCGCCAACCCGTCCTGCTGCTGTCGTCAAGCTGCATCCATGACATCCCCGTCGCCAAGACCCGGAGGTCGCGTCCTCGTCGGCCTCGCTGCTTTCCCCTTCAGATCCAGCCTGCTCGATCCCCTGCTTCAGGACCGAGACGTCGAACGCTGCTCCCGCGCGTTGACCGTCCAGCAGGCCAAGGCCCAGCAGCGCCCAAGGCCCAGCTCCTCCCGAGCCGGCCCCTCTCCACGTAGCCCATGCCCTGGCCTCAAGCCTGATCCGGCCTGCCCTGCCTCCTCCACAAACTGGGCCAGGCCCACTAGGTGAAGCCACACCCGCAGCGCCCCACTTTTCCTTTCCTGCCGTCAGCCTAGCCAGTTTCGGCCCGTGTAGTTTTTTCCCTGCGCTGCGATTTTCTCTAATTATCCAGCAAATTACTATTTTATAGAAAACCCCTTAGCCTTCTTGCGTTTAATATCTCACAAACTGTGCATCGGATTAAAACAAACTTAATACGAAACTTGCTTAGATTTTCATCTAGTTTAATAATATGCAACTTTCATCTATGTTTAAAATGTTTAAACTGTTGTTTGATTAAATTTGCTCCTATGTCATGCTAAAATGATTTAATTCACAAATAAATAACTGTAACTTGGAATTTAATAAACTTTATATGTAAATGGGGTAGAATTTTTCCTAGTTTAACATGGTAGCTTTAGTTTGCATGTTTAATAACTCTAAAATTGTGGTTAGGGCAGAACAGTACCAAATCTATAATATGTTCATGAGGAGTTTCCGGAATTGTTGTTCCTTGCTTCCGGCCTCATTTAAACTTGACTAGGTAGGTAGTTTACTTTGCTTCACCGTTGCCATGCTAACAACATTTAACCTTGTTGGGTACATAAACGAGAGAGAACTAAATAAGTCCAGTGGTGTTTTCTTCAATATGCAACTCCGTTGCATATTGAGCTCCACTTAATTTGTAGGATTGTTTTGTGCATTTTACCATGCCATGTTTCTTTAAACCGTACATGCATCATACTCGGTTGTGCATCATACCATGTTCATGTGTTGGTTGTTTACTATGTTGTTTGCTTTCTTTCCGGTGTTGCTTCTTCGGGTTGGTTCCGATAACGTCGCGTTTGTGAGGACCCGTTCGACTACGACCGTTTGACTTCTTCATGGACTCGTTCTTCTTCCTTGCGGGGTCTCAGGCAAGATGACCATACCCTCGAAATCACTTCTATCTTTGCTTGCTAGATGCTCGCTCTTTTGCTATGCCTATGATGCGATACCTACCACTTGCTTATCATGCCTCCCATATTGTTGAACCAAGCCTCTAACCCACCTTGTCCTAGCAAACCGTTGTTTGGCTATGTTACCGCTTTTCTCAGCCCCTCTTATAGCGTTGTTAGTTGCAGGTGAAGATTGAAGTTTGTTCCTTGTTGGAACATGGAGATGTTGTTCCTTGTTGGAACATGTTTACTTGTTGGGATATCACAATATATCTTATTTAATTAATGCATCTATATACTTGGTAAAGGGTGGAAGGCTCGGCCTTATGTCTGGTGTTTTGTTCCACTCTTGCCGCCCTAGTTTCCGTCATATCGGTGTTATGTTCCCGGATTTTGCGTTCCTTACGCAGTTGGGCTATTATGGGAACCCCTTGACAGTTCGCCTTGAGTAAAGCTCTTCCAGCAATGCCCAACATTGGTTCTACCATTCGCCACCTAGCCTTTTCTTTTCCCTTTGGAGTCGCGCTCCTGAGGGTCATCATTATTTAACCCCCCGGGCCAGTGCTCCTCTGAGTGTTGGTCCAACTTGTCAGCCACCGGTGACCACCAGGGGCAACTCTAGGCTGGCCTACCGGAAGTTTGGACAATCCGGTGTGCCCTGAGAAAGAGATATGTGCAGCTCCTATCGGGATTTGTTGGCACATTCGGGCGGTGTTGCTGGTTTAGTTTTACCCTGTCGAAATGTCTTGTAGAACCGGGATACCGAGTCTGATCGGAATGTCTCGGGAGGAGGTCTATTCCTTCGTTGACCGTGAGAGCTTGTGATGGGATAAGTTGGGACACCCCTGCAGGGATTTGAACTTTCGAAAGCCGTGCCCGCGGTTATGGGCAGATGGGAATTTGTTAATGTCCGGTTGTAGAAACCTGAAGTTGACCTTAATTAAGACACATCAACCGCGTGTGTAACCGTGACGGTCTCTTTCCGGCGGAGTCCGGGATGTGAACACAGTGTTGGAGTTATGCTTGACGTAGGTTGTTATAGGATCACTTCTTGATCATAGTTTCTAGATCGTGCTTTGCCTTCTCTTCTCACTCTCTTTTGCGAATAGGTTAGCCACCATATATGCTAGTCGCTTGCTACAGCTCCACCTCATACCTTTACCTTACCCATGAGCTTAAATAGTCTTGATCGCGAGGGTGTGAGATTGCTGAGTCCCCGTGGCTCACAGATACTTCCAAAACCAGCTTGCAAGTGCCGTTGAACCGTGCAGATGACGCAACCAAGCTCAAGGAGGAGCTCGATGAAGATCTTGCCTTTATGTTGTTTCGTTCTAGTTGATCAGTAGTGGAGCCCAGTTGGGGTTGATCGGGGACCGTGTCACATTTGGGGTTCTTCTTTTATTTTGGTTCCGTAGTCGGACCTTGATTGTATCTGGATGATGTAATGTTTTATTCATGTAATTGTGTGAAGTGGCGATTGTAAGCCAACTATGTATCTTTTCCCTTATGTGTTACATGGGTTGTGTGAAGATTACCTCACTTGCGACATTGCTTTCAATGCAGTTATGCCTCTAAGTCGTGCTTCGACACGTGGGAGATATAGCCGCATCGAGGGCGTTACAAGTTGGTAATCGGAGCCTTCCCCGACCTTAGGAGCCCCATTGCTTGATCGTTTTTAGCAGCCGAGTTGTGTTTAGAAAAAGGTTTTGAGTCATTTAGGAATTATATATCGGAGAGTTTAGGAATTATTTTTACTCCTTAGTCCCTACGTCGCTCTGGTGAGGCATCCTGACGTAGAGTTTTGAGTCTTCTCTTCTCAAATTTCACTAAAAAAAATTTAGGATCATGCGGGTATCTTGGAATCGTTTCGATGGTTTTGTGACGAGAACATTGTCTTGGTGCCTCCTGTCAGGGGTTTTGTGGAAGTGTCCCGGGGAGTTGAGCTCCGAGGTGTTGTCATCACAATTTTATCGTTGCAGTTCTGGAATACCTGAGTTTAGTTTTGCCGACATCGAAAATCTCTTTTATGCAGTTGTTGGTGAGATAACCTCGACGCCACCCAGTACTGGGGCGGGAGTTCGGGAGTATTGCCATAACTCGTATAACGGATGCTTTTCGAAGGTTGAGGTAGACGATTTCTGAAGTTTTTCTCGGTTATGTGTTGAAGGATGGATACAGCTGGATGTAGGATTTGCTAGTTTGGGTGAGATATTATGCTTCCCCTGTATCCCCAACACCTGATTGCATAACTGGGAAAATTTTGGGAGTTTATAAGTGGGAATTCAAGTAGCTCTTAGGATATCTTTCCGACAGAGGTATGATATGAAGTTGGGGTTCGACGTCTAGTGGTCTGCCTATTCACGATCGGTTTTACAGTGGTCTCGTTGTGTCTTAAAGAGTCCTTGGCTATGCCGACTCGGGGACGCTTCGTATGTCATGTGCACTGCCTTGTACATGATGGTGCTGTACGATCGAGCCCGTGTAGGCCCCACCACGAAAACTTCAGACGAAATCTCTATCATATGTTTGTCCTGGCTTATTCTGCAAGCCAATCCTTTGTTTTTGTTTTGAGTTGTGGTATTCGAGTTGCTTCGAAGTCAAATGTTGATCCCATACCTTTCCTAAATGGTGTTTCTCATACTCCGATGTGAATACTAATCCTTCATGATAATTGAGATTGTCGTGTTAATCCTTTTTAACCGGCTTGCTTCTCTTCAAGTGGATCCAATCATTGCAACATCTGCAAGTTTCAATCTCAGCTTTCTCAACGGTGTTCATTTCATTCGCCCCAAGCTTGCCTTTGTTTTTCCTGCCCACCCACCCTTTTTCTTCAAGGATTCAGATTTCTTAATCGCTATCCATTTTATTGATGGAAGTCTCTCCATCCTTTTCCTGTCAATATTCTTACCCGGTGATTCTCATGAAGATCCTAACGGAGCTTCAAGTTCATCATTATTTGCTCTTTTCTTCTCCGGTGGACTGAACTCAAGTTTTCGTGTTGATCATATCATTTTTCCTCGTTCCGGTGCACCTCATAAATCTTTCACCGCTCGCTATTCAATTGTTCCGGAGTGCTCAAGATATCTCGAAGATTCGTGTTTCCACTCTACATTCGTTCAAGCTCTTTCGAGATTGGTATCTCATTCAAGTCATTTAATTCAACCGGTGCAATCTCTCCTTCCAATCATTAAATGGTGTATCTTTTGAGTGGGCCCTAAACCACAGGTCTTTTCCTAGGATCTTACCTGACTCTTCTTATTTTCCTGGAGCTATCCTAAATTCTTTTCAAAGTTTGACGAAAGAACGATTCATCATCAGTCAAATGTATTTCTCCAAGATCTTTCAAATTCTTTTCATTGTTGGTTCAATTTTTTCCATTCTTCTTTATTTCGGAGTGACTCAACAATTCATGATGGTGTTTCTCGTCGTAATTCTCAGATTTTGAAGACCGAAGAAGAGTTTTCTTTTAAATATTGCCCCATTCTCTGCCATCCTCTCATAATTGTTTTCGTTTGTGAGATTTTCACCCATCCGGAGCAATTCAAGATTCTGTTCAGTTTGTTATCCGGAGCCCATCATCTAAGATTTGTTCATTCTCAGCTTTCAGCTCTCTTTCTCTAAATCCTACCGGTGCATCGTTCAAGATATCTCTAATCGGCTCGTGATCTCTTTGTTCTCATGGGTCTAAATTCTCTCAAGCATCTTCATTCATTTGCTAATTCTTCCCGGTGTCTTCCTTATCTTTTCTTTGTTCATTTTTAATTCTTACGGTGGTTCATTCAAGAGTTTTCTTCCTTCGTGTATCATATCTATGCATTCATGCTTTTCAAATCCTACCGGTGGTCCGTGGAAGACCTTTCTTAAGTTTGCGCTATCTCTCTCTTAATCCTTTTCTACGAGAATAAGTAGTATGACAAATCCGTTGCTTGCCAACAATTAAATTGTTGAAGGGTAAGCATAATGTAATTCTTATTCTTGTTTCATCCAAGTGATTTAATTCCTTATTTCGGAGGTCCATCAAATTCTTGATCTCAATTGTTCATCTTATCTTTTTTCCCGGAGTTCCAACCTCCTTCAATTATATCACCACGGAGATCCATCTAATCATTGGAAGGATTCACCTTGTGTTTTCAACTTCTCTTTCTTTTCGTTATCCTTTTGTTACCGAAGTTCTTCATCAAGGTTCTACATGATGGTTCATAAAGGAATTAATTCCTTCTCGAAGTGTTCATTGAGATTCTTTTCAAAGGTGCTCAAGCATTCTCCATCTTGCAATCCGGAGTGCAATTCTTTCGTCCGTATCATTGGAGGTGGTATTATGTCATTCTTGAAAATTTTAGTTCATGTTTCATGATTCACAAGTTATCAAGAATGAGGTAGTTTAAATCCATCAATCTCGTCATTGGAGTTATCTTGGGTTATATTTCACCTAAAGCTTTCCTTTAAGGATTGTCGCTCTCATGGTGTTTATCAATGATCCAATTTCTTCATTTATCCTTTCCGGCGCGATATACTTTCTCGTCTCTTTGTTCATATCAATACAATTCTTTTCCCGTGAGTGGCAGGTTGTCACCTCATAATTTGAGATGTACTCCATAAGACCATATCAAGTTTATTCTTTCGTAGTTGGCTTTCCAATAACTCTGTTCGACCCTTCTCCTAAGGATGCCTTCTCAAGCTCTTTTGTGGCATAAGATGGCATTTTCGTCTCCATTCTTTTATTTCAATTATCTATCTTCTATTCTTTTGTTCCGGAGCCATTGTCATGTTGCTCTTTTCTCTCATCATCTTGGATCGTGTTCTTTTCGTACTTATCCATTTAACTGGAGTGTTGTGCCCTTTTGCTCAAGTTTTTTTCACCTTATCAAGCCTTGCATCTCTTTTCAACCGGAGTGCTGTCTGAGATCTTTCTTACCGCTTGTTCCATTCATTCAATAGTTCCGGAGGCAGTATGTTGTTGATCTCATCAAGTATCCTCTCATCTTGTCAAGTTCATGTTCTTTTCCTTCCATTTTCAGTCGGAGTGCTGCCCAAATTATATCATTCTGATTCCTTCTCTATTTTGTTTTGACCAGAGTGGCTTCTATGTCAATCATGTCTTTTAAGCTCGTCTTTTTCGCCGTATTTCTGGTTCCTTGTCTAACGGAGTGTTTTTCATTTCGTTCATCTTCATTCTATTCCTTTTCTCTCAATTTGTTCAACCTCTCAAGGTTCTTTGGTTTCATTCGTTTGTCAAAGAAGCAACTTAGTTTTACCTCTCCTCTTCCTCTCCCGTTTTCCCTCCGGTGCCATCCCTAGGATCTCGGGTCGAGATCCTCTCATAGTGGTGGAGTGTTGTAACGCCCCGAGACCGATGTGCCAGGTGCCCTCCGCTTATTCGCTGTCGTTGTCATGTCATTTGCTTGCGTGTTGCATTGCATATCATGTCATCATGTGCATTGCATCATCATGTTTTAAAACTTGCATCCATCCGGGTTCTCCCAGTTCCTTCCGTTGTCCGTTCTGAGCCCAGACACACTTGCACGCGCCCGCGGCATGTCCGAAATAATATTTTATAAGTGGCCGAGAAATGTTCTCAGATTGGGTTGAAAGTTGGCGTGCGGTTTTATTATAGTGTAGGTAGGCCGCCTGCCAAGTTTCATCACATTCGGAGTTCGTTTGACGCCCCAACGATTAACTATAGCGGCAATATAGTCGGTCTAACGTCGGACGTTTTCGGTCTCCGGAAACAGTCACCCGGCCTCTCCTCTTCTCTCTTCTCAGCCCTTTGTCTTCTGCACTACCTCTCACCACCAGGCCGTACCTAACCTCTCTCGTCTGCCCCGGACCTCCAACCGCGCGCGTCCGAAATCTGTCCCGGACCCGACCCGGACAGTCGTCACCATTGGATCCGGATCATCCCCAAACGTCTACAAAACGTCACCGTTTTCTTATTTGGAACCCCTAGCTATTTTATTCGCGATCATCCGATTGTGATCGGAGGGACGATATAGCCCCTAACCAAACCCACTTGCTATATATATTAGCCTAACCTAGACCAAATCCCTAATTCCTAGGGATCCATTCCACCGCCGCCACTCACTTCCTCGGATTCCATGCCAAACCAATCCCTGCATCTCTCTCGATCCAAGCCTCCACCAACCAGATCCACCCCGCAGACGAATGCCTCCGCATCACCCATCGCCCGAGCCAGCCGAGGGCCTGGTTCCCAAGCCGAGCTCCTAGGGATGGCCGCCGAAGGGACTCCGCCGCCTCACCGAATCCACGCCTCCTCCTCACTCCAGGGGCTCGTCCCTGTGCCCGAGCGCGCGCAGTCAGCTCCGACTCGGCGCCCCACCCAGACTCCATCTGTAGCCGTGCTTCCTTGCCTCCACGCCCGCAACCACCCAAGAAGAGAGCCTCGCGCTCGTGCACGGGCACGCACATGAGCTTCTGCGCCCGCGCCTCAATCCCGACGCCATGAAAGACCTCCGAGCTCTTCCCCAACGTCGGCCTCCTCAACCACCCCGCGCCACTACTGGCAGCTCATCGCCGGAGACCCATCAGCAGACCACCAGCGTCGTGCCCCGCCATGCTTCGTGCCTTGTCGTTTGTCGCGGAGAGCGTGCTGCGCCCCTCACTGAAGCTCGCCGTCTCCTTGCCTGCTCTGCATCCAGACTGCAGCACCGAGGAGAGGCCTCTGTGTGGACCCCGCCAACCCGTCCTGCTGCAGCCATCAAGCTGCATCCACGACATCCCCGTCGCCAAGACCCGGAGGTCGCGTCTTCGTCGGCCTCGCTGCTTTCCCCTTCAGATCCAGCCTGCTCGATCCCCTGCTTTAGGACCGAGACATCGAATGCTGCCCCTGCGCGTTGACCATCCAACAGGCCAAGGCCCAGCTCCTCCCGAGCCGGCCCCTCTCCATGTCGCCCACGCCCTGGCCTCAAGCCTGATCCGGCCTGCCCTGCCTCCTCCACAAACTGGGCCAGGCCCACTAGGTGAAGCCACACCCGCAGCGCCCCACTTTTCCTTTCCTGCCGTCGGCCCAGCCAGTTTCGGCCCGCGTAGTTTTTTTTCCCTGCGCTACGATTTTCTCTAATTATCCAACGAATTACTGTTTTACAAAAAACCCCTTAGCCTTCTTGCATTTAATATCTCACAAACCGTGCATCGGATTAAAACAAACTTAATATGAAACTTGCTTAGATTTTCATCTAGTTTAATAATATGCAAGTTTCATCTATGTTTAAAATGTTTAAACTACTATTTGATTAAATTTGCTCCTATGTCATGCTAAAATGATTTAATTCATAACTAAATAACCATAACTCGGAATTTAATAAACTTTATATGTAAATGGGGTAGAATTTTGCCTAGTTTAACATGGTAGCTTTACTTTGCATGTTTAATAACTCTAAAATTGTGTTTAGGGCAGAACAGTACCAAATCTATAATATGTTCATGAGGAGTTTCCGGAATTGTTGTTCTTTGCTTCCGGCCTCATTTAAACTTGACTAGGTAGGTAGTTTACTTTGCTTCACCCTTGACATGCTAACAACATTTAACCTTGTTGGGTACATAAACGAGAGAGAACTAAATAAGTCCTGTGGTGTTTTCTTCAATATGCAACTCCGTTGCATATTGAGCTCCACTTAATTTGTAGGATTGTTTTGTGCATTTTACCATGCCATGTTTCTTTAAACCGGACATGCATCATACTCGGTTATGCATCATACCATGTTCATGTGTTGGTTGTTTACTATGTTGTTTGCTTTCTTTCCGGTGTTGCTTCTTCGGGTTGGTTCCGATAACGTCGCGTTTGTGAGGACCCGTTCGACTACGACCGTTTGACTTCTTCATGGACTCGTTCTTCTTCCTTGCGGGATCTCAGGCAAGATGACCATACCCTCAAAATCACTTCTATCTTTGCTTGCTAGATGCTCGCTCTTTTGCTATGCCTATGCTGCGATACCTACCACTTGCTTATCATGCCTCCGATATTGTTGAACCAAGCCTCTAACCCACCTTGTCCCAGCAAACCGTTGTTTGGCTATGTTACCTCTTTGCTCAGCCCCTCTTATAGCGTTGTTAGTTGGAGGTGAAGATTGAAGTTTGTTCCTTGTTGGAACATGGAGATGTTGTTCCTTGTTGGAACATGTTTACTTGTTGGGATATCACAATATATCTTATTTAATTAATGCATCTATATACTTGGTAAAGGGTGGGAGGCTCGGCCTTATGCCTGGTGTTTTGTTCCACTCTTGCCGCCCTAGTTTCCGTCATATCGGTGTTATGTTCCCGAATTTTGCGTTCCTTACGCGGTTGGGCTATTATGGGAACCCCTTGACAGTTCGCCTTGAGTAAAGCTCTTCTAGCAATGCCCAACATTGGTTCTACCATTCGCCACCTAGCCTTTTCTTTTCCCTTGGGAGTCGCGCTCCTGAGGGTCATAATTATTTAACCTCCCGGGCCAGTGCTCCTCTGAGTGCTGGTCCAACTTGTCAGCCGCCGGTGACCACTAGGGGAAACTCTAGGCTGGCCTACCGGAAGTTTGGACAATCTGGTGTGCCCTGAGAAAGAGATATGTGCAGCTCCTATCGGGATTTGTCGGCACATTCGGGCGGTGTTGCTGGTTTAGTTTTACCCTGTCGAAATGTCTTGTAGAACCGGGATACCGAGTCTGATCGGAATGTCTCGGGAGGAGGTCTATTCCTTCGTTGACCGTGAGAGCTTGTGATGGGCTAAGTTGGGACACCCCTGCAGGGATTTGAACTTTCGAAAGCCGTGCCCGCGGTTATGGGCAGATGGGAATTTGTTAATGTCTGGTTGTAGAAAACCTGAAGTTGACCTTAATTAAAACACATCAACCGCATGTGTAACCGTGGCGGTCTCTTTCCGGCGTAGTCCGGGAAGTGAACACGGTGTTGGAGTTATGCTTGACGTAGGTTGTTATAGGATCACTTCTTGATCATAGTTTCTAGATCGTGTTTTGCCTTCTCTTCTCGCCCTCTTTTGCGAACAGGTTAGCCACCATATATGCTAGTCACTTGCTGCAGCTCCACCTCATACCTTTGCCTTACCCATGAGGTTAAATAGTCTTGATCACGAGGGTGTGAGATTGCTGAGTCCCCGTGGCTCACAGATACTTCCAAAACCAGCTTGCAGGTGCCGTTGAATCGTGCAGATGACGCAACCAAGTTCAAGGAGGAGCTCAATGAAGATCTTGCCTTTATGTTGTTTCGTTCTAGTTGATCAGTAGTGGAGCCCAGTTGGGGTCGATCGTGGACCGTGTCGCATTTGGGGTTCTTCTTTGATTTTTGTTCCATAGTCGGACCTTGATTGTATCTGGATGATGTAATGTTTTATTCATGTAATTGTGTGAAGTGGCGATTGTAAGCCAACTATGTATCTTTTCCCTTATGTGTTACATGGGTTGTGTGAAGATTACCTCACTTGCGACATTGCTTTCAATGCGGATATGCCTCTAAGTCGTGCTTCGACATGTGGGAGATATAGCCGCATCGAGGGTGTTACACATACTCTCACTATTGTGTTTTTATGCAAGGGCATTTCATACTCTGCCTTCACAGAAGCAGAAAAGAAAAGAGAGAAGTCGCTCCAGCTTTGTACGCGGGTAGGCCAGACACGTTTTAGCACTTTAAAGGGTGTAGTGTTAGCAGATGGAGATAGTAAACGTAGCTCTGGAGTTGACAATATCGCTCCCAATGAACCTCCATCCTAGGTGCCTGCTTTAACTTCGTGGTCACATATGTGGTTGCATGTTGCATATGGTGTCTAGCTTTTATTCGAAAGGCCAAAGTCGGTCTTTATTAAGATAAGGAAATATAATTTTTTACATGAACCACCATTCCGGGAGCACCAGAAGTCAAATAGCTAGTCAGGGCACTGGCCGAGCCAGTGACAAGCCCAGCACGGACAGGCATCACCTAGAAGCCAACTAAAAAGCCATGATGGTGGCAAAGCAGCCCGCCTCCCAACAGGATCTCAGGTCCTAGATGATTATGCTCACCACTCCAGCCGGATGTCTAGCTTGTATTGCTTCCAATTTGGTTAAATTGCATCTGCTTAGCTTACACACTATACCTTTGAATATGACATGCCTTCCTGTTTTTGGTACATACTAGTACATCTGTCTATTAACCATGTTCTTACATCAAACTAATGTTCTTATGTATCCCTCAGTAATCACTTATGATGAGGTAGTCAGGCCAGTGGACTACTGTGAGGAAAGATCCTCATTTAAAGATTGCAGTGTCAGCCTCCCCACATGATTCTCAAGAAACAGCAAGGCTAGATGAACATAGTGAACGTAGCTCTATAGTTGATTACCTCATTTCCCCTACACTAGCATCGCAGGTGCTTTCTCTAACTTGGCAGCATGATATGTGGTTGCATGTTGTATATGGTGTCTAGATTGTAATTCTTTCAATCTGGTTAAATTGCATGTGCTATTCTGCTTAGTTTATACATATACCTGTTAATGTAACATGCCTTCCTGTTTTTAGTACGTAGTACATCTGTCTAGTAAGCATGTCCTTACATAAAAATATTGTTTTTTTGTATCACGCATCAATCAATATGATGAGACACCTTTAGTATATGCAGTGTGATATTAGTTGCATCTTTCATATGATTTATAGCATGCGCTGCTTCTAATTTGTTGAAATACCATTTATGATGGGACGCTTTTAACTTGGCAGAGTCATCATGGTTGCATCTTTCATGTGGTGTCTAGCTTGCATTGCTTCTTATTTGTTGAAATGGTTTCTGCTTAGTTTACACAAACAGTTGTGAATATGCATGCCATGCCGTCCTGTTTTTCATATTATTTCATCCTGGTATCATGTGTTTGCCTTACACGAAAGTAGTGATTGTCAATATCGTGCACGAATGAGTTCTGAAGAGTGAATTTTATTGCTTTTTCCTGTCAATTTTACTTGACAATTCAAAATCAATAAAGCGGAAGGAAGTTAGCAAGGCAGCGGATAAAGGTGCTCCTTCCAAACTGAGGGCCTCTACGGATTCTACTCCTCTACCGCCCCCAAGATGATTTCCAAGACAACACATGCATAGACACTCAACGTAGCTGTGTTGATGATGAGCACGTCTCCCTGAGTGCACCATCATAGGTGCTCCCCCTAACTTGGCACTTTTATATGTGGTTGCAAGTTATGTATGATGTCTAGCTTGTATTACTTCTAATTTTGTTGAATTCCATCTACTTACTTTACACACTATACTTGTGAATAAGACATGTGTTCCTATTTCTAGAACATACAATATATGTCTATCACACCATGTTCTTACATCAAAGTACTACTATTGTGTACCTGCAACAATCACTTATCATAAGACACATTTGACTTGGGAGTGTGATATATGTTACATCTCACATTCTTTTCTAGCTTGTACTACTTCTAATTTGTTGAAATGGCACTTATGACGAGACAGTTTTAACTTGGTAGAGTGATATTCGTTGCATCTTTCATATGGTGTCTAGCTTCCATTGCTTCTAATTTGTTGAAATGACTTCTCCTTAGTTTACACATCATAATTAAGTTGTGAATATGCAATGATGTGAACATGCAATGGCACTAATGACGAGAGACCTTTAACTTGGTAGTGTGATGTTGTTTGCATCTTGCATACGATTTATTTCTTGTACTGCTTCACATTTGTTTAAATGCCATTTATGATGAGACACTGTTAACTTGGCAGAGCGATATCTGTAGCATCTTTCATATGGTGTCTACATTCCATTGCATTGCATCTAATTTAGTGAAATGTCTTCTGCTTAGTTTACACATCATAGTTCTGGTTATCTCATGTCGTCCTATTTTTCGTACATATTACATCCTCCTATATATCATGTGGTTGTCTAACATCAAAGTTCAGTTCGTCTGTATCATGCATCAATTTGTTCTGAAGAACTAAATCGTTATTCGTTTTTCTTGTCGGCTTGACTTAACATGGCACAGAGAAAGAGGAAGCAACACAGATTGACAGGGAAAGGGAAGCGGAAGAATCCTGCAGATTCTGCTGGTGATGAAGGTGCAATAGAAGGTCAAAGTCCAGCGGAAAATTGTACAAATAGGGTATCCCGTGCTACACGAGCTGTAGAACAAGCCAAACAAAAACAAATAGCTGGCACCAAACAAGCAGAGACAGCCCTAGTTGTTGCAACACCTTCCACCATGCCACCAGCTGCACGATTTACTCGTTGGTCAACTCAGCTAGCAGCATGTTCCCAAGCTCCCTTGCCACCTGACACTACTTCCGAAGCACTCTTGACACAAGATGTGTTGGCAAGATCAGATGAACTTTGTGAGCTTCAACAGGAAGAAGGTAGTTGCTGCAGTCAAGTTACAGTTGCATGCTTCTTTATATGTAGTCTCACAATTTGATGTACACTAACACTTCCTATGTTCGTTGTTGGACTAGCACCTAGGCGCAAGAGGAAACAAACATCATGGATAATGCTCGGTAGGTTAACTAAATCTAGAGGAGGAAGAATGGAGATCCATTTTGAGGCAGGTTTAAAAAGGCCACGTGATGCTACAGAGTCAGCCAAGTTAGTATCAGAGGCAGCGGTTGCCGTTAGGTGTCATGTATGTATCCTCCCAACATGGATTCAGTACAGGAATGACAAAGACGAAACCCAGTTCAACACCTTCCTCAGCCATTTATCTGTAAGTATGGTTATGTATGGAAACTAGTAATATCGTCTTGCTCTGTCCCATATTTTCTAGGTTGCTGATAATGAGACTCCCATAATTTTCAACATCTAAGGTTCAAGTTGGATAGCCAAGATGATGCTATTGCACCCATGTTTTCAAGTATGCTTTGTGACAGTATCGGTATAACTTGAGGAAAACTCACTTTGAAGGCAAGGCTAACAGTGAACTTGCCCAAACATCTCTAGTGGAAAATATATCGGATGAAGACTCGAGAGGCCTCGTTAAACACTAGTCCGATCTGAAGTATCAGGTAGATTATATATATATATATATATATATATGTGTGTGTGATCAGATCACATGTTGAAGTCCTATTTATACATGTTCCACACAAATCTATCTTCTTGTAGGTGAACTGTTCAAAGAACAAGGCCAACCATATGAAAGTGAAATTCCGACAGACGACAGGATCTCGTAGCTATATTGCACACTGCGAGGCTCTTGTAATTAGCTGTTGTTTCATTCTTTTCGCTGTACCATATTATCAGATCTATATTGACTTGTTCCAAATGCAGAGGAAAGCCCTCAAGGACCAAAAAGTACCTGGACCAAATGTTGTGGAAATCTTCCAGGACTGTCACACCAGCAAGACGAAGGGCATGACTACACCAGTCAAAGCCGCTGTTGTAAGTCCTTAATCCTCATGCCTTTTAACTACTACTTACTCTGACTCGTGCCTTGAACTGCATGATTTTCACCCAATGTCTATTATTCTTTTCAATTTTATACACAATTGTCTTAGCGTATCATTGCACCTTACAAGGTTTAAAAGAGAGGAGTGATGTTCCTTTGATCTTGACCTGTAATCTAGTTCCGTGCTGGACTTGCCCACACAATGTTACAATTGCCTGTTTGTCTGTTCTCAGTTGTTTTGTGACTAGCACAAATGCCCGTGCGTTGCAACAGGAGAGAAAATTAATGTGTGTCGCCTGCAAAAAAATTCAACATGTGTCCATCAAAAAGTCCACCAGGAAGGCATGACGGCATACATACATTGGCACCAATAGCATCAAAGAGGCGTGTGCCAAAGTTTGGAAGGAAAAAACTTATCAATTGTGCATTAGTCATGAAAGAAGCTTTAATACTAGTGCTAAGGAACACTTATTATTTCATAATCTTGAAAACTCTATCTCGCTTAGGGTTTTTCATGCCTACCTCACGAGCCTGGCAATCAAGGCAGGAAGATAGTGATTGAAAGGAATATCTTGCTTTTCTTAAAATATTTGATTAGAAAAAAAGTGCTGCATGAATGAAACGTGCAACAACTTTTGTCTTTCTACCAAGAATGGTCTTTGTATCTCATGCAAGAGCCACAACCCACCATTCTAGTTAAATATTTTTCTTGATATCACCCAGTCTTCAATCTCCTTTCTTTATCTCATACTGCAGCCACAGCCCACCATTCTAGTTAAATATTTTCCTTTTTTCTTTATATCACCCAGTCTTCAATCTCCTTTCTTTATCTCATACTGCAGCCACAGCCCACAATCAAATTTAAATCTCTAGCTCCCTCTCTAAATCTTTCTCTCTATTTTATGATCTAGGTGTCTTTCGACCTATCTCATGGAGCACAACAATCTCCTTTCTTCATGTCATGCAGCCCCCAATTGAATCTAATTTAATTCATCAGAACTTTCATTCCTGCACAAAGCATGCTTGTCTTGTGAATTACCGTTTGTTTCTTGTTTCTCCATGTGGCTCATTTTCTATACAGGCAAGTTGTGCAAGTATATAAGTTGGTCAGGTTTTATGTAAAAAGGCAAGGTGGGATTATTTCTTTTGTAAACTAACCTCTTTCTCCCATAATCATGATCCAGCATAGTTGGCAGAGTTGTTTGCTTGTTATAGGCTTATCGTGAGATCGACCCACCATGTTTATTTTTATTGCAGAAAGAAAGCCCACCTTCATTCTCATGGCCTAGAAGGGAAAAAATCCTGTTAGAAGGCCACTTGCTTGGTACCTGGCCCAACACACAGAAAATGGTCCGTGCGTTGCAACGGGATAAAAATGCATCAAACTTTGACACTCCTAATTCTATCACTGTGGCTTTCTCAAAAAAAGTATTGTTCAATATTCTTAACATGAAGAAGAATTGTTCTTTCAAGCCGACCATCTTTGTATAATTGTTTCTTTTCTTTTTGTGGGAAAATGTAGCATTGCTAGACTTGCGGCTCGTGCTTTGCTAGTGAGTAAACACCAAAATGAGGGATAATCGGCTATAGCCCAATTCAATGTACACAATACCATTTAATTTAAGCTAACACACCTGTTAATGTGTGGGTTAAGGGATTTCGTTGATTCTCCCAACATATATACTTTTATGCAGGCCTGTGATGTAATTCAAGGTAGTCACCATGTACAGTATAATAGATAACATGCATGTTAATTCGCCAAGGGCACTCCTAGTATTTGTTATGCACATAATCTCATTTTAATTTAAACTAACCACCTATTTCATTAAAAGGCATGGAGTGTTGGGAATTGCATTGAAGTTAGGCATCATCATCTCAATCAAATCGACCTTGTATGTTGTCTCGGCCAGTCAGCTTGCGTCTGTTTCATTAAAAGGCATGGAGTGCTGGGAATTGCATTGAAGTTAGGCATCATCATCTCAATCAAATCGACCTTGTATGTTGTCTGGGTCGGTTAGCTTGCGCTTGCTTCATTTCCCTGACAGGGTTAATGTATAAATAAATGACATCCCAAGAATCATCACATCAGGCCTCTTGGTCTATTGGTTGTTAGATACCAAATCGTGCCTGAGGTCCCGAGTTCTACATCCCAGAAAAACACTATTCTTTTAATCTTTTTTCCTCTTCCAGGAAGCTGGGGCGTGAGCCACCTGCGGCTAGTGGATGATCGAATGAAAATTGGCAGGGGTTCTAAGACGGACAAAAATCGTATGGGTCCCACCGTAAACCAAAAAATGGAGAAACAATCTGTCCTTTAATATTAGGTAAAGATATGAATGATGGCATACTATGATTACCATATTATAAACTCTATCTATTTATCCTTAGTTGTCAATACAATGTGAAGAAATAGACAATACATTAGCCATGGTACATGGTCATATGTTTGGAACCTAGTTTTATTATGTACTTTGCAGTAAAATACAACTAATATTTTACATTGGTTCACCAGAATAAGTTATGTATATACACCAAAGCTATTTTGCTTGGTTTTGCTGCCTCCTTAATATCTTTAGTTCTGGTACTACTAATGTAAAAACTCAACTTTTCAGCAAGCTGTGGAAAAAATGGTGGAACTGCCACCTTCTGAAGGTGGCGAGGCAACTATAACCGCAATGTCAGCTCTTGATGCAGTGGGTCAGTACCTATCCACTAACAGTGCCAAAAGCACATTCCTGCATAATACTGGGTTGGTTTTTAAGGCAATCTTGTCCAAACTGCCTCATGAACAAGATATGCAAGCTCAAAACAATGTTATATCTGCGCTCCAGACACAATTCTATTCCCTACAGAGACCCTTTGTGAAACAATGATAGACATTGTTTGATGTCGTCAAGATATGCATGGTTTTGAAACCAGACTATCAGACATTTGCTATGTTCAGGAGCCTAGGAGAAATGAAGGCGAAGGTTATGGTGCTCCATCGAACAATACAACATGAAAACGTAACAGTCAAGTCAAATGAACTGAGCTTCTGAACTTCTGGTGGTGCATTTATCTGCCAGACTATTAACTTTTATGCCAACCTTCCTTTTGTTTTATAGTTGTAATTTGTTTTGTTGCGATACAAAATTTGTTCTTAACATGCAGCCACCGGCTGAAGAAAATAGCAAGCCATTTTGTATAGTGTAGAGTGTTCCCTATATTTGCACTGGTGGCGATCTTTGATGCACTGTGGATGTAATATGTGCAATCGTCTTAATAGCCTAGCGTTAGTTTCGGGCTTATTTATTTCCTAGTCTTCTTTTTCCCTGGTTTGCTAGTGGACGCAACAACCATGGGCCATATATGGACGGTGGTAACCTTGACCCTGCTACGGGCTGTAGGATCCATGGGCCTCCTATGGGCCGTCGATAAATGGGCCTCCAACAGGGCCGTAGAATCGGTGGGCCTCGGGCCATCGGATAAATGGGTCAACATGGGTCGTAAATGGGCATAATTGGTATCGGCCCAGCACGGCAACGGGCCGTTAACGGGCTGGAGGATAGCAAAGGCTTAATTCTGTCACAAGCATATCGGGTCATTAATGGGCCAGAATATAGGGCGGGCTGGAAACGACGCAATGGTTAACAGGCCAGACATGGGCCGACTCTTGCCACGGGCCGAATTTCACCCATTAGGGGAACAGAATAGTAACAGGCCGTAAGTAATCGAGGGCCGGAAAGGAGCCCAAGGACGTATGGGCCGTCAGTAGGCCGAAAGCTAACACAGGCTGGAAACGGCCCATGTGAATCATGGGCCGTTAACGGGTACAAAGAAATTTAACGTTCATTATGGGCTAGAGTCACCGTGGGCCTCTAAAGGGCCTAAAGATATGAAGGCCTCATATGGGCCGAAAGACGTCATGGGCCATACATGGGCCAAAAGTGAAACGTGCTAGTGTTATATTCGACGGCCCACATGACGTTGTTGGGCCGATTTCGGGTAAGCCCTAACGGGCCATGAGTTACTGGGTCGTAAAATGGGCTATTTGCGAAGAGACCGTTAACACGCTTTTCATGGGCCAGCCCGCTAACTTTTGACCAACTAAAACATTCCGGCTTTTGTAAGCTAAATGGGCCAGTGGTGGGCCGTCACATGTTTCGACATATCATAGGCGCCTATCTGACCCACTGACGAGCTGACACGTGTTTCCTCCAGCCAATCAGAATTTTAAACGTCGAAATTTCCCATTGGTCCGGGCTGTTAACGGGTTATCGGATCCAAAACCGGACCCGATAGCTTAACGGCGACCTGTTACGGTGGATGCCACGTGTCGGTCACCCTTGACGAAAGCACTTTTGTGATGTGCGATTTATCGTCATGGAAGTGGACACTTCCGTGATGATAATTTTGGTAATGTCATGGAACACTTCTACGACAACACAGGTACAACTATCTTGATTCTGTCATAAAATTGTATTGGATGTACATGCATGACAGAAAACGTGACCTACTTTGACAAACACGTATCATCACGGAATGTCTTTTTTTGTAGTGGTTATACCTTTCGTACAGCTAGATTTGTTAGACATTAGTTGTGTTTGCACACAAGTAGCTCTTGAAAATAACTTACTACTAAACACCACCTCTTAGAGCATCTACAGCCGAGCGCTCATACGTCTCCAACATATCTATAATTTTTTATTGTTCCATGCTATTATATTATCTGTTTTTGATGTTTTATATGCATTAATATGTTATTTTGTATTATTTTAGGGAATAACTTATTAACCCAGAGCCCAGTGCCAGTTTCCGTTTTTTCCTTGTTTTTGAGTTTTACAGAAAAGGAATATCAAACGGAATAAAACTTTACAATGATTTTTCTTGGACCAGAAGACACATGTAGGACTTGGAGAGGAAGTCAGAAGAGTCACAAGGGCTCCACAAGCCCTCAAGGCACGCCCTAGGAGGGCGCCCCTGGCTTGTGGGCCCCACAGGACTCCTCCAACCCTAATCATTGGCCTATAAATTCAGAAATATTCCCAAACGACAAGAAGCGTCCAGCAAAATGCTTTTTCGCCGCCGTAACCTTCTGTACCCATGAGATCCCATCCAGGGACCTTTTCTGGTACCCTGCTGGAGGGGGATTCGATCACGGAGGGCATCTGCATCAACTCTATTGCCCTTTCCATGAAGCGTGAGTAGTTTACCACAGACCTACGGGTCCATAGCTAGTAGCTGGATGGCTTCTTCTCTCTCTTTGATCCTCGATACCATGTTCTCCTTGATGTTCTTGGAGATCTATCCAATGTAATCTTCTTTTGCAGTGTGTTTTCGAGATCCGATGAATTATGGATTTATGATCAGTTTATCTATGAATATTATTTGAATCTTCTCTAAATTCTTATATGCATGATTTGATATCTTTGTATTTCTCTTCGAACTATCGGTTTGGTTTGGCCGACTAGATTGGTTTTTCTTGCAATGGGAGAGGTGATTAGTTTTGGGTTCAATATTGTGGTGTCCTCACCTAGTGAAAAAGTAGGGGTAGCGAGGCACATATTTTTATTGTTACGATCAAGGGTAAAAAGATGGGGTTTTCATCATATTGCTTGAGTTCATCCCTCTATATCATGTCATCTTACTTAAGGCGTTACTCTGTACTTATGAACTTAATACTGTAGATGCATGCTGGATAGCAGTCGATGTGTGGAGTAATATTACTAGATGCAGGCAGGAGTCGGTCTAGTTGACGCGGACATGATGCCTATATTCATAATCATTGCCTTGGATATCATCATAACTTTGCGCTTTTCTATCAATTACTCGACAGTAATTTGTTCACCCACCGTATTATTTTCCCTCAAGAGAGAACCTCTAGTGAACCTATGGCCCCTGGGTCTATTTTCCATCATATATTTTCAAATATATAAACCAAAAAACCCTAAAAATATCTCACTGCTATTTATTTAATTTTATTTAGTTTTATGTTTTAGTAATCTTTTATGTCTATCTCTATCAGATCTCACCTTTGCAAGTGATCGTGAAGGGATTGACAACCCATTTATCGTGTTGGGTGCAAGTGTTTGATTGTTTGTGCAGGTGCATAGATTGGATACTTCCTTGTATCTCCTACTTGATTGATACCCTGGTTCTTAACTAAGGAAAATACTTATCTCTACTTTGTTGCATCACCCTTTCCTCTTCAAGGAAAAGCCAACGCAGGCTCAAGAAGTAGCAGGAAGAATTCCTGGCGCCGTTGCTGGGGAGATGTACATCAATCCTACCAAGTATAAATCATAAACTCTGATATCTTGCATTACATTATTTCCCATTTCCCTCTCGTTTTCCTCTCCCCCACTTCTATTTTTTTTCCAGAAAAATACAAAAAGATTCGCCATTTTATTCGCCCTTCTTCCGTTCATCCTTTTGTTCGTTTGATTTCCCGTATGGCTCAACCTATGAGCCTTGATCCCTACTATGGGAAGTTGGAAGATATTGAAATTAATGCTAAAAGTTTCATGTCCCTACAATTTGAGCATAATAGTTTCTTTAGAAACGAACTTAAGGAGCAAAAACTATGATGGAATATATTAATAAAGAGCTCGATGATGTTTCTAAGGAATTTTATGGTCTTAAATCTCAATTTGCTCATCTTGAAAATTTAGTAGGCCAAATATCTGATAAACAAACTACTTTGGTGAATAAGATGGCCGCTAAACTGGAGTCATGTTAAAATAATGATGAAGATCTTAAAGTGATTGCCGGGACTCCTATTGAGTCTTTGTTTTCTAATATAAATATTGATAAATATGGGACTAGAGATGAGTCAACTTTAGCTAAAAGGCATCCCAACGATTTGAAATTTATAGATCTTAATGCAAAAATTGATAAAAGTGGGATTGGAGAGGTCAAAACTTTAAGTAGCAATGAACCCACTCTTTTGGATTTCAAGGATTTTAATTATGACAATTGTTCTTTGATAGATTGTATTTCCTTGTTGCAATCCATGTTGAATTCTCCTCATGCTTATAATCAAAATAAAGCTTTTACTAAACATATCGTTGATGCTATGATGAAATATTTTAAAGAAAAACTGGAGTTGGAAGTTTCTGTCCCTAGAAAACTTTATGATGAGTGGGAACCTACAATTAAGATTAAAATTAAGGATTATGAGTCACTACAAGGATCCGGGTCTATTGCAACAAAATTGGTCGTCGCAATACATGTCGATTTGTGGCGATAAGTACCTATTGCCACGAAACAACATTCGTTGGCAGCCGTTGCGACTGGACACATGGTAATAGGTTATTGCCACAAAAAAGCAATTGTGGTAATAAAGTCTACTATAGCAACAACCATGTGGCAAGTTGCCACATGTTTTCCCGTGGCAACACTCAACTGATGCCACAATTTGCTTTATGGAGATACCTTTAATGCAACATGTAACAAATCATGGCGACTGATAGCTCGTGGCGATAGACATTTGTGGCAACAAGCTATGCCAACGACGCTCATTTTGTGGCGCATACTCTTCCATGGCAATAGTCAATTGTGGCAATAAACTATGGCAACAATTCTTGTTTTCGTGGTATTAAGCGTTTTTCCACGAACCGCTACGCTTGTGGCATTAGCTTATGGCAACAAATATTCTGGTCGCCATAACAGGAAATTACAACATACTAGTTTTGGTGGTGATAAATAGGTATCACAATGGATGAAATGTTTGTTGCAAGAAACTATTGCGACAATTTATACTTTTCGTGGTGCTAACATGTGGCAACCAAAAGTGGGTTGTGGTAATAGTCTGTTGCAACCATAAAAAAATACAAGCATTCAATTAAAATATTCAAAACCATACGTATAATATGTAGATTCATAAAATTCATAATTCTCATAGCAAATATCCATCAAATGATACTCAAATGTAATTTAGCCATCCTAATTAAGGGCAAAGACTAAATTGTCCGTGATAGCCCAGTCGAGCTAGATCTTTGTATCCTGCAATCAAGAAATAAAAAAATAGGTCTAGTTAATGAGTCCAACATAACATGTCAGTGAACTACAAACAATATAACATGGACCCATGCTTGTAAAAGATACATAAGTTGTGATTATTGACCACTGATTTGTTCTGCTGTGTACTCCCTCCGTCCAGGTTTATTGGGCCTATAAGCCACATATGGTTGTACCTGTTTATTAGGCCCGTACATTAGTTACCATACTTTATTACCTAAAATTGCTCCCATGCATGCACCGTTGCATTGAAGCTGGCGCACAAACCTCGCTGATTGGGCATGGATGCAGGCTGCATGCGCACGCTGGCCGCTGCATGCGCTGCTCTAGTTAATAATGGTTGTTTAATATGGTAGTTAGAGACCAAATTAAGCAGATGTATTTCCTAAATCTCTACGTGCGTGTGTTTCCTTGGTCTTTGTGTTTTTGCTTAGGCTGGTCATAGTGGGAGTAACTTAGCTACTAACATAGCGCACTCCAAGAAAATTTTGCTTATGTGGCAAGTAGTTAATGAGATGTGGTAACATAATATGTTACTGTAACATAGCGCTTCCCAAGAAAAGATGAGTCTACAAGTTAATAAATAAAGCCATCTATGATACTACTATTATATTTTTTGCATTATGAAGGTAGTAACTTAGACTAGTGCCATATGCATGACACTAGTCTAAGTTACTCCCCACTATGACCAGCCTTATGGGCCCAATAAACCCGGGCGGAGGGAGTACTATATAATTCATGGCATCACCGTTGTAGACAATGTTCAGTTTTGAACATATAAAAATGTGTAGAAATCGCACATACGATTATGAATGGTCATTTACCTCAACGGCAATAGAGAAATCATCTTTGTTACAGATCAGTAGAAGGTAAACAAAAATGGAGCCATTTATGAGAGTGCCCAAGCCTAAAAATATCAAACAAATTACCACATGAGAATTAGAAGAGGGAGAAGTGAAAATGCGGTTATATGTAAATCCCAAGTTCAGTGAACCCACGTATTCATGATACTGCATATTTATAGGCAAAACTTAATACCTTTTTGTAAGTAACTGCCGAGCTGCTGCTTCGTACCTATATCCTCATACCTGCACATAGAAATTAGCTCAAATAACATTTATCTTGTGTGAAAGACAGGAAACCATAACAAATGAGATGTCTCATATATGTTATAATAGTTGTCCTGATAAATATTTGTTTTTGCATATTGTGCAAATAAGGTCAACCTAGGCCTAGCAGTTTTACTGACAGAGTTTTGTTAAACTTAGAAAGCACAACAGTGTTCATATTTTGAGCTTAATTACTCCAACATCAGTTTTATTTAACACACGCGTCACCTTAAATCGGAGAGGCCACCGGCTAACTGTGGCTCCAAGCATCCAACACATGAACACCTATGCAGAGCAAAGTGGTTGTGACAAAACAAATCGCTTGACAACAATAATCACATATATAGATCAACCTCTGATTCTAAGGCTATGGTACAGAACTATGCATCAAGAAAAGCTTCGCATATGCGATTTGGACGGATAAATAGATGCTAAAATTGACACCTTGTACGGAGACGCGATGCACCATTTTTACCTCGAATCAAAAGGCTGGACAGTGAGATATAAAAGAGTAATTAATCCATAGCCGAGGGTCCTGTATTAAACTTCATTATCCAATTTGGTGAAATCTGAGCAGAAGGCCAGTTACATTATTAGTCTGCGATGTTCATAGTCTACATCTCAATCCCGTTTTCCCCCAAATAAAAGAAACACACAAAGGCCAATGGCACATGGAGGCAAAGGCCATGGCATATCTGCCTTTCCCGGTTGCAATATGTGTCAATCGAATGACGTGATTTGCCGCTAAATTGATGAAAAGAATCAGGGATATATGCTGGGAAATAGATAAATTATAAGAACCAATAAAAAACTGCATGCTAATATCGGCCAGCACTGTTTGCATCTTACCCGTACAAATCCTTCTGATCACCATGTTTTTTATGCCTCTGCAGACACATCTAAGCTCTTAGTCAATCTTCTTTGTACGATCCATAGACTGGCAATGGACATACATTATGGGATTCTGTCATCGGCATCGTAGGAAAACGATCTACGTTCAAAGAAGAACCTGAAGCAATCGATGGACATATCTCCCTTGCAGCCCTTCATGATGTGGCTATCCCATTGCTTCGCCTCCTCGGGAGCCCTAGGTGGGGGTAGGAGGGGAGGAGGACTTCCTACAGCAGCAGTTTCTCCTCATCAGAGCAGCACCTGCAAAAAACAGAGCCTTCAACATGTCTAGATCGGGAAGAGAAACAAAAAAGATTAAAAGAACAGAACAAGGACAACCTTCCATGGCGTCCTATACTAGGAGCAGCTCCTCTCTCTCCAGCCATGGCCTTGAATTCCTTTCATTGACACAATACACGCACACATCAAGAAGAGAAGAAGAGAAGTTGTAGAAGAATGAGACAGCGGGCTATCAGATTGGAAACCAAACGAAATCGTTCGCGGGCTTACACAAAACTCTCGGCGCCAAAATGTGAGTCTGACCTCACATAACACTTGTCTAAAAAAATTCTCAGAAAAAACTTGTCTAAAGAAAAGACTTTACCTCACACCTTTTCCTTTCTTATTATTTCTTTCTTTATTTTTTTCCTTAAAAGAAAGGAAAACTATTAGAATCAACCGACTGATTTCTAGGAAGAAATTAGCCAGCTCGTTCGGCTGCCACGTATCCTAGCATGTCTCTTCCATCTCCCTTATGCTCTGATCCATATGTCTGCCTTCTAACGTGTCTTTGTCGTCTCGTCTCATCTCTCCTCCTCTCCCAGTGCGTTGCCTCCATATCGTCTCATCTCTCCTTGGCTCTGCGCACTCCCTCATTCTGCTACAGCAAGTTGTTGTCTCTACTGCACCCTTTGGACCGCCGCCACTATGACCCATGACCACCGCCGACGGGCACACATGACCACCACACAGTGAGCCGGGGTGCTACAATGGCATGACCACCACCAAGCGAGATAGGGTGCTGCAATGGAGTTTCGCCGGGCCGCCGGCCGCTACGACCCATGGTCACCACCTCCGGGCACACATGACCACCACGCAAAGAGTCGAGGTGCTGCCATAGAGTTTCCTTGGGCCGCCGGCCGCTACGAACCATGGCCACCGCCACTGGGCACACATGACCACTGCACAATGAGCTGAGGTGGTGCCATGGAGCTTTGCCCGATTGCCCGAGCTGCTGCTATGACTCATGGCCACCATGCAGCAAGCCAGGGTGCTACAATGGAGCTTTGTCGGGCCGCTAGAGCTGCAATGGAGCATCATTGGTGCTGCGATGGAGTATCGTCGGGCCACCAAAACCTCGCAGGTGCTGCAATGGCGCATCACCGGCCTCCGAAACCTCACGAGTGCTACAACAGAGCATCTTTGTTGTTTTTATGGAGCATCGCCGGCCGGTGAAACCTCGCAGGTGCTGCAATGGAGCATCGCCGGCCACCGGATGAAAAGCGATGGCATGGTCCAGGAATCGTGTTGCCAAAATCAACGCTAATCAACGACTAGCTAAGCGGCTGATCTTTTCCTAAGATCAGCCGGCTGATTCCTAGAAAAGAAACTACTATAAAAGGAAAAGAAACTTAATTCTCGTCTCCATAAAAAGATTTCCTTCCCGGCAATTTGTTCAGGTGACCCAATATTGTGCACATTTTTGTATATTAGGATGACAAACAATGTTGGTTTTGGGAGTTTCTATTTACTTTGCAAAAACCCCATTTTTCTATTTTTGGAGTGCAAAAAATAGGTTTTTGGTGAAGAACCTGGTTGCAAAATGGCACCACTTCATTTTTTCAAAACTATTAGACCATATTTTATGTACAATCGACCAGATTTTTGTATGTCAAATGCTTTCGATCCACTTACCAAAAAGATCAAATTTTCGCCGATCCAATAAGATCTGATTCAAATTTGAACTACACTTGCATCATAGTTCTGTTTCCTTTATGCATATGTTCATGACGATCTTCTGTTTCCTTTATTTGCTTACTAGCTAGCGTGTCTAGTCCTCTCTATATGCACGTATATATAGCGTCGTCCAAGCACGGACATAAGAGAGGACACTTCTCTCTATTAATTAGCTAGCTAACACAATATATGAAACACCTAAATTAAACCCCAAAAACCCCCACTCCCCCTTTCAAAAACAAAAAAACCCCAGCCCCTAAAATGCTGACACGTGGATGCCTATTGGTCCCGGTTGGTGCCACCAACCGAGACCAAAGGCCCTCCTGCCTGGACTCGGCGCACTGGCCACGTGGAGGCCCATCTATCCCAGTTCATGTAAGAACTGGGACTAAAGGGTTAGGGCATTAGTAACGATCCTTTAGTCCCGATTCACAAACCGGGACAAAAGGCCCTTATCAACCGGGACGAATGGGGGTTTTTCTACTAGTGAATATTACCACAAATGGTTATTCTGTTGAAATACCTAGTATCTATTACAACAAAATGACTACCTCGCGCAACGGATTTTGTTTGTCGCAATACCGCTACCATATTGCAATGCCAATGCAGTTTGTTGCAATAGTTAGCCACTTTTTTGCAACAATATGTGCAACTAATGCAACGTCACACTGACGTTGCAATATCTTTCTGAATATTGCCAGAAATAGTTATTCTGTTGAAATACGTAGTCTCTATTACAACAAAATGACTGCCCTCATGCAACGAATTTTTTTGTCATTACCGCTACCATATTGCAACGCCGACACACTTCGTTGCAATATGAGGCCTCTATTGCAACAAATCTAGTATTTATCGTGACCAAACTAAGTTATGGCAATATGTGCGGCCTATTACCACAACCGGAGAATTTGTGGTAATATTGCGTTTTATTGCAACAAACCTTAGTTGTAGTAATAAATTTTGTTGCAATAGACCAGAATCCTTGTAGTGAGTGCCATGATTTGTGTGATTTGGGTGCTAGCATTTCCACGATTACGAAAACTTTATGTGATGTGCTAGGTTTTCGTGAATTTGATTATTGTTCTTTAAATTTGCATCTTGCGGATTCCACTGTTAAAAAACTATGGGATGGATTAATGATGTTCTTATTGTTGCAAATAGGAACTATGTGCCCGTAGATTTTATTGTGCTTAATATAGATTGCAATCCTACATGTCCTATTATTCTTAGTAGACCTTTCCTAAGAACGATTGGTGCAATTATTGATATGAAAGAAGGAAACATTAGATTTCAATTTCCGTTAAGGAAGGGCATGGAACACTTTACAAGATAGAAAATTAAGTTTCCATATTAATCTATTCTGAGAGCTACTTATGGATTGCATACCAAAGATGGTAATACCTAGATCTATGTTTTATGCCTACCTAGGGGCGTTAAACAATAGCGCTTGTTGGGAGGCAACCCAATTTTATTTTTATATTTTGGGTTTTGGTTCTATTTTTAAATAAATACACATTATTACCTATATAGTAATTGTATTTTGGTGTTTTAATTAGTGTTTGAGCCAAGTAAGACCTTTGGGATCGCTTACGGTTATAGTTGATTTGATCTTGCTGAAAAACATAAACTTTTGCGCCTAGTAACAGAATTGATTTGAGCTTTTGGTATGCGATAAATTATTGAAGTTACAGATTTCCCAGTAACATAAACTTTTTACACAAGATTGATAAACTAATTTCCCTGATTTTCCTATTTTTCAGAATTTTTGGAGTTACAAAAGTATATGAAGTTTTCAGATTTCTACACACTATTCTATTTTAAATAGATTCTATTTTCTATGTGTTGTTTGTTTATTTTAATGAATATATGGGTAGTATCGGGGGTATGAACCATGGAGAAGTTGTAATACGGTAGATATTACACCAATATAAATAAAGAATGAGTTCACAACAGTAACAAAAGTGGTGATTTATTTTCTTATACTAACGGATCTCATGAGTTTTCTGTTGACTTTTGTGTTGTGAAGTTTTCAAGTTTTGGGTAAAGATTTGATGGACTATGGAATAAGGAGTGGCAAGATCCTAAGCTTGGGGATGCCCAAGGCACCCTAAGGTAATATTCAGGGACAACCAAGTATCTAAGCTCGGGGATGCCCCGGATGGCATCCCCTCTTTCGTCTTCGTCTATCGGTAAATTTACTTGAGGCTATATTTTTATTCACCACATCATATGTGTTTTGCTTGGAGCATTTTGTATGATATGAGTCTTTGCTTTGTAGTTTTCCACAATCATACTTGTTGTACACACCTTTTAAGAGGGACACGCATGAATCGTGAATTTATTAGAATACTCTATGTGCTTCACTTATGTCTTTCGAACTAGGCAATTTGCTCTAGTGCTTCACTTATATCTTTTTAGAGCACGGCGTCGGATTTATTTTATAGAAATTGTTGAACTCTCATGCTTCACTTATATTATTTTGAGAGTATCTAAACAACATGGTAATTTGCTTAGGTTATGAATTTAGTCCTAAGATGATGAGCATCCAAGAGAGATATAATAAAAACTTTCATATAAAGAGCATTGAATGCTATGAGAAGTTTGATTCCTTATGAATGTTTTGAGATATAAAGATGGTGATATTAGAGTCATGCTAGTGAGTAATGTGGATTGGTAGAAATACTTGTGTTAGAGTTTGTGATTCCCGTAGCATGCACGTATGGTGAACCGTTATGTGATGAAGTTGGAGAATGATTTATTTATTGATTGTCTTCCTTATGAGTGGTGGTCGGGGACAGGCGATGGTCTTTTCCTACCAATCTATTCCCCTAGGAGCATGCATGTAGTACTTTGCTTCGATAGCTAATAAATTTTTGCAATAAGTATGTGAGTTCTTTATGACTAATGTTGAGTCCATGGATTATACGCACTCTCACCCTTCCACCATTGCTAGCCTTTCTAGTACCGTGCCACTTTCGCCGGTGCGTTAAACCCACCATTTACCCTTCCTCGAAACAGCCACCATACCTACCTATTATGCCATTTCCATAGCCATTCCGGGATAAAATTCCATGAAACTTCCACTGTTCTGTTTTATTATGACACATACCATCATTGTCTGTTGCTTTGCATGATCGTAAGATAGCTAGCATGATGTTTTCATGGCTTGTCCATTTTTTGATGTTATTTGCTACACTAGATCATTGCACATCCCGGTACACTGCCGGATGCATACATATAGAGTCATATTTTGTTCTAAGTATCGAGTTGTAATTCTTGATTTCTAAGTGAATAAAAGTGTGATGATCATCATTATTTGAGCATTGTCCCATGTGAGGAAAGGATGATGGAAGCAATGATTCCCTCACAAGTTGGGATGACACTACTGCAGGATGCTGCTAACGCGACACTACGATCAGAGACCCTTTGAGAAACTATGTGCGATGCAATAATCGCAAACGGTGTTGTATGAAAACCGTCAGAAATGTGTAAAATGTTTGCGATGACGGATGCATCAAACACGGTTCAGGTTTTATTTGCGTGTGCGATGAAGGGCAAAAAGTTCAGTCAATGAACTATTTGCGACGAGGAGGAACAAAAGAAACGGCCAGCCAGATGAAGGCGTGTGCGATACACATCATACGGTTCACTCAGATGAACTGTTTATGATTAGGCAACACAAAAGAAACGGTCAGCCGGATCAAAGGTGTGTGCGATATACGGCATGCGGTTCACTCGGATGAACTGTTTATGTTGAGACATGAGAACAGAAATGGTTCAAATGAACAATATGTGTCTGATACAAGGCAAACAGGTCTGTAATCGGGGACGTGTGCGTAGACTGATAACAACACAGACGATTACTGCTAACAAGCCGTGTGTGTTGTGAGCAAACGATTGCTGGTATACAATTGTGAGTGATTGATGAAAACATCACCGACGGGTTCCATTGTTTAATCCGTGTGTGATGTGATTTTCTTTGTCTGCACAACATCTATGCTCTGTCTACATCATCAACATATATACTGAAAAGACAGCATTGCATAACCAAATTAGGCATACAATTACACAAGTGACTACACACATAACATTTCCACACACCAAAGAAAGAAATTACATGCATACTAAAGTAGGAGAAACGAGGATCTAATCATCTACTTATTGTTGCGATGACGCTTGCCATTGCTCTGCTTCCGGCTGGATCCCTGGCCATTTTGGGGAAGGAGGGACTTCCTCATGTCAACGATCCGCCTATACATGTTGTAGCTCATGTACGCCTCCTTGGCCGTGTACACGACGTGAGCTTTGTCGAGTTTCTCCATCCAGGCCGAGTGCTAGGCACGCTTGTCCTTGTTGCACGAATCCTTCATGTCTTTGTAGTAGGGGTCGATGATGGCCTCAGCGAGGTGAACTAGTGAGTCCTTCTGATGCTCCTTGCCGCCCCTGATCTTGTATTGGCCCTGGATGTCGACAAGATTCTGGCAGACGATGCCCGAATTCTCGAGAGCCTTTACATCGTTGGTGATGTCAACTGTAGCAAATATGTAGTGGGGGCTGTTGACAAACCTGACGAAATGCTCGCAAGGCCTTGTGGCCAGGAAGTAGTGGTAGACGAGGACGTGGTGGCGCATGCACATCTGGGCGACGGCGACCTTGGGACGAGACCCGACACGAGTGCGGGTGTGCTCGAGGTCGAACCCGACCACCTTGTACTTCTCCTCGGCAAGCAATAGCTCCATGATGTGGTTGGAGTGCTCCGCCCAGACCGGGTCGTTGGTGTACACCACCGAGAGGTCCATGAACCTTTTGTGGGTGTCCACCATGGCACACATGGTGAACTGTTGCTCATCGTCGGCAGCCGCTTGGAGTGCCATTGGAGCCGCACATGATACCCTCTAAGAATTTCTCGTGGTTGGTGTGCTTCTTGCAATGGTGGGGCGCGATCGAAAGGTTGAAGAGACACAAGGGTAGGTTAAATGGCCATTGTACTAAATGGGGGTTGTCAGGCTGTAATCGTCACGTCTTGTCACAACGTTCATAGCGGAGGATTCTAGAATCCAGTGCACGCTTGACAACACCGCACCCCAGGCGTGGGCTCGAAGAGCCTATTCCCGTGTTGTTTACCGTGCAAGCTTCCCGCCTGGCTAGTTTGGCCATGCGCCGGCTAGAAGAGGGACAAATCATGGGCGTTTATTGGCATAAAGCTTTGTAAAAACAAAGTGTGTGGAAGGACTTCGGTCATAAGTTTACCCTTGGGTGATGAGGTCAACATTACACAGAAGGGTGATGATGGACACTCGAGTGTGATAATTAATTCTGCGCTCTACAGTGCACACGGTGGAAGAAACCAACTATGCACAATATTGTTGAAGATCGCAGTCGAGTTAGCTATACAGATCATGTGCTGTGAGATTGACAAGGTAAACTGATTCGAGAATGGTTAATAAAATATAAGACCATTGCATATTAAGGTCAAAATAGTGCTAGCAATATACGAGGCTCATACGATGCCATTTCAATGATTGTACCACAAAAGCTCGAAATGTTTCAAGGTTCAAATTCCAGAGTTATATGGCTCAAATTCTAAGATTACAAGGTTCAAAATGATATTAGAAATGAAATTCAGCTCATCAGCTGCAAACGGTCGTGCTGATGCACTAAACATGGATATCAGAGAGGTTCAAACTAATATCACCGCTTCTAAGTCTGTCTTCGAAACCTCACAATTTTTGCAAAGGGGTCAGCCACTGAGAAGTCATGTATGGGGTTGACCCGATGACTTTCGATTACTCTGTCTTCTGAAGTTCCAAAATGATATTCCACATTTTTGGAGCCTACTCCATTCTTCCGCAGGCCCCGACACTGATCAACAGAGCATTCATTTTTGCGAAACAAATGTAGGGCAAACCACATTTCCTTCAGCACCCTTGCTCTGAGAACAAAGAACCTGGCGAATATAGTCTCCGGTAAGGTCCCTCGGTAGGAGTTCAAAGTAATTTCTGAGAGATGCAGATCTAGGCATTCGACGTGATTGTTATATTGTATCACATTATCCACCACCGGGCCTAATCTTATCTGCAAAAGAAGAAAATGTGTTAGTGCCTACATGCAGTTTTGAACATTACTACAGGCCTAGCAATTTGGTTTGCAGGATTTGTAAAATGCACTAACATGCCATCTTCGATCTGACATGATTAACATGGGCATTTGATTACATTCTAGAAAAATGTAGCCTTCTTCACAAAAGTTTGGATTGGATGAAAAGTTCCCTAAGAAAACTAGTACAGATGAATCCAAACGAGAAATGCTTATTGAATGTAACCATATGGATCAAGAAACCAATATGGGGGGCATATATGTACTGAAATCCTCCAAAAGAACCTTCGGAAATTTTTGTACATTGTCATTGTAAACTTGGAAAAACGTGTCACAAATTGAACTCCCTTATGGTTAACATTTAACAGGAAAGGAACATCACCTCGATATATAGCTTCTCCAGGCACGGAAAACATCTCAGGAAACTGATAACTTGCTCCAGTTTGGGCCCAATAGATTCTAGTGCCAAGACCTTCACTGTGCGCAGTTTCGGGGTCAAGCTTGTCGGAATCATTTTCTAAATGACAGACGGACACACATCTTCAAAATTAGAAATAATGTTAATTTGTAGAAGGAGAGGTAGAAGACGGCTGTTGTACCTGAACGGGTGTGGATCCAATAACAAGTTCGGAGTATTTGTCAGACGAATAGCCCACCATTGTCAATTTCAACGTAGAAATGACATTGATTCTTGTTGGACCTTCTTGATCAACTACAACTAATCTCTCAAGTGCAGGTGTGTCCTGGATGACCATACCGTGGTCCACCTTTTGTGATGTCTTCCTGTCGCACCAGTAAGACACATAAGTAGTCCGGAGAGTCATGGAGTTGATGTGAAAGGTACTCAACCCATTGATTGCCTGAAGACAAAGGTACTCGAGTGCAGTACAGCCATGGAGCAGGCGGTCCATGTCACCCTTTGAGAGGCAGACGGCGACGAGCTCGAGGTGCTTCAGTCATGGTAGAATAAGAGCGGGCGCATCATTAAGGGGCGGGAAATGGCAGTTCCTGAACTTGGCGATGTGCACCGTGGGCGCGAGGCGGAGTGCAGACATTGGCAGCGACCGCATATGCCCATCATCAAAAGTGAGCTCCTCGAGCTGATCTAGAGCGGGGGATCGGAACCAGTCATCAAGCTAGGGTTGGTCCTTGCCGTTGAAATGGAACTTGCCCTTTCTAAGGCCTTTGGTTATGCTAAGGTGACTGCCAAGGATCTTGGAGAACGCATCCAAGATTTTGCGATAGCCATGGCAGAGCTTGTGGGTGTCGATGAGGTCGAGAGGGCTGGTGTTCCATAGGGGGCGCAACCGCTGGGAAAGGAGGGTTGTCCGCACCCCCTATTTGATTGGGAGGAGGGAGATGATGACTCTCAACATATCATCAGGGAGGTTGCTGATTAAGTCTAGGCCTGCTGGAGTCACTTGAGGTTCTATCTCGCCCTGCCTCCGCTTGTTGGCAGCCCCGTTCTCCACCTCCGGAGTCTCCTTGTCAGCAGCGCTTTCTGATAGAAATGGGAGTACAGGGAATATTTAGTTAAAACAGGGCAATAGAAAAGTGTATTGGTAACTAGAAGTTATTAGGTAGGGATATAGTAAGAAAAGGGAATAACAATTGGTTGCTTAAATACTACACAATTCATTTGACATTGCTGGGTAAGTCAACATATGTAGATAGTTGAAAAGAAAACTTACTTCAAACAAAGTCTGGATAGATGATTTTGTCGAGGAAGTTAGCATATATGTCATGACCAGGCCCTTCTATGTGCAGTGCAATTTTAGTGCCAGCGTTCAGTACATAAAACTTTGCAACTTCATTCCAAAAGCCAGTGCCAAAATAGGAGTTACCACGTTCATCAAGTCTTATAGTTGCAACGATTGTAAATCCATGGTTTGTGTGCAGTATGACATTCGTGGAGCCTTGATGTATGTAAATGGAAAAATTGTGCACTACATAATTTGTTGCATAGCAAGGGATGTCCTGCAGAAAATGGTAGGATTGTTAAAGAAAATATAGTAACATGCAAATATGGGCCCAAATTGAAAGAACTGTACAGCAGTTGAAATCGAAGGACAAAAGTCTATATTTAAACAGATAGGGTAAACATGATGCCATGGAAATATGAGAGTAATCGAAAGAACAATACATCATTAATTTTCCTAATATAGGAAGAAGAGGGGGGAAATCCCCTTTGGCGTATATGGTGCATGTGGCACCTTTTATCCAAATGTAGCAATATTTAGAATATGTTTAGGAAAGTAGGCCATGCCAACTGATTTAGGGTGAGATTGAACATACCACGCGCGTCCTCAAGTTATCTGGTACGATGAGATGGAATCTCCGGGGCGGTCGCCAAGTCCTAAAGTGTCGGTGCACTGTACATTCTGTGAATGAAAGAAAACCCTCACAATAGCTCGAACAAAAATGAATTCACGGCGATTTCTGCCGGGTGATTAAAGGAGGCAGATGAACTGGGATAAGAGATGAGATAATGTCTCGTTAAATTAGTTATCTTGTTGTCCATGAGAAAGAACCCTTAGTACGGAAGATTCCCCAACTGAGCGGAGCGGGGTTGACCGCGAGCAGCATCGAGAAAGTCAATGGCGATAGGCGGCCGCAAGCGGAAGTGGCGAAATGCGGTGGGCTTTGCCAGCAGCCTAGCGGCGGTGGCAGGCGGCGAGCTAAGTGTTTACCATCACGATAGGTGGTGCCATGGCATAGACGTGGAGGAGCTTGTGCAGGTGTGAATGGGGAATGTACCGGAGGGGCCGAGGGGGTGGCGGGGGGTGAGGGTTTTTGTGACGTGGGGATGGTGAGGGTTTTTTTTTAATTGAGTGGTGAAGGTTTTCTGTCCCACAAAGAATTTTGGGGGCGACAGTTTGCTAGAGCGAACTGTGTGTGATTAATGTTGCAGGCAAAATGAAAGTCATTGCACACGGTTCCAATTTTTGGAACCATGTGTGATTGACGTACTACCTCCATCCTGGTTTATTGCTCCCCTGTTGTAATTTTACCAAAATTTGGCGAAATATTTAACATACTCAGACATAGATAATAAGCGTACACGTACATAAGCATAGTTCAACCATAAGTACATAGTTCAACCATCACTAAGCATACTCAAGCATACATAGTTCGATCCATCCCACATCTCATCTCACATGCGGCCGGCACAATCCTGAAGCTTCTCTAGGTACTCGGCGTACGCGCCGTGCGCCACCCTGCGAGAATACTTATGCTTGAAGGAGCCAACGACCCGTCTTCTTGCATGCGCCAAAACACTTAGATACGCGTCATGAATCTTGTGGTGGCAAAATGGGCATCCATAGCCGTCGTTCCAGGTCCTAATACGCTTGTTATGCATTCCCGCATAAAGCTCCCTCAGGATTCGCCTCTTGTACCTCCTCTGGGCATCTTCATCCTCGCTGTCCACATCGTCAGACCGCAACTATACAAATAGTAAAACAAATTTGGCATCAAATCACTGATTACATGCCGTGAAGTAGGATTAGGAATTTATGGCTATTTATTTATACATATCCAGAGATTATGGTTCGATTTTCAAGCACAGTCGTCCATGTACAGACCAATATTGAAGAAAATCATGGCACAAACATAGGTAGGTCATTCAAAATCAATTGTCAACTCCTGGCTAGGAATTATTAGCATGAACACTAACCCTAGTCGGATTATTAGTAGAAATCATTTGCACAGATGAAAAAACTAATCACTTATCACCTGTACCATTCAAGCAATCAATACACTACACGGATCTAAAAAAACTTACTCAGATTTCATGGATTGGGAGAACATAACCACATGATTTCTATTCCAAAAAGGGGGAGGCAGGAGTAACCAGAGAAACCCTATGATCTATTTGACACATAAATGGGTATAGATGATTAACCAGCTGTCCGTCGTCGTCGGAGTCGTCAGCGGAGTGGTCATCGGAGTCGTCGCCGGAGTGGTCGTCGGAGTCGGTGTGGAACTCCGCCTCCGGTTGTGGAAGGTCGATGACGTCACTGTGCAGCGATAACTCGCCGGAGGTGACGGCAACCTCTGTCTCCATCTCCACGCCATGCTCCGGTGCTTTAGCAGCCCCGGCGTCGCCACTCCCTCCGATGGGGCGCTTCGGCGGCATCCTCATACACCGACTGCTTTGAGGAATGAGAGCGGCGTCGAGGATGCAAGCGAAGATAGAGGATTGTGTGTAAGTAGCGAGGATGGGGGGTGCGGCCGCTCGCACCATTAATATTGAGTAGTGGGAGTTGTGGGAGAGAGGCGGGCAGCGGTCAAACCGATGGATCACCTCTCGGTGAGCCTGCGCACCGGACTGCTGGCATGCCTACCAAAGTTTTACACAGCTAGTCACATGCCTCCCGATGAAAATGCACAGCAAGAACGCCTCCGTCAATTCACACACTTGCACGCATGCCTCCCCGTCTTCCTGCGCGGCGGACTTCTCGCATGCGTCCCGTCAACTCACGCCTGCTCGCACGCCACACGGGTCACGCGGCGGCACGTATATTGTTTTTCTGTTTGGATGATTAATGTGTCGCTTTATTGCTTAACCGAACCATGGCACGTATCCATTGGTGGACCAACGCTCACGGTTCGAATAAATAATCCATTTGGGATATTGGTTCCCAATTATTAATAATCTCTCGTCTGTAATTAGATAAAGATTACGTCAAAACTGGTCTCAAATTTGACAAAAAAGTATAATGCCACTTTGTATTGGTGTCCATATGACAACACGATAAGTTTCATGAACTTCAAATAGGTTTTGGATGTACTAGAATTTAACAATCAAGATTCTCAATGTTTTAAATTTGTTGCACGGGGAGTAAACATGCACCCAGTGAGACACATGTGTTTTTGCAATCCATTTAGGTGCAGTGTCACGTGTGCATGTAGCTCAAATTTGATTTTTGCACATTATAACCATAGAAAATCAAACAATCAATGTACTAAAACATCTTAATGATCTCTGTGATTTTTTTAAATTAAAACGTCCCTCCTTTGGTAACATGTATGTTCACCGCGGGATAATTAATTTAACATGCATTGTAGTTGCGGTGGATTTGCGGTGTGTGTGCGTGGGTGTGTGCGTCTGGGGGTGGTGGGTGGCTCGCAGTACACTACGAGTTGTGAGCCACCGTGTGGGTTGGCCATTTTGTTAGGCAGGCTGGTGCCACATCAGAGTCGTGAAATCATTATTTAAAACATGACACAACCCTTTCATACATAAATGTTTTGCCACATGCAGTCGATGGTTGTCCTACACGACACTCGATACTCGCATGTGATGCTTACGGTTGGCCCGCGAGGTCGTCGTCCATCACTTTGACGAACAGCCAGCAGTGAGGTTAATTTGACCAGCAAGGTAGAATCTTTTTTGTTTGTGTTATGGTGGTATATAGTACGCGTCGAAGAGGTGGGAGGGGACTAGCATATATACTATACGTATGCGTCCGTGAACAAGTACACCTCACTCAGTGTGAGGACTTTTTGGTTACCGAGGCACGTGACACATCAAAATTGTGAAATTGGTTATTAAAACATCACACAACACCTTTTTGGGCCACATGCATATATATCTTAGCTAGGACACTCACGTGTGACGCTTCCATCTATGGGCCCATGAGGCCATCGTCAATGCATGCATGCATGCATCACTTTGACCTACATCGGGAGAGGTTAATTAATTTCACCATCGATGAGGATTCTTTTGGGTTGTACATATATTATGGGAGGAGCATATAGTATGCGGTGAAGAGGGGGGAAGGGGACCATCATATGTAGTACGCTTGATATGGACCTCACTCTGTGTGGGTGCATGGTTTACGGTTTTTGAGGCATGTGGCACATCAAAGTTGTGCATTTTGGGTGGCGGTTGTCCTCTCGCACCCACTTAAGCGGTTATCACCGATATCGATGCTTTCCATCTATGGGCCCGCTTGGTCCATCACTTCTTTTTGCCTGACAACAAGAGCGGTTAATTTGAGTTAGGAGGGGATTATTATTTTTGCTCTGGGATGACATGCATGATACACTTTGAGCACACACACACATGCATGTGTATGCATGAATCCCTCCAATCGAGTCGAAGTGGCTAGTACAACGACACCATCATGAACCGATCTCGCTCTGTGTGGCGAGCTAGTGTACGATTTTTGACACACACGCCAGATCAATGTTCAGTATTCAAACATGCATGCAATCACCTCCATACATATGCATGTAGTGGTTGCCTTCGAACGATACACTCCCTCGCGTGGTTATCAGCGACAAGCCTATATATTTGTGGACCCGGATGGACATCCATGATCACCTTGACCAACAACAAGATAGGTTACCATGGCGGATTCTTCATTTGGTTCGTGTTATCGTAGTATAGGTCATGGTGAGATTCAGATCTAATTAAGTTTGAGTCCATATACTATGCACGCATGCATGCATATATGAATTCCCGTTGTTGGCTTGAAGTGTTGTGTAACATACATATGCATCGTCAACCTAACCCTCACTCAGTGTGGGGATTTCTAGTTTGAAATCACGGTGCCACATCAAAGTTGTTGCATTGTTACTCAAAAACACACCTCTTCATGCATATGTTTGAGCCACACGCATGCACTGGTTGTCTTCGGGGACTAGCTACTTGCATGATTATTGGCGAGCTAGCCCATCTCCGGGGTCGCATGGACGGCCATCACTTTGTCCAACAACAAGAGAGAGGTTGTACGACCAAGGTGGATTATTCTTGGTCCGTTTTATGATCCATCTTGGTGAGATATATGCCTCTATGGCCCGCCGACTGAAAGTGTGTGTGTGGGGGGGGGGGGTTACTACATCACACTTTGCTAGGTGAACCTCGGTTGGGGGGCATGCATTCATAGCTTAATTAGGATTCCCTTTGTGGCGACATGACGGGGGTGGGGGCTGCTAGCTACTTCGCACTTTGCAAAGTGAACCTCAGTTGGGGGGAGGGGGGCATGCTCATAGCTTAGGATTCCCTTCGTGCCGACACGAGGGGGGCTGCTAGCTACTTCGCACTTTGCTACAGTGAACCTCGGTTGGGGGGCATGTGCATTCATAGCTTAGGATTCCCTTTGTGCCGACACGAGGGAGGGATGGCTGCTAGCTACTTTGCACTTTGCTTGGGTGAACCTCGGTTGGGGGGAGGGCATGCATTCATAGCTTAGGATTCCCTTTGTGCCGACACGAGGGAGGGGTGGCTGCTAGCTACTTCGCACTTTACTAGGGTGAACCTCGGTTGGGGGGCATGCAATCATAGCTCAGCTAGGATTCCCTTCGTGCCGACACGTGGGAGGGGGGCTGCTAGCTACTTCACACTTTGCTAGGTGAACCTCGGTTGGGGGGGCATGCATTCATAGCTTAGGAATCCCTTCGTGCCGACACAAGGGGGGTGCTAGCTCTACTTCACACTTTTCTAGGTGAACCTCGGTTGGGGGCATGCATTCATAGCTTAGGATTCCCTTCGTGCCAACACGAGGGAGGGGGGCTGCTAGCTGCTTCGCACTTTGCTACAATGAACCTCGGTTGGGGGGCATGCATTCATAGCTTAGGATTCGCTTTGTGCCGACACGAGGGAGGAGGGGGCTGCTAGCTACTTCGCACTTTGATAGGTGAACCTCGGTTGAGGGGGGGCATGCATTCATAGCTTAGGATTCCCTTCGTGCTGACACGAGGGGGTGGGGGCAAGCAATATTGTGCGCTTTGCAAGAGAGGTGCCACATCAAAGTTGCATTTGGTATTTGAAAATCAAACCACCCTTTTGATACAAAAATTTGGTCCACATGCAAGTGTGTTCGTGTTCTGACCCTCTCCCGCGTCATTTTTCGCCAAATTTATGAACATTAGACAAGTCGGATGACGCAACAGACATGGTTCACTCAAACTAACGGTGTGCCAGGCCGGTGCACCTGTCACGCACACATTCGCACAGTACATTGGGCTCCATGAGGCTCCCCCTCTCAAAAATATCTGCCCTCCTCGAGGGTTTTTGTGTTTCATAACACACGGTTGTTATCTCCGGACCGTGTGCGATGTATCTTGTTCCCAATCCCTCCTACATCCCTAGAAAATATCTGCCTGCCTCGAGGGTTTTTCTGTTTCATAAAACACGGTTGTTATCTCCGGACCGTGTGCAATGCACTATCATCAAAATTTTCAATCGCCCGACATTTCACTCCCGCCTTTGACTCATGTGTAGTAAAAAATTTAGTACCCGCGTCATTTCCTCAAACAGCCCGCGCCGCCCCCCTCCACACACACACACACCAAAACCTCCTCGGGCATGCACACACACACCCTCCCTCGCTCGAAACCCTAGCAAAGTCCCCGCCGCCGCTGCTGCCGCCACTGCAAGGCCTCCATTGTCAACATCTACCGATTTGCCCGTGCAGCTTACCCCCCAATCTCCATACCCAGGTTGCCCTGAGTTTCTTAGAGGATGCCTGCCAAACACCCCCTTCCCATAGATCCCCATCCCCATCCCCCACTCCAGAGCATTGCAGGCTAAGCCCGGCTACGCTTCCCATGGAGCTCGAGGAGCGACTGGCCCAAAAGAGGTGTATAGTCGTCTCTTCGCCCGACATCACCGAGAAAGCTGATGGCAGGCACTCAAGCAGCGGGATAGAGTATGCAGGCATGTCTCGTCCGCCGGCTATGACATTCGAGGTCATCGATGGCAACGCCCCTGAGGCGGGCTATGTCATAGGTTAAGTGGCCCACCCCCAATCCCTCGGGTTCAACCGCTGTCGATCTCATCCATGGCCCCGCCACTGATCTCCTCTGGCTCGCAGTCAACAATTTTCCATTCGACATCACCATCGAGCCCCTTTTGTCATTTCTGAAGGACACGTTCTGCGACGCTGGCTTGGGATCCATAGCTTCCAAGTCAAACCTCATTGACGGCGACCACGAGGAGGGCACCCTCTCCGGCTCTTCCAAGGGGAAAGAGCCCATCTACTCTTCCAAGGGGAAAGCGCCCATCTGCAACATCAGGGAGGGCACCCTACAGCCGTGCTCTTCCAAGGGGAAGGAGCCCATCTGTGACACATGGAGCGCATCCAGGGTCCGTGCTCTTCCCACAGGAACGAGCCCTTCCGTGACAAGTGAGGAAACCCATGATTTGTTTTGCCGTTCCTCTTAACAGGGGGGCCATGATTTATTTTGCCGAGTCCCTTTTGTAGTGTAGTGAGAATATGTCCAGTTTTAATTGTATATCTGGTTGTTTGCAGTATGCCTTGTTTATTTCAGTTGTTCACAATGTGATGCTCTATATGTGCAATTATTTACTATGCAGTACATTTCATTAATCCAGTTTTAAACATACCAATAGGAATGCATATATTTGCTTGCTGTTAAGCCTGTTATAGCTAGCATATGCCTCTTTTAAAGTTTTTTTATTGTTCGTTTGTTTGTAGTTAGCATATGTTCAGTTTCAAATGCTATCTTTGGTTGTTCGTAGTATGCCTTGTTTATTCCAGTTATTCACAACGTGATGTTCTATATGTGCAAGTATGAACTGTGCAGTTCAATTTCATCAGTACTAGTTTCAACAATACCACTATGAATGACTACATTTGGTTGCTGCATCTTGTAGTTAAAACGCCTTTCCATTTCTATTTAACCATAACCAGTGTACTTAGACCGGCACAATACCAGTTTGAATGACCATGTTTGCTCGTTGTTAAATGTTTGGCCTGTTGCAGTTAGCACACCTTTCCACTTGTTTTGCTTTACTAGCGTGCTTAAACCTGCACACTGAAGCTATCTTTTGGAGATTATTTTGTCTACCATGTGTAATTTTGGTTGATGTTTAGCCTGTTGTGCTTAACATGCTTCTTAATGTACCTACACAGGACAATTTTGGGAACGATTGTTGTTTTCCATCGAGGTTAGTTTCATCCCATGGCTTATATCTGCTCACTGTTCAGGATATCGGTAGATGGTACCATATAGGCCAACGGCTGATAACAGACTAATCGGTGAATCGGACTTTTAACTGAATATATCTGCAACCCATTTTTCCTTAGGTTAACTAGGGCCATATGTAATATATCTGAGGCTACATAGCAACATGCAGTGTACTTAATGTCTAAATATGCAATCCTAGGCTACATAGCAACAAGGAAGAGTGTTACATTAATGTTCTAATGATGTCTATATATACGTACAAGAGCAGCAGCAGCAACAGCAACAACACATCCCTGTTTGGATACTCAACTTAGCTAGAGGTTAGAGTTAGTTTATAGCTCATTACTAACCCTGAACTAACTCCATCCAAAGAGTTGTTTGGATGGCAGGGTTAGATTGAAAATAAATGCACTAGGAGAACTAGCTCCAATTAGCACCTCTTGGGTTGGATACTAGTTTTTTGGGGTGGGTTATAGATGCAACTAGCTCAAAATAGCCCTCTTGTTTAGATATACTTTAGGGCTACTTGATCCCAAACTAGCTCAAACTAACTGTAACCCATGGATACAGCAGCAGATAATTTGTAAGAATGAACTAAACTCCTTCTAGCCCATAATATAAGATGTTAATTCATCTAATATGTGAGTGTATTGGATGTTATAAGATACTACCTCTGTTCCTAAATATTTGTCTTTTTAGAGATTTCAAATGGACTACCACATACAGATGTATATAGACATATTATAAAAGAGTGTTGTACTACATCATTGTGCAATTGTTGTTTAGCTTCTAATATTAACTTGGTGCTTTTAGGTACATATGTCACTGGTAAAGATCCGCGTTTCGGCCCTTTCTGCGTATGGGGCAATGAGATATCGGTGAACCAGCATCAAGTGAGGAAGCTGATAAAGATTGTTAGTAAAATGGGTCCAAAGATGGCAATTAAACTACTTGTTTACACTTTATCTAAGACAACAGTGTACTGCAGGATGTTAAGTAAGAACTCTGCAGCCTTCTTTTTACTGCCCATAATGAGTTGTGTTAGATGCCAATGTATGAATCTTTTTCCTTTGCAGTGGTTGCCAAAGCAGTTTACTCAAGATTACCTCTCAAACTACATGATTGGTGGGCATGCAAAGGTTAAAGCATTTCTACCAGAACACAATGATTATCTAGATGTTATCATGAAGACCGTGAAGGATGGTCGGCCGGACATCACAAGGGGGTGTAATAGAGTCGTGCGTGCCTTCTGCATGGTGGAGGGCACAATATGGGCATTCCGCTTCACCTTGTTCATCAACCAGAATATATTTCGCCTCTTTCTTTACCGTCTTTAATAGCACAACTATACAATTGTGGTTCATCATTCTTTATTTGGTTCTTATGTAATTCTTGACCATATGTAACTATGAATCGAATAATGCATTGGTTGTTTGAACTTGATGGATATGAATAAAGTTGTAGCATACATTCAAATTCACATCCAAATCTGGTACAATTTTGAAAAGTAGCAATTAAACTACGATGAAATTACGCTCTCCAGGTTGTTACGGCACACATGGTTGGTAAAACACAAACGTTTGCGATATGCACCATAATCGGAGATGGTTCACAGAGAGGAAACGTGTGCAAGCATGCACACAGTTGCCGTTTGCAAAGCGTGTGCGATGTCAGACAATATCACAAATGGTGCGGGCCAACTAAACGTTTGTGTAAGTTGCCTTATCGTACAAGATTCGCAACCATGAACAGTTTCTGATGAAGTATGCATCGTAAATGTTGCACCACAGAATAGCGTGTGCGATAGTTGTCGTGTACGACGATGTTACGACAGTTCGACGTTTCGTAATCCTGTCCGACACTCATACGATGATTAGCTAATCTTCTACCATTTGTGATGGGTCGCGCATCATAAACATAGCACCACAGAATACCAACTGCGATGGCAATGCGATCAGAAACGAGTAAGAGTAATATAGGGGCCCTATCCCTGACGGTTTCTGGGTCGTGTGGGAAGGATCCCCCTATCGCCCACACTCACTTAGCGACAGTTCCAAATGCCGTCGCGGAAAGGGGTTTTAAACCATTTGTTTAGGACCGAAGTGACCAGTGTGAGTCTTCGGACTTTACAAAAATAAAAGAGGCCAAAGAATCCCACCCAAAAAATGAAAAAAAATAGAGAAAAGAGAGAAGGGGCAATGTTACTATCCTTTTTCCACACTCGTGCTTCAATGTAGCACCATGATCTTCATGACAGAGAGTCTCCTACGTTGTCACTTTCTTATACTAGTGGGAATTTTTCATTATAGAACTTGGCTTGTATATTCCAATGGTGGGCTTCTGATGTCTACTACGCAACTTTATCCTTGTAGATGTTGTTGGGCCTCCAAGTGCAGAGTTTTGTAGGACAATAGCAAATTTCCCTCAAGTGGATGTCCTAAGGCTTATCAATCCGTGGGAGGCATAGGATGAAGATGGTCTCTCTCAAACAACCCTGCAACCAAATAACAAAGAGTCTCTTGTGTCCCCAATACACCCAATACAATGGTAAGTTGTATAGGTGCACTAGTTCAGCGAAGAGATGGTGATACCAGTGCAATACGGATGGTAGATATATGGTTTTTGTAATCTGAAAATATAAAAACAGCAAGGTAGCAAGTAGTAAAAGTGAGCGAAAACGGTGTTGCAATGCTTGAAAATAAGGCCTAGGGTTCATACTTTCACTAGTGCAAGTTCTCTCAACAATGATAACATAATTAGATCATATGGCAATCCCTCAACTTGCGACAAAAGTCACTTCAAAGTCACTAATAGTGGAGAATAAATGCAGAGATTGTTATAGGGTACAAAACCACCTCAAAGTTATTCTTTCTGATCGATCTATTGGGCTATTCCTATACGTGTCACAAACATCCCTAGAGTTTGTACTAAAATAACACCTTAAGACACACAACAACCAAAACCTTGATGTCAACTAGATACTCCAATGCCACGACAAGTATCCGCGGGTTTGATTATACGATATGCACCACACAATCTCAGATTCACCTATTCAAACCAACACAAAGAACTTCAAAGAGTGCCCCAAAGTTTCTACCGGAGAGCCAAGACGAAAACATGTGCCACCCCCTATGCATAAGTTCACAAGGTCATAGAACCCGCAAGTTGATCACCAAGACATACATCAAATAGATCACGTGAATATCCCATTGTCACCACAGATAAGCACATGCAAGACATAGTGTTCTCAAATCCTTAAAGACTCAATCTGATAAGATAACTTCAAAGGGAAAACTCAATCCATTACATGAGGTAGAGGGGGGGAAACATCATAAGATCCAACTATAATAGAAAAGCTCGTGGTACATCAAGATCATACCAAATCAAGAACACGAGAGAGAGAGAGAGAGAGAGATCGAACACATAGCTACTAGTACATACCCTCGGCCCTGAGGGTGAACTACTCCCTCCTCGTCATGGAGAGCACCGGGATGATGAAGATGGCCACCGGTGATGGTTTCCCCCTCCGGCAGGGTGCCGGAATGAGCTCCCGATTAGTTTTTTGTGGCAACAGAGGCTTGCGGCGGTGGAACTCCCGATCTAGGTTTCTTTCTAGGGGTTTCTATACTTACAGGAATTTTTGGCGTCGAGAACAAGTCAGGGAGATCCACGAGGAGCCCACAAGACCAGATGGCGCGCTCTCCACCCTTGTGGAGGCCTCGTGGGTCTTTTGGCCCAACTCTTTTACTTGGGGGCTTCTTCTGGTCCATAAAAAATCACTGTAAATTTTCAGCTCAATTGGACTCCGTTTGATATTTCTTTTCTGTAAAACTCAAAAACAAGGAAAAACAAAAACTGGCACTGGGCTCTAGGTTAATAGGTTAGTACCAAAAAGCATATAAATGCATATAAAACATCCGAGATAGATAATATAATATCATGGAACAATCAAAAATTATAGATACGTTGGAGATGTATCAAGCATCCCCAAGCTTAATTCCTGCTCGTCCTCGAGTAGGTAAATGATAAAAACAGAATTTTTTATGTGGAATGGTACCTAAGATATTTACCAATGTAATCTTATTTATTATGGCATGAATGTTCAGATCCATAAGATTCAAAACAAAAGTTTAATATTGACATAAAAACGGTAATACTTCAAGTATACTAATAAAGCAATCATGTCTTCTCAAAATAACATGGCCAAAGAAAGTTTTCCCAACAAAATCATATAGTCTGGCTATGCTCCATCTTCATCACACAAAATATTCAAATCATGCACAACCCCGATGACAAGCTAAGCAATTGTTTAATACTTTTTATGTTCTCAAACCTTTTCAACTTTCACGCAATACATGAGAGTGAGCCATGGACATAACACTATAGGTGGAATAGAATATGGTGGTTGTGGAGAAGACAAAAAGAAGGAGATAGTCTCACATCAACTAGGCGTATCAACGGGCTATGGAGATGCCCATCAATAGATATCAATGTGAGTGAGTAGGGATTGCCATGCAACGGATGCACTAGAGCTACAAGTGTATGAAAGCTCAAAAGAAAACTAAGTGGGTGTGCATCCAACTCGCTTGCTCACGAAGACCTAGGGAAATTTGAGGGAGCCCATCTTTGGAATATACAAGCCAAGGTCTATAATGAAAAACTCCCACTAGTATATGAAAGTGACAACATAGGAGACTCTCTATCATGAAGATGATGGTGCTACTTTTTGAAGCACAAGTGTGGAAAAAAGGATAGTAGCATTGCCCCTTCTCTCTTTTTCCCTCATTTTTTTGTTGTTTTTTGGGGACTTCTCCTTTTTTTGGTCTCTTTTTTTCGGAGTCTCATCCCGACTTGGGGGGGAATCATAGTCTCCATCATCCTTTCCTCACTAGGACAATGCTCTAATAATGGTGATCATCATACTTTTATTTACTTACAACTCGATGCTAGAACAAAGATATGACTCTATATGAATGCCTCCGGCGGTGTACTAGGATGTGCAATGAATCAAGAGCGACGTGTATAAAAAATGACGAAAGGTGGCTTTGCCACAAATATAACATCAACTACATGATCATGCAAAGCAATATGACAATGACGGAACGTGTCATAATGAACGGAACCGTGGAAAGTTGCATGGCAATATATCTCGGAATGGCTATGGAAATGCCAAAATAGGTAGGTATGGTGGCTGTTTTGATGAAGGTATATGGTGGGTTTAAGGTACCGTGAAAGTTGCGCGGTACTAGAGAGGCTAGCAATGTTGGAAGAGTGAGAGTGCGTATAATCCATGGACTCAACATTAGTCATAAAGAACTCACATACTTATTGCAAAAATCTATTAGTTATCGAAATGAAGTACTACGTGCATGCTCCTAGAGGGATAGATTGGTAGGAAAAGATCATCGCTCGTCCCCGACCGCCACTCATAAGGAAGAAAGATGATAAATAAATCATGCTCCGACTTCATCACATAACGGTTCACCATACGTGCATGCTACGGGAATCACAAAATTTAACACAAGTATTTTTACCAATCCACAATTACTCATTAGCATGACTCTAATATCACCATAATTATATCTCAAAACAATCATAAGGAATCAAAATTCTCATACTATTCAATGCACTTTATATGAATTTTTTTTATTATATCCCTCTTGGATGTCTATCATATTAGGACTAAATTTATGACCTAAGCAAATTACCATGTTGTCTAAAGACTCTCAAAATGATAGAAGTGAAGCATGAGAGTTCATCAATTCTTCAAAATAAAACTACCGTCGTGCTCTAAAAAGATATAAGTGAAGCACTAGAGCAAATGACAAACTTCTCCAAAAGATATAAGTGAAGATCAATGAGTAGTCGAATAATTATGTAACTATGTGAAGACTCCTTATCATAAATAAAATTTCAGATCTTAAGTATTTTATTGAAACAGCAATCAAAACAAAATAAAATGACATGACGCTCCAACCAAAACACATATCATGTGGTGACTAAAAATATAGCTCCAAGTAAGGTTACCGATGAACGACGACGAAAGAGGGGATGCCATCCGGGGCATCCCCAAGCTTAGGCTCTTGGTTGTCCTTGAATATACCTTGGGATGCGTTGGGCATCCCTTTGATTAGGCTCTTACCACTCCTTATTCTGTAGTCCATCAAAACTTTACCCAAAACTTGAAAACTTCACAATAGAAAACTCAACAGAAAACTCGTAAGCTCTATTAGTATAATAAAGCAAATCACCATTTGGGTACTGTTGTGAACTCATTCTACATTTATATTGTTGTTATATCTACTGTATTACAACTTCTCCATGGTTTATACCCTCCGATACAACTCATAGATTCATCAAAATAAGCAAAGAACACAATGAAAACAGAATCTGTCAAAAACAGAACAGTCTGTAGTAATATGTATCTCTCAAATACTTATGTAACTCCAAAAATTCTAAAAAATTAGGAGAACCTAAGAAATTTGTATATCAATTCTGTGCAAAATGAATCAGTATTTTATCACGCTCCTGTAAAAAGTGAGAATTATTTTACTGGGGGCAAAAGTTTCTGTTTTTCAGCAAGATCAAATCAATTATCACCGTAAGCTATCCCAAAGATCTTACTTGGTACTTTATTGAAACAAAAGCTATAAAACATGATTAATACAGTAGCCTAATCATGTGAACACACAAAAACAGTAGGAGTAAATATCGGGTTGTCTCCCAACAAGAATTTTTCTTTAATGCCTTTTTAGCTAGGCATGATGATTTCAACGATGCTCACATAAAAGATAAGAATTGAAACATAATGGGAGCATCATGAAGAATATGACAAGCAAATTTAAGTCTAACCCAGTTCCTATGCATAGGGATTTTGTGAACAAACAATTTATGGGAGCAAGAATCAACTAGCATAGGAAGTTAAAGCAAGCAAAACCTTAAACACATAGAGAGGAAACTTGATATTATTGCAATATGTAGAAGCATATGTTCCTCTCTCATAATAATTTTCAGTAGCATCTTGAAGGAATTCAACAATATAACTATCACATAAAGCATCCTTTTCATGATCCACAAGCATAGAAAATTTATTACTCTCCACAGAAGCAAATTTATTTTCCTCAATAGTAGTGGGAGAAAACTCAACAAAATAACTATCATGTGAGGCATAATCCAATTGAAAATTAAAATCATGATGACAAGTTAAATGGTTATCGTTATTCTTTATAGCGTACATGTAATCACAATAATCATCATATATATAAACTTTGTTCTCATAATTAATTGGAATCTCTTCCAAAATAGTGGATTCATCACTAAATAAATTCATGACCTCTCCAAAACCACTTTCATAAACATAATCATCAAAAATAGGAGGCATGCTATCATCATAATAAATTTGCTCATCAAAACTTGGGGGACAAAAAATATCATCTTCATTGAACATAGCATCCCCAAGCTTATGTCTTTGCATATCATTAGCATCATGGATATTCTAGGAATTCATACTAACAACATTGCAATCATGCTCATCATTCAAAGATTTAGTGCCAAACATTTTATAGACTTCTTCCTCTAACACTTGAGCATAATTTTCCATTCCATCATTTTCACGAAAGACTTTAAAAAGATGAAGCATATGAGGCAACCTTAATTCCATTTTTTGTACTTTTCTTTTGTAGACTAAACTAGTGATAAAACAAGAAACTAAAAGATTCAATTGCAAGACCTACAGGTATACCTTCAAGCACTCACCTCCCAGACAACAGCGCCAGAAAATAGCTTCATTGACGGGATGTCAGTGTCGCTTACCTAGCCTCCCCAGCAACGGCGCCAGAAAAGAGCTTGATGTCCACTACGCAACTTTATCCTTGTAGACATTGTTGGGCCTCCAAGTGCAAAGTTTTGTAGGACAGTAGCAAATTTCACTCAAGTGGACGACCTAAGGTTTATCAATCCATGGGAGGCGTAGGATGAAGATGGTCTCTCTGAAACGACCATGCAACCAAATAACAAAGAGTCTCTTGTGTCCCTAACACACCCAATATAATGGTAAGTTGTATAGGTGCACTAGTTAGGTGAATAGATGGTGATACAAGTGCAATATGGATGGTAGATATAGGTTTTGTAATATGAAAATATAAAGGTAGCAAGTAGTAAAAGTGAGCGAAAACGGTATTACAATGCTTGAAAACAAGGCCTAGGGTTCATACTTTCACTAGTGCAAGTTCTCTCAACAATGATAACATAATTAGATCATATGGAAATCCCTCAACGTGTGACAAAAGTCACTCCAAAGTCACTAATAGCGGAGAACAAACACAGAGATTATTGTAGGTGTGAAACCACCTCAAAGTTATTATTTCTGGTCGATATATTGACCGATTCCTATATGTGTCACGAACAGCCCTAGTGTTCGTAACAAAAAAACACCTTAAGACACACATCAACCAAACCTTAATGCCACCAAGATACTCCAATGTCACCACAAGTATCCGCGGGTTTGATTATGCGGTATGCACCACACAATCTCAGATTAATCTATTCAAACCAACACAAAGAACTTCAAAGAGTGCACCAAAGTTTCTAGCAGAGAGTCAAGACGAAAATGTGTGCGAACCCCTATGCATAAGTTCACAAGGTCACAGAACCCGCAAGTTGATCACCAAAACATATATCAAGTAGATCGCATGAATATCCCATTGTCACCATAGATAAGCACATGCAAAACATACATCAAGTGTTCTCAAATTCTTAAAGACTCAATCCGATAAGATGGTTTCAAAGGGAAAACTCAATCCATTACAAAAGGTAGAGGGGGAGAAACATCATAAGATCCAACTATAATAGCAAAGCTCGCGGTACATCAAGATCATGCCAAATCAAGAACACGAGAGAGAGAGAGAGAGAGAGATCAAACACGTAGCTACTGGTACATACCCTCAACCCCGAGGGTGAACTACTCCATCCTCATCATGGAGAGTGTCGAGATGATGAAGATGGCTAGCGGTGATGGTTTCCCCCTCCGGCAAGGTGCCAGAACGGGCTCCCGATTGGTTTTTCATGGCTACGGAGCCTTGCGGCGGTGGAACTCCCGATCTATGTTTCTTTCTGGGGTTTTCTATATTTATAGGAATTTTTGGTGTTGAGAACAAATCAGGGGGTCCATGAGCAGCCCACAAGACCGAAGTGCGCGCCCAGGGGGTAGGGCGCGCCCTCCACCCCTGTGGAGGCCTCGTGGCTCTTCTGGCCCAACTCTTTTGCTTCGGGTGCATCTTCTGGTCCATAAAAATCACCGTAAATTTTCAACTCAATTGGACTCCGTTTGATATTCCTTTTTCTTTAAAACTCAAAAATAAGGAAAAAACACAAATTGGCACTGCGCTCTAGGTTAATAGGTTAGTACCAAAAATCATATAAAATAGCATATAAATGCATATAAAACATCCAAGATAGATAATATAATAGCATGGCACAATCAAATATTATAGATACGTTGGAGACATATTAGCTTCCTCAAATTGTCGTAGGCCTTCCTGAGCAAGCGAGTTGGATGCACACCCACTTAGCTTCTTTTTGAGCTTTCGTAAACTTATGGCTCTCGTGCATGCCAATCCCTACTCGCTCGCATTGATATCTATTGATGGGCATCTCCATAGCCCGTTAATATGCCTAGTTGATGTGAGACTATCTCCTTCTTTTTGTCTTCTCCACAACCACCATATTCTATTCCACCTATAGTGCTATATTCATGGCTCAAGCTCATGTATTTCGTGAAAGTTGAAAAGGTTTGAGAACATCAAAAGTATGAAACAATTGCTTGACTTGTCATCGGGGTTGTGCATGATTTAATACTTTGTGTGATGAAGATGGAGCATAGCCAGACTATATGATTTTGTAGGTATAACTTTCTTTGGCCATGTTATTTTGAGAAGACACAATTGTTTTATTAGTATGCTTGAAGTATTTTTTATGTCAATATTAAACTTTTGTTTTGAATATTATGGATCTGAATATTCATGCCACAATGAATAAGATTACAGGCATAAATATGTTAGGTAGCATTCCACATCAAAAATTCTGTATTTATCATTTACTTACTCAAGGACGAGCATAAATTAAGCTTGGGGATGGTTGATACATCTCCAATGTATCTATAATTTTTTATTGTTCCATGCTATTTTATATTATTTTTGGACTAACTTATTCACCCAGAGCCCAGTGCCAGTTTTGGTTTTTTTCCTTGTTTTTTAGTTTTATAGAAAAGGAATATTAAACAGAGTCCAAACGGAATAAAAATTTACGATGATTTTTCTTGGACCTGAAGACACATGTATTACTTGGAGAGGAAGTCAGAAGAGTCCCGAGGGCTCCACAAGCCCTCATGGCGCGCCCCTTGGCTTATGGGCCCCACCGGACTCCTCCAACCCTAATCCTTAGCTTATAAATTCAAAAACATTCCCAAACGACCAGAAGCATCCACCAAAATACTTTTTCGCCGCCGTAACCTTCTATACCCGTGAGATCCCATCTAGGGACCTTTTCCGGCACCCCACCGAAGGGGGATTCGATCACGGAGGGCATCTACATCAACTCTATTGCCCATCCGATGAAGCGTGAGTAGTTTACCACAGACCTATGGGTCCATAGCTGTTAGCTAGATGACTTCTTCTCTCTCTTTGATCCTCAATACCATGTTCTCCTCGATGTTCTTGGAGATCTATCCGATGTAATCCTATTTTGCGGTGTGTTTGTCGAGATCCAATGAATTGTGGATTTATGATCAGTTTTTCTATGAATATTATTTGAATCTTCTCTAAATTCTTATATGCATGATTAGATATCTTTGTATTTCTCTTCGAATTATTGGTTTGGTTTGGCCAACTAGATTGGTTTTTCTTGCAATGGGAGAGGTGCTTACTTTGGGTTCAATCTTGCGGTGTCCTCACCCGGTGACAAAGTAGGGGTAGCGAGGCACGTATTTGTATTGTTGCCATCAAGGGTAAAAGGATGGAGTTTTCATCATATTGCTTGAGTTTATCCCTCTACATCATGTCATCTTACTTAAGGCATTACTCCGTTCTTATGAACTTAATACTCTAGATGCATCTTGGATAGCGGTCGATGTGTGGAGTAACAGTAGTAGATGCAGGCAGAAGTCGGTCTACTTGACACGGACGTGATGCCTATATTCATAATCATTGCCTTGGATATCATCATAACTTTGCGCTTATCTATCAATTGCTCGACAGTAATTTGTTCACCCATCGTATTATTTTCCTTCAGGAGAGAAGCCTCTAGTGAAACCTATGGCCCCCGGGTCTATTTTCCATAATATATTTTCAGATCTATAAACCAAAAAACCCAAAAATATCTCGCTGCCATTTATTTACTTTTATTTTGTTTTATGTTTTAGTAATCTTTTATATCTATCTCTATCAGATCTCACCTTTGCAAGTGACCTGAAGGGATTGACAACCCCTTTATCGCATTGGGTGCAAGTGTTTGATTGTTTGTGTAGGTGCATAGATTGGAGACTTGCTTGTATCTCCTACTAGATTGATACCTTGGTTCTTAACTGTAATGCCCGGAGACCGTTGTGCCGGGTGTCTTCTAGTTATTCGCTATTGTTGCCTTGTATTTTCTTGCGTGTTGCATCTTTCCATGTCATCATGAGCATTGCATCATCATGTTTTCAAAACTTGCATCCATCACAGTCTTCCCATACCTTCCGTTGTCCATTCTGAGGCCAGACACACTCACACGCGGCTATGGCATGTCCGAAATATTATTTTATAAGTGAGGGGAAAATGTTTTCGGAATGGTATAAAATTTGGCGTGCGGTCTTATTATAGTGTAGGTAGACCGCCTATCAAATTTCATCGCATTCGGAGTTCGTTTGATGCCCGAACAGATAACTATAGCGACAATATAGTCGGTCATACATCGGACATTTTTGGTCTCCAGAAACAGTTGTCGGGATGCACTCCTTCCCCTCTCATCTCAGCCCACTCCCACAGTAAACCAGCCCACCAAACCCCCCTCGCCTGTGCGTCCGAAATTTACCCGAACCCGACCCGAGCAGTCATCACCGTTGGATCCGGATCATCCCCAAACATCCCTAAATCTTCATCGGTTTCTCATTGGACTCTCCTAAGCTATTTATTCTCAACCGTCCGATTAAAAATCGGAGGGACTAGATACCCCCTGAACCTAGCCTACTTACCATATAAATAGAGAAACCCTAAAATCTAGGGACCTTGTCCCATCTATCCCATCCCCACGCCGCCGCCACTCCCTATGTTTTCAGCGCTGAACCAACCAGCTTCATCCTCCCCTATCCAAATCCATCCAGCCACCCACTTCCTCCATTGATCCACCGCATGAGAGCGAGTGCTCCCCTACCTCCCTCGATCCTGCCGCGCCCGACTCCGCCCGATCCTGCCAACCACCTTGCCGGAGCACAGCACCCTCGGAGCCTCGAGTCTCGTGCCCTTCACCGCCTCCCATGCGCCTCTGCTCATGCCTAAGCATGGACGCCTCGCCGGACTCCTCCCGCAGCAGTCTTGCACCAAGCCTCGCGCCGTCGGCCTGCAGGACTGAGCCGCCATCGTCCTTTGTCCCCGTAGCCTCCCCGCTCTCCTCGTCGGCGCAGGGAGATGAGCTCCTCTCTAAGACCAGCAACGGCGGTGCCCCTCACAGGTCATCCGTGCCCCTGCGTTTCCTTCTTCTTCCCCTATCCCGCTCTTCTCTCAGTACTCTCTCTTTGTCCCGTGTAGGAGGATAGCCATGGGAGCACCACCACAGGAGCAGCCGTCCCGTCCGCTGCCCCCCATGCGCTGCCATCCAGGACCCCGGCAGGTCACGCCACATGCCGAAGATGGAGCTCCACAGGAGTTCGCCTCCGCCAATTGCCTCGGCTCTGGCCAGAACGAGCCGTCCCCGGCCTCCTCGTTGGACTAGCTCCCCTCCACCAAGTCTTGCATCATCGTCCAGGCCCCGGCGGCCCTTGACCCCTGCCTTCTGTCGCGTCGCCCGTGCGAGCCCTCCTCTGCTTTGCCTTCGCGAAACCGCGCCATCCTGCCGCTCGCCGGAGTCCCACGCGCCCCTGCGTCGTCGCTGCCTTCTGACGAGCATGAGGTCGATCCTCTGCTTCCTTGCATCAAAGGAACCAGGCACGTTGACTGCGCCTGGACCGGCCTCGCCTAGGCCCAGCACCCACCTCGATCTACCTCCAAGCCAGGCCTTAGGCCGACTTCCCACAATGGCCTGCCCCACGCCACTGTCCTGCGTGGGACACTTCCCCTCCAACGGCCCGATTTGGCCCATTGTGAGCGCCCCAGCGCCCAGCAATTTTGGCCCCATTCTGTATTTTTTCATGAACGTATTTGTCTAATTTTCCAGAGACTGCAGTTTTGCAGAAAAACCCTCTAACTTCATGCATATAATAACTCATGAACTATGCATCTTATGTAAAAACTTTAAACATGTAAACTGCTTAGAATTCTGTCTTGTTTCATAATATCCAACTTTCATCCATGTTTAAAATGTTGTTTGTGTTTATTTTGCATAATGCCATGTTAAAATGATTTATTTCATAACTTAATAACCGTAGCTCCAAATTTAATAAACTTTATATGTAAATGGGGTAGGAAAATGCATAGATTAACTTGTTGGCATTACTTTGCATGTTTAACAACTCTAAAATTATGTTTAGGGCAGAACAGTAGCTAATTCGAAATATGCATATGAGGATTTTCCGGAATTGTTGTTGTTGTTTCCGGCCTCATTTAAACTTGCTTAAATGTGTAGTTTTCATATGCTTCACCTCTTGCCATGTTTAAAAACATTTAATATTGTTGGGTACGTAAACGAGAGAGAAAAAAAATAATTGATGTGGTGTTTCGTCAATACGCAACTCGTTGCATATTGAGCTCCACTTAATTTGTAGTATTGTTTGTGCACTTTTCCATGCCATGCCTCATTAAACCGTACATGCATCATACTTGATTGTGCATCATACCATGTTATTGCTTGTGTGTTTACCATGTTGCTTGCTTCTTTCCGGGTTGCTTCTCTCGTTAGCTTCGGTTTCGTTCCGGAGTTGTGAGGATTCGTTCGACTCCATTCGTTTGTCTTCTTCATGCACTCGTTCTTCTTCCTTGCAGGATCTCAGGCAAGATGACCATTACCCTTGATATCACTTCTATCTTTGCTTGCTAGTTGTCCGCTCTATTGCTATGTCGCGCTACCTACCACTTTTTTATCATGCCTCCCATGTTGCCATGTCAACCCTCTAACCCACCTTCCTAGCAAATCGTTGTTTAGCTATGTTACTGCTTTCGTTCAGCCCATCTTATAGCGTTACTAGTTGCAGGTGCCCTGCAGGTTGTTCCATGTTGGAACATGTATATGTTTGGGATATCATATTATATATTGTTTAATTTAATGCATCCATATACTTGGTAAAGGGTGGAAGGCTCGGCGTTATGCCTGGTGTTTTGTTCCACTCTTGCCGCCCTAGTTTCCGTCATATCGGTGTCATGTTCCTTGATTTTGCGTTCCTAGCACGGTTGGGGTTATGGGACCCCCTTGACAGTTTGCTTTGAATAAATAAAACTCCTCCAGCAAGGCCCAACCTTAGTTTTACATTTGCCTCACCTAAGCCTTTCCCTTGGGTTTCCAGAGCCCGAGGGTCATCTTATTTTACCCTCCCCCCCATGGGCCAGTGCTCCTCTTAGTGCTGGTCTAAACTAGAGCCCTTTGCAGCGCCACCTCGGGGAAACTTAAGGGCTGGTTAGTTGTATGGATTGCTCATCTGGTGTGCCCTGAGAACGAGATATGTGCAGCTCCTATCGGGATTTGTCGGCACAGTCGGGTGGTCTTGCTGATCTTGTTTTACCATTATCGAAATGTCTTGTAACCGGGATTCCGAGTCTGATCGAATCGTTCCGGGAGAAGGAATATTCTTCGCTGATCGTGACAGCTTGTGATGGGCTAAGTTGGAACACCCCTCCAGGGTTTAAACTTTCGAAAGCCATGCTCACGGTTATGTGGCAGATGGGAATTTGTTAAAATCCGGTTGTAGATAACTTGACACTTGACTTAATTAAAATGAGTCCACCGTGTGTGTAGCCGTGATGGTCTCTTTTCGGCGGAGTCCGGGAAGTGAACACGGTCTTGTGTTATGTTTGAACGTAAGTAGTTTTAGGATCACTTCTTGATCACTTATAGTTTTTCGACCGTTGCGTAGCTTCTCATCTTACTATTATTTGCATATGTTAGCCACCATATATTGTTTAGCGCTTGCTGCAGCTCCACCTCATGACCTTATCCTACCCATAAGCTTAAATAGTCTTGATCTCGCGGGTGTAATATTGTTGAGTCCTCGTGGCTCACGGATACTTCCAAACAGTTGCAGGTGTCGATGATACAAGTGCAGGTGACGCAACCGAGCTCAAGTGGGAGCTCGATAAAGATCTTGGTCGTTGTTATGTGTCTTTTCCGGATGATCAGTAGTGGTGCCCAGTTGGGACGATCGGGGATCTAGCATTTGGGGTTGTCTTCTTTTATTTTGGTTCCGTAGTCGGGCCTTGATTGTAGTCTGGATGATGTATGTTTAACTTGTTATTTGTGTGAAGTGGAGATTGTAAGCCAACTCTTTATCCCTTTCTTATTCAGTACATGGGATTGTGTGAAGATTACCCCTCTTACGACAAAACCACCTTGCGGTTATGCCTCTAAGTCATGCCTGGACACGTGGGAGATATAGCCGCATAGTGGGCATTACATTAACTAAGGGAAATACTTGTCTCTACTTTGTTGCATCACCGTTTCCTCTTTAAGGAAAAAGCCAACGCAAGCTCAAGAAGTAGCAAGCGCCTCAAACCCGCCTCATACGTCCGGGTGGGCCGCCCGGTCACTATCCGGTCATGATTTTTTACCCAGACGGCCCCCTCAAACGACCCTCGAACGCCCGACTTGACCGGCACCCTTCTTATCCGGCCCAAATATGGGACGGATATGGGGGCACCCGGGCCTACCCGCCACATTGGACCCGATAGCCCGACCCCACCCCAAATTGTACTACATCCACCCCTAAGACCAGCCGGATCCATTTGCTATGTCCTCTCTTCTTCCTCCTCCACGCCATCCATCTCGCGCTCCGCCACCTCGCCCGCTCCGTGGCCGTTCCTAGGCTCTTCGTCGCCAGCTCCGGAAGAGCCATTTCGTCCTCGCCGCAGGGGACATCGTCGTCGGCCCAGACGCCACCATGGTACGTCTGGCAACTCTCTGGCTCCGCATTGCGCTTCATGTGTTCGACACATTGTCCGACCAAATTTTTAATGATTTTTTAGGGAAAATGATGGATTCTGATGCTTCATCGGACAAGGAGTATGGGCCGATAGAGTTTGACCAAATGATTCAAGATGAGTTCTTCGATTGTCGTATTTGGACGAAGAAGTGGACATGATTATGCTCATGTGCATGCAAGAGGAAATGGACCGGCAAGTGGGTCATATTTTCAAATTCAAGGGCTCAATCAAAGGAGAAGAGGGAACAACCGAGACAGGGTGTTCGGAGCAAAGCTACTGCGCAAGATCTACTTTGCTACCAACCCTACTTTCCCAGGTAATCCATGGTTTCATCATTGTTTTCACATGCGAAAACCATTGTTTTGCGCATTATGGAGGGAGTGGAGGCACACGACGACTACTTCAAGATCACAAGGGATTGCTGCGGCAAACTCTCTTTCTCGACTAAGCAGAAGTACACGGCTACTTTGAGGATGCTTGCACTTAGTATTGCTGCGTGGTCAGGATGAGGGAGAGCACGTGCTTGAAGACTACTGTCAAGTTTCCCCCGCCATGGTGGAGGTATTTTGACCTGAGTATCTCAGAGAACCAAATGTGCAGGACACGGAGAAGTTGTTGGCTATTGGAGAGCCAAGGGGGTTTCCAGGAATGCTCAGATCAATTGATTGCATGCATTGGCAATGGAAGAACTGCCCCAAAGTTTTGCGGGGAATGTATCAAGGTCACGCTAGAGAGGCCACCGTCATACTAGAAGCGGTGGCATCACATGACTTATGGATTTGGCATGCTTTCTTTGAAATGTCGGGTTCTCACAACGACATCAACGTGCTTCAACGATCTCTGGTGATCGAGAGGCATTGCAATGGGGAATCACCGTCGTGCAACTATACCATCAATGGCCGAGAGTACAACATGGGATACTATCTTGCCGATGGTATCTATCCGCAGTGGGTGGCATTTGTGAAGACCATATCCGAACCGTTTGGCAATAAACAGAACCACTTTGCAACAATGCAGGAAGCGGTTAGGAAGGATGTGGAGAGGGCATTTGGTGTACTTTAGGCTCGTTGGGGAATTGTGCGGAGCGCTGCAATGACGTGGAAATCGAAAACTTTGTGGCAGCTGATGACATGTTGTGTTATTCTGCACAATATGATTGTCGAGGATGAGGATGATGGTGTAGCCCAAACCCATGATTTTGAAGCACCTGGAGAACAAGTTAAAATCCGGGAAGATCAAGATGCGGCTCAGCTGATGATCTTTCTACGGTTGCATCAGAATCTTCGAGATCAGTAGGTGCACATGCACGCAATAATCTTGTGGAACCCATGTGGATCCACAATGGCAACCAAGGACCCAATGCTTGAATTTGGCACTTAAAATAAACTTTATGTAAACACTATCTATGCTTCAAACCAACATTTGCCATTTACGTGCGACATTGACTTGTATGAACCCCGTGCATGTATTTGCACGGATTTCAGAGTCCGGATTTGAAATATGTGGATGCCGGGACGGAAATATGAGAACATGTCCGGATGCTCCCGCGGGCATGCCCGGGCACGTCCGCGAACATATAGGGAGTCGGATTTGCCAAGTCCGGTGGTAGATACTCTTATGAGGCAGTGGGAATAATGATAGGAAAAAACTAAACTAATGAAACTAAGCTAAAAGCAACAATTAAAGAAGCAACAACAAACACTAAATGAGATGATGATTAATAAACGACTTTAGGCAAGTGGCTACCTAAACTACAGTAACACAAAACATATGCTATATGCCTACATTAGAGAGGTCGGGGGGTTAAATCTTGATGATTTCATTGGTACAGTTCCTCGGAATAGGCATCCCTAGGGTCCGAAAATCCCTCTATTATTTGTGTGAGCTTTATCTTTGCATCGAGTACACACGCGCGCGATTTTAGAGTGCGTCAAATGTGAGGAGGAGGGTCGGGCGCGCTTCCGCAGGTCCTACAATTAATATAAATTGGGAGGAAATGTCTTTTGTCCAAAAAATATTTGAATAATTTACGTATTTACAGTTGCACTATGCAGATGGGCATATGACTTGGACTTAAGATTCACATTTTTTCTATTTTTTTTTATAAAATCTCAAAACGGAAAAGCTAAAATCCCGCCGGCAGGATTTTTGCAACATATCCGTACAATTCGGTTGTCGTTAGATCCGATCTCGCAGCGTCGCTCCTCCCGTTTTCCCTCGCGTGCTGCGTTTTTTTTCTTTTTATGTCCCCGTTATTTCCGTTGCCGTTCGAACGCACGTAGCGAGCGATTCCATAGGAGGCCCAACCATCCCCTATTTCTTTTCTCTCTTGAAAATATGGAAAATAGGGGTGCAGAAAATAAAAGTGCTGGTTGTAGGATTCGGACCAAGCACCTGTTGAATTTATGCACAACATCCTTGCCATTTCAACAACTACTGACTCTTGTCTATAAAATGGTAACAGGGTATTTGAGCCCTTTTACTACTATATGAGAAAACAGATGAAAAACAATTCTTGTTCTTTTTCTTTGGATTTCTCCTATAACTCGCGTACAATCATTATGATATCTAGTTTCATGAGTCTCAAGTTGATAACACCCTATTAATTTCCGTGCGGGGGTGGGGGTGAGGGGGGCAGTTGATGAAACATCCACTCGGTAACTTTTGTCTAAATAACATGATAGCTCACACATCGTAGACCTAATAACTTATGTACATCTGGCTTGGTAACTTTGGCACCCGCGAGGGGGGGGAGGGGGGGGGGGGGGCGTTGATGAAATATCCCCATGGTAAGTTTATCGGAATAGCATGGGTAACTCACACCTCACAGACTTGATAACTTATGTATACTAGACCTGGTAACCATTGGCGGCGGTGGTGGGGGAAGGCTGTTGGTGAAATATCCTCCCTTGCCGGTAATTTTTGTGTGAATAATATGGTCAATCACACATCGCAGACCTGATAATTTAGGTACAAACACCCCAGTAACTTTAGACCGGAATAAAAATTTGTTGAAATATACCCCAATTACTTGTATGCAAAATAGCACGGTAATATATGCACCACGAACTGATAACTTAGGTACAAATACCACGGTAACGTTGACCAGGAGGAAAGAAGCCGTTGAAAACACAGCTCCAGTCACTTCTTCATAAATAAGATGTTAATATACTTATAACATAACTGATAACCTTATGGTAACTTTTTGACCAAAAAAGTGATTAAAACATGCCAACATGAGATCTAGTTTGGAAGTTCTCGTTGCGCCGAATTTTTATGTGAAAACAATTTTTCAATCTGAAACGACGGTTTGATCTATAATTTCTTTTACAGTTTTGAGATGGCGAGAATCTAGAATGACATCTGGTTTCATGTGCTCTAATGCATTTGCATGTGAAAAGAATGCTGGAGGAGCCATTCTCATGCCTTGGTGATTTCTGTGTAAACAGGATGGTAACTGACGTATCATAGAGGTAACTTATTTAGCCTAGGTGTGTTAACTTTTGACTAAAAAAAGTAGTCAAAATATACCAACATGGGATCTAATTTTGAAGCTATCGTCGCGACGAATCTTTTATGTGAAAGCAGATTTTCAATCGGAGCGATGATTTGACCGACAATACATTTTAATGTTTTAAATTTGATAGAATCTTTGATGACATCAGCAGTTTTGTCCTATATGCATGTATGCGGCTATTAGAGAAAAGGTTAGACTGGATGTGTTTATTTTTTGTATTAAAAAAGAACGAGAAATCAACACTCACCAACAACAGCCCGAGCGACCATAGATGAATCATCTGGATATATCGCTAATAGTCCGTACGTATAGATATTAGCACGGTCCATCTCAAAACTATATGCTGACTTAATTATTTTTCTTTCAGTTCTATCATCCGGACTACGCGGACGAAGAACCACTATTTTCTCTTTGTCAATCACGATTAGCCTCTTTTCGGTCCGGGTGTGCATCAAGAGATATCTCTGTTCTGGAGGGAATAAAGAGCGTTCTCAATTCTCATTTTACGACAAAGGGTGAATTTTATTGGCTCAAAATGGAGCATCAAGAAGATACAAACACAATAAGCATACCCAGTCTCTACATAGCTAGGATGCACATAGTCAACACCAACACACGCAGACAAGAACGCACCAACAAATAACAAAGTCATACAAGACCAGAGCTATGCATAGGTGAGAAAAAACCTGAAGCGATCAAATCCATAATCGGCAAACTACATCAATGACCATATCCGCACTGAAAGATCATGGATGTTGCCTAGAGGGGGGTGAATAGGCATTTTAAAATAATTACGGTTTAGGCTTAAACAAATGCGGAATAAACCTAGTGGTTAATTTGTCAAGCACAAAACCTAAAACAACTAGGCTCACCTATGTGCACCAACAACTTATGCTAAGCAAGATAAAAAACTAAGTGATAGCAAGATATATGACAAGAAACAATATGGCAATCACAAAGTAAAGTGCATAAGCAAAGGGTTCGGGTAAGAGATAACCGAGGCACGTGGAGACGGTGATGTATCCCGAAGTTCACACCCTTGCGGATGCTAATCTCCGTTTGGAGCGGTGTGGAGGCACATTGCTCCCCAAGAAGCCACTAGGGCCACTGTAATGTCCTCACACCCTCGTACAATGCAAGATGTCGTGATTCCACTAAGGGACCCTTGAGGGCGGTCACCGAACCCGTACAAATGGCAACCCTTGGGGGCGGTCACCGAACCCGTACACTTTGGAAACCCTTGGGGCGGTCACCGAAACCCGTCAACTTGCTCGGGGTGATCCCCACAACATAATTGGAGTCCCCGACGCTTGCTCGGAGCTTTACACCACAATGATTGAGCTCTGAACACCACCAACCGTCTAGGGCGCCCAAGCACCCAAGAGGAACAAGCTCAAGGGTACCAAGCATCCAAGAGTAATAAGCTTCTCCACTTGCAACTTTCACGTATCACGTGGAGAACTCAAACCGATGCACCAAATGCAATGGCAAGGGCACATGGAATGGCCAAGTCCTTCTCTCTCAAATCCCACTGAAGCAACTAATGCTAGGGAGGAAAATGAGAGGAAGAACAAGAAGGAGAACACTAAGAACTCCAAGTTCTAGATCCATGAGGTTCCCCTCACATAGAGAAAAAGTGATTGGTGGAAATGTGGATCTAGATCTCCTCTCTCTTTTCCCTCAAAAACTAGCAAGAATCCATAGAGGGATTGAGAGTTAGCAAGCTCGAAGAAGGTCAACAATGGGGGAAGAACACGAGCTGAAGGATAAGGTTCATTGGGGAAGAAGACCCCCTTTTATAAGAGGGGGAAAATCCAATTGTTATCCTCACCGCCGCACCGAGCTGTACTACCGCTAGGGCGGCAGAAGCCAAATGAAACAACACTGCAATGGGGCAACAGGGCGGTACTACTACAGGAGCGGTACTACTGCAGGAGCGGTACTACCGCCTGCCCTTGCGGTACTACCGCACGAGCACGGATGAAAAGAAAAACTGCTGTGCCTACAACCGTTGGAGCTAGCTACGAGAAAAAGCCGGCATGGTACTACCGCTCACAGGGAGCGGCACTACCGCGTAAGGGCGGATGTAAAAAATTACATCCGCGCCTACTTCCGCACGCAACAACGTCATGACACGAGGCAGCGGTACTACCGCTCACCAGGAGTGGTGCTACCGCATAGGGCGCAGAAGTAAAAAAATTACTTCCGCGCCTACTTCCGTGCGCGCCAGCATTCTGGGCTAGAGGCAGCGGTACTACCGCTCGCCAGGAGCGGTACTACCGCTGGCCCCTGCGGTACTACCGCTCCCTTGAGCAGTACTACCGCACGCCACAGAGGCTTTAGCACTTGGATGCCTTCAAAACGCAGCTAAAGACAACAGACGGACCCAATAAAACCAGAACTGCCATAACTTCTGCAAATGAGCTCCGAATTGAGCAAACTCAAGCTTGTTGGATACAATACGACGAGTAGCACCAAAACAGCAAAACCTCCAACAGAGAAGAACAGGCATAACCTCCAACATCGAAAACATCATAGAAGATGCAAGTGAACTCCGTTTTCGATGAAGTCAAGCTTGTCATTAAGATGACCATAAGCTCCAAAACTCACAAAGAGAACCAAACAAGAACCAAGAAAGATGATGCAAGGATGTAGTGGTTTGACCTCTCTATGAACGATACGATCAAGCTACTCATCGAGAGCCCCCCTTGATAGTACGAAAATCAATCCTATAACCCGGTCTCCTAACTACCACGATGAGACCGGTAAAATAGAAAACCTATCAAGGGCAAACCTTTGCCTTGCACATGGTCCACTTGAGCTAGATGATGACGATATTAACTCCCTCAAGTTGGACCACCTTTCTTGATTGTGTTGGCTCGATGAAGACTAGTTGATTGCTCCCCCATACTCCACCATGGGTGAGCCACTCTTCCACACATCTTCACAAATCCATTGTTACCACAATGGACGGCAAGCTTCAAGAATTTGATCTCTTCATGATGCTCCACTTGAACTTGCACACCGCAACCTAACCCCACAAAGAACTCTCACGAATACCATGGGTTAGCATACAAAGCGTAATGGACAATGCTTGAATATTTCGACCTTGAATCTTGTACGCTTTGTGTGTTGATCAACTCGCTTCACTCTTGACTTAATCTTGATCAACCTTGAATCTTTCCAACTCTCTTCATTTGGATGATGTCTTGAAGGTAGACATGAATGATCACACAATCTTCTTCTCCAAGACATGCTTGCAATAAGCTCAACTCTCACATGACCAATCTTTGGATAATTCCTTAAGAGCAACTTGGTCAACACATAAACTCCTTGAAACCAACACATGGACTTCAAGACATGCCTATGGACAAATCCTTCAAATATAACTCAATACAACCATTAGTCCATAGAGATTGTCATCAATTACCAAAACCAAACATGAGGGCATCGCATGTTCTTTCACGCACCAACCAAGTTATTACCCCAAACGGACGACGAGATTTTTCAACAGCAACGCCTTAAGGAAGGGAGCGACGCTCAATAGCCGACGTCGCTGGATCCAACCACCTAAGGTCTGAATCTAGGTTTTCACCCTGAAGAAATAGTCTGAGCATATCTGAGCAATGCCTTCAACAAGGTAACGGTGTAAAAACATCGCCATTGCTAGGCATGACCAACATGGTGTTGGGGAACGCAGTAATTTCAAAAAAATCCTACGCACACGCAAGATCCATCTAGGTGATGTATAGCAACGAGAGGGGATAGAGTTGTCTACATACCCTCGTAGACCGTAAGTGGAAGTGTTATGCCAACGCGGTTGATGTAGTCGTACGTCTTCACGATCCGACTGATCCTAGCACCGAAGGTATGGCACCTCTGCGATCTGCACACGTTCAGCTCGGTGACGTCCTAAGAACTCTAGATCCAGCTGAGGTCGAGGGAGAGTTTCATCAGCACGATGGTGTGATGACGGTGATGTTGAAGTTACCGCTGCAGGGCTTCGCCTAAGCACTACAACGATATGACCGAGGTGGAAACCTATGGAGGGGGGCACCGCACACGGCTAAACAATCAACTTGTGTGTCTATGGGGTGCCCCCTCCCCCGTATAAAAAGGAGTGGAGGAGGGGAGGGTCGTCCCTCTATGGGGCGCCTCAAGGGGGAGTCCTACTCCCGGTGGGAGTAGGATTCCCCTTTCACTAGTTGGAGTAGGAGAGAAAGGAAGGGGAGAGAGAGGGAAGGAAAGGGGGGGCACCCACCCAATTCGGATTGGGCTTGGGGGGCGCGCCCTCCACCTTGGCCGCCTCCTCCTCTCTCCTACTAAGGCCCAATAAGGCCCATTGACTCCCTGGGGGGTTCCGGTAACCCCCCCCGGTACTCCGCTAAATGCCCGAACTCATCTGGAACCATTCCGATGTCCAAACATAGCCTTCCAATATATCGATCTTTATGGCTCGACCATTTCGAGACTCCTCGTCATTCCCGTGATCACATCCGGGACTCTGAACTACCTTCGGTACATCAAAACACATAAACTCATAATACCGATCGTCACCGAACGTTAAGCGTGCGAACCATACGGGTTTGAGAACTATGTAGACATGACCGAGACTCATTTCCGGTCAATAACCAATAGCGGAACCTGGATTCTCATATTGGTTCCTACATATTCTACGAAGATCTTTATCGGTCAAACCGCATAACAACATACGTTGTTCCCTTTGTCATCAGTATGCTACTTGCCCGAGATTCGATCATTGGTATCTGAATACCAAGTTCAATCTCGTTACTGGCAAGTCTCTTTACTCATTCCATAATGCAACATCCTGTAACTAACTAACTCATTAGTCACATTGCTTCCAAGGCTTATAGTGATGTGCATTACCGAGAGTTCCCAGAGATACCTCTCTGATACACGGAGTGACAAATCCTAATCTCGATCTATGCCAACTCAACAAACACCATCGGAGACACCTATAGAGCATCTTTATAGTCACCTTGTTACATTGTCACGTTTGATAGCACACTAAGTGTTCCCCCGGTATTCGGGAGTTGCATAATCTCATAGTCATAGGAACATGTATAAGTTATGGAGAAAGCAATAGCAGTAAACTAAACAATCAAAGTGCCAAGCTAACGGATGGTTCAAGTCAACCACATCATTCTCTAATGATGTGATCCCGTTCGTCAAATGACAACTCTTTGTCCATGTCTAGGAAACTTAACCATCTTTAATAAACGAGCTAGTCAAGTAGAGGCATACTAGTGACACTCTATTTGTCTATGTATTCACACATGTACTAAGTTTCCGGTTAATAAAATTCTAGCATGAATAATAAACATTTATCATGATATAATGAAATATAAATAACAACTTTATTATTGCACCTATGGCATATTTCCTTTAGTCTCCCACTCGCACTAGAGTCAATAATCTAGATTACATTATAATGATTTTAACACCCATGGAGTCTTGGTGCTGATCATGTTTTGCTCGTGAGAGAGGCTTAGTGAACGGGTCTGCAACATTCAGATATGTATGTATCTTGCAAGTCTCTATATCTCCCTCCTTGACTTGATCGCAGATGGAATTGAAGCGTCTCTTGATGTGCTTGGTTCTCTTGTGAAATCTGGATTCCTTTGCCAAGGCAATTGCACTAGTATTGTCACAAAAGAATTTTATTAGACCCGATGCACTAAGTATGACACCTAGATCGGATATGAACCCCTTCATCTAGACTCCTTCATTTGCTGCTTCCGAAGCAGCTATGTACACCGCTTCACACGTAGATCCCGCCACGACGCTCGGCTTGGAACTGCTGTCGGTGTCAAAACCGGCAGATCTTTGTTAGGGGGTCTTGAACTGTGCGTCTAAGGATCGATGGTAACAGCAGACAGGGAACACGATGTTTACCTAGGTTCGGGCCCTCTTGATGGAGGTAATACCCTACTTCCTACTTGATTGACTTTGATGAGTATAGGGGTTACAAGAGTTGATCTACCTCGAGAACGTATGTTGTGGTCTAAACCCTATAGGTATGATGAGTAATGTCATAATAATCTACCACATAGCCTGGCCTCGGCTTATATAATGTACCAGAGGCCTAGGATAACAAGAGTCCTAGTCGAATACGCCGGTGGAGAGGAGTCCTTATCTTGATCACCAAGTCTTGTGCAATCTTCCTCGTGTATACATCGGATGTCCGAACTGGCCCATGAGCATACGGCCATGGGGGTCCTTGGCCCAATTCAACTGATTGGGAGATGACGTGGTGAGTACCCCCTAGTCCAGGACACTGTCAGTAGCCCCCTGAACCGGTCTTCAAGTTGGGGACGCTCCTCGATTCTTCCGAACTGTTCTTCATCTTCGGTCGTCGGTCTTGAAAACTGGTTCAACAAATCTTCCCATCTTCGATCTTGAGGATCGCCGAAGTAAATTTGAAGAGTTTACACGTCGGGGATCCGAGGAGCCCCTTTAAGTTCTCGGCCTTTACCAATGCCTTGTTATTTTTATGCCACACCTTTGGTTTGAAGTTTTTCCTGGGCGGCAGCGTCCTCCTGCGTCCAAGCTCTCACGTCGGACTGCATTCGAGGTATCGTTTGTAGCCGAGAACCAACGCCAGACCGCTTCCGAGCTCCAACGCCGGAATGTATCCGAGGTCCAACGCCGGACTATGTCCAAGCTCCAACGCCGGACTGTATCCGAGCACCAACGGCGGACTATATCCGAGGTGTCATAAATCACCTTGGTTCAAAAAAGTTGAAGGAGTTTAGCCGAGCTTAATGCCGGAAATGCCCTCTATGGAGCCAGCCACTAGCGCCCGAGCTTTATGCCGCACTGCTTCTGAGGTGGTGCACCACCCCGACTGCGGGCTGATTTTTTGTCAATATTTTTGATTGGTGCAATTTATTCTCTGCGAGATATATAGCCAGTAGCCTCAAGGTGTGTATCAGTCTAAAACCCGAGATGCACCTGAAGGATGACATAACACAGCTGATCCTAGTAGCCCCTGAGACTCAGGTTGTTTCACAAAATCGGCTTGAGGATCAACTCCTAGATCGGCAGAATACTTCGGGACACAAAAAGCGATGTGCAAATTCCTCGAGACTCAGGTTGGGTGTGGCCGACCAACCTGAGGATCATAATCTCCTCGAAAGCTATATTGCACTTTAAATTTTCTGCATTGGATTGTCAATGTAGTAGCCCCCGAGACACTTGTCGGGTGGCAACACCAGATCAGGGGATCGATATGCCCCTTTCAATATTAGTGAATGATAAGCCCGAAGCCCAGTAGCCCCCGAGACTTAATGTGGGCACGGGTGGCCGAATTAAGGATCGATATCCAGAGTAAAACCACAAATTATGTGTAATGATTCTATGTATCCAAGTACTTTACATCATTAATGCTCAGATCCGCATTGTACAAAACTTTGTTGATCGACCATCGACTTCAACCTCCTCGGCCAGAAGCCGGGGAGTGTTTTTCCTACTTTATAACACCGTTATAAGGGCAAAGATTTATGGAAAACAAGGCAATCCGGCCATACGGTTTTATAAACAAAGGTACGCGGAGAGATATGTTATATTACTTAATGTAAGAAACATCTTCCAAGGAAAATAGTCCCGCTATCAGTTCCTTTCTTTGGGCCGTCATGCTTATCATGATCATGAAACCTCACCTCTGATCAATGTGGGAGGAAAATATTGAGGATTTAGTTTGGGGAAAGTTCCTGAAATCTGTGGTACTAATGAACCAAAAAATTTACTTCCGTCATGGCCCATCGTCGGCTTCTACCCCTTTGTAGATACTACCCAGGGTGTCTCCGCAATAACAAGACAACCCTTAGCCGACATCTCGCTGCCCGAAGGCGGTTGTCTTAGCGAAAACGAGGCAATCAGATATGCGGGCTTTATAACTTTCACTTAGTCATAGGAGCTTTAAAGTAGGGAAGCTAGCTATGAGCCCTCAGTTAGTGTTCGACGACATCCGAGGTAAAGCCATAAACACTTCGGCCAATTTATGAACGGCCCGTTATTTAACACAGTCATCGGATCGCTGACCAGTTTACGCTTATTGTGACAGTCAGTTTTTGGCTTTCTCCATTGAGGTGCTTAACCATGTGAGCTGGAAGCACAATCGCAGTGGTTCTCCCTTTGCTCACCTAGCCGAACAAAGCGGAACGTAGGAGGCAAGCGCAGGAGCCGGGCAACCCAACTATTGACTGAAGACAGAATTCGAAACCGCTGCATATTTAGCAATATCCGAGAATGTTTTTGCCGAATCTCTAAAGGTGTCAGGCGTTGCACTGCGAGGCTTGTGCTGAAAACACACAAATAGTTTAAAAGTGGCATAAGCTTGGAAAACCAAAAAACGTCAGTAAAAACTTGACATCCGAACAAGATCAAGTGTTCGGTGCCAATCAGAAAATTGGAAAAAAGAAAAAAAATTGTGCTTCTGCTGTCACTACAAAAAAAATACACATCCGTGACATTTTGGGCCGAACGAAATTTTTTCTGTCATACATATGACACTTCTATTACGATAATTGTGACAAAACCCGGTATCATCATAGATGTGGTGGGCTCCTACTTCTATGACAAAAAATCATGACAGAAAATGGGCTTTTCGTCTTGGGCGGGCCGGAGACGCAGCTGCATGACATTCTTTGGGCCGTCCATGACGGAAAAACCGTGGTAGAAGCGAGGGGGAGGAAAATTTCGGGGAGTTCCCGGTTACGGTGGGAGGTCGGGGGCCATGCGATGCGCGTTTCTCTCATACACGTACGCGCGTGTGTGCGAGGCATTGGCTCTAACTGAACCCGAGCGAGGCGTTGGGCTATAACTCAACCTGAGCGTTTGCACTGCAGGCTACGCGTTACTGAACCCGATCGAGCGATTCCTTCGCTACTGCTGCTAACTGAAGCCGATCGATGCTGCCTCTGGATGAACAGTGAGCGTTGCGCGGGGGGGGGGTGGATGAACAGTTCCCGGTGGGGGTGGATGAACAGGACCCCGTGGTGTTGCCTATGGATGAACAGGACCCCGATCGATCGAGCCGGTTGGGGCTGGATGAACAGGACCCCGTGGAGGGCTGGATGAACAGGACCACCCCGAGGGCAGGATGAACAGTAGACGGTGGAGGGCAGGATGAATAGTAGCCCGTGGAGGGGTGGTTGAACAGGAGCCCGTGGAGAGGGCTGGATGAACAGTAGCCGGTGGAGTAGCACGCGATGGAGGCTGGATGAACAGGAGCCCGTGGATGAACAGTCGTAGGTGGAGGCTGGAGGAGGTCGACGATGGATGAACAGTAGCTCGTGGAGGCTGGAGGGGTTCGACGTTGGAGATGAACAGTATCTCATGGAGTCCCGTTTTGCGGTACGCCACACCCCTCCCGATGAACAGGACCCCCGTTTCGACCGTAGCGCTCCAACACAAGTCCGTTTCGTCCGTTTTGCGGTACGCCACACCCCTCTTGATCAACAGGACCCCCGTTTCGACCGTAGGAGGTCCGTTTCCTCCATTTTGCGGTACACCAGACCCCTCCCAATGAACAGGATCCCGTTTCGAACGTGGCCGGTCGAACACAAGGCCGTTTCCTCCGTTCTACGGTACGCCAGGCCTCGTTTCCATCGCCTGTTCCGTCCAAACCCTCCCGATGAACACGACGCATTCTGTTGCCTCCCCACGAACACGACGACGACACTGTTTCTCTGTTCCGACCCAGCAATGTACACGAGCCCTGGCCGTACGTATGCGCGAGTAGGCGTTCGAGACCCCGCCCGTATGTACACATACGTGGCCGTATTTTCTTTCTTGCACCCTGGCCGTTGTACGTACGTGTACATGCTATGTGCGCGCCTCTACTATGACACGTGCGCGCCTCTACATCAACCAGTATGTACGTACACGTTCGCGAACAGAATGACAACGCTACGTACGCTTCGACCAGGTGGGTCCCGACTGTCAAGCACTTCCTTGCTTGCGAAGATGTAGCTGGTGGGTCCCAGCAGTCAGGGGGCGAATCGTTTTTTTTGCCTGGACGCACTTCCTTGCGTGCGAAGATGTAGCTGGTGGGTCCCAGCAGTCAGAGGGAAACGTTTTTTTCATGAAATACAGTGGCCCGTACGGTGGGTCCCAGCTGTCAGGTGGAGGAATCATTATTTTCCGCGTAATAAGGAGGCACTTCCTTGCTGCAGCCGTGGACCCAGCTGTCAGTCTCTCCATGTATAGTCCACATCCGATGGAAGTCGTTCCTCGACCACGTTGACCACGCCGCGCCGACAGCACCAGGGCGGTGGACGACGGCGAGGCCTAGGAAGGGGACGACACGGAGGCAGGGAAGACTCGACAGTTGTTTCCCACGCGAAGGGGAGTACGATTGTATGAGGGTTTACTGGTTCGTCTGCCGTCGGCGGAGAATAATAGTAGGTGTGGGTTAGTAGAGGGATGGCTAGGCCAGCGATGGGAGTATGGTCGGGTGGTGAGGCCTGCGCGGCAGCACAACCGGCCTCGAGGAGGACGGAGCAGGCAGTCCCGCCGGCCCTTGTTTGAGCGGCTGGAGCAGTAAGAGTAGAGATTGAAGAAGCACGACGGCCGTTGGATGGACATCCAACAGTCAGTGCTTGTGCGTCAACCTTTTTTTAGGAAAGCCTCAAATCTGTGGAAAACAACGTACAACCCATCTGCCATTATTTCTAATAATTTACAGCCCATTTGCTAATTCTTAAGGTTTTTTTGGAGCCCATATTCTTTTTGTTAGCATTACAGCCCATATTGTGGCAACGGTTAAAAAATTGTACAAAGTTTTGCATAATTCGGTGCGGTCCGAACTGTTTTTAATCCCAAAATTTCGACTCACATTCAAACTGATTTTAAAAATAAATGTATATCAATATAAAATCCAACAAATTCTCCACGCATAAAAATTAATGTAATTTAAAATTTTGAAATGAAAAAAAGATATTTGAAACTAATTGCCGGTTTGATGTGTTTTAAAAATGTACAGCCCATTTCTCATTACTGATGGGCCATTTTCTTGGCCAGCCGAATGAAAGCTCTCCTCGTCTTGAAAGATTTGTAGCCCAACAGGCCTGACAAAGCGACTTACTTGGCAAATCACAAAAAAACTATGCCGTGGCTGTGGACCCAGCTGTCAGCCTCTCCACGTACAGTACTCTTCCGATGGAAGTCGTTCCTTGACCATGTTGACCACGCCGCGCGGAGAGCACCACGGCGGTGGACGATGGCGAGGCCTAGGAAGGGGACGACGCGGTAGTGGAAGCCCGCGCACAGAGGACTACGAGGGTTCACTGGTTTGGCTGCGGTGTGAGTCTATCGTCGCCGCAAGGCCTGGCTAGCGGTGGGAACAGTAGGGGGCGGTGAGGCCTCTGCGGCAGCACAGCCGGCCACGGGAGGCAGGAGCATGCGGCACGACCGGCGCTGCTTTGGGCGGCTGGAGCAAGAAGACCAGAGGTTGAAGAAGCACTACGGCCGTTGGATGGACATCGTACGGTCACTGGAGCTAGAATCGTTCATATTGACTAAGTTGACAAAGCCCTTCGTTCCCGTCAACTTAGTAGGCCCACAAGTCAGCCTCCCAGCAAGGTGGGTCCCAGCTAGCCGGGGGAGTATTTTTTTTGTGTAATAAGGAGGCACTTCCAGTGGGTCCGACCTGACAGGGGGGGACGTTTTTTTTTGCGAAATACAGTGGCCCGTCCGGTGGGTCCCATCAGTCAGGGGGAAACGATTTTTTTCGCAAAATACTGGTGGCCCGTCCGGTGGGTCCCTGCTGTCAGGTGGAGGAATCATTATTTTATGGTAATAAGGAGGCACTTCCTTGCTGCCGCCGTGGACCCAGCTGTCAGCCTCTCCACGTACAGTCCACGTCCGATGGAAGTCGTTCCTTCCACGTTGACCACGCCGCGTCGAGAGCACCAGGGCGGTGGACGACGGCGAGGCCTAGGAAGGGGACGACGCGGAGCCGGTGAAGACGCGGCAGTGGATGCCCACGCAGAGAGGAGTATGAGGGTTCACTTGTTCGGCTGCGGTGTGAGGCTTCCGTTGCCACAGGGCGTGGCCAGCTGTGGGAATAGTAGGGGGCGGTGAGGCCTCCACGGCAGCACAGCCGGCCACGGGAGGCAGGAGCAGGTGGCACGACCGGCGCTGCTTTGGGCGGCTGGAGCAAGAAGACCAAAGGTTGAAGAAGCACTATGGGCGTTGGATGGACATCGTACGGTCACTGCAGCTAGAATCGTTTATATTGACTAAGTTGATAAAGCCCTTGGTACGTCAACTTAGTAGGCCCATAGGTCAGCTTCCGAAATGGTGCGCCCCAGATGTCAGGGGGAGGAATCATTTTTTGGGAGGGTGAACCTAGAATATCCGAGATTGAAGAAGAAGCACGGCATCTGTTGGATGGACATCCAATGGTCACTGCTGCTAGAACCGCGTGTTGACTATAAGTTGACAAAGCCTTGCATACGCGTGAACTCTATTTTTTAGGGGACGCGTCAACTTAGTAAGGCCAGAAGTGTGTTGCAGAGAACTTATAGCCCATTTGAGATTTGTAAGAATGTGTAGCCCATTTTTGAATTCTAATGGAATTTACTACAACCCATTTACAGTTTGTTAAAAGTACAACCCATTTCAACCAACCGTTCAAAACAGAATTCAATAAAGTTTCCCACATTTTGATGGGATCCGAAATATTTTTATCCCGAAATTTCTAGTCAGATTAAATACAATTTCAATATAAATTTATATTACGTAAAAATCCAATGAAACATCGCGCTCGCAACAATTAATGAAATTAAAATTTTCAATATCCAAAAATAATATTTTATAAAGTAATCACGTGTTTGGTGCATTTTTATAGTTAATGCCCAGTTTTTAGAATTACATCCCATTTATTATTTCTTAAAGCCCATTTTCTTGTTAAGCCTAATGCATCCCTCCTAGGAAAGATTTGCAGCCCAGCGGGGCGGAGAATAACAACTTGACCTGGCCTGGGTATTCCTAAAAAAAGTATAGCTGGGCTAGCCATTTTCAGCTTGAAAAAAAATTAATATTTGGGCTGGATATCTGGCCTGGGCTAGACAGGCCACAGCCCGCCCAGTTAATACCTGCAGCAATGTTTTCGTTGTTGTTCATAGGAGAAAAATTAATATCTGGGCTAAATATCAAAAAACTCTGCAGTGCTCACACCTCAAAAACACAAATACTGCTCGAGCTGCTTGGTCCCAGCTGTCGGCCGCTTCTTGTGCAATTCCCTTGTTTATTAACTAGTACTACATAGGTTGACAATGGTGTGGGACCGTGATATCAGGAAACCAGGGGGAAGCAAAATAAATAACTCCAGCGAGCGCTTCCACCTCTGCCTCGTTGTCTCCCGTGGAAACCCCTTTCCTCCTTTTTTTTGCTCAGGCAAGGACCAATGCATGCAGCACGTCCATGCGGTTATTAGGAAAGAAATAAAAGCGCTTTGCATGCTATGAATTACGATGGCCTTCATGGGTAGCTAATAAGGCATCCTCTCAACTGCTGTGGTTAAATGTTGTGTTTAGAAGAGAGAAATATTCTTCTTTTCCACCAATCTGCTTGCACCTAGGTCGTGATGCACCTTCTAGTACGACTTATTCACCTAGACGGAGGGAGTATAGTTATATATATATATATGTGTGTGTGTGTGTGTGTGTATATATATAATGAGGCACTTGCGTGCGTAGGCTACGGACCTGGTGGGTCCCCATTGTCATCCTCTCCAAGTAAAGTCATCTCCTCGCCCGCGCGCGCTTTCCGCCCGAAACAGTCAGCGCCGCCCGCCCCGCTTCCCGGTGCAGGCGATTGCTCCGCCTTAAAATAACAAAAGTGTCGTCCGTCCATCTGCCGCCCACATTAATGATACGCGGTTGACGAGGCGGCTACTCCGGCGCCACACGTCCGTCCCTCCGCCCGCCCACCATTGCTATATAAACTATTGTGCCGGCCATAGCCGCAGTCATCTGCATCCGTTCCCTTTCTCCTGTACACACCACTACTTCCCACCATGGCTTCCTCGCGCTCCAGCGCTCTTCGGGACGGGCGGACGACGGACCACAAGGAGATGGCAGCCATTGCTGCCGACCGGCTGGCCGGCAGGCAGCCGGAGGACGACGACATCCCAATGGAGAACATGGTAGTCGATGATCTGGTGCCAACCCCCTCCTCCGCGCCATCCTTGCTGGTGCATTGCACCATGACCATTGGCGAGGCCCGTGCCCAATATATGGACAATGTGAGGCAGATGTGTCAGGAGCAGTTCTGGGAGGCGCAGGCCGACGCCGCCTACAACCACCATCTCCTCTAGGAGCATCTGCAGGCAGAGGAGCAGATCGCCGCGGAGCGGGCGGAGCATGAGGCGCTGCTCGACTCGTACCGCTCCGCCCGCAAGGGCCGCTTCGAGCGCTGGCGGGAGCGCATGCGGGTGGCGGAGGCTGCGGCCGCCTACAAAGAGGCTAGAAAAGAGGGCGATGAAGCGGGCGCGGCGCTGTTTGGCGAGACCGAGGATGAGGCAAAGGACAATGCCGGCTCCAACGAGTCCCCGCTCCGCTGGCGTCGACGAGGCCCTGCTCCGCCGAGGCCCCGCGGTGCCAACAACGAGATAGAGGACATCGCCGGCTCCGTCAAGGCCCCGCCCCGCCAACAATGAGGCAGAAGACATCGCCGGCTCAGCAGAGGCCCCACCCTGCCGGCAACGCGGGGGAGGATTTCCACCGCTCCGCTGAGGCGCCGCCCGCCGGCAACGAGACAAAGGACATCGCCGGCTCCGCCGATGCCCCACCCCGCTGCCAACGAGGCCGCGCCACACAGAAAACAAGGAAGAGTAGAACACGGTAGGTCGCCGCCGCTCGGGTCCAAGTAAGGCCACAGCTGCTACCCTCCTGTTGAAGCCAAGCTAGGCGGCTTGACCATTGACGGCCGGTTAGCTTCTTGGCGGCGACGTGGAGTCGAGGAGTTCTGCTGGAGAATAGTGCTGCTTCTACTTAACTGTTGGTGCAGTTGGCTGACTGACACGTGGGCCCAACATGCCACATGTCAGTTGCATAACTGCACCTGCAGTTAAGTCACTAAAGCTTCTGTTCGGCTCAGCGGGACACAGGTGGGTAGCTTCGGTTAATTAATTATACCTCCAGAGCACCCCCTTTTAGTTGAAGAGTGTATGAAATGTAATGAAATCTGGCATGTTTATATGAAATCCGACCATGTATGAATGAATTTATTTCGATTAGTTCGAATTCCTGTATCACTGGCATTGGGTGAACATGCAAAACAATATGTACTAGCATTATTCCCAGGGTGATCACCTCGTTTGTAGCAGTTTCACATGTACTCCCTCTGGTCCTTTCTAGTCTGCATACAAGTTTTGTCTGTAGTCAAAGTATCTCTACTTTGACCAATCTTATGCAAAAAAGTATGCACTTTCACAATGTGCGAAGTAAAAATGAACAGAAGGAGTACAAAGAGTTTGAGCAGGTTTTTAGCGTTTCTGTACATTGCAATCAAACACACAGGCCTGGCAATTCATAGAGAACATTCAAATCAATCGATGATTATGCATCTCAGTGACTCACATGTCAGAGGCAATATTTACTTCACAACTAAAGAATAAAGAAAAAATTGATCGACGCTGCTGATAGCAAGGGCGTCCCATTCGAAAATATCAAACGCATGTCTTGCTAAAATCAATGAGAAAAATTTGACAAGGTTTTCCTATTCCAAAATATGAAATGCCTACGATTGTGGAATGGGCAGGGTTTGCCATTAGTTCGGACATTGACATGGCACCCGTGCTAAATAAACCAGCCATTCTTTTTGTGCAGTTCCACCAAAATCAACCAAATTCGCGCGTAGCTTGTATGATTTCGCCCTTATATGTTGCAACGCCTTGAACTTATCGGCACCTCCTTTCTTGTGGTGGAAATGAATGAGTCGATGTATTCATGAACATTTTGTGCAGTTCCCATTGAAATCAAGCTGAGCACCCCTGTTTGCACAAATACAAAAAAGTGATTAGTATAGAGCAAACTGTACTATGAATTGACAGTTTCAACAGGCACATACATGGTCCATGTAGAGCACACTTTTAGAAAAATGGAACTCATCAGAAAGAATCCTAGAACAACATTGTACTCGCACATCACAGCAAAAAATGGAGATTTTGTCAGTCCTTCTGAGCTAAAGTTAGTTTGGTCTTGTGGGGAGTAATGTAACCAGCCTTCAACTGCTCCTTCCGACGATAAGATAGACAGGGCTTCTTCATCCTGCCATAATCATAACTAGTCACTTCACGTACTCCATATTCTTCTTCAGAGGAAGATGATCCTGTTGTGCAAGGACAAGAGGACTACTAAATGCTAGCATCACTGTTTGCTTGAAAAAAAGGAAAGGAAATATTTAAAACAGCACAGATGAAGCACTTCTCAAGGACAATACCACTTTTTCATGACAGCACCGGGAGTTGATTTTTGTTTTTCTTCCCCTTGTTCTTCCCCTTCATCACTTGGTTCAATATAAACAAGCTTCGCCTTCAATGTAAGATTTGGCATGTCAATTAGGGAGCACAAGTATAGTACTAAACTTAATTTTCTGATGAAAGTGGCAAAATACAGGCCAACAGTTGTGAAATATCCTTATCTTATCTCAATGGGATATTACGATGCGCATACAGATTGGAAGTCTTATCTCCATTTGTGAAGTTCACTAAAATCAAGCAACATTATCGTACAAGTAGCACAACATATGAATGCACACTGCAGAATCATGTGAAAGAAGGCGAGTACTGACCTCTCATGATGCGGAATTCAAACAACTCACAAGAGGAAGATCTGAACCAAATTCGCCTTAATGGATAGGAAGTAAGATCTCCTCTTGTGCAGTTCCACTAAGATGAAGCAATCAAGCAACGTTGTCGGTGTGACATTTTGGTTGAACTGCACAAAACACTCTTAAAACAAAAGTGTTTTGTGCAGTGCAACAAAAGGTCACAATGGCAACGAGGTGAAGCAGATAACCCTGTTTACACAGAGGTGCAAAGGAAACAATTACTCCCTCCATTCCGGTTTATAGGGCTTATCTCAAAATTTTAGTTTTTCCATTTTATAAGGCTCAATTTGGTTGTTCCCCATCACATGTTCAGACTTCAAGGTGCATTAAATCATTGCATGCAAGTATTAAGAGAAAACTGACCAATGCATGCACTTTACGCATGCACGCATTGCAATTAATGCATTCATAAACATAATTTTTTGAGGAAAACAAGAGCATTAATTGGGTGCTTTTGCAAACTACAAAAAATATTCCACCACTCATCATCTACCTTGGTTGGTGAGATTTTTGAATTGAGCCCTATAAACCAGAAAGGAGGGAGTTGTGGTCAATAACGGTGGATGACACAAAAGCGAACAAAAAGAAGCATCTACCTTATCTAAATGGGAAAGAAAGCAAGACAGTAGCATTTCTCAAATGGTGGCATTGATTAATATTAACATAGAGATTATATTAACAATAAAATTCGTTAAACATGTAATTTGCTTTTAACTGTGGCATTGCATCAATTTTCCAGCGGCATTATTAGAGGGTGTTTGTTTACAGGGACATTTTGGTGTAGGGACTAAAAAAACTCCGTGTCAGTCCCATCTAAACCAAAGAGGAGGGACTTTTAGGGACTAAAAGTGGGCATTTGGGACTAAAGAAAGAAGGCCCCGAGGGAGTCTTTTTGGGACTTTTTCCAACAGTTGCCCCTGCCACACATCGCACCTTGTCTCTATTAGTTCATTACTAGGGGTAACATGGTCTTTTAGCATGTCATTTTATAACCTCTAGTCCATGTTTAGTCCTTGGAACCCAGCAGGTAGGGACTAGGGAGTTTTTAACCAAACAGGGCCTTAGATTAACAACAGCTAATGAGTTGCACGGGACAGTGAACGCACCAGCACCATGTGCATCTACCGATGTACTGTGGTCATGCACAGTCTGTTGCAACAAAGAACAAGCAACCAAGGAGCATATTTGTGTTGGTCCCAGTTTTGTTATCTTTAGACGCCTTTCCCTATGTGAGCGCAGCAAATCTAGTCCTGCTCAAACTCTACAACATTGTCCCTTCCTTTCCTTTTTGAACTAGTACTTTCGCCCCCTTCCTTTCCTCTTTGAACCACGTCCTAGATTTATGCGATACAACTTTCCCCACCACTTTCCCCCATTCTTTTACTCTTTGAACCACATCCTAGATTAATGCTATACAACTTTCCCCCTTCATTTCCTCTTTGAACCACGTCCTAGATTCATGCTATATACAACTTTTCCCACTACTTTCCCCCACTCCTTTCCTCTTTGAACCATGTCCTAGATTCATGGTATACATGTGGCTAGAGCAATGCATGTGGAGTAAGTAAATTATACCTTAAGGTTCTTGGAGCGTGGTTCGGTGGGCGACGGGACGGTGGCGAAAAAGAAGGGGTCGGAGGCCCTCCCGCGCCGCCGCTGGGTGGAAAGTGAACAGATGCGCCAGTAGTCCCTCGCCGACGGCGACAGTGTTAAGCCTCCTTCCCTTCCCGGCGGACGGATGATGCCAGCTCTTTGAGTAGCATTGAGGGGAGAGAGAGGCCAACGAAGTCTTGTTTAGATCTGGAGAGGGCGAGAGAGTGTGAAGAGAGCAACTACAAGCGCTGAGGCTCCAGCGGGAGAGGGCGAGAGAGTGAGCGAACAGGCTAACCAGCTACACAACCCTCCCTTTATGTTCAACGAGAGGGAAATAACCTTTTATACATTCCTGCATTCATGTGACAAGCATGCCGTGTTTTTTTTGTGTGTGTGGGAGTCATTGGGATTTCAATCATAATCGTGTCATGTGGCTTTGCTGGTAAGACTATCAACAGTGGTGCAGAAATAATGCAGCCTTAGTCACCTTACCTCTCTCCACGTAGTACATTGGGTCCCACCAGTCAGAGGGTGAAACAAACTAATTAATAAGAAAAATTAAAAGCGCCAGCGGTGTATCTTACCTCACACATCTCGCTACTGCTCGGGAACACTGTCCAATTGATCGCTCTGTTCGCTCACGTACTATTTTACGTGAATCCTTATTATAACATGCACACAAATTTTGGCCACTTGTATTCGACTTAAGTCACTGTGCCACCGTATCTCGTATACTTACTACTCCCTCCGTCTAGGTGTAATAAGTCACGTTAGAAGGTGCAACAGGACCAAGGTGCGCGTGTGTGTGTTTAACACCAGGTGTGTGTTAGAGAGAGTGACATATCGACCTACTCCTACAGAGAGATATTGTGTAGTGTACGATTTTAGCCGCGAGAGTCGGTGCATCCTCTCGTTTCCGGGCGTGTCCGGTAGGGACATCCGGACAGATGCCACGCCCGCTCCTGACCAGCCTGGCCCACCCAAAGCCCCTCCATCGCCCGCGCGCGCTTCCCGCCCAAAATGGTCAGCGCCGCTCCAAAGAATCGGTGCCGCATTCATGCCCGGGCAGAGCGGGCGCGACCTCTCACTGGCGCAAGAGTGATGGTTGCTTCGTCCGTCGAACTTACTGCTGGGTCTATGTGATTTGACGGCTCATTGGTCTTTATTACTCAGGTGGTAGGACTGCTGGATGTCCCACGCTTTCGGCGAAAGGAGGTATACTACTACTACTAGATTACAATTTTCTCCATTCTTACAGCGGAGGCGTGCAAGAGCAGTGAAAACACGCAGGCTCAGTGATTACATGGCCCACCTCACACTACTATCATCATGCGACACCTAACTCTTTACATAGTACTCCCTCCGTTCCTAAATATTACTAGATGAGTCCCCGCGCGTTGGCGCGGAACAGCGGTATATCTCTCTACGCAAAACTATCAATTTCATAGAACAAAAAAACTCTATAACCGCATGACAAATGTGGTAGCCAAACTAAATAAACTCCCATCATCATTTAGATCATCCCATGTAAGGAAAAAAGATCAGCCAACTCCTGAACTCCTACTGCATAATGGGATTATATTTTTCTTTTTGATATGTTAATGGGACTTAAAATCTCACTTACATGCATGCTACCGGTGCATGCTTGCATGCAGGCATGTTGATGTGATTTAAAACCCACTCGCATGCATGTGGCACGGTATTTCTGCATGCTTGCATGTGGCTTAGTGAGGAGCCTCTCAACGTCAAGATCAGATGGCTATTATGGACTGATTTACTTCATCTAACGGCTACATCAATTTTGATGACGTGGCTCAAGGAGAGGATAGAGAATTCCTAGTAGTGGGGGCTAGCTATTACTAGTAGATATAAGTCTTTGTAGAGATTCCACTACATACAGAACAAAATGAATGAATCTACACTTAAAATGCATCTATATACATCCACATGTGGTTCATGGTGAAATCTCTACAAAGACTTATATTTAGGAACGGAGGAAGTACTAGTATAGTACGTACTGTAATTTATCAGCGAGATAAATTTGTACAATGCTATGAAGCTTCTAGCTTCTGTTACATGTATCTTGCGTCCAAGGTTGCCCGTTGCAACATTTCATCAAATACAAAGGAGACTAACATGCTTGCTATTGCATCTCAATGATTGACAGATCATAGAAAATATGTACTCCCTCCGTTCCAAAATAAGTTTCTCAACTCTGTGCAAACTTTAGTACAAAGTTATTTTGGAACAGAGGCAGCTAAAGAAAAAAACGATCCATGTAGTCCCTAGCCCTTGAACCGTGAACCCTGACCAGGCTTGAATTTGCTGGCAACGTTCGAGCTTCCTAATAAATGAAGTTTGCAACCTTTTGACCATCGGATCATTTTGTGCAGTTTCACCAAAATCGAGATGAGCATCCTTGTGGCAAAGAAATTGAACAAGCGTGATTAGAATAAGATTACTGGGACTAGTTGATGAGACATAAACTCATCACAAATACAGTACGTAGAAGCCAGTAGAGGTATGTGCGGGGCAAAGAAGTAGAGAAATATCCACAGGGTGTGATGTGGGCGGCTGGAGCAGTGGTGCAAGCCGGCTATAAAGGGAGTTGTACCTGAGGGACAAAGCTCAACCTTGAAGAGGGCGGCGGGAGGCGGCAACTCCCCACGTCACGGCAGTGAGCAAGGGACGAGGGGAACCTCACCGGCTTTGTGAGAGAGAACGGTGGGGACCCCTGATCGGGACGTGCCGACAGTTGGTTTTCGCCGTAGGCGACGGCCACCGCATCTACACTAAGCATCCACCCCTTCCCCAAGCGGACGTGATCCGCCGGGATGTTAGAGATGTGGCCATAGTCATTTTGTGTGAGAGAGTGTGAAGAGAGCAACCCTAGCAAGCAACCGTGTAGGCTGGCCCGTCCTGACTATGTACTCCTTTTCTCTCCATATGAACCTATCATATTGCGTACGTGCCACTGAAGAAAAAAAATTATTTATAAATGACGCAGCACCTACTACTCGTTCTCCTATAACCTTATGCTTGGCATCTCCAAAATATTGACCTTGTGATTGGCTCTTCGCCTCTTCGGGAAGTCGAGCAATAATGGTAATGCAGTATATATCATTCTGGCTATATGAGACCGAATGAATTGATGCACGTCCACCATGTGGGCAAGGGTCGAGGGGCGAGGGAGAGTGCTACATACGGAGTAAAATGAGTGAATCTACACACTAAAATACGTCTATATACATCAGTGTTTGGAGTATGTACTAGTAGTTCATATTGAAATCTACTAAAGGACATATATATTCCAAACAATATGATATAATCTCTATAACCAAGGTAGTAGGGACGAAGAGTAAACGGAGGGAGTAGTAAATTTTTCTCCTCGTCCTGCGAGCCACCGCGCGCATGGGTGAGGGAGTGGGCGTAAGGTGTAGTAAGCAAGCTTCACCTCATCCTGCGAGCCACCGCGCCCGTGGGCGGGGGAGACGGCGTACTAAGCAAGCTTCTCCTCATTCTGCGAGTTGACGGGACACATCAAAAGTACTCCAGTGTATAGAGCCTTGCCTCTAAGGTAGGCCCCACATGGTTTGCCTCTTTTTTTAACAAAACACGTCAAGTCGCAATTTGTTTGTTCACCCGTGGTAGACGATCCTCCCTCCACCAAGTGGACAACCAGTACACGTGCCAAATTACCACGTGGGCTGCCTTTTTCGTACAGAAATGAGCTCCACCGTGTACCCGCGCGGGTGTGGTTGGGAAAGATACGGGAGTACGTGCGCCGTGCATGCACCTCTTCTCTTCGTGCATGTTCCCCACCTATGTGGGTGTGTGTGAGAGATACAAACCGTGTTTGTGAGTGTTTTTTGTTTTGGGGTGGGCGTGAGTGGGGCTTGATTTCGTGAATTATTTGTGGGAATATGTGTTGATGACATCTCAAACAAAATTTTGCATGCAATGTGTGTGAAATGGAGGGCTATCCATATCATACATAGAGGATCGGGCAATCCATGAGAAGAGAGGGAGGGGTCATAGCTATCGATAGAGTCGAAGAGAAGATCAAGTGGGTGGGTGCGAGATCGATGAAGAGAGCCATCAAAATTGTGTGTGTGTACAAGTCAAAGATATAGGGCGACTGGCCTACCGGAACGTTAGAGGGCACACGTCAAGTTTGTGTGTGGCAGGGAGACATGACTAGAGCGCTCGATGTATCGGTGTGTGGGGGGGAGGGGTGGTGGGAGGGGTAGGCAGAGGCCTAACTATAGAGGTAGAACGACTCGTATATGTGTTGAGAAGGAGAGACCCAGCTATGTCTTGAGGGAGATCGGTCGACATCCATACATAACTGAAGGACAGAAAATATGATGGGAGAGAGATTGAGGAGAGAGAGAGGGAGGGAGAGGGAGGGAGAGGGGTAGAGTGCTGGATGGGTGATGGAGTTGCTTCTCGAAGATGGTGGGAGAGACCTACTAGACAAACTGAGGGTGGAACTACAATGTTATCAATAAGAGTGGGGATGCGTTTCTGTGTGTGCCTATGCGTGATAGATCTGTCGGGACGCATCCATGGATGATGAAGGGGAACCATGTGTTTGGTAAGCAAACCTAACTAGATCGGTAGATCAATTGTTGTTTGTCGGAGGAAGGGAGAGACACAACTAATGAGGTAGATCGATTGACATGTGGGTAAAAACGAGTTATAAGGACCTAGCTAGTTATATGTCTAGCGAGAGATCGGTCGGTGTACGTCCATTTGTTAGAGGCTAATAAGGCCCAGCGAGACGAATAGACAGAGAGAATGGAGCTAGGAGGTGGTGCGAGAGGCCCAACTACTAGCTAGATAGGGGGAGGAGTGTGCGGTTGTGAGAGAGCAATGAAAAGAGCGGCGAGAGTTTACATGTGTGTCTGACCGTATGATAGACACGAGGCAAGGACACATAAAGGAGGAGATTGAAGGTGTGTTTGTATGTTGTAGGCAGGCATCGCTGGAGAGGTTTATCAATCGGTGTGTGTCGGAAAGGAGTTGTGGAGACTCTGGGAGAACGACCTAAAGAAAAAAAATGAATGTGCCCGGTGGATAGAATGCCGAGTGAGGGGAGGGAGAGGAGGGCGTGTGCATGCACGAGAGAAAGTTAGTGGTAGCTACAAAGGTTATAGGATTGTGTGGGTCTAAGATACTAACAAAGATCATAATTTGATATGAAAGCGGATTCATATATTTGAATAGGAGATCATAGTGTTTTAAACATTGCATGCATGAATATAGCGGTGATACACGTGCTGTGCACATGTTATACCATAATGTGATAATGCATGGTGTTTGCAACTCACAGCTAAATGCGAAATAATCTAAACCATACTATACATCAAACAGTCTCACATTTTATTTGAATTTGTGATAATGTGTGGCGTTTGCAGCTTACAACTAAATATCGAACAATCTAAATAATACTATATATCGAACATTCTCACATTTTATTTGAATTTGTGGTAATGTGTGGTGTTTGCAACTCACATCTAAATACTTGTTGGCGTATGGGGCGAGGCACCATACATAATGTGATAAACACATTATACATATGAGACATGGTTTAGATTATGAAGATCTAGCTAGAGCTATAAATGTACTGTGATTTGAAATCAAAATAAAGTGGATTCAAAAAATCTAGTTCGAGTTCATATAGTACACATAGTTCATATGTAACTCGAGACTAATCATGTGGTGTGTTGTGAAGATAATACACAAACGATGGTTTAACTTGACAATAATGATGATTGTAGATCCTATTAAAACAGAGAAAGGAATTCAAATGCTTTGACTTCACAACAATCATTACTATAGATCTTATTCAAATAGAGAAACGAATTCAAATTTAGTTCATATTGAAGCGGTAGTATATACGTTTGGAATGCACTAAAACGTTCATTTGAGTAGTAGGTTGCATGCATTATACATGTAGCGAAATATTTTAATTGAACATAACATGAATTCAAAGTTTTGAATGACATTTGTAGGGCGCATTGATTTGGTACAGTACACGTTAGGCTTGTCCGGAAATTTCAACCCGCGCCTTGTTAGCCCGAAATATTTAAGATATATCTTTGTCTCGTTGTGCTCCGACAACTCCCTCCATCTCAACCCGCGCCTTGCTATTCCGAAATTACAACGTGCGCGAAAACTCCCACCTCCTGTGAAATCCCAACACGCGAAATGCCCGTGGTACCCCTGAACCGAAAGAACCGCCTCAAATCGGTGGGGATACTTTCGTAACTTACCCCACATTTCGGACAAGCGCCTCTCTAAGCCATGGTTCCCCACTGCCATCCCATCCGCCCAACCATTCGTACACCGAGGCCGCGAAAACCCACGACGAAACCCCACACCCTACTCCGTCCGCCACCCAGCCGGAGCCTCTTCCCCGACGATGTCATCCACAGCAACACCTCGACGTCCCTCATCCACCGTACCAGATGAGGATCCGTCGTCGATCTCATCGTCCCGCCGGTTCAGCCACACTGTCCTGCACCTCCAAGGAGCTGCCCCGATGTTCCCCTCGTCTTTCGTGCCACCTCCATTCCCACACCACCGTCTTCACCTGCACCACTGGAAGAGCACCATCATCACCGTTTCCTCGGATGAAGCTGCGGCCTAATCGGCGCCACCAAAGAGGTTTTACACTAATTGCTGCATTTTCTTCTTGATTTGATCTCACGGTGCTGCCGGCGCTCGGTCCCGAGCCGACACGGCGTGGCTCCATCCACAGCGGTGTCGCTGGCCACTTCCTCCACGGTGTCGCTCCCTCAGTGGCGACGTCCACATCAGTAGGACCTGCTGCTGCTTTAGCTCTTGCTCACGCTGCTGCTCTGCTCTTGCTCTCGGGCCCCTACCTGGTCTGCTCTTGCTATTGCTCTTGCTCGTGCTGCTGCTCTTGCTCTTGATCTTGCTTGCGATGCTGCTCCGATTTAGCTACACTTCACTATGATGCCGCCGGGGTGAAGGAAGAACCAGCCGCAGCAGGGAGGGGGGCTCGCCGGAGAGGTACCCCACTATCTATCTTAGGGTTCATGATGGGGTGGTGGTCGCCGGCGGTGGGGGGCGTTGGCGGGGCGGTGGTGTGGGGATCGCCGGAGAAAAAGCTAGGCACGGGGGGGCTAGACGGATGGCCGGGGCGGCGGCGGACCGGCGGTGGGGAGTGTTTTCGGGGCGGGCGGGGCGGCGCACCGTGAGCGGTGGGGGGCTGCTGTTTGGCCGGCTCAGAGGGGGTGGAGGTTGAAGATGAACCGCAGGCCCTTGATTTCGTATCCAACAGCTGCAAAATCGACTGACCAGAGATGAAAAAGTCAGTCGACTGACGTGTAGCCTCACCTTGCTAGTGCGTCCAGTTTTGACAGCAAAATTCAGTTTTGACGGTTAAGTTCAGTTTTGACAGTTAAATTCAGTTTCGACAGTTAAGTTCAGAGATGAGCGGCTGATGTATTTTACATCTAGCACTTTATGGTTATGTATTTTACGTCATGTATTGGAGACGTTATTAGAATTCCACTCAGGTTAACATTGTTCGTTGTCGCTCTTGTCTTGCTTCAGCCTCGGCGTCGTACAACTCACCGGAGCTGCTCCAACGACGAAACCCTCCATCACAGCGGAGCAGTACCTCGGGCTCCATCTCCAGACGCCTAAGATCTTCTTCCCCTCCTCCGACAGCCAAGTCAGCCGGAGCATCCTCACCGGCCAACCCAATCACGCTGAGATCGACATGGCTTCGCCAAAGAGGTTGTACACTTGTTGCATCTCTTTTTTACTCTACATGTTATATATATTGTCCACTGAGCACACGGATTTGTTCCTTTAGTGTCTCCTTGAAAGAAAAACGTAGGAATTTTAATTTTCACTTGTCCTCCTTTCCAAATTCCTATTCATGAAGCACAAGACTAAGAGATAGTAGCATAATAGCATTATAACCGTACATTTTCTTGTGGTTTGACTAAATCTCACCATGCTTCTTTGCATCCTGTGATCTTCCAATTGTTGTGAATCAAACACCCAGATTGGCAGAAATCCTGTGTTTTTAAATTCTCTGTTTTGCACGTGCATTCCTATCCTATTCCTGTCTATTTCCTATCCCTGAATTGTTGTAATCCTCCAATTCAAACGAGCCCTTACAGAATTACTTCTCTTATAGATAGTTGTCAAAGAAAACCTTGCATGGTTTGTCCCACTCCTGCTGCACCATCGTCCACCCCAGCTCATCTGCTCCAACGACAGAAGGGTCCAGCACAGCAGGGATCCGGCCTCCAGACTGTCATTCACCGCCTCAGATCTTCTTCCCCGCCGCTGGCAGCCATGAAAACTGCACTACCATCATCAACCGAGCAGATGACCTTGAGGTCGCACTCTTTCATGTCTTCTTATGTTATGCATCGCTTAATATTACATGCTACTTTATCATCTTGTTCACCGATTAGACTCTGAGTTAGGTCCAAACTAATGGTCAAACTTGAGTTTTAAATGGTTGTGGGGTACATATCGGGGCCGCTATCAATAGTATCTATCTACTATCTGTTTAATCTCCGGTGTCTACTATGAGTTTCATGTTGGGTGGGAAACAAACAGTAAAGAAGCCATTATCTGTATTTTTTAACTGAAGCCATTATCTGCCTGCTATTATTGGTTTTGGGTCTATCCACATGTTGCTACCATCACTCTAGATTTCTGCATGCACTCCTTACATAATCTCACTATGTTTTATTCCTATGCATGACAGTTATTGTAAACAATGGAACTGAACATGTAGAGCAAAAGAGACGAGCCTTGTGTGGCAATAAAATTTCATGTAGACGTCGCTCCATGGTAGGCGCAAAGGCAGCCCCCCTCCATGCATTTCGGATTGTAATCAAGAGGAAGAGATCTGTTCTGAGGGGGATTCAGAAGGAGAAGACAACTCCTATTTACCCCCTGAGGTCTTCCCTCTAACTTGGCATGCTGATGTTGGTTATATCATGCATATGGTGTCTTGCATTGCTTACTTTATACATCAAATATGTCATCTGCTTAGTTTAGACATCCTTTGTGTGAATGCCATCTGTTTAGTTTATTCATCGTTTATGTGAATTATGCAACGCCATCTTGTTTAGCCAGGCATCATATATGTGAATTTTGCAATGCCATCCTGCTTAGCCAGTCATCTTATATGTAAATTATATCATGCCATCCTTTTTTTGTTACATATTACATTTGTCAACAATGTTATTACATTCAACTGCTCTTCGTATGCATCAACCATTTGACACGGTGATGGCAAATTCTGGAGTGAAAACAAGGTCTTCAGAGCAGACTATGCTATCTGACGAAGCGCATATCTCGCTGGTTACGGATAGCTCCTCAGAGGAGGATTCAGAGACAGATGACCAGTCCTATCCCCCCCGAGGTGTATGCTCTAACTTGGCAGGGTTATGTTGCTCATATCGTGCGTATGGTGTCTCGCATTGCTATTGAAAGTGCTAGTGATCGACTAGAGGGGGGGTGAATAGGCGATTTTTATGAAAGTCTTCAAAACATGGAAGTTTCGAAGACAAATGATGGAAATAAACCTATTACCATGCAGCAGAAGGTAGACTACACTAGGCAAACCATAGTCAAGTATTCAATGGAGTGAAAGCACAATGACTAATAGCAGCTATGCAGTAAAGATCAGGTAGGAAGATATTGCGAAGCCAATGAGAACAAGTTATCACTCAGTGAAGACAAAAGATAAAGCAATCATACAATGACTTCACAAGGACCAACGGTAAGTAAAGGGAAGGGAAGGATGAAACCAGTGACACGTTGAAGACAATGATTTGCTGGACCAGTTCAAGTTGCTGTGGCAACTGTACGTCTGGTTAGGGAGGCTGAGATTCAACTCAGAAGACCTCGTCTTCACCTTATTCCCCTTGAGCTAAGGACACCCAGTCCTCGCCCAATCACTCTGGTAAGTCTTCAAGGTAGACTTCCAAACCTTCACAGACTTCGTTCACCGGCTATCCACAATGACTCTTGGATGCTCAGAAGGCGACGCCTAACCGGCTAGAGGATTCATAGTCCTCAAGTGTAATAAGTCTTCAGATCACATAGACAGGAAGACTTAAGTGATGCCTAACACTCTTTGGCTCTGGGTGTTTAGGGCTTTATCCTCGCAAGGAATTCTCTCTCAAAGGTTTCGAGGTGGGTTGCTCTCAAACGACAAAAGCCATGCACTAACTCTAAGCAGCCAACCATTTATGGTTGTAGGGGGTGGGCTATTTATAGCCACTAGGCAACCCGACCTGATTTTTCTGAAATGACCCTTGGTCACTAAGGAACTGACACATGTTCCAACGGTCATATTTCAAACACACACGGCAACTTTACTTGAGCTACAAGCAAAGCTGACTTATCCAACTCTGGACAAGATTTGCTCTCATAGTCTTCACTCGAAGACATAGGATTTTGGTTAAGCATCAGTTTAGTCATTCTGACTGGTTCACTTGGACCCCACTTAACAGTATGGTGGTTCCTATGAATGAACAAAGAAGAAAAAGAATGATGAAAGAACTAAGTCTTCGCGCTCCATAGTCTTCATGCGATATCTTCTCTTGGCACAGTCTTCAATGTGAATGTCTTCACATACCACCTTTGACTTTAATGTCTTCTTACATTTTTAGGGGTCATCTCTGGTAGGAAAACCAAATAAATGAGGGACTTCTACCTGTGTTATCCTGCAATTCTCACAAACACATTAGTCCCTCAACTAGGTTTGTCGTCAATACTCCAAAACCAACTAGGGGCGGCACTAGATGCACTTACAATCTCCCCCTTTTTGGTGATTGATGACAAACTAGTTGAAGTTTTCAACGGGGAATAAAATATGTGAAATTTTAAAGGATAGGGGATTGTCATCATAAGTGGCAAAGGCTCCCCCTGAAGATGTGCATATAAGTAATTTGCTTTTGGTATGCAAATGCACATGGCAGGTTGTACTTGTGGAGATCCTCTTCAACTTATGATGACAATTCATCATGCAAGAAAAGTATGTGAAGACAATGACATGCGTAATGAAAAATGGATGTCTGCAAAATGATCTAAGTGCAGAATTTACCGTCGCACATGCGGAATTTATCATAGCATCACAGAATAGCAAATAAGTAGCAGACGACCATCGAGTTTAAGTGTTACAACTCAAAGAACCAAATGTATCGAAAACGAGAGTTGTAAGCACTTGGCAAAAGTAGCAAAAAGTAAAGCAACCACCCATATGGACCCGCTTGAAGACTATCAACTCATATGCTTCTCCCCCTTTTGTCAGTGAGGACCAAAAAGGTTTGAAGACATAGAGCGCCTACTCGTCCCCATGAGGTGCAGGTGAGGCAGCAGGGTCGTCGGTGAGATCCGGTGGTGCAGAGGTGTTGGGGAACGCAGTAATTTCAAAATTTTCCTACGCACACGCAAGATCATGGTGATGCACAGCAACGAGAGGGGAGAGTGTTGTCTATGTACCAACGCAGACCGACTGCGGAAGCGATCACACAACGTAGTGGAAGTAGTCGTACGTCTTCCCGATCCGACCGATCCAAGCACCGTTACTCCGGCACCTCCGAGTTCTTAGCACACGTTCAGCTCGATGACGTTCCTCGGGCTCCGATCCAGCAAAGCATCGAGGAAGAGTTTTATCAGCACGACGGCGTGATGACGATCTTGATGTACTACCGACGCAGGGCTTCGCCTAAGCACTACAACGGTACGATCGAGGTGGAATTTGGTGGCAGGGGGCACCGCACACGGCTAAGGAACGATCTCAAGGATCAAGTTGTGCGTCTATGGGGTGCCCCCTGCCCCCGTATATAAAGGCCAGGGGCAAGGGGGTCGGCCGGCTAGGAGGGAGGCGCAGGGAGGAGTCCCACTCCTACCGGGAGTAGGACTCCTTCCCCCAAATCCTATTCCTAATAGGACTCTTCGGGAGAAAGAGAAGAGAGGGGGGCCGGCCCCTTCTCCTAGTCCTAATAGGACTAGGGAAGGGGGGTTCGGCCGGCTAGCCTGTGGGCTGCCCCTTCTCTCTTTTCCACTAAGGCCCAATAGGCCCATTTGCCTCCCGGGGGGTTCCGGTAACCCTCCCGGTAATCCGGTAAAATTCCGATTTCACCCGGAACACTTCCGGTGCCCAAACATAGGCTTCCAATATATCATTCTTTACGTCTCGACCATTTCGAGACTCCTCGTCATGTCCGTGATCTTATCCGGGACTCCGAACAACCTTCGGTACATCAAAATGCATAAACTCATAATAACTGTCATCGTAACGTTAAGCGTGCGGACCCTACGGTTCGAGAACAATGTAGACATGACCGAGACACGTCTCCGGTCAATAACCAATAGCGGGACCTGGATGCCCATATTGGCTCCTACATATTCTACGAAGATCTTTATCGGTCAGACCGCATAACAACATACGTTGTTCCCTTTGTCATCGGTATGTTACTTGCCCGAGATTCGATCGTCGGTATCCAATACCTAGTTCATTCTCGTTACCGGCAAGTCTCTTTACTCGTTCCGTAATACATCATCTCACAACTAACATATTAGTTGCAGTGCTTGCAAGGCTTATGTGATGTGCATTACCGAGAGGGCCCAGAGATACCTCTCCGACAATCGGAGTGACAAACCCTAATCTCGAAATACGCCAACCCAACATCTACCATTGGAGACACCTGTAGTACTCCTTTATAATCACCCAGTTACGTTGTGACGTTTGGTAGTACCCAAAGCGTTCCTCCGGTAAACGGGAGTTGCATAATCTCATAGTTATAGGAACATGTATAAGTCATGAAGAAAGCAATAGCAACATACTAAACAATCGGGTGCTAAGCTAATGGAATGGGTCATGTCAATCAGATCATTCTACTAATGATGTGACCTCGTTAATCAAATAACAACTCTTTGTTCATGGTTAGGAAACATAACCATCTTTGATTAACGATCTAGTCAAGTAGAGGCATACTAGTGACACTCTGTTGGTCTATGTATTCACACATGTATTATGTTTCCGGTTAATACAATTCTAGCATGAATAATAAACATTTATCATGATATAAGGAAATAAATAATAACTTTATTATTGCCTCTAGGGCATATTTCCTTCAGTCTCCCACTTGCACTAGAGTCAATAATCTAGATTACACAGTAATGATTCTAACACCCATGGAGTCTTGGTGCTGATCATGTTTTGCTCGTGGAAGAGGCTTAGTCAACGGGTCTGCAACATTCAGATCCGTATGTATCTTGCAAATCTCTATGTCTCCCACCTGGACTAAATCCCGGATGGAGTTGAAGCGTCTCTTGATGTGTTTGGTTCTTTTGTGAAATCTGGATTCCTTTGCCAAGGCAATTGCACCAGTATTGTCACAGAAGATTTTCATCGGACCCGATGCACTAGGTATGACACCTAGATCGGATATGAACTCCTTCATCCAGACTCCTTCGTTTGCTGCTTCCGAAGCAGCTATGTACTCCGCTTCACATGTAGATCCCACTACGACGCTTTGTTTAGAACTGCACCAACTGACAGCTCCACCGTTTAAACTAAACACGTATCCGGTTTGCGATTTAGAATCGTCCGGATCAGTGTCAAAGCTTGCATCAACGTAACCTCTTACGGTGAGCTCTTTGTCACTTCCATATACGAGAAACATATCCTTAGTCCTTTTCAGGTATTTCAGGATGTTCTTGACCGCTGTCCAGTGATCCACTCCTGGATTACTTTGGTACCTCCCTGCTAAACTTATAGCAAGGCACACATCAGGTCTGGTACACAGCATTGCATACATGATAGAGCCTATGGCTGAAGCATAGGGAACATCTTTCATTATCTCTCTATCTTCTGCAGTGGTCGGGCATTGAGTCTTACTCAACTTCACACCTTGTAACACAGGCAAGAACCCTTTCTTTGCTTGATCCATTTTGAACTTCTTCAAAATCTTGTCAAGGTATGTGCTCCGTGAAAGTCCATTTAAGCGTTTTGATCTATCTCTATAGATCTTTATGCCTAATATGAAAGCAGCTTCCCCGAGGTCTTTCATCGAAAAACTTTTATTCAAGTATCCCTTTATGCTATCCAGAAATTCTATATCATTTCCAATCAGCAATATGTCATCCACACATAATATCAGAAATGCTACAGAGCTCCCACTCACTTTCTTGTAAATACAGGCTTCTCCAAAAGTCTGTATAAAGCCAAATGCTTTGATCACACTATCAAAGCGTTTATTCCAACTCCGAGATGCTTGCACCAGTCCATAAATGGATCGCTGGAGTTTGCACACTTTGTTAGCTCCTTTTGGATCGACAAAACCTTCTGGTTGTACCATATACAACTCTTCTTCCAGAAATCCATTCAGGAATGCAGTTTTGACATCCATCTGCCATATTTCATAATCATAAAATGCGGCAATTGCTAACATAATCCTGACGGACTTAAGCATCGCTACGGGTGAGAAAGTCTCATCGTAGTCAACCCCTTGAACTTGTCGAAAACCTTTTGTGACAAGTCGAGCTTTATAGACAGTAACATTACCGTCAGCGTCAGTCTTTTTCTTGAAGATCCATTTATTCTCAATTGCTCGCCGATCATCGGGCAAGTCAACCAAAGTCCATACTTTGTTCTCATACATGGATCCCATCTCAGATTTCATGGCCTCAAGCCACTTTGCGGAATCTGGGCTCACCATCGCTTCTTCATAGTTCGTAGGTTCATCATGATCTAGTAGCATGACTTCCAGAACAGGATTACCGTACCACTCTGGTGCGGATCTCACTCTAGTTGATCTACGTGGTTCAGTAGTATCTTGTTCTGAAGCTTCATGATCATCATCATTAGCTTCCTCACTGATTGGCATAGGTGTCGCAGAAACAGTTTTCTGTGATGTACTATTTTCCAATAAGGGAGCAGGTACAGTTACCTCGTCAAGTTCTACTTTCCTCCCACTCACTTCTTTCGAGAGAAACTCCTTCTCTAGAAATGATCCATTCTTAGCAACGAATGTCTTGCCTTCGGATCTGTGATGGAAGGTATACCCAACAGTTTCCTTTGGGTATCCTATGAAGACACATTTCTCCGCTTTGGGTTCGAGCTTATCAGGTTGAAGCTTTTTCACATAAGCATCGCAGCCCCAAACTTTAAGAAACGACAACTTTGATTTCTTGCCAAACCATAGTTCATAAGGCGTCGTCTCAACGGATTTTGATGGTGCCCTATTTAACGTGAATGCGGCCGTCTCTAAAGCATAACCCCAAAACAATAGCGGTAAATCAGTAAGAGACATCATAGATCGCACCATATCTAGTAAAGTACGATTACGACGTTCGGACACACCATTACGCTGTGGTGTTCCGGGTGGCGTGAGTTGCGAAACTATTCCACAATTTTTCAAATGTACACCAAACTCGTAACTCAAATATTCGCCTCCATGATCAGATCGTAGAAACTTTATTTTCTTGTTACGATGATTTTCAACTTCACTCTGAAATTCTTTGAACTTTTCAAATGTTTCAGATTTATGTTTCATTAAGTAGATATACCCATATCTGCTTAAATCATCTGTGAAGGTGAGAAAATAACGATATCCGCCGCGAGCCTCAATATTCATCGGACCACATACATCGGTATGTATGATTTCCAACAAGTCTGTTGCTCTCTCCATAGTACCGGAGAACGGTGTTTTAGTCATCTTGCCTATGAGGCACGGTTCGCAAGTACCAAGCGATTCATAATCAAGTGGTTCCAAAAGCCCATCAGTATGGAGTTTCTTCATGCGCTTTATACCGATATGACCTAAACGGCAGTGCCACAAATAAGTTGCACTATCATTATTAACTTTGCATCTTTTGGCTTCTACATTATGAATATGTGTATCACTATCTTCGAGATTCAACAAGAATAGACCACTCTTCAAAGGTGCATGACCATAAAAGATATTATTCATATAAATAGAACAACCATTATTCTCTGATTTAAATGAATAACCGTCTCGCATTAAACAAGATCCAGATATAATGTTCATGCTCAACGCTGGCACCAAATAACAATTATTTAGGTCTAATATTAATCCCGAAGGTAGATGTAGAGGTAGCGTGCCGACTGCGATCACATCGACTTTGGAACCGTTTCCCACGCGCATCGTCACCTCGTCCTTTGCTAGTGTCCGCTTATTCCGTAGTCCCTGTTCCGAGTTGCAAATATTAGCAACAGAACCAGTATCAAATACCCAGGTGCTACTGCGAGCTCTAGTAAGGTACACATCAATAACAAGTATATCACATATACCTTTGATCACCTTGCCATCCTTCTTATCCGCCAAATACTTGGGGCAGTTCCGCTTCCAGTGACCAGTCTGCTTGCAGTAGAAGCACTCAGTTTCAGGCTTAGGTCCAGACTTGGGTTTCTTCTCCTGAGCAGCAACTTGCTTGCTGTTCTTTTTGAAGTTTCCCTTCTTCTTCCCTTTGCCCTTTTTCTTGAAACTAGTGGTTTTGCTAACCATCAACACTTGATGCTCCTTCTTGATTTCTACCTCCGCAGCTTTCAGCATTGCGAAGAGCTCGGGAATAGTCTTGTTCATCCCTTGCATATTATAGTTCATCACGAAGCTCTTGTAGCTTGGTGGCAGTGATTGGAGAATTCTGTTAATGACGCAGTCATCTGGAAGATTAACCCCCATCTGAATCAAGTGATTATTATACCCAGACATCTTGAGTATATGTTCACTGACAGAACTGTTCTCCTCCATCTTACAGCTATAGAACTTATTGGAGACTTCATATCTCTCAATTCGGGAATTTGCTTGAAATATTAACTTCAACTCCTGGAACATCTCATATGCTCCATGACGTTCAAAACGTCGTTGAAGTCCTGATTCTAAGCCGTAAAGCATGGCACACTGAACTATCGAGTAGTCATCAGCTTTGCTCTGCCAGACGTTCATAACATCTGGCGTTGCTCCAGCAGCAGGCCTGTCACCCAGCGGTGCTTCCAGGACGTAATTCTTCTGTGCAGCAATGAGGATAATCCTCCGGTTACGGACCCAGTCCGTGTAATTGCTACCATCATCTTTCAACTTTGCTTTCTCAAGGAACGCATTAAAATTCAACGGAACAATAGCACGAGCCATCTATCTACAAGCAACATAAACAAGCAAGATACTATCAGGTACTAAGTTCATGATAAGTTTAAGTTCAGTTAATCAAATTACTTAGGAACTCCCACTTAGATAGACATCCCTCTAATCTTCTAAGTGATCACGTGATCCAAATCAACTAAACCATAACTGATCATCACGTGAGATGGAGTAGTTTTCAATGGTGAACATCGACATGTTGATCATATCTACTATATGATTCACGCTCGACCTTTCGGTCTCTGTGTTCCGAGGCCATATCTGCATATGCTAGGCTCGTCAAGTTTAACCTGAGTATTCTGCGTGTGCAAAACTGGCTTGCACCCGTTGTAGATGGACGTAGAGCTTATCACACTCGATCATCACGTGGTGTCTGGGCACGACGAACTTTGGCAACGGTGCATACTCAGGGAGAACACTTCTTGATAATTTAGTGAGAGATCATCTTATAATGCTACCGTCAATCAAAGCAAGAATAAGATGTACAAAAGATAAACATCATATGCAATCAAAATATGTGACATGATATGGCCATCATCATCTTGCTTCTTTGATCTCCATCTCCAAAGTACTGTCATGATCTCTGTCATCACCGGTATGACACCATGATCTCTATCATCTTGATCTATATCAATGTGTCGTCACACGGTCGTCTCACCAACTATTTCTCTTGCAACTATTGCTATCGCATAGCGATAAAGTAAAGCAATTATTTGGTGCTTGCATCTTATGCAATCAAGAGACAACAAAACATGATCATCTTATACAACAACTTATAACTCATCACGTTTTGACCATATCACATCACAACATGCCCTGCAAAAAAAAGTTAGACGTCCTCTACTTTGTTGTTGCAAGTTTTACGTGGCTGCTACGGGCTTTAAGTAAGAACTCATCTCACCTACGCATCAAAACCACAACGATAGTTCGTCAAATAGACTCCGTTTTAACCTTCTCAAGGACCGGGCGTAGTCACACTTGGTTCAACTAAAGTTGGAGAGATAGTCTTCCGCAAGCCATCTATGTGCGAAGCACGTCGAGGGAACCGGTCTCGCATAAGAGTATGCGTAAGGTTGGTCCGGATCATCTCAACCAACAATACCGCCGAACCAAAGTATGACATGCTGGTAGGCAGTATGACTTGTATCGCCCACAACTCACTTGTGTTCTACTCGTGCATATAACATCAAACCATAAAACCTAGGCTCGGATGCCACTGTTGGGGAACGCAGTAATTTCAAAATTTTCCTACGCACACGCAAGATCATGGTGATGCACAGCAACGAGAGGGGAGAGTGTTGTCTACGTACCAACGCAGACCGACTGCGGAAGCGATCACACAACGTAGTGGAAGTAGTCGTACGTCTTCCCGATCCGACCGATCCAAGCACCGTTACTCCGGCACCTCCGAGTTCTTAGCACACGTTCAGCTCGATGACGTTCCTCGGGCTCCGATCCAGCAAAGCGTCGAGGAAGAGTTTTATTAGCACGATGGCGTGATGACGATCTTGATGTACTACCGACGCAGGGCTTCGCCTAAGCACTACAACGGTACGATCGAGGTGGAATTTGGTGGCAGGGGGCACCGCACACGGCTAAGGAACGATCTCAAGGATCAAGTTGTGCGTCTATGGGGTGCCCCCTGCCCCCGTATATAAAGGCCAGGGGCAAGGGGGTCGGCCGGCTAGGAGGGAGGCGCAGGGAGGAGTCCCACTCCTACCGGGAGTAGGACTCCTTCCCCCAAATCCGATTCCTAATAGGACTCTTCGGGAGAAAGAGAAGAGAGGGGGGCCGGCCCCTTCTCCTAGTCCTAATAGGACTAGGGAAGGGGGGTTCGGCCGGCTAGCCTGTGGGCTGCCCCTTCTCTCTTTTCCACTAAGGCCCAATAGGCCCATTTGCCTCCCGGGGGGTTCTGGTAACCCTCCCGGTAATCCGGTAAAATCCCGATTTCACCCGGAACACTTCCGGTCCCCAACCATAGGCTTCCAATATATCATTCTTTACGTCTCGACCATTTCGAGACTCCTCGTCATGTCCATGATCTTATCCGGGACTCCGAACAACCTTCGGTACATCAAAATGCATAAACTCATAATAACTGTCATCGTAACGTTAAGCGTGCGGACCCTACGGTTCGAGAACAATGTAGACATGACCGAGACATGTCTCCGGTCAATAACCAATAGCGGGACCTGGATGCCCATATTGGCTCCTACATATTCTACGAAGATCTTTATCGGTCAGACCGCATAACAACATACGTTGTTCCCTTTGTCATCGGTATGTTACTTGCCCGAGATTCGATCGTCGGTATCCAATACCTAGTTCATTCTCGTTACCGGCAAGTCTCTTTACTCGTTCCGTAATACATCATCTCACAACTAACATATTAGTTGCAGTGCTTGCAAGGCTTATGTGATGTGCATTACCGAGAGGGCCCAGAGATACCTCTCCGACAATCGGAGTGACAAACCCTAATCTCGAAATACGCCAACCCAACATCTACCATTGGAGACACCTGTAGTACTCCTTTATAATCACCCAGTTACGTTGTGACGTTTGGTAGTACCCAAAGCGTTCCTCCGGTAAGCGGGAGTTGCATAATCTCATAGTTATAGGAACATGTATAAGTCATGAAGAAAGCAATAGCAACATACTAAACGATCGGGTGCTAAGCTAATGGAATGGGTCATGTCAATCAGATCATTCTACTAATGATGTGACCTCATTAATCAAATAACAACTCCTTGTTCATGGTTAGGAAACATAACCATCTTTGATTAACGAGCTAGTCAAGTAGAGGCATACTAGTGACACTCTGTTGGTCTATGTATTCACACATGTATTATGTTTCCGGTTAATACAATTCTAGCATGAATAATAAACATTTATCATGATATAAGGAAATAAATAATAACTTTATTATTGCCTCTGGGGCATATTTCCTTCAAGAGGAACTTGGTGCAGTGTTGTTACGCGCTGAAGTTGGAGGAGGTGAAGTTGCATCATCTTGGTCATCGATGACTCTGACATTTACGGTCGCAGCTGAGGACGAGTATTCAGAGTCTTCAAGTGAGGGAGTCCGACACAAGTGAGCATTTCTGGGAGGAGTTGAGTCAAACTTGAAGCATTTGGTGAAGCCATTGTCATGCAGATCAGCTTCAGCACTCAGTAGGGTCAAACTCTTCCACGACCTCCGACAGGTTTCATGAGTGACAAAGGCATTCTTGGTGGCAAGATTGCGAATGCGGTTGACATCCACCAAGAGGCTTTGCATATGACGCTTAAGCCAGTCGTGATGTTTGTCCTATTTCTGATGCAACGCGACCAGAAGCTCTCGGTCATTGAGGACACAAGATCATCTTTGAGGCCTTTGCGCAATGGTGCTACTAGTGGAATCAGTTTGAGCACGAGGGGCACGTGTGTTTCCAGCAAGGGGATAAACACGAGACACTGCTGGAATTCCTTCAATGGGCTGGGTGAAGCTTTGGTGATCAGCATTGTGAAGATAAATGGGATCCTTAGCAGGCTCTGGGTAAATGGCTTCAACTGATAGATCAACCTCGGGCAAGAATATAAGATGATTGCGCGCAGACGGCTGATAGTTGAAGGCTGAGTGATGCTTGATCAGACGCATGACCCATGGAGCATAGAATTTCAACCCAAAGATGTCGGAGCCAGACGCAGCCAACTGCCTGATGAAGAAGTCTTGAGCATTGAAGCGGATGCCATTGAAGATATAGAAAACCAAAGTCTTCATTGCTCCTTCAAGCTTCACTGCATATGAGTGTCCTTTGACAGGCCATAGAGGCTTCCTGATGATGTGGTAAATGGTGCGTGGCAGGTACTCTAGGTCTTCAACAAAGAACTCAGATGGGTATTTAGCATCGTGAGGCAGAGGCTTCATCATGCTCAGCATTTGACTCATGTTGGGTTCTGGCTTCTAAAATATGCTTTCCAAGGCATTTTGATGTTGTTGACAACCTGGTTCATAGTATTCACCAGGAGTGTGCAGGCTTGTGAGCTCAATGATATCAAGAGCTTTAGCTTCATAATGGACATTGCCTGTCATCCACTCAAGGACCCAAGTCTTCGGATCCCTGTTGTAGCCTCGAATATGAAGAGTGGCATAGAATTGAAGCAACAATTCTTCATTCCAGTGCTCCTTGTCAGTGATGAACTGCAACAGACCAGCATCTTTGAAACAGTCCAATGCTTCTTCGAGGTAGGCAAGACTAGCTATAGCTTCAGAGTCGAGGCGCATATGTGGAAATATGCTCCCTTGATTGTATAGGACACAGGAATAGTAGCTGCGCTGCTGATAGCTCCAGAACCGATCTGAGGAAATGCATGGTCTGGTATAAGGGTTCTTGGAGCTGTTGAAGAAGGTATTATGTGCCACGAAGCCATTCGCATTGAAGACCCCAGGTGAAGTGGCAGTGCCTGGGAAACATGGAAGTCTTGGCTTGGGCTTTTGGACTTGAGGCATGTGCTCGACGTGGTACTCAAATTGTGGACCAGCAACAGGCGGAGGAGTCAGAATGGGCCATTGACCATAACTGGATGACCATGATCAAATGCCAGCTCCATTGTGTGAGGTCTTGGAGGGGGAACAGGGGCATTGGCATTGTCTTCATGGGCTTCAGGGGCCACATGTGCTTCAGGTACTTGGACCTCAGGTGCTGCAACATCGACTTCAGGTGTTGCAGCATTGACTTCTGGTGCCTCATTGGCTTCTGGCGCCTCATTGGCTTCCGGCGCCATATTGGCGTCAACCATGGCAAAGTCATTGGCGTCAGCAGTGATGTTGGTGGTTACTTCAGGGTTGTTAACCTCCACTTCAGAAGCTGGAGGGTCGGTCACATTCTCCTCGAGAACAACATCTTGGTGAGACGGGGGGTGTAGAAACTCTTGTATCTCTTGGGGCTTCTTCTTCATCTTCTTCTTCATCGGCTTATGCAGCCGGAATGTCTTCAGCCATTTTGGCTTCGGGTTCAGACACATGCATTGTGGGAGTGACTTGGGGCCATGGTCCTTTGCGAAGCCTGCATAATGCGGGCGACGCTTGTGGAGATGGAGTGTGCTGGGCCACAAAGTCATCATCATCTTGCACTATTGGGCTAGCTTGTGGTTAGGGAGAGCTTGGAGTGTCTTGTCTTTGTGGGTGATCAGCCCATGATGCATCCTGAGCAGTTGGCGTCAGAGGAAGACCAATGCTGATGAGTTCGCTGTGCGTAAGCATAGGCGATGATACCAATTGGTGCTCGATCTGAGGAAGGACTTCATCATCTTCAACATTGTCATGGTGACCAATGTCTTCAGCAGGGGTGGGGTCAACTGCTGGAATGTCTTTAGCTTCAGGTGCCTCTGTGGAAGCAGGCTCATGAATTACCATCCGTCGTTCTTGATGCGAAGAGGCAGGACGAGCAACCGAGATGGGCTCAACAATAAGGGGCTCTGTGGGAGCAGCCCGATCTTTCTTGGTTTTGCGCTTCTTCTTGGAGGGAGCGACATCAGAAGCTTCAGGATGTTTCCTCTTTCTGGCTTCAGCCTCGGCAGCCCTTGTCTTCTTTAATTTGAAGCCACTGTGGGGACCTTAGGCTTCGAGCCTGTCATACTGGATGGGAAGACAATGGAATGTGCTTCCTGCCTTGTTGCTTCGGGTTCGGCCACAGCTGGCTTCTTCTTCTTCTTTGCAGCCATCCTGAGATCGATGCCAGGACGCCCAAGAGCCTTGCACTTTTCAGCTTCATTGTGGGCTTGCACGCACTTGTCAGCCAGACTCTTCATGCACTCACGAGAACCTTTAGCTTCTTCGCGTTTCTTGAGAAAGGCTTCCTTGAGCTCGTGCAGCATAGTCTTGAAGTTCTTGACATCTTGCACGCTGAGCTTTGCCATGTGCTGCTTGAACTAAGCTTTCTCATAGTCGATCTTCTGCTTCAGTTCAACTATGCGCTGAGCTAGAGCTAGCTTAGAAGCAATGGCGCCAGTGAAAGCGACGCTGAGGCCAATTGGAAGTTCCAGATCATCAAAGCTGAGATTGGGGGTTTCAAACCACTCATCAATGAAGTTGTGAAGGATTGCTACGTCAAAGAGAGGCAAATCATTGAAGATTTCTACTTCTTCTTTGCTCTTGATCAGTTGCTCAAGAGCGTCATCTGCAAGATCTTCATCGCTGGACAGATCAATGGCGTCGTTGAGCAGAATAGCAGCAACAGTCAATTCTTGGCTGGTGGGTTGCAAGGGCATCTTTACTCTCGAAGGCTTGGAGATGCGTGACAAATCTTCAGACTGCACACTGTGTTCAGGAGGTGCAGTGGCCAGAGGCTTCGCCTGTAAGACCTTTGGTGCAGGAGCAGGCTTTGAAGCTTTAGGTTTCTTAGTTTCTTTGGCTTCGGTGGTGCAGGCGCTTCATCAGATTCAGCGTCATTTTAGGCTCATCCACGGCTGTCCCTTGAATCATGATATGACTAATGAGACCTTCCAGGTTGTAGAAGGGCCCAACAAGATTGGGTTCAGCTTCGCGTGTGCCATCAGCACGAGGAGCAGAGGGTCCTGGATTGAAGTCTAAGCCTCGTGACTTCTTGTTCTCTTTGGCCGAGTTCCTGGCAAACTGAAGGTTGCGCTTGAACAGATTATCATCGCGGCACCATAGTAATGAAGATGGGTCTGCATCCACAGGCTGCAGTCCACGGACCATGCAAGGATAGAAGCCTTGTTCAATGGCTTCAGCTCTGGACTTGGGTTGAAGATTTCTGTACAGAATGTCTCCCCATGGTCGTTTGATGGCATTCTTCTCAGCATACTCCTAGGTCACGAACCTGTACTTGAACCACTGTTCTGCCCAATATCTTCGAATCCATTGGATTCGAGTTTTTCGCTGATTGTAGTCCTCCTCTGGATCTGTCTTGTACAACTCATAGAGGTCAGGAGGCAAATCTCTTGAGGTGTTGCCACGATGTTGTCTGCCACCCTTTCTTGTAGGTTTCTCGGGTGCCATGAACTTCAAACTGAATGTCTTCAACACGTTCAAATGTTTCAAATGCTTCCGCTTGCTGGTCAAACAGGAACTGGCTTCGGGAGAATTTATATGATGCTGTAAGAATTCTGCAAATGAATGCAGACTATGAGAACCAAGGGATTCTCCCACGGACATGTACCTGTGACAGCATTAAGGTGCGAGGGAAGGGGAAGAGGTCATATGCATTCTCAGAAGATTTTGAAGATAAATCAGTTTAGAAGACATTGACCTCATAGTGCGAAGACATTCACTCATAGATAGAGAGTTGGTTCCAGATTTGTACGAATCCACGAATAAGTACAAGTGAGGAATATAACTACTTTGTGAAGCATAAGTGAACATACTAGGCATATTATGAGATGCAGTATGAAATAGATCCAACTTGTGTGAACAGAAACTGCTTGTGGTAGAAAGTGATGAATCTATAGGATCAAAGGGGCCGTAAAAAGGAAGTTTTATTTACCACATGAAGAACTTATAGACGGAGTGTGAGAGGAGGCCGAGCAGTTCGATCGTTCGTGCCCTAACTTGGCGACGGAGGACACCTATGGCGACGGCGGAGAAGACGATGTCCGCCGCCGGTGTGAAGACGGCGTCGGTGAGGTCGCGGCAGCTAAGCGCTTCATTGCCGGCGTCGTCGAGGGCTAGCGGTGGCGTTAGGGTTTGTGCGAGAGTGGAAGAAAGGATAATGACTATGGTGAGGCATGTATTTATAGGGAAAGGGACGGCACAGTGTTATTACACAGGTGCCCCTCGTGATACACATCTGAAGGACAAGTGGCCATCATGCAACATATTGTAGGTTGTTCCACGTTCCCACGCACGCCTGGAATGTCGGGTGGTCGTTCCCACTTCTCCGGGTTTCAGGTGAAGGAATTAACATTGAAAACGGACTTAATGTTTGTCTCTGTATCTTCTGCTGACTAGGACGCAGAGAAGACATTCGACAGTTTCAATAGAATGTATATGATTTGGACAGATAGAGTTTGAGATAGAAAGCATAGAGAGATTAGGGTCCGATCACATTCACTTAGTTCAAAAGATTCAACAAGGAAGACGTAGCTATAATTGAATGTTCTAGAGGACAGAACACTAGTATGTATATATCAGAAGACAATCAAGTCAACATAGTGAAGATAATCATGAAGACAAGTTGAAAATGAAGACAAACAAAATGTGAAGACATAACACATGTAACGCCATGGGTAAAACACTTCAAAGAGAAGAATTTGGTGGTGGCGTTACCCACCGTATAGGAAGTATTAGACCCAGACACGGCGCACAATTATCGTGGCGCTCTGAAGTCAAATTCCATGTTAATGTATTCACACTCAGAATGTAAGTCTTCATTGATTGAAGATATACTTTACTTCGTGTGTTGCACATCTAGGTCATCAACATGCATAAGTGTTAGGATGTGTGCCTGATCACAGGACATTTGAGGATTCCAAGATATTTAGCTCACACCGTAACTTGCAAAACCTCTTCTCATCCAAGAGCTTGGTGAAGATATCTGCCAATTGCTCTTCAGTGTTGACGTGTATGATATCAATATCTTCCTTCACAACATGATCTCTGAGAAAGTGATGACGAATTTCAATGTGCTTTGTCTTCGAGTGTTGAACTGGGTTGTTGGCAATCTTGATGGTGCTTTCGTTGTCGTAGTAGAGTGGTACTTGCTTCAGGTGAATGCCATAGTCTTTGAGTGTTTGCTTCATCCATAGAAGCTGAGCGCAGCAAGATCTAGCAGCAATGTATTCAGATTCAGCAGTGGAGAGAGATACACAGTTCTGCTTCTTTGAAGACCAACATACAAGTGATCGTCCCAGAAAATGACATGTGCCTGATGTAGACTTGCGATCCACCTTGTCACCAGGATAATCATCATCCGAGAATGCAACTAGATCAAACTCTGAGCCCTTTGGATACCATAATCCTAGTGTTGGGGTGTGAGCCAAATATCTGAGAATTCGCTTCACAGCTAAGTGATGCGATTCCTTTGGTGCCGCTTGGAACCGGGCACACATGCAAACACTAAGCATGATATCTGGCCTAGATGCACATAAATAAAGCAAGGAACCAATCATGGAGCGATATACCTTTTGATCGAACTCTTTACCATTGTCGTCGGGACCCAGATGATGTTTGGCTGGCATTGGCGTCGTGTAGCCTTTGCAATCTTGCATTCCAAATTTCTTCAGGCAATCTTTGAGGTATTTCTCTTGAGATATAAAGATGTCGTTGTGTTGCTGACGTATTTGAAGACCAAGGAAGGACTTCAGCTCACCCATCATGGACATCTGATATTGCTCTTGCATCATATATCCAAACTTGTTAGTGCATTTCTGATTGGTGCAGCCGAAGATAATGTCATCCACATATATTTGGCACACAAACAGTTCACCATCATATGTCTTCGTGAAGAGAGTGGGGTCGAGGGAACTAGGTTTGAAGCCTTTTCTCTTTAGGAAGTCTTTGAGTGTGTCATACCAAGCCCTAGGGGCTTGTTTGAGGCCATATAGTGCCTTGTTGAGCTTGTACACCATATCAGGATGTTTTGGATCCTCAAAGCTAGGCGGTTGTGCAACATACACTTCTTCGTGAATCTTGCCATTGAGAAAAGCGCTCTTCACATCCATTTGATGCAGAAGAATGTTATGATGATTTCATAGGCCAACAGTATGCGTATGGCTTCAAGTCTAGCCACAGGAGCAAATGTCTCATCAAAGTCAATCCCTTCAACTTGAGTATATCCTTGGGCAACGAGACGAGCTTTGTTTCTGACAACTTGACCATGCTCATCTTGCTTGTTGCGATATATCCATTTGTTGCCTATTATATTGTGCTTGCGAAGATCAGGACGCTTAACCAGTTCCCATACATTATTCAGCTCAAACTGTTGAAGCTCTTCTTGCATAGCTTGAATCCATTCAGGTTCCATGAAGGCTTCATCAACTTTCTTGGGTTCAGATATTGTGACAAATGCGAAGTGCCCACAGAAATTTGCTAGCTGTGTTGCCCTTGAACGAGTGAGTGTACCTGGTGCATTGATGCTATCAATTATTCTCTCAATCTGCACTTCATTTGCAACACGAGGATGTACAGGACGAAGATTTTGCTCTTGCTGATCATTTTCATCGTTAGAAGGATTGTCTTCAGGCTGAGCATTGTCTTCAGGTTGATCAGGTGCGGAGATGATAAGTTCCTCTTCAGGTTGAGCTTCAGAAGGTATGATTTCTCCAGTTCCCATAAGTTTGATTGATTCACTGGATGGAACTTCATCTAGCACATTTGGCAGGTGCTCTCTTTGTGAGCCGTTAGTCTCATCGAACCGCACATCCACAGTTTCAACCACTTTATAGTGAAAGAGGTTGAAGACTCTGTAGGAGTGCGAATCCTTTCCATATCCAAGCATAAAACCTTCATGTGCTTTTGGTGCAAATTTTGAAGTGTGATGTGGATCCTTGATCCAGCACCTAGCACCAAATACTCTGAAGTAATTGACATTTGGCTTCTTGCCAGTAAGGAGCTCATAGGAAGTCTTGTTTAGAAGCTTGTGAAGATAAACACGGTTGATGATATGGCATGCAGTATCAATGGCTTCAGGCCAGAATTTTCTTGGAGTCTTGTATTCATCAAGCATCGTCCAAGCCATCTCAATAAGTGTTCTGTTCTTGCGTTCGACGACGCCATTCTGCCATGGCGTGTACGGAGCTAAGAATTCATGTGTGATGCCCAAAGTATCAAGATATGTATCTAGCCCAGTGTTCTTGAATTCAGTGCCATTGTCACTTCTGATGTGCTTTATCTTGACGCCATAGTTGTTCATGGCTCGATTGGCGAAGTGTCTGAAGACATCCTGCACTTCAGTCTTGTAGAGTATTATATGCACCCAAGTATATCTTGAATAATCATCAACAACGACAAAGCCATAGAGAGAAGCAGTAGTAGTAAGAGTTGAGTAATGAGTGGGACCGAAAAGGTCCATGTGGAGCAGTTCGAAGGGTTGAGTCGTTGTCATGATTGTCTTCAAGGGATGCTTGGCCCTCGTCATCTTTCTTGCTTCACAGGCACCGGATAAGTGATCCTTCTTGAACTTGACGCCCTTGATGCCTATGACATGCTTCTTTCTTGCAAGAGTGTGCAAGTTCCTCATGCCAGCATGCCCTAGCCTCCGATGCCAAAGCCAACATTCTGAAGCTTTTGCTAGAATACATATGGCAAGCTGTGGTCCTGCTGAGAAATCTACCACGTACAAATAATCTTTCCGATACCCTTCAAACACTAGAGACTTGTCAGATTCCATTAGAACAAGGCAATGATATTTTCCAAACATCACAATCATGTTTAAATTGCAAAGCATTGAGACAGACATTAAGTTGAAACCAAGGGATTCAACAAGCATGACTTTATCCATGTGTTGATCCTTTGAGATTGCAACTCTACCTAAACGCAATGCCTTACTTTTACTAGTGTCAGCAAATGTGATGTGACTTTTGTCAGATGGATGTAAGGTTGAGTCCATAAGAAGGCTTCGCTTGCCAGTCATGTGATTGGTACACCCACTATCAAGGATCCATTCTGAAGCAGCTGGTGTCGTACCCTTCAGTGCAGTTAGGGGGATAGGCTTCACGAAGAGAATTGTGAAGCAGAAACATTTGACGAGCCAGTGGATTATGAAAGCTTAGATCGAGATTAGGACTGATAGGGCAAGTAGCAAGCGACTCAGGAACAAAGTACATAATAAGACCATTTGGGCATTTGATCTTGCGCCCAACAAGAAGTTTAAGGTCCCCAGCAATAGCGTCACACGATTTTGGTTTTCGGCTGGAGACCTTTCCCTATAAAAGAGAGTTAAGCTTTCTTAGCCACCCACATCTTCAAGGGTGGCTTCGAAGCAATGAGTCTAAGTGCAGCATCTGAGAACTTTGGCTTTGGAGCCCTAGCAAAAAGTCTTGCAGGTGGACAATAGTACTCATAAGAATAAGCAGAATAGTTCTTGGTCTTATGAACATGGCGGTTTGATGAACCGCGCTCATATTCATAGGCCTGAGTATGGCTTCCCTGCAAAACATTTGCATTAGTGCGACTCAGGTGAGTCCTCTGTCTTTATGAAGCCTTTGGGCAGTATGAAGCCTGTGGTCTGGGGTTTGTCTTCTTCACTTGTGGTGTCATGACGACATTCACAGGAAGATTCTCCAAACACCTTTTTGGCACCCAGACCTTCTTCATAGGCGGCCCATTCCTGTAGTTAGTACCAATATACCTGGCAAACACTTCACCATTCTGATTCTTAAATAGTTTATAGTTTGCATCAAAGGATTCATCAATAACAATGGGATTAGCACAAGTGAAGCCAGATAGGGTGGATGGATCCACTAAAGGTCCCTTTGCAGCAACCCATGTGGTTTTGGGGTACTGCTCAGGTTTCCAGTAAGAGCCATCAGCATTCATTTTCCTTTCGAACCCAACACCCTCTTTCCTAGGGTTTCGGTTTAGGATCTGCCTTTTGAGGACATCACATAGTGTCTAATGCCCTTTGAGACTTTTGAACATCCCTGTTTCAAGCAATGTCTTCAACCTAGCATTCTCATCAGCAATAGCAGTGGCATCCTCAGCAGAGGGGTTAGTTATCACATCAACAGTTGAAGATATTGCAATAGTAGCAGCAGTAGAACATTCAGCAACAGAAGTAGCGTTATCACACTCAATGCATTTAAGACATGGTGGTTCAAAACCTTCCTGAGCGGAACTGATCTGTTTGGCGCGAAGTGACTCGTTTTCCTTTTGAAGATCTTCATGAGCCGCTCTCAATTTTTCAAGGTCTTGCTTCATTTGAAGATAATCATAGGAAAGCTTATCATGAGATGTTGAGAGCGTTTCATGACGACTTTCAAGTTCCTCATACTTAACATGAAGATTTTTTATGTCTTCAATTAAGGACTGAGATCGAGTCATTTCAGCGTCCAACAGGTCATCGCTTTTGTCTAATAGTTTTTGAATATGTTCCATAGCTTTCTGTTGTTCGGTTGCAATATTAGCAAGTGTTTTGTAGCTGGGTTTGGAACCACAATTAGAGTCATCTTCACTTGATGTTTGATAGTGAGTGGCGCGTGAGTTTACCTTGGCACCGCGTGCCATGAAGCAGTAGGTGGGAGTGGAGTCATCCTTGTCATTAGCATCGACATTGGTGACATTGTCTTCAGTGTTGAAGATGGACTTGGCAACGTAGGCTGTAGCCAGACTTGCCACACCAGAATCGGACTCCTCCTCAGACTCCACCTCTGCCTCCTCAGAAGCGGATTCCTCCTCTGAATCCATTTCCTTGCCAAAAAACGCACGAGCCTTGCTAGATGAGCTCTTCTTGTGTGATGAAGACTTTGAGTATTTCTTCTTCTTCTTGTCGTCAGAATCATACTCCTTGCTCTTATTTTTCTTCTTGTTCTCATTGTCCCACTGCGGACACTCAGAGATGTAGTGGCCAAGTTTCTTGCACTTGTGGCATGTTCTCTTCTTGTAGTCATGAGCAGAAGCTTCATCATTCCTTAAGCTTGATCTTGAGGACTTTCTGAAGCCTTTCTTCTTGGTGAATTTTTGGAACTTCTTCACAAGCATAGCAAGCTCCTTTACAATGTCTTCAGGATCATCAGAACTGCTGTCAGATTCTTCTTCAGACGAGGACACAGCTTTTGCCTTCAAGGCACAAGTTCGCCCATAGTTGGGACCGTAGATATCTCTTTTCTCAGAAAGCTAAAACTCATGTGTGTTGAGCCTCTCAAGTATGTCAGACGAATCGAGTGTCTTGAAGTCAAGACGTTCTTGAATCATCAGGGCTAGGGTGTCAAACAAGCTGTCAAGTGATCTCAGGAGTGTCTTGACGACTTCATGCTTGGTGATCTCAGTAGCGCCGAGGGCTTGAAGCTCATTTGTGATGTCAGTGAGTCGATCAAACGTGAGCTGAACATTCTCATTGTCATTTCTCTTGAAGCGGTTGAAGAGGTTGCGAAGGACACTGATTCTCTGATCTCTCTGGGTTGAGACGCCTTCGTTGACCTTGGAGAGCCAGTCCCAGACTAGCTTAGATGTTTCCAAAGCACTCACGCGGCCATACTGTCCTTTGGTCAGATGACCACAGATGATGTTCTTGGCAGTGGAGTCCAGTTGGACGAACTTCTTGACATCAGCAGCAGTGACACCTTCACCAGCCTTGGGAACGCCATTCTTGACGACATACCATTGGTCGACATCAATGGCCACTAGGCAACCCGACCTGATTTGTCCTAAATGACACTCGGTCACTAAGGAACTGACATGTGTTCCAACGGTCAGATTCAAACACACACGGCAACTTTACTTGAGCTACAAGCAAAGATGACTTATCCAACTCTGGACAAGATTTGCTCTCATAGTCTTCACTCGAAGACATAGGATTTTGGTTAAGCATCACTTCAGTCATTCTGACTGGTTCACTTGGACCCCACTTAACAGTACGGTGGTTCCTATGACTCAACAAAGAAGAAAAAGAATGACGAAAGAACTAAGTCTTCGCGCTCCATAGTCTTCATGCGATGTCTTCTCTTGTCATAGTCTTCAATGTGAATGTCTTCACATACCACCTTTGACTTTAATGTCTTCTTACATTTTTAGGGGTCATCTCTGGTAGGAAAACTGAATCAATGAGGGATTTCTACCTGTGTTATCCTGCAATTCTCACAAACACATTAGTCCCTCAACTAGGTTTGTCGTCAATACTCCAAAACCAACTAGGGGCGGCACTAGATGCACTCATAGCTATGTCATTTGATTAGTTTAGACATGCTTTGTGTGGAAGCCACCTGTTCAGTGTCTAATTACCATATATGTGAATTATGCATTGCCATCTTGTTGCAAGACATTATATATGTGAATTATACAATGCTATCTTGTTGCAAAGGCATTATATATGTGAATTATGCAATGCCATGTTGTTTAGCCAATCATCATGTATGTGAATTATATCATGCTATCATTTTTTTGTATTATGTGTTCCATTTGGCGACAACGTTTGTATATTCAACTACTCTTCCTGTGCATCAGCCATTTGAAGCGGTGATGGAAGTATCTGGAATGAAAACAAGGTATTCAGAGCAGACAATGCTACCTGCTGAAGCAGACATCTTGCTGGTTACAGAGAGCTCCTTAGAGGAGGATTCAAAGACTGATGACCAGTCCTATTTTCCCCCTGAGGTCTATGCTCAAACTTGGCAGGGTTATATTACCCATGTCATGCATGTTGTCTTGCATTGCTTAGTTTTTACATCATATATGGATTGCCATCTGCTTACTTGCTTACTATATAAATCATATATTTGAATTATATCATGCCATCATGTTTACATAGTACATACACATCATCTATCTGAATTATGGCATGGCAACCCATTTAATAAAGACATCATATAGTTATATCATCTCATCCTGTTTAGTGTTTACAGTCATCATATTTTGAATTATGGCATTCTATCCGTGAATGTATGTGAATTATGGCATGCCAACCTATTTAATAAACACATTATATAGTTATGTCATGTCATCCTGTTTACATAGTCTCATATTTTGAACTATGTCTTTCCATCTTTTTTAGTTAGCCATCATAATGTGAAATTGTGTCATGCTATCCTGTTTAGTTAGCCATCATATATGTGAAATTGTGTCATGCTATCCTGTTTGGTTAGACAACATAAATATGAATTATTTCATGCCCTCTTTTATTCCCCACTATCCATTGCACCTGTCTATCATACAATGTCTATACTTTCAATTACTTTTCTTGTTTATCAGCCATTTGAATTGAAGAGCGTGATGGCAGTATCTAAGGGAGTAACAACACGGTCTTCAAAAAAGATAGTGCTACCAGTTCATGCAGATAGAACCACGGTTGTACTTGCCCAAGGACCAGATCCACCACACATAACCTAGACTCTCGCAGATTGTACCCCTACCAAGTTGGACAGAGAACCAGCTACACCCCTTCTAACCCCAACCCCGGCAGATAGTAACCCAGATCCAGTTGACACAACACCGTCTCCACCATAGAGCACCCAAACACCAGCAGTTAGTAAGGGAACTGCAGTGCCCAAAGCACGAGGACCACCACTCCGAATCCCAACCCAACGCTTAAAGGAGAAGAAGATTTGTTCTCAGGTCAGGTTCTGTAGCTATGGATCATACTCCTTTGCTCTTGCATGACTGTATTTACTCATACCAACTATTTTCAAATTTGAAGGATGGAATTGAAACTCCAATGGCGCAACAGGTATGTTTTAAACCTGTTTCTTTAACTGGTTTGCTGTTGTAACCTGCTCTATGTTGATTTCAGTTTCAATTGAATAAATAGTTATGTTCTCATGTCATGCACATTACAACTGTTGTTATTGCTCTATAGTTACCCACACTTATATTCTGTCTATTCTGCTTTGTCTTGAACAAATATTATTTGAACTGTGTCTCTATCTTGATTTGGCAACAAAAACTAGAATGGTATAGACCATAAAGTGACCATGGTACATAGATATATGTTTGTTTCATGCTATTATACTGTCCACTTTACTACTGAACTCATTTACCAAGATGAGTTTCATATACAACATGGTAAACATGTGATGTGTCTGCTTGTTTCTCTTTTAGAATGCGGACACAATATTGGAGAACAGTACCGTGTTATCCAATGGTAAAGGAAGTAATGCAGATAAGGTTCAAGATAGTGAGACATCCCTGTTGGTCTCCAAGAAAGCTGATAAAAACTATCTTGACGACAGTGAGGGAACCCAAAAGTCCTGTCTTGATGTAGTGTTCGAGTTACTGGCCACTACTGCTGGCACAAGCTCTTCGAACTCGCTGCCTGAATCAGTTCGTCTTCTTGAGTCTCAACTTCAAGTTGAAAGACATCGATCTGATATGCTGCGACAGGAAGCTGAAGGACTGAGGAAGTCCCTGCAGAATTCAGATGCATATTTTCTGGTGCAACAGCAAGCGTTGGAGGATTTAAGCGCCAAACAAGAGAAAGTTAATAAGCTTGCTAAGCATCTTGCCAGCATTATGGGTACCCAGGATATTGTTTCTTGAGATCTTCTGAAGTGGTTCCAGTTCTAGATTTGTTTTGCTATGACGTTTATTTGCGCTGGTCGCCAACTTTGACAACTAGTGTATATGATATGCTGCTTTGTTCCCTATATTTGCACTGGTGGTGAACTTTGATGCCGAGTGGATGTAATATGAGTAATAGCCGTGATAGCCTAGCGTTAGTTGCTTGCTTATTTATTTCCTTGTTGTCTTGTTTATTTTTTTGCTTGTAGTCATTGCAGTTCTTTTTCCGCGGTTAGCTAGTGGCTGCAATGACCTATTTTTTAAAACTAGGCCACAATAACCATGGGCTAATATTTACTGTAGTGACACTGGGCCTCCTACTGGCTGTAGAAATAGTGGGCCATCTACGGGCCGTATAAACAATGGGCCTTCTACGGGCCGTAGAAACAATGGGCCTTCTGCGGGCCGTATTATCAATGGGCCATATACGGGCCGTATAATCGATTGGCCAAACATGGGCCAAATAGACCGCATTATGGTCGTAAACGGGCTAGAGTTGGAATCGTCCGTTCATGGGCCGACCATAACGGGCCATTGTTAATAGGCCATATTTGATGACGCTATGAAATCGGCCCAACGTATTAACAGACCACAAACGGGCCGACTGTAACCATGGGCTGAATTTGGCCCACAAGCAGAAAATGACAATAATGGGTCGTAAGTAAATGAATGCTAGAAATGAGCCCAAGAATAAATGGGCTCTGAGAAGGCCGAAAGATAACATGGGCTGGAAACGGCCCAGCGGAATAACAGGCCGTTAATGGGTATAAAGTGATACACTGTTCATTACGGGCCAGTTTCACCACGGGCCGTTAATGGGTGTAAAGTGATACACTGTTCATTACGGCCCAGTTTCACCACAGGCCGTTAGTAGGCCAAGAGTTACATAGGGCCTCATATGGGCCGAAAGACGTCATGGGCCATACATGGGCCAGAAGTGAAAACGGGCTGGAATTATATTGGATGGCCCAGATAACGCTACTGGGCCTAATTCGGATAGGGTGTAATGGGCCTTGGGTTAGCGGGCTGTAAATGGGCTATATTCGAAGGCTTTCCATGGGCCGGCCCGCCAGCTTTTGACCAAGTCAAACGGGCCGGCCTTTTCACATGAATGGGCCTCTGTTGGGCCATGCCATGTGTTGACGTATCATAGGAGCCTCCCGTCCAATGAGTGGTTGACATCTGTCCCAACGATGAGCCGACACGTGTTTCCTCCAGCCAATGATGATTTTACACGTGGAAAATCCCCATTGGTCGGGGCTCTTAACGGGTTATCGGATCCAAAACCCGACCCGATAGCTTAACGGTGTTCCGTTATGGTGGATGCCACATGTCGGTCACCCTTGACGAAAGCACTTCTGTGACGCACGATTTATCATCATGGAACTGGACACTTCCGTGATGATAATTTTGGTAATGCCATGGAACACTTCTGCGACAGCACAGGTATGACTATCTTGATTCTGTCATAAATTTTTCATAGATGTACATGCATGACAAAAAAGGCGACCTACTGTGACAAACACGTATCATCACGGAAGTGTATTTTTTTGTAGTGCGTGCATTAACATGACACACCCGATCTCAACACTTCAAGCGGGCCAGCCTACGGCTTCGAGCTCCTTATCCCAAAGGTGGAGTACTTCTTCGAGGCCAGTTTAGCAAAGTAAACTCGAGCGGCTTTTTAGAGAGAAGACAGGCTATCCGGCTATTGACCATACACTCGAGTCGAAAAAGGAGTGGTATAAAAAGACTTTGCAACGACCAAGAAGAAAACACATTCACTATAAAACAGCTCATATAAATTTTAAGAGCCCCCAAGTGACTTGGGTAAAAGAATTTTATGTATAATGATTGTATGTACCGATGTACTTATATCATATCTATGTTCACTCGAACTTTAAACGCGTCTTAACCGACCGTCGACTTCTCCGTCTTCGGCCAAGGACCGAAAAGTGTCATGTACTCCACCTGTCGAAAGCATCGACGGTGTTTCCGATAACCAGGAAATCAGGCCATAAGGTTGTACCAGACAAAGTGCACTCAGGGAACTTATGCTATATTACTGACAAAGTGTAAGAAGCATCTTCGAAGAAAATAGTACCTCCACTGATACCTTTATTCGGTTGCTCATTGTTACTATGAGACTTGTGCAATAGATTTTTGTACTCATGAGTTCCGTTGTGTGCCGACCATTATTGAAAACAATAAGAGCACTAGCTTTCGGCTTCACCCAGTCTGAGGTACTAACTCGGATGACCCGGTAGTAACGATCGCATAGGTGCTCCCTTTACCGCCTAGCCGAACAATCGGGAATGTAGGGGTAAGCATAGGAGCCAGGCAACCCAGCTTGTGAAACACTTAAGTCAACATGGTGCATATTGTGGCAAAATACACGAACAAGGAACGAAGCCGTACAAGTATAATCATATGCAAGAGGAAATGCTTCATAAAGGAAGCCCCCAAGTAAATGGGGTATTTGAATTTGCTTGCAACAAACAAGGTTTTGACAAAGAAATTTTTTCGCAAATGACTTTTTGTCAAAAAAGCATAATGCTTGGTCAAACCGAACGAAATTTAAAACTAAAGGTTTTTAAGCATGGAATCGACTTAGCTGGTTAATGTGCTCGGTGTCGATGCATTGGCCGAGCTTACGGCGGGACAAGGTCCCAGCCCCCAAGCTGGTCCCGAGGTGGCGGAGCGAAGAGCTCAGCACTCCGAAGTGGCGACATAGCACGGCCAATGCAGGCCGGCAGTGTGACGCCAAAGTCCCTGGTGTGGCTTAATGAAGTAATGACGAAGCCCTCGGTCCAGCCGAGGTGACGTGGTACGTCGGTACGCAGAGGTGACAGTGTTGCCCAACTCAGATCCTTTACCTGTGCACAGAAAATAGTGCAAGCTAGAGATAATAGGAATAATAAAAAATGTTGCACAATTAATAATTTATGCAAATTGAGTAACAAAAGAAATATAGCCCGTGTGCCGAACACTCGAAGAGGTATAGCTCTCTCAGTGATGCCGAAGTCCCCAAGGCAATCGAACATGTCAGTGTGGCAATTCGACCAACAAGGTGATCACACGAGCCGATTGGGACAACGACGTCGACTTGCCAAAGTGACCGCGTGATGCAGTCGAAGTCGATCACCTACACACATAAAATAGTGCGGTCCAAAAAGGATAATTTCTTTTCGCAAAACTAATTTATTGAAAGAGATGTGGCCTGGCGCCGAAGTCATGTCTATGCAGGGCGTCGGCGTGACGCGGTGAAGGCGTGGCCAAGCATGAATTCGCAGGCCGGTCTGAGTTCCGGATGCGGCATTCACCGAACTGTACATGGAAACTGACTGAACCACCACGCGACAGTTGTTAATGCGGCCACCATTTGATAGACCTGTGTACAAATGATGTAACAAACCAGAGTAATAATTTCTTGGGAAAAATAAACCCAAGCAAGAAACAATACTAGGATTAATAGCACCTAGTTTATCTGTTGTAGCAATCTGAAGAAAGGTTAGTCCCAAAATTGGGACTCGATCCGCACACCCATTCCCTGATGGGCGATAAAGTGATGGCATGGCGATGCTGGCAAAGGTGGGCTCGCCGACGCAAAGCCCCCGGTCCAGCTAACGTGATGAAGCTGGTCGGCTGGTGTAGCCAAAGTCACCGGAGTATGTTGATGAAGAAGTAGCCAAGTCCCCGGTCTAGCCGAGATGACGAAGCAGGTCAGTAAGGAGATGTTGCAGCTGCCATGTCAGCCGAGGTATCGAAGCAATTAAGCGTGATGGACATCATCTTGAAAAATCAACAGTGCGGCCATGCCGACGTTCGTCATAACTTGTGATGCGGTCAATGCCGGATTGATGAAGTGATCGAGCGGCGATGTCGGTGCGCCTGACCCATGCAATCTATGGGGCGATGGTATTGGTGATGATTTATCCTTCGCGATGCTGAATTCTTGTTCGGTTTGCCGAGCTGATGATCCGATAAGGTTAGGCTCGGCTCGATGAAGCGACGACCTGTCTAGCGCAGGTCGACAGACATGGAGCAATGTTACCGGACTGGTGTGATACCAGTGCGATGGTGAAGAGTGTCTCAAAGAAGGCTTAAACTTTTATGGGCACGTGTTAAAAACAACTCACAATACCATAGAAGAAAATTTCCTTTAAAAAGGTTGTCCAATATCACGTTCATAAAGAAACATGAATTCTTGTCGGATCTGTATTCGCGCAGAAAACGAGTCCGAAAAGTGATGCACTAATCGGAAGGTTCCGGGAGCTTGGACGGTCGGATCGAGCTGAAATTTTGAGGAGTAGTAGATATAGGAATTCCGCAGCCGATCAACGGTTGGATCTTACAAATGACGTCTGAGCTAGGTGCTGGAGACCACGCCCTAAACTCGTCCAGAGTCCCGTCCAGATTTGACAGGGTTCCCGTATATCGTAGATTGCCCAAAGATTTCTCCATCGGAACTCGACGAAATTTTGCATCATTGTCGTAGACTCAATTCCACACAATTCCACCAAATTAATCGTCAAAGCGATGCTCGAGGAGGTGGTGGCAGCGGATACAAGTTCGCTGTTCGAAAAAACAGCATGGTCGCCCGAGAGCAATGTTGATGTTGAGCCCCCGAGCTCCATAGATGATTCCTCCATGCTCTTGATAGAGATCGGAGTTGATCTTGATGAAGGCCCCCATATGACCATGACGATCGGAGATGGAGCGCGGTCCTCGGTCGAGCCAAGGTGACCAGTCGAGCCGACGACGAAGATGCCGGCATCACAGTTGATATGCGCGGGAGCCATTCGTCCTTTGCAGATCACACAGCGGAACTCTCAATGAAAGCACCATTGTCAGTGTCAAAACCGGCAGATCTCGGGTAGGGGTCCCAAACTGTGCGTCTTAGGATCGATGGTAACAGGAGACAGGGGACACGATGTTTACCCAAGTTCAGACCCTCTTGATGGAGGTAATACCCTACTTCCTGCTCGATTGACTTTGATGAGTATGGGGGTTACAAGAGTTGATCTACCTCAAGAACATATGTTGTGGTCTAAACCTATAGGTATGATGAGTAATGTCATAATAATATACCGACTAGCCTGGCCTCGGCTTATATAATGTACCATAGGCCTAGGATAACAAGAGTCCTAGTCGAATACACCGGTGGAGAGGAGTCCTTGTCTTGATCACCAAGTCTTATGGAATCTTCCTCGTGTATACATCGGCTGTCCGAACTGGCCTATGAGCATACGACCATGGGGGTCCTTGGCCCAATTCAACTGATTAGGAGATGACGTGTTGAGTACCCCCTAGTCCAAGACACCGTCAACTGCACCAACTGACAGCTCCACCATTCAATAAAAATTCATATCCGGTTTGTGATTTAGAGTCATCTGGATCAGTGTCAAAGCTTGCATCAACGTAACCGTTTACGACGAGCTCTTTGTCACCTCCATAAACGAGAAATATATCCTTAGTCCTTTTTCAGGTATTTTAGGATGTTCTTGACCGCTGTCCGGTGATCCACCCCTGGATTACTTTCGTATCTTCCTGCTAAACTGATAGCAAGGCACACATCAGGTTCGGTACACATCATTGCATACATGATAGAACCTATGGCTGAAGCATAGGGAATGACTTTCATTTTCTCTGTATCTTCTGAAGTGATCGGGCATTGAGTCTGACTCAACCTCACACCTTGTAACACATGCAAGAACCCTTTCTTTGCTTGATCCATTTTGAACTTCTTCAAAACTTTATCAAGGTATGTGCTTTGTGAAAGTCCAATTAAGCGTCTTGATCTATCTCTATAGATCTTGATGCCTAATATATAAGAAGCTTCACCGAGGTCTTCCATTGAAAAATTCTTATTCAAGTATCCTTTTATGCTATTCAAAAATTCAGTATCATTTTTGATCAGCAATATGTCATCCACATATAATATGAGAAATGCTACAGAGCTCCCACTCACTTTCTTGTAAATACAGGCTTCTCCAAATGTCTGTATAAAACCACATGCTTTGATCACACTATCAAAGCGTATATTCCAACTCCGAGAGGCTTGCACCAGTCCATAAATGGATCGCTGGAGCTTGCACACTTTGTTAGCACCTTTTGGATCGACAAAATCTTCTGGTTACATCATATACAACTCTTCTTTAAGATATCCATTAAGGAATGCAGTTTTGGCATCCATTTGCCTAATTTCATAATCATAAAATGCGGCAATTACTAACATGATTCGGACGGACTTAAGCATCGCTACAGGTGAGAAGGTCTCATCGTAGTCAACTCCTTGGACTTGTGGGAAACCTTTTGCAACAAGTCAAGCTTTGTAGACAGTAACATTACCGTCAGCGTCAATCTTCTTCTTGAAGATCCATTTATTATCTATGGCTTGCCGATCATCGGGAAAGTCAACCAAAGTCCACACTTTCTTCTCGTACATGAATCCCATCTAAGATTTCAAGGCCTCAAGCCATTTTGCAGAATCTGGGCTCATCATCGCTTCCTCATAGTTCATAGGCTCGTCATGGTCAAGTAACATGACCTCTAGAACAGGATTACCGCACCACTCTGGTGCGGATCCTACTCTGGTAGACCTACGAGGTTTGGTAGAAACTTGATCAGAAATTTCATGATCATCATCATTAGCTTCCTCACTTACTGGTGTAGGAATCACTCGAACAGATTTCTGTGATGAACTACTTTCTGATAAGGGAGTAGGTACAGTTACCTCATCAAGTTCTACTTTCCTCCCACTCACTTCTTTCGAGAGAAACTCCTTATCTAGAAAGGATCCATTCTTAGCAACGAATATCTTACCTTTGGATCTGTGCTAGAAGGTGTACCCAACAGTCTCCTTTGGGTATCATATGAAGACACATTTCTCTGATTTGGATTCGAGCTTATCAGGTTGAAGCTTTTTCACATAAGCATCGCAACCCCAAACTTTAAGAAACGATAACTTGGGTTTCTTGCCAAACCACAGTTCATAAGGTGTCGTCTCAATGGATTTCGATGGTGCCCTATTTAATGTGAATGCAGCCATCTCTAAAGCATAACCCCAAACGGTAGTGGTAAATCAGTAAGAGACATCATAGATCACACCATATCTAGTAAAGTGTGGTTACGATGTTCGGACACACCATTACGCTGTGGTGTTCCAGGTGGCGTGAATTGCGAAACAATTCTGCATTGTTTCAATTGAAGACCAAACTCATAACTCAAATATTCTCCTTCACGATCAGATCATAGAAACTTTATTTTCATGTTACGATGATTTTCCACTTCACTTTGAAATTCTTTGAAATTTTCAAATGTTTCAGACTTATGTTTCATCAAGTAGATATACCCATATCTTCTCAAATCATCTGTGAAGCTAAGAAAATAACGATACCCGCCACGAGCATCAACACTCATCGGACCGCATACATCACTATGTATTATTTCCAACAAGTGTGTTGCTCGCTCCATTGTTCCGGAGAACAGAGTCTTAGTCATCTTGCCTATGAGGCATGGTTCACAAGCATCAAGTGATTCCAAAAGCACATCAGCATGGAGTTTCTTCATGCGCTTTACACCAGTATGACCTAAATGGCAGTGCCACAAATAAGTTGTATTATCATTATTGAACTTATATCTTTTGGATTCAATACTATGAACATGTGTATCACTACTATCGAGATTTAGTAAAAATAGACCACTCATCAAGGGTGCATGACCATAAAAGATATTATTCTTTCTGATCGATCTATTGGGCTATTCCTATACGTGTCACAAACAGCTCTAGAGTTTGTACTAAAATAACACCTTAAGACACACATCAACCAAAACCCTAATGTCAACTAGATATTCCAATGTCACCACAAGTATCCACGGGTTTGATTATACGATATGCACCACACAATCTCAGATTCATCTATTCAAACCAACACAAAGAACTTCAAAGAGTGCCCCAAAGTTTCTACCGGAGAGTCAAGACGAAAACATGTGCCAACCCCTATGCATAAGTTCACAAGGTCATAGAACCCGCAAGTTGATCAACCAAGCATACATCAAATAGATCACGTGAATATCCCATTGTCACCACAGATAAGCACATGCAAGACATACATCATGTGTTTTCAAATCCTTTACAAGAGGTAGAGGGGGAGAAACATCATAAGATCCCACTATAATAGAAAAGCTCGTGGTACATCAAGATCATGCCAAATCAAGAACACGAGAGAGAGAGAGAGAGAGAGAGAGAGAGATCAAACACGTAGCTACTAGTACATACCCTCAGCCCCGATGGTGAACTACTCCCTCCTCGTCATGGAGGGCGCCGGGATGATGAAGATGGCCACCGGTGATGGTTTACCCCTCCGGCAGGGTGCCAGAATGGGCTCCCGATTGGTTTTTTTTTGCTACAGAGGCTTGCGGAGGTGGAACTCCCGATCTAGGTTTCTTTCTGTGGGTTTCTATATTTATAGGAATTTTTGGTGTCAAGAACAAGTCAGGGAGATCCACGAGGAGCCAACAAGACCAGATGGCGCGCGCTCCACCCTTGTGGAGGCCTCGTGGCTCTTCTGGCCCAACTCTTTTGCTTTGGGGGCTTCTTCTGGTCCATAAAAAATCACCGTAAATTTTCAGCTCAATTGGACTCCGTTTGATATTCCTTTTCTATAAAACTCAAAAACAGGGAAAAACAAAAACTGGCACTGGGCTCTAGGTTAATAGGTTAGTACCAAAAATCATATAAATGCATCTAAAACATCCGAGATAGATAATATAATAGCATGGAACAATCAAAATTATAGATCGTTGGAGACGTATCAAGCATCCCCAAGCTTAATTCCTGCTCGTCCTTGAGTATGTAAATGATAAAAACAGAATTTTTGATGTGGAATGCTACCTAACATATTTATCAATGTAATCTTATTTATTGTGGCATGAATGTTCAGATCCATAAGATTCAAAAGAAAAGTTTAATATTGACATAAAAACGGTAATACTTCAAGCATACTAATAAAGCAATCATGTCTTCTCAAAATAACATGGCCAAAGAAAGTTATCCCTACAAAATCATATAGTCTAGCTATGCTCCATCTTCAACACATAAAATATTCAAATCATGCACAACCCTGATGACAAGCCAAGCAATTGTTTAATACTTTTTATGTTCTCAAACCTTTTCAACTTTCTCGCAATACATGAGCGTGAGCCATGGACATGGCACTATAGGTGGAACAGAATATGGTGGTTGTGGAGAAGACAAAAAGAAGGAGATAGTCTCACATCAACTAGGTGTGTCAACGGGCTATGGAGATGCCCATCAATAGATATCAATGTGAGTGAGTAGTGATTGCCATGCAACGGATGCACTAGAGCTACAAGTGTATGAAAGCTCAAAAGAAAACTAATTGGGTGTGCATCCAACTCGCTTGCTCATGAAGACCAAGGGAAATTTGAGGGAGCCCATCTTTGGAATATACAAGCCAAGTTCTATATTGAAAAATTCCCACTATTATATGAAAGTGACAACATAGGAGACTCTCTATCATGAAGATCATGGTGCTACTTTTTGAAGCACAAGTGTGGATAAAAGATAGTAGCATTGCCCCTTCTCTCTTTTTCTCTAATTTTTTGTTGTTTTTTTGGGCCTTCTCCTTTTTATGGTCCCTTTTTTTTCGGAGTCCTATCCCGACATGTGGGGGAATCATAGTCTCCATCATCCTTTCCTCACTAGGACAATGCTCTAATAATGATGATCATCACACTTTTATTTACTTACAACTCAAGAATTACAACTCGATACTAGAACAAAGATATGACTCTATATGAATGCCTCCGGTGGTGTACCAGGATGTGCAATGAATCAAGAGCGACATGTATAAAAAATGACGAAAGGTGGCTTTGCCACAAATACAACGTCAACTACATGATCATGCAAAGCAATATGACAACAACGGAACGTGTCATAATGAACGGAATGGTGGAAAGTTGCATGGCAATATATCTCGGAATGGCTATGGAAATGCCATAATAGGTAGGTATGGTGGCTGTTTTGATGAAGGTATATGGTGGGTTTAAGGTACCACGAAAGTTGCGCGGTACTAGAGAGGCTAGCAATGGTGGAAGGGTGAGAGTGTGTATAATCCATGGACTCAACATTAGTCATAAAGAACTCACATACTTATTGCAAAAATCTATTAGTTATCGAAACAAAGTACTACGCGCATGCTCCTAGAGGGATAGACTGGTACGAAAAGATCATCGCTTGTCCCCGACCGCCACTCATAAGGAAGACAGTCGATAAATAAATCATGCTCCGACTTCATCACATAACGGTTCACCATACGTGCATGCTACGGGAATCACAAACTTTAAGACAAGTATTTTTACCAATCCACAATTACTCACTAGAATGACTCTAATATAACCATAATTATATCTCAAAACAATCGTAAGGAATCAAAATTCTCATAGTATTCAATGCACTTTATATGAATTTTTTTATTATATCCCTCTTGGATGTCTATCATATTAGGACTAAATTTATAACCTAAGCAAATTACCAGGTTGTTTAAAGACTCTCAAAATTATAGAAGTGAAGCATGAGAGTTCATCAATTTCTTCAAAATAAAACTACCGCCATGCTCTAAAAAGATATAAGTGAAGCACTAGGGCAAATGACAAACTACTCCAAAAAGATATAAGTAAAGATCAATGAGTAGTCGAATAATTATGTAACTATGTGAAGACTCCTTATCATAAATAAAATTTCAGATCTGAAGTATTTTATTCAAACATCAAGCAAAACAAAATAAAATGACATGACGCTCCAACCAAAACACATATCATGTGGTGACTAAAAATATAGCTCCAAGTAAGGTTATCCCCAAGCTGGGGATGCCATCTGGGTTATCCCCAAGCTTAGGCTCTTGGTTGTCCTTGAATATTACCTTGGGATGCCTTGGGCATCCCCAATATTAGGCTATTACCACTCCTTATTCCGTAGTCCATCAAAACTTTACCCAAAACTTGAAAACTTCACAATAGAAAACTCAACAGAAAACTTGTAAGCTCTGTTAGCATAATAAAGCAAATCACCACTTGGGTACTGTTGTGAACTCATTCTAAATTTATATTTGTGTTATATCTACTGTATTCAAACTTCTCCATGGTTTATACCCTTCGATACAACTCATAGATTCATCAAAATAAGCAAACAACACAATGAAAACAGAATCTGTCAAAAACAGAACAGTCTGTAGTAATTTGTAACTCTCGAATACTTATGTAACTCCAAAAATTCTAAAAAATTAGGATAACCTGAGAATTTGTATATCAATCCTGTGCAAAATGAATCAGTATTTTATACGCTCCTGTAAAAAGCGAAAATTATTTTACTGGGGGCAAAAGTTTCTGTTTCTCAGCAAGATCAAATCAATTATCACCGTAAGCTATCCCAAAGATCTTACTTGGTACTTTATTGAAACAAAAGGTATAAAACATGATTAATATAGTATCCTAATCATGTGAAAAAACAAAAACAGTAGGGGTAAATATTGGGTTGTCTCCCAACAAGCACTTTTCTTTATTGCCTCTTTAGCTAGGCATGATGATTTCAATGATGCTCACATAAAAGATAAGAATTGAAACATAATGGGAGCATCATGAAGAATATGAAAAGCACATTTAAGTCTAACCCAGTTCCTATGCATAGGGATTTTGTGAACAAACAATTTATGGGAGCAAGAATCAACTAGCATAGGAAGGTAAAGCAAGCAAAACTTTAAACACATAGAGAAGAAACTTGATATTATTGCAATATGTAGAAGCATACGTTCCTCTCTCATAATAATTTTCAGTAGCATCATGAAGGAATTCAACAATATAACTATCACATAAAGCATCCTTTTCATGATCCACAAGTATAGAAAATGTATTACTCTCCACATAAGCAAATTTATTCTCATCTATAGTAGTGGGAGGAAACTCAACAAAATAACTACCATGTGAGGCATAATCCAATTGAAAATTAAAATCATGATGACAAGTTTCAAGGTTATCGTTATTCTTTATAGCATACATGTCATCACAATAATCATCATATATAGCAACTTTGTTCTCATAATCAATTGGAACCTCTTCCAAAATAGTGGATTCATCACTAAATAAAGTCATGACCTCTCCAAAACCACTTTCATCAACATAATCATCAAAAATAGAGGCATGCTATCATCATAATAAATTTTCTCATCAAAACTTGGGGGACAAAAAATATCATCTTCATTAAACGTAGCATCCCCAAGCTTATGGCTTTGCATATCATTAGCATCAGGGATATTCAAGGACTTCATACTAACAACATTGCAATCATGATCATCATTCAAAGATTTAGTGCCAAACATTTTATAGACTTCTTCCTCTAACACTTGAGCACAATTTTCCATTCCATCATTTTCACGAAAGACTTTAAAAGGATGAAGCATATGAGGCAACCTTACTTCCATTTTTTGTAGTTTTCTTTTATAGACTAAACTAGTGATAAAACAAGAAACTAAAAGATTCAATTGCAAGATCTACAGATATACCTTCGAGCACTCACCTCCCCGGCAACAGCGCCAGAAAATAGCTTCGTTGACGGGATGTGAGTGTCGCTTACCTAGCCTCCCCGGCAATGGTGCCAGAAAAGAGCTTGATGTCTACTATGCAACTTTATCCTTGTAGATGTTGTTGGGCCTCCAAGTGCAGAGTTTTGTAGGACAGTAGCAAATTTAAGTCAAGTGGACGACCTAAGGTTTATCAATCCGTGGGAGGCGTAGGATGAAGATGGTCTCTCTCAAACGACCCTGCAACCAAATAACAAAGAGTCTCTTGTCTCCCCAACACACCCAATACAATGGTAAGTTGTATAGGTGCACTAGTTAGGCGAACAGATGGTGATACAAGTGCAATATGGATGGTAGATATAGGTTTTTGTAATCTAAAAATATAAAGGTAGCAAGTAGTAAAAGTGAGTGAAAACGGTATTGCAATGCTTGGAAACAAGGCCTAGGGTTCATACTTTCACTAGTGCAAGTTCTCTCAACAATGATAACATAATTAGATCATATGGCAATCCCTCAATGTGTGACAAAAGTCACTCCAAAGTCACTAATAGCAGAGAATAAACGCAGAGGTTATTGTAGGTACGAAACCACCTCAAAGTTATTATGTCTGGTCGATATATTGACCTATTCCTATAAGTGTCACAAACAGCCCTAGTGTTCATAATAAAATAACACCTTAAGACACACATCAACCAAAACCCTAATGTCACCTAGATACTCCAATATCACCACAAGTATCCGCGGGTTTGATTATGCGATATGCACCACACAATCTCAGATTAATCTATTCAAACAAACACAAAGAACTTCAAAGAGTGCACCAAAGTTTCTACTAGAGAGCCAAGACAAAAACGTGTGCGAACCCATTTGCATAAGTTCACAAGGTCACAGAACCCGCAAGTTGATCACCAAAACATACATCAAGTAGATTGTGTGAATATCCCATTGTCACCACATATAAGCACATGCAAGACATACATCAACTGTTCTCAAATTCTTAAAGACTCAATCCGATAAGATGGTTTCAAAGGGAAAACTCAATCCATTACAAGAGGTAGAGGGGGAGAAACATCATACGATCCAACTATAATAGCAAAGCTCGCGGTACATCAAGATCGTGCCAAATCAAGAACACGAGAGGGAGAGAGAGGGAGAGAGAGAGAGGGAGAGAGAGAGAGGGAGAGAGAGATCAAACACATAGCTACTGATACATACCCTCAGCCCCAAGGGTGAAATACTCCATCCTCGTCATGGAGAGCGTCGAGATGATGAAGATGGCCACCGGTGATGGTTTGCCCCTCCGGCAGGGTGCCAGAATGGGCTCTCGATTGATTTTTCGTGGCTACAGAGCCTTGCGGCGGTGGAACTCCTGATCTAGGTTTCTTTCTGGGGTTTTCTATATTTATAGGAATTTTTGGCGTCGAGACCAAGTCAGGGGGTCCACGAGGAGCCCACAAGACCGAATGGCGCGCCCAGGGGGTAGGGCGCGCCCTGCATCCTTGTGGAGGCCTCGTGGCTCTTCTGTCCCAACTCTTTTGCTTCGGGGACTTCTTCTGGTCCATAAAAATCACCGTAAATTTTCAACTCAATTGGACTCCGTTTGATATTCCTTTTCCGTAAAACTCAAAAATAAGGAAAAAACAGAAACTGGCACTGGGCTCTAGGTTAATAGGTTAGTCCCAAAAATAATATAAAATAGCATATAAATGCATATAAAACATCCAAGATAGATAATACAATAGCATGGAACAATCAAAAATTATCGATACATTGGAGACATATCAGCTTCCTCAAATTGCCATAGGTCTTCGTGAGCAAGCGAGTTGGATGCACACCCACTTAGCTTCTTTTTGAGCTTTCGTAAACTTATAGCTCTTGTGCATGCCAATCCCTACTCACTCGCATTGATATCTATTGATGGGCATCTCCATAGCCCGATAATTTGCCTAGTTGATGTGAGAATATCTCCTTCTTTTTGTCTTCTACGCAACCACCATATTCTATTCCACCTATAGTGCTATATTCATGGCTCAAGCTCATGTATTTCGTGAAAGTTGAAAAGGTTTGAGAACATAAAAAGTATGAAACAATTGCTTGTCTTGTCATCGGGGTTGTGCATGATTTAATACTTTGTGTGATGAAGATGGAGCATAGCCAGACTATATGATTTTGTAGGTATAACTTTCTTTGGCCATGTTATTTTGAAAAGACACAATTGTTTTATTAGTATGCTTGAAGTATTTTTTATGTCAATATTAACCTTTTGTTTTGAATCTTATGGATCTGAATATTCATGCCACAATGAATAAAATTACATGCATAAATATGTTAGGTAGCATTCCACATCAAAAATTCTGTTTTTATCATTTACCTACTTGAGGACAAGCAGAAATTAAGCTTGGGGATGCTTGATACGTCTCCAACATATCTATAATTTTTTTATTGTTCCATGCTATTATATTATCTATTTGGATGTTTTGTATGCATTAATATGCTATTTTATATTATTTTCGGAATAACTTATTCACCCAGAGCCCAGTGCCAGTTTTGTTTTTTTCTTTGTTTTTGAGTTTTACAGAAAAGGAATATTAAACGGAGTCCAAACGGAATAAAAATTTACGATGATTTTTCTTGGACCTGAAGACACATGTAGTACTTGGAGAGGAAGTCAGAAGAGTCCCGAGGGCTCCACAAGCCCTCAGGGCACGCCCCTTGGCTTGTGGGCCCCACGAGACTCCTCGAACCCTAATCTTTGGCTTATAAATTCAGAAATATTCCCAAACAACCAGAAGCGTCCACCAAAATACTTTTCCGCCGCCGTAACCTTCTGTACCCATGAGATCGCATCTAGGGACCTTGTTCGGCACCCCACCGAAGGGGGGTTCGATCACGGAGGGCATCTACATCAACTCTATTGCCCTTCAGATGAAGCATGAGTAGTTTACCACAGACCTATGGGTCCATAGCTAGTAGCTAGATGACTTCTTCTCTCTCTTTGATCCTCAATACCATGTTCTCCTCGATGTTCTTGGAGATCTATCCGATGTAATCTTCTTTTGCGGTGTGTTTGTCGAGATCCAATGAATTGTGGATTTATGATTAGTTTATCTATGAATATTATTTGAATCTTCTCTGAATTCGTATACGCATGATTAGATATCTTTGTATTTCTCTTCGAATTATCGGTTTTGTTTGGGCAACTAGATTGGTTTTTCTTGCAATGCGAGAGGTGCTTAGTTTTGGGTCCAATATTGTGGTGTCCTCACCCAGTGACAAAGTAGGGGTAGCGAGGCACGTATTTGTATTGCTGCCATCAAGGGTAAAAGGATAGGGTTTTCATCATATTGCTTGAGTTTATCCCTCTACATCATGTCATCTTACTTAAGGCATTACTCCGTTCTTATGAACTTAATACTCTAGATGCATGCTGGATAGCAGTCAATTTGTGGAGTAATAGTAGTACATGCAGGCAGAAGTCGGTCTACTTGACACGGACGTGATGCCTATATTCATAATCATTGCCTTGGATATCATCATAACTTTTCGCTTATCTATCAATTGATCGACTGTAATTTGTTCCCCCACCGTATTATTTTCCTTTAGGAGAGAAGCCTCTGGTGAAACCTATGGCCCTCGGGTCTATTTTCCATCATATATATATTCAGATCTATAAACCAAAAAACCCAAAAATATCTCGTTGCCATTTATTTGCTTCTATTTTGTTTTACGTTTTAGTAATATTTTATATCTATCTCTATCAGAGCTCACCTTTGCAAGTGACCGTGAAGGGATTGACAACCCTTTTATCGCGTTGGGTGCAAGTGTTTGATTGTTTGTGTAGGTGCATACATTAGAGACTTGCTTGTATCTCCTACTAGATTGATACCTTGGTTCTTAATTGTAGCACCCCGAGACTGTTGTGCCAAGTGTCTTCTATTTATTCGCTATTGTTGCCTTGTCTTTTCTTGTGTGTTGCATCTTTCCATGTCATCATGTGCATAGCATCATCATGTTTTCAAAACTTGCATCTGTCGCGGTCTTCCCGTACCTTCCGTTGTCCATTCTGAGCCCAGAAACACTCGCACGCGGCCGCGGCACGTCCCAAATATTATTTTATAAGTGAGGGGGACACTACTAGGAAAAGGGCTACTAATGGCGCACCAGTTTTTCCTACTAATGGCGCACTACTGGTGCGCCATTAGTATCACGCCACTAGTATTTCTTACTAATGGCGCACCACCGGTGCGCCATTAGTATCTAGTATACTAATGGCGCACCGCGCAGTGCACCATTAGTATAGAACACCATGCGCCATTAGTATGCCTCCTAGGGGGGGCATATTTAACCATGTGCTTTGGCATACTAATGGCGCACTGTTGGGTGATGCGCCATTAGTATACTTTGGCATACTAATGGCGCACTCTGTAGTGATACGCCATTAGTATGTATATTAGGTTTTATTTTTTTTTACTTTTCTGATTTTTGCATAGGTTACAAAATATATTATTTGACAGAATATAGACAGCAGCACACAGCAATAGCAGATTCATCGAATACAATAGAAGATTAGTCTCCGAATACAATTCATCATATTAGTCTCCGAATTCAAAAGACCGAACAAAGATAAAACATTACAAGTCTCGAGACCGCGAGTATCGAGTTTGTCTTCACATTAGAAGTCGATATCGATCATCTAAACTACCATCACATAGAAGAGACACTACTAGGAAAAGGCCTACTAATGGCGCACCTAATTTGGCCATTAATGGCGCATTAGTGGTGCGCCATTAGTAGCACGCCATTAGTATATTTTACTAATGGCGCACCACTGGTGCGCCATTAGTATCTGGTATACTAATGGCGCACCTAGGATGCGCCATTAGTATATACAATAGTGCGCCATTAGTATGCCTCCCAGGGGGCCATGTATACCCAGGTGCTTTGGCATACTAATGGCGCACAACAACAAGATGCGTCATTAGTAACTTCGGCATACTAATGGCGCACTATGATGTGATGCGCCATTAGTATGAATATTAGGTTTTTTTATTTTTTTATTTTCTGTTTTTTGCACAGGTTACAAAATGTATAATTGGACAAAATATAGACAGCACACATCAACAACAGATTCATCGAATACAATAGAAGATTAGTCTCTCAATACAATTCATCATATTAGTCTCCGAGTACAATTCATCATATTAGTCTTCGAATTGAAAAGACCGAACAAAGATAAAACATTACAAGTCTCAAGACCACGAGTATCGAGTTTGTCGGAAGTAATACTAATCCTAACAAGTCCTACTAATCATCATCATACAACTTCTACTCGTTATTCATAACAAGTCATACGATCATCATCTTGATAGTCTTCGAACCAACCCTACTTAATTGTTCATCAGCACATGATCATCAGTATTAGGCAGGACCTAAATACCCTATTTAAGCTAAAATAGCATAAAACAATATAGACCCTGACTCTCCATTATGGAGAATGGAGAACATCATGTCTCCAATTCTTGCACTTCGCTTCCTTTTGCTTCCAAGAAGCTCCTTATGACTGTCCATACATTTTTTCCATCCTTTGATTTTCATGTCTCCACTTCTTTTAGAAATCTGGTATGGACAGTTAAGATTCGTAGGATGAACTGGCTGTATGTTCAAAACATTAACACTACCTTTCAGATACATCATATGAGGCACACAATTCTCCGGGATTATCTGTTGAAAAACATAGTAATAACTTCATAGTTAGCAATGATGTACTAGTTTTAGAAGTATGCAAAAGATGCACGGATGTCGTAATAGTAAAAATCTTACCAGGGTATCTCCATGGTAGTTACCGTAGTTGAACACATGCACTAGTGGCACGTATTTACCATAATGTTGAGGAATTTGTTTGTGGATAATGTAATTTTGAATGTCAGTACAAAATCCGACCAGATGATTTTTCTCCTTGTAAGTTGTTAATTCGGAGCCATCGGTGTAGTGGGTTTTGTCTACCATCTCCCGCACATTATTTGAACAATAAAAATAAGCTGTCAATGGAAATAAGCTGTCAACTATTTTGAAATAAACAATATAAATTAGCTAATAACTATGTTTGAGAAACTCACATAGCGGTAGAACTGGAGGCGTATCAACAAGGACCCAAATGTCCATATTGTCTTGGTTGATGTCAGGATTACCAAGATCCATGGTGATAAGCATACCCTCATCAAAACCATACATCTTGCAAAATGCTTCCCAATTTTTGCAACCAAAATGGGTTACGCTCTCAGAATTATATAGATTTACTTCAAAGTCCACATCATGATGAGTCCTTAGGTGAATTTTCTTTGTTTCAGAAATTTCATGGTCTTCAAAATCCATCCTCTCCAAGACATAGCGTCTTGCATGGCATGGGATAAGCTATACTCGAATCGAAAAGATGAAAATTACACGTTGAAATAGTTGAAGTAATGCTTAATTATGAAAATAACACTTGTCATCGTTGTGTACCGTTTCGACTTCGAAGGTCTCCTCGAGCTTAATGCTGAAGCGCCGATCATCGTCCAGGTGAGGCATGTCACACAGACCTCGATTGTCGTGGCACCAGTCGCACTCCGCCGGGAGACTTTCGTCGTCCGATGATGATGACGACATATCCTGGGACAGCTCCCAGAATTGCTTGCCGCCTGAACCACCGGCCTCATCGTTGTGGGCCATGTTTCGCTCTAAATAGGAAAAAAGTTTGGTCAAAAAGTTGGTTATTGTCAAGGAACAAGATCATGGTCTCATCATTTAGGGTTTGTCGACACCGAGGCACCCTAAAAGCCTAAGCTTTCATCATTTAGGGTTTCGATGCCGAGGCACCCTAAAAGCCTAAGCGTACATCATTTAGGTTCTCATCGACACCGAGGCATCCGGGGCAGCCAAGTTAAGTTTTCATCATTTAGGGTTTATCAATGTCGAGGCACCCTAAATGCTAAGTTAAGTTTTCATCATGTAGGGTTTATCGATGCCGAGGCACCCTAGGTTGGGCCTAATCACTTGGCACTAATCACTTGGCTCTATTGCCACCTATGGTTTAATACAGCAAGAATAAAGGGGCAGTTGATCCTACTTAATTAAGTACTAAGATACCCCGGCCCATGCATTAGTAGCAAGTACCTCATATGTCCGATTTTTAGCAAAGTCATGCTAAAATTCACGGAAAATTTCAGCATGACCTTTGCTGAAAATAGGACATATGGAGTACCCGAAAATAGGACATATGGAGTACCCGAACTCAAGGGCCTCTCGGGGTACCTGCAAATTCATCACGACACGATGGTCGGAGACAAAACCCAGCAAACTAACATGTAAAACATGTCCAATGAGAGCATATAATTCAACAACTCCACTGAAAATGAGAGCTGAAAGATTCAGGGAGAGCACAAATAGCTCAGAAAAATCAATCCATCTAGCATTTCAGGTTTTGCTAGAAATACCTTTAATATCAGTATCAATATGATTTATAGAGTCAACATCTAGTAAGTATAATCAAGGTAATCAACCATTCCCATAAAACAAGACAAGTTTGATTCAGTACTGCTAATATGATTGGAGATTACTATGAACATGTGGCAAGACTACTTTGATAACAAGGGCCACTAGTTGGCCAGTAGTTGAACTAGCAGCTTGGCCATGATGCTGGTAAGAAAAGAGCTACTCTCTGAATCTATTATCTATTTATACCTGTAAATTAGCACTCTGATGCTGGCCTTGACAAATGATCCCACTATGTTGTTTGCTGGAATCTGCAAAATGATGCTACTATGTTGACAAACGATCTCAATATGTTGTTATACTTGAGAACACTGTAACAAAATCAAAACCACAATAAACGGTGGTCAGATATAACAGGTACAATTACACAAAGCATCTGAATACACACATACTTCATCTATCAAGTATAACTCTGTCAAGCCAAGAAGCAGTGTGGTATTTGACTAAAAAAGTGTGGCATTAATTCTAGTTATTTCTATCAATGGAGTTTGAATAGATGGCAACTGCCATGTCTTAGATAATTAGGGGTTTGAATAGATGGAAATTGCTGTGTGTTTGCTCTAATGTAGATTTGTAAAAATGTCATGTGTAGCATATGTTGAACTACTTTGTCCAACAAAATATTTATCTTTCTAACAAATTAAAGTGCACTGGGTCATGGCCAATTTTGGAGGCGACAAGGAGGAGGAAGGGTGGAGAGGGAGGAAGGAGGAAGGAGGAGAGGTACCTGGGCGGGCGCGGCCGGTCGCCGGAGGGGTCGGGGTTGGGGTTGGTGTCGGGGTCGGCGGCGGCGTCGAAGGGATGCCTCGGTTGGTCGTGGGGAGGCTGGCGGCCACGGCGAGGTCGTGGAGGCGTCGACGATGGAGGAGCTGCGGTGGTGGGGGCCGTGGGGGCGCGGGGGCGCCGGCAGCGGTGGCGGCGGCTAGGAACCCTAGCTGTCGCACTTGGGAGGGAGGTTGTCGCAGGCGGGGCCGCGGGGGGAGGGGGACGGCGAGGGCGCGGGCGGAGGGGGACGGTGAGGGAGGTGGTCGGGGGCGGCGGGGGAAGCGAGCACGGCCGGGGAAGTGGTGGGCGGTGGTGGTCAGGCGCGGGTGAGACGAGGCAGGGGAGGGATTACTAATGGCGCACCAACTCTAAATGCGCCATTAGTAATCCAGGTTACTAATGGCTCACCTTCTGGTGGTGCGCCATTAGTAGTTTTGCAAAAAAACATACTAATGGCGCACTGCCCCACAGTGCGCCATTACTAGTTTAAACAATAGACAATACACAGGCCAAACAATAGACGGCATACTTATATATTGCTTATGTATTGTCGGCATACGACGGCATCTCTATGCACAGGCCAAACAATAGATAATACATACATAAGCAATATATTAGTATGCAACAAAAGGATCGGAAGAGAAAAGCAAGACATTAATAGCACGATTCATGGTCCTATTAATAAATAGCATCGATTACATCTAAGTTGAACGACTGTCCAAACCAAAGAGACATACAAGTCATTAAAGTTTAATTACAACATGAGCCAATCAATGTTTCAGAACTACACATCTCTACTTTCGACTCGACTCACGGGCAGGAGCGTGGATGAAGCCGCCGTCTGTCGTGATGGTCCTAAAATCGCGGGCGTTGTCAGCCTGAATTTGTAGCGTTCCGTCTATCTCACTGTTGGACGGTTGATATCTGAGGAAGAACTGCCCGGAGGTATGAAGGACAACTTGATGGATGATGTCCGCAAACTCTGACTGGATGCGAAAGAATTCTTGTCTGATGTCCGCGTCCTGGATTGCCGACAAGCTCGCGGCCCAATCTTTGAGATCATCTGGTAGCAGAAGGTGATGAAGGTCCCTTATCATCGCCTGCATGTGATGGAGGGCGTAGTAGGCATCCTTCTGACCGCCAGGCGGCTGCTTGACGCAGCAGAACGTCGTATTGTGGGTGAACACGTGCTTGCCGTACTTACGAACTGCCCTGGTGAAGGTGCCTCCAAATTTGGCGTAGCCAGGGATAACATCATCAAGAACTTTCTTGATATTTGTGTAGTCTATCTTGGAGTCACGGTTCAGGTCGAAATACATGGCCATGGAATATTTTGGGCTTAAGAGGATGAGTATGCAATGTGTGTCACTGCACAGAACACGGAATGTTAGAAAAAAAAGAATGATCGAAATCTAAGAAATCATATATTACGGGGCGGTTAAGGGATGACTTACTCGTGAAAGTAAGCCACAAGGAAGTTATCCTTAGCTGGGTTTGCCAGAATGACGCCTTCGAGGTGTGAACTCGCGACTTGGCGGTCCCCAGCGCTGCTCAAGAGCTTGGCACGCATGTAGAAGGGGTCGACTATCACGATCTCCGGGGTCTTTTATCTAATGATCTGCATCTCCATACTCAGCGAAAACAGCTGAACGAAGGTGTAGTGCAGCGGATGAAGGTTAAACATAGCAAAGATGTCATCAAACCGCAGGACGATCGTACCCCCGATGTCGCCATCCACAAAGCCCTTGCCCTCTGGCACCATGGCCACGAAACCGGGTATGCCACATCATTCTCTCTGAGACGCCGCTTCTCCAAAGAAAGAACACTGTCATGCAGACTCCGCATAGCACCGGTTGCAGCATTGAGCATATTTGTTGGTAGCATCGCCCTACCCGCCACATGCACCCTCCTCGAGATATCCTTAGGTGAAGGTGGCCCGTCCTGGGCACGGATCATACTCGGTGTCGGCTGGCTCGCACCAGCGCCCTTTTTAGTCTTCCGTTTCCGGCTCTTCTTCTTGATCTGCTGTAATGGGACCGAGTTCTGCTCACAGACCGCCTTCTTGAGCGTGTTGGGGATGATAATATTTGGCACCTCAGCTATCTGAGGCTTGGTGAAGGCGGCAGCTGGAGGCGTCTCCTGAGAACTGAACGCCAGACGACGCCTGTTGCAACTGGGTTTCTCCGCCGTACCAGCTAGATCGCGGTCATCTTGGTTCGGTTCTTGAGAAGGAGGCCCCAGAACTCGTCACCGTACCCATGTTCGGCAAAGTACTTATTGACGTTGGTAAATGTACCATTGTCGTTGTCGTCGTCGTCCGGATCATGTGCCATATGCATGTCCAGATCCTGTGCCATAGGGATGTCCGGCATGTCCGGTAGCGTTGTGGCGTTCTTGCCATGGCTTGGCGCCGGCACGACTGGCGGTCTTGTCTATGGGGTGGTGTCCCCCGCCCCCAAACGAATCTGGCTCTTCGGCCAAAGCAGGGGCCAGCTTACGCAGGCGCTGAGGGTCATCTCATCTTCTTCTTCGGCCCTAGCGGGTCGAATCGGAGGTAACAGCTCATCGCAGCCTGGCAGCACCGGAACCACTTCAAGCCTATACACTGTGGGTGGCATCGGATTACCGTGGAACACGGGGTTGCCTGGTTGAACGATTCTGCCCTTGGCGACATCGACCAACTCGCCGCCCATGAAGTGCAGGAGAGTGCAAGGAACGTCGGCGGCGCCCTGCAAAAACATGTAGGGCGTCAGGGATGCCCAGTCAAAGGGAAGGAGATGAAGTCATCGGCCGAGAGGCTTAGTTACCGTGATGCCGTCGAGCTCGGCTAATGTCGAGGCACCGCCAACGGCGGGCGTGCAACTGACGGAGGGGCCGCTTGCTGGCGACGTGCCAACCAGCGTACACCCGAGTGCATTAAGCTCCAATGCCGTGCCGGTGCCGGAGACACGAATACCGCCTCCGCCGGAGACACCAATGGCGCCACCGGAGACACCAATGGCGCCACCTGCGCACTGGGCGAGTTGCTGGCCGTGAAGCTGGGAACCGGGGGAGGCCCCTATTGGCCACCCGCAATCCACGTCATCGGCCCATGAATCAACGTAGGCACCATGGCGTTGAGCTTCGTTCCCAGTTGTTGTTCCACTTGCTCTTGGACAAGCTCCGGAATCCGCGCCACTTGTGCCTTGAGTGCTTCAACCTCGCGCGACTGGCTTTCCAAGCTGGTCTTTTTCTCCTTTCGCCCACCAGCGGTATAGTATGATGACCATTTTGTGGACAAGCCTTTGCCAGCCACACGACGAGCTGACATCGGCTTACTGAGCTTATCCTTGTTTTTCATGATGTTCAATGCCCTATTCAAAGGGGTGTCGAAAGGGGAGCTCTGAGACGACCCCGCGCTACTGCTTTCTTTGTCCCGCGGAAGGAACGTGAACCATTTAGAAATATTGGGGATTAATTAGAATGCAACCATATGGAGCTAATTACGCGGGGGTGTATTCCTTACCAGAACAAGCTCAAGCGCCTTGGTCTTCGGATTCGTGGTAAGCTCCTTTGTTACCGGGTCCTCCTTGTACCGGGCCCTGAGAAAGTTCCTGGTCTGCTTGTCATGGTATTTCTCGAAGCGGGCGGTAGGCCTTGCTCGGCACGCTCCGCGTCCTCCTTGTCCCATATAGGCTCCGCCACTCTGTAACCGCCGGGACCGAGTTGGTGGACCCCCTAAGTTCAATTGCCGCATTTCTTTCCCCCACTGACTTGATTCGGAGGTTGCGGGGCTCTCGCACTTGATCTTGAACTCCTTGTAGTCATCTTCGCTCATCAAAGGATATTTCGCCTTGATATTCTCATAACTATCACCTTTTTCAATCATTGCCTTCACAGTGCTTTTCCAAGTAGACAGGGCCGTGCTCATCCTCATGAGGGCGGCACCGTTCACTTTATTCCCTGGGAGGCGTGTGTTTGCAAACTCAGCGGGGAACTTGTATCGTTCGTACAGCTTCGTGAAGAGGAGGCTGCGCAAATTCCCTCGGTCCTTATGCATTAGGTTCTCGGTGTTGATCGAGACGGTGCTCCGGAGAATTCACCCGAGCTGAACCGAGTACCCCTTGACTACGTGTTTGGGCGCCGTTGGATTCCCGTCGGAGTTCACTTCAGTAAATTCCTCCCTGACGGTGCCGAGCATGTTCGGGCGTCGGTCCTTCCGTTGCCTCTTTGGTTGGCTGCCGTTTGTGCGTGCGCCGCCATCATCAGTGGTGGCATCCGCGGCGGCATCATCAGTGGTGTCATCCCCGACGCCACTAGGGGTTGTGTAGTCAGGATCGGTGTCTTCCGCGGCGTCCTCATAGCGGTGAGGTTCTTCCTCCAACTCCTGGGTCAGCTCCTAGAATTGCTTGCCGCCCGAACCGCCGGCCTCATCGTTGTGGGCCATGTTTTGCTCTAAAGAGGAAAAAAGTTTGGTCAAAAAGTTGGTTATTGTCAAGGAACAAGATCATGGTCTCATCATTTAGGGTTGTCGACACCGAGGCATCCTAAAAGCTAAGCTTTTATCATTTAGGGTTTGTCGACGCCGAGGCACCCTAAAAGCCTAAGCGTACATCATTTAGGTTCTCATCGACACAGAGGCACCCTATAGAAGCCAAGTTAAGTTTGCATCATTTAGGGTTTATCGATGCCGAGGCACCCTAGGTTGGGCCTAATCACTTGGCACTAATCACTTGGCTCTATTGCCACCTATGTTGGGTTTATCATCTAGGGTTTATCGATGCAAGGAGAATTCTAAGTTGGGCCTAATCACTTGGCTCTATTTCCACCTATGGTTTAATGCAGCAAGAATGGTGGGGCAGTTGATCCTACTTAACTATGTACTAAGATACCCCGGCCCATGCATTAGTCGCAAGTACCCCATATGTCCTATTTTTAGCAAAGTCATGCTAAAATTCACGGAAAATTTCGGCATGACCTTTGCTGAAAATAGGACATATGGAGTACCCGAATTTGCCGGAACGAAAGTTAATCGACATTCCGGCAAACTCAAGGGCCTCTCGGGGTACCTGCCAATTCATCACGACACAATGGTCGGAGACAAAACCCAGCAAACTAGCAAGATGATCATCATCTTTGCAAGTCATTACTTGTCAAATACAGAAGTAGGAACAATTTATTTGTGACATAGTTGGCCCATACAGAAGAAGCAACACCCTGCACTAGACTAAAAACAAGTGAAGTTTCACCCATATAAGAACAACTTTATAAAATCAGAGAAGTTGCTATGTTTTTTCTACTACTAGGAAAAACATCACTCATTGGAAATGAAAATCTCAGTACCAACATTTTGAACTTTGAAATGAAATACAGTAGTAGTATTAGTAGTATATGGAGTAGTATCTTGTCTAGTAGTAGTATTAGTTGTATATGGAGTAGCAAGTTTTGCCTCAGAGACCGCAAAAGCTATGTTTTTTCTCAATTCAGATAGCTAAGTGGAAAACCACATCAAGTTCTGTTTTAATACTCTATTTCTCAATGCATGCAATTGGTTTCATCTGGACTACATCATAGAACCACCAATAAAGGACACTGCAAAAATATATAGAGAAGCCTACGGTTCCTACCCTTGAGTAGCATGATTAGAGATGAGTAGATCTCCTAAAGGTGTCCTAAGCACCTGCTGTTACTCTTGGAAGCAATGCAAACATGTAAAAGTTATTAATGTTGACAATACTACTCAAATATCCAACTATCAGGACACAAGGCATGATAATCCATCTAATCTAATGAAATGACAAAAATGAAAAGGACCAAGACAATGTTCAGTTAACAGAAAGGGGGGAGGGGAACCGGTGCAGCTCACCGAGAGGAAGACGATGGCGAGCTCGTGCGGGGCCGGGGTTGACGAGGTGACGCGGATCGATGGTGAGGCGTCGGTGTCATAGAGGCGCCGGAGACCTTGCCCTGTGAGACAGAAAAGGGGCCGTCAGCCCCGGCGCAGGCGGGGGGCAAGGGGAGGAGGAGGAGGGTCGGGGGGCGTACGGTGCTGCGTCGCTGCTCGGCACCGACGACGAGGAGGAAGGCGAAGACGTTGAGGGTCGGGGTGGGGGCGCGGGGGCGCTGGGGCGGCGGGGGTGGAGTCCGGCGGGGGTGGGGGAGCATGAGCGGCGGGGGTGGGGGCGCGGGGGCGGCAGGGGTGGAGTCCGGCGGGGGTCGGGGCGGCGGCGTCGTCGGTCTGGCGAGGGAGAGAGGGGCGAATGGAATCTAGCGAGGGAGAGGGAGGACTTAGCTATAGGGGAAGCTTACTAATGGCGCACCACCCGTCGGTCCGCCATTAGAAATCGTTTTCTAGATAGCAATGGCGCACCCACCGCCGGTGCGCCATTAGAAATCTTTTTTTAGATAGCAATGGCGCACCACTAGGCCGGTGCGCCATTAGTATATTTTATTATTATTATTTTTTAATAAATCAATATGAATATGAAACAGTAATCCATGCATTTAAATAATTATTTTGTATTTGTATTCTGATAAATATTTGTTAGTTATTATGCCTGATTTATAGAATGATTATTGAAACTAGTTTAGTGGGTAAACCAAGTAAAGATTTATTTGTGGTGATGTTATGAATAATTTTTTTATGAATGTTAGTAATTGTTTAAAGGTTTGTTCTTGCATACATAATTTGACCAGAGCGGGGGAGGTTGCGGGGGTGCTCTTCGGCGGCGGTGGAGCGGGGCAGGGTGCGGGGGGTGCTCGTCGGCGGCGGTGGAGCGGGCCGGGGAGGGTGCGGTGGGTCGTCGGCGGCGGTGGAGCTAGCGGGGGAGGGTGCGGGTGGAATCAAGATGGAGGGTGCGGGGGGTGCTGGTCAGCGGCGGTGGAGCGGGGGAGGGTGCGGTGGGTCGGCGGCGGCGGTGGAGCTAGCGGGGGAGGGTGCGGGTGGAATCGAGATCGAGATGGAGGGGATCGAGATCGAGTGTCCTCATGAATTCAAAAAGTGCCCATGAAATTTAAAAATATTCATGATATCAAAAAGTGCCCATGAAATACAATCGAGAAATGAAGACTACGATTCAAATACAATCAATCTTAGCTAGCTATCTGTTCATAATCTTCTTGCCCTTCTTTTTCGCAAATGGAGTTCTTCTGTGGAACTGACGTCCTTTAGGTAGGGTGGTCCTGCTTCTTCTTGTGGTGTATGCTGCTACTTCATCGTCGTCGTCATGTTCGATCTTCGGGTCACCGTACTTGTCAAAGTCTTGCTCATTGGCTACTCCATCCATTCGGATGATCTTCCTTTTGCCTCTCCTCACGACAACACGACTGGGCTTTGATGGGTCGGTAATGAAGAAGCATTGGTCCACTTGGGAAGCCAGTACCCATGGCTCATTTTTCGCGGTGACGTTTGCGCCCGCGGTCTTGGATTTGGCTTCGGATATAACCATGGTGGTGAAATACCGGTCTTCTTTTAGGACGCTCTTGGCCCATCTGACACGGAACATCGGGACGTTCTCTCCAGCGTAGCTCAACTCCCAGATCTCCTCGATCCTTCCGTAGTATATGTCTTTGTCGTTACCGGTGTAGGATTCCATCGTTACCCCGGAGTTCTGATAACCATCGCTCTTCATGTCCTTGTCCTCGGTGTAGAATGTGTAGCCGTTGATATCATACGCCTCATAGGTCATTAGGTTGTGCTCGGCGCCCTATGACAAGGCGAATATGAGTTGTTCTTCCATGGAAGAATCCTCATGTAAAGGGTACGACAGAAGCTTCTGCTTGAACCAACGCGTGAAACATGAGTTGTGCTCTTTGATTATATCTCCGTCTGTCCTTTGTTGGCCTCGGTCATTGTACGTCTTCTCAATAAAGGTTTTGTGGTCTCCCACCCAAGGATCGACCACGTCTATGTGTTGTAGCGCGACTAGGTTTGCTCTTTCAAAGTCGGCGAGTCGACCCTCGAAGTCGACATGCATTTCGCGGCGACCCTCATGGTGACCCCATCCAGCGAGCCTGCCGAGGTGCCTGTTGACGGGCAGACCAACGGGGTTCTCGATGCCTAGATAATTCATGCAGTAGGAGATGCACTCTTCGGTCAGAAAGCCCCTTGCTATACTTCCCTCTGGACGTGACATGTTGCGAACGTGTCCTTTGATGACATCGTTCATCCTTTCGAACGGCATCATGCTATCAGGAATGTCGGCCCGAGTTGGATGATATCCTCCACGATATGGACCATCAGATGCACCATAACGTCAAAGAATGCGGGCGGGAAGTACATCTCAAGCTCGCATAGTATCACCACGATCTCTTCCTGTAGCCTTCCGAGTTGCCTCACGCCAACCGACTTCTGAGAGATGACGTCGAAAAAGTTGCATAGGCCAAATAGCGTTTCACGGATGTGCGCATCCATGATCCCAAGGATTGCAACTAGAAGTATGTACGTCATCAGCACGTGACAGTCGTGAGACTTCATCTCGCTGAACTTCTGCTTCGCTGGTTCTAGGTATCTTCTTATCTTCCCCGCGTAACCGTAAGGAAGTTTTACTCCTACGAGGCAGGTGAAAAACTGCTCGATCTCCTCCTGACTTAGAGTGAAGCATGCGGGAGGGTAGTCATTTCCGGTCTTCATGGCCTTTTTGCCTTTGCGACGACTTTCTGTGTCCTGCTTCGCCTCATCATCATCATCATCATCATTAGTGTGAAGCTCCTGCCTGATGCCCATTGATTTCAAGTCTGCCCTTGCTTTCGGCCCATCTTTGGTCCTCTCTGGCATGTTGAGCAGGGTACCAAGCAGACTCTCACACACGTTCTTCGTGCTATGCATGGCATCAAGGCTGTGAGGCACACGGTGGATCTTCCAGTACGGCAAGTCCCAGAAAACAGACCTCGTTTTCCATACCTTCAGCAGCGGCTCTAGCGCCTTTTGCTTCTTTCCCGGCTCTGGCGCCATTTGCTTCTCTCCCGGCAGTGGGCAATCTTTCCAATTTTTCAACAGCCCGTCTATTTCCTCGCCGCTCCTCGTACGCAGGCGTCTTCGGGGTTCGGTTTCACCATCGAACAGATCCTTGCGTTTCCTCCATGGGTCATCGTCGTGAAGCCACCTTCGATGTCCCATGAAGACGGTTTTCGAAGACCCGGTATCTCTATCTAGCTGGCGATACGTTGTGTCATCCATGCACCCGACGCATCCAAAAAATCCATGGACCACCTGCCCCGCGAGATATCCGTAACCGAGATAGTCGCGCACCGTCGTGAGCAGTGCGACTCTCATAGGGAAATATTCTTTCTCTGCGGCGCCCCACGTATTGGCTGGCGTTTTCAACAGCGTGTCTAACTCCTCTTTCAGCAGCCCCAAATACAGATTGATGTTGTTCCCTGGTTGTTTCGGCCCTTCAATTAGCATACTCATGTGAATGTACTTCCTCTTCATGCATAACCAGGGGGAAGGTTGTACATCCACACAAACACAGGCCAGGTGCTATGTGTGCTTCTCTGGCTGCCAAACAGATTGACTCCATCGGTGCTCGCGCCCAGAACGATGTTCCTTGGATCCTTCCCAAATTCTGGGTGTTCGAAGTTCAACGCTTGCCACTGGCTCCCATCCTTAGGGTGACTCAGCATCTTGTCTTTTTTATTTATCTCCGGATCATTTGCGTCATCTTCTCGCTTCTTCTCCTCCCTATCCGCGTGCCAACGCATGAGCTTTGCTACCTTAGGGTCCGCGAAATACCGCTGCAGACGAGGATTGATCGGAAAGTACCACACCACTTTTCAAGGAGCTTTCTTCCTCTTCTTGTATCGAGTGACGCCACACACCGGACATATGGTAGAATCCGCGTGCTCGCCCCGATAAATGATGCAATTGTTCATGCACACATGGTATTTCACATGCTGTAAATCCAGAGGACACACGACTTTCTTTGCCTCCTCAAAACTGGTCGGGCACTTGTTCCCCTTGGGAAGACGTTCGTGCCAGAATGACATGTTCTCGTCGAAGCATGCGTCGGTCATTTTGTGTTTTACCTTCATCTCCAAAGCCATGAGCGTTACTTTCAAGCGGGTATCCTCGGGTCTGCATCCTTCATACAATGGAGTAACCACGTCTATCTCCAGTTGATCCAGCTTGGCTTTCTCTCGGGCGGCAGCTCTTGCGTTATCCGTCTGCTTGAGAAGCAGCTCTTGAATATGAGGGTCTTGCACCCACCCCATCGATGGTCCATCGTCGTCTGCTCCGCCGGCATCTTCATCTTCATGATCATGCCCTTCGTCTGCTCCGGCATCTTCCTCATCATCATGTCCTGCATCTTCTACATGATGACTGTGTACAGCATCACCGTCGTGATCATGTCCTGGAGATTCTTCGTCTTCTTGCCCACCCGAGCCGCGGTGGTTGTCTTGCTGCCCTTCCTCATTTCTTGCCCGGCCCCCATGGACGACTTCATAGTCATCTTCATCACCTTGCCACCGATAGCCATCCATGAAACCATGCAAGAGCAGGTGGTCCCGCACCTGTCTGCAATAAGGCTCTTCAGCTTGCATCTTCGACACGGACATCTTATCTCCGTCTCATTCTTTTGAAGCATCTCGGCCTTCGCGGAGCTCAAAAACCTATTCACGATGCCTTCGGTCATCGTGCGGACAATGGTCGCCTGCGGAGTAGAGCAAAACGATATTTTAGAACCAAGAACAAATTTGGCATGACTTTCCCTAAAAATAGGACCAAAAAGAATGCATAGTGCCAAAATTCTCGCCGAAACGGAAATGAATCAACATTCCGGCGAAATATTGGCAACTATCGCATTTCAAATACCGGTACCTGCAAACACAAACATATATGCAACACCACAAACATACATAGATCTAGCTAGGCCACAAAAAGTGCATGTGCACATTGTTGGAGCGAGCTAGGGAGAAAAACAGTAGATATACAACATGAAGATAGCTTTCCCCTTACTTACCTATCAAAAAAAGGTAATTCCACCACTTAATTTTGATGAATCTATGGTGCAAATGAGGTGAGGAGGAGGAGGCAGCCGACAAGCTTGGGGAAGGAGGTTGTCGGAGTAATGGGCCACGGGTAGGCTAACCCAGGCCCAGAACCTTTCAAGACATTGAGGCAGACTGCGCCCCTCGAGACCCCAGGACGAAGAGCCGCCTTCTGAGAGTCGGCGGCGAGGCAGCCGGCCGCCCACTCGCGGCCGAGTCCTTGGAACGACTTCAGGATGAGCCGACTCCTGACTCGCGACTTCCAGAGAAGCCGGCCTTGGGGAGTCGGCCCGCGACGCCAACAACCCCCATGCCCCCATAAAGAGGGACGGGACGGGGAGTGGCCACAGTAAGGACCACTCCCACCCCTTATTCCAAGGGCAGGCGTGGCTACAGTACGCCGTACCCGTGGAGATCTCCGCGCGGCGCGACACTGTTGCCATGCCGGCCCTGACATCATCCCCAGGGGGCGGAGCCCTGTGCCCACGACGGCCTGCTGGTACGACCCAGGGATGATGGTTCCCACCAGTCGGCGGGCGTACGAAAGACGGCGAAAGCACCACCAGTCGGCCACCAGAAGTCGGCCGACCCCTCCCACGAGCCCCACACGCCATAAATCAGACACGACAAGTAGTGGCCACAGTGATCGCCCGCCAGACGGCGGGGCTGTCGCCACGACCTCATGACCGAGCCTGCGTCATTAGAGGCACGACTACAGTAATCTGCAGCCGGCAAAGACCCGCCCGCGGTGGACGCAACCTGTCGGCTCCACACCAAGCCAGTCGGCGGGTCCCACCAGTTGGCGGGCCCCAGGAGTCGGCGGATAAGATGGCGGCCAGAGAGACTGACGGCTGGGCCCGCGCCCGGCCGGATTACCATTGTACCCCTGGGGGGTAGGCCTATATAAACCCCCCAGGGCATCCATGCAAAGGGTTGGAATCCATTAGCACTAGACCAGATCATATAGGAAGGAGAGAGCTAGCCTTGCCTTCTCCTACCTCTAGGAAACAGCTCAAGGAGCAACCGTGTAAAGACTTTGCCATAGTGATCATGCGGAGACCCTGTAGAGCAGCAGTAGGGGTATTATCTCCCCGAGAGCCCTGAAGCTGGGTAAGATTTGCCGGCGTGCATGTCTTTGCCTTATCCCGTTTCCAGGCACCGGCGATGTTCTACTCGCCCCCACCATGATAAGCCATCCTTTGGCATATGTCGCACCCAACCCCCGACATTTGGCGCCCACCGTGGGGCATGGTGCACCGTCGTCCGAAGACCTGCTCTGGACGGGAATCCTTTTTCCCCCTGGCGAGTGCAGCCAGCCCGGCACGTCAGACGGAGTTTGCACTGACGCGCTGCATGGCGTTGAGATCGCCTGTGCAGCCAGCTGCCTCGCCGATCTTGTCGGTGAGGTTCGCCTCTCCGACGAACATGCATCCAACGCAGGCACGGGTGGCCCCGAGAGCCTCCTCGCGGGCCTCCTCGACCAACTCCACGTCGCTGGCGAGCCTGCCGTGGACTTGGAGTCTGTAGGCTCCACCGACCCGATGCTAGTCGACTCGGATACCGCGTCGCTTGACGCGTTCCCCACCAACGTGGTGGTCTACGACAAGCCTCTCCCTCGCACGGAGAGCGACGGAAGCACCGTCACCGAGGTGCTCGTCATCGGTCATGATGAGCCTCTCTGCGGAGGAGCACATGACCCAGTTGTCGCGGCACTACAAGACCTGACTGTGCCCATTCCGGAAGACGCCAACATGGAGACGTTGGAGGCGCACCGCCTTCAGCTCGTCAAAGGCGCGAAGAAGCTGGCTAACATGAGACGCTTGTCAGAAGCCTACCAGCGTGAGATGGATCGCGCTGTGGGTGGCTCGCCAGCCCCAGCTGTGCCCAGCCGCCTTGGCGCGGTCTAGCAGCGCGGCGTGGCCATCGCCAACCTATTTGGGGCAAGTCACCCTGTGTACGCCACGCCTGCGGAGGACATTCGAGCCATCCAGGCGGTGGCGGACGAGCTGGACAACTTCGAGGGCGAAGAATGCCGCCTGATGATGGAGCGAGTCCAGCGGCTCCTCGACGTGGCTACCGCGCAGAACAAGGCCGGCTGCCACACGGCAGCGCCCGAGGAAGGAAAGACAAGGATCCGGCTATCAGCCACAGTCAGACTCACATTACCATAGAGCGCGACCAAGACGGCCGCCCGAGAGCAGTGGAACGACAGGACGACTGTCCGCCTCCTCCTCCTCGCAAGGAAAGGCGAGTCTCCCCACTGCCTATTGACCATCCGACTCTCGGCGACCGCCTTGGCCACCGAGAGGGAGTCGGAGAAACGACGCCCGCCACCGGATCGACCGACTTTGCCGATCCCTGGTGCTGGAAGAAGAAGACGAGTTGGGTCCGCCTTGTTTCGGGCCCCGCATTCGAGACCAGCCCTTTCCCAAAGGGTTCACTCTCCCAAGAGACATGCCCAAGTACACCGGCTCCATGAAGCCGGAGGACTGGCTGGTTGACTGCTCCACGGCTGTCAACATAGCGAACGGCAACAAGCGTGTCGCCGTAAAATACGTTCCGCTCATGCTCCAGGGCACGGCCCGAACATGGCTGAGCAGCCTGAAGCCCCGCAGCATCAACAGCTGGGTCGACTTCACCGAAGCATTCGTCCGCAACTTCACAAGCACGTACAAGCGTCCTCCCAAGCCTTGCCAGCTTTCCTTGTGCATGCAAGGCCCCAACGAGTCGACTCGCGACTACCTCACGTGTTAGGCTGAGCTTCGGAACTCCTGCGAGGGCATGCACGAGGTGCAGGCTATCGAGTACTTCACCGTCGGGTGCAGAGAAGGCACCCGCCTATTAGAAGAAAAGAGAAGAGTTGTCGGAGAAGAGATAGCCCGACTCCTAGTAGCCGGCTTCATTATGGAAGTATTCTTTCCAGAGTGGCTAGCCAACCCGGTCCTGGTACTGAAGAAGAACAAGCAGTGGCGAATGTGTATTGACTGCACAAGCCTCAACAAGGCCTGCCCCAATGACCCGTTTGCTTTACCAAGAATTTATCAGGTGATAGACTCCATAGCCGAATGCGAGCTGTTGAGCTTTTTGGATGCATATTCAGGATATCACCAGATCAAGCTGAACCCGGCTGACAGACTGAAGACCGCCTTCATCACGCCATTTGGATCCTTCTGCTACCTCACCATGACGTTCAGCTTGAGGAATGCCAGCGCCACCTTTTAGCGTTGCATGCAGAAGTGCCTCCTCAAGCAACTCAGCAGAAACACCCACGTCTACATGGACGATGTGGTGGTGAAGACGGAAAAGCGTGGAACACTGCTGGAAGACCTCAAGGAGACCTTTGAGAACCTGCGCCTATTCCAGATCAAGCTCAACCCTGAGAAGTGCGTCTTCGGAGTACCAGCCGGCCAACTACTTGGCTTCCTGGTCTCTAAACGCGGCATAGAGTGCAGCCCTGTAAAGATCAAGGCCATTGAGAGAATGGAGGTACCCAGCTGACTGCTGGACGTGCAAAAGTTCATCGGCTGCTTGGCGTCCATCAGCCGATTCATTAGTCGGCTGGGCGAGAAAGCTCTCCCCTTATACCAGCTCATGAAGAAGACCACTTTTTTCGAGTGGAACCACAAGGCGGACGAAGCTTTTCTCCAGTTGAAGAAGATGTTGACTACTCCACCCGTTCTGGCGGCTCCGACTCCTAAGGAACCTATGCTCCTGTACATCGCCGCCACCAGCCGGGTAGTCAGCACAGTCATTGTAGTGGAACGCAAGGAGGAAGGCAAGGCACTACCTGTCCAGAGACCGGTATATTACCTGAGCGAAGTACTGTTGAAAGTGCGTTATATCGACTAGAGGGGGGTGAATAGGCGATTTTTATGAAAGTCTTCAAAACGTGAAGCTTATGAAGACAAACAGTACAGATATGCCAATCACTTAAGCAGCGGAAGTTAGATTACACTAGGCACGCCATGGTCAAGTATTCAATAGAGTGAAAGCACAAGACAAGTAGTTGAAGTGTAATAAGGATCAGGTAGGAAGAAGCTATGAAGCCAAACAAATCATACAGTTATGTTGTGAAGACAGAAGATAAAGCAAGCATGCAATGGCTTCACAGTGTGTAACAGAAAGTAAAAGGAAGTGAAGATGAAACCAGTGACACGGTGAAGACAATGATTTGTTGGACCAGTTCCAGTTGCTGTGACAACTGTACGTCTGGTTGGAGCGGCTAGGTATTTAAACCAAAGGACACACAGTCCCGGACACCCAGTCCTGAACACGCAGCTCAGGACACCCAGTCCTCACCATTTTCTCCTTGAGCTAAGGTCACACAGACCTCGCCCAATCACTCTGGTAAGTCTTCAAGGTAGACTCCCAAACCTTCACAGACTTCGTTCACTGGCAATCCACAATTTCTCTTGGATGCTCAGAACGCGACGCCTAACCGGCTGGAGGATGCACAATCCTCAAGTGTAATAAGTCTTCAGATCACTCAGACACGAAGACTTAAGTGATGCCCAATTTACTCTAGCTCTGGGTGGTTAGGGCTTTTCTCCTCGCTAGGAATTTGCTCTCAAAGGCTTCGAGGTGGGTTGCTCTCAAACGATAAAAGCCATGCACTAAAATCTGAGCAGCCAACCGTTTATGGTTGTAGGGGGTGGACTATTTATAGCCACTGGGCAACCCGACCTGATTTGTCCGAAATGACCCTGGGTCACTAAGTAACTGACATGTGTACCAATGGTCAGATTTCAAACTCACACGGCAACTTTACTTGGGCTACAAGTAAAGCTGACTTGTCCGACTCTGGACAAGATTTGCTCTCATTGTCTTCGCTCGAAGATATAGGTTTTGAATTAGGCATCACTTCAGTCATTCTGACTGGTTCTCTTGGACCCCACTTAACAGTACGGTGGTTCCTATGACTTGACACAAATGAAATAAAACTACGAGGAATCTAAGTCTTCGAGTTCCATAGGCTTCACATGGTGTCTTCTCTTGTCATAGTCTTCAATATGAATATCTTCAAATACCACCATTGTCTTCAATGTCTTCGTACAATTTTAGGGGTCATCTCTGGTAGTAAAACCGAATCATTGAGGGACTTCTACCTGTGTTATCCTACAATTCTCACAAACACATTAGTCCCTCAACTAGGTTTGTTGTCAATACTCCAAAACCAACTAGGGGTGGCACTAGATGCACTTACAATCTCCCCCTTTTTGGTGATTGATGACAAACTAGTTGAAGTTTTCAACGGGGAATATAATTTGTGAAATTGTAAGGAATTGTCTTCATAAGCTGCAAGGGCTCCCCTTGAAGATGTGCATATAAGTAATTTGCTTCTGGAGCGCAAATGCACACGGCAGGTTGTACTTGTGGAAATCCACTTCAACTTATGGTGACAATCCACCATGCATGTAAAAGTATATGAAGAGAATGACATGCATAATGAAAAATGGACATCTGCGGAATGATATAAGTGCGGAAATTATCGTCGCAAAAGCATAGTGGCAAACAAGTAGCAGACGACCATCGAGTTTAAGTATTACAACTCAAAGAACCAAATGTAGCAAAACGAGAGTTGTAAACACGAAGCAAAATGTAGCAAAATATAAAGCACCCGCCCATATTGACCCGCTTGAAGACTATCAACATCATATGCTCCTCCCCCTTTTGTCAGTGATGACCAAAAAGGTTTGAAGACATAGAGTTTTCTACGCGTTCCCAGGCGTAGCAGGGTCGGTGGAGGCGTTTGGTGGTGCTGAAGAGCTTGGTGTAGGGTCGACGCGCGCTGAAGGAGGAGGTGGTGGTGATGTAGCGTCGTCTTCTTCCTCGATGATTCTTGCAGTCACCGTGGCAGCAGAGGAACAGAACTCAGAATCTTCAAGTGAGGGAGTTCCGCGCAGCACAGCTCTTTTGGGGGGTGTGGAGTCAAACTTGAATCTCTCTTTGAAGCCATCCTCATGAAGATTAGCTTCAGGGCACGGCATTGTGAGGCCTTTCCAGGTGCGGCGACAAGTTTCATGAGCCACGAATGCATTCTTGGTGGCAAGATTTCTGATGCGGTTGACATCCACCAAGAGGCTTTTCATCTGTCTCTTCAACCAGTCGTGATGCCTATCTTGGTTTTGGTGAAGGGCCACAAGAAGCTCTCGGTCATTGAGGGCACGAACGCGCTTCTTGGGTCGCTGAGCAGTTGCGCTGTCAGTGGCTTCAGTGCATGCAGGTGCACGTGTAGTGCCAGCCAACGGGTACACCCTAGAGATGGCTTCAACACCTTCAACATTCTGCGTGAAGCTCTGGTGTTCTGCATTCTGAAGACTTAAGGGTTGCTTGGCAGGCTCAGGATATACAGCTTCAGTAGAGGTGTCCACATCTGGCAAGAAGATTCGGTGGTTGTGGGCTGAGGGCTGATATGAAATCGCAGAATGAAGCTTGATCAGCCGCATAACCCAAGGAGCATAAAACTTCAAGCCAAATAAATCTGAGTCGGATGCCGCAAGCTGGCGTATGAAGAAGTCCTGCGCATTGAAGCATTTGCCATGAAGGATGTAGAATATGAGAGTCTTCATTGCACCCTCAACCTTGGCATGTGGAGAGTGTCCCTTGAGGGGCCAGAGAGTCCGCCTGATGATGTGATAAATGGTTCTGGGCAGGTACTCTAAGTCTTCAACAAAGAACTCAGTTGGATAGGGTGCATCGTGGGGCAATGGCTTCATCATTGAAAGCATCTGACTCATATTTGGTTTGGGCCTCTGAAATATGCTTTCAATTGCTTCAGCATGTGATTGGCAGCCTTCTTCAAAGAATTCGCCAAGACTGGGTAGGCCGGTAAGCTCAATGATATCAAATGCATTGGCTTCGTGATGGACATTGCCGGTCATCCACTCCAGGATCCAAGTCTTCGGATCTCTGTTGTATCCTTTAATGTGGAGGGTGACATAGAATTGAAGCAGAAGCTCTTCATTTCAGTGCTCTTCATCAGTTACGAACTGCAGCAGACCCACTTGCTTAAAGCAATCCAAAGCTTCCTCCAAACAGGGCAGTCCAGCAATGGCTTCAATATCAAGGTGCTTGTGCAGGAAGATGCGCCCTTGGTTGTAGAGGATGCAGGAGTAGTAGCTGCGCTGAGGATAGCTCCAGAACCTATCAGATACAATCATTTCCCTTGAATAGGGGTTCTTGGAGCTATTGAAGAACGTATTGTCGGCCTTGAAGCTAGTGATGTTGAAGGAGCCATGAGCTGATGCAGGACCTGGGAACCTTGGCAGTCGAGGGATTGGCGTCTGGACCTGAGGCCTGTGCTCAACATGGTAATCAAATTGAGGACCTGCAGCAGACTTAGGAACAGACGTATTTGGATAGTAGCTTCACTGTCTTCAGAAGCTTTGGGTGGGGAGGGCGCCACATTGGCTTCGGCTGATGCAGCCTCAACATTTTCAGCCTCCACTTGTGTAGTTGGAGGGACAGACTCCAGCACGTTCTCCTAGAGAACGGTTTCTTGTTGGAGCGGGGGAGTTGGAGCTTGTAGTACTTCTTCATGCTCTTCGGCTGATGCAGCCGGAATGTCGTCAGCAGAGTCCTGAGGCCTTGGACCTTTGCGAAGCCTGAGAAATGCAGACGACGCCTGTGGAGTTGGAGTGGGCTGGACCTCAGATTCTTCTTCCACTTGTGGGCGATCCGCCCATGATGCCTCTTATGCAATTGGCGTCAGAGGACGACCAATGCTGATGAGTTCGCTTGTCTCAAGCTGAGGAAGGGCTGCATCATCTTGTACATGGTCCTGATGACCAATGTCTTCAGCAGCGATGGGGTCGGCTGCTGGAATATCTTCAGCTTCAGGAGCCTCTGTGGAAGCAGGCTAATGAACTGTGAGTTGGCGTTCTGCGTCAGGATAGAACAGAGAGGGGTTCAACCATCAAGGGCTCTGTGGGAGCAGCCCGAGCTTTCTTGATCTTGCGCTTTTTCTTGGTGGGGTCAGAAGGGGAGGCTTCAGAGTGTTTCCTCTTCCTTGCTTTAGCTTCGGCTGTCCGTGTCTTCTTGAGCTCTGAAGCGGTTGACCGGCTCTTTGGCTTCGAGCCAGTCGTAGCAGTGGGGAAGACAATCGAAACAGCTTCTTGCCTTGGTGCCTCTGGTTCAGCCACAGCAGGCTTCTTCTTTTTCTTCGCGGCCATCCTGGGGTCGATGCCGGGACGCCCAAGTGCCTTGCGCTTCTCGGCCTCATTGTAGGCCTGCACACAGCGATCAGCCAGAATCTCCATTCGCTCCCGCGAACCCTGAGCTTCTGCACGTTTCTTCAGAAAGTTTTCCTTTAACTCGTGCAGCATGATCTTGAAGTCCTTGACTTCTTGGACGCTGAGCCTGACCATATTCTCCTTGAACTGAGCCTTTTCAAAATCAATTTTCTGCTTCAGTTCAACAATGCGCTGGGCAATAGCAAGTTCTGAAGCAATAGCGCCTTGGAAGGCGATGCTGAGGCCAATGGGCAGCTGCAGATCACCGAAGCTGATATTTGGTGTAGCAAACCATTCATCGATGAAGTTGTGGATGATTGCTACATCAAACAGAGGCAGATTTTTGACGATTTTAGCCTCCTCCTTGCTCTTGATGAGCTGCTCAAGAGCGTCATCTCCAAGATCTTCGTCGCTGGACAGATCAATGGTTTCGCTGCGCAGAATGGCAGCAGCTGTGAGCTCTTTGCCTGTGTGTGGCTGAGGCTTCTTTGCTTCCTGGGGCTTGGAGACTCGAGATAAGTCTTCAGACTGCGCACTGGCTTCAGGAGGCGCAGTTGCCAATGGCTTCGTCCTTGAGATTTTGGGTGAAGGGATCTGCTTTGAAGCTTTTGGCTTCTTTGCCTGCTTTGGCTTCGGTGCAGCAGGCGCTTCATCAGATTCAGAGTCAGCAGGAGGGTCATTGACGGCAGTCCCTTGGACTAAGATGCGAGTGATGAGGCCCTTAAGATTTCCATACGGACCGATGATATTGGGGTCGGCCTCACGTGTGCCATCTGCCCTTGGTGCAGAGGGACCAGGGTTGAAGTCTAGACCCAATTTCTTCTTGTTGTGCTTCGCTGACCTCTGGGCAAACTGGAAGTTGCGCTTGAACAGATTGTCGTCACGACACCAGAGTAGTGACGACGGATGAGCATCAGCAGGCTGCGGTCCTCTGACCATGCATGGATAGAAGCCTTGAGCAATGGCTTCGTCTCTGGACCTGGGCACGAGATTTTTGTATAGTACGTCTCCCCATGGTCTCTTGATGGCGCTTTTCTCAGCGTACTCCTTGGTGACAAAGCGGTATTGGAACCATTGCTCTGCCCAATAGCGTCGAATCCATTGGATTCGTGTCTTGCGCTGATTGTAATCCTCTTCAGGATCTGTATTGTACAGCTCTAAGAGGTCATCGGGCAGATCTCATGATGTTTCCCCTCGACGCTTTCTGCCACCCTTCCTTGCTGGTTTTTCTGCAGCCATGAAGCTTAACTTGGAAGGCTTCAAAGGCTTTCTTTTGCTGGACCAATAGGAACTGGATTCAGGAGAATTGATGTGACACTGTAAGAACTCTGCAAATGAATGCAGACTATGAGAACCAAAAGATTCTCCCACGGACATGTACCTATGACAGCATTAAGGTGCGAGGGAAGGGGAAGAGGTCATATGCATTCTCAGAAGATTTTGAAGATAAATCAGTTTTAGAAGATATTGACCTCATCATGCGAAGACATTCACTTATAGAAAAGAAGTTGGTTCCAGATTTGTACGAACCCATAGATCAGTACAAGTGAGGAATCTAACTACTTCATGAAGCACAAGTGAATATACTAGGCAAGTTATGAGATGCAGACTGAGACAGATCTAACTTGTGTGAATAGAAACTTCTTATGGCAGAAAGTGACCGAACTATAGGATCAAGGAGGCTGTAAAAAGAGGTTTTATTTACCACACTTGGAACTGCTAGACGGAGTGGGAGATGAGGCCGAGCAATTCGATCCTCCGTGCCCTAAGTTGGCGACGGAAGACATCTACGGCAGCGGCGGAGAGAGTGATGTCCGCGGTCGACGTGAAAACGGCGTCGGAGAGGTTGCAGCAGTGAAGCGCTTCGTCGCTGGCGTCGTTGAGAGCTAGCGGTGGCGCTAGGGTTCGTTCGAGGGAGGAAGAAGGACAAGGAGATAATGACCACGGTGAGTGTGTATTTATAGTCACAGGGGCTGCACTGCGCTATTACACAGGTGCCCCTGGCGATTCGCATCTGAACAGCACGTGGCCATCATGCGGAGTCTCGGGGGCAGTTCCACAACCCACGCACACCTGGATTGTCGGGTGGTCGTTCCTACTTCTCCGGATTTCTTGTGGATGAATGAGCATTGAAAACGGTTTTAAAGTTTGTCTCTGTGTCTTCTGCTGACAAGGACGCAGAGAAGACATTCGACAGTTTCAATAGGATGCATATGACTTGGAGAGATAGAATTTGAGATAGAGAGCATGGAGAGATTAGGGTCCGATCACATTCACTTAGTTCAAAAGATTCAAAACAAGAAGACATAGCTATAAGTGAATGCTGTAGAGGACAGAACACTAGTATATATATATATATATAAATATATAATCCACGTAATGAAGATAATCATGAAGACATGTAGAGATTGAAGCCAAACCAAATGTGAAGACATTGCTAGGTAACGCCATGAGTGAAGCACTTCAAAAATATAACATTTGGTGGTGGCGTTACCCACCGTATAGGAAGTATTAGACTCAGACACGGCGCACAATTATCGTGGCGCTCCGAAGTCAATTTCCACATTAATGTATTCACACTTAGAATATATGTCTTCATTGATTGAAGATATATGTTACTTTGTGTGTTGCACATCTAGGTCATCAATATGCATAAGTGTTAGGATGTGTGCCTGATCACAGGACATTTGAGGATTCCAAGATATTTAGCTCACACCGTAACTTGCAAAATCTCTTCTCATCAAAGGGCTTGGTGAAGATATCTGCCAATTGCTCTTCAGTGTTGACGTGTATGATGTCAATATCTTCCTTTGCAACATGATCTCTGAGAAAGTGATGACGAATTTCAATGTGCTTTGTCTTCGAGTGCTGAACTGGGTTGTTGGCGATCTTGATGGCGCTTTCGTTGTCGCAGTAAAGAGGCACTTGCTTCAGTTGAATGCCATAGTCCTTGAGGGTTTGCTTCATCCACAGAAGCTGAGCGCAGCAAGATCCAGCAGCAATGTATTCAGATTCAGCAGTGGAGAGGGATACACAGTTCTGCTTCTTTGAAGACCAACATACAAGTGATCGTCCCAGAAAGTGACATGTGCCTGATGTAGACTTCCGATCAACCTTGTCACCAGCATAATCAGCATCCGAGAATCCAACCAGATCAAACTCTGAGCCCTTTGGGTACCACAATCCTAGACTTGGGGTGTGAGGCAAATATCTAAGAATTCGCTTCACTGCTAAGTGATGCGACTCCTTTGGTGCCGCTTGAAATCGAGCACACAGGCAAACACTAAGCATAATATCTGGCCTAGATGCACATAAATAAAGCAAAGAACCAATCATGGAGTGGTATACCTTTTGATCGAACTCTTTACCATTGTTGTCAGGACCCAGATGATGTTTGGTTGGCATTGGTGTTGTGAAGCCTTTGCAGTCTTGCATACCAAACTTCTTCAGGCAATCTTTGAGATACTTCTCTTGAGATATGAAGATGCCATTGCGTTGTTGCCGTATCTGAAGACCGAGGAAGAATTTCAGCTCCCCCATCATAGACATCTGATATTGCTCTTGCATCATATATCCGAACTCCTCATTGTACTTCTGATTGGTGCAGCCGAAGATAATGTCATCCACATATATTTGGCAAACAGTTCACCATCATATGTCTTCGTGAAGAGAGTTGGATCTAGGGAGCCAGGTATGAAGCCTTTGCTCTTCAGGAAGTATTTGAGTGTATCATACCAGGCCCGAGGGGCTTGTTTGAGGCCATATAGTGCCTTATTGAGCTTGTAGACCATGTCAGGATGTTTCGGATCTTCAAACCCTGGTGGTTGTGCAACATACACTTCTTCTTCAATCTTGCCATTGAGAAAGGCACTCTTCACATCCATTTGATATAAAAGTATGTTATGATGATTTGCATAGGCCAGCAGTATACGGATGGCTTCAAGTCTGGCCACAGGAGCAAATGTTTCATCGAAGTCAATGCCTTCCACTTGAGTATATCCTTGAGCAACAAGATGAGCTTTGTTTCTGACAACTTGACCATGCTCATCTTGCTTGTTGCGGTATATCCATTTGGTGCCTATTATGTTATGCTTCCGTGGATCAGGACGCTTAACCAATTCCCATACATTGCTCAGCTCAAACTGATGAAGCTCTTCTTGCATTGCTTGAATCCACTCAGGTTCCATAAAAGCTTCTTCAACTTTCTTGGGTTCTGTGATTGAAACGAATGCGAAGTGTCCGCAGAAATTTGCCAGTTGAGTTGCCCTTGAATGAGTCAGTGGACCAGGTGCATTGATGCTGTCAATTATTCTGTCAATCTGCACTTCATTGGCAACACGAGGATGTATGGGTCGAAGAATTTGCTCTTACTGATCTACGTTGTCGTGGGGAGGAATGTCTTCAGGCTGAGCATTGTCTTCATGTGGATCAGGTGCTGAGATGATAAGTTCTTCTTCAGGATGAGCTTTAGAAGGTATAATTTCTCCAGTTCCCATTAGCTTGATTGATTCACTGGCTGGAACTTCATCTAGCACATCAAGCAGTTGCTCTCTTTGTGAACCATTGGTCTCATCGAACCGCACATCCACTGTTTCAACCACTTTGTAGTGAAAGAGATTGAAGACTCTGTAGGAGTGCGAATCCTTTCCATATCCAAGCATAAAGCCCTCATGTGCTTTTGGTGCAAATTTTGAGGTGTGGTGTGGGTCCTTGATCCAGCATCTTGAGCCAAATACTCTGAAGTAACTGACATTTGGCTTCTTGCCAGTTAGAAGTTCATAAGATGTCTTGTTAAGAAGCTTGTGAAGATAAACATGGTTGATTGTATGGCATGCAGTGTCAATGGCTTCAGGCCAGAATTTTCTTGGAGTCTTGTATTCATCTAGCATTGTTCTGGCCATCTCAATGAGTGTTCTATTCTTGCGTTCGACGACGCCATTCTGCTGTGGCGTGTACAGAGCTGAGAATTCATGTGTGATGCCCAAGGTATCCAGATATGTATCAAGGCCAGTATTCTTGAATTCAGTGCCATTGTCACTTCTGATGTGCTTTATCTTGGTGCCATAATTGTTCATAGCCCGATTTGCGAAGCGTCTGAAGACATCCTGCACTTCAGTCTTGTAAAGGATTATGTGCACCCAAGTATATCTAGAGTAATCATCAACAATGACAAAGCCATAGAGGCAAGCAGTAGTGGAAAAAGTTGAGTAGTGAGTGGGACCAAAGAGATCCATGTGAAGCAGTTCGAAGGGTCGAGTAGTGGTCATGATTGTCTTCGAAGGATGTTTTTCCCTTGTCATCTTCCCTGCTTCACAGGCACCGCATAAGTGATCTTTCTTGAACTTGACACCCTCGATGCCTATCACATGCTTCTTCTTCGCAAGGGTGTGGAGGTTCCTCATGCGAGCATGCCCAAGCCTCCGATGCCAAAGCCAGCATTCTGAAGCCTTTGCCAGAAGACATACTGCAAGCTATGGCCCTGCTGAAAAATCTACCACATACAGATCATCTTTCCGATACCCTTCAAACACTAGAGACTTGTCAGATTCCATTAGTACTAGGCAACGATATTTTCCAAAAATTACAATCATGTTCAAATCGGAAAGCATTGAGACAGACATTAAGTTGAAGCCAAGGGATTCAACAAACATGAATTTATCCATGTGTTGATCCTTTGAGATTGCAACTCTACCTAGACCCAATACCTTACTTTTACCAGTGCCAGCAAATGTGATGTGGCTCTTGTCGGATGGACGTAAGGTTGAGTCCATAAAAAGACTTCTTTTGCCAGTCATGTGATTTGTACACCCACTGTCAATAATCCATTCTGAAGACTCTGAAGGCGCTTGTGTCGTACCCTACAGTGCAGTTGGGGGATAGGCTTCACGAAGAGAATTGTGAAGCAAAAACATTTGACGAACCAGTGGGTTATGAAAACTTAGATCCAGGTTAGGACTAATAGGAAGGGTAGCATGCGTTTCAGGTACGAAATACATAGTGATGCCATTCGGGCATTTGATCTTGCGCCCCACAAGATTTTTAAGGTCCCCAGCAATAGCGTCAGAAGATTTTGGTTTTCTGCTGGAGACCTTTCCCTGCAAAAGAGAGTTAAGCTTTCTTAACCACCCACATCTTCAAGGGTGGCTTAGAAGCAATAAGTCTAAGTGCAGCATTTGAGAATTTTGGCTTTGGAGCCCTAGCAAACAGTCTAGCAGGCGGGCAATAGTACTCATAAGAATAGGCAGAATAGTTCTTGGTCATATGAGCATGACGGTTTGAAGAACCGCTCTCATATGTCTGAGCATAGTTTCCCTGTAAAACATTTGCGTTAGTGCGACTCAGGTGAGTCCTCTGCCTGTATGAAGCCTTTGGACCATATGAAGCCTTTGGTCTGAGGTTTGTCTGCTTCATGTGAGGTGTCATGAGGACATTCACAGGAAGATTCTCCAGACACGTTTTTGGAACCCAGATCTTCTTCATAGGCGGTCCATTCTTGCAGTTAGTACCAATGTACCTGGCAAATACTTCACCATTCTGACTCTTAAACAGTTTATAGTTTGCATCAAAGGATTCATCAATGATAATAGGATTAGCACAAGTGAAGCCAGATAGATTGGATGGATCTGCTGAGGATTCCTTTGCAGCAACCCATGTGGTTTTGGGGTACTGCTCAGGTTTCCAGTAAGTGCCATCTGCATTAATTTTCCTCACGAACCCAACACCCTCTTTCCTAGGGTTTCGGTTCAGAATCTGCTTCTTGAGGACATCACATAATGTCTGATGCCCTTTGAGACTTTTGTACATCCCTGTTTCAAGCAATGTCTTCAACCTAGCATTCTCATCAGCAATAGCAGTGGTATCCTCAGCAGAGGGGTTAGTTACCACTTCAACAGTTGAAGATATTGCAATAGTAGTAGCAGTGGAACATTCAGCAACAGAAGTAGCATTATCACGCTCAATGCATGTCGGGGGTTGCTGATCCCTCACACACCTATGGGGATCGGCGGACTGAGCCCCTTTTGGTTTGGCAGGGGGCGGTGGATGCACAAAGAGCAGATCGAGGCGAAACACAGGAGCGAGACGATCGGTTTACCCAGGTTCGGGCCGCACGGATGCGTAAAACCCTACTCCTGCTTTGGTGGTTGTATTGAGTTCTTGCTCGGGAGCGATGAGTGCTACAGTACACTCAAGCAGCTGGTGAGACCGAGCGTGAGAATGGCTGCCCCCCCCCCCTCTCTGTTGCGCATGGGCCTCCTTTTATATGTCTAAGGGGTCACCGACACGTGGCAACAGAGGTGAGGGTAAAAATGTAAAAGGGGTGGTAGTTGGCGCCACCACCTGCTACAGTTGTATCATACCTAACCCTGACGGCAGGGGACAAGGGCATTAAATGCCCGTCTGTGTCGCCTAGACGGGGCGGAAAGGGACCGTCAGGGGCGCCACCGTTTGCCACGATGGCTCCTTGTCAGCGCTTGCTTGCCACCGCATGCCCCCGGCTGCACAGCCTCCCGCCACGTACGCCAGGGGTGGCCCCTGAGCGACACGTTGGTGGGTAGGCTGGAGCGTGGGCTGCGGAGTAGCAGCTTGCTGCGGCAAGCGCCTTGCCGCGGATGTTGTCTTCTCGCGTCCGGGAGCTTGCCGCTCACCGGGTCTTGTCGGGGCGCGCAGTGCGCCGCAGCGATCTTCTTGAGATGTTTTGGTTGGTCTTCCCAGCAAGCTCCTCTTGCCGGGGTCTCTGTGCTTCAAGTAGTCTTCCCGGCAAGCTCCTCTTGCCGGGGCCTTGGATACTTTGTTCTTGAATGGCTCCTAAAGGAACCACGGAGGGTCTTGATGGTCGCCCGGCAAGCCTTGCCGCGGGTCGCTGCGACTGCCCGTGCACAAGTTCGGGGTACTAAGGTACCCCTACTTTAGTACACCGACAGGAGCCCCCGGGCCTGGGCCATACATGGTGCCGAGCGCTATTGGGCCAGGCCCAAAACAGTGCACGGGCACGCGCGGCCTAGGGCACGCCATAACTCACTCCGCATCCACCGCGCCCTCCCCGAACGGCACGCGTCAAATGCGGCATCGTGGGAGAGATCGTGGGCAGTTTTCGAGGTGCCCACTCCCCACGGTCACGGGGTGGGGAGAGGCCGCCCCATCCGTCGCCTCAGTTCTGCACGCCTGCCACGCGGCTCCCATGCACTTGGGATCGCGGACGGCGGAGGCGGGAAACGGGGTCATCGTGGGTCGAGGCAGCGGGCCGGCCCCAGCTCCCTGCCTTCCCACGTCTTGATTCGCTGAGCGGGGCGGCCAAGCCCCCACCTCGCTCCTTTATAAAGAGCGGGAGGGGAGGACGGAAGCCTGCATTCTCCCATCTTCTCCTCCCTTCAGCTCCTGCTCCCCTTCCTCCCATTCGCCATGGAGAAAGGGAACCCCGGTCCTTCATCAGTGGCGGCTAGGGTTGCCGCCAGACAGCGCCTCCCTCCCTCTCCCGCACCTGTGGTGGCGGAGCCAGCCGTAAGGGGAAGAGGGAGGGGGCGAGGTCGTGGACGAGGCCGTGGCGCTCGGGGAAGAGGTGGACGAGGCGGCGCGTCGGCTTCGCCTCCGTCGGTGGCCCATGCTAGGGATGACCCTTGCGAGTTCTTCGTCAAGCTGCACCGGGCGCCTCGTCGTCGCCTCCGACTCCCAGATCTGTTTGCGGAAGTGGTGGAGTTGGACCCGCCCGAGACGCTGAGACTACACATGAGGGGCTGTGGGATCAGCGGCACGCGAGTCCGCGCCGAATTCCCAGCCCCTGGTGTGATGTATCTTGGTCAAGGGTGGAAGATGTTCGCCCGCATCCACAGCTTGACGCCGGGGCTCACCCTCCACTTTAAGTTGGTGAAGGGCGACCTCCTCTCTGTCAAGGTCTTCGGTTGCTTCGGCGTCCGGGCACGGTGCTGCGTGGAGAGCTCCTCCGATAGCGAAGGCTCCTCCTTGAGCGAGAGTGACAAGGAGGGGAGCGACAGCGACGACGAGGGGAGCGGGCGGTGGGATGGCGGGTCCGACTAGGTGTCGGGTGCCGCTCCGTGCGGCACCGGCAACCCCATCGTCGGTGTCGCCGGCTCCTTGAACTCCCCGGGGTCGTCTCCTTGGGCGGCTGGCGTAGGGAGGCTGCGGAAGAGGAAGAGGGCTGGCGGCAAGGCCGTCAGGTCGGAGTACGATGGCGTGGTGCCCTCGACAGCGTGCTGACGTCCTGCCGCCTCGTCTCCGAGCCCCACTTCCGGCGCCGCCATCACCGTCCAGCCTTGACGGCCCCCGGGATGTTCTCTTGGTGTCTTCTGGCACCCGTAGTTCGCCTAGGCGCTCCCTTTGCCCTTCTCGCCTCCTTGACCTACCTCCTGAAGAGAGGGACAGGAAAAGGATTACGGGCATCTTATCTTTTTAATTTGTAAGCCCTCGGGCCTTAGTTGCATTTAAAACTTGTAATCCTCTCTTTGATGTTTTTCATCCTCTATGGACTGTACCTGCGTGGAATGTTTTTTTTAATGAAAAGGGGATGTTTGCCGGGTCATTTGTCTCGCGGGTAGAACCCACGCCAAGGAGTAAATCCTTGGTATCTTTCAGATAGACACTCCTTCCCCGGCAACATACCCTGCCGTCTTCCCATGCCGCTCGACCTTTCTCACGCTTTTGGCGGAGGCGGGGATGAGGCGGGTGTGCCCCCCCCCCCTCGTTTCCTCCCTTTGCTGCCGCGACTATGACCAAAACTTGGCCCTGGAGCCCCAGGGCCTAGAACTAAGGGAGCATGGTAGTTTTCGGGAAGAAACGAGGTTTCGTATTCCCTAGTCCATAAGAGAATGCACGAAGAGGGATGAAAAACTTATCTGGGATTGCAGCCCCCGGCAACTCTGGCTTGCCGCGGGTGAACCTTGGCACTTGCAGCCCCCGGCAACACTGGCTTGCCGGGGTCCAGATGCCGGCACGTCCTTCTTCTCCTTTTCGTCCTTAGGCGGTCCGGCAAGGATATGCAAGCCCTGCGAACCAAAGGAAACGGAAGAAAGGCAAAGGGACGCACACTCGACCTCTAAGTTAGGGGTTAGCCGCTGTTAAGCACTATCAACCCTAACCAAGGACCTGACTCGACCTAGCATGCATGCTATAACTCTGGGCGCCAGCGCTTCATTTACTTGTGCTCAGGGTCTGCGCCTGGCTTTGTACAAAGGATTACATGCCACAGCGGCAAGACTTGTACAAAAAGGTGGTTGCCGGACAGGGTCCGACAACCACGCCTTACGGGTAAAACTTACGAAGATGCTCGATATTCCAGGAGTTGCTCACTGGTACGCCATCTTCGGTCTCCAGGCGGACAGCACCAGGCCTGGTGACTCGTTTCACCCGGTAAGGGCCTTCCCACTTCGGCGTCAACTTGTTGGAATTCTTGGCGGACTGAACGCGCCGAAGAACAAGGTCGCCTTCCTCGAGACTTCTGGCGTTGACTTTGCGGCTATGATAGCGGCGCAAAGCTTGCTGGTAGCGAGCGGCTCGCACAACAACCTGAAGACGATCTTCCTCAAGGAGCAGCGCGTCATCTTGCCGCAGCCGCTCTTGCTCAAGCTCATCATAAGCGAGCACTCGAGGTGACCCGTATACGAGTTCCGTGGGGATAACTGCCTTCGCTGCATAGACTAGAGCGAAGGGTGTCTATCCAGTGGCTCGATTTGGCGTCGTCTGATCGACCAAAGAACCACCGGCAGCTCCTCGATCCAGTTGCGTCCGCGCTTGTGCAGCCTGTCGAAGATCTTGGTCTTGAGCCCGCACAGCACTTCAGCATTCGCCCTCTCCGCTTGGCCGTTGCTTCTCGGGTGAGCAACAGAAGCGAAGCAGACCTTGGCGCCAAGATCTTGGACGTACTCCATGAAGGTGCGGCTCGTAAATTGTGTACCGTTGTCGATGATTATCCTGTTAGGGATTCCGAAACGGCAAACAATCGACCCGAAGAACTTGACCGCGGACTGCGCCGTCACCTTCCTCACTGGTTCCACTTCCGGCCACTTTGTGAACTTGTCGATTGCAACGTACAAGTACTCAAAGCCCCCGACAGCTCGAGGGAAGGGGCCGAGGATGTCGAGCCCCCAGACCGAAAATGGCCAGGATAAAGGGATCATCTGGAGAGCTTGAGCTGGCTAGTGTATCTGCTTGGAATGGACCTGGCATGCTTCACACTTGGTTACTTGTGCAGTTGCATCCTGGAGGGCTGTCGGCCAGAAGAAGCCTTGCCGGAATGCTTTTCCGACAAGAGCCCTTGCGGCAATGTGGTGACCACATATGCCTCCGTGTATCTCTGCCAACAGCTTCTGTCCATCTTCCCGGGGAATACACTTCAATTTCACACCGTTGAGTCTTCTTCTGTACAGTGTGTCATTGACAAACTGGTACATACTAGACTGTCGGGCTACTCTTTCCGCTTCTTCTGGCTCTTCGGGAAGTTCTCCTGTCTGGAGGAAACGGACAATCTGCTACGCCCATGTTGGAGCCTGTGGCTCGACAACAAGGACTAAAGGCACATCTGCTGCTGCGGGAACGTCCGCTTCTACGGCAAGAGCCTGTGACTCTGCCGGAGCTTGGCGTTCCCGGCAAGCTTGCCGGAGCAGAGCTTGCCGGGAGTGTCTGCTGCAACGGAACAAACCCTGGGGGTTGCCGGAGTAGACTGCTCCTCGGCACTCTTGGCGTCGATCTTGGGGACCTTCTTGGCGGCGGCTTCGGGGAGCTCTGCCGGAAGGTAGTCTCCAGAAATCAACTTCCTCTTCTTGCTCTGTCCAGTTGATGGTGTTACGGATGGCTGAGTCAGTATGAGCACAAAGATCCCTAGTTCCACAGGTAACTTAAGTGCGGCGCACTTCGACAGGCCATCGGCAATGTCGTTCTCTGCTCTTGGAACATGTTCCATTTGCAGGCCGTCAAAGCGCTCCTCTAGCTTCCTCACTTCATCAACGTAAGCTTCCATCAACGGACTCTGGTAAACCTTGTTCACTTGGCGGATGACAAGCTGCGAGTCACCCCTGACAATGAGCTTCTTAATCCCAAGTTCTGCCGCGATCCTGAGACCGGTGAGCAAGCCTTCATACTCTGCAGTATTGTTTGTCGCTTGCTCCTTGGGAAAGTGCATCTGGACTATGTACTTGAGGTGCTCTCCGGTGGGTGCGACAAGCAGTACACCAGCACCGGCGCCTTGCAGCGAGAAGGCACCGTCAAAGTACATGAGCCACTCTTTGCTTGCTTCTTTGGCGGGGATGCTCGTCTCCGGAACTTCTTCGTCTGGAGTTGGCGTCCATTCTACTATGAACTCTGCCAATGCTCTGCTCTGGATTGTTGATGTACTCTCAAACTTGAGGCCAAAGCTTGACAGTTCCAGTGCCCACTCGACGATCCTGCCTGTTGCTTCTGGATTTTGCAATATTCTCTTAAGTGGAAAGCGAGTGACAACTGTGATCTCGTGTGCTTGAAAGTAATGGCGCAGCTTTCTCGAGGCCATGAGAAGGCCGAAAAGCAACTTCTGCACACCAGAGTACCTTGACCTAGCCCCCTGTAAAAGGGAGCTGACAAAGTAAACTGGGCGTTGCACCATTTTCTTCTGCATCTCCTCTTGTATCTGCGCAGACCCTTGCTTGTCGGGACCAGAGCTTGTCGGGGAGGCCCCCTGCTTGTTGCTAGATGTGCTTGCTGCGGTCGCTAGCTCGTCGTCGGCCTCCCTTTCCGCTACTAACGCAGCACTAACCACTTGATTGGTTGCCGCTATGTACAGCAGCAACTTCTCTTGTGGTTTAGGTGCGACAAGTGTTGGAGTGGAGGACAGGTATCTCTTCAAGTCTTGTAGCGCAGCCTCGGCTTCCGGAGTCCATCTCATTGGACCTACCCTTTTCAAAATTTTGAAGAACGGCAGGGCACGCTCAGCATACCAAGAGATAAACCTGCTGAGAGCAGCTACGCAGCCGGCAAGCTTCCGTACATCCTTGACGCGCTTTGGTGCTTCGATCTGCTCGATGGCCTTGATCTTGTCGGGATTAGCTTCGATTCCCCGCTAAGACACAAAGAACCCGAGAAGTTTGCCAGAAGGGACTCCGAACACGCACTTCTCGGGGTTGAGCTTGAGGTTGACCTTGCGCTGATTTGCAAAAGTCTCTTCTAAGTCTTGGATCAGAGTCGCCCTGTCTTTGCTTTTAACCACTATATCATCCATGTAAGCTTCTACATTTCTGTGTATCTGTGGCTTCAAAGCGATATGGACTACTCTGGCAAATGTTGAACCAGCATTCTTTAATCCGAAAGGCATCCGTACGAAACAGTACGTGCCACATGGAGTAATGAATGCGGTTTTCTCCTCATCCTCTTCCGCCATGAAGATCTGATGGTATCCTGAATATGCATCAAGAAATGAAAGCAACTCACATCCGGCTGTGGAGTCAACAATCTGGTCAATGCGCTGCAAGGGAAATGGATCTTTGGGACAAGCTTTATTAACATCAGTGAAGTCAATACAAAGCCTCCACTTCACGTTTGCCTTGCGCACTACAACCGGATTGGCCAACCACGTTGGATGGAGCACTCCTCTGACAAGGCCTGCTGCTTCCAACTTCTTGATCTCTTCTGCTATGAATTCTTGGCGCTCCACTGCCTGTTTCCTGACCTTCTGCTTGACGGGCCGTGCATGAGGGCAAACGGCAAGATGGTGCTCAATTACCTTCCTGGGAACACCGAGGATGTCAGACGGTTGCCATGCAAACACGTCGACATTCGCCCGCAGGAAAGTAACAAGCGCGCTTTCCTATTTAGGGTCAAGCATGGCACTGATGGTGAAGGTACCACCAGTGTTGTCCTCCTTGGTGGGCACCTTCTTGGTACGTGGTGGAGCTGCCATCGTCTTCTTACTCTTGCCGGCGGAGCTCGATGGTGCGTCCTCGACGGCGGCGCAGCACTCCGAGGAGGGGCGCTTGCCGGAGTAGGCATCAGAGCTCTTGTCGGGCTTGGTCTTCTTGTCGGTGGAGCTCGATGGTGCGTCCTCGACGGCAGCACGGCACTCCAAAGAGGCGCGCTTGCCGGAGTGGGCACCAGAGCTCTTGCCGGACTTAGTCTTCTTCCCCCCGGGAGCTTCAGCGGCAAGTGTCTCGCGGTCTGTCGCGGCAGCAGCTTCTCGGTAGATCTTGTCGGCGCAGATAAGGGCATCCTTCTTGTCGCCAGGGACAGAGATGACGCTTATCGGGCCTGGCATCTCGAGCATGTTGTATGCATAGTGAGAGGCCGCCATGAACTTGGCGAGCGCTGGACGGCCGAGTATGCCATTGTAGGGCAATGGGACATCGGCAACGTCGAAGGTGACCCTCTCAGTCCTGAAATTCATCTCGCTGCCGAATGTTACCGGAAATGCGACCTTCCCTTTCGGCTTGCTCCTTCCCGGGTTAATTCCTTGGAATGTACCAGTTTCCTCGAGCTCGCTGTCCGGGATCTGGAGTTTCTGGAGCACAGCGGAGGAGATCAGATTTAGGCTGGCCCCGCCGTCAACCAACATCTTAGTGACTTTGAGGTTGCGGATTGTTGGCGAAACCAACAACGGCAGGCACCCGACCGCAGTTGTGCAATCAGGGTGGTCCTCAATGTCAAAGACGATGGGCGTGCTGGACCACTTCAGAAGCTTGCGTGATTCGACAGGTGGCTCTGCCGCATTAACTTCCCGGAGCCACTGTTTGAGTTGACGGTGGGAAGTATGCAGAGAAGTGCCACCGTCAACACACAGAACTTCTGTAGCCTTCTGAAACTCCTGCTCGCTGTTCTCAACATCATCTATGTCTTCGTCGTCGTCTTCGTCTTCGTCCTTGTCGCGGCCGCGGGGAGGTCTATCTCCTTGCCGCTGCTTGGCCTTGCCGCGGCTTCCTCCCTGGCCAGCGCGCTTCTTGCCGGCTTCTCCACCGCTTCCTTGGGCTCTCTCCTTGTCGCGCCGCTCGTACTCAGCTTTTTGTTGCTGGACAAGCTGCTCGACCCTCTTGCAGTTCTGGAGATCGTGGCCCTTGGTGCGGTGGATCTTGCAGTACTGCTTGTCGGAGCTGCCCTGCTTGTCGGCGGCCGCCACGGCTTGGCAGTTGGTGCATGCGGCAACCTCCTTGCCGGAGCTACCAACTTTGGCTTGCTTGGGGGCGCTGTCGTCGCCGGACTGCTCGACGAACCTCTTTGCCGCTCTTCTTCCTGTTGCGCCTCCGGTTTTTCCTTGCCGGGGCGGCATCCTCGCTGTCAGATCCGCCTGCTCCAACATCTTCTCCGGGGAGTTTCCTCCCTTCTTCAGCGCGTGCACACTTGTCGGCCAGGGCATACAGCTTGCTGACGTCTCTGATCCTGCTCTTCGCCATCTCCTCCGCATCCTGCGATTACGCACGTTCTGATGGAACGCGCTGATAACCGCGGCAGGGTGGATGTCTGGGATGTTGCGCTGCACGCGGCTGAATCTCTGGATATACTTGCGCAGGGGTTCTCCTTCCTTCTGGGCAAGTAGGTGGAGGTCACTCTCTTGGCCATGTGGTTTGTAGCCGCCCGTAAAGGCGCCGACAAACAGATGGCACAAATCCGCCCAAGAGGATATGGAGTTGTCCGGCAAGTGCATGAGCCAGGATCTGACTTCGGGCTTGAGCACGAGCGGGAAGTAGTTGGCAAGGACCTTGTTGTCTCGCCCCCCGGCAGCTTGCACCGCAATGGTGTAGATGCTGAGGAACTCCGACGGGTGCGACTTGCCATCGTACTTCTCCGACACGTCTGGCTTGAAATGCTTCTGGTTGGACCACTGGACTTGCCGCAGCTCACGGGTAAACGCAGGACAACCTGCCGCGTACGGCAAGTTTCCTGGCTCTCCGGGTGCATGCATGTCAACAGAGGGCCCAGCACGCAGGTCTGATTGACGCCGCGCTTCTCTTCGGCGCTCGATGCGTGTTCGAGCGTCTTCTTGTTGTCTCTCGTGAAGAACGTGGCATTGGTCGCGACGAGCTCGCGTATCTGACGACGCGGTGGAGTAGCCGTCGAGGTGGATCCGGTGAGTCGGCGATCTTGGCCTCTGGGGCAGAGAGTGCACAGTGGTTGCACCCTCGCCGGTCTTGTCGCCACCGGCTCACGCCTGGCTGACTTGCCGCGGCAGCGACGCGCTTGGCTGCCGTTGGTCGTCACCGTTGGCGAAGCCGATGAGGCTCTGGATAGTGGCCCTCCAGTCATCGATCTTCTCTGGCGCCGGAGGGTAGTCTAGGAGCAGCTGGGCACGTGCCAACACCTCCGCCGGAGTGGTGGGCGGCGGCAGCGAACGGTGCGAGGAGCGAGATATGCTCGGACTCCTAACTACGTTAGAAGGAGCAACATCTCGTCCAAGCGACCGCGCCACGCTCGTGCCAGCATGCTGGCGTGCATGCTGGTCCTGGGCACTCCGGGATCCGCCAGCTTGATCTTGGCCCAGCAGACGTATGGTATCATGGGTACCATGACGCTGCTGGTCCCGTGCCTCCTGGGATGGGCGCGGTGCGTGTACGGACGCCGAGGTCTTGGAGTGCGCGCGGTCGTTGTGGGAGGTGACCGCGCCACCGACGTGTGGCGCGACCTGGTCCTTGGACCTGGCAGCGCCATGAGTCTCCCCGTCGGCGCCCGCTCTTCCGCCGGCGTCTACCCCACTAGCCGTGCGCCCCGGCGATGGTGGGTTCGGCGCGGACGGAGCAGCTGCTTCCGAAGCCTTCTTCTTCGGCGGCATGTTGATGAAGACGATGAAGATTCGGCTCGTGCGAATGCCGGATCAGGTTCGCAGAACCTCGACGCACCCCCTACCTGGCGCGCCAAAGATGTCGGGGGTTGCTGATCCCTCGCACACCTATGGGGATCGGCGGACCGAGCCCCTTTTGGTTCGGCAGGGGGCGGTAGATGCACAAAGAGCAGATCGAGGCGAAACACACGAGCGAGACGATCGGTTTACCCAGGTTCGGGCCACACGGATGTGTAAAACCCTACTCCTGCTTTGGTGGTTGTATTGAGTTCTTGCTCGGGAGCGATGAGTGCTACAGTACACTCAAGCAGCTGGTGAGACCGAGCGTGAGAATGGCTATCCCCCCCCCCCCTCTCTGTTGCGCATGGGCCTCCTTTTATATGTCTAAGGGGTCACCGACACGTGGCAACAGAGGTGAGGGTAAAAATGTAAAAGGGGTGGTAGTTGGCGCCACTGCCTGCTACAGTTGTATGATACCTAACCCTGATAGCAGGGGACAAGGGCATTAAATGCCCGTCTGTGTCGCCTAGACGGGGCGGAAAGGGACCGTCAGGGGCGCCACCGTTTTCCACGATGGCTCCTTGTCAGCGCTTGCTTGCCATCGCATACCCCCGACTGCACAGCCTCCCGCCACATACGCCAGGGGTGGCCCCTGAGCGACACGTTGGTGGGTAGGCTGGAGCGTGGGCTGCGGAGTAGTAGCTTGCTACGGCAAGCGCCTTGCCGCGGATGTTGTCTTGTCACGTCCGGGAGCTTGCCGCTCACCGGGTCTTGTCGGGGCGCGCAGTGTGCCGCAGCGATCTTCTTGAGATGTTTTGGTTGGTCTTCCTGGCAAGCTCCTCTTGCCGGGGTCTCGTCTCCTTCTCTGTGCTTCGAGTAGTCTTCCCGGCAAGCTCCTCTTGCCGGGGCCTTGGATACTTTGTTCTTCAATGGCTCCTAAAGGAACCACGGAGGGCCTTGATGGTCGCCCGGCAAGCCTTGCCGCGGGTCGCTGCGACTGCCCGTGCACAAGTTCGGGGTACTAAGGTGCCCCTACTTTAGTACACCGACAATGCATTTAAGGCATGGTGGTTCAAATCCTTCCTAAGTTGAACTGATCTGTTCGGTGCGAAGTGACTCGTTTTCCTTTTGAAGATCTTCATGAGCCGCTCTCAATTTCTCAAGATCTTGCTTCCTTTGAAGATAATCATAGGAAATCTTTTCATGAGTTGTTGAGAGAGTATCATGACGATCTTCAAGTTCCTGATACTTAACATGAAGATTTTTTATGTCTTCAGTTAAGGATTTAGATCGAGTCATTTCAGCACCCAACAGATCATCGCTTCTATCTAACAGTTTTTGAATATGTTCCATGGCCTTCTGTTGTTCAGTGGCAATTTTAGAAAGTGTTTTGTAGCTGGGTTTTGAATCACAATCAGAGTCGTCGTCACTGGATGTTTGATAGTGATTAGTGCATGTGTTTACCTTGGCACCGCGTGCCATGAAGCAGTAGGTAGGAGTAGAGTCGTCCTTGTCATTTGCATCGGTGTTGGTGATGAAGTTATTGTCTTCAGTGTTGAAGAAGGACTTGGCGACGTATGCTGTAGCCAGACTTGCAATGCCAGAATCAGACTCCTCCTCAGACTCCACCTCTGCCTCCTCAGAAGCGGACTCCTCCTCTAAATCCATTTCCTTTGCCAACAAACGCACAAGCCTTGCCAGTTGAGCTCTTCTTGTGTGATGAAGACTTTGAGGAAGACCTGGAAGAAGACTTTGAGTATTTCTTCTTCTTCTTGTCGTCAGAGTCATATTCCTTGCTCTTCTTCTTTCTGCTCTCATTGTCCCACTGTGGACACTCAAAGATGAAGTGTCCAGTTTTCTTGCACTTGTGACATGTTTTCTTCTTGTAATCATGAGCAGAAGCTTCATCATTCCTTGAGCTTGATCGTGAAGACTTTCTGAAGCCTTTCTTCTTGGTGAATTTCTGGAACTTCTTCACTAGCATTGCAAGTTCCCGTCCAATGTCTTCAGGATCATCAGAACTGCTGTCAGATTCTTCTTCAGATGAGGACACAGCTTTTGCCTTCAAGGCACGAGTTCGCCCATAGTTTGGACCGTAGATATCTCTTTTCTCAGAAAGCTGAAACTCATGTGTGTTGAGCCTCTCAAGTATGTCAGACGGATCGAGTGTCTTGAAGTCTGGACGTTCTTGAATCATCAGGGCTAGGATGTCAAACGAGCTGTCAAGTGATCTCAGCAGCGTCTTGACGATTTCATGTTTGGTGATCTCAGTGGCGCCGAGGGCTTGAAGCTCATTTGTGATGTCAGTGAGCCGGTCAAAGGTGTGTTGGACATTCTCAGTGTCATTTCGCTTGAAGCGGTTGAAGAGATTGCGAAGAACACTGATTCTCTGATCTCTTTGGGTTGAGATGCCTTCATTGACTTTGGAGAGCCAGTCCCAGACCAGCTTGGATGTCTTCAAGGCACTTACACGGCTGTACTGTCCCTTGGTCAGATGACCACAGATGATATTCTTGGCAGTAGAGTCCAATTGAGTGAACTTCTTGACATCAGCAGCAGTGACACCTTCTCCAGCCTTGGGAACGCCGTTTTCGATGACATACCATAGGTCGACATCAATGGCTTCAAGATGCATGCGCATCTTATTCTACCAGTAGGGATATTCAGTTCCATCGAAGACGGGGCACGCAGCGGAGACTTTAATTATCCCTGCAGTCGACATAGCTAAAACTCCAGGTGGTTAAACCGAATCACATAGAACAAGGGAGCACCTTTCTCTGATACCAATTAAAAGTACGTTATATCGACTAGAGGGGGGTGAATAGGTGATTTTTATGAAAGTCTTCAAAACGTGAAGGTTATGAAGACAAACAGTACAGATATGCCAATCACTTAAGCAGCGGAAGTTAGATTACACTAGGTACGCCAGGGTCAAGTATGCAATAGAGTGAAAGCACAAGACAAGTAGCTGCAGCGTAATAAGGATCAGGTAGGAAGAAGCTATGAAGCCAAACAAATCATACAGTTATGTTGTGAAGACAGAAGATAAAGCAAGCATGCAATGGCTTCACAGTGTGTAACAGAAAGTAAAAGGAAGTGAAGATGAAACCAGTGACACGCTAAAGATAATGATTTGTTGGACCACTTCTAGTTGCTGTGACAACTGTACGTCTGGTTGGAGCGGCTAGGTATTTAAACCAAAGGACACACAGTCCCGGACACCCAGTCCTGAACACGCAGCTCAGGACACCCACTCCTCATTGTTTTCTCCTTGAGCTAAGGTCACACAGACCTCGCCCAATCACTTTGGTAAGTCTTCAAGGTAGACTCCCAAACCTTCACAGACTTCGTTCACTGGCAATCCACAATTTCTCTTGGATGCTCAGAACGCGACGCCTAACCGGCTGGAGGATGCACAGTCCTCAAGTGTAATAAGTCTTCAGATCACTCAGACACGAAGACTTAAGTGATGCCCAATTTACTCTGGCTCTGGGTGGTTAGGGCTTTTCTCCTCGCTAGGAATTTTCTCTCAAAGGCTTCGAGGTGGGTTGCTCTCAAACGACAAAAGCCGTGCACTGAAATCTGAGCAGCCAACCGTTTATGGTTGTAGGGGGTGGACTATTTATAGCCACTGGGCAACCCGACCTGATTTGTCCGAAATGACCCTGGGTCACTAAGGAACTGACACGTGTACCAACGGTCAGATTTCAAACTCACACGGCAACTTTACTTCGGCTACAAGTAAAGCTGACTTGTCCGACTCTGGACAAGATTTGCTCTCATTGTCTTCGCTCGAAGATATAGGTTTTGAATTAGGCATCACTTCAGTCATTCTGACTGGTTCTCTTGGACCCCACTTAACAGTACGGTGGTTCCTATGACTCGACACAAATGAAATAAAACTACGAGGAATCTAAGTCTTCGAGTTCCATAGGCTTCACATGGTGTCTTCTCCTGTCATAGTCTTCAATATGAATATCTTCAAATACCACCATTGTCTTCAATGTCTTCGTACATTTTTAGGGGTCATCTCTGGTAGTAAAACCGAATCATTGAGGGACTTCTACCTGTGTTACCCTGCAATTCTCACAAACACATTAGTCCCTCAACTAGGTTTGTCATCAATACTCCAAAACCAACTAGGGGTGGCACTAGATGCACATACAACTGTCGGCCTCCAAGCAGAACTACCCCCAATACCAGAAGATGTGCTATGGCGTGCACTTTGCCGCCAAGAAATTGAAGCCTTACTTTCAAGAGCATCCAATCACTATGGTCTGCACGGCCCCACTTGCCGAGATCATCGGAAGCCGAGATGCTTCTGGCCGAGTGGCCAAGTGGGCCATAGAGCTGGCTCCCTACACCATTCACTACCAGCCCCGCACCGCCATCAAGTCACAAGCACTGGCCGACTTTCTCGTCGACTGGGCCGAGACCCAGTACCTACCTCCAGTGCCCGACTCCACCCATTGGCAGTTGCATTTCGACGGCTCCAAGATGCGCACCGGCTTGGGAGCCGGCGTTGTCCTCAGTTCTCCTAAAGGCGACAAGCTCAAATACGCACTGCAAATCCACTTTGCCGCCTCCAACAACGTCGCCGAGTATGAGGCGCTCATTCACGGGCTTAGTGGTCCAGCAGTCGTCTGGCAATTGGGATGCCAAAGATGCAAACATGGCGAGTTACCGTTTCCTCGTGCAGCAACTCAGTGGGTATTTCGAGGGGTGCGAGTTCCTCCATGTGCCAAGAAACAACAACGACCAAGCAGACGCCTTGGCACGAATCGGCTCTACCCACCAAGCAATACCATCCGGCGTCGCCCTTCAACGCCTCCTCAAGCCATCTGTCAAGGCTTCACCAGAATCAGACTCCATCTTCGTGCCGACTCCTCCCGAAGAAGTCGGATCTGACTCCAGAGCCCCGACGGGCGGTACGGGGATTTTGGCAGATGGCTCCAAAGCCGCCACAGTCGAGGCCGGCCCAGGGACTACAGAACCCGGCCCGGGGACTGCGGCGGCCGGCCCGAAGACTCCAGAACTCGGCCCAAGAGCTGCGCCAGTCGGCCCGGGGACTTCATTAATCCAGCAAGCAGTTGTTGACTCCAGCCCGCCGCCTCCCAGCCCAGCCGCCCTCGTCCAAGTCGCAGTTCTGGCAGTCGAAGAAATAGCAGCACCCTCATGGGCCCAACCCATCCTCAAATATCTGGTGAGCAAAGAGTTGCCGACTGATGAGACCTTAGCTCGGCAAGTACAGCGCCGAGCGGCAGCCTACACTGTAGTGAATAGAGAGCTGGTCAGGCGCAGCGTCACTAGTGTCTACCAACGCTGTGTAGAGCCAAAGCAAGGCCAAGAAATTCTCAAAGACATCCATCAAGGCGAGTGCCGCCACCATGCGGCTTCAAGAGCACTCATCGCCAAAGCTTTCCAACACGGTTTGTTTTGACCAACGGCCTTAGAAGAGGCCAAGAAATTGGTCCAAAAATGCAAAGGGTGCCAGAAGTTCCACTCCAAGACGCATCAGCCGGCTTCTGCACTCAAGACCATCCCCATTGCCTGGCCTTTCGTAGTTTGGGGTCTAGACATGGTGGGACCATTCAAGACAGCACGAGGTGGCTTAACTCACTTACTTGTCGCGGTAGACAAGTTCACCAAGTGGATAGAAGTGAAGCCAATCAAGAAACTGAACGGTCCGACTGCCGTGACTTTCATCTCCGACATCACAATTCGGTACGGCATACCACACAGCATCATCACCGACAACGGCACGAATTTTGCCAAAGGCGCCTTGGCCCATTTCTGTGCGACACAGGGAATCCGACTGGACATAGCATCCGTCGCCCATCCACAGTCAAACAGACAGGTGGAGCGAGCAAACGGCCTCATCCTATCCGACATCAAGCCCCGACTGATCGAGCCTCTGGAGCGCTCGGCTGGCTGCTGGCTCGATGAGTTGCCAGCCGTCCTTTGGAGTCCGCGCACGACTCCAAACAAGTCAACCGGCTTTACGCCTTTCTTCCTCGTCTACGGTGCTAAAGCCGTCATCCCAACGGACATAGAGTTCGATTCCCCGCGAGTCACCATGTACACCGAGGAAGAAGCAAAAGAAGCACGACAAGACGGCGTCAACCTAGTGGAAGAGGGTCGGCTATTGGCACTCAGCCGGTCCAGTATCTACCAGCAGAGCCTGCGCTGATACTACAACAGGAAGGTCAGGCCGAGATCTTTCCAGGAGGGCCACCTCGTGCTCCGATTAATCCAGCGAACAGCCGGCCAGCACGAGCTGTCGGCACCTTGGGAAGGCCCCTTCATCATCAGCAAAGTGCTGGGCAACAACTCCTACTACCTGATCGACGCTCAGAAGCCCCGAGCACGCAAGAGGGACGACTCCGGCAAAGAGACAGAGCGGCCATGGAATGCAAATCTCCTCCAAAAAATTTACAGTTAAATGCAGTATGTATCACGCTACCTTTTGTATTAAAAGTACCAAGACTTCGGGCCCCCCGAGAAGAGCTCGGGGACTGCCCTCTTTTATCTATATGATAAGAAAATGCCTTCGAGTATATTACTCTTTGTTATGTCGTTTGGCACCGGGTTCGACTAGTCGGCCCGGGGACTTGCCGACCTGTGCTATGAAATGCTTCCTGTAGCCGGACAAGTAGTGTTTGGCGTCTAAACCGTCTCCTGCCAGAAGCTGCAGCTCGCAGAGCGACTGTCCGGTGGGCAGGAGTAAGGAAGAATTGGCGTCCACATGAAAAATGGCTAAGGACTCAAAGCACAAACATAGCTTAAGGTCAGCTTCCAGCCTTTTTTCGCAAACCGACTCTTGAATAGTCGTCTTGCCGCCTTCTATCCGACTTGTTAAACAACCCGAAAAACGGCTAAGTACTTGCCTTCCCAAAGTGACCAAGAATTTGATCCAGCAGCAGTCCGCGGAGCGGCTGTCTGACTGACAAAGACGGCAACTAAGGGAAGACGGCAAAGGAAAAAGACAAAAGAACAATGAGCAAGAAAGATAGAAGTCGGATGAATATTTACATAACAAAGGCCCTCGGCCAAATCTTCGAGCAGAATTTCAAAATACACCCCGCGGGTGGAATTGTGTGGATTAACGAGTTCTTCAAAAACTATTAGAACAGATAAAACAAAGACAAGGTGGCAGCCTAAGGGGCGGCAGACGGGTTTGGAGGATCTGAGGAGACGGTGGTGTTGGATGTTGGGGCGGCCGGCTGGGCGGTCTCGGCTTGATCACCTCTGGCAGCAGTCTGCTCGGGCAGGCACGGCTCGTTGCTGGAGGCATGGTCGAGCTGAGGCTAGCCATCCGCTTCGTCTTCCGGTGCCTCCGTCTCGCTTCCGTCCTCTACCTCGTCTTCCTCCTCGACGCTGGAGCCGATCACCTCTGCCGAGTCCTCGCTGTAGTCAGGGTTCAGCCCAAACCACTTCGGCGGCACCTCCTCGCCGTCTTCAGCCCGCTCGAGGACAAAGATGCTGGTGTCGGTGTACTCGGCGATCGCCACCGCATGCTTGACAAGGGCATCTTCTGCGGCTGCCAGCTCCGGCTGGGCCTCTGACCGGAGTGTGGCCAGCCGGTCTAGGTCCAGCCCTGGATACCACGCCTTGACGAATTCCAAGGCTCGACGCGCTCCGGCCCGGGCCGAGGAACCCTTCCATGCCTCAAGATGGCCAGCCGCGACCTCCAGCCAGTCGGCAGTCCGACTAGGGGTGCGCAGAGCCTGCACGTCTGGCCACAGGGCGGCGATCGCTTGGGCACCGACACATTGAAGCCGGCGCAGTATCTGGTGGGCCGGCCGCAGGCGAGCCCCAATGCTCAGAATGTGCTCGTCAAGCGTCCGAGGGGCATCAGCGGCGATCTCCATGCCACCCGCCCTCCGCTCCTCACGATCGGCCTCGATAGCTTGAATGGCGGCCCGCGAGTGGCCGGGGAAGAAGTCTGCCAAGACGGAAAAAATGAAGAACAAGTCAAAAAAACCAGGAGTCGGCGGCTCGAAGAAGGAAAGCAAAGAAGCTCACCATCGACGAGGTCCTCGATCTCATGGAAGCCAGAGACCAGCATTGCCTCCTTGTCGGTCCAGGAGGAGCGCTCGCTCGCGAACTCGGCCAGGAGGGCGGCTTCCGCCTCTTCCGCCTCCTTCTGCGTCTTCGTAAGCAGCTCCTTCTACTCTGCCAATTGTGCGGCCAGCATATCGCGCTCTGCGGAGAGCTTGCTGCACTCCTCCCCCTTGGCGCGCAACACGGAGTTGGCTTCGCTCAGCTCCTGTTGAAGAGCGGCGTTGGCCTATGAAGAGAAAGACGAAAGAAGGTGTTAAGTCATCAACGAAGAAGGTCGCCGGGGAGATCCGGCCTGACTGCTCAGCAGTCGGCCCGAATCTCGGGGACTACAGCCTGCGGGTGCGCCAGTGCGCCCCCGCAAAGAAGAAAAAGGACTCACTCCGCCTCTCCAACAAGTCGGCAGTCCGCTTGCCCAGCTCTTCAATGTTGCGGTTGAAGGCGGTGACACGGAGGTTGTGATAGTCCTGCAACAAGTATTTCAAAACAAAGGTTAGTACCCGGAACTTACCAATTGGAGTTCCGGGCCGCCTGCTCAGCAGCCGGCCCAGAACTCGGGGACTACACCCAGTGGGTGCGCTAGTGCAACCCCACAGAGAGAAACAAGAAAACATGGACAAAGGAGAAAGCATACCCGGATGGCTGCCCGCGATGCCAGCTGCGCCTTGGTGCAGTTCTGGATGGCGTCGCTCTCAGCTCGCAGCTTCGTCTGGACATCCAGAAGCGCCTGGTTCAGCGGGCCCGTGCTGCCTCCTCATACCCACCCAATGGGCGAGGCGCTCGTCACTTCGGCGTCTGGAATCGTCGAGCTGGCGATGCCGGTCTCCAAGGGGCGTGGCGCCGAAGTCGCCTTCTCAAGACGGCGGCGCATTGGCGAGCCGACTTGAAGGAGTAGCCTTGCCATGGCCTCGTCTTCAGTCGGCGGCAAGGGCGGATCTGCCGGCTGTTTGCCTTGCGCGCTTCTAGACGGCGGTGGGGGCGGCTGTGGCGGCGCGACCACGTCCGACCTTGGGGCGTCGCCGCCGCCTCTATCCACGATCGGGAACTCGCTGCCGGCTTCCCCTGACTGCCCCGTGAACTCCGGGGGCAACGGCACGGAGTTCAAAGGGGTGACGAACACCGCCGACCGCCGGGGCGTGACTTCCTTAGTCGGCTGCTTCGCCGCAGCGGCGGCCTCGGCCGCCTCCAGCTTCTTCAGGGCGGAGGCCTCCGCCTTCTCGGCCTCCGCTTTCTCTTGGCGGGCGGCCTCGTCCTCCTCGCACTTCTCCCGCATGTTCCGCTCCGTCGCCTCCCGAAGGTCGGCGGCGGGGTCAATCCGCCGAGTGGTGGCAGATGTCTCCACCGACCCCATAACGGAGGCGGCGGCAACCCTCTCAAGACTGAGGGGAGCCCTGAGGTGAGAAAAGCATATGAAAACTCAGACAAGATCAACAAAGAGAAAATAAAGATAAGGGATGGAGGCGCTTACGCAGAGACCAGCGGCGGCTTCTTCACTTCCTTGCGGAAGCGGTTGGCTTTCGCGGCCGCCTCTTCCCGCTTGGTCGTGACGGCCGCTCCCTTGAACTTCTTCGACCGGCCAAAAAGCGTACTCGGCCCGGCCCGGCACTTCTTCGCACCGCCTTGAGCGTCCAAGCCGGCGGAGGAACTCGCGCTTGGCTGGCCGGCTTTTGACTTGCGACGCGGGGCGACTTCTCCCTCGGCCTCGTCGTCAGGCCAGTCGGTGAAAGTGGCCAAAGGTCTGGAGCCGCCTGCTTCTCCTCCTCCTCCCTCGGCGTCAGCTTCCATGGCTGTCGCCCCCAAGTCGGGATCGTCGACGTCGCTCTCCGCCCGATCGGGGACAAACTGATGAGTCGGCCCCACGGTGCCGGCCAAAGGAGGGACGAGAGGATTCTGATTCAAAACAAAAACGGTCAGACTTGACAAGTCGGACTCGCCAGCAAAAGAAACAGAAGAAGAAGGAAGACAACTTACAATAGGCAGGGGTTGGCGCGCGAATATGGCTCCTTGCCGAACCGCGAGTCCACCGAGAGACCGCAGTTCGCGATGTAGTTCAACGTGTTCGCCACCTCCGCGTGAGGCATGTCCTTGGAGCACATCCGACTCGGGTCCCGTTGACCGCTCATCTGGCAGATCAGGTGAGGTCGGCCTTGGAGTGGGAGGACTCGGCGCGCCATGAAGGCAGCCAGCAAGTCGGCCCCGGTCAGGCCCTCCGACTGCGTCAGCACTCGGAGTCGCGCGATGGCGGCGGCACCAGCGGGAGACAGCGTCTTGGCTCGGTGTGACCAACTAGGGAGCCTTCCAGCCGGCGCGCCGGCTTCGTAAGCCGGCAGGTCGACCCAGTCGCCTTCTGGGGCGACGTTCTTCACATAAACATATGACCGCTGCCACATCTTCACCGACTTAATCAGTGCGATGGTGGGAAACGGATTGTCGGCCACTGATCTCCGCATCGCGATGAATGCACCGCACTGGGCCGGCACGCCGGCAACGTGTGTGCCGAGCTTGGATTGGAAGAACTCACCCTAGAGCTCGATGGTGGGGAGAACACCGAGGAAGACTTCGCACAGGGTGGCGAAGTCAGCCAGCAACACCACCGTGTTCAGAGTAAGGTGGTGCGGCTGGAGCCCGTGGAACTCCAAGAAGGAGCGGAAGAAGCCGCTCGCCGGCAGTCCCAGGCCACGCATGAGGTGCGAGCGGAATATGACCCGCTCGGCCTCCTCCGGCGTTGGCGATATCTCTCCCTCCGGCGCGAGGCGGACCCGCACTAAGTCCCTGCCAGGCAGCCGCCGTGTCTGGCGGAGGATCTCGATGTCGTCGTCGTCAACCTCGGAGCCATCCCACACTCCAGAGCGAACAGCAGGAGGCGCGCCGGCGGAGGAGGAGCTCATCGCTGCGGGCACGGTGTGGTTCAGAGCAGCAGCGGCAAGAAGAAGAAGAAGCAAGAAGGTGTGAAAGGAAATGGGGAGAATGGGCGCGCGTGCTTCGCCGCCCCCCTACCCCCACCTACTTGTAGGCTCGTGGGCTGAGAAGTCGAGGGGGCGGACATGGGATTAACTGTGCCCGGGACCCCACGACCCCCACGATTTACCACACGAAGTTACCACGCGCAATAACCGCGCGGGAACCCCAACCGTCCGTGCGGCCGCAACGGATCCGTTCGCATGCCGAGGCGCGGTAGTGGCAGGCCCCGCCTGTAGGCCTATCCTGTCGTGTGCGTGGGTGATCAGACTAGCTCCGCCACGTGGCGCCTCGCGATGGGTCAACCATGGGCGGTGACCCGGAAGCTTATCAGGCACGCAGCCTGAACTCCGCCGCAACGTTCAAACTTTTTTAGGGGCAAGTCGGCCTTGAGCAAGTCCGACTCCAACTAGTCGTCTTGACAGAAGACGGCTAGCGAAGCCCAGACCCGACCGCCGGAGAGAAGAAACTGTTGAGGCTCCACGACATGTCGCCCTCGGAGCCTCACCAGCTTTGGGGACTACTATCGGAGTAATGGGCCACGGGTAGGCTAACGCAGGCCCAGAACCTTTCAAGACATTGAGGCAGACTGCGCCCCTCGAGACCCCAGGACGAAGAGCCGCCTTCTGAGAGTCAGCGGCGAGGCAGCCGGCTGCCCACTCGCGGCCGAGTCCTAGGAACGACTTTAGGATGAGCCGACTCCTGACTGGCGACTTCCAGAGAAGCCGGCCTTGGGGAGTCGGCCCGCGACGCCAACAACCCCCATGCCCCCATAAAGATGGACGGGATGGGGAGTGGCCACAGTAAGGACCACTCCCACCCCTTTTTCCAAGGGCAGGCGTGGCTACAGTACGCCGTACCCGCGGAGATCTCCGCGCGGGGCGACACTGTTGCCATGCCGGCCCTGACATCAGCCCTAGGGGGCGGAGCCCTGTGCCCACGACGGCCTGCTGGTACGACCCAGGGATGATGGGTCCCACCAGTCGGCGGGCGTACGAAAGACGGCGAAAGCACCACCAGTCGGCCCGGATGGGAGTCGGCCACCAGAAGTCGGTCGGCCCCTCCCATGGGCCCCACGCGCCATAAATCAGACACGACAAGTAGTGGCCACAGTGATCGCCCGCCAGACGGCGGGGCTGTCGCCACGACCTCATGACCGAGCCTGCGTCATTAGAGGCACGGCTAAAGTAATCTGCACCCGGCAAAGACCCGCCCGCGGCGGACACGGCCTGTCGGCTCCACACCAAGCCAGTCGGCGGGCCCCAGGAGTCGGCGGATAAGACGGCGGCCAGAGAGACTGACGGCTGGGCCCGCGCCCGGCCGGATTACCATTGTACCCTTGGGGGTAGGCCGATATAAACCCCCCAGGGCATCCATGCAAACGGTTGGGATCCATTAGCACTAGACCAGATCATATAGGAAGGAGAGAGCTAGCCTTGCCTTCTCCTACCTCCAGGAAACAGCTCAAGGAGCAACCGTGTAAACACTTTGCCATAGTGATCATGCGAAGACCCCGTAGAGCAGCAGTAGGGGTATTATCTCCCCGGTGAGCCCTGAAGTTGGGTAAGATTCTCCGGCGTGCATGTCTTCGCCTTATCCTGTCTACAAGCATCAGCGACGCTCTACTCGCCCCCACCATGAAAAGCCATCCTTTGGCATATGTCGCACCCAACACCCGACAGAGGTGGAGGGAATGAAGTGGGGAAAGTGAGTGTGTAGGTGTGGCTGTCCAAAATATCTAGCTGGTCCCAGGTTACTAATGGTGCACCATACAGCCATGCGCCATTAGTATCCCAACATACTAATGGCGCACCTGCTGGCCATGCGCCATTAGCAGTTTTGCAAAAAAGTAAAAAAATATACTAATGGCGCACCGTGGCAGAGTGCGCCATTACTAGTTTAAACTAGTAATGGCACACTCTGCAACGGTGCGCCATTAGTAGTTTTGCAAAAAAACAGAATAAAAAATACAGTAGTGGCACACTCCATGGCTGGTGCGCCATTACTAGTTAGAACTACTAATGGCGCACTTTGCCCGGATGCGCCATTAGTATGTTTGGAAAAATGAAAAAAAATTGTTACTTGTGGCGCACCTTGTGCCTGGTGCGCCATTAGTGTCTTCCACACTAATGGCGCATCGCCACATGGTGCGCCATTAGTATATAGTAGTGGCGCACCACTTCTCTGGTGCGCCATTAGTGTCAATTTCATCTATAGCCCTTTTCGTAGTAGTGGGAAATGTTCTCGGAATGGGATGAAATTTGGCATGCGGTCTTATTATAGTGTAGGTAGACCGCCTATCAAATTTCATCACATTCGGAGTTCGTTTGATGCCCCAACGGATAACTATAGCGACAATATAGTCGGTCATACGACGGACATTTTCAGTCTCCGGAAACAGTTGCCGGGCTGCACTGCTTCCCCTCTCATCTCAGCCCACTCCCACACTAATCCAGCCCACCAACCCCCCCCCCCTCCCCCCTCGCCTACGTGTCCGAAACTTACCCGAACCCGACCGGGCAGTCGTCACCGTTGGATCTGGATCATCCCCAAACATCCCTAAATCTTCATCGGTTTCTCGTTGGACTCTCTAAGCTATTTGTTCTCGACCGTCCAATTAAAAATCGGAGGGACCAGATACCCCCTAAACCTAGCCTACTTACCATATAAATAGAGCAACCCTAAAATCTAGGGACCTTGTCCCATCCATCCCATCCCCACGCCGCTGCCACTCCTTTTGTTTTCAACGCCGAACCAACCAGCTTCATCCTCCCTGATCCAAATCCATCCAGCCACCCACTTCCTCCATTGATCCACTGCATGAGAGCGAGTGCTCCCCTGCCTCCCTCGATCCTGCCGCGCCTGACTCCGCCCGACCCTACTGACCACCTCACCGGAGCACAGCACCCCCGGAGCCTCGAGTCCCGTGCCCTTCGCCGCCTCCCATGCGCCTTTTCTCATGCCTGAGCATGGACACCTCGCTGGACTCCTCCCGCAGTAGTCCCGCACCAAGCCTCACGCCGTCGGCCAGCAGGACCAAGCCGCCATCGCCTTTGTGCCCGCAGCCTCCCCGCTCTCCTCGTCGGCGCAAGGAGATGAGCTCCTCTGTAGGACCAGCAACGGCGCCGCCCCTCGCAGGTCATCTGTGCCCTTGCGTTTCCTTCTTCTTCCCCTATCTCGCTCTTCTCTCAGTACTCTCTCTTTGTCCCGTGTAGGAGGACAGCCGTGGGAGTACCACCGCAGCAGCAGCCGTCCCGTCCGCCGCCTCCCATGCGCTGCCGTCCAGGACCCCGGCAGGTCACGCCACGCGCCGGTGATGGAGCTCCACAGGAGTTCGCCGCCGCTAATTGCCTCGGCTCTGGCCAGAATGAGCCGTCCCCGGCCTCCCCGTCAGACCGGCTCCCCTCCACCAACTCCTGCGTCGTCGTCCGGGCCCCAGCGGCCCTTGACCCCTACCTTCTGTCGCGTCGCCCGTGCGAGCCCTCCTCTGCTTCGCATTCGCTGGTATCATGCCATCCTGCCGCTCGCCGGAGTCCCACGCGCCCCTATGTCTTCGCTGCCTTTTGACGAGCACGAGCTCAATCCCCTGCTTCCCTGCATCGAAGGAACCAGACGCGTTGACTGCGCCTGGACCGGCCTCGCCTAGGCCCAGCACCCACCTCGATCTACCTCCAAGACAGGCCTTGGGCCGCCTTCCCACAACGGCATGCCCCACGCCACTGTCCCGCGTGGGCCACTTCCCCTCCAACGGCACGATTTGGCCCATGGTGAGCGCCCTAGCGCCCAGCAGTTTCGGCCCCATTTTGTATTTTTTTCGTGAACGTGTTTGTCTAATTTTCCAGAGACTACATGAGGGAGTCCTGGATTAGGGGGTCTCCGGACGGCCGGACTATATCCTTTGGCCGGACTATTGGACTATGAAGATACAAGATTGAAGACTTCATCATGTGTCCGGATGGGACTCTCCTTGCCGTGGAAGGCAAGCTAGGCAATACGGATATGTATATCTCCTCCCTTGTAACCGACTCTGTGTAACCCTAGCCCCCTCTGGTGTCTATATAAACCGGAGGGTTTAGTCTGTAGGACAACAGACAATCATACCATAGGCTAGCTTCTAGGGTTTAGCCTCTACGATCTTGTGGTAGATCAACTCTTGTAATACTCATATCATCAAGAACAATCAAGCAGGACGTAGGGTATTACCACCATCAAGAGGGCCCGAACCAGGGTAAACATCATGTCCCCTGCCTCCTGTTACCATCCGCCTTAGACGCACAGTTCGGGGCCCCCTATCCGAGATCCACCGGTTCTGACAATGACATTGGTGCTTTCATTGACAGTTCCACTCTGCCATTACTGTAAGGCTTGATGGCTCCTTTGATCATCGGTAACGATGCGGTCCAGGATGAGGTTTTCCTCCCCGGACAGATCTTCGTATTCGGCGGCTTCGCACTACAGGCCAATTCGCTTGGCCATCTGGAGCAGATCGAGAGCTACGCCCCTGGCCATCAGGTCAGGTTCGGAAACCTAAACTACACTGCTGACATCCGCGGAGACTTGATCTTCGATGGATTCGAGCCCATGTCAGGTGCGCCGCACAATCACGATGAGCATGACGTAACTCTACCGTCGGATAGTACTCGGGAGATCGCATCTGCAACTACTCCGGCCGTCAATCCGGAGCAAATCAAGCCATCCGAGAGCGGAGGGATAGACCCCGCCATAGAGGTCGCACTCTTAGTGGCGATAGAGCCGGATACTGACTTCACCCCTTAAGAGAGTCGTGTCGCCGAACCACTGGATTCGTCTCCGACCACGGACTCTGAGCCGCCTACATCCGTGCCCATCGAATCCGACTGGGCGTCGATCATGGAGTTCACCTCCGTGGATATCTTTCAGCACTCGCCTTTTGGCGATGTGCTAAATTCATTAAGGTCTCTCTCCTTGTCAGGGGAGCCTTGGCCGAACTATGCCCGGCTACAATGGGATGCGGACGACGAAGAAATTCGCTGCCCACCCACCACCCACTTAGTAGCCACTGTCGACGATTTAACCGACATGCTCGACTTCGACTCCGAAGACATCGACGGTATGGACGACGATGCAGGAGACGAACAGGAACCACCGCCCATAGGGCACTGGACCGCCACCTCATCATATGATATATACATGGTGGACACCCCCAAAGAAGGCAATGGCGACGAGACAGCGGAGGATGACCCCTCCAAGAAGCAACCCAAGCGCCGACGTCAGCGGCGCCGCTCTAAGTCCCGCCACAACAATAGTAGTGATACCGGCATAGGAGATAATAACACTCTAGATAGTGCCGAAGACAACCACAACCCCCTCCGGTATGATGTAGAGCGGGAGGATGAACAAGCTCGCCCTCCAGAGCAGGCGGCAGATGGAGAACCGGAGGAGGACAATTTTATGCCTCTCTCCGAAGACGAGGTGAGCCTCGGCGACGAAGAATTTATCGTGCCTGAGGATCCCGTCGAGCTGGAGCGCTTCAAGCGCCGGCTTATGGCCACAGCAAATAGCCTGAAGAAAAAGCAACAACAGCTCCAAGCAGATCAAGACTTGCTAGCAGACAGATGGACCGAAGTCCTTGCGGCCGAGGAATACGAACTCGAGCGCCCCTCTAAGAGTTACCCAAAACGCAGGTTGCTACCTCACCTCGAGGAGGAAGCATTGAAACCTCCATCACCAGTGTACGATGCGGCTGACCGGCCACCACATGGCCGAGCCAGAGAGGCGTTTTAGCCTGAAGTTCAGCCTGCACCCCGCCGCCACTCAATCAAAAATACCAAGGCCCGGGGCAACACACGGGACCTGCGAGACGTATTGGACAGTAGGGAAAAACTTGCAAGGTCAATATACGGGTCACGGGCTCGCGCACCAACACGGGACGATGATCATCGCGCCGGATACACCCAAGGTAAATCCGGCCGGGCCGAATACAGCAGACAAGACTCATATGAACTGTGTCGTGATATAGCCCGGCACAAAGGCACCGCACACCCCCTATGCTTCACTGATGAAGTTATGGATCATGAATTCCCGAAGGGTTTTAAACCCGTAAATATCAAATCGTATGATGGTACAACAGATCCCGCTGTATGGATCGAGGATTTCCTCCTTCACACCCACATGGCTCACGGTGACGATCTACATGCCATCAAGTACCTCCCACTAAAACTCAAAGGACCAGCTCAGCATTGGCTGAATAGCTTGCCAGCAGACTCCATCGGCAGTTGGGAGGATTTGGAAGACACATTCCTTGACAACTTCTAGGGAACTTATGTGCGACCACCAGATGCTGATGACTTGAGCCATATAACTCAGCAGCCAGGGGAATCGGCCAGGCAATTCTGGACATGGCTCTTGACCAAGAAAAAACAAATTGCCGACTGTCCGGATGCAGAGGCCCTAGCGGCATTCAAGCATAACATCCGCGACGAGTGGCTTGCCCGCCACCTTGGCCAGGAGAAGCCAAAGTCTATGGCAGCCCTCACGACACTCATGACCCGCTTTTGCACGGGCGAGGATAGGTGGCTGGCTCGCAGCAACAACAAATCAAGGAATCCGGGCACTTCAGATATCAAAGATGCCAATGGTAGACCACGTCGTAACAGGCCAAAGCGCCGCAACAATGGTGATAACACCAATGATACGGCAGTCAATGATGGATTCAGAGGCTCTAGATCCGGTCAGCGGAAAAAGCCATTTAAAAGAAGTACTCCGGCTCTGTCTAGTTTGGATCGAATACTGGATCGCTTGTGTCAAATCCACGGCACCCCCGACAAGCCAGCCAATCACACCAACAGAGAATGTTGGGTGTTCAAACAGGCCGGCAAGTTAAATGCCGAAAACAAGGACAAGGGGCTGCATAGTGATGACGAGGAGGAGCCCCGGCCGCCGAACACGGGAGGACAGAAGGGGTTCCCCCCACAAGTAAAGACGGTGAACATGATATACGCAACCCACATTCCCAAGAGGGAGCGGAAGCGTGCACTAAGGGACGTCTATGTGATGGAGCCCGTCGCCCTAAAGTTCAACCCATGGTTCGCTTATCCGATCACCTTTGATCGCAGGGACCACCCCACTAGTATCCGTCATGGCGGATCCACTACACTGGTCCTAGACCCCATCATCGATGGATTTCACCTCACTCGAGTCCTTATGGATGGTGGCAGCAGCCTGAACCTGCTCTATCATGATACAATGCTACAAATGGGTATCGATCCCTCGAGGATCAAACCCACCAAAACCACCTTTAAGGGCGTTATCCTAGGTGTAGAGGCCCATTGCACGGGCTCAATCACACTGGAAGTGGTATTTGGATCACCAGATAACTTCCGAAGCGAGGAGTTAATCTTCGATATGGTCCCGTTTCGCAGTGGCTATCACGCACTGCTCGGACAAACAGCATTTGCAAAATTCAATCCAGTACCGCATTACGCATACCTCAAGCTCAAGATGCCAGGACCTAGGGGGTCATAACAATAAACGGAAACACATACGCTCGCTCCGCACGGAGGAGCACACTGCGGCCCTCGCAGCAAAAGCACAAAGCAGCCTTTTAAGGCAAACCACTAATTTGGCGATACAGCCCCCGGACACCTTCAAGCGAGTCCGGAGTAAGCAGCAACAGGATCACCTGGCACGCGCAGAGCTTGCCTAGCAATTCGGCCCCCATCCCAGTCCCGATCAAGCGACGAAATCTGTGCTGCACATACATAATTACGCACTGAAAATACCATGGACATAGGCGGGGGCACGATCAGGCCACGTCCCGCAAAGTGGCTTAACCGCCCTACGGGTTGTATACCTTTATCATTTTTTCTCTTTCAGGACCTAACTCTCTGGAATCCCTTTCCGGTAGTACGATTGCCGGACACATTACGGGAAGGAACAACCAACGCGGCAAGAAGCTAAGATGTACACGGGAACCCCCAGGTGGTCTCTAATAATAATTGATATACCCACTTTCTACTATCCATACACAGATTGCCCTTGGATAGGACATTTCGAATAGTCCTACTTTTTGCTTATTGCACTACTTGTACAAGTACGCTTTGACGTATTATTTAAATAACAATGCATAGCATTAGTCTATTATTGCATTATTCATCACCTTTTTTTATATGTCCATTCACGACAATCTACACCCATACATTCGGGTACGGTCAGTACGCCAGGGGCTTTCGTTTACCCCATAATACGGTGCGAGAAGTCTGAACACTTTTGAAAGTGCGGCACCCCGAACTTATAGCATTATATGCATCAGCTCCGAATCATGTCTTGTGTCAATAGTTGGGTTTGCCCGGATCCCATGCTTTGGTACCTTACGTTCCGCTATATCGGCTAAGGTAGCGGTGGGAGAACTACCGTGATTGTGTCCCGGTTCTTCCGGACGAGCACCTCAGTAGAGAAAGCCGAAAACTGACTGTCATGATAAGGCGAGAGACTGGTCGCTGTTCGAGAGGTCTCAAGTCCTTAAAGAATTTTTCCGCTTCGGGCGAGGAGTCGGCCTTGCCCGGCTTAGGCGTGTATAGCGCCCCAAATTCGGCCTTCCGAATACTAGGGGCTTCGCCAAAATTCAAAATTATAGACTTCTATGGCTCAGTGAGAGTGATAAAGCCTTATAGTCCGGTTGCCTGGTGTGTTGCGCTTAACACCTCCCTTGAAGGACCCAAAATTGGGGTAAAGAGTGCTCAGGTTTATCCCGAACACTCTAGTACTAGTTACATGGCGGAAGAAGCCGACGACTGGCCAACTCTCAGATTTTATAAATGGCCGCACAGAAGGTAATATTTTAAATTAAAAAAGCACTGCATAGCACAGATGAACTTGATTCACATTACATGATCACATGAGCATGTTCATTCAAAAATTACATCCCTGGCGCATTCATCCGCCACAAGGCGGGAACCCTTCAGGACACTCTCATAATACATCTCGGGGCAGCGATGCTCCTTGCCCTCCGGCGGCCCCTCCTTCACCAGCTTCACGGTGTCCAGCTTCGCCCAGTGCACCTTCGCCCGGGCAAAAGCCCGACGCGCCCCCTCGATGCAGACGGACCGCTTTATGACTTCAAGCCATGGGCAAGCATCCACAAGCCGCCTCACCAGACCAAAGTAGCTGCCGGGCAGGGGCTCGCCAGGCCATATCCGGGCAATAAGACCCTTCATGGCCTGTTTGGCCGCCTTGTGAAGCTCGACCAACTACTTCAGCTGGTCGCTCAAGGGAATTGGGTGTTCGGTCCCAGTATACTGAGACCAGAACAACTTTTCTGTAGAGCTCCCCTCCTCAGCTCGGTAAAATTCCGCGGCATCCAGCACACTGCGGGGAAGATCTGTGAACACTCCTAGAGAGCTCTGAACTCGGGTAAGTAAAAGGAAAGTTTCCTTCACATGCTTTCTTTGCATAATGAATGCCTTACCCGCTGCTATCTTCTTCACCGCATCCATCTCCTGGAGGGCCTTGTGGGCTTCAGCCTTGGTGCTCCGTGCGCTTTCGAGCACCTTCGCAAGCTCGGACTCTCGCGTCTTAGAGTCAAGCTCCAAGGACTCGTGTTTTTTGGCGAGAGCCTCGAGCTCTTGCTGCACCTCGCCTACCCGGGCTTCTTGCTTTTCCCGCTCAAGGCGCTCCTTGGCCGCTTTGTCTTCGGCCTCAGACAGCGCCTTCTTCAGGGTCGCCACCTCGGTCGTGGCCCCTAGCAAATTCATGATGATCCTATTACTTCACACCCGAACTTCTTTTTAAATATATAGAAATGCTATTGCTTACCTTTGCTCTCCTCGAGCTGCCTCTTGGTAAGGCCGAGCTCGTTCTCAGACCGCTCCAGGTCCTGCTTCAGTGCAGAGACCTCCACAGTACGTGTGGCAGCGGCCAGCAGTGAAGCCTGCACATACACATAGACATATTCTGATTAGACTCCTGGGTCATCATTTGATCCTCTATTCGGCCTTTCTTCATGAACGCCGAACAGAGCATCAAGGGCTACTGTCTATGCAGTAATATTTTCTTATATTTTGATTGCTTACCTCAAAGCCTGTTAGGAGGCTGGCGCAAGCTTCGGCCAGTCCGTTTTTGACGGACTAAACTTTCTCGACCACCGCACTCATGATAGTGTGGTGCTCTTCGTCGATGGAAGCGTCGCGGAGCGCTTCCAGCAAGTTGTCTGGTGCCTCTGGATGGACAGAGGAGTTTGGCACGAGCAGCTTGCCCCCCTTAACGGGGATCGTCTGCCGGAGTCCGGAACCACCGAAGGTTCTGGAGAAGTATTCGGCTGGGGGCCGAACTTGGAGCCCATGGGAGTCTTGATCCCTTTGCGCCTAGGGTCCGGAAGTTTGCCTCGAGGCACCTCCAGGACTACCTCCCCTCGGCTCGGTGCCTTTCGAGACAACACCTCGACGTTGTCCGTAGGGCGAGGGGTGGAGGCGGTCAGAAGAGAACCGATGTTCATATTCGACGAGTCCAATGAACCGCTCGACAAAGATACGTCGAGATGAGCTCGGGACAGACTGCATAATCATGTTCGGCATGAGGAAAAGCAGTGCAATAAAATGTACCACGAATCACTATGGTGTCCGGATACTTACGACTTCGCCTCACGTGAGATGGAGAGTTTTCAATGGTGAACATCACTATGTTGATCATATATACCATATGATTCACGCTCGACCTTTCAGTCTCAGTGTTCCGAGGCCATATCTACATATGCTAGGCTCGTCAAGTTTAACCCGAGTATTCTGCGTGTGGAAAACTAGCTTGCACCCATTGTATGTGAATTTAGAGCTTATCACACCCGATCATCACGTGGTGTCTCGGCACGACGAACTGTAGCAATGGTGCATACTCAGGGAGAACACTTGTACCTTGAAATTTAGTGAGAGATCATCTTATAATGCTACCGCCGAACTAAGCAAAATAAGATGCATAAAGGATAAACATCACATGCAATCAAATATAAGTGATATGATATGGCCATCATCATCTTGTGCCTTTGATCTCCATCTCCAAAGCACCGTCATGATCACCATCATCATCGGCTTGACACCATGATCTCCATCGAAGCATCGTTGTCGTCTCATCAACTATTGCTTCTACGACTATCACTACCGCTTAGTGATAAAGTAAAGAAATTACATGGCAATTGCATTTCATACAATAAAGCAACAACCATATGGCTCCTATCAGTTGCCGATAACTCTGTTACAAAACATGATCATCTCATATAATAAAATTTAGCATCATGTCTTGACCATATCACATCACAACATGCCCTGCAAAAACAAGTTAGACGTCCTCTACTTTGTTGTTGCAAGTTTTACGTGGCTGCTACGGGTTGAGCAAGAACCGTTCTTACCTACGCATCAAAAACCACAACATGGTATACTAATTGCTTTTTGATCTTCAGAAAGAACCCTGTTCATTGAATCTGATTCAACTAAAGTTGGAGAAACAGACACCCACTAGCCACCTGTGTGCAAAGCACGTCGGAAGAACCAGTCTCGCGTAAGCGTACGCGTAATGTCGGTCTGAGCCGCTTCATCCAACAATACCGCTAAATCAAGAATCAACTAGTGACGGCAAGAAATATGTATATACCCATGCCCACAACTCCTTTGTGTTCTACTCGTGCATATAACATCTACGCATAGACCTGGCTCGGATGCCACAGTTGGGGAATGTAGTAATTTCAAAAAAAATCCTACGCACACGCAAGATCCATCTAGGTGATGCATAGCAATGAGAGGGGATAGAGTTGTCTATGTACCCTCGTAGACCATAAGCGGAAGCGTTATGACAACGCGGTTGATGTAGTCGTACGTCTTCATGATCCAACTGATCCTAGCACCAAAGGTACGACACCTCCGCGATCTTCACACGTTTAGCTCGGTGACATCCCACGAACTCTAGATCCAGCTGAGGTCGAGGGAGAGTTTCGTCAGCACGACGGTGTGATGACGGTGATGATGAAGTTACCGACGCATGGCTTCGCCTAAGCACTACAACGATATGACCGAGGTGGAAATCTGTGGAGGGGGCACCGCACATGGCTAAACAATCAACTTCTGTGTCTATGGGGTGCTCCCCTCCCCCGTATATAAAGGAGTGGAGGAGGGGGAGGGACGGCCCTCTATGGCGTGCCGCAAGGGGGGAGTCCTACTCCCGGTGGGAGTAGGATTCCCCCTTCCCTAGTTGGAGTAGTAGAGAAAGGAAGGGGAGAGAGAGGGAAGGAAAGGGGGGCTGATACGTCTCCAACGTATCTACAATTTTGATTGTTCCACGCTATTATATTATATGTTTTGGATGTTTAATGGGCTTTATTATACACTTTTATATTGTTTTTGGGACTAACCTACTAACCAAAGGCCCAGTGCAAATTGCTGTTTTTTGCCTATTTTAGTGTTTCCCAGAAAAGTAATATCAAACGGAATCCAAATGAAATGAAACCTTTGGGAGAGTGATTTTTGGAACAAACGCAATCCAGGAGACTTGGAGTGGACGTCAAGGAAGCATCGAGGAGACCACGAGGGAGGGAGGCGTGCCCCCCACCCTCGTGGGCCTCTCGTGGCTCCCCTGACCGACTTCTTTCGCCTATATATACTCATATACCCTGAAAATATCCGAGAGCACCACGAAACCCTATTTCCACTGCCGCAACCTTCTGTACCCAAGAGATCCCATCTTGGGGCCTTTTCCAGAGCTCCGACGAAGGGGGATTCGATCATGGAGGGCTTCTACATCAACACCATAGCCTCTCCGATGATGTGTGAGTAGTTTACCACGGACCTTCGGGTCCATAGTTATTAGCTTGATGGCTTCTTCTCTCTCTTTGGATCTCAATACAAAGTTCTCCTTGATCTTCTTGGAGATCTATTCAATGTAATTCTTTTTGTGATGTGTTTATCGAGATCCGATGAATTGCGGGTTTATGATCAAGATTATCTATGAACAATATTTGGTTCTTCTCTGAATTCTTTTATATATGATTTGTTATCTTTGCAAGTATCTTCGAATTATCAGTTTGATTTGGCCTACTAGATTTATCTTTCTTGCAATGGGAGAAGTGCTTAGCTTTGGGTTCAATCTTGCGGTGTCCTTTCCCATTGATAGCAGGGGCAGCAAGGCATGTATTGTATTGTTGCCATCAATGATAAAAATATGGGGTTTATATCATATTGCTATAGTTTATCCCTCTACATCATGTAATCTTGCCTAATGAGTTACTCTGTTCTTATGAACTTAATACTCTAGATGCATGCTGGATAGCGGTCGATGTGTGGAGTAATAGTAGTAGATGCAGAATCGTTTCGGTCTACTTGTCACGGACGTGATGCCTATATACATGATCATGCCTAGATATTCTCATAATTATTCACTTTTCTATCAATTGCTCGATAATAATTTGTTTACCCACCATAATACTTATGCTATTTTGAGACAAGCCACTAGTGAAACCTATTGCCCCGGGGTCTATTTTCCATCATATTAGTTTCCAATCTATTTTATTTTGCAATCTTTACTTTCAATCTATATCATAAAAATATCAAAAATATTTATCTTATTATCTCTATCAGATCTCACTTTTGCAAGTGGCCGTGAAGTGATTGACAACCCCTTTATCGCGTTGGTTGCAAGGTTCTTATTTGTTTATGTAGGTGCGAGGCGACTTGTGTGTAGTCTCCTACTGGATTGATACCTTGGTTCTCAAAAACTGAGGGAAATATTTACGCTACTTTGCTGCATCACCCTTTCCTCTTCAAGGGAAAACCAACGCAGTGATCAAGAGGTAGCAAGAAGGATTTATGGCGCCGTTGCTGGGGAGATCTACGCCAAGTCAAGTCAAGTCAAGACATACCAAGTACCCATCACAAACTCTTATCCCTTGCATTACATTATTTGACATTTGCCTCTCGTTTTCCTCTCCCCCACTTCACCTTTGCCTTTGCCTTTTCTTCGCCTTCTTCACGTATGTCTTTTTGTTTGTGTTTCCACATGCCTTCTATTTTCTTGCATCTTTGCTCGCTAAAAATCTATTGATATGGATCCACTTAAAGTGTTCTATTTGGACCATCTTTGGTCCTTATGCGCTCATGCTAAAACCCCAACTAGCCTAGTTGATGGGAAATCTTTAGATGAGCATGCTCGTTTTGTGCGTCACTGTTTGTCTGAAAAAGGGAAACTCTTATGCGATCAAATAAACAGATTGTTGTGTTATGCTTGGAATCTTTGTGAAATTTGTGATTTTACCTGTTGCTCTAAGAACCCTAAAAACATCTTCCCTACCTATGTGAGTTTAATGAAAATGAAACCTTATCTTCTTATGCAAAGGGTGTTTATAGTTACTATGATATTGAACAAACTGAAGAATTTGTTGCTTTTAAGGGTGCTTATGGAGTTGCATCTTTGATTGAAAAGTATGATATTACTCTCTACAAATCTGAAAATCTTGACATACTTAAATATTGCTATGAAAACTATGCTCATAATGTCTATGTTAAAGAATTTATTGAAAGAATGACCGCTGCTTTGGAAGAAAATAATGATATGCATGAATCTATAGATAATTATGATTCCAATGATTTGATTGAAATATCCCTTGATGAGCATGATGCTTGCTATTCTTGTGGCCATGATGCCAATATTTATGAAGATGAATTTGCTATAGTTCCTTATGTTAAACATGAGATCGTTGCTATTGCACCCATACTTGATGGTTCCTTCGATGAAAAGCATGATTGCAATGATGTTATTATAAATTCTATTAACGTCAGTTGTGCTAATAATATGCAAAACCCTAAGCTTGGGGATGCTAGTTTTGCTATAACTACTATTTGTTGCAATGAGCATGATTGGGGTGATTCTTCTTTTGATCTTAAAATTTTATTTAAGCCCCATGATGAATATGAGATTGATAATAGTGTTTGCAATATTATTGAAAGTGGGTTTGGAAGAGTGTCAACTTTAGATCCCACATATTTGGAGAATGTTTTATCTTATAATTTTTTTGATAAAAGTGGGTTTGGAGAGGTCATGACTTTAGTTAATGTTAATCCCACTGTTTTGGAAGAGTGTCAACTTTGCATGCATGTGGATCGTGTTGAAAATATTTTATGTGATAGCTATTTTGTTGAATTTTCTTATGATCCCACATGTAATTATTATGAGAGAGTAAAATATGATTGTAGAAATTTTCATGTTACTAAATTACCTCTCATTATGTTGAGATTGCTATTGTTTCTTTCCGCTTCCTTGCATATGCTAGTTTTTGCTTGCTATGATAATTTGTTTGCCTATAAGATGCCTATGCATATGAAGTATGTTATACTTAGATGTGTTTGTCACGCGTTTTATGATGCTCTCTTTTGTGCTTCAATTCTTGTCTTTCATGTGAGCATCATTGAATCTATCAATGCCTAGCTAGGGGCGTTAAACGATAGCGCTTGTTGGGAGGCAACCCAATTTTATTTTTTGTTGCTTGTTTTTTGTATATGTTTAGTAATAAATAATTCATCTAGCTTATGTTTAGATGTGGCTTTATGCTTTTAATTAGTGTTTGTGCCAAGTAGAACCTTTGGGAAGACTTGGGGGGAGTTTTTGCGATCTTACTGTAAAAAACAGAAACTTTAGCGCTCACGAGATTTGCTGCCATTTTTAATGGACAGTGCGATTAGGTTGATTATTTTTGTAGCTGATTAATAGAAAAATTCCTCACATCCACCAATTTATTTCAGAACTTTTGGGGTTACAGAAGTATTCGAAACCTACAGATTACTACAGACTGTTCTGTTTTTGACAGATTCTGTTTTTCGTGTGTTGTTTGCTTATTTTGATGAATCTATGGCTAGTATCAGGGGGTATGAACCATAGAGAAGTTGTTATACAGTAGGTTTAACACCAATATAAATAAAGAATGAGTTCATTGCAGTACCTTAAGTGGTGGTTTGTTTTCTTATACTAACGGAGCTCATGAGATTTTATGTTGAGTTTTGTGTTGTGAAGTTTTCAAGTTTTGGGTAAAGATTTGATGGATTACGGAATGAGGAGTGGCAAGAGCCTAAGATTTGGGATGCCCAAGGAACCCCAAGGTAAAATTCAAGGACAACCAAAAGCCTAAGCTTGGGGATGCCCCGGAAGGCATCCCCTCTTTCGTCTTCGTCCATCGGTAACTTTACTTGATGCTATATTTTTATTCACCACATGATATGTGTTTTGCTTGGAGCGTCTTTTATGATTTGAGTCTTTACTTTCTAGTTTACCATAATCATCCTTGCTGTAAACACCTTTTTGGAGAGACACACATGAATCGAAATTTATTAGAATACTCTATGTGCTTCACTTATATCTTTTGAGCTAGATAATTTTGCTCTAGTGCTTCACTTATATCTTTTAGAGCACGGCGGTGGTTTTTATTTTATAGATATTATTGATCTCTCATGCCTCAATTATATTATTTTGAGAATCCTTTATAACAGCATGGTAGTTTGCTTTGGCTATAAAATTAGTCCTAATATGATAGGCATCCAGGATTGGTATAATAAAAACTTTCATAAAAGTGCATTGAATACTATGAGAAGTTTGATACTTGATGATTGTTTTGAGATATGAAGATGGTAATATTAGAGTCGTGCTAGTTGAGTAGTTGTGAATTTGAGAAATACTTGTGTTGAAGTTTGCAAGTCCCGTAGCATGCATGTAAGGTAACCATTGTGTAACAAATTTGAAACATGAGGTGTTCTTTGATTGTCATCCTTATGAGTGGCGGTCGGGGACGAGCGATGGTCTTTTCCTACCAATCTATCCCCCTAGGAGCATGCGCATAATGCTTGGTTTTTGATTACTTGTAGATTTTTGCAATAAGTATGTGAGTTCTTTATGACTAATGTTGAGTCCATGGATTATACACACTCTCACCTTTCCATCATTGCTAGCCTCTTCGGTACCATGCATTGCCCTTTCTCACCTTGAGAGTTGGTGCAAACTTCTCTGGTGCATCCAAACCCCATGATATGATATGCTCTATCACACATAAACTTCCTTATATCTTCCTCAAAACAGCCACCATACCTACCTATTATGGCATTTCCATAGCCATTCCGAGATATATTGCCATGCAACTTTCCACCATTTCATTTATTATGACACGCTTCATCATCGTCATATTCCCTTGCATGATCATGTAGTTGACATCGTATTTGTGGCAAAGCCACCATGCATAATTTATCATACATGTCACTATTCATTCATTGCCCATCCCGGTACACCGCTGGAGGCATTCATATAGAGTCATATTTTGTTCTAGTATCGAGTTGTAATCATTGAGTTGTAAATAAATAGAAGTGTGATGATCATCATTAATAGAGCATTGTCCCAAATAAAAAAGGAGAAGGGAGAAAGGCCAAATAAAAAAAGGAAAGGCCCAAAAAAGGGAGAAAAGAAATAAAAAGGGACAATGCTACTATCTTTTTTCCACACTTGTTCTTCAAAGTAGCACCATGATCTTTATGATAGAGAGTCCCTTGTTTTGTCACTTTCATATACTAGTGGGAATTTTTCATTATAGAACTTGGCTTGTATATTCCAACAATGGGCTTCCTCAAATGCCCTAGGTCTTCGTGAGCAAGCAAGTTGGATGCACACCCACTAGTTTCTTTTGTTGAGCTTTCATGCATTTATAGCTCTAGTGCATCCGTTGCATGGCAATCCCTACTCCTCGCATTAACATCAATCGGTGGGCATCTCCATAGCCCATTGATTAGCCTCGTTTATGTGAGACTTTCTCCTTTTTTGTCTTCTCCACATAACCCCCCTCCATTATATTCTATTCCACCCATAGTGCTATGTCCATGGCTCGCGCTCATATGTTGCGTGAAAGTTTATAGGTTTGAGATTACTAAAGTATGAAACAATTGCTTGGCTTGCCATCGGGGTTGTGCATGATGATAGCATTCTTGTGTGACGAAAATGAAACATGACTAAACCATATGATTTTGTAGGGATGGAGTTTCTTTGGCCATGTTATTTTGAGAAGACATAATTTCTTAGTTAGTATGCTTGAAGTATTATCATTTTTATGTCAATATGAACTTTTGTCCTGAATCTTTCAGATCTGAATATTCATACCACAATTAAGAAGAATTCCATTCAAATTATGCCAAGTAGCACTTCGCATCAAAAATTCTGTTTTTATCATTTACCTACTCGAGGATGAGCAGGAGTTAAGCTTGGGGATGCTTGATACGTCTCCAACGTATCTATAATTTTTGATTGCTCCATGCTATATTATCTACTATTTTAGAAATTATTGGGCTTTATTTTTCACTTTTATATTATTTTTGGGACTAACCTATTAACCGGAGGCCCAGCCCAGAATTGTTGTTTTTTGCCTGTTTTAGGGTTTCGAAGAAAAGGAATATCAAACGGAGTCCAAACGGAATGAAACCTTCGGAAACGTGATTTTCTCATTAGATAAGATCCAGGAGACTTGGACCCTCCGTCAAGAAAGCCACGATCTTCATAGTTACTATCCTTTTACCACACTTGTGCTTCAAAGTAGCACCATGATCTTCATAGTAGAGAGTCTCTCATGTTATCACTTTCATATACTAGTGGGAATTTTTCATTACAGAACTTGGCTTGTATATTCCAACAATGGGCCTCCTCAAGTGCCCTAGGTCTTCGTGAGCAAGCAAGTTGGATGCACACCCACTTAGTTTCTTTTGTTGAGCTTTCATACATTTATAGCTCTAGTGCATCCGTTGCATGGCAATCCCTAGTCCTTGCATTGACATGAATTGATGGGCATCTCCCTAGCCCGTTGATTAGATGTGTCGATGTGGGACTTTCTCCTTTTTTGTCTTCTCCACATAACCCCCATCATTATACTCTATTCCACCCATAGTGCTATATCCATGGCTCACGCTCATGTATTGCGTGAAAGTTGAAAAAAGTTTGAGATTACTAAAGTATGAAACAATTTCTTGGCTTGTCATTGGGGTTGTGCATGATGAGAGCATTCTTGTGTGACAAAAATGGAGCATGACCAAACTATATGATTTTGTAGGGATGAACTTCCTTTGGCCATGTTATTTTGAGAAGGCATAATTGCTTAGTTAGTATGCTTGAAGTATTATTATTTTATCTCAATATTATACTTTTTTCTTGAATCTTTCGGATCTGAACATTCATGCTACAATAAATAAAATTACATAGAAAATTATGCTAGGTAGCATTCCACATCAAAAATTCTATTTTTATAATTTACCTACTCGAGGACAAGCAGGAATTAAGCTTGGGGATGCTTGATATGTCTCCAACGTATCTATAATTTTTTATTGTTCCATGCTATTATATTATCTGTTTTGGATGTTTAATAGGCTTTATTATATACTTTTATATTATTTTTGGGACTAACCTACTAAGCAAAGGCCTAGTGCAAATTGTTGTTTTTTGCCTATTTCAGTGTTTCGCAGAAAAGAAATATAAAACGGAATCCAAACGGAATGAAACCTTCGGAAGAGTGATTTTTGGAACAAATGCAATCCAGGAGACTTGGAGTGGACGTCAAGGAAGTATCGAGGAGGCCACGAGGCAGGGAGGCGCGCCAAGGGGGGCAGGTGCACCTCCCACCCTCGTGGGCCCCTCGTGGCTCCCCTGACCGACTTCCTTCGCCTATATATACTCATATACCCCAAAAACATCCGAGAGCACCACGAAACCCTATTTCCACTGCCGCAACCTTCTGTACCCAAGAGATCCCATCTTGGGGCCTTTTCCGGAGCTCCGTCGGAGGGGGAATCGATCATGAAAGGCTTCTAAATCAACATCATAGCCTCTCCGATGATGTGTGAGTAGTTTACCACGGACCTTTGGGTCCATAGTTATTAGCTAGATGGCTTATTCTCTCTCTTTGGATCTCAATACAAAGTTCTCCTCGATCTTCTTATAGATCTATTCGATGTAATTCTTTTTGTGGTGTGTTTGTCGAGATCCGATGGATTGTGGGTTTATGATCAAGATTATCTATGAACAATATTTGGTTCTTCTCCGAATTCTTTTATGTGTGATTTGTTATCTTTGCAACTCTCTTCGAATTATCAGTTTGGTTTGGCCTACTAGATTGATCTTTTTGCAATGGGAGAAGTGCTTAGCTTTGGGTTCAATCTTGCGGTGTCCTTTCCCAGTGATAGTAGGGGCAGCAAGGCACGTATTGTATTGTTGCCATCAAGGATAAAAAGATGGGGTTTATATCATATTGCTTGAGTTTATCCCTCTACATCATGTCATCTTGCCTAATGCGTTACTTTGTTCTGATGAACTTAATACTCTAAATGCATGCTGGATAGCGGTCGATGTGTGGAGTAATAGTAGTAGATGCAGAATCTTTTCAGTCAACTTGTCGCGGACATGATGCCTATATACATGATCATGCCTAGATATTCTCATAATTATGAACTTTTCTATCAATTGCTCGACAGTAATTTGTTTACCCACCGTAATACTTATGCTATTTTGAGAGAAGGCACTAGTGAAACCTATGGCCCCCGGGTCTATTTTCCATCATATAAGTTTCCAATCTATTTTATTTTGCAATCTTTACTTGTAATGCCCTCGATGCGGCTATATCTCCCACGTATCGAAGCACGACTTAGAGGCATGACCGCATTGAAAGCAATGTCGCAAGTAAGGTAATCTTCACACAACCCATGTAATACATAAGGGAAAGAGATACATAGTTGGCTTACAATCGCCACTTCACACAATTACATGAATAAAGCATTACATCATCCAGATACAATCAATGTCCGACTACGGAACCAAAATAAAAGAAGACTACCCCAAAAGCTACACAGATCCCCGATCGTCGCAAGTGGGCTCCACTACTGATCAACTGGAAACGGAACAACATAACAAACACGATCTTCATCGAGCTCCTCCTTGAGCTCGGTTGCGCCACCTCCACGGTATCATCGGCACCTGCAAGCTGGTTTTGGAAGTATCTGTGAGTCATGGGGACTCAGCAATCTCACACCCTCGCGATCAAGACTATTTAAGCTTATAGGTAGGGTAAAAGGTATGAGGTGGAGCTGCAGCAAGCGACTAGCATATTTGGTGGCTAACATTCGCAAATGAGAGCGAGAAGAGAAGGCAAAAGCACGGTCGAGATACTATGATCAAGAAGTGATCCTAGAACAACCTACGCCAAGCATAACTCCAACACCGTGTTCACTTCCTGGACTCCGCCGAGAAGAGACCATCATGGTTACACACACGGTTGGTGCATTTTAATTAAGTTCAACTTCAGGTTTTCTACAACCGGACATTAACAAATTCGCATCTGCCCATAACCGCGGGCACGGCTTTCGAAAGTTCAAATCCCTGCAGGGGTGTCCCAACTTAGCCCATCACAACCTCTCATGGTCAACGAAGGATATTCCTTCTCCCAAGACAATCCGATCTAACTCGGCATCCCGGTTACAAGACATCCTCGACAATGGTAAAACAAGTCCAGCAAAGCCGCCCGAATGTGCCAACAAATCCCGATAGGAGCTGCACATATCTCGTTCTCAGGGCACACCGGATAGGTCAAGCTACGAGTAAAACCAGCCCTCGAGTTTCCCCGAGGTGGCCCCGCAGGCTGCCCGTTTCGGACCAACACTTAGAGAAGCACTGGCCCGGGGGGGTTAAAATAAAGATGACCCTTGAGTCTGCAGAACCCAAGGGAAGGTGGTAGGTTGTTAGTGCAAATGGTAAAACCAAGGTTGGGCCTTGCTAGAGGGGTTTTATTCAAGGCGAACTGTCAAGGGGTTCCCATTATAACCCAACCGTGTAAGGAAATCAAAATCCGAGAACATAACACCGATATGACGGAAACTAGGGCGGCAAGAGTGGAACAAAACACCAGGCATAAGGCCGAGCCTTCCACCCTTTACCAAGTATATAGGTGCATTAATTAAATAAGAGATATTGTGATATCCCAACAAAATATCCATGTTCCAATAAGGAACAAACTCCAATCTTCACCTGCAACTAACAACGCTATAAGAGGGGCTGAGCAAAGCGGTAACATAGCCAAACAACGGTTTGCTAGGACAAGGTGGGTTAGAGGCTTGGCTCAACAATATGTGCGGCATGATAAGCAAGTGGTAGGTAATGTAGCATAGGCATAGCAAAAGAGCGAGCAACTAGCAAGCAAAGATAGAAGTGATTTCGAGGGTATGGTCATCTTGCCTGAAATCCCGCAAGGAAGAAGAACGAGTCCATGAAGAAGACAAATGGACGTAGTCGAATGGATCCTCACAAACGCGATGTTATCGGAACTAACCCAAAGAAGCACACCGGAAAGAAGCAAACAACATGGTAATCAACCGTCACATAATCATGGCATGATGCACAAGCAAGTATGATGCATGTCCGGTTTAAATATGCATGGCATGGCAAAGGGCACAAACAAAACTACAAGTTAAGTGGAGCTCAATATGCAACGAGTTGCATATTGACGGAACACCACATCAATTATTTAGTTCTCTTTCGTTTAGGTACTCAACAATATTAAATGTTGTTAAACATGGCAAGAGGAGAAGCATAAGAAATTATCTATTTAGGCAAGTTTAAATGAGGCCGGAAATAACAAACAACAAATCCGGTAAATCCCCATATGCAAATTATCAATTTGGTGCAACAACAATTTTAAACATTTAAATGTTATTATCATGATGCGAATGACATGAACAAGTTTATGCAATTTTTTATTAAAAGTTGACAATAGCATTATGAAGCATTTGTCACCGTGGTGGAAAGAAAAAGGGGTGCCACGGCAACGATAACAAAAACGGTGCCACTGCAGCATTCCGGTTCCGGTAACTCGATTGAGATACCGATGCAAAGGAGAAGTGTGCGAATGCGTGCAAAAGATGGTGGGGCACTCCCGGATTCCGGGTGTCCCACGAGACAATGGCATGGCGACGGGGAACATGCGAGAAACACGTCGGGCGCGGTGCAAACGCAAGCATTTCATACAACACCCAACATTCGTTCACGGGCGTCGTCTGGGTGGTTATACCTTTGAAGCGTGCATTATCGGAACGGATCAAGTCGGCGTAGAGGAAGTAGTGGAAGTAGACGTTCTCGTGACGGTAGTGGAAGTAGTGGTACACATCTCAGTGAGGAAGTAGTCGTTTTTGTTCGCGAAGCGGTAGTGGTACATGGTGATCGAGGAACTTGACGAATCCACGTTCAACGGTAGTCATTCACGACGCTTGTGAATCACGGTTCTTCGAGCAACGATAGTCGTACACGTCCATAGGCGTTCAGGTCTTCCGTAGAGGTACTTGACGCATGCGTTACACGGGTCTTCGACGAAGGTCATCGTTCGCACTCCGAGGTCGTCGGTAGAGGTACTCGCAATCTCGGCGACGGTAGTGGAAGACATTTTCGTAGGGGTTCAAGTCATCGGTAGAGGTACTTGATGATTCCCGAAATGGTCTTAGGCGTCTTCACGCGTAGGGGTACTTGGCGTTTCCGCGTCGTCGGTCTTGCCGGTCCCGGACTCGGCAACGTAGTTGTACAAGAGCGTCATCGGACTTGTCGAATCCAAAATCTTCGAGGGTCTTCGTGTAGCCGTTCATGTCATAGTCGGACTTGTCAAAAAGCACACCGGCGGTAGTGGAACTTGCGTCGGTCGTCGTGGTACTAGGGCCCTGATCTTGGCGTGATCCAAAAAGAAGACAAGACGTTGGGGGAAGACCCGAAAGTGCTCCCGGAGTCAAACGCAGGGTCGTGCGCAGCGGTCGAGGAACAGCTGCTCGAAGTAGGGGGCTCGTGAGAAGGGACCTGCAGGTCATCGGGGCTTGGAGCGCCAGCGACAAAGGACGACGAGGAGGTGGAGGAAGAGCTCTTCTCCGAGGAGCTGGTTGCCGGTGGCGCGACGGAAGGCAGGGTTGAGCTGGAGCAGGGACTCACCGGCAAGGCAGAAACAAGGTGAAGCGGGCCGGTGATGATGTGCAGAAGGACGGCGAGGTTCGACGATGGTGCATGGGGTCGCGCTGGCATGGGGAGGCGCTAGACTTGGGTTCCGGCGGGAGGGAGGATGAGGCACAAGAGGTCGAGGCCAGGGCCTCGGGGCGGAGCTTTGAGCTCGGCCGGCAGCGTCCATGGAGAAGGGCGGCGCTGAGGCAGGGTGCGCGGGGATCTCCGACTTGAGCGGCGGCGGAGGTTGGTGGTGCTTGCGGGACAGCGGAGGTCGCGGGCTGGTAGCGAGGAAGAGATCGAGAGGAGAGGTGGTGCGGCGTACGGGAGAGATGGGATCGAGGGAAGGGACAGCTGCGAGCGAGAAAGAGAGATCGAGGGAGATGGGGATTGGGATGCATGCGCGTGCAGCGCTCTCCTGGCGGCGCTATAAAGCACGAAGGAGGAGGAGGGGTTCGAGGGAGATGGGCTAGGTTTAGGTGGGAGTTCAGTTGGGCCGGTGCGGGAGGCCCAGTTGGGCTCGACTTGTGGGAGTTCTAAGAGGCCAGCAGTGCAGGCTGCCTCTCTCTCTATCTCTAATTTGCTTTAACAGGAAAACAAATAGAGAGAAGAAAAAGAAAAATAAAGAGAGGGTTAGGGAAAGAATATTTCAGAAAATAAAATATTCTTGGAGCACCAGAACTTTGCACAAATATAATAAAATGGTTTGGCAATATTTTAGAGATAGAAAAATAATTCAAGTTTGAATTAGATTCAAACTTGAGCCATTTTTGAATCCAACCAAAACAAGTCCAAAGGATCTAAAAATTGGAGGAGGTGGTCCTGACACGGTCTAGAATTTATAGGAAAAGAATGGACATTAAAAGAGAAGGGGAAAAAGGGACTAGCAAAAGATGGGAAATAGAAGGAAAGGATAAGGAGATGATGCATGGGACAAAGGCATGGGGAAATATTTTGCAAGTGTGTCAAGGTGATTCTGAAAATGGAATATTTAATATAGCTCCCTAATATCAGGAGGATATGTTATAAAGAGAATCACCATGTGAATTCCCTCGGTTTAAATGGACTGAAGATCCATGCAATTTATTTAGTGAGATGCAAAAGACTTATGACATGATGACATGATGCAATGCACATGATGCAACGAACCAAAACGAATCACCCGACAACACTCGGAAACATGGAAGGCATCTGAAGCTCCGGTCTTGGGGCGTCACATTACTTTCAATCTATATCATAAAAATACCAAAAAAATATTTATCTTATTATCTCTATCAGATCTCACTTTTGCAAGTGGCCGTGAAGGGATTGACAACCCCTTTATCGCGTTGGTTGCAAGGTTCTTATTTGTTTGTGTAGGTGCGAGGCGACTTGCGTGTAGTCTCCTACTGGATTGATACCTTGGTTCTCAAAAACTGAGGGAAATACTTACGCTACTTTGCTGCATCACCCTTTGCTCTTCAAGGGAAAACCAACGCAGTGCTCAAGAGGTAGCAGGGGCCGGCCCCCAACCCAATTCGGATTGGGCTTGGGGGGCGCGCCCTCCACCTTTGCCGCCTCCTCCTCTCTCCCACTAAGGCCCACTAAGGGACTCCCTGGGGGGTTCCGGTAACCCCCCGGTACTCCGGTAAATGCCTGAACTCATATGGAACCATTCTGATGTCCAAACATAGCCTTCCAATGTATCTATCTTTATGTCTCGGCCATTTCAAGACTCCTCGTCATGCCCGTGATCACATCCGAGACTCCGAACTACCTTCGGTACATCAAAACACATAAACTCACAATATCGATCATCATCGAACGTTAAGCGTGCGGACCCTATGGGTTCGAGAACTATGTAGACATGATCGAGACTCACTGCCGGTCAATAAACAATAGCGGAACCTGGATGCTCATATTTGTTCCTACATATTCTATGAAGATCTTTATCGGTCAAACCGCATAACAACATACGTTGTTCCCTTTTTCATCGGTATGTTACTTGCCCGAGATTCGATCCTCGGTATCTCAATACCTAGTTCAATCTCGTTACATGCAAGTCTCTTTACTCATTCCATAACGCAACATCCTGTAACTAACTCATTAGTCACATTGCTTGCAAGGCTTATAGTGATGTGCATTACCGAGAGGGCCCAGAGATACCTCTCTGATAGACGGAGTGACAAATCCTAATCTCGATCTATGCCAGCTCAACAAGCACCATTAGAGACACCTTTAGAGCATCTTTATAGTCACCCAGTTACGTTGTGACATTTGATAGCACACTAAGTGTTCCTCCGGTATTCGGGAGTTGCATAACCTCATAGTCATAGGAACATGTATAAGTTATGGAGAAAGCAATAGCAGTAAACTAAACGATCAAAGTGCTAAGCTAACGAATGGGTCAAGTCAATCACATCATTCTCTAATGATGTGATCCCGTTCACAAATGAAAACTATTTGTCCATGGCTAGGAAACTTAACCATCTTTGATTAATGAGCTATTCAAGTAGAGGCATACTAGTGACACTCTGTTTCTCTATGTAATCACACATGTACTAAGTTTCCGGTTAATACAATTCTAGCATGAATAATAAACATTTATCATGATATAAGGAAATATAAATAACAACTTTATTTTTGCCTCTAGGGCATATTTCCTTCACTCAGGTCACCTAGGCTTTCACGTCGGAGCTCGAGACCGGGTGCCTAGTAGCACCACCATCAAGTCACTCAAGTGTTGTGGCCATCACTTTTCCACGAGCACAGTAGTTACATGCGATGTGTGAACACCGCCGCTGCACCACCACCCCTTTGCGTCAAGCCGTTGTCCATAGTTTGCATCTCACCGTGATGTCAACCACCGTTTCTAGAGGTAGAAACCTGATGACCCACAAGTATAGGGGATCTATCATAGTCCTTTCAATAAGTAAGAGTGTAAAACCCAACGAGGAGCAGAAGGAAATGACAAGCGGTTTTTAGTAAGGTATTCTCTGCAAGCACTAAAATTATCGGTAACAGGTGGTTTTGTGATAAGGTAATTCATAATGGGTAACAAGTAATAAAAGTAAACAAGGTGCAGCAAGGTGGCCCAATCCTTTTTGTAGTAAAGGACAAGCCTGGACAAACTCTTATATAAAGCAAAGCGCTCCCGAGGACAGATGGGAATTATCGTCAAGCTAGTTTTCATCATGCTTATATGATTCGCGTTCGGTACTTTGATAATTTGATATGTGGGTGGACCGGTGCTTGGGTACTGCCCTTACTTGGACAAGCATCCCACTTATGATTAACCCATGTTGTAAGAATCCGCAACTACAAAATAAGTATTAAGGTAAAGCTAACCATAGCATGAAACATGTGGATCCAAATCAGCCCCTTACGAAGCAACTCATAAACTAGGGTTTAAGCTTCTGTCACTCTAGCAACCCATCATCTACTTATTACTTCCCAATGCCTTCCCCTAGGCCCAAACAATGGTGAAGTTTCATGTAGTCGACGTTCACATGACACCACTAGAGGAGAGACAACATACATCTCATCAAAATATGGAACGAATACCAAATTCACATGACTACTTATAGCAAGACTTCTCCCATGTCCTAAGGAACAAACATAACTACTCACAAATCATATTCATGTTCATAATCAGAGGGGTATTAATATGCATAAATGATCTGAATGTATGATCTTCCACCAAATAAACCAACAAGCATCAACTACAAGGAGTAATCAACACTACTAGCAACCAACAGGTACCAATCTGAGGTTTTGAGACAAAGATCAGATACAAGAGATGAACTAGGGTTTGAGATGAGATGGTGCTGGTGAAGATGTTGATGGAGATTGACCCCCTCCCTATGAGAGGATCGATGGTGATGACAATGGTGATGATGTCCCCCTCACGGAGGGATGTTTCCTCGGCAGAACAGCTCCGCCGGAGCCCTAGATTGGCTCCGCCAAGGTTCCGCCTTGAGACGGCAGTGCTTTGTCCCGAAAGCTTCCTTCTGATTTTTTCTAGGGCAAAAGACTTCATATAACAAAAGATGGGCATTGGAGGCCCACCAGGGGGCCCACGAGACAGGGGCGCGCCCCCCACCCTCGTGGATGGTGGGTGGCCCCCATCTGGTGCTTTCTTCGCCCAATATTTTTTATATATTCCAAAACTGACTTCTGTGGAGTTTTAGGACTTTTTGAGTTGTGCATAATAGGTCTCTAATATTTGCTCCTTTTCCAGCGCAGAATTCCAACTACCGGCATTCTTCCTCTTCGTGCAAACCTTGTAAAATAAGAGAGAATAGGCATAAGTATTGTGACATAATGTGTAATAACAGCCCATAATGCAATAAATATCGATATAAAAGCATGATGAAAAATGGACGTATCAACTCCCCCAAGCTTAGACCTCGCTTGTCCTTAAGCGGAAGCCGATATCGAAAAATATGCCCACATGTTTCGAGATAGAGGTGTCGATAAAATAAAATACAGACATCGGGGCATCATGATCATTCTTAGAACAACATGAATAGTAACACTATATGGGTCGCGCTATTCGTCACCCTGGGTGAGGAATAGTTATTCTTCACCCCCCCCCCCCTCTATTTTAACATCAATGCACCGTAATTTTGCGTTCCGTAAGTTTTGTCTTATTTTCGACGCAAAAAGGGACCGTAAGAAAATATATAATCGGCATAAAAAATATTTTATGTTATGTAAAATTACAAACGTAAAAACATAATCTAAAATACACATAAACTGCTAATTTTTATTGTCTTATGACCTATATTTTTACTTTCTTATGTCAAATTTTACGTAGTGAATCAATAGAAATTTAACTATTTGAATTCAAAACGTAATTTAATTATGAAATGATCGTAAAATTACCTCGAATGAAGAATAACTTATTCTGCACCCTGGGTGATAAATAGTAACACTATATATATATTATATATATAGTCATATGATTTCTTATGCTAAAATAACAATCTATTCACAATGTAAAGCATGAATCAGAAACTTCATTAAAAACTAACAAACTATGATCTCAGTCATTGAAGCAATTGCCATTTATCATAACATCGGAAAGAGTCAATATAAGAGCTTTTCAGCAAGTCCGCGTACTCAACTATCATTTAGTCTTTCACAATTGCTAACACTCACGCAATACACATGAGTATGAAGCTTTAATCGGACACAGAGAAAGATAGGGGCTTATAGTTTTTCCTCCCAACCTTTTACCTCAAGGGTAATTTCAACAATAATAGTTTATGAAAACCCACATCCAGCTAGCTATATATATCAAGATCTTTCCAACACACAGTACTTGCCAAAGGATAAAGTATAAAAATTAAAGGTGAAGATCATCGCGACTCTTGCATAAGACGTAAGACAAAAATAAAAGATAGGCCCTTCACAGAGGGAAGCAGAGGTTGTCATGTGTTTTTATGGTTGGATGCACGAAATCTTAATGCAAAAGAACATCAGTTTATATTGCCACTTGTGATATGGACCTCTATTATGCAGTCCGTCGCTTTTATTTCTTCCACATCACAAGATCGTATAAAGATTATTTTCTCCACGCTAATAGATCATACATATTTAGAGAGCAATTTTTATTGCTTGCAACAATGACAACTTGCTTGAAGGATCTTACTCAATCCATAGGTAGATATGGTGGACTCTCATGGCGAAACTGGGTTTAAGGATATTTGGAAGCACAAGTAGTATCTCTACTTGGTGCAAACAATTTGGCTAGTATGAGGGGGAAAGGCAAGCTCAACATGTTGGATGATCCATGACAATATAATTTATTTCGGATGTAAGAAACATAACCCATTACGTTGTCTTCCTTGTCCATCATCAACCTTTTAGCATGTCATATTTTAATGAGTGCTCACAATCATAAAAGATGTCAAAGATAGTATATTTATATGTGAAAACCTCTCTTTATTTATTACCTCCTATTAATTGCAACGATGACTAAAACTATGTTTGTCAACTCTCAACAACTTTTATTCATCATAATCTTTATATGTGAAGTCACTACTCTCCATAAGATAAATATGATCTCTTTATTTCTTCTTACTCTTTCTCCCTTTTTTCTCAAGATCATAGCCAAGATAACCAAGCCCTTGACTCAAAACTAATCTTTATTATATATAGCTCACGGACTCGATTACATAAAAGGATCATAAAGCAAAAAATCAAAACTAGATCATACTAAAATTTATTCTACTAGATCAAGATATAATCAAAAAGGATCGAACTAAGAAAAATGGTAAAGATAGAAGTGTGATGGTGATACGATACCGGGGCACTCCCCAAAGCTTGGCAATTGCCAAGGGGAGTGCCCATACCATGTATTTATGTCTCTTTCTTTGGAGGTGAAGGAGATGGTGATGATGATGACAATTGTGCCTTCAACTTTTTCATATTGTAATTGAGAAGAGCGATCTCCTCCTTTAAATCATCGACCGCCGATTCCAACTTCAAGATCTTGTCACACAAATCTCCTTTGCTTTTCTTCCTAAAACGAGAAGGAATAGATCGATTGTTAGACAGTTTAGCCCTCTTAAGGAAACCAGACTTCTTGAACTTCACGTGCATATACCCAGGTTGAGGTAGAGGAACATCCTCCTCCTACGAACTTGAATCATTGATCCTCCTCAAATGAGCATCCTCCTCATCATCCATAGTTCGACCACAAGGAGATAGGTCCCCATAGGTCTTTGGGTCAGCAATGAGATGTGAGACATAGCTCTCACCTTCGGAGTCTTGAGATAACATCTGATACGTCTCCAACGTATCTATAATTTTTGATTGATCCATGCAATATTATCTACTGTTTTAGACATTATTGGGCTTTATTTTCCACTTTTATATTATTTTTGGGACTAACCTATTAACCGGAGGCCCAGCCCAGAATTGCTATTTTTTTGCCTGTTTTAGGGTTTCGAACAAAAGGAATATCAAACGGAGTCCAAACGGAATGAAACCTTCGGAAACGTGATTTTCTCATTAGATGAGATCTAGGAGACTTGGACCCTCCGTCAAGAAAGCCACGAGGTGGTCACGAGGGTAGGGGCGCCCCCCCCCTAGGGCGTGCCCCCTGCCTCGTGGGCCCCTCGAAGCTCCACCGACCTCCTTCTTCCTCCTATATATATCCACGTACCCCCAAACGACCGGGGACGGAGCCAAAAACCTAATTCCACCACCGCAACTTTTTGTATCCATGAGATCCCATCTTGGGGCCTGTTCCGGAGCTCCGTCGGAGGGGGCATCGATCACAGAGGGCTTCTACATCATCATCCAAGCCCCTCCGATGAAGTGTGAGTAGTTTACTTCAGACCTACGGGTACATAGCTAGTAGCTAGATGGCTTCTTCTCTCTTTTAGGATCTCAATACAATGTTCTCCCCCTCTCTCGTGGAGATCTATTCGATGTAATCTTCTTTTTGCGGTGTGTTTGTTGAGATCGATGAATTGTGGGTTTATGATCCAGTCTATCTATGAACAATATTTGAATCTTCTCTGAATTCTTTTATGTATGATTGGTTATCTTTGCAAGTCTCTTCGAATTATCAGTTTCGTTTGTCCTACTAGATTGGTTGTTCTTGCCATGGGAGAAGTGCTTAGCTTTGGGTTCAATCTTGCGGTGTCCTTTCCCAGTGACAGAAGGGGCAGCAAGGCACGTATTGTATTGTTGCCATCAAGGATAACAAGATGGGGTTTTATCATATTGCATGAAACTATCCCTCTACATCATGTCATCTTGCTTAAGGCGTTACTCTGTTTTTAACTTAATACTCTATATGCATGCTGGCTAGCGGTCGATGAGTGGAGTAATAGTAGTAGATGCAGAATCGTTTTGGTCTACTTGTCTCGGACGTGATGCCTATATACATGATCATACCAAGATATTCTCATAATTATGCTCAATTCTGTCAATTGCTCAACAGTAATTTGTTCACCCACCGTAGAATACTTATGCTCTTGAGAGAAGCCACTAGTGAAACCTATGGCCCCCGGGTGTCTTTCTCATCATATCAATCTCCATCACTTTATTATTGCTTTGCTTTTACTTTATTTACTTTGCATCTGTATACCAAAAATATTATTTATCATCTCTATCAGATCTCACTTTCGTAAGTGACCGTGAAGGGATTGACAACCCCTAAGCGCGTTGGTTGCGTTGAGCTATTGTTTTTGTGTAGGTACGAGGGACTCGAGCGTAGCCTCCTACTAGATTGATACCTTGGTTCTCAAAAACTGAGCGAAATACTTACGCTACTTTGCTGCATCATCCCTTCCTCTTCGGGGAAATCCAACGCAGTGCTCAAGAGGTAGCAAGAAGAATTTCTGGCGCCGTTGCCGGGGAGTCTGCGCAAAAGTCAACATACCAAGTACCCATCACAATCCCTATCTCCCGCATTACATTATTTTCCATTTGCCTCTCGTTTTCCTCTCCCCCACTTCACCCCTGCCATTTTATTCGCCCTCTCTCTCTCTATCCTCCCTCTCTTTCTCCGTTTGCCTTTTTGTTTGCTTGTGTGTTAGTTTATTTGCTTGTCGTTATGGCTAGTCCTTTTGTCTTCTCTGTTGTCTCCCGAGAATGAAGTTCTAAATTTTAAACAAAGGGAGGGAGAAAATCTAAAATATGCTTGGTATAGAATTTGCAATGCTCAGAATAGATCTACTAGGAAGCAATCTACTTCAGTTCTTCTCCTCAATTTTTATGTAGGTGTTAATCCTTGGTATAGATATATCCTTGATACCATTACCGGAGGGAATTTCTTGGGTAGCCATACTTTTTATTCTTATAATGCTATGTTAGATTTATTTGGCTCACCACCTCTTTTGGTTAATGGAACTATGTTAACTTTCGAGCATGTTATGCAAAGACTTGAAATTATTGAAAATAAAGTTGCTACCATTGAATTAATTGAAAATCTAGATAAAAAGATCCACAATCAAATTACCCAATATGGATCTAAGGTAGGAATGACTTTGAAAAATATTAAGGAAAAGGAACCCATAGTTAATGAGAAGATAAACTTAGATTCTACTAGAATTGATAAACTTGACGGTATCATTACAAACTTGGGAACCACTTTTTCTTCCGTAAAGAATACTCCAAGTCCTCCTACTAAAATTGGCAAGCTTATGTATGTTCCTAAAAATAAGGGTGACTCATCTATTAAGAAAACTGCGGATCTTAAATCTATAAGTATTCATCCCAATCTCTTTGCTATCATTAAGGAACCACTTGCTACAAATGAATTTTTCAATCTTGTGCCTAAGAGTTTGATAATCACTAGAAAGAAAGAAATTCCTAAGGGAGATAGATGCCTCATCAAAGAATTGCCTACCAAAGATGGCAATACCTAGATCTATTCTTGCTTGTTATGCCTAGCTAGGGGCGTTAAACGATGGCGCTTGTTGGGAGGCAACCCAATTTTATTTTTATTCCTTGATTTTTGCTCCTATTTAGTAATAAATAAATTATTTATCCTCTGTTTTGGTTGAGTTTTTTGTGTTTAATTAGTGTTTGTGCCAAGTAGAACCGTTGGGAAGACTTGGGGAAAGTCTTGTTGAACTTGTTGTAGAAAACAGAAACTTTAGCGCTCACGAGAACTGCTTTCATTTTTATTTGGAAAGCGATATTTAGTTAATTATTTTTGCAGATGATTAATAGATAAATTACTCACGTCCATCAATTTATTTTAGAATATTTTCGGTTCCAGATCTTGCGCTAGCTATAGATTACTACAGACTGTTCTGTTTTTGACAGATTCTGTTTTTCGTGTGTTGTTTGCTTATTTTGATGAATCTATGGCTAGTAAAATAGTTTATAATCCATAGAGAAGTTTTAATACAGTAGGTATAACACCCATATAAATAAATAATGAGTTCATTACAGTACCTTGAAGTGGTCTTTTGTTTTCTTTCGCTAACGGAGCTCACGAGATTTTCTACTTTAAGTTTTGTGTTGTGAAGTTTTCAAGTTTTGGGTAAAGATTTGATGGATTATGGAACAAGAAGTGGCAAGAGACTAATCTTGGGGATTCCCATGACACCACCAAGATAATCTAAGGACACCTAAAAGCCAAAGCTTGGGGATGCCCCGGAAGGCATCCCCTCTTTCGTCTACTTCTATTGGTAACTTTACTTGGAGCTATATTTTTATTCACCACATGATATGTGTTTTGCTTGGAGCGTATTTTATGATTTGAGTCTTTGCTTGTTAGTCTACCACAATCATCCTTGCTGTACACACCTTTTGAGAGAGCCATACATGATTTGAATTTGATAGAATACTCTATGTGCTTCACTTATATCTTTTGAGCTTTATAGTTTTGCTCTAGTGCTTCACTTATATCTTTTAGAGCACGGTGGTGGATTTGTTTTATAGAAACTATTGATCTCTCATGCTTCACTTATATTATTTTGAGAGTCATAATAGCATGGTAATTTTCTTAAAATCCTAATATGCTTGGTATGCAAGACAAATAATAAAACTTTCTTATGAGTGTGTTGAATACTAAGAAAAGTTTGATGCTTGATGATTGTTTTGAGATATGGAGGTAATAATATCAAAGTCATGCTAGTTGAGTAGTTGTGAAATTGAGAAATACTTGTGTTGAGGTTTGCAAGTCCCGTAGCATGCACGTATGGTAAATGTTATGCAACAAATTTGAAACATGAGGTGTTATTTGATTGTCTTCCTTATGAGTGGCGGTCGGGGACGAGCGATGGTCTTTTCCTACCAATCTATCCCCCTAGGAGCATGCGCGTAGTGCCGAGGTTTTTGATGACTTGTAGATTTTTGCAATAAGTATGTGAGTTCTTTATGACTAATGTTGAGTCCATGGATTATACGCACTCTCACCCTTCCATCCTTGCTAACCTCTTCGGTACCGTGCATTGCCCTTTCTCACATTGAGAGTTGGCGCAAACTTCGTTGGTGCATCCAAACCCTATGATATGATATGCTCTTTCACACATAAACCTCCTTATATCTTCCTCAAAACAGCCACCATACCTACCTATTATGGTATTTCCATAGCCATTTCGAGATATATTGCCATGCAACTTTCCATCATTCTGTTCATCATGACACATCATTGTCATATTGCTTAGCATGATCATGTAGTTGACATAGTATTTGTGGCAAAGCCACCGTTCATAATTCTTTCATACATGTCACTCTTGGTTCATTGCATATCCCGGTACACCACCGGAGGCATTCATATAGAGTCATCTTTGTTCTAGTATCGTGTTGTAATCATTGAGTTGTAAATAACTAGAAGTGTGATGATCATCATTATTAGAACATTGTCCCAAGTGAGGAATATAAAAAAGAGAAAGGCCATAAAAAAGAGAAGGCCCAAAAAAGGCCATAAAAAAGAAAAGGCCCAAAAAATGAGAGAAAAAGAGAGAAGGGACAATGTTACTATCCTTTCACCACACTTGTGCTTCAAAGTAGCACCATGATCTTCATAGTAGAGAGTCTCTCATGTGTATCACTTTCATATACTAGTGGGAATTTTTCATTATAGAACTTGGCTTGTATATTCCAACAATGGGCCTCCTCAAGTGCCCTAGGTCTTCGTGAGCAAGCAAGTTGGATGCACACCCACTAGTTTCTTTTGTTGAGCTTTCATACATTTATAGCTCTAGGGCATCTGTTGCATGGCAATCCCTACTCCTCGCATTAACATCAATCGGTGGGCATCTCCATAGCCCATTGATTACCCTCGTTGATGTGAGACTTCTCCTTTTTTTGTCTTCTCCACATAACCCCCCTCCATTATATTCTATTCCACCCATAGTGCTATGTCCATGGCTCGCGCTCATATATTGCGTGAAAGTTTATAGGTTTGAGATTACTAAAGTATGAAACAATTGCTTGGCGTGTCATCTAGGTTGTGCATGATGATAGCATTCTTGTGTGATGAAAATGAAACATGACTAAACCATATGATTTTGTAGGGATGAACTTTCTTTGGCCATGTTATTTTGAGAAGACATAATTGCTTAGTTAGTATGCTTGAAGTATTATCATTTTTATGTCAATATGAACTTTTGTCTTGAATCTTTTGGATCTGAATATTCATACCACAATTAAGAAGAATTACTTTAAAATTATGCCAAGTAGCACTCCACATCAAAAATTCTATTTTTATCATTTACCTACTCGAGGACGAGCAGGAATTAAGCTTGGGGATGCTTCATACGTCTCCAACGTATCTATAATTTTTGATTGCTCCATGCTATATTATCTACTATTTTAGACATTATTGGGCTTTATTTTCCACTTTTATATTATTTTTGGGACTAACCTATTAACCGGAGGCCCAGCCCAGAATTGCTATTTTTTTGCCCATTTTAGGGTTTCGAAGAAAAGGAATATCAAACGGAGTCCAAACGGAATGAAACCTTCGGAAACGTGATTTTCTCATCAGATAAGATCCAGAAGACTTGGACCCTCCGTCAAGAAAGCCACGAGGTGGTCACGAGGGTAGGGGCGCCCCCCTAGGGCGCGCCCCCTGCCTCGTGGGCCCCTCAAAGCTCCACCGACATACTTCTTCCTCCTATATATATCCACGTACCCCCAAACGATCGGGGACGGAGCCAAAAACCTAATTCCACCGCTGCAACTTTCTGTATCCACGAGATCCCATCTTGGGGCCTGTTTCGGAGCTCTACCGGAGGGGGCATCGACCACGGAGGGCTTCTACATCATCATCCAAGCCCCTCCGATGAAGTGTGAGTAGTTTACTTCAGACCTACGGGTCCATAGCTAGTAGCTAGATGGCTTCTTCTCTCTTTTTGGATCTCAATACAATGTTCTCCCCCTCTCTCGTGGAGATCTATTCGATGTAATCTTCTTTTTGCGGTGTGTTTGTTGAGACCGATGAATTGTGGGTTTATGATCCAGTCTATCTATGAATAATATTTGAATCTTCTCTGAATTCGTTTATGTATGATTGGTTATCTTTGCAAGTCTCTTTGAATTATCAGTTTGGTTTGGCCTACTAGATTGTTTGTTCTTGCCATGGGAGAAGTGCTTAGCTTCGGGTTCAATCTTGCGGTGTCCTTTCCCAGTGACAGAAGGGGCAGCAAGGCACGTATTGTATTGTTGCCATCGAGGATAACAAGATGGGTTTTTATCATATTGCATGAAACTATCCCTCTACATCATGTCATCTTGCTTAAGGCGTTACTCTGTTTTTAACTTAATACTCTAGATGCATGCTGGATAGCGGTCGATGAGTGGAGTAATAGTAGTAGATGCAGAATCGTTTCGGTCTACTTGTCTCGGACGTGATGCCTATATACATGATCATACCTAGATATTCTCATAACTATGCTCAATTCTGTCAATTGCTCAATAGTAATTTGTTCACCCACCGTAGAATACTTATGCTCTTGAGAGAAGCCACTAGTGAAACCTATGGCCCCCGGGTCTCTTTCTCATCATATCAATCTCCATCACTTTATTATTGCTTTGCTTTTACTTTATTTACTTTTCATCTCTATACCAAAAATACCAAAAATATTATTTATCATCTCTATCAGATCTCACTTTCGTAAGTGACCGTGAAGGGATTGACAACCCCTAAGCGCGTTGGTTGCGTTGAGCTATTGTTTTTGTGTAGGTACGAGGGACTCAAGCGTAGCCTCCTACTGGATTGATACCTTGGTTCTCAAAAACTGAGGGAAATACTTACGCTAGCTACTTTGCTGCATCATCCCTTCCTCTTCAGGGAAATCCAACGCAGTGCTCAAGAGGTAGCAACATCTTGCTCTAAATCTGTAGCAGAAACAGCTCGAAACAAAAAAAAGGAGATATTTGCATGGTATGGCGGTCAAAACCTTCGGGAGATAATATAATGAATTTTTACTGACCAAAAACAGGAGATATTTGCGCGCCCTCCACCCTCGTGGATGCCTTGTGACCTTTCCGGACTACTTCTAATTTTCCTATTTTCTTAAATATTCCAAAACAGAGAAAAATTGCTATTAGAACTGTTTTGGAGTCGGTTTACTTACCGTACCACATACCTCTTCCTTTTCGAAGGATGAAATGTTCTGGAAGGTGTCCCTTAATACTCCTCTGGGGTTACGGTTTCAATAACATTAGTTTCAACATTTATAGGATTACCTGAGATATAATGTTTAATTCTTTGACCATTCACCACCCTCGGATTTGTGCCTTTGAAGTTGTTGATTTTTATGGCATCGGAATGATAGACCTCTTCGATAACGTAAGGACCTTCCCATTTAGAGAGGAGTTTTCTTGCAAAAAAAACTTAAACGAGAGTTGTATAACAATACATAATCACCTACATTAAACTCGCGTTTTTGTATCCTTTTGTCATGCCATCATTAAGTATCTAGGGACTCCAAACCTCGGAAAAATAACTTCTTTAAGCATCTTAATAGAGGTGTTATGATCAGCACTACTAGTTGGAATAGCTTCTACCCACTTAGTAACGTAATCAACAGCAACTAAAATATGTGCATACCCATTAGAGGAAGGAAACGGTCCCATATAATCAAAGCCCCAAACATCAAATGGTTCAATAACAAGTGAATAATTCATAGGCATTTCTTGACGCCTACTAATATTACCAATTCTTTGATATTCATCACAAGACAAGACAAACTTACGGGCATCCTTCAAGAGAGTAGGCCAATAAAAACCGGATTGCAATACCTTATGTGCAGTTCTATCTCCAGCATGCTGTCCTCCATAAGCCTCAGAGTGACACTTGCGTAGGATCTGTTCCTGTTCATGCTCAGGTACACAACGTCTAATAACACCATCTACTCCTTCTTTATAAAGGTGTGGGTCATCCCAGAAGTAATGTCTTAAATAATAGAAAAACCTTTTCTTTTGCTGATATGTGAAACTAGGTGGTATAAATTTAGCAACAATGTAATTAGCATAATCATCATACCATGGAGCAGTACGAGAAGCATTTATGACATCTAATTGTTCATCAGGAAAGCTATCATCAATAGGTAGTGGGTCATCAAGAACATTCTCTAACCTAGATAAGTTGTCTGCAACGGGGTTCTCAGCTCCCTTTCTATCAATAATATGCAAATCAAATTCTTGTAGTAGGAGAACCCGTCTAATAAGTCTAGGTTTAGCATCTTTCTTTTCCATAATATATTTAATAGCGGCATGATTAGTGTGAACAATTACTTTAGAATCAACAATATAAGGGTCTGAACTTATCACAAGCAAACACAACTGCTAAAAATTCTTTTTCAGTAGTAGCATAATTTCTCTGGGCACTGTCTAGAGTTTTACTAGCATATTGGATAACATTTAATTTCTTATCAACTCTTTGTCCTAGAACAGCACCTACACATTAATCACTAGCATCACACATAATTTCATAGGGTAAATTCCTATCAGGTGGCTGAACAATAGGTGCAGAAATCAAGGCTTTCTTAAGTATTTCAAATGCTTCTACACAATCATCATCAAAGACAAAAGGAACTTCTTTTTGTAAGAGATTAGTCAGAGGCCTAGAAATTTTTGAGAAGTCTTTAATGAACCTCCTATAAAAACCAGCATGACCAAGGAAACTTCTTATACCTTTAATGTCCTTAGGACACAGCATCTTTTCAATAGCATCAACTTTAGCTTTATCAACTTCAATACCTCTTTCAGAAATGTTATGCCCCAAGAAGACAATACCTTAATTAACCATAAAGTGGCACTTCTCCCAATTCAATACAAGATTAGTTTCTTCACATCTCTACAAAACTCAATCAAGGTTGCTTAAGCAATCATCAAAAGAAGTTCCATATACGGAGAAATCATCCATGAAAACCTCAAAAATATTTTCACAAAAGTCAAAGAATATAGCAGTCATGCATCTTTGAAAGGTAGCAGGGGCATTGCATAAACCAAAAGGCATACGTCTATAAGCAAAGGTACCAAAAGGGCAAGTAAAGGTGGTCTTTTCTTGATCCTCTTTTGACATAGGTATTTGGGAGAAACCAGAATAACCGTCTAGAAAGCAAAATGTGTATGTTTACATAATCTTTCTAGCATTTGATCAATAAAAGGTAAAGGGTAATGATCCTTTTTAGTAGCTTTATTTAATTTGGGGAAGTCAAATACCATTCTATAACCTGTAACAATTCTTTGTGGGATCAATTCATCTTTATCATTAGGAACAACAGTAATGCCTCCCTTCTTTGGGACACAATGGATAGGACTTACCCACTGACTATCAGCAATGGGATAAATTATACCTGCCTCCAGCAGCTTTAGTATTTCATTTCTTACCACTTCTTTCATCTTAGGATTTAACCGTCGTTGGTGATCAACAACCGGTTTAGCGTCTTTCTCCAATTTTATTTTGTGCTGGGATAGAGTGGGACTAATGCCCTTAAGATCATCAAGAGTATATCCAATAGCAACACGGTGCTTCTTCAAAGTTTTCAATAATTTCTCTTCTTCTTTCCCTGAAAGGTTAGCACTAATAATAACAGGATATATCTTCTTTTCATCAAGATAAGCATATTTAGGAGTATCAGGCGATGGTTTAAGCTCAAACACGGGATCACCCTTGGGTGGAGGAGGATCCCCTAGAATTTCAACAGGCAAGTTGTGTTTCAAAATAGGTCCCTGTTTAAAGAATACTTCATCTATTTCCCTTCTTTCATTCATAAACATATCATTTTCATGGTCTAGCAAATATTGTTCTAAAGGATCATTAGGAGGCACGGGAATAGAAGCAAGACCAATAATTTCATCTTTACTAGGCAATTCTTTATCATGGGGTTGTCTATGAAATTTAGCAAAATTAAAATCATGAGACATATCCCCTAAACCAACAGAAACAATATCCTTTTTGCAGTCTATCTTAGCATTAACAGTATTCAAAAAGGGTCTACCAAATATAATGGGACAAAAGTTATCTTGTGGGGAAGCAAGAAGAAGAAAATCAGTAGGATATTTAACTTTCCCACACAAGACTTCAACATCTCTAACAATCCCAACTAGTGAAATAGTATCTCTATTGGCAAGCTTAATTGTAACACCAATACCTTCTATCTCAGCAGGTGCAATATCATGCATAATTTCTTCATATAAAGAATGAGGTATTGCACTCGCACTAGCACCCATGTCACATAAGCCATGATAGCAATGATCTCCTATTTTAATAGAAACAACAGGCATGCCAACAACAGGTCTATGTTTATCTTTAGTATCGGGTTTAGCAATTCTAGCAGCTTCATCACAGAAGTAAATAACATGCCCATCAATATTATCAACCAATAGATCTCTAACCATAGCAATACTAGGTTCAACTTTAATTTGCTCAGAGGGTTTGGGTGTTCTAATATTACTTATGTTGACCACAGTTGATGCTTTAGCATGATCCTTTATTCTAAGAGGGAAAGTTGCAATATAAGCAGTAGGAACAATAGGATCAACATTATAAGTGATAGTCTTTTCTTCAACTTTAATAGGTTCAACTACTTTTACTTCAATGGGAGGATGATATTTAAGACACTTCTCCTTAGGGAGATCAACACGAGTAGCAAATGATTCACAAAAAGAAGCTACTATCTTAGAGTCAACTCCATGTTCAGTACTAAATTCATGAAAAGCATCGGTATCCATAAAATTTTTAACACAATCAAACTTAGGTGTTATAACTGACTCCTTACCTTCGTCGAGTTCCCAATATTCAGAGTTGCATTTAATTCTTTCCAATAAATCCCATATGAATTCAATAGTCTTCATCATAAAAGAACCAATACAAGAAGTATCGAGCATGGAGCGATTATTGAGAGAAAGCCGAGCATAAATTTTTTGAATAATAATTTCTCTTGAGAGCTCATGATTGGGGCATGAATATAACATTGACTTAAGCCTCCCTCAAGCTTGAGCGATGCTTTCTCCTTCGCGATCACGATGAACCAGATGCATAGGATAAAACTTCTGATGAAATTCCAATTTCAATCGGTTGTAGTTCCACGATCCAATATCATCACATAGCCTAAACCATGTCAATGTCTTTCCCTTCAAATATAAAGGGAAGACCGACTTCTTGATAACATTCTCGGGCATACCTGCAATCTTAAATAATCCACAAACTTCATCCACATCGATTAGGTGCAAATCGGGATGCTATGTTCCATCTCCTGTAAAAGGGTTAGCTAGCAGTTTCTCTATCATACCCGAAAGAATTTCAAAGTAAACATTTTCAGTAGGTTCGGTAGGTTGAGGAGAAAATCTTTGCTCTACTGGTCGGGGTGAAGATACCCCGAACAAACCCCTCAAAGGATTACTTTCCATAGTAACAAGTGACAGTAAATTTCAGCACACTATAAATTTTTCCTTACAAAATTCCACCTACCAAAGGCGCTTCACTCCCCGGCAACGGCCAGAAAAGAGTCTTGATGACCCATGAGTATAGAGGATCTATCGTAGTCCTTTCGATAAGTAAGAGTGTCGAACCCAACGAGGAGCAGAAGGAAATGACAAGCGGTTTTCAGTAAGGTATTCTCTGCAAGCACTGAAATTATCGGTAATAGGTAGTTTTGTGATAAGGTAATTCGTAACGGGTAACAAGTAATAAAAGTAAACAAGGTGCATCAAGGTGGCCCATTCCTTTTTGTAGCAAAGGACAAGCCTGGACAAACTCTTATATAAAGGAAAGCGCTCCCGAGGACACATGGGAATTATCGTCAAGCTAGTTTTCATCACGCTCATATGATTCGCGTTCGGTACTTTGATAATTTGATATGTGGGTGGACCGGTGCTTGGGTACTTCCCTTACTTGGACAAGCATCCCACTTATGATTAACCCCTCTTGCAAGCATCCGCAACTACAAAATAAGTATTAAGGTAAACCTAACCATAGCATGAAACATGTGGATCCAAATCAGCCCCTTACGAAGCAACTCATAAATTAGGGTTTAAGCTTATGTCACTCTAGCAACCAATCATCTACTTATTACTTCCCAATGCCTTCCCCTAGGCCCAAACAATGGTGAAGTGTCATGTAGTCGATGTTCACATGGCACTGCTAGAGGAGAGACAACATACATCTCATCAAAATCTCGAACGAATACCAAATTCACATGACTACTTATAGCAAGACTTCTCCCATGTCCTCAGGAACAAATGTAACTACTCACAAATCATATTCATGTTCATAATCAGAGGGGTATTCAACCAAATAAACCAACAAGCATCAACTACAAGGAGTAATCAACACTACTAGCAACCCACAGGTACCAATCTAAGGTTTTGAGACAAAGATCGGATACAAGAGATGGACTAGCGTTTGAGATGAGATGGTGCTGGTGAAGATGTTGATGGATATTGACCCCCTCCCGATGAGAGGATCGATGGTGATGACGATGGTGATGATTTCCCCCTCCCGGAGGGATGTTTCCCTGACAGAACAGCTTCGCCGGAGCCCTAGATTGGTTCCGCCAAGGTTCCGCCTCGAGACGGCGGCGCTTCGTCCTGAAAGCTTCCTTCTGATTTTTTTTCCGGGGCAAAAGACTTCATATAGCAAAAGATGGGCACTGGAGACCTGCCAGGGGGCCCACGAGACAGGGGGCGCGCCCAAGGTGATAGGGCGCGCCCCCACCCTCGTGGATGGTGGGTGGCCCCCCTCTGGTGCTTTCTTCGCCCAATGTTTTTTATATATTCCAAAACTGACTTCCATGGATTTTTAGGACTTCTGGAGTTGTGCAGAATAGGTCTCTAATATTTGCTCCTTTTCCAGCCAAGAATTCCATCTATCGGCATTCTCCCTCTTCGTGCAAACCTTGTAAAATAAGAGAACATAGGCATAAGTTTTGTGACATAATGTGTAATAATAGCCCACAATGCAATAAATATCGATATAAAAGCATGATGCAAAATGGACGTATCAAAACCCTCATGAAGATCTTTCGGTGGCCAGCGTGATCCACATCGAGGCCGCTGCCGGGTGAGATCTAGGCGTACCAGCCACACCAGCGACGGCCGCTGCATCAAGCATGGAGTCGTACGAGCTGCAGAGTCGATCGTCTCTGTCGCTGTCGATGAGAGCGTACGTGCTAGTCTCAAGCAAGCACATAGGCACCTTGATTGATTTCTTGACTAGCGACGCATGCACGTCTGACCAATTGAAAATCTGGCTTTCACTTGAGACCGTGGATGGATTCGATCTGTTTGGGTCCCTGTGACCTCGGAAAGAACAGCCACAAGCACTGACCCCGCCGCCGCCGTCAGCCGCACTAGCTTTGTCGGCGGTGTCCTCCGGCAACGGCGGGAGGGGGGGCAGGAGGAGAGGTAGGTTGGGCGGGGGACGGCGCCGCCGCCCGTGTCACCCAGGATGAGCGACGCGGGGGCCAGAGCTTTTTTTGGATCAGCATTCTCAATTCTCATGTGAACGAAAAAGAGGCCACCCACACATACAACAAACGTGAAACTCACATATGATTATCCATGCTGCACCATAGTTCCTCTAGATGAATCCTCACACCACTCACACTGCATTGATGTGGAGAATACTTTCAGACCAAAATTGTCAAAATCATAATTTTGAATCGTATTGGAGCTCCAATGGTTGGATAGCAAATCGAGAATCTTAAGTAATCAAAATCATAGAATCCGAGTGGTTAGTTTGGATCGTGACATTGTAGAATCGTACAATTCAGTCATGATTTGGACAACCTTGGTTCAGACAAAATGAACTTGAAAAGTGCATTGTGGAGGACGAATTTTGTCATTCAATCTACACCGACCGGCGCACACCTATCTCATGCTCGGTGATGTTTTTCCTAATTACTAGCATCCATCTACTCATCTAGATACCGTCATCCTCCTAGACATTGTCCCTCTATCTATCGTTGTTGTTGGCCGCGCACATCACTATCCGCGCCATCGCAAACATGAACCGGATGTTGCTAACTCTGTCATCAACTTGACACAGTCATCGAAATGGGGTTCAAACATGAACTTTCCTTGTCACTTTGTCAGCCTTATTCATAGGAGTTCTAATCAATGAGCCATTGGTCAATTCGATCTCCAAGGCTCTCTAACTTTTAGTGTGAACTGAATACCGGAGTTCTTCTAAAAGACATTGTCTATGAGGATGGCGGAATCTAGATGAGTATATGGGTGCGATTAATTGAAAAAAATAATCAGGGAGTCGGACGTTGGCTTGTGTCGATCAGTGTATATTGAACGGCAAAATTCATTCTCCACATTCATGCAGTCCTCATGGCAGAAGGGTTCAACCAGGGGAGCTACAGTGCAGCGGGATGATCCTTTGCCAGTTTGTTTCTTCACTTAGAGTATCTCAAGCTGATCCCTAAAAATAAAATAGAGGAGTAAATCGACGAGTAAAACTTAGTGGACTATTTTTACTTCACTAAATTTCGGCCAAACTAGCAGATCTCCTAAACTTAGTGGAGTAAAACTTGCAATTGGCATATGCGTTCCGTTGACCACTTGTTATGTGTCTTCGCGGCAAGCGGCGACGATGGCGACCACGCCAGCGATGCACCACCGACCACACATCCGCCGGCCTCCGCCGTCGTGACGGTCTCCACCGGCTGTGCCACTTGTTGGGAGAATAAGCCACGGCAATGCATCGGACGCGACCAGCGTGTGTATGGGCGCGAGCTGGCCGGGTCAGGTGTGTCGGGGCCGCGGGTGTTTGTGTGTGCGTGCGTGCGTGTGGTGCTGATCATGCAAGTGTACACCGTAGGCGTGCGTGTGTGGGTCTGTTGGCGATTCGTGCGGCCCAATCGGGCGCGATCCAGCGAGGCTCACCGCGAGAAGCGCGCGTTTGGGTGCGGCGCGGGCGCGGTCAGAGTGCGGAGAGCGCAGGCACGGTCGGGGTGCGAGTGGAGGCGTGGGTGTGTGCCCGGTGCGCTGGCTCGGGGTATGAAGCCGCACGGTGGCGTTGTAACAGGTTGACACTGTCGAGTTCGTGCTCGAGGAATCAAGGAGGCATTCGTGCGCCGGAAACATCCCTGTGTCCACCGTGTTCTTCCTCCTCCTCCCTTCTTCTTCCTTGGGTGAGCCACGGCGAGAGAGAGAGCTGAGTGACAGAGAGAGGAGGGCGGCGGCGAGGGACTGGCGGTTCCAACAATTGGCATCGGAGCCACGTGAGGATCAGGGCGCGCCGGCGATGTCGATCGTCCCGTATGGCGGCGGGGCGGGCGAAGCACTGCCGCAGTCAGTGTCGCAGCTCACCAGCAACAACTACACGGCGTGGGCCATCAAGGTCGAGGCGAACCTCGACGCGGCCGGGCTGTGGGAGGCGGTGGCGGCCGTAATTGCCAAGAAGGACAAGCCAGCGAGGACGTACCTGCTCGGCGCACTCGCGAAAAACCTGCTCCTGTAGGTGGCCTCGAAGAAGACGGCGGCGAAGGTCTGGGCCAGCCTCAAGGCGCGTTTCGTCGGGGCCGATCATGTCAGGGCAGCGCAGCTGGCTACACTGCGGAGCGACTTCGAGCTGCTGCGGATGGGGAGCGGCGAGACGATGTATGACTTCGCCGGAAAAATCAGCAGCATGGCAACGCACTACGCCGGGCTAGGATCAGCGCTGGAGGACGCGCCGATGGTGAAGAAGCTGCTGGACTGTGTCCCGGATCGCCTGTACGCGGCGTTCGCCGGGATGGAGCAGTTCTGCGACATGTCCACGCTGCTGTTCGAGGACGCGTTGGGGCGCCTGAAGGCGTTCAACAAACGGCTACGACGACGCGGACAGGCGGGCGGCGAGCGGGCTGACGGCGAGCTGCTGTACACGATGGCGCAGTGGAGGGTGCGGGAGTGGCGTCAAGGCGGTCCACGGGACGACGATGTCGTGCCTAGTGAGGCGTCGGGCTTTGGCGGGAACCGGCGTGGTCGCTGTTACAAATGTGGCGACCGTGGACACTTCAAGCGGGAATGCCCACAGATGAAGAAGGCACCGGTGCCGGAGTGAGCCCTGCTGGTGGACGACGGTGTCGAGGACGCTGGGCTGCTCTGAGCCGCGTCTTAGAGCGCGAGTGTTGGGTGAATAAGCCACAACAATGCATCGGACGCGACCAGTGTGTGTATGGGCGCGAGCTGGCCGGGTCGGGCGTGTTGGGGCCGCGGGTGTTGTGTGTGCGTGCGTGCGTGTGGTGCACGGGGTGATCGTGCAAGTGTACACCGTAGGCATGCGTGTGCCTGTGGGTCTGTTGGCGAGCCCTGCGGCCCGATCGGGCGCGATCTAGCAAGGCTCACCGCGAGAAGCGCGCGTTCGGGCGCGGCGCGGGCGCGGTCACAGCGCGGGCACGATCGGGGTGCAAGTGAAGGCGTGGGTGCGTGCCCGGTGCGCTGGCTCGGGGTATAAAGCCTCACGGTGGCGTTGTGACAGGTTGACACTGTCGAGTTCGTGCTCGAGGAATCAAGGAGGCGTTCGTGCGCCGGAAACATCCCTGTGTCCACCGTGTTCTTCCTCCTCCTCCCTTCTTCCTTGGGTGAGCCACGGCGAGAGAGAGAGAGAGCTGAGTGACAAAGAGAGGAGGGCAGCGGCGAGGGACTGGCAGTTCCAACACCACTTGCAAATGCCCATGAACTGAATATCAAAATTTGTACAGGTGCCCAGTGTCGCCGTCCTCGCAACAGTGCTCTCGCTCACTCGCTCCACACCTGTGCATTCCTTGGCTGGCCTCGCATGTCGGCGTCTTCGTAGGTGGCGATGGGGAACCCACCGGAGTTGTACTACGAGCTAGTCAACATCCTGTCTCGACTTTTGACTTTTTGACGCGGAATTCTGAACTTTTGCTTGCATTACACATCGGCTTTTGGTGTTGGCAGATTCTCCTGGACTAGCAGGAGAACAGGGCGGTGCTCTGGGCACGCAACGCTGATGAGGGCAAGAGCAGCTGCGCTAGGCCCGACGAGGGCAAAAGCACCACGCCCGCGTACACCTCCACGAAGCGAGGTCATCGGTGAGGCCCGAGGTTGCCCCGTCGACAAGGGGGCTTCACGCGAGTCACCGATGGGCCACATGAAGACCTTCGCGCAAAGAACAGTTTTACTCCAGCCACCGAGCTCGGAATATTTTTAGTCGCCCACTAGGCTGAGGAGTCGGAGCGCCCCGTCCCCCGCGTCCCTCTCCGAGGCGACACGGGGGAACCCTAGCCGCCCCCGCCGCTGGCCTTCCTCCACCCTCTCCTCCCCCTTGCCGCCGCCGAGAGCCACCGCTGGGCAAAGCCCAGGCAGTGCCGGCGACGGCGGGGCTTCTCCCCTGGCGCGGCTTCCCTTCTTCCTCGCGGCGACTTAGTCACTCCCTGTGGGCTTGGTGGCGCGGCGCTTCGAAGCTCCGGCTGTGGCCCGCTTTGCGGCAGGTTGGAGGGCATGTACCGTCTGGTGGTGCCGCCTAGATAACGGTTGCGGCCTAGGGCTCTTGACCCCAGATTGGATCTGGGTGGTGCTCGGGCCTGGTCGTGGCGGCGAGTCTCGCGGCCTCTGGGCATCGTGGAGGTGCCGGCGGCGGCGTGTGCTCGGCCTGGTGATGGCGGCGGTCGTGCACGGGAGTTGGATTCCTTCGAACTGATCTGGGTGAAAACTTGCTTTCGGCTACTGCCAAGGCCGGCGGTGGCGGCGCTATCTGCATCATTCCCTTCTTGAAGGCGTCGCCGTGGAGAAGTTCAAGGCCACTCTCTGTTACCTCCGGGGGAAACCCTAGATCGGATGATCGGATGACGGCGGCGCTGTGGTGTCGTTCCCCCTTTAGGGGCGTCATTCTTGGAGGTACACACATGATCGAGGGACCAGAGGAAGTATTCTTTGGTGGAGCGGTGTGTCATCTCACTCATTGATGGCGGCAGATCTCGGCAGCATGCCGCTGTGGTGACTCGGCTTCTGATGCATGGAGATGGACCCGCGCAGGAGGGTGATGCGGACTGGCGTCGTGGTGGCGTCGACGGCAGCTAGACCGGGCAAGGTAGATGCAGCAGTACAACTCTGAAGATGGATTGTTGGCAGATGGCTGCGGCGGCCTCATACCCGGCAGGCGTCCTGGTTGAGGAGTGTGTCGGACCGGTGGGTGCCCCATACCCGACAGGCGTCCTGGTTGAGGAGTGCGTCGGACCGGTGGGTGCTCCATACCCGACAGGCGTCCTGGATGGGACCTCATGTCTTAGATGTTAAGTTTGGCTACAAGGTATGTTTCGTATTAGCCCCAGACTATCAGCATCCCTTCATTAAATTGAATAAGAGTAGCGATAGATGTTGCCTAGATGGTTGCTTTAGTCTTACTGTTGTATTACTTTATAAAGTTTTGTATGGACAATTAATAAAATGGCTGCATATATCGTTCAAATGCAGAGGCCGGGAGCCTTCCTTCTTTTCTGAAAAGAAACTAGGCTGAGGAGTAAAAAATTTACTCCTCTAACTCTGACACATTTAGAAGATCAGCCAGATGTCACGATATCGGCTAGAGATGCTTTTATGGACAGCCTCTTTTCATTCCCTTTGTAGCTATCATAACCAAGACATCTCTTTGTGTGAAATCGGATAGAAAAAAGGCTTTTCATCCACGACTAGAAGGGTGAGTGATTCTTCATCCGTGAGAATTGATTTTTTGTTAACAAGGATATAGTTTTGACATTTTGTAAAAAAAGTATTTTAAAAAAATCTAAGTTTCACGGTCCTTTTATTTTGTTGCGCGGTTGTTACATCATGTGAGCAACTGTTCATCCCCATTTGCTTCTTTGATGGAGCAAATAAGTAAAAGCAAACAGTCTTCAAACATCTATAATACCTAAATAATTTATCTTCACTATGTTATTTCTTTTGACATGCAGCCTATTCACCTCAGCAGGCCTGCCACGTCAGCAACTTCAACTTAAATTTCGTCTGACATGCAACCCTCCACGTCATTTTTTCAGTTTTTGTTTGTCCTTGACAGCAAACCTGCTAATCTTCTCTGACGATTCCGTTTTTTTTTGCGGGGTCTCTGACGATTCCGTTGCTCTCCCCATCTTTTATTTCTTTCCCGTGCCCCTCTCCCCGGCCATCCCTTCACCTCTCCGCTATCCCGGCAGCGCTGGATCCAACCTCACCAACTCTTGCCACCGCCGGATTCGATGGTGACGAGCTGCGATGACCTGTGCCACCCTACCATTCGATATGGTCTGCGACCGAGCTCCGCCACCCACGCTACCTTTCCCGTCTTCAAATCCTCGAACACACATGTTCACCTCTCTGCTGCCCTTGGTAACGACGCATCATCTAACTTCTCTAACCCACACCAATGCCGGATTTGACGGGGAGGAGCTACCACGACCCACGCATCGTCGGATTCGGTGGTGAGGAGTTGCGCCATACTTCTATAACCGAGGTCAGTCCATATAAAAGGTTAGAAAATAGATGAGATTTTGTTTTATCACTTTTTCTTCTGCGTCACAACAAGATCTGATCCAAAATTTGTGGAGTGTTGTAGAATCTTCAGGATATGCACTTATAAGCTGAGAGATCATGGTTTTGTTTTCTCTGAATAGGTCGGGTTCTAGGATTTTGCGATTAGATCTTAAAAAGAGAGAGATTAGTACAGTTAGAAACAAGTAATTGTGCTGGCCGAATTCATTGTTTATTACAGTGATGGCCTGCTTAACTGGTAGTTTGATTCACATAGTTCTCTTCTGACGTGTTATCCCTTCATTGTTATTTCAGAGGATGCAGATGAGGAAAGTACAGCGATGACAAAATATATCTCGGATTAATATCTGAAGGACAAAGAATCCAGTACAGTACCCTGTTAATGGTGTATACCTGATATTGTTATGACAAAAAATCATGACTAATTCATTCATTCACACATTAGACATCATAGTTTTATTGCTTGATATTGTTATGGCAAAAACACCATGACTAATTAATCTGTTTACACATCAGGCCGCCGTTCTTTGATTCAGTACGATTTGCGCGCTTACATTTCACTAAGATGTAAACTTATTTACTTTATTTAATGCATATAGCTATTTTACAGGAGGCCTTTGATCAACAAGCATCCATGTTGTGGGTACCCTTAAATTTTACTTACAGGTTTTACGGGATAATTGCAGTGCACAGCCAACATCCTTCATTTATACAATATCTTATATCCTTGTATTTCTTTTCAGTTTCCCTTCGCCCATTAGGCAAAATTAGTACATGCACGTGTATGGACTTGACTTACCATCCTTTTCTGCATCTTTTGACATATCCATGATAGGCGATTCAAGCCACATATCCTCTGTGCCTAACGTGCGCAAAAGATGCAGAGATGTCCTGATTGTTATGGTGTTGCAACTACGAGGTTATTAAATGGTTTATTACTATGCTACTGCCATGGCTCATACAAATTTTTATGGTGATGTAATTATTCTTTTTTTGGAGAATTAAAGTTGTGTTTTCAGTGCCGTGTGTCGCATTTTGATGTGCTAAAATGTGATGAAGCTACTAAATTTATCGTTTAACATCCAAGAAAACTTATGCATGTATGTCTTGGGTTGACAGGAAACAAGCTATCCCCTGTGATTTTTACCTTCGATGTGCCCTCACCTTCTGTAAGCAGCCTCTCTATCCCTCTCAAATTATTTTTCTTAAAGATCTTTATGTATACACAAGGCACAATAAATTGTCTTGCTTCTTTCCTGAAAAGTGTACTGAAGTCACTTTCCTCTTTCCTGCTTCTGGTGGACAGATTATTAACATTGCATGCAGGTTGGTAAACAAAATAGCTCAAGCAATTTCGAAGTGATGTGTTACTTGGTGCAGTCTAACTCTGAACTTTATTCTTATTTTCCTTTGGTACTGAAGATTATTTCCCACACACACACACGCAACTGAAGGTTTATACAGTGACGTATATACATGTTTGACTGCTAATCATGATGCCTTGCTTCCGTTCTTTGCTGAAATTTTACAACAATGCCTCTACTAACCTCATTTCAACTGATGTGTACAAACCTTCTATTTGTTTTTGTGTGTATTACATACATAGGAATTTCCTCCACTGGAGATTTTCAGATAACTGAATCTGACACTCCAAATCAGAAGACACCAATCATTCAATCAACATTACTAAGGGAACTTCAGAAATATTTTCCTGTCCCTGGTAGAAACAAAAATGAAGATTACACCCTTCAGTATGTACATCTATGAAGGCCAAGCGAGGCGTTAGAGTTGAGGATTTGACACAATTTGGATCAAAGTACTGCTATCTATCCAACCAATCTTTCTCTCCTTGGGATTTCCGTAGTTCGTTCCTGTGATTGGTTTTCTTTCTATGCCTAAGAAAGTGGAATGGAGGGAGTAATGCCTTGAGGTCATATTTATTATAATTATAGTCAATTTAGTTCGATTTTCAAGTTGCGGAGATGATATTCATTGTGTGACCTTTGCCCTGTAGGGAATGTCAACGGGCTTTATCTATGGAACACTTGTTTATTCTTAGTACTTTCTCAGCAATCACTTTTGTTAAAAGGATCTGTACGCCTGCCATAGTCACAGTGCATATGGGTTTAGTACTGTTATGAGTGAGAGCTCATTCTCTTAACACGACACTCTTGCATTGCAATGGACTTGGCCTCGAATCAGATAGCAATAATAATGCATATTTTATTGTGAGCATCCCACGTTCCATTAAGTTATTTAGAAACTATCACTTACACTATGGTCATTCTGCCCTATCTTTGCAAACAAACATTTCCATATTTAATGAAATGTTTTTCAAGCATACATTCCCGTAGCAGCGCGCGGGGTGTCATCTAGTTTTTCCAATAAAAACGCTCGCCTTCATAATCCCACAAGGTCATAGATGCTTGCAGACCAACTACATACTTTGGGGCATGATCAGATGGCTTGGCCCAAGTGTCTAATCGCTAGCGCTAGGAAAAAGTCAAGGATCCGCCGCATCTCGCACGCATCCAATCATCGCAAGGATGTGATTTGAACCCACGACCTCCTCGTTCAAAGTATGCCGCAGTAGCCCACTGTTGATAAAGGTCCCGATTTCAATGGAGTTGTAACGTAAAGTTGAGTCACTTATTTCACGGTGGAGAATTTGTATCGGCTGCACATCGGGCACTACATGTCGTGTGCACATCAATTTCGAACAAGTATTGCCTTACTACAGAAGCGCCAACTTGAAATTGTTATTTTTGAGATATCATGATAAAAGCTATAAATTTTTGCAGCAACGCGCGAGGTATCATCTAGTTTTTCACAAAAGCTGTGATCTCAAACCTCGTCATCTCATCACACAAAGTTATATCCTCCTCCTGTATTTCATCAACAATGCTGGGCAGCGCTCGTGTCGTGCCGGCCGGTCGCCGTCCAGTCAAAACACAATAGTCAAAAGTACCAGCCACGGCCAGTTGCAGCATCCACCTCCGCCCTCGCTTGGGCGGCGTACCTCCTCCCGGGCGGCAGTGGCAACGACGAGGCCGATGAGATCGACGCCGACCGCCGCATCCCCAGCCCTCCGCCGTCCGACCTGAAGCTGCCTCCAGACGAGCTGGAGCTGGAGCTGAAGCTGGACGCGGACCCGAGGCCGGCGCCTTTCTTGCTGCCTTTCCTCCGGAGCATAGGCAGAGCGAAGCACCCAAACGCCGCCGTATCTGGCTCAGGCGCGGCGCTGCTGTACTCCTTCGCCGCTGGCCGAGGCGCGGCATCGATGAAGGCGGTGGGCGGCGCTCGGCGGTGACCGCCGGCATACGCGTAGGGCCGGCGCCGGGAAGGTGACACCGACGCCGAGCGCGCGGAGGTGACGCGAGGCGACGAAGCCGCCGAGTGGTGGTAATACGGCGACGGCGACGACGCCATGGAGGGAGGCGGCGTCAGCGTCAGCTTGGGCGCCACCTTGGCGGGCGACGCCGCCGCCGCGGCGCTCGCGCTCCTCGTGTGCTTCGGCGTCCCAGGGCAGACCTCCCACTTGAACGGTATCAAGCCCGCCCTCCTGCACGAGTCATCTTCCATTGCTGCCATCTTTTCGTTTTGAAATGAAACCCTCTCTCTCCAGACCTTCTTTCGCCCTATCTCCCTCTTCCTCGTCACGCTCCTGAATTTATAGAGGTCGTGGGTGGCGATGATTCAGGAGTGATTCGAGGGGGAGATGGACTGGTTCGAGATAGTGGAAGCTATCTCTACTTTAAAAAGTGTGCATGCGTTGAGTGTCTTCGGCGGTTTGGCACTAAGTGGTAGGCTAACCGAAGAATCGCATTGGGCCACCATGTTACCTCTGACTTCTCGCCTCAGCACGAGACAAGTTCAGCTGACGACCGGCGCATTGATCAGTTAGGGGAATGTCGTTTTCAGGTTTGACGGCCGGTGCAGAGGCCAGACGATGAGCGCACGTCGATCGGAGCTAACTCTGCCCGCCGATTGGGTTGGCGGCTTCATCGTGGTTTGTGTGCGGCCGGCGGCGTGACTGGAATGGAGAAAGATAAGTGTATGATTTCTGATGTTGATGGCACAATTGAACTGGCATTTGAAGTTATGAGTTCTGAGAGGACGTGTGCGGAAGAGAAGACTGCTGTTTTTTGAAGAAAAAAAATGCAGATCTATTATATATGAGGTCTGCTTCGGTACCCCCTCGCTTAACGTATAAGGGCATACGGTGCTTAACGTATCCCGCGCCGTATGCGGCGTGCCCACACAGGTAGAGCCGAGCGCACGGCTCGAGCCGATATGGCCGGCTCGCATCTACCCTCTCCCCGTCGTGCGAAACAAAAAAACCACGACCTGCGTTGATCACGCGGCCCGTTCCAACATCGCCCCGCCCCACCGATCGCCGCCCTTACCCGCCGATCGCCGCCTTTCCCCGCCGATCTAGCCGTGATCACACTGCCAATTCCAACGTCTTCCCGTCCGGCCGATCGCCACCTTTCCCCGCCGATCGCCGACCATTTTCCCCGTCTTCACCCGGGATCTAGCCAGCGTGGACGTTGTTGGAGTCGCCCGCCGTACGTGATGTCGCCTCCGTGCAGGTCGTCGCGGTGACATGGCCTACGTGGACACCGTCGCCGCACGCAACTCCGTGACCAACCTCTCCGGGAACGTCCTCGCCGTCCGCAGCCACGCCAAGCCGGCCGAAGTGCACGTGCACGCCATGTAAGCCGTCTAGTTTGTCAAAAAAATGTATCTGTAAATAATTATGTGCAATCACTTGTTAGATAAGAAATTGTCATCTGTATGATCGTAGTACATTTAATTTGATTTAAAATTGATAGATCAATTTTTATTATAATATTACAGTGTTGGTTGTGCGATCATTCAATGGATAAAGAAACTGCATTTACGGATCTGTTTTTGGACACGAGTGAGTGGGATGGTAGCGATACTGTTGATCGTACGAATGGTAATGATAGTAAAGATGATGATGATGGTAGCGACAATGAATCCTGGTCGTCGTACGATAATTTACCTGAGGAGGATTTTCAAAAGAAGGAGGAGGGTGCTTGTAGTGAAAACGTAAGTGTCGTGTACAATCTTTTCGTCAGATGAAGAAACATATGGTACTTACATGTGCATATGATTTTTTTATGTGCAGGAGGATATTGACGTCCAGAACGAGAAAAATCATGGTGTTGAATCTTTCGCGGATAACATAAGCCAGGTTCAGTCCAAAATTTAAGATGTCATTGAATAATAAAAACTTGTTGATGACAACTTACCCTTGCTTATGCATGTGGAATATTGTAGGCTAACTTTGATGGTTGGAGTGGTGATGATGAATATGAGCATGAGGATGGAGCTAATATGGACATTGAGGAAGCTGAAATCCAGCAACGTGCGCTTGAGACACAGTTGAAGGTTATGGGTATGACATTTGCATCACAATGGGAGGCCTACATGTTCTATAATAACTACGCCAAAGACCGTGGATTCAGCATCAGAAAAGATAAGGTGAAATGAGGAAAAGGACTTTCAACCACTGTTCGGTATAGGCGATACGTTTGCTCGAGGGCAGGAAAACGTCTCAGTAAATTTTTAAACCCAGAGGGCCGTACCCGCAGGCTAAGACCTAAGACTCGTTGTGAGTGTGGCGCACATTTAGTCGTGAAGTTGGACAAAGGACGCGGAGTTTGGTTCGTGGCAGCTTTTATGGATGATCACAACCATTTGTTAGCGAGACCAGATGAGGTGGTATTTCTGCGGTCACATCGAGTGATGGGAGATCACCAGATAGCTGAGATCTTGGCGATGGAAGGAGCTGGGATCAGAAAGCATATCATCGTCGACAACTTCATTAGCAGGTATGGCTCGTATGATAAGTGTGGGTTTCTGAGACGAGACATGTACAACCTATGTTGTCGAGAAAAAATGAAGTTGATTGCGAAGGGTGATGCTAACACGGCAATCGGGATTATGAGGAGCAGAAAGGAGAAGGATCCAGACTTTTTCTTTGAGTATGTGCTCGATAAGGAGGGCCATTTGAAGAGCATGTTCTGGTGCGATGCACAGTCGCGGTGGGACTATCAGTTGTATGGAGATGTGACTGTGTTCGGCAGCACGTATAAGATGAACAGATATGGTATGCCGTTTATCCCCTTTGTTGGTGTAAATAATCACCGTTGCACCATAGTTTTTGGTTGTGCCATTGTGTCCGACGAGACCGAAGCGACGTACGTGTGGCTGCTCCAGACATTCCTGAGGGCCAATTGTCAGAAAAAGCCAAGGTCAATCATCACAGATGGAGACGCTGCAATGATATGAGCTATTCGGTTGGTTTTGGTTGATGTGTTGCACCGTCTCTGCTCATGGCACATGGAAAAAACATGCAGAAGCACCTTAATTACAAATCGCTAAATGAGTTCAGGGCACTCTTGTACTACTCCACCTCTCCAGCCAACTTTGAGGCGAGATGGCACGCTTTCGTCCGTAAATGGAAGACTGATAAAACAGAAGAGTGGCTGAGCAGGATGTACAGGAAGAGGAGTCTGTGGGCAGCATCATATCTGTCAGATGGTTTTTTTCTGGGTATGCGCAGTAATCAGAGGAGTGAAAGCCTTAACTCTTGTCTTCACCTTCACCTGGACGGCGGTATGACTATTGTTGACCTAGTTGTGCATTATGAGAATTGCATAGTTCGACTACGTGAGAATGAGGCGCATGATGACTGTGTTTCAAATCAGTCATTGTCACCATCAGTCACAGCATATAAGGATATTGAGAAGCATACTGCCGAAGTATTCACTCATTCCAATTTTTATATTCTTCAACAAGATCTGAAGAAGATGGGAGAGCTTGAGATTTTTGAGACGCTAGTGGGAGTTGACTGCCACACCTTCATCGTGACATGGAGAAATAACCGCAAATTTTAGTTCAGCGTGAATTATCGAGCTGAAAACTCTGAAATACGATAGACTGCAGTTGTGGACGAATGCTTCGGAAAGGATTGCCTTGCAAACACATTCTGTATGTGTTGGTTCATCTGAAAATATCTAAAATACCTAAGTGTTGCATCCTTAAGAGGATGTCGAAAGTTGCGAGAGGTGGGCTGCCTGCACATCGAAAGAGTGACATGTTTGGCTGGGGTTGGACAGGGGCAGAGCAGCGTGCTCGCTATAGTCAACTCAGTATAACAAGAGCTGAAGCTTTTCATGTTGCTTCAAATGATCCATTCGTGTTTGATGAGTTGATGCAGTGTCTGCGGAATATAATAGCGAAGAAAAAGGTCCCTGATAATGATGCTGTTGGTAGTAGAAGAAATGTGCATGAGTCAGCCGGAACAACATGTTGATGTCATAGGTGATCCCGTGAAAGTTTCCACAAAGGGCGCCCCTAAACAGAGCACGACAAGGCGGGCAAAGAAAGATCCAAATGTTACAAAAAAATGGAAGATCAAAATCATTTTCTGAGAAAAAACCCGGTCCTCTTTGTGGCATTTGTAAGAAAGAGGGCCATAGACGGCAAACGTGCGCTGAGAATGAAAAGTAAGTTTTACATTATTTTAATTATTTTTTGGGTTCTCTCTTTACAATTGTCTGATGAGTTGTTTACAATTTGTTATGTAGGAACCGGGCATAAAGATGAAGTATTCATAATCAATTGAAGGCACTCGTAATTTCCGTTTATTTGTTTAAGGATAAGAGACATGGCACTTTGAGTTTATTCTTTAACCCATCTTGTTCGATGGAAGGCACTGGCACTTTCAGTTTATTTGTTTAAGGATTGGAGACATGGCACTTTGAGTTAATCTTTATGCCACCTTGTTCAATGTTATGAGACACACGATTTCTATTATTATGTGTGAAACATGATATATTTATATGAGTGTGTTATTGTTGTCATGACTTTGTCAACTGATTAACATTTTTTAAATTTAATGTATGTGAAAAAAATATTTGAAAAAAAAGCCCAGCCGTGGACGGGCGCGCGCACGGACAGTATACTACAACGCCTTCTGGGAGGCTTTTCGGCCGGTGAGCGGGGAGGCCACGGGGTATAACAGGGCATTCATTAGTGCTCTGTAGCGAGCTTGTGAGAAGGCGAAGACGGGAGTACATAAACCGGTCGGCGCGTCTCTCCGTGGGCAAGGTGGGACTAAACTTAGTCGGCATAACGTGCCAGCGTCCCCATCCGCACAAGAAGAGGATCGGCCCACGCGCCTGACGCGCGTCGTTTATGGGCCGACAGATCGCCATATTCCCCCTCGGGATCATTGCATGTGCCCGCTGGGTGGGGCGAGACGAGACCTCTGCCACCGGGCGCGCGGCTGTCAGTCGTTCGGCTGCTGGGCCAGTAGACCCGCGCGTGGCGCACGGCGAATCGCGCCAGCCCGCACTAGCGGGACTGCGCATGCCCGCCACTGCCTCGGCTGTTGGCCACCGCACGGGCTGGGCTGCAATATGTTGGGGAACGTTGCAGAAAACAAAAATTTTCCTACGGTTTCACCAAGATCTATCTATGAGTTCATCTAGCAACGAGTCATCGGATGCATCTACATACCTTTGTAGATCGCGAGCGGAAGCATTCAAAGAACGTGGATGAAGTGGTCGTACACGACGTGATCCAAATCACCGGAGATCCTAGCGCCGAACGGACGGCACCTCCGTGTTCAACACACGTACGGTCAGCGTAACGTCTCCTTCTTCTTGATCCAGCAAGAGGGAAGAAGAGGTTGAGGAAGATGGCTTCAGCAGCAGCACGACGGCGTGGTGATGGTGGAGCTGCAGAACTCCGTCAGGGCTTCGCCAAGCACTATGGAGGAAGAGGAGGTGTTGGAGAGGGAGAAGGAGGCAACCAAAGGCGTGGAAGAAAAGCCCTCCCTCCCCCACTATATATAGGAGGGCCTAGGGGGGGGGGGGCGCCGGCCCTAGGAGATCCAATCTCCTAGGGGGGGCGGCAGCCAAGGGAGGTTTCCCTCCCCTCAAGGCACCTAGGGGGTGCCTTCCACTAGTAGGACTCCTCCCCTTTGGAAACCCTAGGCGCATGGACCCCTTGGGGCTGGTGCCCTTGGCCCATGTAGGCCAAGGCGCACCCCCTACAGCCCATGTGCCCCCCCCCCGGGGCAGGTGGCCCCACCCGGTGGGCCCCCGAGACCCTTCCGGTGGTCCCGGTACAATACCGATAACCCCGAAACTTGTCCCGATGGCCGAAACAGCACTTCCTATATATAATTCTTTACCTCCGGACCATTCTGGAACTCCTCGTGACGTCCGGGATCTCATCCGGGACTCCGGACAACATTCGGGTTACTGCATATACATATCCCTACAACCCTAGCGTCACCGAACCTTAAGTGTGTAGACCCTACGGGTTCGGGAGACATGTTGACATGACCGAGACGACTCTCCGGTCAATAACCAACAGCAGGATCTGGATACCCATGTTGGCTCCCACATACTCCACGATGATCTCATCGTATGAACCACGATGTCGAGGATTCAAGTAACCTCGTATACAATTCCCTTTGCCAATCAGTATGTTACTTGCCCGAGATTCGATCGTCGGTATCCCAATACCTCGTTCAATCTTGTTACCGGCAAGTCACTTTACTCATACCATAATGCATGATCCCGTGACCAGACACTTGGTCACTTTGAGCTCATTATGATGATGTATTACCGAGTGGGCCCAGTGATACCTCTCCGTCATACGGAGTGACAAATCCCAGTCTTGATCCGTGTCAACCCAACAGACACTTTCGGAGATACCCGTAGTATACCTTTATAGTCACCCAGTTACGTTGTGACGTTTGGTACAACTAAAGCACTCCTGCGGTATCCGGGAGTTACACGATCTCATGGTCTAAGGAAAGGATACTTGACATTGGAAAAACTCTAGCAAACGAACTATACGATCTTCATGCTATGTTTAGGATTGGGTCTTGTCCATCACATCATTCTCCTAATGATGTGATCTCATTATCAATGACATCCAATGTCCATAGTCAGGAAACCATGACTATCTGTCGATCAACGAGCTAGTCAACTAGAGGCTTACTAGGGACATGTTGGTGTCTGTCATTCACACATGTATTACGATTTCCGGATAACACAATTATAGCATGAATAAAGACAATTATCATGAACGAGGAAATATAACAATAATGCTTTTATTATTGCCTCTAGCGCATATTTCCAACACAATATTCGTCGGATCCAGCGCCGCTGCTGCCAGCACAATTGACGTGGGAAATTGTGTAGATTTTGTCCACATCGCGCCAACTCAGGACGACGGGGATATGTTCTAATAAATAAATGACCGCCGCGAGTAGAAAAAACAACAGTACATATAACATCGCAGCCGCAAACCGATACATTTTAGGACAGCAAAAATATTACTTGCCCACACGGATTTAAATGTTTAGTCTCACACGAAAGCGATAAATAAAACGTGAAAAATTGTCGAAATCTATCCCAATGCCATGTCGCATTACAATCGTTCAAAGTATCCAACAACAGTAGGGAAACCTTCTACGGGACTAAAACCCTACTGATGCTAATACCTATTCCTTCTCCATGATTTTAACAATTTTCATCTTGACCTTCTCTAATTTGTTCACCTCTGAAAAAATAATTTCCGCGACAATATGTGGCCTTGACTCATTAATCTCTTCCTGGTCAAATTCATGTGTCCAGCGATCTCCGTTCCAGTATTTTATGCACCACATCACAAAAAGTCCACAAGACACTCTGCAATAAACATGTGTGATCAGCTTAGGATATAGCATGCACTTCCTTGTACTCATTTAACTTACCCATCGTTTTGTCTTGGCATTTTATACTCATTAATTGGCCACGATGAGACATCTGGAAATTTTTTGATTCAAGAGTTGAGTTGGCCTCCATAATATCCTTAGAAATTTCAGCTCTCTGAAACAAATTAACAAACCAGAATTTAATTTATATACTATGGTTATTCAAGAGTTGAGTTGAGTTGGCCTCCATATATGACTCAATATTTTTCTGAATGCGAGTGTGAAAATTATAGCGTACCAGGGTGGCAATCATATTGTGAATTCTTTGGCTAATTGCGCCTTCAAAATTTGAGTCAAGAACTTGAAACTCCTCCTTGACGGTGTGCATCACTATGGTTATCCAATGATTATCATTAACGTGCATAGGAAAATACACCTACATAGTAACCAAATGATGTTAGTGCAATTAAATAGTAATGTCTAATATAAACAAATAAATATGAAAGCAATACCTTGTCCCGTCTGAAATACTCATCCATTACTCTTGCGATGACTTTTGTTTTCTTTGTAACATGTTCCGAGTCTAAATCATTTACTGACTTGGTCTTTCCCCTTGCCCTACTCAACATAAATTTGGGGAACCACGTTGTTGATATGTAACGATCAGAAAAATCACTGTGTTGTAGGTGTTTACAATATGCATTAATGATCTGCATACATAAACAAAAAATTTCTATCAACTTGTGAAGTACAAATGAGAGATATGTTAAAACCAAACTCATACTTACAGCGCCATGCAACCATTGAAACGTCAGGACATCATTAAGCATAGCTGGCGTGCATATGTCCCCATCTGGTGGCGGCATATCGACCACGGTTTGGTGTGCATGCTTCTTTGTTGATGCTAGAGTCTCAACAAAAACTCGCGCTGCCTCTATGTGATCCGGAGTCATATTAAGAGAACTTGCTAGAATTGAATGTGGTGATGATGCAAACAGATCTAAAACAATGCAGCTACAGTCATTAAAAATAATAAAAAAATTACATAATGCGTGAATGAATTATAAAGTAGTACTTGACTTACTTTTTTTAACACGTTTCTTGCGGGTAATGAGAATGTCGTAGGGGGATTGGCAACATTTCGACTTTTTTCTTTTGCGCTTACCATCATTTTCCTGACTGCCTTCACCATTACCTATGTTGCTATCTGCCAGGAAACTCTCAAACGTGACTTCGGACTTTGTTGGTGACAAAGCATCCATAGACTCACCAGAAATATCAGCATTCTGCGGGGTTCGGGACATAGACGGAAAGTCTTTTGTACGCACAGTTGATGCCGAAGATGGAGAGTTTCCATTATCGTCTATAATGAAAGGATCAGTAGCTTCACCTTTACCCGGTGTCGTCGCCGGAGCACCCGTGTCATCAACAGGCACGGAGGTATCATTGGTACCCATGAAAGATGTTCGTACCTTTACGTCGGTAGATGAATCAATATCTGGCCAATATTTTGATGACTTGTATGTTGGAAATATGCCCTAGAGGCAATAATAAATTGGTTATCATTATATCATATTTCATTGTTCATGATAATCGTTTATTATCCATGCTAGAATTGTATTGATAGGAAACTCAGATACATGTGTGGATACATAGACAACACCATGTCCCTAGTAAGCCTCTAGTTGACTAGCTCGTTGATAAATATGAAGGAAATATGCCCTAGAGGCAATAATAAAGTTATTATTTATTTCCTTATATCATGATAAATGTTTATTATTCATGCTAGAATTGTATTAACCGGAAACATAATACATGTGTGAATACATAGACCAACAGAGTGTCACTAGTATGCCTCTACTTGACTAGCTCGTTAATCAAAGATGGTTATGTTTCCTAACCATGAACAAGGAGTTTTTATTTGATTAACGAGGTCACATCATTAGTAGAATGATCTGATTGACATGACCCATTCCATTAGCTTAGCACCCGATCGTTTAGTATGTTGCTATTGCTTTCTTCATGACTTATACATGTTCCTATAACTATGAGATTATGCAACTCCCGTTTACCGGAGGAACGCTTTGAGTACTACCAAACGTCACAACGTAACTGGGTGATTATAAAGGAGTACTACAGGTGTCTCCAATGGTAGATGTTGGGTTGGCGTATTTCGAGATTAGGGTTTGTCACTCCGATTGTCGGAGAGGTATCTCTGGGCCCTCTCGGTAATGCACATCACATAAGCCTTGCAAGCACTGCAACTAATATGTTAGTTGTGAGATGATGTATTACGGAACGAGTAAAGAGACTTGCCGGTAACGAGATTGAACTAGGTATTGGATACCGACGATCGAATCTCGGGCAAGTAACATACCGATGACAAAGGGAACAACGTATGTTGTTATGCGGTCTGACCGATAAAGATCTTCGTAGAATATGTAGGAGCCAATATGGGCATCCAGGTCCCGCTATTGGTTATTGACCGGAGACGTGTCTCGGTCATGTCTACATTGTTCTCGAACCGTAGGGTCCGCACGCTTAACGTTACGATGACAGTTATTATGAGTTTATGCATTTTGATGTACCGAAGGTTGTTCGGAGTCCCGGATAAGATCACGGACATGACGAGGAGTCTCGAAATGGTCGAGACGTAAAGATTGATATATTGGAAGCCTATGTTTGGGCACCGGAAGTGTTCCGGGTGAAATCGGGATTTTACCGGATTACCGGGAGGGTTACCGGAACCCCCCGGGAGGCAAATGGGCCTATTGGGCCTTAGTGGAAAAGAGAGAAGGGACAGCCCACAGGCTAGCCGGCCGAACCCCCCTTCCCTAGTCCTATTAGGACTAGGAGAAGGGGCCGGCCCCCCTCTCTTCTCTTTCTCCCGAAGAGTCCTATTAGGAATAGGATTTGAGGGAAGGAGTCCTACTCCCGGTAGGAGTGGGACTCCTCCCTACGCCTCCCTCCTAGCCGGCCGACCCCCTTGCCCCTGGCCTTTATATACGGGGGCAGGGGGCACCCCATGGACACACAACTTGATCCTTGAGATCGTTCCTTAGCCGTGTGCGGTGCCCCCTGCCACCAAATTCCACCTCGATCATATCGTTGTAGTGCTTAGGCGAAGCCTTGTGTCGGTAGTACATCAAGATCGTCACCACGCCATCGTGCTGACGGAACTCATCCCCGAAGCTTTGCTGGATCGGAGCCCGGGGATCGTCATCGAGCTGAATGTGTGCTAAGAACTCGGAGGTGCCGGAGTAACGGTGCTTGGATCGGTCGGATCGGGAAGACGTACGACTACTTCCACTACGTTGTGTGATCGCTTCTGCAGTCGGTCTGCGTTGGTACGTAGACAATACTCTCCCCTCTCGTTGCTGTGCATCACCATGATCTTGCGTGTGCGTAGGAAATTTTTTGAAATTACTGCGTTCCCAACAGTGGCATCCGAGCCTAGGTTTTATGGTTTGATGTTATATGCACGAGTAGAACACAAGTGAGTTGTGGATGATACAAGTCATACTGCCTACCAGCATGTCATACTTTGGTTCGGCGGTATTGTTGGTTGAGATGATCCGGACCAACCTTACGCATACTCTTATGCGAGACCGGTTCCCTCGACGTGCTTCGCACATAGATGGCTTGCGGAAGACTATCTCTCCAACTTTAGTTGAACCAAGTGTGACTACGCCCGGTCCTTGAGAAGGTTAAAACGGAGTCTATTTGACGAACTATCGTTGTGGTTTTGATGCGTAGGTGAGATGAGTTCTTACTTAAAGCCCGTAGCAGCCACGTAAAACTTGCAACAACAAAGTAGAGGACGTCTAACTTGTTTTTGCAGGGCATGTTGTGATGTGATATGGTCAAAACGTGATGAGTTATAAGTTGTTGTATAAGATGATCATGTTTTGTTGTCTCTTGATTGCATAAGATGCAAGCACCAAATAATTGCTTTACTTTATCGCTATGCGATAGCAATAGTTGCAAGAGCAATAGTTGGTGAGACGACCGTGTGACGACACATTGATATAGATCAAGATGATAGAGATCATGGTGTCATACCGGTGATGACAGAGATCATGACAGTACTTTGGAGATGGAGATCAAAGAAGCAAGATGATGATGGCCATATCATGTCACATATTTTGATTGCATATGATGTTTATCTTTTGTACATCTTATTCTTGCTTTGATTGACGGTAGCATTATAAGATGATCTCTCACTAAATTATCAAGAAGTGTTCTCCCTGAGTATGCACCATTGCCAAAGTTCGTCGTGCCCAGACACCACGTGATGATCGGGTGTGATAAGCTCTACGTCCATCTACAACGGGTGCAAGCCAGTTTTGCACACGCAGAATACTCAGGTTAAACTTGACGAGCCTAGCATATGCATATATGGCCTCAGAACACAGAGACCGAAAGGTCGAGCGTGAATCATATAGTAGATATGATCAACATGTCGATGTTCACCATTGAAAACTACTCCATCTCACGTGATGATCGGTTATGGTTTAGTTGATTTGGATCACGTGATCACTTAGAAGATTAGAGGGATGTCTATCTAAGTGGGAGTTCCTAAGTAATTTGATTAACTGAACTTAAACTTATCATGAACTTAGTACCTGATAGTATCTTGCTTGTCTATGCTGATTGTAGATAGATGGCTCGTGTTGTTGTTCCGTTGAATTTTAATGCGTTCCTTGAGAAAACAAAGTTGAAAGATGATGGTAGCAATTACACGGACTGGGTCCGTAACCTGAGGATTATCCTCATTGCTGCACAGAAGAATTACGTCCTGGAAGCACCGCTGGGTGACAGGCCTGCTGCTGGAGCAACGCCAGATGTTATGAACGTCTGGCAGAGCAAAGCTGATGACTACTCGATAGTTCAGTGTGCCATGCTTTACGGCTTAGAATCGGGACTTCAACGACGTTTTGAACGTCATGGAGCATATGAGATGTTCCAGGAGTTGAAGTTAATATTTCAAGCAAATGCCCGAATTGAGAGATATGAAGTCTCCAATAAGTTCTATAGCTGTAAGATGGAGGAGAACAGTTCTGTCAGTGAGCATATACTCAAAATGTCTGGGTATAATAATCACTTGATTCAGATGGGAGTTAATCTTCCAGATGATTGCGTCATTGACAGAATTCTCCAATCACTGCCACCAAGCTACAAGAGCTTCGTGAGGAACTATAATATGCAAGGGATGAACAAGACTATTCCCGAGCTCTTCGCAATGCTAAAAGCTGCGGAGGTAGAAATCAAAAAGGAGCATCAAGTGTTGATGGTTAGCAAAACCACTAGTTTCAAGAAAAAGGGCAAAGGGAAGAAGAAGGGAAACTTCAAGAAGAACAGCAAGCAAGTTGCTGCTCAAGAGAAGAAACCCAAGTCTGGACCTAAGCCTGAAACTGAGTGCTTCTACTGCAAGCAGACTGGTCACTGGAAGCGGAACTGCCCCAAGTATTTGGCGGATAAGAAGGATGGCAAGGTGATCAAAGGTATATGTGATATACTTGTTATTGATGTGTACCTTACTAGAGCTCGCAGTAGCACCTGGGTATTTGATACTGGTTCTGTTGCTAATATTTGCAACTCGGAACAGGGACTACGGAATAAGCGGACACTAGCAAAGGACGAGGTGACGATGCGCGTGGGAAACGGTTCCAAAGTCGATGTGATCGCGGTCGGCACGCTACCTCTACATCTACCTTCGGGATTAATTTTAGACCTAAATAATTGTTATTTGGTGCCAGCGTTAAGCATGAACATTATATCTGGATCTTGTTTGATGCGAGACGGTTATTCATTTAAATCAGAGAATAATGGTTGTTCTATTTATATGAGTAATATCTTTTATGGTCATGCACCCTTGAAGAGTGGTCTATTCTTGTTGAATCTCGATAGTAGTGATACACACATTCATAATGTAGAAGCCAAAAGATGCAGAGTTGATAATGATAGTGCAACTTATTTGTGGCACTGCCGTTTAGGTCATATCGGTATAAAGCGCATGAAGAAACTCCATACTGATGGGCTTTTGGAACCACTTGATTATGAATCGCTTGGTACTTGCGAACCGTGCCTCATAGGCAAGATGACTAAAACACCGTTCTCCGGTACTATGGAGAGAGCAACAGATTTGTTGGAAATCATACATACCGATGTATGTGGTCCGATGAATATTGAGGCTCGCGGCGGATATCGTTATTTTCTCACCTTCACAGATGATTTAAGCAGATATGGGTATATCTACTTAATGAAACATAAGTCTGAAACATTTGAAAAGTTCAAGAATTTCAGAGTGAAGTTGAAAATCATCGTAACAAGAAAATAAAATTTCTACGATCTGATCGTGGAGGAGAATATTTGAGTTACGAGTTTGGTGTACATTTGAAAAATTGTGGAATAGTTTCGCAACTCACGCCACCCAGAACACCACAGCGTAATGGTGTGTCCGAACGTCGTAATCGTACTTTACTAGATATGGTGCGATCTATGATGTCTCTTACTGATTTACCGCTATCATTTTGGGGTTATGCTTTAGAGACGGCCGCATTCACGTTAAATAGGGCACCATCAAAATCCGTTGAGACGACGCCTTATGAACTATGGTTTGGCAAGAAACCAAAGTTGTCGTTTCTTAAAGTTTGGGGCTGCGATGCTTATGTGAAAAAGCTTCAACCTGATAAGCTCGAACCCAAAGCGGAGAAATGTGTCTTCATAGGATACCCAAAGGAAACTGTTGGGTATACCTTCTATCACAGATCCGAAGGCAAGACATTCGTTGCTAAGAATGGATCATTTCTAGAGAAGGAGTTTCTCTCGAAAGAAGTGAGTGGGAGGAAAGTAGAACTTGACGAGGTAACTGTACCTGCTCCCTTATTGGAAAATAGTACATCACAGAAAACTGTTTCTGCGACACCTATGCCAATCAGTGAGGAAGCTAATGATGATGATCATGAAGCTTCAGAACAAGATGCTACTGAACCACGTAGATCAACCAGAGTGAGATCCGCACCAGAGTGGTACGGTAATCCTGTTCTGGAAGTCATGCTACTAGATCATGATGAACCTACGAACTATGAAGAAGCGATGGTGAGCCCAGATTCCGCAAAGTGGCTTGAGGCCATGAAATCTGAGATGGGATCCATGTATGAGAACAAAGTATGGACTTTGGTTGACTTGCCCGATGATCGGCGAGCAATTGAGAATAAATGGATCTTCAAGAAAAAGACTGATGCTGACGGTAATGTTACTGTCTATAAAGCTCGACTTGTCGCAAAAGGTTTTCGACAAGTTCAAGGGGTTGACTACGATGAGACTTTCTCACCCGTAGCGATGCTTAAGTCCGTCAGGATTATGTTAGCAATTGCCGCATTTTATGATTATGAAATATGGCAGATGGATGTCAAAACTGCATTCCTGAATGGATTTCTGGAAGAAGAGTTGTATATGGTACAACCAGAAGGTTTTGTCGATCCAAAAGGAGCTAACAAAGTGTGCAAACTCCAGCGATCCATTTATGGACTGGTGCAAGCATCTCGGAGTTGGAATAAACGCTTTGATAGTGTGATCAAAGCATTTGGCTTTATACAGACTTTTGGAGAAGCCTGTATTTACAAGAAAGTGAGTGGGAGCTCTGTAGCATTTCTGATATTATATGTGGATGACATATTGCTGATTGGAAATGATATAGAATTTCTGGATAGCATAAAGGGATACTTGAATAAAAGTTTTTCGATGAAAGACCTCGGGGAAGCTGCTTTCATATTAGGCATAAAGATCTACAGAGATAGATCAAAACGCTTAATTGGACTTTCACAGAGCACATACCTTGACAAGATTTTGAAGAAGTTCAAAATGGATCAAGCAAAGAAAGGGTTCTTGCCTGTGTTACAAGGTGTGAAGTTGAGTAAGACTCAATGCCCGACCACTGCAGAAGATAGAGAGATAATGAAAGATGTTCCCTATGCTTCAGCCATAGGCTCTATCATGTATGCAATGCTGTGTACCAGACCTGATGTGTGCCTTGCTATAAGTTTAGCAGGGAGGTACCAAAGTAATCCAGGAGTGGATCACTGGACAGCGGTCAAGAACATCCTAAAATACCTGAAAAGGACTAAGGATATGTTTCTCATATATGGAGGTGACAAAGAGCTCACCGTAAGAGGTTACGTTGATGCAAGCTTTGACACTGATCCGGACGATTCTAAATCGCAAACCGGATACGTGTTTACTTTAAACGGTGGAGCTGTCAGTTGGTGCAGTTCTAAACAAAGCGTCGTAGCGGGATCTACATGTGAAGCGGAGTACATAGCTGCTTCGGAAGCAGCAAATGAAGGAGTCTGGATGAAGGAGTTCATATCCGATCTAGGTGTCATACCTAGTGCATCGGGTCCAATGAAAATCTTCTGTGACAATACTGGTGCAATTGCCTTGGCAAAGGAATCCAGATTTCACAAAAGAACCAAACACATCAAGAGACGCTTCAACTCCATCCAGGATTTAGTCCAGGTGGGAGACATAGAGATTTGCAAGATACATACGGATCTGAATGTTGCAGACCCGTTGACTAAGCCTCTTCCAGGAGCAAAACATGATCAGCACCAAGACTCCATGGGTGTTAGAATCATTACTGTGTAATCTAGATTATTGACTCTAGTGCAAGTGGGAGACTGAAGGAAATATGCCCTAGAGGCAATAATAAAGTTATTATTTATTTCCTTATATCATGATAAATGTTTATTATTCATGCTAGAATTGTATTAACCGGAAACATAATACATGTGTGAATACATAGACCAACAGAGTGTCACTAGTATGCCTCTACTTGACTAGCTCGTTAATCAAAGATGGTTATGTTTCCTAACCATGAACAAGGAGTTGTTATTTGATTAACGAGGTCACATCATTAGTAGAATGATCTGATTGACATGACCCATTCCATTAGCTTAGCACCCGATCGTTTAGTATGTTGCTATTGCTTTCTTCATGACTTATACATGTTCCTATAACTATGAGATTATGCAACCCCCGTTTACCGGAGGAACGCTTTGGGTACTACCAAACGTCACAACGTAACTGGGTGATTATAAAGGAGTACTACAGGTGTCTCCAATGGTAGATGTTGGGTTGGCGTATTTCGAGATTAGGGTTTGTCACTCCGATTGTCGGAGAGGTATCTCTGGGCCCTCTCGGTAATGCACATCACATAAGCCTTGCAAGCACTGCAACTAATATGTTAGTTGTGAGATGATGTATTACGGAACGAGTAAAGAGACTTGCCGGTAACGAGATTGAACTAGGTTTTGGATACCGACGATCGAATCTCGGGCAAGTAACATACCGATGACAAAGGGAACAACGTATGTTGTTATGCGGTCTGACCGATAAAGATCTTCATAGAATATGTAGGAGCCAATATGGGCATCCAGGTCCCGCTATTGGTTATTGACCGGAGACGTGTCTCGGTCATGTCTACATTGTTCTCGAACCATAGGGTCCGCACGCTTAACGTTACGATGACAGTTATTATGAGTTTATGCATTTTGATGTACCGAAGGTTGTTCGGAGTCCCGGATAAGATCACGGACATGACGAGGAGTCTCGAAATGGTCGAGACGTAAAGATTGATATATTGGAAGCCTATGTTTGGGCACCGGAAGTGTTCCGGGTGAAATCGGGATTTTACCGGATTACCGGGAGGGTTACCGGAACCCCCCGGGAGGCAAATGGGCCTATTGGGCCTTAGTGGAAAAGAGAGAAGGGACAGCCCACAGGCTAGCCGGCCGAACCCCCCTTCCCTAGTCCTATTAGGACTAGGAGAAGGGGCCGGCCCCCCTCTCTTCTCTTTCTCCCGAAGAGTCCTATTAGGAATAGGATTTGAGGGAAGGAGTCCTACTCCCGGTAGGAGTGGGACTCCTCCCTACGCCTCCCTCCTAGCCGGCCGACCCCCTTGCCCCTGGCCTTTATATACGGGGGCAGGGGGCACCCCATGGACACACAACTTGATCCTTGAGATCGTTCCTTAGCCGTGTGCGGTGCCCCCTGCCACCAAATTCCAGCTCGATCATATCGTTGTAGTGCTTAGGCGAAGCCCTGCGTCGGTAGTACATCAAGATCGTCACCACGCCATCGTGCTGACGGAACTCATCCCCGAAGCTTTGCTGGATCGGAGCCCGGGGATCGTCATCGAGCTGAATGTGTGCTAAGAACTCGGAGGTGCCGGAGTAACGGTGCTTGGATCGGTCGGATCGGGAAGACGTACGACTACTTCCACTACGTTGTGTGATCGCTTCCGCAGTCGGTCTGCGTTGGTACGTAGACAATACTCTCCCCTCTCGTTGCTGTGCATCACCATGATCTTGCGTGTGCGTAGGAAATTTTTTGAAATTACTGCGTTCCCAACAAAATAGATGGTTACGGTTTCCTGACCATGGACATTGGATGTCATTGATAACGGGATCACATCATTAGGAGAATGATGTGATGGACAAGACCCAATCCTAAGCCTAGCACAAGATCGTGTAGTTCGTATGCTAAATCTTTTCTAATGTCAAGTATCATTTCCTTAGACCATGAGATTGTGCAACTCCCGGATACCATAGGAGTGCTTTGGGTGTACCAAACGTCACAACGTAACTGGGTGGCTATAAAGGTGCACTACATGTATCTCCGAAAGTGTCTGTTGGGTTGGTACGAATCGAGACTGGGTTTGTCACTCCGTATGACGGAGAGGTATCTCTGGGCCCACTCGGTAATGCATCATCATAATGAGCTCAATGTGACTAAGCAGTTAGTCACGGGATCATGCGTTACGGAACGAGTAAAGTGACTCGCCGGTAACGAGATTGAACAAGGTATTGGGATACCGATGATCGAATCTCGGGCAAGTAACATACCGATTGACAAAGGGAATTGAATACGGGATTGATCGAATCCCCGAGATCGTGGTTCATCCGATGAGATCATCGTGGAACATGTGGGAGCCAATATGGGTATCCAGATCCCGCTATTGGTTATTGGCCGGAGAGGTGTCTCGGTCATGTCTGCATGGTTCAACCCGTAGGGTCTACACACTTAAGGTTCGGTGACGCTAGAGTTGTTATGGGAAATAGTATGTGGTTACCGAAGGTAGTTCGGAGTCCTGGATGAGATCCCGGACGGCACGAGGAGTTCCGGAATGGTCCGGCGGTGAAGATTGATATATTGGACGAAGGGTATTGGAGTCCGGAAGTGTTCTGGAGATACCAGGCTATGGCCAGCATGACCGAAAGGTGTTTCGGGAGCCCCGGCAAGTGTTGGAGGGCCTCATGGGCCAAAGGGGAAGGGGCAAACCAGCCCACTAAGGGGTGGTGCGCCCCCCCACACCCTTTCCCACGTTACTTGGGGAGGTGGGGAGCCTCCACCAGGCTTGGGAGGCAAGCCTCCACCTGCTTGGCTTGGGGGGGGGGCAAGTCTCCCTAGGATTTTCCCTAGGGAGATCCAATCTGCTTGGCCGCCGCCCCCTAGGGGAAACCCTAGGGCGCCTCCCCCTCTCCCCTTGCCCCTATATATAGTGGAGGGGTGGGAGGGCAGCCACACCTCTTCCCTGGCACAGCCCTCCCTCCTCCTACACCTCCTCCTCCTCCATAGTGCTTGGCGAAGCCCTGCTGGAGAACCACGAGCTCCATTGCCACCATGCCATCGTGCTGCTAGAGTTCTCCCTCAACTTCTCCTCTTCCCTTGATGGATCAAGAAGGAGGAGACGTCCCCGGGCTGTACGTGTGTTGAACGCGGAGGCGCCGTCCGTTCGGCGCTAGATCGGATCTTCCGCGATTTGAATCGCCGTGAGTACGACTCCATCAACCGTGTTCTTGTAACGCTTCCGCTTAGCGATCTTCAAGGGTATGTAGATGAACTCTCCTTCCCCTCGTTGCTAGATTACTCCATAGATTGATCTTGGTGATGCATAGAAAATTTTGAATTTCTGCTACGATCCCCAACATTGTATTGGCCATTCTCCATCCCAACTCCTTCACCTACATTATGAAAATCGTCATTGTTGTCCCTCTTATTGGGTTTGTACAGCACACCTTTCGTGTTCAACCTTTCCATTACCATCTACAAACACAAATGAAACACGATAAGTAGTTGAACAATTAAACCATGTTCAATACAACTTCTAAATTACCTGTGCACATCTTTCGGGTATATTGAGAACCGCCTTGTGAAGTAGCTTTATGTATGTCATCACACGGTCCATACTACAAGTCGTGTTCGATGAAACCGCGGACGTGCTTGGCTTTCTACTCCTGCCACCACCTTTCCGTTTAGGTTTCTTTGTTTCTTCCTCTAGGACAGTCCCTTCACGTGCTACCTTAACACGTCTGTAGTCTTCGCTAACGCAGTTTTCAATCTGTACAACAAACAAAAAAATAAAATAAATAAAAAATATAATTAATTACTGTGTGCAACCAATAAGGACTTTACTTATTGACTTACATTGCCGGTGCCACGCCCGTGCATGTTGTCATAGTCGTCTCGTTTTTTCCCTTCCGTTTCTGGCCAGTTAAGCATTAGTGGGTATTCACGAGACAAAGGATCAAATGTATCCACACCAATTGGCTCAACTTTTTCCCAGTATATATACTGCATGATAGTAAACACAACTAGTCAGACACATAGATCACATAAAAATCATATGCACATACAACTATTACGAAATGACTTGTATCTGAAGAAGAGCCAAGTTCCCGATAGGCCACTTGAATTTTCCAAGATCTTCAACCGATTTTTTAATAGCATCCATGCACACCCTCAACGTGAAATCGTTCCAATTGTATGACTTGATAGCGTTCACGTCCTCCACCATTTTGTAATAACGATAAGGAAAAAACTTAGTGGATTGTGGTGCTAAGACTATACCCATAAGAACCAGTACGGCCCTTCTCACAAAATCTTCATCATATGACTAAGTATCAACAATATTTTTTATCAACTCATCGATGAGGATTAGGCCTGTTCTTTTGTCTAGAAACCGATTCGGAACAATTTTTTGGCATCTAGTTGTACTGTTGCTATCATGCTACTGACATCATCACCCTCGTTATGTATCCCGAATATGTCATAAACAACTTCATTAAGCACACTGATGCCGTCAGTATTTGGCCGAATAATAAATCGCTTTCTACTACTATCATACGTTGTAATCATAAATTCCAATAAATTTTTCTTCATTTTCACCGAAGGAATTCTCAACATACTATCCAAATTTGTGCCACGTAGCATCATGCGCTGTCAGTGTGTGAATTTTCCCACCAATTCGCACCACTTCTCAACCGAGCAGTACACATCTCCCAATTCTTGCATTCTAAACAAGATGACAGTTATCTAACTAGTTACGAGATTCGAAAAACATTACATATGGTTTAATACCATACCTTCCGGCGTCTCGACGTGCACCGGCAGCCCCCGTTGCCTAACCCCACCCGGTGTGGGTTAGTCGTGGCAGCCGCGCGCCCTCTGCCCACACTAGCGCGCTGGCCGACGGCCCGTCCTAGGGTTTAGGTTGCCGACGACTTTGCCGAGACAGCACGGCCGGGCTTGAGATCCAAGTCGTGCGCAGATGCCGGATTGTATGGCCGCCGTCAGGCCGATAGAGAAGGGAGTTGGGACGGCCACGGCGGTGCGACCGTCAGATCGGGGAGGGGTGAGGACGTGCGTGGAGGCGGCGGGGTTAGGCGGTCCTGGGCGAGGTAATGGCGGCGTGGTTTCCATGCCATGCACGCATGTACGGCGTCATAGACGTGGTCACGCCATAGTGGGCCACTTGGCCCGTCCTGTAAAACTACCGCCGGCTGGCCCATGATGCATTTATTAAAAACATGCATTGTACTTCAACATTTCAGTTTAGTACCACATTGCTAAGCCGGCGCGCCATTGACTCCTTTATATAATTTTCTTTTGGTCAATGCACAAACATCTCAGTTTGTGGGAATCTATTTGGAGGATATGCAGGATCGATGTGAGTCTTCACCTGCTCTGAGCTTGTGAAGGTTCACATGGATCATGCATATTCTTCAAAAAGAGAGCCATTATCTCCGATGTTTTTTTAACGTCAGAAAATATTAATGCATTTTTAATGCGTTCTCTTTTCGGACTCAGCCGGTGGACCCCAAACTTTTTGCACACGCACTCATCGACAGGTCCATCATGCGTGCAAGTTTTCATAATTTTCCGGCACCGTATGAATTTCCTATGGTTTTCTCCGTGAAACGCATCGAAAACACTGACCGAGCGTGACGCAACATGCGTTTGGTGTCTGACGTCGTTCAAATCTTGCGTGCGGCCCTAAGATGGGCATGCCCACTGCCTCCCAAAATTTGGTGATGTTTCGTGCATGCCACCTCGTACCACCAATCCAACCGGCACTGGTTGGATATGAACGATGTCAGCCCCGTACTGCGTTCTCTTTTCGGACTCAGTCGGTGGACCCCAAACTTTTTGCACACGCACTCATCGACAGGTCCATCATGAGTGCAAGTTTTCATAATTTTCCGGGACCGTATGAATTTCCTATGGTTTTCTCCGTGAACCGCACCGAAAACACTGATCGGGCGTGACGCAACGTGCGTTTGGTGTCCGACGTCGTTCAAATCTTGCATGGAGCCCTAAGATGGGCATGCCCACTGCCTCCCAAAATTTGGCGACATTTCGTGCATGGCACCTCGTACCACCAATCCAACTGGCATTGATCGGATATGAACGATGTCAGCCCCGTACTGCGTTCTCTTTTCGGACTCAGCCGGTGGACCCCAAACTTTTTGCACACGCACTCATCGACAGGTCCATCATGCGTGCAAGTTTTCATAATTCTCCGGCACCGTATGAATTTCCTATGGTTTTCTCCGTGAAACGCACCGAAAACACTGACCGGGCGTGACGCAACGTGAGTTTGGTGTCCGACGTCGTTCAAATCTTGCGTGGGGCCCTAAGATGGGCATGCCCACTGCCTCCCAAAATTTGGTGACGTTTCGTGCATGCCACCTCGTACCACCAATCCAACCGACACTCATCGGATATGAACGATGTCAGCCCCGTACTGCGTTCTCTTTTCGGACTCAGCCGGTGGACCCCAAACTTTTTGCACACGCACTCATTGACAGGTCCATCATGCGTGCAAGTTTTCATAATTTTCTAGTACCGTATGAATTTCCTATGGTTTTCTCCGTGAAACGCACCGAAAACACTAACCGGGCGTGACGCAACATGCGTTTGGTGTCCGGCGTCGTTCAAATCTTGCGTGGGGCTCTAAGATGGGCATGCCCACTGCCTCCCAAAATTTTGTGACGTTTCGTGCATGCCACCTCGTACCACCAATCCAACCGGCACTCATCGGATATGAACGACGTCAGCCCCGTACTGCATTCTCTTTTCGGACTCAGCCGGTGGACCCCGAAACTTTTTGCACACGCACTCATCGACAGGTCCATCATGCGTGCAAGTTTTCATAATTTTCCGGTACCGTATGAATTTCTTATGGTTTTCTCCGTGAAACGCACCGAAAACACTGACCGGGCGTGACGCAACGTGCGTTTGGTGTCTGACGTCGTTCAAATCTTCCGTGCGGCCCTAAGATGGGCATGCCCACTGCCTCCCAAATTTGGTGACGTTTCGTGCATGCCACCTCGTACCACCAATCCAACCGGCACTGATCGGATATGAACGATGTCAGCCCCGTACTACGTTCTCTTTTCGGATTCAGCCGATGGACCCCAAACTTTTTGCACACGCACTCATCGACAGGTCCATCATGCGTGTAAGTTTTCATAATTTTCCAGCACCGTATGAATTTCCTATGGTTTTCTCCGTGAAACGCACCGAAAACACTGACCGGGCGTGACGCAACGTGCGTTTGGTGTCTGACGTCGTTCAAATCTTGCGTGCGGCCCTAAGATGGGCATGCCCACTGCCTCCCAAAATTTGGTGACGTTTCGTGCATGCCACCTCGTACCACCAATCCAACCGGCACTGGTTGGATATGAACGATGTCAGCCCCGTACTGCATTCTCTTTTCGGACTCAGCCGGTGGACCCCAAACTTTTTGAACACGCACTCATCGACAGGTCCATCATGCATGCAAGTTTTCATAATTTTCCGGCACCGTATGAATTTCCTATGGTTTTCTCCGTGAAACGCACCGAAAACACTGACCGGGCGTGACGCAACGTGCGTTTGGTGTCCGACGTCGTTCAAATCTTGCATGGAGCCCTAAGATGGGCATGCCCACTGCCTCCCAAAATTTGGTGACGTTTCGTGCATGCCACCTCGTACCACCAATCCAACCGGCATTGATCGGATATGAACGATGTCAGCCCCGTACTGCGTTCTCTTTTCGGACTCAGTCGGTGGACCCCAAACTTTTTGCACACGCACTCATAGACAGGTCCATCATGCGTGCAAGTTTTCATAATTTTCCGGCACCGTATGAATTTCCTATGGTTTTCTCCGTGAAACACACCGAAAACACTGACCGGGCGTGACGCAACGTGCGTTTGGTGTCCGACGTTGTTCAAATCTTGCGTGGGGCCCTAAGATGGGCATGCCCACTGCCTCCCAAAATTTGGTGACGTTTCGTGCATGCCACCTCGTACCATCAATGCAACCGGCACTGATCGGATATGTATTTTTTATGATTTTTTCCATGAATTCAATTCTATATTAAGTAGTGTTTTTAATATAATTAAATAATAAATTATATTTTAAGTATTGTTTTTAACATAACTACTAAATAAATTCTAAATCAAGTACTGTTTTTAAAAAAGGGTATTTTCCAAATTATTATTACTTCTAAATTATAACAAAAACCTCTTTACTATTATGAAAACTACTTTAGCCATTAATGCAAAACAAATAAAAAATAATGAACATTACATAAATTATTGAACATTTATACAATACGTAGGACTTTTCATTATTATTTATATAATACAACAATTATTTAAAAATTTACTATTATTTTTAAAACAATAAACACATAACAAAAAAAATGACACCGTGCGTTGGACGACCCAGTGACTGTGCGCGACGGCGCGCGTGGGCCGGCCTATTGAGTGTGCGCGCGGTGCAGGGGCAGGGTCGGGGGGGGGGGGGTGACGACTAAAGTTTAGTCCCACCTCGCCCGCCGAACGACGTCGCGACCGACTTATATACCAACCTCACACGACCGTTTCGAACTCCTCTCATTCCCGCCCCGTCCTGCCACTGTCCCGTTGGCCTGTGCTGTAGGCCGTAGCTAGGCTGAAAGGTCGGCCCTTTCGCCACCCGGCTTGATCGGGCCGGACCGATTAAGCGCAGTTGCGGCATGCAAGCACAGGTGGGCTTTTTTTGCATCACAATTTTATTGCCTTCTATGGGTCACGACGCGGGGGAGGTGGAAGGGGCGCTTTTTTAGTCCCACCTCGCGCGCCGAGGGACGCCACTACCGGCTTATATACCCGCGTTCGTGCACATTGCTATATGAGACAGTTAGTAATAATTTGGTTTGACTTTGCACTGCTAGCGGCGGCACTGAAGGACCCGTCCGAAAGGAGTTTTTTCTCCGACATCCTTGAAATGAACTCAATTTTTTTTATAGTGTTCCTCCATCATCACTAGGATGCATGGCAAGTTTTGTATCTTTTTTATCGCTTTATGAATTTTCTATAATTTTTTCTGTGAAAACAGCACATAGCACACCCCGGACATGACACGACAAGTTTTTGGTGTTAAAATACGTTCAATTCTTGGATTGAATGTTAGGGTGACCATACCAACTCACTTGCAAAAGTTGAGGTCATTCCGAATATGTTGAAAAATTGACCTCCTTCTTCGGAGACCGTTCGGGCAGGACTGAAGGACCCGTCCGAAAGGAGTTTTTTTCGACATCCTTGAAATAAACTCAATTTTTTATACCGTTCCTCCATCATGACTAAGATGCATGCCAAGTTTTGTATCTTTTTTATCGCTTTATGAATTTTCTATAATTTTTTCGATGAAAACAGCACATAGCACACCCCGGATGTGACACAACATGTTTTTGGTGTTCAAATACATTCAATTCTTGGATTGAATGTCAGGGTGACCATACCAACTCACTTGCAAAAGTTGAGGTCATTCCGAATATGTCGAAAAATTGACCTCGTTCTCCGGAGACCGTTCGGGCAAGACTGAAGGACCCGTCTGAAAGGAGTTTTTTTTCTGACATCCTTGAAATGAACTCAAATTTTTTTATAGTGTTCCTCCATCATCAATATGATGCATGCCAAGTTTTTTATCTTTTTTATCGCTTTATGAATTTTCTATAATTTTTTCGGTGAAAACAGCACATAGCACACCCGGACGTGACACGACATGTTTTTGGTGTTCAAATACGTTCAATTCTTGGATTGAATGTCAGGGTGACCATACCAACTCACTTGCAAAAGTTGAGGTCATTCCAGATATGTCGAAAAATTGACCTCCTTCTTCGGAGACCGTTCGGGCAGGACTGAAGGACCCATCCGAAAGGAGTTTTTTTCGACATCCTTTAAATGAACTCAATTTTTTTATAGTGTTCCTCCATCATCACTAGGATGCATGCCAAGTTTTGTATCTTTTTTATCGCTTTATGATTTTTCTATAAATTTTTCGGTGAAAACAGCACATAGCACACCCCGGACATGACACAACATGTTTTTGGTGTTCAAATATGTTCAACTCTTGGATTGAATGTCAGGGTGACCATACCAACTCACTTGCAAAAGTTGAGATCATTCCGAATATGTCGAAAAAATGACCTCCTTCTCCGGAGACCGTTCAGACAGGACTGAAGGACCCGTCCGAAAGGAGTTTTTTTTCCGACATCCTTGAAATGAACTCAAATTTTTTTATAGTGTTCCTCCATCATCACTAGTATGCATGCCAAGTTTTGTATCTTTTTTATCGCTTTATGAATTTTCTATAATTTTTTCTGTGAGAACAGCACATAGCACACCCCGGACGTGACACGACATGTTTTTGGTGTTCAAATACGTTCAATTCTTGGATTGAATGTCAGGGTGACCATACCAACTCACTTGCAAAAGTTGAGGTCATTCAGAATATGTAGAAAATTTGACCTCCTTCTCCGGAGACCGTTCGGGCAGGACTGAAGGACCCGTCCGAAAGGAGTTTTTTTCCGACATCCTTGAAATGAACTCAAAATTTTTTATAGTGTTCCTCCATCATCACTAGGATGCATGCCAAGTTTTGTATCTTTTTTATCGCTTTATGAATTTTCTATATTTTTTTCTGTGAAAATAGCACATAGCACACCCCGGACGTGACACGACATGTTTTTGGTGTTAAAATACGTTCAATTCTTGGATTGAATGTTAGGGTGACCATACCAACTCACTTGCAAAAGTTGAGGTCATTCCGAATATGTAGAAAAATTGACCTCCTTCTCCGGAGACCGTTCGGGCAGGACTGAAGGACCCGTCCGAAAGGAGTTTTTTTCCGACATCCTTGAAATGAACTCAAATTTTTTTGTAGTGTTCCTCCATCATCACTAGGATGCATGCCAAGTTTTGTATCTTTTTTATCGCTTTATGAATTTTCTATAATTTTTTCTGTGAAAACAGCACATAGCACACCCCGGATGTGACACGACATGTTTTTGGTGTTAATATACGTCCAATTCTTGGATTGAATGTTAGGGTGACCATACCAACTCACTTGCAAAAGTTGAGGTCATTTCGAATATGTTGAAAAATTGACCTCCTTCGGAGACCGTTCAGGCAGGACTGAAGGACCCGTCTGAAAGGAGTTTTTTTTCGACATCCTTGAAATGAACACAAATTTTTTTATAGTGTTCCTCCATCATCACTAGGATGCATGCCAAGTTTTGTATCTTTTTTACCGCTTTATGAATTTTCTATAATTTTTTGGGTGAAAACAGCACATAGCACACCCCGGACGTGACACAACATGTTTTTGGTGTTCAAATACGTTCAATTCTTGGATTGAATGTCAGGGTGACCATACCAACTCACTTGCAAAAGTTGAGGTCATTCTGAATATGTCGAAAAATCGACCTCGTTCTCCGGAGACCGTTCGGGCAAGACTGAAGGACCCGTCCGAAAGGAGTTTTTTTTCTGACATCCTTGAAATGAACTCAAATTTTTTTATAGTGTTCCTCCATCATCACTAGGATGCATGCCAAGTTTTGTATCTTTTTTATCGCTTTATGAATTTTCTATAATTTTTTCGGTGAAAATAGCACATAGCACACCCCGGACATGACACGCCATGTTTTTGGTGTTCAAATACGTTCAATTCTTGGATTGAATGTCAGGGTGACCATACCAACTCACTTGCAAAAGTTGAGGTCATTCCGAATATGTAGAAAAATTGACCTCCTTCTTCGGAGACCGTTCGGGCAGGACTGAAGGACCCGTCCGAAAGGAGTTTTTTTTCGACATCCTTGCCTCCCAAAATTGGGTCACGTTTCGTGCATGCCACCTCGTACCACCAATACAACCGGCACTGATCTGATATGACCGATGTCAGCCCCGTACTGCGTTCTCTTTTCTGACTCAGCCAGTGGACCCCAAACTTTTTGGACACGCACCCATCGCTAGGACCATCATGTGTGCAAGTTTTCATAATTTTTCGGCACTGTATGAATTTCCTATGGTTTTCGTCGTGAAACGCACCGAAAACACAGACTGGGCGTGACGCAACGTGCATATGGTGTCCGAATTCGTTCAACTCTTGCGTGGGGCCCTAAGATGGGCATGCCCACTGCCTCCAAAAATTGAGTCACGTTTCGTGCATGCCACCTCGTACCAGCAATGCAACCGGCACTGATCGGATATGAACTCATAAAAAATTAAAACACAACTTGTAATTTTTACCTATAAATTGTAAAAAAACTCATTATTCTTACTTATAAATTATAACAAAAAACTCATTATTATTATGAAAAAACAATTAGTCATTAATGCAATACACATTACAGTACTAAACTTTGCACATATTTTAAGTATTTTTAGACATTAATTAACATTACATAAATATTAAAAATGTAATTACTAATTTATACAAATAACTGAACATATATTCATTATAAAAGTACTCATTATCAATTAATTATCAAAAAACTCAGTATTTTTTAGTAATTAATTATAAAGAACTTATTATTTTTTTCCTATAAAGTATAATAAAGAACTCATTATTATTATAATAAATCTAGTTAACGAATGACATAAATAACTAAAAAAACTTAATACTATTTTAAAAAGCAAAAGTGTTAACTATGCGCGACGGCCCAGTGACTGTGCACGACGCCGTGCGTGGGCCGTGCGTGGGCTGTGCGTGACACTGTGGGCGCGGTGCGGGGGGGGGGGGGGCAGGGTCGGCGGGGGTGAGGATTAAAGTTTAGTCCCACCTCGCTCGCCGAGCGACGCCGCGACCGCCTTAAATACCTGCCTCCCACGGCACTTTCGAACTCCTCTGATTCCCGCCTCGTCCCGCCACTGCCCCGTTTGCCTGTGCTGCAGGCCGTAGCTGGGCCGAAAGGCCGGCCCTTTCGCCGCCCGGCTTGATCGGGCCAGACCGATTAAAGTTGTGGTCTGCGAGCACATGCCGGGCATTTTTTTGCATCAGTATTTTTTTTTCTAATTTTTTGATGATAACACCACATACCACACCCCGGACGTGATGCAATATGTTTTTGGTGTGCATGCATGATACGTTTTCTAGAGACCGTTCGAGTATGAGTGAAGGCCCCATGCATGCGTTTTGCGACTGATTTTTCTCGTAACGTTGAAATGCATGTTTCCGTTTATTTTTTGAAGTTGCACGACTAACATCAAATTAAACATACGGTTTTTTTCTTCAGATAAGCCATTTCGAGTTCATTCATAATTCAAACTACCTTACATAACACTAAACATAACCGAACACTGCTCTTACATAACTTAGATCGAAATTTAAATAAAAACCCTAAAACTAGACTACTCGTCGTCGCTGGCGCCGGTGAAGTCGACGACCGGCGCCATACCGCCGGCCTCTCCTTCGCCGTCGCCGCCGCCATCGTCGCCAGCGTCGTCGTCGTCGTCGCTGAAATCCCACCAGTTGTCTTCCCGCGCCTGCTGCTCCTGCACCGCCGCTATGGCCGCCAGCCGCTCTCATTCCTCACGAGTGGCCGCCGCCGCCTCCTCTGCCGACTGGGCCAGCACCACAAGTAGCCCCGGCGTGTCGTCGGGTTCTCCGTCTTGCGTGATGGCGGCCTGCGCCGGCGGGATCTCGACCAGCGCCGGGTCAGGGGGCGCCTGCTGTGCCGGGGCAGTGGGGGCGGCCGGAGGTGGGCTGTGGCGGAGGCGACCACGGGAAGTGCCGGCCTCGCCGGTAATGTCCCCGACGGTGCGGCCGGCCGCCGCGTCCCTGAACGCGCCGAGGACGATGTCGAAGTTCTTCCCGCGCCAGAACCTGCGCCCGGCCCTCCAGTTGTACCGGCCACCAGGGAACGCGTGGAGCTGCTGCCTCGTCGGCGGCGGTCCCATGGTGGGGATGCCGTCCGCCCCGATCCGCCATGGCCGCGGCACTTTGGCTGCCGGCGGCACCATCACGCCGAACCGGGCCAGATCCTCCGTGTCGCCGACGGTGAGGCTCAGCGGCCAAACGCCGGTCGGCCACGCGCCCTCGTCGGAGTCGCTGGAAGACATTGCCGGCGAGGAGAGGGAGAAGGGCGGGCGAGGAGAGGAAGAGAGATGGCCGGGGCGAGGGAGATGGCACGGCCTGGTCAGGGCTGGCGCGGCCTTTTATAGACGACAGGGGAGGGAGGTGGGCGGGCGAGCCGTCGGTGGCGCGCGCCCCAAGGGAGAGGCGGGCGGTGTGTGAAGGCGCGGCGTGGCAGACGAGGCATCGGTGGCACCCATCCTGAGGGAGAGGCGGGCGGCGTGTGAAGGCGCGGCGCGGCAGGCGAGGCATTGGTGGCATCTGGGCGCGGCAGCGGTGGCGTGTGAAGCCGCGGGGACGCACGCGCGGCAATCGAAGCGTTGGTGGCGTCTGAAGACGAGCGGGCGGTCGCCGCAGCGGCGGCAGCCGACCGGTCACGTCAACTGCCGGCCCGAGGCGGAAGGCGCCCGGTCGCCGCACGCGCGGCAATGGAGGGCACGGACTACGACGGCAGAAGGCTGGCGGCAGGAGATCGGCCGCGAGCAGTCAGCGCCGCAATTAGTGCGAAGTTAACTCCACGACCGCGCCACGACCACACGTACCCCTCCACCGACACGCCCTACATCTGACATTGTGGGCTCATGGATGCTAACGACTCGGCTCGGCTCGCGTCCTCACGGCTGCCAAGCGGCTCGGCTCGTGCGGTAGCCCCGTATACACAGGCGCGCGGGGGGCATCAGCGTGGACGCGCGGGGGGGGGGGGAATTTTTTACATAAGACGATCATGCCCCTGACAGCGAAGGGGTATGGGCAGATCTCAGCCCTTGATGTGTTTAAGGAGGGTGTACCGAAGCAGAAGTGATTATATATAGGTTCAACCAAAGTATAAAGCACATCAAATCAAACATAATAAAAATTACATGGAGGTCTCCGGACCACCGAACCACCGCTGAGAACGAGCCGCCGATATGTCGTTGTCATCACTCCCCTATCGGAGCCGGTTTGACCTTGTCGATGATAGTTAGGATATCTTTGTGCACATGTCCTTAAGGACCAGCGTCCTGAAGCTGTAGCCGTCGCCGTTAAACCCTTGAATATATCAAAATTAACTCACATCAAATGTCACCGTCACACACCCGCGATGAGAAACCCAAACCTAAGGAGATGGCAGGAATCCACGCCGGAGCTCTATTTTTGTGAGGACACACGAATTCTTAAATTTCGAGAAAGCCTTCACAACGAGAATCCACGCATTTGTATGTATGGACGTATGCACATTCGTGTACGACATTTTCTGGGTACTTGGGTTGACATACGATATTTTTGTGAGGACACGCCGTTTCTCTGGCATACACGAACGGAATGTGGATGTAGAGAATTCAAAATGGCCCAGGCTCATCTCCTCTCTGCGAACAGTAAATTCAAAAAAAATAGTAAATAAATTTTTTAAAACTCTGAAAGTTTTACACACAAAAGTTGAGAGAATATTCTAGGTACAAGGCGTTGAGACATTTGAGGAGCTCGTGTAAAAAAACAATCTATACAGTACACTTTTTGAAATTAGCAAGCCAAATTTGTTATTTGTGGTCACGAGCTACTCAAATATCGCCAGTTCTGTGGATGTTGCTTTCTTTGAAGAACCCCACTGATGCGCCAGTGGGGACAAGCGTGGCCAATTGCGATTTGCGACTCTCGTTTTTTTTAAACCAAGTGTGATTCTCGTTGTGAAGGCTTTCTCAAAAGGGTCACTTGGAGTGGGTTGAGAGCGCGCCATTGCCATCACATGTTGCACTCTGGAGGCTCTCTCTAATTTTTATTTTTTTGCCGCATGCGTTTTTGGCGTTTCACATTTTTTTTGTATTTTTCGACTTTTCAGTTTTTCACCGGTCTTACTTAGTTTTTGGATAAAAACAAATTTACATGAAAAAACGCGCTTTTTTTCTTTTTCTTTCGTGAGAGGCACGGCCGTGCCTCTCGAAAACAAAACAAAAAATGTGTTTTTTCTTCCATGAGAGACGCGGGTTTGCTTCTGCAAGAGATGCGGCAAAATAAAAAAAACGTCTCTTTTCCCTTCCGCAAAAGGCACGAATTTTATTTCATGAGAGGCACGGCCGTACTTCTCGGAAACGGGAAAAAAGTGTGTTTTGTCTTTTTTTCACGAGAGGTATGGATTTGCTTATACAAGAGGCACGGGTTTGCTTTCTCGAGAGGCACGGCCGTATCTCTCGAAAACAGAAAAAAGAACATGTTTTCTTTTTTTTCTGCAAGAGCCACGGATTTGCTTCCGCAAAGGTATGGTCACTCCTATTTTGGAAAAGGAAAAAAAAACGTGTCCTCTCGGTGTGGTTTTTTCTTCTGGTTTCTTGGTCTGATTTCTTCATGAAGAAAACGTCAAAACCTGTCAACATGGGATCTAGTTTTGAAGATCTCGATGTGAGGAATCAAATGGTGAAAATGATTCAAGATTTACACGCACGCTTTAAGAGATAAAACATTTTAAATATGCGGCCATCTCATTCCGTCCGTTTTGATGGGTAAGCGCGCCGCTTCTCTCCATCTCTATCTCTGACGAAATGGCCGCATATTTTTGTCTCTTCTATCCATGCGTTGAATCTCATCTGACCATGCAGAGCGCTCCATACTACAGTTCTTGCAACTGAGCACCTGTTTCGAATAGGTATACCGCAATAAATGGGGTGATGCAGAGATCACGGGCTGCTCTCTCTGTTGCAGCCGTCGGCGGTCTTGCAAATTTTTGCAACAACAGTCTTGTTGCAGGAATACATAGAAGAAGTTAGAAATGTTCGGTCTATTGCAATGAAAGTTTTACAACAAGAGTCTTGTTACAAAAAAATAGAGAAGTTTTGCATCAAGGCTCTTGTTGCAGAAAAATAGAGAAGAAAAAGTTTTGCAATAGGGGTCTTGTTGCAGTAAATTAAATAAGAGAATATTTTGCAACAGAGGTCTTGTTGTAGAAAATTAAAGAAGAAGAGATTTTTGTAACATGACTCTTGTTGCAGAAAGTTAGAGAAGAAGAGGTATCGCAACAAGAGTATTGTTGCAGGAAATTACACAACAAAAACGGACGGCTCGCCTCGTACAATCGGACGGCTCACGAGGCGGTGGATGTTTCTAAAAGATCCGCCGGCCGATGCATAGCACGGCCTTTAATTTAATGCTATTTGAGGTTTTTATCATTTATGCCATCGGTTGTGTTTCACTACTCAGTTTTGCCACTAGGAATTTTAACTTCTCAAAAATGCCATCGCTTCATTAGACACATGCTCAAAAATGCCACTCGACATCATTATTGTGATCTCAAATCTCTTTTGCCATGTTATAATGACATAAATACCTATGAATCAACATGTCAGCTCTCCCTCTATCTTACTACAATAAAGTGTGGGGCCCACTTGTTCCCAACAGCGTTCTTATTTTCCTATACGATTATTCGCTTGGTTACTCCTGATAAGTGGGGCCACACTTATCATTGTGAGATAGATAGACCTGACATGTGGGTCTAGGCTTATTTTTGTCATATAACATGGTCAACTGGTTTGACGTGAAAATAACAATGTCTAATGGCATTTTTGAGCAAACATCTAATGAAGTGATGGCATTTTTGAGATATCGAATGGCATTTTGAGCAAACATCTCAAGAATTAATGGCATTTTTGAGTAGTTGTAACTTATAATGACAAAACTGAGTAGTGAGACACACCTAGTGGCATAAATGATAAAAACCTCAAATAGCATTAAATTAAGGGCCGTGCGCGTCGGCCGACGGATCTTTTAGAAAGATCCACCGCCTCGCGAGCCGTCCGATTGTACGAGGCGGGTCGTCCGTTTTTGTTGTGTAATTTCCTGCAACAATACTCTACTGTACAGACACACACCCTCATATATACGTACACGCACTCATCTTTGTGAATGCACATTCTAAGTGACTGAGACGGCATATTATCTTTAGATTAATGAAGTAACCACATGCGTTTTCGTAGTCGACGGAAACGTCTCCTCCGACTAAATGAACAGCACCAAAAAGTCTGAAATAAATCTAGAAAAATGTGAGCACTAATGTCAAGTCTAAGACATAAACTCGGATGGATTGGTTCCACCAGAAAAAGCCAAACCATCTGAGTTAGACTCAGTTCATGGAATAATGCTATATCTATGGATAGTTTTTTGAGATAGATCTTTTTTAGGAGGAGAGGTTAATAACCACGAATGAGTTGTACTTCCTAACCGTGCCTATAGGTCTAGCAATTTCGTTGGTAGCGTCTTGTAAGTTGTGTATGTCACATGTTAGTTTTTCTTTAATTTCAGTTGTTCTAGGCAAGAAGTACAAATGTATGTTTTAGGATTCATGTCTAATTTTTGTTAGAATTGCATTTCGTTGTGAGTGCAAATTAGATTTTGGTAGTGTATGAGTAAAAAGGGTTGTTTTTTACTGGTAAAATGGCAAGGGCCCTAATATGTGGCGCTCGATCGGGGTGGGGAGGGTGCATTGAACGAGTCAGTCTTCTGGCTTCACCAGTGGTAAAATTTATTGTGCATCCTCTCCGGTCCTGTGGTCGGCTAGCGCCTTGAACATTGTGTACATATCATATTAGCTTTTATTTAATTTTAGTTTTTCTAGGTAAAAAGCGCAAATGTATGTTTCAGGATTCATGCCCAACTTTTCTTAAAATATCATTTCGTTTTGGGTGCAAATTAGATTTTAGCAGCGTCTGAGTAGAAAGGTTGTCCTTGACGGGTAAAGTGGTAAGAACCCTAATATGTGCCAAACGATCGAGGAGAAGCCCCCCCCCCCCCCCCCCCCCCCCCCCCCCGCCAACGGTTTCCCTAGGAAAAAACACCACCATCAAACGTTTTGCTGGACATGTCCTTTTCAGGCCTCCAGGCCTAACATTATTCTTTTTAGGGAAACAACAGGACTTTGTTGCGTATTTTTATTGATTTTTTAAAATAAAGTACAAAGAATTCCATGCCTGATTACCATTTTCTTTGTATACAAAAAGTAAAAGAATATATAAAAAGGATTTATCATGATGTATGTAAAATAAAGCAGTATAAAAAATTGCCAACTTATACATAAACAGTTTTGCCATGATCTAGATTATGAAAAATGACATGCTACTTTATAAAACTACCATTTCTCGAATTTATAGTTTTACAATGAGTATGATCAAAACAAACAAAAAATGTGTGATCTAAAAAAACTAAATTGCCATGCTAAACTTAAAAAATTGTCATCCTCTAGAAAAAATGTTTTATTTGGATAAGCCCCAATTAGATTCTACATTTTTTCCAAAAACATACAAAAAAGCATACACAGGGATTGCCATGGCAATAAAAAGGAAAAACTGCCATGCCATAAAAAGTAAAAATGCCATGTTATTGACTATCAAAATGCCATGCTCCCAATAATAAAACTGTCATGTTATTTTTAACAAAATGACATGCTTCTAATAATAAAAGTACCAATCTCTTATTAATTAAAATGACAAGTTCTTGATTATTAAACTGACGTCATCTAAAAAATAAAAATTGCCATGTTCTTGACTATTAAAATGCATTTTGTTCTTAATAATATAAAATTATGATCCTCTTATTAATAAAAAATGCCATTTTACTCACTATTAAAATGTCTTGCTCTTAATAATAAATCTGCCATCCTATTATTAATAAAAATCCATGTTATTAATTATTAAAATTCCATGCTCTTAATAATAAAAATGCCATGCTTTCTAATAATTTTTTTTTAGTTTTAGTAGAAAAAGTAATTGTCATGCGACTTATATTAAAAATGCACATGGCAAGTTTAGAAGAAAAACAATCCTCTAAAAAATAAGGATTTTTTTGAAGGAAATATGCCGTAGAGGCAATAATAAAGTTGTTATTTATATTTTCTTATATCATACTAAATGTTTATTATTCATGCTAGAATTGTATTAACCGAAAACTTAGCACATGTGTGAATACATAGACAAAATAGAGTGTCCCTTAGTATGCCTCTACTTGACTAGCTCGTTAATAAAAGATGGTTAAGTTTCCTGACCATAGACATGTGTTGTCATTTGATAAACGGGATCACATCATTAGAGAATGATGTGATGGACAACACCCATCCGTTAGCTTAGCATAATGATCGTTAAGTTTTATTTCTATTGCTTTCTTCATGACGTATACATATTCCTCTGACTATGAGATTATGCAACTCCCGAATACCGGAGGAACACCTTGTGTGCTATCAAATGTCACAACATAACTGGGTGATTATAAAGATGCTCTACAGGTGTCTCCAAAGGAGTTTGTTGGGTTGGCATAGATCAAGATTAGGATTTGTCACTCCGAGTATCGGAGAGGTATCTCTGGGCCCTCTCGGTAATGCACATCACTATAAGCCTTGCAAGAAATATGACTAATGAGTTAGTCACGGGATGATGCATTACGGAACGAGTAAAGAGACTTTCCGGTAACAAGATTGAACTAGGTATGATGATACCGACGATCGAATCTCGGGCAAGTATCATACCGATGACAAAGGGAATAACGTATGTTGTTGTTGTGGTTTGACCGATAAAGATCTTCGCAGAATATGTAGGAACAAATATGAGCATCCAGGTTCCATTGTTGGTTATTGACCGGAGATGTGTCTCGGTCATGTCTACATAGTTTTTGAACCCGTAGGGTCCGCGCGCTTAATGTTCGATGACGATTTGTATTCCGAGTTATGTGTTTTGGTGACCGAAGTTTGTTCGGAGTCCCGGATGAGATCACGGACATGACGAGGAGTCTCGAAATGGTCAAGAGGTAAAGATTGATATATTTGAAGGTGGTATTCGAACATCGGAATGGTTTAGAGTGGTTCGGGTATTTTACTCGAGTACCGAGGGGTTACCGGAACCCCCCGGGGTAAGTCATGGGCCTCATGGGCCACGGGAGAGAGAGGGGACAGCCCACAAGGGGTGGATCCCCCCCCCCATGGGAGTCCGAATTGGACTAGGGGAGGGGGCGGCTCCCCCCTTTCCCTCTCCCTCTCCTTCCCTTTCCTCTCCGATGAGAAAGGAAAAAGGGGGGACCAAATCCTACTAGGAGTGGATTCCTAGTAGGACTCCCCCCATGGCGTGCCCCTCTTGGCCGGCCACCTCCTCCCCTCCTCCTTTATATACGGGGGCAGGGGCACCCCAAAGCACAATAGTTGTTCTCTTAGCCGTGTGTGGTACCCCCCTCCAAAGTTTACTCCTTCGGTCATAGCGTCGTAGTGCTTACGCGAAGCCCTGCGCGGATCACATCACGATCACCGTCACCACATTGTCGTGCTGACGATACTCTCCCTCGACCCTTTGCTAGATGAAGAGTTCGAGGGACGTCATTGAGTTGAGCGTGTGCTGAACTCGGAGGTGCCGTGCGTTCGGTACTATATCGGTTGGATCGGAAGACGTTCGACTACATCAACCACGTTAACCTAGCGCTTCCGCTTTCGGTCTACGAGGGTACGTGGACACACTCTCACCCTCTCGTTGTTATGCATCTCCTAGATAGATATTGCGTGATCGTAGGAATTTTTTTTTGAAATTGCATGCTACGTTTCCCAGCAGTGGCATCCGAGCCAGGTCTATGCGTAGATGATATGCACGAGTGGAACACAAACAGTTGTGGGCGATAATAGTCATACTGCTTACCACCAACGTCTTATTTTGATTCGGCGGTATTGTTGGATGAAGCGGCCCGAACCAACCTTACATGACCATGTTCATGAGACCGGTTCCACCGACAGAAATACAACTTGTTTTGCATAAAGGTGGCTGGCGGGTGTCTATTTCTCCAACTTTAGTTGAATTGAATTTGACTATGGCCGGTCCTTGTTGAAGGTTAAAACAGCACACTTGACGAAAAATCGTTGTGGTTTTGATGCGTAGGTAAGAACGGTTCTTGCTAGAAGCCCATAGCAGCCACGTAAAACTTGCACCAACAAAGCAGAGGATGTCTAACTTGTTTTTGCAGGGCATGTTGGGATGTGATATGGTCAAGGCATGATGTGATAGAAGTTATTGTATGAGATGATCATGTTTTGTAAAAGTTATCGGCAGCTGGCAGGAGCCTTATGGTTGTCGCTTTATTGTTTGAAATGCAATCGCCATGTAATTGCTTTACTTTATCACTATGCGGTAGCGATAGTTGTAGAAGCAATGGTTGGTGAGACCACAACAACGCTGTGATGGAGATCAAGGTGTCAAGTCGATGACAATGGAGATCATGACGGTGCTTTGGAGATGGAGATCAAAGGCACAAGATGATGACGGCCATATCATGTCACATATTTTGATTGCATGTGATGTTTATCTTTTATGCATCTTATTTTGCTTAGTACGGCGGTAGCATTATAAGATAATCCCTCACTGAATTTCAAGGTATAAGTGTTCTCCCTCAGTGTGCACTGTTGCAATAGTTCATCGTGCCGAGACACCACGTGATGATCGGGTGTGATAAGCTCTACGTTCACATACAATGGATGCAAGATAGTTTTGCACATGCAGAATACTCGGGTTAAACTTGACGAGCCTAGCATATGCAGATATGGCCTCGAAACACTGAGACTAAAAGGTCCAACATGAATCATATAGTAGATATGATCAACATAGAGATGTTCACCATTGAAAACTACTCCATCTCACGTGATGATCGGACATGGTTTAGTGGATATGGATCACGTGATCATTTAGATGACTAGAGGGATGTCTATCTAAGTGGGAGTTCTTAACTAATATGATTAATTGAACTTAAATTTATCATGAACTTAGTCCTGATAGTTCTTTTGCATATCTATGTTGTTGTAGATCAATGGCCCATGCTACCATTCCCTTAAATTTTAATGCGTTCCTAGAGAAAGCTAAGTTGAAAGATGATGGTAGCAACTACATGGACTGGGTCCGTAACTTTAGGATTGTCCTCATTGCCGCACAGAAGAATTACATCCTGGAAGCACCACTAGGTGCAAGACCCGCTGCAGGAGCAACTCCGGACATTATGAACGCCTGGCAGACTAAAGTTGATGACTACTCGATAGTTTAGTGTGTCATGATTTACGTCTTAGAATCGGGACTTTAAAGACGTTTTGAACGTCGTGGAGCATATGAGATGTTCCAAGAGCTGAAGTTAATATTTCAAGCAAATGCCCGAGTTAAGAGATCTGAAGTCTCCAACAAGTTCTATAGCTGCAAGATGGAGGAGAATAGTTCTGTCAGTGAACACATACTCATAATGTCTGGGTACCATAACCATTTGACTCAGCTGGGAGTTAATCTTCCTGATGATAGTGTCATTGACAGAGTTCTTCAATCACTGCCACCAAGCTATAGAGTCTTTGAGATGAACTATAATATGCAAGGGATGGAAAAGACAATTCCCGAGCTCTTCGCGATGCTTAAGGCTGCGGAGGTAGAAATCAAGAAGGAGCATCAAGTGTTGATGGTTAACAAGACCACTAGTTTCAAGAAAAGGGGCAAAGGGAAGAAGGGGAACTTCAAGAAGAGTAGTAAGAAAGTTGTTGCTCAAGGGAAGAAGCCCAAGTCTGGACCTAAGCCTGAAACCGAGTGCTCCTACTGCAAAGGGACTGGTCACTGGAAGCGGAACTGCCCTAAGTGTTTGGCGGATAAGAAGGATGGCAAAGTGAAAGGTATATTTGATATACATGTTATTGATGTGTACATTACTAATGCTCGTAGTAGCGCCTGGGTATTTGATATTGGTTCTGTTGTTCATATTTGCAACTCGAAATAGGGGCTATGGATTAACCGAAGATTGGCTAAGGACGAGGTGACGATGCGCGTCGGAAATGGTTCCAAGGTCGATGTGATCGCCGTCAGCACTCTACCTCTACATCTACCTTCGAGATCAGTTTTAGACTTGAATAATTGTTATTTGGTGTCAGCGTTGAGCATGAACATTATATCCGGATCTTGTTTGATGCGAGACGGTTATTCTTTTAAATCAGAGAATAATGGTTGTTCTGTTTATATGAGTAATATCTTTTATGGTCATCCACCTTTGATGAGTGGTCTATTTTTGTTGAATCTCAATCGTAGTGATACATATATTCATAATATTGAAGCCAAAAGATGCAAAGTTAATAATGATAGTACAACTTATTTGTGGCACTGCCGTTTAGGTCATATTGGTGTAAAGCGCATGAAGAAACTCCATGCTGATGGGCTTTTGGAATCACTTGATTATGAATCACTTGATACTTGTGAACCATGCCTCATGGGCAAGATGACTAAAACTCCATTCTTCGGAACAATGGAGCGAGCAACTGACTTATTGGAAATAATACATACTGATGTATGGGGTCCGATGAGTGTTGAGGCTCGCTGCGGGTATCGTTATTTTCAGACCTTCACAGATGATTTGAGCAGATATGGGTATATCTACTTAATGAAACATAAGTCTAAAACATTTGAAAAGTTCAAACAATTTCAGAGTGATGTGGAAAATCATCGTAACAAGAAAATAAAGTTTCTACGATCTGATCATGGAGGTGAATATTTGAGTTACGAGTTTGGTCTTCATTTGAAAAATTGTGGAATAGTTTCGCAACTCACACCACCTGGAACACCACAGCGTAATGGTGTGTCCGAACGTCGTAGCCGTACTTTATTAGATATGATGTGATCTATGATGTCTCTTACCGATTTACCACTATCGTTTTGGGATTATGCTTTAGAGACGGCTGCATTCACGTTAAATAGGGCACCATCTAAATCCGTTGAGACGACACCATATGAACTGTGGTTTGGCAAGAAACCTAAGATGTCGTTTTCTTAAAGTTCGGGGCTGCGTTGCTTATGTGCAAAAGCTTCAACCTGATAAGCTCAAAGCCAAATCGGAGAAATGTGTCTTCATAGGATACCCAAAAGAAACTATTGGGTACACCTTCTATCACAGATCAGGAGGCAAGATATTCGTTGCTAAGAAAGGATCCTTTCTAGAGAAGGAGTTTCTCTCGAAAGGAGTGGGTGGAAAGTAGAACTTGATGAGGTAATTGTGCATTCTCCCGAATTGGAAATTAGTTCATCACAAAAATCAGTTCCAGTGATGCCTACACCAATTAGTGAGGAAGTTAATGATGATGATCATGAAACTTCAGATCAAGTTACTACCGAACCTCGTAGGTCAAGCAGAGTACGTTCCGCACCAAAGTGGTACGGGAATCTTGTTCTGGAAGTCATGTTACTAGACCATGACAAACCTACAAACTATGAGGAAGCGATGATGAGCCCAGATTCCGCGAAATGACTTGAGGCCATGAAATCTGAGATGGGATCCATGTATGAGAACAAAGTGTGGCCTTTGGTTCACTTGCCGATGATCGGCAAGCCATAGAGAATAAATGGATCTTCAAGAAGAAGACTAACGTTGACGGTAATGTTACTGTCTGCAAAGCTCGAGTTGTTGCGAAAGGTTTTCGACAAGTTCAAGGAGTTGACTACGATGAGACCTTCTCACCCGTAGTGATGCTTAAGTCTGTCCAAATCATGTTATTAATTGCCGCATTGTATGATTATGAAATTTGGCAAATGGATGTCAAAACTACATTCATTAATGGATATCTTAAAGAAGAGTTGTATATGATGCAGACAGAAGGTTTTGTCGATCCTAAAGGTGCTAACAAAGTGTGCATGCTCCAGTGATCCATTTATGGACTAGTGCAAGCCTCTCGGAGTTGGAATATACGCTTTGAAGGAAATATGCCCTAGAGGCAATAATAAAGTTATTATTTATTTCCTTATATCATGATAAATTTTTATTATTCATGCTAGAATTGTATTAACCGTAAACTTAGTACATGTGTGAATATATAGACAAACAGAGTGTCACTTGTTTGCCTCTACTTGACTAGCTCATTGAATCAATGATGGTTATGTTTCCTAACCATATACATGAGTTGTCATTTGATTAACGGGATCACATCATTAGAGAATGATGTGATTGACTTGACCCATCCGTTAGCTTAGCACGATGATCGTTTAGTTTGTTGCTATTGCTTTCTTCATGGCTTATACATGTTCCTATGACTATGAGATTATGCAACTCCCGAGTACCGGAGGAACACTTTGTGTGCTACCAAACATCACAACATAACTGGGTGATTATAAAGGTGCTCTACAGGTGTCTTCGATGGTGCTTGTTGAGTTGGCATAGATCAAGATTAGGATTTGTCACTCCGATTGTCGGAGAGGTATCTCTGGGCCCTCTCGGTAATGCACATCACAATAACCTTGCAAGCAATGCAACTAATGAGTTATTTGCGGGATGATGTATTACGGAACGAGTAAGTGACTTGTCGGTAACAAGATTGAACTAGGTATTGAGATACCGACGCGAATCTCGGGCAAGTAACATACCGATGACAAAGGGAACAACGTATGTTGTTATGCGGTTTGACCGATAAAGATCTTCGTAGAATATGTAGGAACCAATATGAGCATCCAGGTTCCGCTATTGGTTATTGACCGGAGATGAGTCTCGGTCATGTCTACATAGTTCTCGAACCCGTAGGGTCCGCACGCTTAACGTTCGATGACGATCGGTATTATGAGTTTATGTGTTTTGATGTACCGAAGGTAGTTCGGAGTCCCGGATGAGATCGGGGACATGACGAGGAGTCCCGAAGTGGTTGAGACGTAAAGATTGATATATTGGACGACCATATTCGGACATCGGAAAGGTTCCGAGTGATTCGGGTATTTTTCAAAGTACCGGAGAGTTACGGGAATTCACCGGGAGGGTCAATGGGCCTTCTTGGGCTTTAGTGGGAATAGAGGGGAGCAAGGAAGTGTGGGGCGCGTCCCCTCTAGGCCCAAACCGAATTGGTTTAGGGCTTTGGGGGCCGGCCCCCTCTTTCCTTCTCCTTCTCCCTCTCTTTCCTTCCCCTTCCCTCTTCCTAGTTGGACTAGGAAAGGATGAATCCTTTTTCCTAGTAGGAAGAGGATTCCTCCTCTCCTTGGGGCGCACCAAGGCTGGCTGGCCTCCCCCTTGCTCCTTTATATACGGGGGCGGGGGGCACCCAAAGACACAAGTTGATTGTTCCAAGCCGTGTGCGGTGCCACCCTCCACCATAATCCACCTCGATCATATCGTAGCAGTGCTTAGGAGATGCCCTGCGTCGGTAGCAACATCATCACCATCATCACGCCGTCGTGCTGACGAAACTCTCCCGTGAAGCTCTGCTGGATCGGAGTTCGTGGGACGTCATCGAGCTGAACGTGTGCTGAACTCGGAGGTGATGTACGTTCGGTACTTGGATCGGTCGGATCGTGAAGACGTACGACTACATCAACCACATTCTCATATCGCTTCCGCTTACGGTCTACAAGGATACGTGGACGACACTCTCCCCTCTTGTTGCTATGCATCACCATGATCTTGTGTGTGTGTGAAGGATTTTTTTTGAAATTACTACGTTCCCCAACAATGGCATCCGAGCCAGGTTTATGCGTAGATGTTATATGCACGAGTAGAACACAAAGGAGTTGTGGACGTGGGTATATACATATTTCTTGCCGTCACTAGTTGATTCTTGATTCAGCGGCATTGTTGGATGAAGCGGCCCAGACCGACATTACGCGTACGCTTACGCGAGACTGGTTCTACCGACGTGCTTCGCACATAGGTGGCTAGTGGGTGTCTGTTTCTCCAGCTTTAGTTGAATCGGATTCAATGAACAGGGTTCTTTCTGAAGATCAAAAAGCAATCACTATACCGCGTTGTGGTTTTTGATGCGTAGGTAAGACCGGTTCTTGCTCAGCCCGTAGCAGCCACGTAAAACTTGCAACAACAAAGTAGAGGACATCTAACTTGTTTTTGCAAGGCATGTTGTGATGTGATATGGTCAAGACATGATGAGATATAAATTTTTGTATGAGATGATCATGTTTTGTTGAAGTTATTGGCAACTGGCAGGAGCCTTATGGTTGTCTCTTTATTGCATAAGATGCAAGCGCCAAATAATTGCTTTACTTTATCGCTATCCGATAGCAATAGTTGCAAGAGCAATAGTTGGCGAGACGACCATATGATGACACGTTGATAGAGATCAAGATGATGGAGATCATGGTGTCATGCCGGTGACGATAGAGATCATGATGGTACTTTGGAGATGGAGATCAAAGGCGCAAGATGATCATGGCCATATCATGTCACATATTTTGATTGCATGTGATGTTTATCCTTTATGCATCTTATTTTGCTTAGTTCGGTGGTAGCATTATAAGATGATCTCTCACTACATTTCAAGGTATAATTGTTCTCCCTGAGTATGCACCGTTGCGACAGTTTGTCATGCCGAGACACCACGTGATGATCGGGTGTGATAAGCTCTACATTCACATACAACGGGTGCAAGCCAGTTTTGCACACGCGGAATACTCGGGTTAAACTTGACGAGCCTAGCATATGCAGATATGGCCTCGAAACACTGGAGACCGAAAGGTCGAGCGTGAATCATATAGTAGATATGATCAACATAGTGATGTTCACCATTGAAAACTACTCCATCTCACGTGATGATCGGACATGGTTTAGTTGATTTGGATCACGTGATCATTTAGATGACTAGAGGGATGTCTATCTAAGTGGGAGTTCTTAGTAATATGATTAACTGAACTTTAGTTTATCATGAACTTAGTCCTGGTAGTATTTGCATAACTATGTTGTAGATCAATAGCTCGCGATGTAGCTCCCCATTTATTTTTGATATGTTCCTAGAGAAAAATAAGTTGAAAGATGTTAGTAGCAATGATGCAGACTTGCTCCGTGATCTGAGGATTATCCTCAATGCTGCACAGAAGAATTATGTCCTTGATGCACCGCTAGGTGACGAACCTATTGCAGGAGCAGATGCAGACGTTATGAACGTTTTTGGCAAAGCTTGGTATGATGACTACTTGATAGTTTAGTGCACCATGCTTTACGGCTTAGAACCGGGACTTCAAAAATGTTTTGAACACCACGGAGCATATAAGATGTTCCAAGAGTTGGATTTGGTATTTCATACTCATGCCCATGTTAAGAGGTATAAGACCTCTGGTAGTACTTTGCCTACAAGATGGAGGAGAATAGCTCAGCTAGTGAGCATGTGTTCAAAATGTCTGAGTACTACAATCACTTGAATCAAGTGGGAGTTAATCTTCCAGATAAGATAGTGATTGACAGAGTTCTCTAGTCACTATCACCAAGTTACTAGAACTTCGTGATGAACTATAATATGCAGGGGATAACAGAAATGATTCCCAAGCTCTTCGTGATGCTAAAATCGACGAAGGTAGAAATCAAGAAAAGCATCAAGTGTTGATGGTTGACAAGACCACTAGTTTCAAGAAAAGGGCAAAGGGAAGAAGGGGAACTTCAAGAAGAATGGCAAGCAAGTTGCTGCTAAAGTGAAGAAGCCCAAGTCTATACCTAAGCCTGAGACTAAGTGCTTCTACTGCAAAGGGACTGGTCACTGGAAGCAGAACTGCCCCAAGTATTTGGCGGATAAGAAGGATGGCAAAGTGAACAAAGGTATATTTGATATACATGTTATTGATGTGTACTTTACTAGTGTTTATAGCAACCCCTCGGTATTTGATACTAGTTCAGTTGCTAAGATTAGTAACTCGAAATGGGAGTTGCGGAATGAACATAGACTAGTTAAGGGTGAAGTGACGATGTGTGTTGGAAGTGGCTCCAAGATTGATAGGATCATCAGCGCACACTCCCTATACTTTTGAGATTAGTGTTGAACCTAAATAAATGTTATTTGGTGTTTGCGTTAAGCATGAATATGATTTGATCATTTTTATTGCAATACGGTTATTCATTTAAAGTCAGAGAATAATTGTTGTTCTGTTTACATGAGTGAAACCTTTAATGGTCATACACCCAAGGTGAATGGTTTAGTGAATCTCAATCATAGTGATACACATATTCATAATATAAAGCCAAAATATGCAAAGTTAATAATGATAGTGCAACTTATTTGTGGCACTGCCGTTTAGGTCATATTGGTGTAAAGCGCATGAAGAAAATCCATGCTGATGGGCTTTTGGAATCACTTGATTATGACTCAATTGATGCTTGCAAACAATACCTCATGGGCAATATGACTAAGACTCCGTTCTCTGGAACAATGGAGCGAGCAACTGACTTGTTGGAAATAATACATACTGATGTATGCGGTCCGATGAGTATTGAGGCTCGCGGCGGGTATCATTATTTTCTGACCTTCACAGATGATTTGAGTAGATATGGGTATATCTACTTGATAAAACATAAGTCTGAAACATTTGAAAAGTTCAAATAATTTCAGAGTGAAGTGGAAAATCATCGTGACAAGAAAATAAAGTTTCTACAATATGATCGCGGAGACGAATATTTGAGTTACGAGTTTGGTCTTCAATTAAAACAATGTGGAATAGTTTCACAAATTCGTGCCACCTAGAACACCATGGCATAATGGTGTGTCCGAACATCATAACCGTACTTTATTGGATATAGTGCAATCTATGATGTCTCTTACCGATTTACCACTATCGTTTTGGGGTTATGCATTAGAGACAGCTACATTCATTTTAATAGGGCACCATCTAAATCCGGTGAGACGACGCCATATGAACTGTGGTTTGGCAAGAAACCAAAGCTGTCGTTTCTTAAAGTTTGGGGTTGTGATGCTTATGTGAAAAAGTTTCATCCTGATAAGCTCAAACCCAAATCGGAGAAATGTGTCTTCATAGGATACCCAAAGGAGACAGTTGGGTACACCTTCTATCATAGATCCGAAGGCAAGACATTCGTTGCTAAGAGTGGATCCTTTCTAGAGAAGAAGTTTCTCACGAAAGAAGTGAGTGGGAGGAATGTAGAACTTGATGAGGTAATTGTACCTTCTCCCGAATTGGAAAGTAGTTCATCACAAAAATCAGTTCTTGTGATTTCTACGCCAATTAGTGAGGAAGCTAAATGATGATGATCATGAAACTTCAGATCAATTTACTACCAAACCTCGTAGGACAACCAGAGTATGGTCCGCACCAGAGTGGTACGATAATCCTTTCTGGAAGTCATGTTACTAGACCATGACGAACCTACGAACTATGAGGAAGCGATGATGAGCCCAGATTCTGCAAAATGGCTTAAGGCCATGAAATCTGAGATGGGATCCATGTATAAAGAACAAAGTATGGACTTTGATTGACTTGCCCAATGATTGGCAAGCCATAGAAAATAAATGGATCTTCAAGAGCAAGATGGACACTGATAGTAGTGTTACTATCTACAAAGCTCAAATTGTCGCAAAATGTTTTCGAAAAGTTCAAGGTGTTGACTACGATGAGATTTTATCACTCGTATCAATGGTTAAAAGTCTGTCCGAATCATGTTAGCAGTTGCCACATTTTATGAAATTTGGCAAATGGATGTCAAAACTGCATTCCTTAATGGATTTCTTAAAGAAGAGTTGTATATGATGCAACCAGAAAGTTTTTGTCGATCCTAAAGGTGCTAACAAAGTGAGCAAGCTCCAGCGATCCATCTATGGACTGGTGCAAGCATCTCGGAGTTGGAATATATGCTTTGATAAAGTGATCAAAGCATATGGTTTTATACATACTTGCGGTGAAGCCTGTATTTACAAAAAAGTGAGTGGGAGCACTACAGCATTTCTGATAAGTATATGTGAATGAAATATCGTTGATCGGAAAGAATGTAGAATTTTATGGAAAGGATAAAGGAGTTTTTGAAAGTAGCTTTTCAAAGAAAGACCTCGCTGAAGTTGCTTACACATTGAGCATCAAGATCTATAGAGATAGATCAAGACGCTTGATAAGTTTTTTCAATGAGTACATACCTTGACAAGATTTTGAAGTAGTTCAAAATGGAATAGTCAAAAAAGGAGTTCTTGCCTGTGTTGCAAGGTGTGAAGTTGAGTAAAGACTCAAAACCCGACCACGGCCGAAAATAGAAAGAGAATGAAAAGTCATTCCCTATGCCTCAGTCATTGGTTCTATAAAGTATGCTATGCTGTTTACCAGTCCTATTGTATACCTTAGCATGATTCTGGGAAGGGAGTACAATAGTGATCTAGGAGTAGATCAGTGGACAACGGTCAAAATTGTCCTTAGAGGACTAAGGAAATATTTCTCGGTTATGGAGGTGATAAAAGAGTTCATCGTAAAGAGTTACGTCGATGAAAGCTTTTTACATCGATCTAGATGACTCTAAGTCTCAATCTGGATACATATTGAAAGTGGGAGCAATTAGCTAGAGTAGCTCCGTGAAGAGCATTGTAGACATAGAAATTGGCGAAATACATATGGATCTGAATGTTGCAGACCCGTAGACTAAACATCTCTCACAAGCAAAACATGATCACTCTTTGGGTGTTAATCACATAGCGATGTGAACTAGATTATTGACTCTAATAAACCCTTTGGGTATTAGTCATATGGAGATGTGAACTAATCACATAAAGATGTGAACTAGATTATTGACCCTAGTGCAAGTGGGAGACTGAAGGAAATATGCCCTAGAGGCAATAATAAAGTTATTATTTATTTCCTTATATCATGATAAATGTTTATTATTCAGGCTAGAATTGTATTAACCATAAACTTAGTACATGTGTGAATATGTAGACAAACAGAGTGTCACTAGTTTGCCTCTACTTGACTAGCTCGTTGAATCAATGATGGTTATGTTTCCTAACCATATGTAACGCACCAGATGTAACTTACCATATTTGTACTCTGACTCTTGCCATTTCCGGCTCTAAGTTATGAGATTTCCCCGTGGTTGGGTTTTGTCTTTGTTTTGCATTTTGTCCATGTCATGCATCTCATATCATGTCATCATGTGCATCACATTTGCATACGTGTTCGTCTCATGCATCCGAGCATTTTTCCCGGTTGTCCGTTTTGCAATCCTACACTCCTATGTCCTCCAGAGCCCCCTTTGCCTCTTTTCGTGAGTGGGTGTTAAACTTTTTCGGAATGGAACGAGATTTGCCAAGCGGCCTTGGTACACCACCAGTAGACCGCCTGTCAAGTTTCGTGCCATTTGGTTGATACTCCAAGGTTAACCGGAGAACCGTAAAGGCCTCGTGTGTTGCAGCCCAACACCCATCCAAAACGGCCCAATAACCCATCCAAAACCCCTCCATCCTCTCGGCCGTTCGATCACGATCGCATGGCCGAAAACCGCTCTTCATTTGGACACTCCCACCTCCTTCTATGTACACATACGTGCACCCCTCCTCAAATCCCGCAGTCCAAAACCCTAGATCCGCCCTCTCCCTCCGCGCCGGACATGTCTGGACGGCGCCGGACGCGTCCGCCACTGCGCCCCAGCCAACCCGCTGTTGCCACGTGTCCCACCGGCACTGCCCCGCGCCGCCGGCCCGCCAGGCCCGCACCCGGCCCCCGCGGGCCCGAGCCATCGTCGCCCCGACCGCAGGCAACCGTCCCGACTCCGCGCGCCTCCCACGCCGCTCCTCCATGCCGGCGAGCTCGCCGCCCGGCTGCCCTGGCGACCTCCGCCGATCCACCGGTCAGCGCCGCCGTCAAGCGACCAACGCCGCGCCCGGGAGCCGCCGCCTCATCCCAGAGCTCCTCCGCCTCCTCGCCGCCTCCCTGCTCCGTCTCCGGCAAGGATCCGGCCACCGTGTCAACGAACTCCGGCGAACTCCTTCTCCGGCGATCTTCGTAATCCGCGCCAGATCCAGATCTGAACCCTAGAGGTTGACCCGATTTTCCCCAAGTCTTTTCCATCCGCTATATTTTCAAGCACTGTTCAACATGCCATAACTCCTCAACCATAGATCCGTTTTGCATGCATGATATGTCAAAATGTTCGTCTGAATGTGCTCTTCATTTTGTTCCATTGTGACATGCTTGTTTGAGTCCATCTTGATGCCCAAATTGTTGATGCAATAGTGCTATAAAATGTTAGGTGCTTATTCTTAGCAGATTATGAACATTTGTCATTTTTGCTACATTTTGTGGGCATGAGCTCTACATGTGTTTTGGTCTAGGCCATGCCATCTTTACACGGGTGTATGCCATGTATTTTTGTGATAAATGTGGTGACTATCACAAGCATGCAAAGTAGCTCTCGTGATATTGCTGTTTTCAGGAACTTAGAATTTCACTAAGTCATTTCCCTGGTGTTATTTTTATGCCTTGTATTAATGTTGCTACAGGGAGATCCATGCTTCTTTTGAATATGTTAAGTAAGGATGATTTTGACATATAGTTATGCACTATCCATCCATGACACTTTTGCATTTATGCAGTGTCCTAGCATGACTTAATCTTGCTCTACTTTTGCTATAAAATGTTCCTGGCAGATTGTTTACGTGTTAATCAATTTTGCCAAGGTTGTAGTAGTTGATCCAAGCATGCTTTAAACTTGTTCTTGCCATGGTTAGCTTCTTGAACATGTATTCTTGCTGGTAGTATGCTTATTTTGTCATGCAAGGCTTTGTGATGAGTGAATCGAGCTCGCAAAGATGCCTTCATAATTCTGTTTTTGCCATGTCCAGTTTTCTGCTGAGTCTGAACCTGTTAACGAAACTTGTTATGTTTACATGGGTGCCATCATATTTTATGTGCCCTTTTGGCTTATGGTCAGTAAGGGACTTTTGTTCTATGCTTTGATTAGATTCATGCCACGCCTTGTATTTCTATGTTCTGATCCTGTAGCATGTTGTTATCTTGCTCTAAACATTGCTTCCTGATATTAATTCCAGGCATGTTAGTATTTTCACTAAGTCTGTGATGCTGATATCTTTTGCACTTTTGCCATGCTTGTTTGAACCTGCTATTTTGTGAATTAGTCATAGCTCAGTGTTCATCGTTTGTAAAGCATCTTGAGTAGATCACTTCCATGTGCTTTGTTGCTATGTTGGAGTGCAGTAGCTTAGTTTCTTGTTGCATTCTAGATGGCATCGTGCTGTTAATCGCAGAATTGTGCCATTATTGTTTTGCTTGCCATTTGCAAACCGTGCATCCGATTCCGATGATCTCTATATCGATTTCGACCGAAATCAACTCAACTTTCCAACGGCACATTTGGTTTGCCAAGTTGCGGCCTGATTCAATATTTTCCTTCCGAAGCACGCATATGCATTGCATATCACATCCCGCATCTCATGCCATGTTTTGCATCATGTGGCTTGTGCATTGCACCGTGGTTGATTGTTGCTTCCTTTGCTTGTGTTCTTGCTTTGGGTAGAGCTGGGAGACGACTACGTGATTGAGGAACCCGTTGAGTACGCTTACGAGGATCAAGCTTACGTCAACTCGGAGAACTTTGCAGCCAAGATGACCATACCCTCGAAATCACTTCTATCTTTGTTTGCTTAGTTGCTCGCTCTATTGCTATGTCGCGATACCTTCCACTTGCTATATCATGCCTCCCATATTGCCATGACAAGCCTCTAACCCACCTTTCCTACCAAACTGTTGTTTGGCTATGTTACCGCTTTGCTCAGCCCCTCATATAGCGTTGCTAGTTGCAGGTGAAGATGGAGTTTGTTCCTTGTTGAAACATGATTATTGTTGGGATATCATTATTATATCTTGTTTAATTTAATGCACCTATATACTTGGTAAAGGGTGGAAGGCCCGGCCTTATGCCTGGTGTTTTGTTCCACTCTTGCTGCCCTAGTTTCCGTCATACCGGTGTTATGTTCCTTGATTTTGCGTTCCTTACGCGGTTGGGTTATAATGGGAACCCCTTGACAGTTCGCCTTGAATAAAACTCCTCCAGCAAGGCCCAACCTTGGTTTTACCATTTGCCACCTAAGCCTTTTTCCCTTGGGTTCCGCGGACTCAAGGGTCATCTTTATTTTAAACCCCCGGGCCAGTGCTCCTCTGAGTGTTGGTCCAACTTGTCAGCCACCGGTGGCCACCAGGGGCAACTCTGGGCTGGCCTACCGGAAGTTTGGACGATCTGTTGTGCCCTGAGAACAAGATATGTGCAGCTCCTATCGGGATTTGTCGGCACATTCAGGTGGCTTTGCTGGTCTTGTTTTACCATTGTCAAAATGTCTTGTAACTGGGATTCCGAGTCTGATCGGGTCTTCCTGGGAGAAGGAATATCCTTCGTTGACCGTGAGAGCTTGTGATGGGCTAAGTTGGGACACTCTTGCAGGGTTTTGAACTTTCGAAAGCCGTGCCCGCGGTTATGGGCAGATGGGAATTTGTTAATATCCGGTTGTAGAAAACTTGACACTTAACTTAACTAAAATGAATCAACCGCGTGTGTAGCCGTGATGGTCTCTTTTCGGCGTGGTCCGGGAAGAGAACACGGTTTCGTCTTATGCTTGAACGTAAGTAGTTTCAGGATCACTTCTTGATCTTTATAGCTTCTCGATCGTGCTTTGCTTCTCTTCTCGCTCTCATTTGCGTAAGTTAGCCACCATGTATGCTAGTGCTTGCTGCAGCTCCACCTCACTACCCATTTTCCTACCTTAAGCTTAAATAGTCTTGATCGGGAGGGTGTGAGATTGCTGAGTCCCCGTGACTCACAGATTACTTCCAAAAACTAGATGCAGGTGCCGATGATGCCAGTGCAGGGGACGCTACCAAACTGAAGTGGCAGTTCGACGAGGATTCGGGACATTACTATGTTTCCTTTCTAGACGATCAGTAGAGGAGCCCAGTTGGGGCGATCGGGGATCTATGCATTTGGCGTTGTCTTTATTTATGTTGGTTCCGTAGTCGGTGAAGGAAATATGCCCTAGAGGCAATAATAAAGTTATTATTTATTTGCTTATATCATGATAAAGGTTTATTATTCATGCTAGAATTGTATTAACCGGAAACATAATACATGTGTGAATACATAGACAAACAGAGTGTCACTAGTATGCCTCTACTTGACTAGCTCATTAATCAAAGATGGTTGTGTTTCCTAACCATGGACAAAGAGTTGTCATTTGATTAACGGGATCACATCATTAGTTGAATGATCTGATTGACATGACCCATTCCATTAGCTTAGCAACCGATCGTTTAGTATGTTGTTATTGCTTTCTTCACGACTTATACATGTTCCTATGACTATGAGATTATGTAACTCCCGTGTGCCGGAGGAACACTTTGTGTGCTACCAAACATCACAACGTAACTGGGTGATTATAAAGGTGCTCTACAGGTGTCTCCAAAGGTACATGTTAGGTTGACGTATTTCGAGATTAGGATTTGTCACTCCGATCATCGGAGAGGTATCTCTGGGCCCTCTCGGTAATGCACATCACTTAAGCCTTGCAAGCAATGCAACTAATAAGTTAGTTGCGAGATGATGTATTACGGAACGAGTAAAGAGACTTGCCGGTAACGAGATTGAACTAGGTATTGGATACCAACGATCGAATCTCGGGCAAGTAACATACCGATGACAAAGGGAACAACGTATGTTGTTATGCGGTCTGACCGATAAAGATCTTCATAGAATATGTAGGAGCCAATATGGGCATCCAGGTCCCGCTATTGGTTATTGACCGGAGACGTGTCTCGGTCATGTCTACATTGTTCTCGAACCCGTAGGGTCCGCATGCTTAAGGTTTCGATGACAGTTATATTATGAGTTTATATGTTTTGATGTACCGAAGGTTGTTCGGAGTCCCGGATGTGATCACGGACATCACGAGGAGTCTCGAAATGGTCGAGACATAAAGATTGATATATTGGAAGCCTATGTTTGGATATCAGAAGTGTTCCGGGTGAAATCGGGATTTTACCGGAGTACCGGGAGGTTACCGGAACCCCCCGAGAGCTATATGGACCTTAGTGGGCTTTAGTGGAAAAAAGAGAAGGGGCAGCCCAAGATGGGCCGCGCGCCCCTCCCCTCCCTTGGTCCGAATAGGACAAGGAGAGGGGGCCGGCCCTCCTCTCTCTTTTCCCCCCTCCGCGAATCCTATTCCAACTAGGATTGGGGAGGGGGGATCCTACTCCGAGAGGGAGTAGGACTCCTCCTGGCGCACCTCTCCTAGGCCGGCCGCACCCCCCCCTTGATCCTTTATATACGGAGGCAGGGGAACCCCAGAGACACACAAGTTGATCCACGTGATCTTATTCTTAGCCGTGTGCGGCGCCCCCTGCCACCATAGTCCTCGATAATATTGTAGCAGTGCTTAGGCGAAGCCCTGCGATAGTAGTACATCAAGATTGTCACCACACCGTCGTGCTGACGGAACTCTTCCCCGACACTTTGCTGGATCGGAGTCCGGGGATCGTCATCGAGCTGAACATGTGCTAAAACTCGGAGGTGCCGTAGTTTCGGTGCTTGATCGGTCGGACCGTGAAGACGTACGACTACATCAACCAAACGCTTCCATTGTCGATCTACTAGGGTACGTAGATCACACTCTCCCCTCGTTGCTATGCATCACCATGATCTTGCATGTGCGTAGGATTTTTTTTAAAATTACTACGTTCCCCAACAGTGGTATCAGAGCCTAGGTTTTATGGTTTGATGTTATGTGCACGAGTAGAACACAAGTGAGTTGTGGGCGATATAAGTCATACTGCTTACCAGCATGTCATACTTTGGTTCGGCGGTATTGTTGGACGAAGCGGCCCGGACCGACATTACGCGTACGCTTACGTGAGACCGGTTCTCCCGATGTGCTTTGCACATAGGTGGCTTGCGGGTGACAGTTTCTCCAACTTTAGTTGAACCGAGTGTGGCTACGCCCGGTCCTTGCGAAGGTTAAAACAACACCAACTTGACAAACTATCGTTGTGGTTTTGATGCGTAGGTAAGATTGGTTCTTGCTTAAGCCCATAGCAGCCACGTAAAACTTGCAACAAACAAAGTAGAGGACGTCTAACTTGTTTTTGCAGGGCATGTTGTGATGTGATATGGTCAAGACATGATGCTAAATTTTATTGTATGAGATGATCATGTTTTGTAACCGAGTTATTGGCAACTTGCAGGAGCCATATAGTTGTCGCTTTATTGTATGCAATGCAATCGCGCTGCAATGCTTTACTTTATCACTAAGCGGTAGTGATAGTCGTGGAAGCATAAAAGTGGCGAGACGACAACGATGCTGCGATTGAGATCAAGGTGTCGCGCCGGTGACGATGGTGATCATAACGGTGCTTCGGAGATGGAGATCACAGGCACAAGATGATGATGGCCATATCATATCACTTATATTGATTGCATGTGATGTTTATCTTTTATGCATCTTATCTTGCTTTGATTGACGGTAGCATTATAAGATGATCTCTCACTAAATTATCAAGAAGTGTTCTCCCTGAGTATGCACCGTTGCGAAAGTTCTTCGTGCTGAGACACCAAGTGATGTTCAGGTGTGATAGGCTCTACTTTCAAATACAACGGGTGCAAAATAGTTGCACACGCGGAATACTTAGGTTATACTTGACGAGCCAAGCATATACAGATATGGCCTCGGAACACGGAGACCGAAAGGTCGAGCGTGAATCATATAGTAGATATGATCAACATAGTGATGTTCACCAATGAAACTACTCCATCTCACGTGATGATCGGACATGGTTTAGTTGATTTGGATCATGTGATCACTTAGAGGATTAGAGGGATGTCTATCTAAGTGGGAGTTCTTTAAGTAATTTGACTAATTGAACTTAAATTTATCATGAACTTAGTACCTGATAGTATCTTGCTCATGTATGTTTGATTGTAGATAGATGGCCCGTGTTGTTGTTTCGTTGAATTTTAATGCGTTCCTTGAGAAAACAAAGTTGAAAGATGATGGTAGCAATTACACGGACTGGGTCCGTAACTTGAGGATTATCCTCATTACTGCACAGAAGAATTACGTCCTGGAAACACCGCTGGGTGCCAGGCCTGCTGCAGGAGCAACACCAGATGTTATGAACGTCTGGCAGAGCAAAGCTGATGACTACTCGATAGTTCAGTGTGCCATGCTTTACGGCTTAGAATCGGGACTTCAACGACGTTTTGAACGTCATGGAGCATATGAGATGTTCCAGGAGTTGAAGTTAATATTTCAAGCAAAAGCCCGGATTGAGAGATATGAAGTCTCCAATAAGTTCTATAGCTGCAAGATGGAGGAGAACAGTTCTGTCAGTGAGCATATACTCAAAATGTTTGGGTATAATAATCACCTGATTCAGATGGGAGTTAATCTTCCAGATGATTGCGTCATTGACAGAATTCTCCAATCACTGCCACCAAGCTACAAGAGCTTCGCGATGAACTATAATATGCAATGGATGAATAAGACTATTCCCGAGCTCTTCGCAATGCTGAAAGCTGTGGAGGTAGAAATCAAAAAGGAGTATCAAGTGTTCATGGTCAACAAGACCACTAGTTTCAAGAAAAAGGGCAAAGGGAAGAAGAAGGGGAACTTCAAGAAGAACAGCAAGCAAGTTGCTGCTCAAGAGAAGAAACCCAAGTCTGGACCTAAGCCTGAAACTGAGTGCTTCTACTGCAAGCATACTGGTCACTGGAAGCGGAACTGCCCCAAGTATTTGGCGGATAAGAAGGATGGCAAGGTGAACAAAGGTATATGTGATATACATGTTATTGATGTGTACCTTACTAATGCTCGCAGTAGCACCTGGGTATTTGATACTGGTTCTGTTGCTAATATTTGCAACTCGAAACAGGGACTACGGATTAAGCGAAGATTGGCTAAGGACGAGGTGACGATGCGCGTGGGAAACAGTTCGAAAGTCGATGTGATCGCGGTCGGCACGCTACCTCTACATCTACCTTCGGGATTAGTATTAGACCTAAATAATTGTTATTTGGTGCCAGCGTTGAGCATGAACATTATATCTGGATCTTGTTTGATGCGAGACGGTTATTCATTTAAATTAGAGAATAATGGTTGTTCTATTTATATGAGTAATATCTTTTATGGTCATGCGCCCTTGAAGAGTGGTCTATTTTTATTGAATCTCGATAGTGGTGACACACATATTCATAATGTTGAAGCCAAAAGATGCAGAGTTGATAATGATGGTGCAACTTATTTGTGGCACTGCCATTTAGGTCATATCGGTGTAAAGCGCATGAAGAAACTCCATACTGATGGACTTTTGGAACCACTTGATTATGAATCACTTGGTACTTGCGAACCGTGCCTCATGGGCAAGATGACTAAAACACCGTTCTCCAGTACTATGGAGAGAGCAATAGATTTGTTGGAAATCATACATACAGATGTATGTGGTCCAATGAATATTGAGGCTCGTGGCGGATATCGTTATTTTCTCACCTTCACAGACGACTTAAGCAGATATGGGTATATCTACTTAATGAAACATAAGTCTGAAACATTTAAAAAGTTCAAAGAATTTCAGAGTGAAGTTGAAAATCATCGTAACAAGAAAATAAATTTTCTACGATCTGATCGTGGAGGAGAATATTTGAGTTACGAGTTTGGTGTACATTTGAAACAATGCGGAATAGTTTCGCAACTCACGCCACCCGGAACACCACAGCGTAATGGTGTGTCCAAACATCGTAATCATACTTTACTAGATATGGTGCGATCTATGATGTCTCTTACTGATTTACCACTATCATTTTGGGGTTATGCTTTAGAGACGGCCGCATTCACGTTACATAGGGCACCATCAAAATCCGTTGAGACGATGCCTTATGAACTATGGTTTGGCAAGAAACCAAAGTTGTCGTTTCTGAAAGTTTGGGGCTGCGATGCTTATGTGAAAAAGCTTCAACCTGATAAGCTCGAACCCAAATCAGAAAAATGTGTCTTCATAGGATATCCAAAGGAAACTATTGGATACACCTTCTATCACAGATCCGAAGGCAAGACTTTTCTTGCTAAAGTCGGAAACTTTCTGGAGAAGGAGTTTCTCTCGAAAGATGTGAGTGGGAGGAAAGTAGAACTTGATGAGGTAACTGTACCTACTCCCTTATTGGAAAGTAGTACATCACAGAAAACTGTTTCTGCGACACCTACCCCAATTACTGAGGGAGCTAATGATACTGATCATGAAACTTCGGGACAAGATACTACTGAACCTCGTAGATCAACCAAAGTGAGATCCGCGCCAGAGTAGTACGGTAATCCTGTTCTGGAAATCATGCTGCTAGATCATGATGAACCTACGAACTATGAAGAAGCGATGGTGAGCCCAGATTCCGCAAAATGGCTTGAAGCCATGAAATCTGGGATGGGATCCATGTATGAGAACAAAGTATGGACTTTGGTTGACTTGCCCGATGATCAGCAAGCAATTGAGAATAAATGGATCTTCAAGAAGAAGACTGACGCTGACAGTAATATTACTGTCTACAAAGCTCGACTTGTCGCAAAAGGTTTTCGACAAGTTCAAGGAGTTGACTACGATGAGACCTTCTCACCCGTAGCGATGCTTAAGTCTGTCCGAATCATGTTAGCAATTGCCGCATTTTATGATTATGAAATTTGGCAGATGGATGTCAAAACTGCATTCCTGAATGGATTTCTGGAAGAAGAGTTGTATATGATGCAACCGGAAGGTTTTGTCGATCCAAAGGGAGCTAATAAAGTGTGCAAGCTCCAACGATCCATTTATGGACTGGTGCAAGCCTCTCGGAGTTGGAATAAACGCTTTGATAGTGTGATCAAAGCATTTGGTTTTATACAGACTTTCGGAGAAGCTGTATTTACTAAAAGTGAGTGGGAGCTCTGTAGCATTTCTGATATTATATGTGGATGACATATTACTGATTGGAAATGATATAGAATTTCTGGATAGCATAAAGGGATACTTGAATAAGAGTTTTTCAATGAAAGACCTCGATGAAGCTGCTTACATATTAGGCATAAAGATCTATAGAGATAGATCAAGACGCTTAATTGGACTTTCACAAAGCACATACCTTGACAAAATTTTGAAGAAGTTCAAAATGGATCAAGCAAAGAAAGGGTTCTTGCCTGTGTTACAAGGTGTGAAGTTGAGTCAGACTCAATGCCCGACCACTGCAGAAGATAGAGAGAAAATGAAAGATGTTCCCTATGCTTCAGCCATAGGCTCTATCGTGTATGCAATGCTGTGTACCAGACCTGATGTGTGCCTTGCTATAAGTTTAGCAGGGAGGTACCAAAGTAATCCAGGAGTGGATCACTGGACAGCGGTCAAGAACATCCTGAAGTACCTGAAAAGGACTAGGATATGTCTCTCGTATATGGAGGTGACAAAGAGCTCATCGTAAACGGTTACGTTGATGCAAGCTTTGCCACTGATCTGGACGATTCTAAATCGCAAACCGGATACGTGTTTACATTAAACGGTGGAGCTGTCAGTTGGTGCAGTTCTAAACAAAGCGTCGTGGCGGGATCTACATGTGAAGCGGAGTACATAGCTGCTTCGGAAGCAGCAAACGAAGGAGTCTGTATGAAGGAGTTCATATCCGATCTAGGTGTCATACCTAGTGCATCGGGTCCAATGAAAATCTTTTGTGACAATACTGGTGCAATTGCCTTGGCAAAGGAATCCGGATTTCACAAGAGGACCAAACACATCAAGAGACGCTTCAATTCCATCCGGGATCTAGTCTAGGTGGGAGACATAGAAATTTGCAAGATACATACGGAGCTGAATGTAGCAGACCCGTTGACTAAGCCTCTTCCACGAGCAAAACATGATCAGCACCAAAGCTCCATGGGTGTTAGAATCATTATTGTGTAATCTAGATTATTGACTCTAGTGCAAGTGGGAGACTGAAGCAAATATGCCCTAGAGGCAATAATAAAGTTATTATTTATTTCCTTATATCATGATAAAGGTTTATTATTCATGCTAGAATTGTATTAACCGGAAACATAATACATGTGTGAATACATAGACAAACAGAGTGTCACTAGTATGCCTCTACTTGACTAGCTCGTTAATCAAAGATGGTTGTGTTTCCTAACCATGGACAAAGAGTTGTCATTTGATTAACGGGATCACATCATTAGTTGAATGATCTGATTGACATGACCCATTCCATTAGCTTAGCACCCGATCGTTTAGTATGTTGCTATTGCTTTCTTCATGACTTATACATGTTCCTATGACTATGAGATTATGTAACTCCCGTGTGCCGGAGGAACACTTTGTGTGCTACCAAACGTCACAATGTAACTGGGTGATTATAAAGGTGCTCTACAGGTGTCTCCAAAGGTGCATGTTGGGTTGACGTATTTCAAGATTAGGATTTGTCACTCCGATCGTCGGAGAGGTATCTCTGGGCCCTCTTGGTAATGCACATCACTTAAGCCTTGCAAGCAATGCAAGTAATAAGTTAGTTGCGAGATGATGTATTACGGAACGGGTAAAGAGACTTGCCGGTAACGAGATTGAACTAGGTATTGGATACCAACGATCAAATCTCGGGCAAGTAACATACCGATGACAAAGGGAACAACGTATGTTGTTATGCGGTCTGACCGATAAAGATCTTCGTAGAATATGTAGGAGCCAATGTGGGCATCCAGGTCCCGCTATTGGTTATTGACCGGAGACGTGTCTCGGTCATGTCTACATTGTTCTCGAACCCGTAGGGTCCGCACGCTTAAGGTTTCGATGACAGTTATATTATGAGTTTATACGTTTTGATGTACCGAAGGTTGTTCGGAGTCCCGGATGTGATCACGGTCATGACGAGGAGTCTTGAAATGGTCGAGACATAAAGATTGATATATTGGAAGCCTATGTTTGGATATCGGAAGTGTTCCGGGTGAAATCGGGATTTTACCGGAGTACCGGGAGGTTACCGGAACCCCCCGAGAGCTATATGGGCCTTAGTGGGCTTTAGTGGAAAAAAGAGAAGGGGCAGCCCAAGATGGGCCGCGCGCCCCTCCCCTCCCTTGGTCCGAATAGGACAAGGAGAGGGGGCCGGCCCCCCTCTCTCTTTTCCCCCCTCCGCGAATCCTATTCCAACTAGGATTGGTGGGGGGGAATCCTACTCCCAGAGGGAGTAGGACTCCTCCTGGCGCGCCTCTCCTAGGCCGGCTGCACCCCCCCCCCTTGATCCTTTATATACGGAGGCAGGGGAACCCCAGAGACACACAAGTTGATCCACGTGATCTTATTCTTGGCCGTGTGCGGCGCCCCCTGCCACCATAGTCCTCGATAATATTGTAGCGGTGCTTAGGCGAAGCCCTGCGACAGTAGTACATCAAGATCGTCACCATGCCGTCGTGCTGACGGAACTCTTCCCCGACACTTTGCTGGATCGGAGTCCGGGGATCGTCATCGAGCTGAACGTGTGCTAAAACTTGGAGGTGCCATAGTTTTGGTGCTTGATCGGTCGGGCCATGAAGACGTACGACTACATCAACCAAACGCTTACGTTGTCGATCTACTAGGGTACGTAGATCACACTCTCCCCTCGTTGCTATGCATCACCATGATCTTGCGTGTGCATAGGAAATTTTTTGAAATTACTACGTTCCCCAACAGTCGGACCTTGATTGTATTCTGGATGATGTAATGCTACATTTATGTATTGTGTGAAGTGGCGATTGTAAGCCAACTCTTTATCCCTTTCTTATTCAGTACATGGGATGTGTAAAGATTACCCCTCTTGCGACATGCCTACTATGCGGTTATGCCTCTAAGTCGTGCTCCAACACGTGGGAGATATAGCCGCATCGTGGGTGTCACACCATAGACAAGAGTTATCATTTGATTAACGGGATCACATCATTAGAGAATGATGTGATTGAGTTGAACCATCCGTTAGCTTAGCACGATGATCGTTTAGTTTGTTGCTATTGCTTTCTTCATGACTTATACATGTTCCGATGACTATGATATTATGCAACTCCCGAGTACCGAAGGAACACTTTGTGTGCTACCAAACGTCACAACGTAACTGGGTGATTATAAAGGTGCTCTACAGGTGTCTCCGATGGTGCTTTTTGAGTTGGCATAGATCAATATTTGGATTTGTCACTCCGATTGTCAGAGAGGTATCTCTGGGCCCTCTCGGTAATGCACATCACTATAAGCCTTGCAAGCAATGCAACTAATGAGTTAGTTGCGGGATGATGTATTATGGAACGAGTAAGAGACTTGCTGGTGACGAGATTGAACTAGGTATTGAGATACCGACGCGAATCTCGGGCAAGTAACATACCAATGACAAAGGGAACAATGTATGTTGTTATGCGGTTTGACCGATAAAGATCTTCGTAGAATATGTAGGGCACGCTTAACGTTCGGTGACGATCGGTATTATGAGTTTATGTGTTTTGATGTACCGAAGGTAGTTCAGAGTCCCAGATGAGATCGGGGACATGACGAGGAGTCTCGAAATGGTCGATACGTAAAGATTGATATATTAGACAACTATATTCGGACATCGGAAAGGTTCCGAGTGATTCAGGTATTTTTCGGAGTACCGGAGAGTTACGGGAATTCACCGGGAGGGTCAATGGGCCTTCTTGGGCTTTAGTGGGAATAGAGAGCAGTAAGGAAGTGTGGGGTGCGCCCCCCTAGGCCGAAACCAAATTGGTTTAGGGCTTTGGGGGCCGGCCCCCTCTTTCCTTCTCCTTCTCCCTCTCTTTCCTTCCCCCTTCCCTCTTCCTAGTTGGATTTGGAAAGGATGAATCCTCTTCCTAGTAGGAAGAGGATTCCTCCTCTCCTTGGGGCGCACCAAGGCTGGCCGGCCTCCCCCCTTGCTGCTTTATATATGGGGGCGGGGGGCACCCAAAGACACAAGTTGATTGTTGCAAGCCATGTGCGGTGCCCCCTCCATCATAATCCACCTCGATCATATCGTAGCGGTGCTTAGGCGAAGTCCTGCATCGGTAGCAACATCATCACCGTCATCATGCCGTCGTGCTGGCAAAACTCTCCCGTGAAGCTCTGCTAGATCAGAGTTTGTGGGACGTCATCGAGCTGAACGTGTGCTGAACTCGGAGGTGCCGTACGTTCAGTACTTGGATCAGTCGGATCGTGAAGACGTACGACTACATCAACTGCGTTCTCATAACACTTCCACTTACGGTCTACGAGGGTACGTGGACGACACTATCCCCTCTCATTTCTATGCATCACCATGATCTTGCGTGTGCGTAGGATTTTTTTTGAAATTACTACGTCCCCCAACACGCTTTGATAGTGTGATCAAAGCATATGGTTTTATACAAACTTTTGGAGAAGCCTGTATTTAAAAGAAAGTGAGTGGGAGCTCTGTAGCATTTCTAAATATTATATGTGGATGACATATTGCTGATTGGAAATGATATAGAATTTCTGGATAGCATAAAGGGATACTTGAATAAAAGTTTTTCGATGAAAGACCTCGGGGAAGCTGCTTACATATTAGGCATAAAGATCTATAGAGATAGATCAAGACGCTTAATTGGACTTTCACAAAGCACATACCTTGACAAAATTTTGAAGAAGTTCAAAATGGATCAAGCAAAGAAAGGGTTCTTGCCTGTGTTACAAGGTGTGAAGTTGAGTCAGACTCAATGCCCGACCACTGCAGAAGATAGAGAGAAAATGAAAGATGTTCCCTATGCTTCAGCCATAGGCTCAATCATGTATGCAATGATGTGTACCAGACCTGATGTGTGCCTTTCTATAAGTTTAGCAGGGAGGTACCAAGGTAATCCAGGAGTGGATTAGTGGACATCGGTCAAGAATGTTGGGGAACGTAGTAATTTCAAAAAAAATCCTACGCACACGCAAGATCATGGTGATGCATAGCAACGAGAGGGGAGAGTGCCGTATACATACCCTCGTAGACCGTAAGCGGAAGCGTTATGACAATGCGGTTGATGTAGTCATACATCTTCACGATCGACCGATCCTCAGTACCAAATGTACGGCACCTCCGCGTTCAACACATGTTCAGCTCGGTGACGTCCCGCGAACTCATGATCCAGTAGAGCTTCCGGGAAGAGCTTCATCAGCACGACGGCGTGGTGACGGTGTTGATGAAGCTACCGATGCAGGGCTTCGCCTAAGCAGCACTACGATATGACCGAGGTGGATTATGGTGGAGGGGGCATCGCACATGGCTAAGAGATCAATGATCAATTATTGTGTCTCCAAGGGGTGGTCCCCTCCCCGTTTATAAAGGAGTGGAGAAGGGGGAGGGGGCGGCCTCCTATGGCGCGGCCCATGAGGAGTCCTACTCCCATGGGGAGTAGGACTCCCCCCTTCCAAGTAGGAGTAGGAGAGGAGAAGGCAGGGAGAGAAGGAGAGGAGGAAAGGGGGGCGCCGCCCTCCCCCTCCTTGTCCAATTTGGACTAGAGGGGGAGGGGGCGCGGCTGCCCTGGCCGCCCCTCCTCTTCTCCCACTAGGGCCCATTAGGCCCAATATACTCCCCGGGGGGTTCCGGTAACCCCCGATACTCCGGTATATGTCTGAAACCTTCTGAAACTCTTCCGGTGTCCGAACATAGTCGTCCAATATATGGATCTTTACGTTTGATAGCACACAAGGTGTTCCTCCAGTATTCGGGAGTTGCATAATCTCATAGTCATAGGAACATGTATAAGTCATGAAGAAAGCAATAGTAGTAAACTAAACGATCAAGTGCTAAGCTAACGGAATGGGTCATGTTAATCACATCATTCTCCTAATGATGTGATCCTGTTAATCAAATGACAACTCATGTCTATGTCTAAGAAACTCAACCCTCTTTGATCAATGAGCTAGTCAAGTAGAGGCATACTAGTGCCACTATGTTTGTCTATGTATTCACACATGTATTATGTTTCCGGTTAATACAATTCTAGCATGAATAATAAACATTTATCATGATATGAGGAAATAAATAATAACATTATTATTGCCTCTAGGGCATATTTTTCCTTCAGTCTCCCACTTGCACTAGAGTCAATAATGTAGATTACACAGTAATGATTCTAACACCCATGGAGCCTTGGTGGTGATCATGTTTTGCTCGTGGAAGAGGCTTAGCCAGCGGGTCTGCAACATTCAGATCCGTATGTATCTTGCAAATCTCTAATGTAACATTCCAAATTTTCAATTTGGAATGTTATACATTAGATCATCATGCATATCATATTTTATTTTGCTTTTGGTTTTGATCCTAGAAAATCCTAAGCAACTCAAGGACCCACGGAGAGAGTTGGGGATTTCGTTATTTACGTATTTGAGTTTTCTCAAATTATGTAAACAGGATCGTTTGATTTTATTTATTTTATCATCAATTATTTCTATTACAAAAATATGAGAGAGGGAATAAAATGACTTTCCCAAAATATAGAAATATTGAGGATTTAATAAAAAACCAAATAAGATTTATTTCGGAGTTTTTCGGTATTTTTATTTGAATTTAGGAAAAATGCGCGTTTTTTCAAAGTTGTAGTTTGGGCCCAAATAAATGTTCACTTTATTGGGCTTGATTTTAGGAACCCGGCAAAATTTATTTCGTGATTTTTGGAGTCCGTTTGGTATTTCTTTTTATTTTTCTTCCGAGCGGAATTATTTAAAAAAATCGGAACCGACTTTGGGCCGTACCTGAGCGGGACTCCGCCCGGGACGCCTTTATAAGCCGCCACCTGGGGGCCCGAGAGCCACAGCTGCCCCAAACCCTAGCCCAACCCCGCCGCCGCCGCCGCCTCGTTTTCCGTGCATATTTTTTTGAAAAAGAAAAAAAAATCGGAAAAAAATATTTTTTTTCTTCTGTTCGTCGTTTCTCGTTTTCATCGGATTTTCCGCGGTTATTTTCTGATCGCGATTTCTGATTCAATTTTCGTTTTAGTATAACTTTTCGCTCGTTTATCGAAATTAGGCGATTCAAGCGCCTGGAGTTTCGACTCAAAACCCTCTTTCCGAATAATCAACTTAAACAAGTTTTTGCTACAGTAAAATTTGACCTAGATCCAGATTACTAGAACGAAATTGATTTCTTTCGCCGTTTGATTTCTTTTGCTTCGTTCGATTTGATTCTTTTTGCAAACCAGGGTTCTTAAGTTGAACTTTCTGGTTAGATCTTCTATTTGAGTTTTACCTGTGCATTAGATGAGTACTTACTGTATGCTTGTTTGTTTGTCTGCGATAGAATACCCGGAGTGCGCCGCCTGTTACTTCGAATATCTAGGTTTCGCGGATCATCAGCAAGGCAAGTAACACTTTCATCATACCTTTTCTACAACCCAGTTTTATTGCATTAGATCAATCCTCACACATTGCATGATTAGGACCTAATTAAATTGTGGGATGGGAAGTAGATGAGGTAGTACCTATTACCTGTTTATTATGAAACCTTTGGGAGTTACTTCTACGTTTGCTTATTACGCCATGCTATGCTAGTAGACGTGGATTGGGTGAGTGATATCCATGACAGATGTGAGTTTATTAATTTTAATGGTTTATCTAAGGTGGCAACTTAAACACACATCTGGGTGGATTGAGGCACCTGGTTTCTATCAGGACTTGCCTGTTTTTTTTTGGACCACCACCCAGGCTCAAAGGGATCATAAGATTATTCATACTAGAAACTTCCGTGTGGAGCCACAAGCCATTATGGGCTCTGGCATAGTTAATTAAGTCGTGCGAACTCTTACAGGGTAGACTAGCAGATGTAGGGGAAAGTAGGTGTACCGGTCTATCCAACGTAAGGTGCTAGCGCTTCTGAAAGACTGTGTCTCGGTCATCCGTTTCTCAAACACCATGTAGTGCGAGAAATCCAACGGAGGCGATCGAGTCTTGTGGGGAAAAGTGCGCAAACCTCTGCAGAGTGTAATAAACTAATCATGGTTAGCCGTGTCCCCGGTTATGGACATCTTGAGTATCTAGTACCTAGATTATCATGTGAATCTCAACATGTTACTATAAAGATAATTTTGATGGGTTTGTTTAATGATGATGCTTAATTGGGATTGAGAATGCTGTCAACCATTCTCAATGTTTAACAACCACCATGATAGTAATTAAATTTATTCCTTTGCTGTAGGGAAAAATTGTCTTTACGCAAAACTGTAACCATAGAGCTTTCCACCAGCCAAATATGCACATAGTATAGATGTTGCATTTCATTATTCTCTATGTGTTACCTTGCCAGCATATTCCATGTGCTGACCCGTTCTCGGGCTGCAACGTTAATGTTGCAGACTTTTCAGACGATGATTAAGGAGTTTTTAGGTCGTGGTTCTATACTCAGTGATGCCGTTCCGCTGTTATTGTTATTAGATGGCCTTAAGCCATATTTATTGTAATAAGTTCTCTTTTGAGACACTCGATGTAATAAGTGTGTGATTGCTACTCTGCTATAAATCCTCCGAGTACTCTGTGGTGTCAGCATTACTGGTCCAGGGATGACACCGGAGCACAGAGATCAGACTATTTGAGGTCTGGTCGCTACATCTATGTTTCCCACCTGGACTTGATCCCAGATGGAATTGAAGCGTCTCTTGATGTGTTTGGTTCTCTTGTGAAATTTGGATTCCTTTGCCACAGCAATTGCACCAGTACTGTCACAAAAGATTTTCATTAGACCCAAAGCACTAGGTATGACACCTAGATTGGATATGAACTCCTTCATCCAGAATCCTTCATTTGCTGCTTCCGAATCAGCTATGTACTCCACTTCACACGTAGATCCCGCCACGACGCTTTGTTTAGAACAGCTCCAACTAATAGCTCCACCGTTCAATATAAACACGTATCCGGTTTGCGATTTAGAATCGTCCGGATCAGTGTCAAAGCTTGCATCGACGTAACCATTTACAACGAGCTCTTTGTCACCTCCAAAAACGAGAAACATATCCTTAGTCCTTTTCAGGTATTTCAGGATGTTCTTGACCGCTGTCCAGTGATCCACTCCTAGATTACTTTGGTACCTCCCTGCTAAACTAATAGCAAGGCACACATCAGGTCTGGTACCCAGAATTGCATACATGACAGAGCCTATGGCTGAAGCATAGGGAACACTTTTCATTTTCTCTCTATCTTCTGCAGTGGTCGGGCATTGAGTCTTACTCAACTTCACACCTTGTAACACAGGCAAGAACCCTTTCTTTGCTTGATCCATTTTGAACTTCTTCAAAACTTTATCAAGGTATGTGCTTTGTGAAAGTCCAATTAAGAGTCTTGATCTATCTCTATAGATCTTGATGCCCAATATATAAGCAACTTCTCCGAGGTCTTTCATTGAAAAACTCTTATTCAAGTATCCTTTTATGCTATCCAGAAATTCTATATCATTTCCAATCAACAATATGTCATCCACACATAATATTAGAAATGCTACAGAGCTCCCACTCATGTTCTTGTAAATACAGGCTTCTCCAAAAGTATGTATAGAACCATATGCTTTGATCACACTATCAAAACATTTATTCCAACTCCGAGAGGTTTGCACGAGTCCATAAACGGATCGCTGGAGCTTGCACACTTTGTTAGCACCCTTTGGATCGACAAAACCTTCTGGTTGCATCATATACAACTCTTCTTCCAGAAATCCATTCAGGAATGCAGTTTTGACATCCATTTGCCAAATTTCATAATCATGAAATGCGGCAATTGCTAACATGATTCGGACAGACTTAAGCATCGCTACGGGTGAGAAAGTCTCATCGTAGTCAACCCCTTGAACTTGTCGAAAACCTTTCGCAACAAGTCGAGCTTTGTAGACAGTAACATTACCGTCAGCGTCAGTGTTCTTCTTGAAGATCCATTTATTTTCGATGGCTTGCCGATCATCGGGCAAGTCAACCAAAGTCCACACTTTGTTCTCATACATGTATCCCATCTCAGATTTCATGGCCTCAAGCCATTTTGCGGAATCTGGGCTCACCATCGCTTCTTCATAGTTCGTAGGCTCATCATGGTCAAGTAACATGCCTTCCATAACAGGATTACCATACCGCTCTGGTGCGGATCTTACACTGCTTGACCTACGTGGTTCGGTAGAAACTTGATCTGAAGTTTCATGATCGTCATCATTAGCTTCCTCACTAATTGGTGTAGGTGTCATAGGAACCGGTTTCTGTGATGAACTATTTTCCAATAAGGGAGTAGGTACAATTACCTCATCAAGTTCTACTTTCCTCCCACTCACTTCTTTCGAGAGAAACTCCTTCTCTAGAAAGGATCAATTCTTAGCTACAAATGTCTTGCCTTCGGATCTGTGATAGAAGGTGTACCCAATAGTTTCCTTTGGGTATCCTATGAAGACACATTTCTCCGATTTGGGTTCGAGCTTATCAGGTTGAAACTTTTTCACATAAGCATCACAGCCCCAAACTTTAAGAAACGACAACTTTGGTTTCTTGCCAAACCACAGTTCATAAGGCGTCGTCTCAACGTATTTCGATGGTGCCCTATTTAACGTGAATGCAGCCGTCTCTAAAGCATAACCCCGAAACGATAGCGGTAAATCAGTAAGAGACATCATAGATCACACCATATCTAGTAAAGTACAATTACGACGTTCAGACACACCATTACGCTATGGTGTTCCGGGTGGCGTGAGTTGCGAAACTATTCCGCATTGTTTTAAATGTAGACCAAACTCGTAACTCAAATATTCTCCTCCACGATCAAATCATAGAAACTTTATTTTCTTGTTACGATGATTTTCCACTTCACTCTGAAATTCTTTGAACTTTTTAAATGTTTCAGACTTATGTTTCATTAAGTAGAAATACCCATATCTGCTCAAATTATCTGTGAAGGTGAGAAAATAACGATACCCACCGTGAGCCTCAATATTCATTGGACCACATACATCAGTATGTATGATTTCCAATAAATCTGTTGCTCGCTCCATTGTTCCGGAGAACGGTGTTTTAGTCATCTTGCCCATGAGGCATGGTTCGCAAGTACCAAGTGATTCATAATCAAGTGATTCTAGAAGTCCATCAGTATGGAGTTTATTCATGCTTTTACACTAATATGACCTAAACGGCAGTGCCACAAATAAGTTGCACTATCATTATCAACTCTGCATATTTTGGCTTCAACATTATGAATATGTGTATCACCACTACCGAGATTCAACACAAATAGACAACTCTTCAAGGGTGCATGACCATAAAAGATATTACTCATATAAATAGAACAACCATTATTCTCAGATTTAAATGAATAACCGTCTCACATCAAACAAGATCCAGATATAATGTTCATGCTTAATGCTGGCACCAAAGAACAATTATTCAGGTCTAAAATTAATCCTGAAGGTAGATGTAGAGGTAGCGTGCCGACCGCGATCACATCGACTTTGGAACCATTTCCCACACGCATCGTCACCTCGTCCTTAGCTAATCTTCGCTCAATCCGTAGTCCCTGTTTCGAGTTGCAAATATTAGCAATAGAACCAGTATCAAATACCCAGGTGCTACTGCGAGCTCTAGTAAGGTACACATCAATAACATGTATATCACATATACCTTTGTTCACCTTGCCATCCTTCTTATCCGCCAAATACTTGGGGCAGTTCCGCTTCCAGTGACCAGTCTGTTTGTAGTAGAAGAACTCGGTATTAGTCTTAGGTCCAGAATTGGGTTTCTTATCCTGAGCAGCAACTTGTTTGCCGTTCTTTTTGAAGTTCCCTTTCTTCTTCCCTTTACCTTTTTTCTTGAAACTGGTGGTCTTGTTGACCATCAACACTTGATGCTCCTTCTTGATTTCTACCTCCGCAGCCTTTAGCATTGCGAAGCTCGGGAATTGTCTTATCCATCCCTTGCATATTATAGTTCATCACGAAGCTCTTGTAGCTTGGTGGTAGTGATTGAAGAATTCTGTCAATGATACTATCATTTGGAAGATTAACTCCCAGTTGAATCAAGTGATTGTAGTACCCAGACATTATGAGTATATGTTCACTGACAGAACTATTCTCCATCTTGCAGCTGTAGAATTTATTGGAGACTTCATATCTCTCAATCCGGGAATTTGCTTGAAATATCAACTTCAACTCCTGGAACATCTCATATGCTCCATGACGTTCAAAACGTCGTTGAAGTCTCGGTTCTAAGCCGTAAAGCATGGCACACCGAACTATCAAGTAGTCATCAGCTTTGCTCTGCCAAACGTTCTTAACATCATCAGTAGCATCTGCAGCAGGCCTGGCACCCAACGGTGCTTCCAGGACGTAATTCTTCTGTGCAGCAATGAGGATTATCCTCAATTTACGGACCTAGTCTATGTAATTGCTACCATCATCTTTCAACTTTACTTTCTCAAGGAACGCATTAAAATTCAATGGAACAACAGCACGGGACATCTATCTACAACAACATAGACTAGCAAAATACTATCATGTACTAAGCTCATGATAAATTTAAGTTCAATTAATCATATTACTTAAGAACTCCCACTTAGATAGATATCCCTCTAATCATCTAAGTGATCACATGATCCAAATCAACTAAACCATAACCAATCATCACATGAAATGGAGTAGTTTTCAATGGTGAACATCACTATGTTGATCATATCTACTATATGATTCACGCTCGACCTTTCGGTCTCGGTGCTCCGAAGCCATATCTGTATATGCTAGGCTCGTCAAGTTTAACCCGAGTATTCCGCGTGTGCAAAACTGGCTTGCACCCGTTGTATAAGAACGTTGAGCTTGTCACACCCGATCATCACGTGGTGTCTCGGCATGACGAACTTTTGCAACGGTGCATACTCGGGGAGAACACTTGTACCTTGAATTTTTTAGTGAGAGATCATCTTATAATGCTACCGTCAATCAAAGCAGAATAAGATGCATAAAGGATAAACACCACATGCAATCAATATAAGTGATATGATATGGCCATCATCATCTTGTGCCTTTGATCTCCATCTCCAAAGCACCGTCATGATCACCATCGTCACCGGCGCGACACCTTGATCTCCATCGTAGCATCGTTGTCGTCTCGCCAACTATTGCTTCTACGACTATCGCTACCGCTTAGTGATAAAGTAAAGCAATTACATAGCGATTGCATTTCATACAATAAAGCGACAACCATATGGCTCCAGCCAGTTGCTGATAACTCAGTTACAAAACATGATCATCTCATATAATAAAATATAGCACCATGCCTTGACCATATCACATCACAACATGCCCTGCAAAAACAAGTTAGACGTCCTCTACTTTGTTGTTGCAAGTTTTACGTCGATGCTACGGGCTGAGCAAGAACCGTTCTTACCTACGCATCAAAACCACAACGATTGTTCCTCAAGTTAGTGATGTTTTAACCTTCAACAAGGACCGAGCGTAGTCACACTCGGTTCAACTAAAGTTGGAGAAACTGACACCCGCCAGCCACCTATGTGCAAAGCACGTCAGTAGAACCAGTCTCGCGTAAGCATACGCGTAATGTCGGTCCGAGCCGCTTCATCCAACAATATCGCTGAACCAAAGTATGACATGTTGGTAAGCAGTATGACTTGTATCGCCCACAACTCACTTGTGTTCTACTCGTGCATGTAACATCTACGCATAAACCTGGATCTGATACCACTGTTGGGGAACGTAGTAATTTCAAAAAAAATCCTACGCACACGCAAGATCATGGTGATGCATAGCAACGAGAGGGGAGAGTGTCGTCTACGTACCCTCATAGACCGTAAGCGGAAGCGTTATGACAACGCGGTTGATGTAGTCGTACGTCTTCACGATCGACCGATCCTCAGTACCGAACGTACGGCACCTCCACGTTTAGCACACGTTCAGCTCGGTGATGTCCCGCGGACTCACGATCCAGTAGAGCTTTCAGGAAGAGCTTTGTTAGCACGACGGCGTGGTGACGATGTCGATGAAGCTACCAACGCAGGGCTTCGCCTAAGCACCGCTACGATATGACCGAGGTGGATTATGGTGGAGGGGGGCACCGCACACGGCTAAGAGATCAATGATCAATTGTTGTCTCTTCAAGGGGTGCCCCCCTCCCCGTATATAAAGGAGTGGAGGAGGGGGAGGGGCCAGCCTCCTATGGCGCGGCCCATGAGGAGGCCTACTCCCACCGAGAGTAGGACTCCCCCCTTCCAAGTATGAGTAGGAGAGGAGAAGGAAGGGAGAGAAGGAGAGAAGGAAAGGGGGACGCCCCCCCCCCTCCTTGTCCAATTCGGACTAGAAGGGGAGGGGGGCGTGGCTGCCCTGGCCGCCCCTCCTCTTCTCCCACTAGGGCTCATTAGGCCCAATATACTCCTCGGGGGGTTTCGGTAACCCCCCGGTACTCCGGTATATGTCCGAAAGCTCCCGAAACTCTTTCGGTGTCCGAACATAGTCGTGCAATATATCGATCTTTACGTCTCGACCATTTTGAGACTCCTCGTCGTGTCCGTGATCATATCCGGGACTCCAAACTACCTTCGGTATATCAAAACACAAAAACTCATAATTCCGATCGTCACATAACTTTAAGCGTGTGGACCCTATGGGTTCGAGAACTATGTAGACATGACCGAGACACGTCTACGGTCAATAACCAATAGCGGAAACTTGATGCCCATGTTGGTTCCTACATATTCTATGAAGATCTTTATCGGTCAAACCGCATAACAACATATGATGTTCCCTTTGTCATCGGTATGTTACTTGCCCGAGATTCGATCGTTGGTATCTTAATACCTAGTTCAATCTCGTTACCGGCAAGTATCTTTACTCGTTCCGCAATGCATCATCCCGTAACTAACTCATTAGTCACATTGCTTGCAAGGCTTGTAGTGATGTGCATTACCGAGAGGGCCCAGAGATACCTCTCCAACAATCGGAGTGAAAAATCCTATTCTCGATCTATGCCAACTCAACGAACACCATCGGAGACACCTGTAGAGCACCTTTATAATCACCCAGTTATGTTGTGACGTTTGGTAGCACACAAAGTGTTCTTCCGGTATTCGGGAGTTGCATAATCTCATAGTCATAGGAACATGCATAAGTCATGAAGAAAGCAATAGCAGTAAACTAAACGATCAAGTGCTAAGCTAACGGAATGGGTCATGTCAATCACATCATTCTCTTAATGATGTGATTACGTTAATCAAATGACAACTCATGTCTATGGCTAGGAAACTCAACCATCTTTGATCAACGAGCTAGTCAAGTAGAGGCATACTAGTGACACTATGTTTGTCTATGTATTCACACATGTATTGTGTTTCCGATTAATACAATTCTAGCATGAATAATAAACATTTATCATGATATGAGGAAATAAATAATAACTTTATTATTGCCTCTAGGGCATATTTCCTCCAAAGAACATTCTGAAATACCTGAAAAGGACTAAGGATATGTTTCTCGTTTTTTGAGGTGACAAAGAGCTTGTCGTAAATGGTTACATTGATGCAAGCTTTGACACTGATCCGGATGACTCTAAGTCACAAACTGGATACGTATTATATTGAATGGTGGAGCTCTAAGTTGGTGCAGTTCCAAGCAGAGCGTCGTGGCGGGATCTACGTGTGAAGCGGAGTACATAGCTGCTTCAGAAGCAGCAAATTAAGGAGTTTGGATGAAGGAGTTCATATCCGATCTAGGTGTAATGCCTAGTTCATCAGGTCCAATGAAAATCTTTTGTGACATACTGGAGCAATTGCCTTAGCGAAGGAATCCAGATTTCACAAGAGAACCAAACACATCAAGAGACGCTTCAACTCCATCCACGATCAAGTCAAGGAGAGAGACATAGAAATTATCAAGATACATACGGATCTGAATGTTGCAGACCCGTTGACTAAGCCTCTTCCACGAGAAAAACATGATCAGCACCAAGACTCCATGGGTGTTAGAATCATTACAATGTAATCTAGATTATTGACTCTAGTGCAAGTGGGATACTAAAGGAAATATGCCCTTGAGGCAATAATAAAGTTGTTATTTATATTTTCTTATATCATGATAAATGTTTATTATTCATGCTAGAATTGTATTAATCGGAAACTTAGTGCATGTGTGAATACATAGACAAAACAGAGTGTCCCTAGTATGCCTCTACTTGACTAGCTCGTTAATCAAAGATGGTTAAGTTTCCTGACCATAGACATGTGTTGTCATTTGATGAATGGGATCACATCATTAGAGAATGATGTGATGGACAAGACCCATCCGTTAGCTTAGCATAATGATCGTTAAGTTTTATTGCTATTGCTTTCTTCATGACTTATACATGTTCCTCTGACTATGAGATTATGCAACTCCCGAATACCGGAGGAACACCTTGTATGTTATCAAATGTCACAACGTAACTGGGTGATTATAAAGATGCGCTATAGGTGTCTCCAAAGGTTTTTGTTGGGTTGGTATAGATCAAGATTAGAATTTGTCACTCCGAGTATCAGAGAGGTATCCTTGCGCCCTCTCGGTAATGCACATCACTATAAGCCTTGCAAGCAATATTACTAATGAGTTAGTAACGAGATGATACATTACGGAATGAGTAAAGAGACTTGTCGGTAATGAGATTGAACTAGGTATGATGATACCGACAACCGAATCTCGGGCAAGTATCGTACCGATGACAAAGGGAATAACGTATGTTGCTTTTGCGGTTTGACCGATAAAGATCTTCGTAGAATATGTAGGAACCAATATGAGCATCCAGGTTCCGTTGTTGGTTATTGACCGGATATGTGTCTCGGTCATGTCTACATAGTTCTTGAACCAGTAGGGTCCACACGCTTAACGTTCGATGACGGTTTGTATTTCGAGTTATGTTTTTGGTGAACGAAGTCTATTCAGAGTCCCGGATGAGATCACGGACATGACAAGGAGTCTCGAAATGGTCGAGAGGTAAAGATTGATATATTGGAAGGTGGTATTCGGACATCGGAATGGTTTCGAGTGGTTCGGGTATTTTACCGGAGTACCGAGGGGTTACCGGAACCCCCCGGGGGAAGTCATGGGCCTCATGGGCCACGGGAGAGAGAGGGGACAACCCACAAGGGGTGGCCGCGCCCCCTCCCCCATGGGAGTCCGAATTGGACTAGGGGAGAGGGCGGCGCCCCCCTTTCCCTCTCCCTCTCCCTCTCCTTCCTTTTCCCTCCGATGAGAAAGGAAAAAGGAGGGGGACCGAATCCTACTAGGAGTGGAGTCCTAGTAGGACTCCCCCCATGCCATGCCCCTCTTGGTCGGCCGCTCCTCCTCTCCTCCTTTATATACGAGGGCAGGGGCACCCCAAAGCACAACAATTGTTCTCTTAGCCATGTGCGGTGCCCCTTCCATAGTTTACTCCTCCGGTCATAGCATCGTAGTGCTTAGGCGAAGCCCTGCGCGGATCACATCACCATCAGCGTCACCATGCCGTCGTACTGACGATACTCTCCCTCGACCCTCTGCTGGATCAAGAGTTCGAGGGACGTCATCGAGTTGAATGTGTGCTGAACTCGGAGGTGACGTACGTTTGGTACTAAATCGGTTGCATCGTGAAGACGTTTGACTACATCAACTGCGTTAACCTAACGCTTCCGCTTTTGGTCTACGAGAGTATGCGGACACACTCTCCCCCTCTTTTTGTTATGCATCTCCTAGATAGATCTTGCGTGATCGCAGAAATTTTTGTGAAATTGCATGCTACGTTCCCCAACATTTTTTCTTTAAAAAATGGATAAATTCTGGATTTTTGGATTTTTTTCCTGAATGAAAAAAGAATTTAAAAACAAATTGACTCAAATAGATTTTTTTAGAGGTAAATAGCCTTTTATTGATTAAATTCCACAGAGTGTGGGATGCAAGCTGGGTCATGTGGCTGGCCAAACCATACATGACGCCTCTGAGCTAAGGTAAGAGCAAACTTAGCTAGTTTATAAGCTTCGACATTAACTACTCGACTTTCAAAAATAAAGCTACATTTAAAAGCGGCCGATCTGGCCTGAATCTCGCTGATGACGGCTCCATATACACCCTGACTGCCCTTCAAGATATCATTGACTCAAATAGATAAAGGGTATTTGAGCGCAAGTGTTCACAAACCGTGCTTTGGCCCAATTAGTGGGTGCGCATGGCCCTCGTGTAGGAGGGTGCGAGTTCGAGTCCCCCAGTAGTGCTTCTTTTAATAAGAAATAAAAAAGAGACCGTTTGCCAGGAGAGCTAGGATAGCGAACCACTCCACAGAGCTGACCTCGCACCCAATTTGCGCCTAGATTCATGCCGCCAGATTGGACGGCGGGAAGGGAATTCGTCAGGATTGGTCCCCTGACGAATGATCATAAGATAGCTTTTCCGAAATACAGTAGTAATCATACAATTGGCTGGGGCAGAAAAGAAACTGTTAATCATTTAATCGGATGCACCAATATAAAATTTCCAAAATTATGTCTTTTTTATGTCTTGAATTTTATTGACTTGTTTTTAGAAACATTATACAAATGAATTGATTTGGAGCAGCTATAGGTAATCTTTTTTCTATGCTGCTAAAGGTAGTAATATATGTTAAAAAAATTAATATATGATAAACATTTTTATAATGCAAGTGAACTTCTAGTAATATACTAACCTAACCCCGCACGTCGCGCTCGATGATCACTCGCAAATGTGCAATCTATTAATTCAAGAGTGGAACAATGCATGCTCATTTGATCTCAGAATAATATATAGAGACAGTGAAGAAACCGAACATACAAATTTATTGAAATTTTGCAAATGTAGGGATACAAAGATACAAATTAAAAGTGGTACACTTCTGAGGCATACACTTCGCTGCAGACAGAGAACTGTATATAAAAACACAAAACCTAGTTCGGTTGCCACTGTCTGGTATGGGTCGCTTTATGTGAGGAAATCAGACTTTTCTTTGTAGCTTCAAAGACTCGGTATGTTTAGTATTCTTCAAATTGCATCTTTTAGGATAGGTTTGTCATTCCTTGTGCAATATACTTTAAAATCATTGATCCAACTTCCATAATTTTTTATTTTGCTTTAGAAAAATATTATAACGTGCTAATGTTTGTGTTGAATTATTGTGGCAGTGTTTCCAACTGATGGTATGACTATAGGTGTGAAGGACCGAAATATTGGGCTCGACCATGCATCCGTGAGCAATTATTTGCAAGAAAAACCTGTGAGAAAACATTTAAGAAAATAATGATCCCAAGGATATGATGGATATATCATACTTAATTTTGAATGCAGCTGAATGTTATTGTAATAAAAAGCAATAACACTGAGGAGATTTTGCATAAATGGTCATTTTTGCAATCCAGGGAATTATGAGCTCAAGACCCATGTGAAAATAAAACCTAGATGCATATGCTAATCAAAATTATTGTTGGCGATGGTAATATGTGTCTTTTCTGCCAACATATTGCTTTCTAGTAAATCAAAGAAGATAAAAAATTCGTACTTCAGCCAGAGAGCGTCTCATGGTGCTCCATCTGCACGTACAGACCAAATACCCAATCATCACAGACCAAAGATCTGATGTACTTCCTCCGTAAAGAAATATAAAAATGTTTAGATGACTGCTTTAGTAATCTAAATGGTCTTATATTTATTTACAGAGGGAGTAGGTGTCAATATCGCCAACAGCTTAGACATGCAGCGAGAGAGAGAAAATGACTGCATTAAATGGCTCATAAAAAATCTGTTCAGTATACACATGTCAACATTAGTTGTGGCGCGTACATAGAAACAGAGAAAAAATATGCACCTTTCGCTCTTTGCCACTTCTCCTTCAATATATGGCTTATGCACATTCAAAAAAATAATACATGCACCTAGCTGCATCCCCTTGAAATTTCTTCATGCATGTAGTACATCGTGTTGAAAATTAAGTCTTGCCACTGCATGCGTCCAACAGCCAACGGTCTGATTAAAAGAGGACAAATCACTATACAAATCATTATGTCCACATAGGATACCATCCCAACATGTGGCTATTTTGCATGCAAGTTCCATGCACGTATGATAGGTGTAGCGGTTCAAGAGCTATGCCCGATGATTGTTATCTGGGTTAGAGTTCAACTGTAAATTACCCGCAAAAAAAAGAGTTCAACTGTGAAGAAAATGCAATCTGTTTGAAATGTCGTTTTTTAATCCTTATTAGGCCCTTATATATCTTAGGCAGGTATTTTATATATTTTTTGGAAAGATAAGAAGTGGAGATTACGAACGGTAACAGAAGCATGTAACAGTGCTCGCTGCTTGTGCCATTGAAGGGAGAAAGACTGAGACTATATGAGAAGTAGTATTACGGAAATATTTAGCCGTGCGATTGAAGGGAAAATATCAAGGGACTGCAACTCTCTTCTTATATGAATGAAAGAGCCCATGTTGTTTGTGCGATTGAAGGGACTAATTCTTTTAAATGATATACATTCTTGTGGTGTGTACATGTTCCTATGCTAAGGCGAGAAAAGTGTTCTCCGCACATGTTTGGTGCCCCTTTTCGTAATGAATAATACATGTACTAATTCACGCAACTATTGTTTTTTCCTTCTGTATTGTGCAAAACACATGGAAATTTTTTGGATGAAATTGACGGGTGCACCAAATGTAGCTAACATGTAACCATGATTTTTTTAACTTAAAATAAATTCATGGGAGAGTCGATGGAGGGCATGCAGGAGTATCAAGTTTCACCACCAATCCAAATCCGTGGCATGTGTGCTGATGAGACAGTAAACACCCCGTGCGTCTAGGATTTTCGTGAGCTGCGAGACCCAAGTCAAAATCTCCCCAAAAATAATGTAATCCAAAGGAGCAGGAGATCCATGCAGAGCTTGCAGGAGATCAGTGGGAAGGCCGGCCATGCAGACGTAGCCACCGTGTCCAGTATATACACGTTCGAACTCATGCACATAAGTGCCCATGAAGAAGATGGGGACTGTTGTCCATTAGAGAAATTTAATTACGTGTAGTGAAGTCAAACTGCTGTGCTCAACAGTGATTCCACGCAAGGCCTGCATTCGGCAAGCAAGATTAACTTCTCCCTACCACAATTCATCAAGAATCTGAGTCATGTGGCGTAGCTAGCAGGCTAAAACAAACCCTTCCAACAAACTGCAGTTTGGCATAGCATCACAGAAACATGCTATGTTCGAGCATGTTGCATCTAGTCAGTCTCATTTGACACCATGCCATGGAGGGGCTCACGCAGCTCGTCGCGGCGGTGCAGGTGGCCCGCAGGTCGACCAGGGGCGGTGGGCGTCCAGCGTGTGATTGACTGGTTGGGGCAGTGCGCGGCCAGGGCGCGGCCAGGGCGCCAGGCAGACCTCACGGCGCGCACGACACTGCAGCAACATGCAAGCATCACGAATGTCACACGGCGTAGAGAGTGAGGAAGAGGCAACAGGCAACCCATGTGCTCGCCATCCCGCAGTTGATGTCAATTGAGGCGGGCAAGGAATAGGAACGCAACGTCAAGCCGGTGGCGATGACACAACGAATCGCCGAGTCGCGTTGAGGTCGCCAGCTTGTGGCCTTGTCGGGTAGGCCGGGCTCGAGGTGAAGATTGCTGGCGCATGCCTAGACGATGATGGGCAGTCCACGAAAGCCTTCTCTCACTGCTTGGAATCAAAAGAACCTAGGTCTTCGGAGGCGCCGACGTGGTCCTACGCGCAGTTCCTCGGCGAGCGCGGTGCCGACGTGTTAGCTTGTCCTGGTAGTAGTCGCAGCCTGGGCACCCCCGTGCGACGGCGAGGAAGTGCGTGCGGAGACGGAAGGAGGTGCGGTCGAGGCCGTCACCGCGGCGCCGAAGCCGGCGACCATGCATCGCGTGACGCCGTAAAAGAGAAGAGAGTGATGACAGCGGCGACGTGCTCCATCTCCCGGAGGCGGCCGCGGACGGATTTGAGCCACCGGAGCGGCGGAGAAGGGCGACGCTCCTGCCGGCGCCACCGGAGACCGCCACGGTCTGGCCGGCCGCCATGGGCAGGCCGTCTAAGAGGAGCCAGGGCGAGCCGGCGTCAGCGGAAGTTGAGAAGAGGCCTTCAAAGTAGGGGCAGACGACGTTGCTGCAGTCACAGGCACTCCCCCACGCGGACCACGCATCGGCAAGAGCGCACCACGACAGCATGGCGTCCATGGCGGATACGATAGGAAGGCCCTGTGACACATGCAGCAATCAAGATCTCCATTAAGAAACTGCTCCAAGTCGGAACGCTAGCCACCTACAAAATCAAGTAACCAAATAAGATGACCATACTCCAAAGAAACAAGTAGAAGAACAATCAAAATGGAAGTGCAAGTACAGAAGGGCGAGCAAACCCACAAGGGCGGCAAGAACGAAGCTGAAAGATTGCGTGGAAGCGTATACCTTTGGGCAGGGACGCGTACGTGTTATATAGGCAATGACAGATTACAACATGCGGCAGTTAGGTTCTGGATTGATCCTCAAGAAACCTATACAAGAGATAAGGATAAACCCTAACAACCTAACCACCTAGATTACAACGCACGCAATCTACCTACCTCTCTACGGTATACGGTTTATACAATACCGTATACCTTGTACATGACTCTTTCTAACACGCCCCCTCGATCACAGCTTCACCAAGTTGAGATTGCCTTTGAAGTCTTCTAACTTCTTTCATGACAAAGCTTTGGTAAAACCATCTGCAACTTGATCACCTGTGGGAATAAAACGGATACCCACTAGTTTGTTAGCTACTCTCTCTCGAACAAAATGATAGTCCACTTCTATGTGTTTTGTCCTTGCATGAAATACTGGATTTGCTGACAGATATGTGGCACCAATATTATCACACCAGAGACGTGCAACTGGTGAGTGCATGACTCCAAGTTCACGTAGCAAAGTTTGAACCCAAATAATCTCAGCAGTGGCATTGGCTAAAGATTTGTACTCTGCCTTTGTACTAGACCGAGAAACAGTAGCTTGCTTACATGCACTCCAAGAAATCAAATTTGGACCAAAGAACACACAGAACCCTCCTGTTGACCTTCTGTCATCTGGACATCCTGCCCAGTCAGCATCAGAGAAAGCACTAACAACATTGAAAGTTGACTTGGTAAATTTCAGACCCGTACTCATAGTACCCTTGAGATATCTCAAAATTCTCTTAACAGTTGTCATATGTTGAGAAGTAGGAGAATGCAAGTACTGGCATACTTTATTAACAGGGAAACAAATGTCAGGTTTTGTCAGTGTCAAGTACTGCAAAGCACCTACCATGCTCCTGTATTTTGTTGATTCCTCAGCCCCTAAAGGCTCCCCTTCTTCTCTTGACAGCTTTTTTGACATGGAGAGGGGCATGTTTGAAGCCTTACAATTTACCATTCCTGCACGCTTAAGCATATCCAGGACATGTTTTTCTTGAGTAAGGAGTATTCCATCTTTTACCTTTCTCACCTCAATACCCAAGAAATAATGAAGATCACCCAAATCTTTCAAGGCAAAATCCTTCTTAAGATCTTCTAGCAATGCTACAGTTGCATCTTGTGATGAGCTAGCAACAATAATATCATCAACATAAACCAACATAAAAATAATGATATTTCCCTTTCTGTAGAAGAACAATGAAGTGTCTCCCTTGGATGATTTGAAACCAAGTATTTGAAGTTTTTCACTTAACTTGGAGTACCAAGCCCTAGGTGCTTGTTTTAGTCCATACAGAGCTTTATCAAGTTTGCATAGATAATTCTCCTTTCCTTTTACCTCATAACCAGGTGGTTGTCTCATATAGACTTCTTCCTCTAGAACGCCATGAAGAAATGCATTCTGAACATCCAATTGCCTTAGGCTCCAATTTCTTGATACTGCAACAGAGAGAACAAGTCTGATAGTAGCTACCTTTACAACAGGACTAAAGGTATCTTCATAATCTATACCATATCTCTGTTTAAAACCTTTGGCTACTAATCTTGCCTTATACCTATCAACTTGACCATCTGCTTTCCTTTTAATTCTATAGACCCATTTACAATCAATGACATTCTTGTTTCGTGTTGGTGGAACTAGATGCCACGTCTTATTTTTAATAAAAGCACCATACTCATCATTCATAGACATTTTCCATTTTGTGTCACTTAGAGCTTCATGCAAACTACTTGGCTCACCGGTAGTTGTTAAGCCTCCAAACCGGGGTTTGAGCTTGTCATACCTGACCGTACCATCTATACGAATTTGTGGTTTTACAATACCATGTTGTGATATTGTCCTGCGAGACGGCATATCAGGAGCTGCATGAGGCTGCGCAGCAGAAGATCCGGCCGAGGGAATCACAGCCGCACGGGATCCCACGTCGATCATGCCATTAGTTGCACGAGATCCCATGTCGACCCCATCGTCAATGCCAGGGGATCCGACATCCCGCCTTGTCACATCAGCGTTGGCCGACGCGCCCACACCAGGTTGGTCCACCTGGCGGTCATCATGAGGCAGCGCCCGGCGCGAGGGACCGGTCGGCTCAAAAGTTGGCCCACCTGGGGAACCAACGCCCGACACGCCCACGCGCCCTCCTGGCCCACCTGGGGAGGCAGCGCCTGACGCGCCCACGCGCCCCCTGGGAGGGGTGCGATTCGAGGCGGATTCCCCTGGGCTGCCACCTGCACCTGCGCTATCATCCTTGAAATCAGCGGCGGCAGCACCTGAATCTCCTCCGTGCTCCGCGCCATTTTTGTCCTGTACTACCTGCATAAAATGACGCATAGGGGCTGGATTTTCACCAGAATTAGCATGAAAATTTGCATGTTGATCAAGCACTCGTTCACCCCCATGATCAATAGGCTCAGACAGTGTAGTTTCAGGCAGCAATAAGATCTCAGATCGAAGGGGAGTGCCTGCATTAGGGTTTAAAGCCTTGAAAGGAAAAACGGTTTCATCGAAGATGACATCCCTAGATATGTAGACTCGGCCAACAGCAACATCAAGACATTTAAAACCTTTGTGAAGATTGTTGTATCCGAGAAAAACACATTGTTTGGATCGAAATTCTAATTTTTTGGAATTATAGGGACAGGGGTTGGGCCAACAGGCACATCCAAAAACTCGAAGGGAATGATAGTTTGGTTGTTCATGAAACAGACGACCCAAGGGGGGTTTCATAGTTGATCACTTTACTAGGGGTGCGATTTATGAGATATGTGGCAGAGAGAAAAGCCTCATCCCAAAATTTTAAGGGCATGGAGGCATGAGCCAAGAGAGAAAGACCCACGTCGACAATGTGACGATGTTTTCTTTCAGCTGATCCGTTCTGCTGATGAGCATGAGGACAGGAGACATGGTGGGTGATTCCTAGTTGGCGAAAGAAGGAATTTAAACGTTCATATTCGCCACCCCAGTCAGTTTGCATGGTGATAATTTTCCTATTGAACAACCTTTCAACTAATGCTTGAAATTCATGAAAGATTTTGAAAACTTCAGATTTATGCTTAAGAAGATAGATCCAAGTGAATTTGCTATAATCATCAATGAAGGACACATAATAGTTTTTCCTATTGATAGAATCACGGGCAAGCCCCCATACATTGGAGAAAAATTGCTCTAAAGGAGATTTAGATACACTGATCGAACTAGGATACGGTAGTTGGTGGCTCTTGCCTAATTGACAAGCGTCACAAACACCTTCTTTATTCAACTCACTACTTGAAAAAGGAATGTTGTTGTGGCTAAGGACATGACGAACTATGGTTGATGAAGGATGCCCTAGCCGACTGTGCCACCTGTCCGTGGACACTTTATTGACACCAAACGCCTGTTTGCTGGAGGTCATCGGAGCCGATGATAGGGGGTAAAGACCACGTCTACACCTGCCTTGGAGAAGGGTTCTCCTCGTTCCCTGTTCCTTAACGAAAAAGAAACGTGGGTGAACTTCAAGAAAGGTATTGTTGTCAGTGGATAAACGATGAGCTGAAATAAGATTTTTTGGTGGCATCGGGTACATGCATTATATTTTTGAGATGAAGATCACGAGTGGGGGTTCGAACAGTGGATTGACCAACATGACAAATTTCCATACCTTCCCCGTTTGCAGTATGGACTTGCTCATTGCCGTTGTACTTGTTGCGGACGGTCAACTTGTCGAGCTTGCTGGTGATGTGGTCCGTGGCCCCCGTGTCCAGGTAGCAGTTTGCGTCCACTCCATAGGACGAGGTGGTGGCCGAACCTGCACTTTTCTCGTTCTTGGTGAAGGAGATGTCGAAGCGGCGGTAGAACTCGATGGCGGTGTGGTTTGGCTTCTTGAAAATCTGGCAAACAACCTCAGGGAGATCGTTGCCTCCTCCTTTGCCGTTGCCACGGCCTCCATTGCCGCGGCCACCGCCTCCATTGCCACAGCCTCCATTGCCGCGGCCGCCTCCGTTTCCACGGCCTCCATTGCTACGGCCGCCTCCGCGACCGAAACCACCACGGCCACGAGACACGGCGTTGGCCGAGGATTGAGAGGACTGATTTCCCCCTTCAAACATGGCAAGACGCTTTTCAAAACCAATTAGCTGAGAATAAAGTTCAGGTACCTTGATGGGCTCGGTCCTTGCAACACAGATGGACGATACGAAGGAGATGTAGTCGAAGTCGAGTCCGGCGAGGATGTAGGAGACCATGTCATCATCGTCGAGCGGCTTCCCTGCTGAAGCCATCTCGTCGCCTAGCGCTTTCATGCGCCCGATGTACTCGGCGATGGTCGCAGTGCCCTTTTTGGTGGTGGAGAGGGCGATCCGCGTGTTGACGATGTTGGCCTGCGTCTGGGAGAGAAACATCTCTCTGATCGCGGTCCATGCTGCGGCGGCCTTGGTGCAGTGGCCGACTTGGATCATCACAGGAGCAGAGATTGAGTTGAAGATGAAGCTGAGCACCTGGGAGTCTTGCGCCAACGCGATGAGATGTTCCGGGTTCGGCACATCGGTGGGCTTGCCGTCCTTGTCGGCAAGCTTGGGCTCCGGGAACGGGTGATCGGGGTTGAGGTGATCGACCAGTCGGGCTCCGCGGATGGTAGCTAAGGCCTGTGCGCGCCACACGAGGTAGTTGCCGCGGTGGAGCTTTTCAGCAATGGGAATGAGGACATATGGAGCGGCGGCGGTGGAGCTAGAGCTGGCCATGGCTACTAGGTTTGATGCGAGCTGCTAGGTTTGGATGCCGTAGAGGAACTAGGCTCTGAATACCATGAAAGATTGTGTGGAAGCGTATGCCTTTGGGCAGGGACACGTACGTGTTATATAGACAATGACAGATTACAACATGCGGTAGTTAGATTGTGGATTGATCCTTAAGAAACCTATACAAGAGATAAGGATAAATCCTAACAACCTAACCACCTAAATTACAACGCACGTAATCTATCTACCTCTCTACGGTATACGGTTTATACAATACCGTATACCTTGTATATGACTCTTTCTAACAGAAGCGACCGGCGAGACGCGGAGCGGAGACGCCGCCCTGAATCAACACCAACCAACTGACCACGCACAGCAGCACCTGCCGTCACTGACGAAGAATCCGTAGGAGAAAGACGCATGCCGGCACGGCACACGGGCAATAACGGCTGCCTGAATACCAGGAGGACGACCCCGACGACGGCGTCCACACCGAGCAGAAGTAGAAGGAACCATCGCCGGGTCAACAGATGCCACCAGTAAGAAGGAAGGAGCATGAACGGGAGCAGCTGGAATGAGAAACGGACGCACAGCACGGCCAGTATTTATACTAAGCAGCAGAGAGAGAAAGCACAAGTTGGAAACAACCACCGCGCATGCAGCGAAGCCCAGAAAACTGTACAAAAGCTGCAGCCGACAATGTTAGACAACCAGAAGGCGCGGGCGGTAGCCGACTCCAACACGGGTGACGTGGCAAAAAGAAAGAGAGAATTCGAAGGAAGAAGCTACCAGCCATGCAGAAACAGCGAAAATAGAGAACGAAAGTCGTGGTGAACTCAACCTCTCCATAACCGGGCCACATGCAGCCAATCAAAAACTGAGAAGACACCGAGACATACAACCAATGAAAAGCTAAGCCCTCAATTTATTATATTTTCCACGAGCATTCGCTATGCGAACCCAGCCGTGTACCTGACCAAAACCCCCCACTAAAGCACGCGTCAAGCACGGATTGGCTCGATTTTGACTGATAAGAATAAGTGAAAAAAACCTGGTAAGCTAAACCTGGCCAGGTTTAGTATATTTAGAATGGTGAGCATTTTCTTAATATACGCTAAACATTTTGTGATACATAGTGAACTTTTTCATATAATACAAGAAAAGTACTGAAAGAAAAATCAGGAAAAAACCATACATGAAGAAAATAAAAGAAAAACAATGAAAAAACCCGGAAGCAGAAAAGTGACAGAAATAGAAAAACCATACCAGATGGCGGGAATGGCATTTGCCATGATTGGTCCCCTAGCGAACGATCAGCATTTCCAAAATAGTAATCATATAATCAGATGCATTGATATAAAACTACCAAATTATGCATTATTTTATTTGTTTAGAATGATATTGATTTTTTTGGAAACACTGTAAAAATGAAATTGATTCAAGCAGCTAGAGGTAGTCGTTTTCCATGCTGCTAGAGGTAATAATATATGTTGAAAATTTTCTTAATATATGATGAATATTTTTATAATACACGATGAACTTTTTTTAATATATGATGATCATTTTCTTAATATACGAATATACGATGAACATTTTTGTAATACATGATAGACATTTTCATATAATACAAAGAAGAAACAAAAAACCAAAGAAAAATCTGAAGAAAAAACATACATGAAAAAAGGGAGACCGAAAAAGCCAACAAAAAGAAAATAAATAAAAAATAGAGCGGAAGCGACCGCACATGAAATCTAAAAACTGGGCCGGCCCACGACGCCATGTTGTGGACGTCCCTCCATCTATCTATTTGCCGCCCGTGGGCAGCGGAGACAAGCCGTGCCGTCATGCGCAACCTGCACGAACTCGATGGAGGCCTGGGTCGGATCCATGCCCATCGTCTTCACTCTCATTCTATAGTAGCGTTAGACTGCTTGTAATGGAGAGTATCACATACTAGTATCATACATATGATATTAGTGTATGATATTATCTTTGTAATGGAGAGTATCACATACTAGTATCATACATATGATATTAGTGTATGATATTATCTTTTTAATGCATAGTATTATACTCCCTCCGTTTCTTTATGTTAGGTGCATTATTTCTAGCTCGATGACCAAGGCAGCAATTCTTGAAGCCTTCGAAACAATACTACCCCTGATATTAGTTTAGCATTAGAAATCAATTAGCGTAAGCCTTCACTGATTTGACCGCCGCATGCAGATATGCTGCCGGCCTTGCATGGTACATGCAATCGGCGTATCCCCAACAAATCAGGGATAGGAATAAGTGTCTTTCCTTATATACGAAAATGGGTACCCATGTACGTGCGCGGCCATCAGGAAAAGGGAGCGCCAACTGAATGAAGATTTTAAATTATGTTTTCGTGTACAAAATGAGTCAACTCCCGCTGGTTCTTTTCATTTCCCCCTTCTTCCAGTACGTGGCCAACAAAAAAAAATGGTTGTTCTAGACTTGCATCCAGCACCTAATTGGGATTCAATTGAGGAGAACGTCGACAAAGTCTTTGATCTTGGATACGACTACGACTGGCTAGCTTCCGATGACTCCGACGACGGTCTGTTCTTGTGCAATCTCACCTTTTTGCAGTATCAGCGGGATAATTTTTCACTATGGGCTCCGTGCAGAAGTTGAGTATATTAGTATCATGTAGTACTCTATTTATTGATATGTATGACACAAAGTAGCATAACATTTATTATGATACGTTATTATGATATGATACTCCACCCTCTTTTTTTCATTTAATGCTATGATACCTCATTAAAATTGTCTAGTTGCCATGCATAATACTAGCTATGATACTACTATTACGACCAGCCTTAGCCTATTAGGACACATCGAATTTTGCTACATGCATGGTTGGCAACATGCTTTAGCATTTACTCCCTCCGTTCCTAAATATAAGTATTTTTAGAAATTTCAAATAGACTACAACATACAGATATATGTAGACATATTTTAGAGTGTAGATTCACTCATTTTGCTTCGTATGTAGTCACTTGTTGAAATCTCTAAAAAGACTTATAATTGAGAACGGAGATAGTATATATGTACAACTTCTCCGTTTGATAATTTAAGACGTAATAATGTTAAAAAATGTCTTACATATAGGATGAAGTATTACATTATGGTGAGTTTTTCAAACCCAAACTCTCAATTCAATTTTCAAGGTGTTTACAACACTAATGACCAATTTAAAAATTTGTACTTTCACCATTTACCACTGCTACACAAAATGACATTCATGTAAATATCTCTCCTTAGAAAATAGGTAAGGTTGTTGTCCGTTTGTCCTTCGTCCAATAGTAGACATGTTTCCTCCTCCCTGTTTTGATCCCCTTCCCCTCCCATCTGAAGTTTTTTTTCATCAGTTTTCTTTGAAAACTGCCTCAATCGCCCCATCTCGTCAAACAAAATTTCATTTCCTTTGGTAAGCAAGCAAGTGTCTACAAATAGAATATTTTTCTAGACAATTAAAATTAATATGGACACGTAAATCACATGTTAGGCTAACATATTTGTACCGGGAAATTGTCTGGTATATTATATCTATATAAAATTATACTCCTTCCGTCCCGTAATATAAGAGTATTTTTGACATTACTAGTGTTAAAAAACATCTTACATTATAAAAGTACTGTACATCTTCAATTTTATTCTTGCTCCTTATGACAAACCAATTAATATTCTTCCCTGGATGCTATTGTGTCCGCAGCTTCAACATCGTCGTCCTATTGGGGGCCTCCGTCCCCGGCAGCCGCACTTTTCTGAAAGCTCTGGTCTGGTACGCATCGCGCGCGGCAAGAACACGCTTGTGCCAGGATTGCCGTGACACCTCGGCGGCAATGGATATGGTACGCGTTGTGGTGCGCCGCCGACACAAACCACTACACCCTCTGCATGGCTTCGAAATCGAAAGATACGCCTTTCTTCCCGAAAGCCGTCGCACAATAGGCCGTTCCTCCATTGCCTCTGTTAGCTCCAGCTCCGTTCATTGGACCACAACCCTGAGCAGGCGTGGCCCTTGTCATCGGAGGAAGCTGGCGTTGGTATCTCCCACTGGCAAGGCCGAGGACGCCCGCGAGGTGCAGGGCGAGCTCCTCCATGTTAACGGCGGGGTGGCTACAGTGGGCCGTCGGATCGTCGATGGCGTCGCCAACGCCGATGTCCGCTAGGATCTCGCGCGGCAACAGCCTGTGGAGATCATCCAGCTCCGGCATGCAGTAGAAATCGGCCATCGCTACCTTGTGTCGGTAGAGCTCGGAGCGAGGGAAAGGGATGTACGTGCATATGGGGTTTGTATGTAGTACATGCTCCCTTCTTTTCGGTTTATAGGGTTTATTTCAAAATTTTAGTTTTTTTTATTTTATAAAGCTCTATTTGGTTGTTCCCCATCACAAGTTTAGATTCCAAAATGCATTAAATCATTGCATGCAAGTATTAAGAGAAAAATGACCAATGCATGTACTTTATGCATGCATACATTGCAATTAATGCATTGGTAGACATATTTCTTTTAAGAAAAATAAGAGCATTAATTGAATGCTTTTGCAAACTATAAAAAGTATTTCACCACTCACCGTCTATCTTGATTGATGAGTTTTTTGAATTGAGCCCTATATATCAAAAAGGAGGAGTAGTTTGTAGTGTGGGGAGGGAAGGAGCTTGCATGGTTGTATCCACGCTCAAATTAGCGTCCTCCTGTTCCACGTTCTCCTTCCTTTTTGGCTAAGTATAGGTCGCTGTGATTTTGCTAGTGAAAATGTGGCTTACTGTGAATGCCTGAAACGTGTGAAATGTTTGGCCATGAGATCATCTGAGGTGTGCCTATTTTTGATGTCTAGAGGTCAGCGATGCTGTGTTGCTTTGGTGGCTCCAGGGGTGCAGCTAGTTCGAACTCTCTTTTTATGTCCATGTGGTTCTCGAAAAGTTTCAGACAATGGCAGGAATATCATAATGTAACTTAAATTATTTGTTTTTAAAACTTAACTTCAATTAATTGTGGATAATAAGTCAACGAAATTTGACTCCTAATGCCAGATATCTTTTTTTAATATTAAAAAGGGAGTGGTTGTAGCCTTGTAGATCACTGGTTTTTATTTTCCTCCGTGCTCATCTCTCCCACAGAATTGTTTTTGTACCGATAGCCCACCTCCTCCTTGAAACGGGTTTTTTCAATTGTTTTTGCATACAGTTTTCTTTACTATATGCTCATCACCCTTCCTTCACCACCCTAATGACTCGCCCGTATGTGTGATAGGTCCACCTATAGCACACAGGAGTAAGCCCTATATCCTCTAAAAAAGGATAAACCCTGTAGATTGTAGTAAACATATGTGATGGATTGAGCTAGCACTAACGATCAGCTAAAGCAAAATGTGTGAGGTCTATCATACATCCCGCATAATTGGCTAGAACAAACATTTGCATTTAGACCCCTTATCACACACGATTAGAGACACACAGTCGTGTGGTATTGGAAAATTGATCGCACACGATTAGCTGGAAAGAAACATATGCGTTAGCACACACGATTCAAGACACGTAATCATGTGGGATGGGATCATTCATCGCACATGATGCAATGCGGGGAGTGTATGGGTTACTATGTCTATGAGTCTATCACACATGTTATCTATGACAGAATTGTGTGTGGTGGTTCGTCAATCCCACATGTTTAATTTTTACCAATCCTGTGTTGCAGGTCGTCAATGCCCACACATGTTCGTATGGAACCATGTGCAATGTAATAACCCAATAAACAGGCTTATTAGACCATTATTTATTTCATGTAATAAACAAATTTGTATTTCATATCCAACAATTGTTCACCACGATTTAGCAAAAGATCCAACACACAATATATTTCACATCCATCAAATACCCGCTAGGATTTCATAATTGACATCACAGTACACCATATAGTTAATACCACATTACACAAGTACTAAATTAATCATGTACCACAGAAGCACTTTACATGTAACATCTAAAACCTTCGGAAACTGACATTATAGATGGTAAATAGACAGATGAATTTCATACGGGAAACTGCTAAAGCGAAAGACAAATATTGCTCGATGATCTTGAAGGTGCGCACAAGGCCACCGTGTGTGGATGATCGCCCACCCGTCCCTTCGCCCTCTTGAGGAAGATTTCAGTATTGTACCGTGGGTATTGTATGAGTACATTCACTGCCTCTAGAGCATATAGGTGGTTTGAATGTAATCATCGGTGAACTACTTCGAAATGACGGAAATCAAAGATATTCCCAAAATTTGTTGTCTAAATATGCAAAAAATTGTGTGTGAGAAAAAACAAAGTAAGTAAGTTAGTACCCGAAAATTCGAATCTGAGCCCGAGCTCATCTGCACCTGCGCTGACGAAAAAAATCAAAATAAATACTAGAAAAATTCAAAAAATTCCAAAAAAAATTAGGGTAGTAGACAATTTGATGCGTGAGGTACGCTCCAATTTTCAAAACATTTGGACTTCTGTGCAGATCTCAGCAAAAAAGACAAATCGGGGGTCTGTAAAAATGTGTACTGTTCATATACTGTTTTGGTCTGATTTGTCTTTTTTGCTGAGAGCTGCACAGAAGTCCAAATGTTTTGAAAATTGGAGCGTACCTCACGCATCAAATTGTCTACCACCCTATTTGTTTTGGGATTTTTTTGAATTTTTCTGAATTTTTTACAATTTTATTTTTGACCGGGTGCAGATGCACCCGGGCACCGAAACGCCGCTCTCAGTTAGTACCCTCCTATAGTTGATGGATGTCTTCTTTATTTTACAAACAAAGTGTTTGTTCTTTTTTTCTCGCTAGTTTCTTTGTCCTAACAACCGCTTCAAATTTCTTGACTTGATTGATATTCATAGATATCTCACTTTCCCATACCTAAAATGGGTCGAGGAGTGAGCCTAAACTCCTAACACCAGGAGCTAGATGCAAGACCTAAATATTAGAAAGTTTTTTTACAATTGAAAAACAATGTACTATATAAGCCAAAGAACCATGCAAACCTTCATGACAAACCTCACGAGGTCGGCGTCCGCGGGGACCAGGCTAGTGCATCATCGGACTTCGCGAACACTGCCCCGCGCATCGCGTTACGCTACTCCCTTCATGTTGCCTCCTTGGCCGCCCTCTCCTCCGTCAACAGGATGCTTCGCGACGAGGAGCCGCCGCTGAGGTAATGAAGGACGCACTCATGCACCTTCACGATCATCAGCGGCACCTCCTTCATGGCCTTGCCACGCCGGACGTGGAGCGGCGGCAACGATGGCTTGCTGATGCAGGCATATCGATTGTGCAGTGGCGACGTTGGCTCCTCCTTTACGCGATGTCCAATTGGGACATCGCGGTTGCGCCGGAAGGGGGAGGCTCTGTCTTGACACGTTGGAGAGGTGGTGATGTCGGCTCCGCCTTGACACGATAGATCGATGGTGAGGGTGACGTCTGACCATGGTCCCTGAGCGACCACTCGAGGAGGATATCCAGCGTGTCTGGTACTCCTTGTCGGTCGCCGCACCTCTGCGAGGAGGCGGCTCTGTTGCTGCAGCTCATGCTCCTCCTTGTTGCTGGAGGAGAGGATGATCTCCTCCTTCCCACGGGAGCCGGGCGTTGTGGAGGATGATGGCCTGATAGAGCGACGGCGGCAACGCCACGATCTAGGAGATCCGGAGCCACCACCTGCCAGCATGGGTAACCAGGACTTCGACATCGCCGATGGCGGTGAGCGGAGACGGAGAGGAGCGAATCAACGGTGAGCGGAGAGGAGAGGTGCGTTGTGGACGGCGTCGGAGCTGTGCTTAAATAGTCATGGCGAGACGAACAGACGACATCCAACTTCAATGCGGCACGCCGGCCGGAGCAGGTTTCTCGGTCATCGCATCAACATTAAAGCAGGGTCGCCCGCTCGACCGGTCTCGTCGCTCTGACCGGCATCAATGTAGTCGAGTCACATCCACCCTGGAGCGGCCTGATCGGCATCAATGCGCAGCAACCGCTTAGCACGAAGAGGGTTTTGAGTTGGACGTGGCGTTCAGGCGCGTACGTGGCAGGCGTCCGGACTACCGCAAGTCTCCCCCTAGTTTGCATCCGGTTTACGAGATTCCAGACACGCAGACGCCTCGATGGACCGATGAGGCACCGCGTTGAATGACTTGTAAGTAAGGGCACCTTAGTCCGAATGTTTGCGGGTGTTTTGAGCGTCTGCATTGAAGATGCCCTAAGAGACAAAGGATCAATGTTAAAGTTTAATCATATGTTTTGACATACAATTTTATCAAAACTTGTAAGTATCGGGCTGAAGGGAAGACCACACATATAGATCACTGCACAATTTAATTGAGTGAATCCAGGTGTGGACAATCATAGTACATAGAAAATGTTCAGCTTCAACATTGTGCAGTACAACTGAACATTGTGGAGAAATGAACTTGTTCCTCATCGGTCGTCAAGCCTAAGACACATGAGGCGTCTTTTTCCTCTCGAGAGGGCGACTAGAAACTCTAGGTGCCGCCGGGAGAGTCACTCCGCTGCCTTCCTTCGGTGGCTCCTCTCTGCTGGCGACCTCGGTCGTCGGTGGTGAGGGGATTCATCGGATCTACGTGTGTGCGTCATGTATCTTTAGGTTAGGCCCTAGTAGATTAGGTTTGTTGGTTATTCATCGTCTTGGATTCCTGGCAGCGATGGAGGTGCTGAATAAAGAAGCTTCAAATCCCTCCCCAACAAGGCAATCGGTCATATGGTTCAGGGTGGATTTGGAAATTAGTTTGTTCAAGTAAGGATGGCGTGGCGGCGACAGTGGTGGACTTCTGTCTTCCGGCTCCGTCGTTGCGACGGCATTTGCTCTAGCACCGGCGTGGAGCTTGGGACGTAGTCAAAGAGCGGATGCAGATTGTGATCTGCATCGACGACATCTGGAATATGGTGGATCGTTTGTTGGGTTCGTGGTTCGTGGCTGGTAGGTATGGTTTTCTCCTTCGACATTTTAGTCGTGCGAGGTGCCAGATCTGGAGTTTGGTTGCATGTCCGGGGTGTTGCTCCGGTCAAATTCGTTCCACGGCAATGACTTCGTCTTTGGTGAGCCACCTTGAAGGTCCGCAAAGTTGCATATCAGCGATGGAGTCGCGTCGAGTTCGAGTGAGGAGGCGATCCATTTTTTTTCTTTGATAGCTGTTGTGGTGGTGTCGAATGCAGGTGACGGGCGATGATGTCAAGCTCAAGGATTCTTCGGTCTTGATTGTAATTTTTTTCTTAGTTGGTATTTCTTTGTGCAAAGGCTAGCGTTCTACTATCTGTTCAGTTTTGCATGTCGGTGTTTACGTGGCTTGTACCATGGTCCTTATGATATAAATGAGACACATATTATGTTGCAAAAGAAAAAGAAAACGAACATTGCGTATACGGTCCAAATTCTGTCAATGCTCATGCTGGAATTTTTTTTGAACACAGTACAGATACAAGCGCTCATATAAACGCGCATATATTCATCCCTATGAATGCACACACGCACACCCTACCCCTATGAGCACCTCCGAGAGACTAAGCCGGCATATCATCTTGAGATTTTACGAAGTCATCGTAGGCGCCTCGTAGTCGACGGTAACGTCTCCTCCCACTAAAAGCGAGCACCAGGCTTTGAACTCTGGTGGATTGGGGATACCACTGTCCATCTAACCATCTCAACCAGAGGTTGGTTCGCTGCTCGTGCTGGAATTGAATTGATAGTCTGAGCCCAACCGCAGCAAATTGACATGGATAAACATGCACGATTACTCAAAAAAAAGATGAACATGCACGATATAAGAGCATGTAGGCACCACGTTGCTGGCAGCACCCATGGGAGCAAATTGGCGGAGCAGGCAAGGCAAGTACTCAAAACTGAAGACATTAAAATATAAAGCAAACCACCACACCCACAAAGTAACACATAGGTTCACTCACACACAGAGAGTCGCACAACAGAGTACAAGAGGGTTCTGCTGAGGGCACAGCTCAACAAGTCCTGAAAATGAAAACAAAGGCGGATAAACTGCAGCAGTAGTAAGAGCTAATCCGGCTCAAGTGGTGGAGGAGGAAGCGGTGGCGCCAAGCGGAGAGCCATCGTGCGGAGGTCGGCAATGATGGTGTTGATGGCGTCCCGGTCCTGGTGACGGCTAAGTGGACGCTAGAGCTGCAAATAACCACACATTTCGAAAATCGTGTCGGTGGCACGTCGAAGAGGGACTCGCTAGATGACAAGCTTATTACGCACGGTCCAAAACATCCAAGCAAGGACCGCAATGAGCAGCCACCTAATGTGGCGGCCCAACGGGGCGGAAGCCTGGACCTCAGTGAGGAGGTCGGGGAAGTTGGTATTACACCAGCTGCCGCTGACAACCTCACGGAGGCAGCCCCAGAGGAACTGGGCGGAGACGCACGAGAAGAAGATGTGATTCGAGATTTCCTCAGTCCCACATAGGGGGGAAATCCCATTGCCCGGGCCATGCTGTTTTAACCGCTCCACGCCGGAGGGAAGTCGGCCGCGGATCCATTGCCACATGAAGATTCGGATCTTGGCACACGGATAGCCCAGATCACCTCAAGGGCCGCCGGGGCAGTGGAGGGGGCAATGGCCTGGTAAAGGGATTTCGTGGAGAACTGGCCCGAGGACTCGAGACGTCGGGACAAGCGATCATGGGGCTGCGCCAGATCAGGCTCATGGAGAGCAACGGTCTCCAGAAGTTCATGCCAGGCAGCGATTTTCGAGGGCCCAAATGGCCGCCGGAACGCGAGACGCCCTAAGTCAATAAGGGCCAACTCGATGGAGATCCTAGGCTCCACCGCAATGGAGAAAAGATCTGGGAACCTGGCAGCAAAGGGGGAGTCCCCAGCCCACCGGTCGAACCAAAACAGGGTGGTTGTCCCAGAGCCAACCGTGATGGAGGTCCCGATGCGGAGAACCGAGAGTAGCTGGATGATGGACTGACAGAACTGGGAGCCTACCGTCCTAAGGCAAAAGGCAAGGGGTTGGTCGCACAAGTATTTGTTCCGGATGATTTGCAACCACATGCCACCCTTGCCATTCGCAATGTGCCAGAGCAGGAGAGCTAGGTTCATACGTTTGGAGGACATGATGACGAGGCCGCCTTGGGCCCTAGGCTTGCAGATGTCGGTCCAGTGAACCATATGGTATTTCTGCTTATCACCCTCGCTGGCCCAGTAGAAGCGTGTTTGGACTGAGCCAGTCTCATGGTGCAGCGTTTCGGGAAGGCTGTAGAAAATCATGATGAATAGGAGGAGGTTGGACAGGGACAAGTTGATGAGGATTGTCCGTGCCACCTTAGACAACCAACGGCCCTGCCAAGGCTCGATACGGTGCTGTAGCTTGAGCACTGAGGGCCTCAGATCCGCCACGGAGAGTCGAGAGTCACTAATGGGGATCCCCAGGTAGCTGGTTGGGAACGACCCAAGCCGACAGTTGAGTCGGTTAGCAATATTCTGGCTTTCGAAGGGGGAGTAGCCAAGAACCGTTACCTCGCTCTTATGAAAGTTTATTTTGAGACCCGACAGCTGCTAGAAGCACAGCAATAGGAATTTCAGGTTCGTAATATTGGCCGCCGAGCCTTGCACCATGATAATTTTAACACCCTCGATGCGACTATATCTCCCACGTGTCGAGGCACGACTTAGAGGCATAATCGCATTGAAGGCATATGTCGCAAGTTAGGCAATCTTCACAAACATCCCATGTAAAATATATAATGAAAGGGGAGATAACATAGTTGGCTTACACTCGCCACATCAATCAAGTACGTAAATAGCATTACATCATTCAAACACTCATGGCCCGACTACGGTGCCAAAATAAGAGACAACCCAACCTGTGACACGGTCCCGATCAACCCCAACTAGGCACCACTACTGATCATCAGGAAAAGAAACATAGTAATGCTGAGAGTCCTCGTCGAACTCCCACTTGAGCTCAAGCGCGCCATCTGGAGCTATATCATCTGGCCCTGCATCTGGTGTAATAGTAATCTGTGAGCCACAGGGACTCAGCAATCTCGCACCCTCGCGATCAAGACTATTTAAGCTTAATAGGTAAGGCAAGGTAAATATGTGGGGCTGCAGCAAGCGACTAGCATATATGGTTGCTAACCTATTCGCAAAAGAGAGCGAGAAGAGAAGGCAAAGCACGAACGCATAACTAAAGAGGGCAATCCTGCGGCAAACATTACTCCAACACCGTGTCCACTTCCCGGACTCCGCCGAGAAGAGGCCATCACGGTAACTCACACAGTTGATTCATTTTAATTAAGTTAATATTTAAGTTATCTACAACCGGACATTAACAAATTCCCATCTGCCCATAACCGCGGGCACGGCTTTCGAAAGTTCAAATCCCTGCAGGGGAGTCCCAACTTAGCCCATGACAAGCTCTCACGGTCAACGAAGGAATAGACCTCCTCCCGAGACGTTCCGATCAGACTCGGTACCTCGGTTCTTCAAGACATTTCAACAGGTTAAAACTAGATCAGCAACACCGCCCGAATGTGCCGACAAATCCCGATAGGAGCTGCACATATCTCGTTCTCAGGGCACACTCAGATGAGCCATACATCGGGTAGGCCAACCCAGAGTTGCCCCTGGTAGCCCCGGACATCGCTCGGTTGGACCAACACTCAGAGGAGCACTGGCTCGGGGGGGTTTTAAAATAAGATGACCCTCGGGCTCCGGAAACCCAAGGGAAAAAGAGGCTAGGTGGCAAATGGTAAAACCAGGGTTGGGCATTGCTGGAAAAGCTTTAATCAAGGCGAACTATCAAGGGGTTCCCATTATAACCCAACCGCGTAAGGAACGCAAAATCCGGGAACATAACACCGATATGACGGAAACTAGGGCGGCAAGAGTGGAACAAAACACTAGGAGAGAGGCCGAGCCTTCCACCCTTTACCAAGTATATAGATGCATTAAGATAACATGGAAATATAATGATATCCCAACAAGTAAATAAATGTTCCAACAAGGAACGGTCTCCAATCTTCACCTGCAACTAGCAACGCTATAAGAGGGGCTGAGCAAAGCGGTAACATAGCCAAACAACAATTTGCTAGGACATGGTGGGTTAGAGGCTGAACATGGCAATTTGGGAGGCTTGAAAGCAAGTGGTAGGCATCGTAGCATTGGCATAGCAAAAGAGCGAGCATCTAGCAAAGCAAAGATAGTAGTGATTTCGAGGGTATGATCATCTTGCCTGCAAAGTTGTCAGAGTTGACTGGATCCTCGAAAGCAAACTCAACGGGCTCCTCGTTAGCAAACTCGTCTCCCGGCTCTACCCAAACAAGACAAACAAGCAACAAGGACACAATCAACCACGTGCAACGATCAAACAATATGATGCAAACATGGTATGCTATGCGGGATGCATATGCAAGATTTGCCAAGGAAAGCATGACCCTGGCATCAACTTGGAAAACCAAGTGTGCCACTGGAAAGATGAGATGAAATCGCTTGAAAACGATATAAAGATCACCGGAATCGGAGTTGCGGTTTGGAAATGGCAAGCAATTCAAATATGACACCGGTCTGCGATTTACAGCAAGTAGCCATCTAAATGCAATGAGATGAACATGCTACAGCACTCAAACATGTCATCAAAATACATGGCAGGGATGCATTCAAGATGCTTAACAAAAGTCTAGCACTAAGCTACGGCCAATTTATCCATTAGCAGGTTCAAACAAGCATGGCAAAATTGAATATGGTAAACAGATCTCAGACTTTGTGAAATTAACACTTGTCTAGAATTTCAGATCAGGTAGCACTCTTCGGAGCAACAAAACTATATGCTACAGGAACTGAACATGACAAAGTAAAGCATGGCATGGAGCTACTCAAAGAGCTTAACAAAAGTCCCTTAGTGACCCTGAGCCAAAAAGGATCACAAAATACAATTGCAAGCATGTGAAACTAGCAAAAGCATCATCAGGTTTCAGACTTAGTGAAAAACTGGGACATGCTTAAAACAGATATCAAGTAGGCACGTTTACGAGCTCGATGCACTCACTATGGAGCAAGTCATGGAAAGCTAAGCATACATCCATCAAGAACACACAAAATGCAAGCTAGACATGGCAAGAACAATAACATAGCATGCACGGATCAACTACAACATCATCGGCAAAATTGCAAACAAGTTGACAATCTGCCCACATTCACAAAGTAGCAAAAGTAGAGCTCGATTGACTCAAGCCAGGGTGCTCCATATATGCAAACAAAGACATGGATGGATAGAGCACTACAAGATTAACAAAACATCCTTACTGACCATCCTCAAAAGAGGCACAGATCACTTGGAAACAACATGAACATATGGCATCATGAACTAAACAGCTCAAGGACTTAGTGGAAATGCTAAGTCCCTGAAAACAGAATTACCAAGTGCCTCACTTCGCAAGCTTGCACTAGTCACCACAGACATCGCAAAAATACATGGGTTGCACCTCTGGAAAGATGACAAAACCCTTAACAAAACATATGTAGAGCTCATGGGCATATCATGCACACAATAATCATGGCAAAAATAACAAATGTCTAAGATGAAGTAGCAGATCTGACAATTATCTCAAGTAGCCCTCTTCTAACAGCATTTCGGGCATCAAGATGAACTCAAGTGAAAATGATGCAATGGAATGAAATGATGTACTCTCTGAGGCGAACATTTTGATATGCTATATGCACGAATCGGAGCTACGAATGCAAAGTTACGAGGCTAAGAACATGGGCACATGGATCGGAGATTTTGGGGACTTAGAAGAAATTTGACCTAGGGTTTACTGTTCACGGCCAGATCTGGATTGCGGCACGCAATCCGAGGTGGCAGCGCTGCTCGCCGGAGATAGCGAGGACTGAAGGAAACATGCCCTAGAGGCAATAATAAAGTTATTATTTATTTCCTTATTTCATAATAAATGTTTATTATTCATGCTAGAATTGTATTAACCGGAAACATAATACATGTGTGAATACATAGACAAACAGAGTGTCACTAGTATGCCTCTACTTGACTAGCTCGTTAATCAAAGATGGTTATGTTTCCCAACCATGGACAACGAGTTGTTATTTGATTAACGGGATCACATCATTAGATGAATGATCTGATTGACATGACCCATTCCATTAGCTTAGCACCCGATCGTTTAGTATGTTGCTATTGCTTTCTTCATGACTTATACATGTTCCTATGACTATGAGATTATGCAACTCCCGTTTGCCAGATGAACACTTTGTGTGCTACCAAACGTCACAACATAATTCGGTGATTATAAAGGAGCTCTGCAGGTGTCTCCAAAGGTACATGTTGGGTTGGCGTATTTCAAGATTAGGATTTGTCACTCCGATTGTCGGAGAGGTATCTCTGGGCCCTCTCGGTAATGCACATCACTTAAGCCTTGCAAGTATTGCAACTAATGAGTTAGTTGCGGGATGATGTATTACGGAACGAGTAAAGAGACTTGCCGGTAACGAGATTGAACTAGGTATTGAGATACCGACGATCGAATCTCGGGCAAGTAACATACCGATGACAAAGGGAACAACGTATGTTGTTATGCGGTCTGACCGATAAAGATCTTTGTAGAATATGTAGGAGCCAATATGGGCATCCAGGTCCTGCTATTGGTTATTGACCGGAGACATGTCTCGGTCATGTCTACATTGTTCTCGAACCCGTAGGGTCCGCACGCTTAAGGTTTCGATGGTAGTTATATTATGAGTTTATGAGTTTTGATGTACCGAAGGAGTTCGGAGTCCCGGATGAGATTGGGGACATGACGAGGAGTCTCGAAATGGTCGAGACGTAAAGATCGATATATTGGACGACTATATTCGGACATCGGAAAGGTTCCGAGTGATTCGGGTATTTTTCGGAGTACCGGGTAGTTACGGGAGAAGCAATGGGCCTTGATGGGCTTTAGTGGGAAGAGAAGAAAGGGCCAAGGGGCTGCTGTGCCCCCCTCCCCTCTGGTCCGAATTGGACTAGGGAAAAGGGGGCCGGCCACCTTTCCTTCTCCTCTACTTCCTTCTCCCTTCCTCCCCTCTTGGTGGACTCCTACTAGGACTTGGAGTCCTAGTAGGACTCCACATCCTGGCCACACCAATTGCCTTGGCCGGCCTCCTCCTCCTCCATCCTTTATATACTGAGGCAAGGGGCACCCTAGAGACACAAGTTGATCCACGTGATCATATTCTTAGCCGTGTGCGGCGCCCCCTGCCACCATAGTCCTCGATAATATTGTAGCGGTGCTTAGGCGAAGCCCTGCGACAGTAGTACATCAAGATCATCACCACGCCGTCGTGCTGACGGAACTCTTCCCCGACACTTTGCTGGATCGGAGTCCGGGGATTGTCATCGAGCTGAACGTGTGCTAAAACTCGGAGGTGCCGTAGTTTCGGTGCTTGATCGGTCGGGCCGTGAAGACGTACGACTACATCAACCAAACGCTTCCGTTGTCGATCTACTAGGGTACGTAGATCACACTCTTCCCTCGTTGCTATGCATCACCATGATCTTGCGTGTGCGTAGGAAAATTTTGAAATTACTACGTTACCCAACAGTGGCATCCGAGCCTAGGTTTTATGGTTTGATGTTATATGCACGAGTAGAACACAAGTGAGTTGTGGGCGATATAAATCATACTGCCTACCAGCATGTCATACTTTGGTTCAGCGGTATTGTTGGATGAAGCGGCCCGGACCGACATTACACGTACGCTTACGCGAGACCGGTTCTCTCGACGTGCTTTGTGTTGGGGTGAAGGAAATATGCCCTAGAGGCAATAATAAAGTTATTATTTATTTCCTTATATCATGATAAATGTTTATTATTCATGCTAGAATTGTATTAACCGGAAACATAATACATGTGTGAATACATAGACCAACAGAGTGTCACTAGTATGCCTCTACTTGACTAGCTCGTTAATCAAAGATGGTTATGTTTCCTAACCATGAACAAAGAGTTGTTATTTGATTAACGAGGTCACATCATTAGTTGAATGATCTGATTGACATGACCCATTCCATTAGCTTAGCACCCGATCGTTTAGTATGTTGCTATTGCTTTCTTCATAACTTATACATGTTCCTATAACTATGAGATTATGCAACTCCCGTTTACCGAAGGAACACTTTGGGTACTACCAAACGTCACAACGTAACTGGGTGATTATAAAGGAGTACTACAGGTGTCTCCAATGGTAGATGTTGGGTTGGCGTATTTCGAGATTAGGGTTTGTCACTCCGATTGTCAGAGAGGTATCTCTGGGCCCTCTTGGTAATACACATCACATAAGCCTTGCAAGCATAATAACTAAGATGTTAGTTATGAGATGATGTATTACGGAACGAGTAAAGAGACTTGCCAGTAACGAGATTGAACTAGGTATTGGATACCGACGATCGAATCTCGGGCAAGTAACATACCGGTGACAAAGGGAACAACGTACGTTGTTATGCGGTCTGACCGATAAAGATCTTCGTAGAATATGTAGGAGCCAATATGGGCATCTAGGTCCCGCTATTGGTTATTGACCGGAGACGTGTCTCGGTCATGTCTACATTGTTCTCGAACCGTAGGGTCCGCACGCTTAACGTTACGATGACAGTTATTATGAGTTTATGCATTTTGATGTACCGAAGGTTGTTCGGAGTCCCGGATGAGATCACGGACATGACGAGGAGTCTCGAAATGGTCGAGACGTAAAGATTGATATATTGGAAGCCTATGTTTGGACATCGGAAGTGTTCCAGGTGAAATCGGGATTTTACCGGATTACCGGGAGGGTTACCGGAACCCCCCGGGAGCCAAATGGGCCAACATGGGCCTTAGTGGAAAGGTGAGAGGGCAGCCCACATAGGGCTGCGCCTCCCCCCCTCTCCCTAGTCCTATTAGGACTAGGAGAGGGGCCGGCCACCTCTGTCTCTCTCTCCTTTAAAGGATTCCTAGTTGGACTAGGATTGGAGGGGGGAGTCCTACTCCCGGTAGGAGTAGGACTCCTCCTGCGCCCCCCTCTCTCTGGCCGGCCAGCCCCCCTCCCTCCAACCTTTATATACGGGGGCAGGGGACACCCCAAGACACACAAGTTGATCCTTGAGATCGTTCCTTAGCCGTGTGCGGTGCCCCCTGCCACCAAATTCCACCTCGAACATACCGTTGTAGTGCTTAGGCGAAGCCCTGCGTCGGTAGTACATCAAGATCGTCATCACGCCGTCGTGCTGACGGAACTCTTCCTCGACGCTTTGCTGGATCGGAGCCCGAGGATCGTCATCGAGCTGAACGTGTGCTAAGAACTCAGAGGTGCCGGAGTAACGGTGCTTGGATCGGTCGGATCGGGAAGAAGACGTACGACTACTTCCTCTACGTTGTGTGATCGCTTCCGCAGTCGGTCTGCGTTGGTACGTAGACAACACTCTCCCCTCTCGTTGCTGTGCATCACCATGATCTTGCGTGTGCGTAGGAAATTTTTTGAAATTACTGCGTTCCCCAACAGTGGTATCAGAGCCTAGGTTTTATGGTTTGATGTTATTTGCACGAGTAGAACACACGTGAGTTGTGGGCGATACAAGTCATACTGCCTACCAGCATGTCATACTTTGGTTCGGCGGTATTGTTGGGTGAGACGATCCGGGCCAACATTACGCGTACTCTTACGCGAGACCGGTTCCCTCGATGTGCTTTGCACATAGATGGCTTGCGGAAGACTGTCTCTCCAACTTTAGTTGAACCAAGTGTGACTACGCCCGGTCCTTGAGAAGGTTAAAACGGAGTCTATTTGACGAACTATCGTTGTGGTTTTGATGCATAGGTGAGATGAGTTCTTACTTAAGCCCGTAGCAGCCACGTAAAACTTGCAACAACAAAGTAGAGGACGTCTAACTTGTTTTTGCAGGGCATGTTGTGATGTGATATGGTCAAGGCATGATGCTGATTTTATTGTATGAGATGATCATGTTTTGTAACCGAGTTATCGGCAACTGGCAGGAGCCATATGGTTGTCGCTTTATTGTATGCAATGCAATCGCGATGTAATGCTTTACTTTATTACTAAGCGGTAGTGATAGTCGTGGAAGCATAAGATTGGCGAGACGACAACGATGCTACGATGGAGATCAAGGTGTCGCGCCGGTGACGATGGTGATCATGACGGTGCTTCGGAGATGGAGATCACAAGCACAAGATGATGATGGCCATATCATATCACTTATATTGATTGCATGTGATGTTTATCCTTTTATGCATCTTATCTTGCTTTGATTGACGGTAGCATTATAAGATGATCTCTCACTAAATTATCAAGAAGTGTTCTCCCTGAGTATGCACCGTTGCCAAAGTTCGTCGTGCCCAGACACCACGTGATGATCGGGTGTGATAAGCTCTACGTCCATCTACAACGGGTGCAAGCCAGTTTTGCACACGCAGAATACTCAGGTTAAACTTGACGAGCCTAGCATATGCAGATATGGCCTCGGAACACAGAGACCGAAAGGTCGAGCGTGAATCATATAGTAGATATGATCAACATGACGATGTTCACCATTGAAAACTACTCCATCTCACGTGATGATCGGTTATGGTTTAGTTGATTTGGATCACGTGATCACTTAGAGGATTAGAGGGATGTCTATCTAAGTGGGAGTTCCTAAGTAATTTGATTAACTGAACTTAAACTTATCATGAACTTAGTACCTGATAGTATCTTGCTTGTTTATGCTGATTGTAGATAGATGGCTCGTGCTGTTGTTCCGTTGAATTTTAATGCGTTCCTTGAGAAAGCAAAGTTGAAAGATGATGGTAGCAATTACACGGACTGGGTCCGTAACCTGAGGATTATCCTCATTGCTGCACAGAAGAATTACGTCCTGGAAGCACCGCTGGGTGCCAGGCCTGCTGCTGGAGCAACACCAGATGTTATGAACGTCTGGCAGAGCAAAGCTGATGAATACTCGATAGTTCAGTGTGCCATGATTTACGGCTTAGAATCGGGACTTCAACGACGTTTTGAACATCATGGAGCATATGAGATGTTCCAGGAGTTGAAGTTAATATTTCAAGCAAATGCCCGAATTGAGAGATATGAAGTCTCCAATAAGTTCTATAGCTGCAAGATGGAGGAGAACAGTTCTGTCAGTGAGCATATACTCAAAATGTCTGGGTATAATAATCACTTGATTCATATGGGAGTTAATCTTCCAGATGATTGCGTCATTGACAGAATTCTCCAATCACTGCCACCAAGCTACAAGAGCTTCGTGATGAACTATAATATGCAAGGGATGAACAAGACTATTCCCGAGCTCTTCGCAATGCTGAAAGCTGCGGAGGTAGAAATCAAGAAGGAGCATCAAGTGTTGATGGTTAGCAAAACCACTAGTTTCAAGAAAAAGGGCAAAGGGAAGAAGAAGGGAAACTTCAAGAAGAACAGCAAGCAAGTTGCTGCTCAGGAGAAGAAACCCAAGTCTGGACCTAAGCCTGAAACTGAGTGCTTCTACTGCAAGCAGACTGGTCACTGGAAGCGGAACTGCCCCAAGTATTTGGCGGATAAGAAGGATGGCAAGGTGAACAAAGGTATATGTGATATACATGTTATTGATGTGTACCTTACTAGAGCTCGCAGTAGCACCTGGGTATTTGATACTGGTTCTGTTGCTAATATTTGCAACTCGAAACAGGGACTACGGAATAAGCGGACACTAGCAAAGGACGAGGTGACGATGCGCGTGGGAAACGGTTCCAAAGTCGATGTGGTCGCGGTCGGCACGCTACCTCTACATCTACCTTCGGGATTAATATTAGACCTGAATAATTGTTATTTGGTGCCAGCGTTGAGCATGAACATTATATCTGGATCTTGTTTGATGCGAGACGGTTATTCATTTAAATCAGAGAATAATGGTTGTTCCATTTATATGAGTAATATCTTTTATGGTCATGCACCCTTGAAAAGTGGTCTATTCTTATTGAATCTCGATAGTAGTGATACACATATTCATAATGTAGAAGCCAAAAGATGCAGAGTTAATAATGATAGTGCAACTTATTTGTGGCACTGCCGTTTAGGTCATATCGGTGTAAAGCGCATGAAGAAAGTCCATACTAATGGGCTTTTGGAACCACTTGATTATGAATCACTTGGTACTTGCGAACCGTGCCTCATAGGCAAGATGACTAAAACACCGTTCTCCGGTACTATGGAGAGAGCAACAGATTTATTGGAAATCATACATACCGATGTATGTGGTCCGATGAATATTGAGGCTCGTGGCGGATATCGTTATTTTCTCACCTTCACAGATGATTTAAGCAGATATGGGTATATCTACTTAATGAAACATAAGTCTGAAACATTTGAAAAGTTCAAGGAATTTCAAAGTGAAGTTGAAAATCATCGTAACAAGAAAATAAAGTTTCTACGATCTGATCGTGGAGGAGAATATTTGAGTTACGAGTTTGGTATACATTTGAAAAATTGTGGAATAGTTTCGCAACTCACGCCACCCGGAACACCACAGCGTAATGGTGTGTCCGAACGTCGTAATCGTACTTTACTAGATATGGTGCGATCTATGATGTCTCTTACTGATTTACCGCTATCGTTTTGGGGTTATGCTTTAGAGACGGCCGCATTCACGTTAAATAGGGCACCATCAAAATCCGTTGAGACGACGCCTTATGAACTATGGTTTGGCAAGAAACCAAAGTTGTCGTTTCTTAAAGTTTGGGGCTGCGATGCTTATGTGAAAAAGCTTCAACCTGATAAGCTCGAACCCAAAGCGGAGAAATGTGTCTTCGTAGGATACCCAAAGGAAACTGTTGGGTATACCTTCTATCACAGATCCGACGGCAAGACATTCGTTGCTAAGAATGGATCATTTCTAGAGAAGGAGTTTCTCTCGAAAGAAGTGAGTGGGAGGAAAGTAGAACTTGACGAGGTAACTGTACCTGCTCCCTTATTGGAAAATAGTACATCACAGAAAACTGTTTCTGCGACACCTATACCAATCAGTGAGGAAGCTAATGATGATGATCATGAAGCTTCAGGACAAGATACTACTGAACCACGTAGATCAACCAGAGTGAGATCTGCACCAGAGTGGTACGGTAATCCGGTTCTGGAAGTCATGCTACTAGATCATGATGAACCTACGAACTATGAAGAAGCGATGGTGAGCCCAGATTCCGCAAAGTGGCTTGAGGCCATGAAATCTGAGATGGGATCCATGTATGAGAACAAAGTATGGACTTTGGTTGACTTGCCCGATGATCGGCAAGCAATTGAGAATAAATGGATCTTCAAGAAAAAGACTGACGCTGACGGTAATATTACTGTCTATAAAGCTCGACTTGTCGCAAAAGGTTTTCGACAAGTTCAAGGGGTTGACTACGATGAGACCTTCTCACCCGTAGCGATGCTTAAGTCCGTCAGAATTATGTTAGCAATTGCTGCGTTTTATGATTATGAAATATGGCAAATGGATGTCAAAACTGCATTCCTGAATGGATTTCTGGAAGAAGAGTTGTATATGATGCAACCAGAAGGTTTTGTCGATCCGAAGGGAGCTAACAAAGTGTGCAAACTCTAGCGATCCATTTATGGACTGGTGCAAGCATCTCGGAGTTGGAATAAACGCTTTGATAGTGTGATCAAAGCATTTGGCTTTATACAGACTTTTGGAGAAGCCTGTATTTACAAGAAAGTGAGTGGGAGCTCTGTAGCATTTCTGATATTATATGTGGATGACATATTGCTGATTGGAAATGATATAGAATTTCTGGATAGCATAAAGGGATACTTGAATAAAAGTTTTTCGATGAAAGACCTCGGGGAAGCTGCTTACATATTAGGCATAAAGATCTATAGAGATAGATCAAAACGCTTAATTGGACTTTCACAAAGCACATACCTTGACAAGATTTTGAAGAAGTTCAAAATGGATCAAGCAAAGAAAGGGTTCTTGCCTGTGTTACAAGGTGTGAAGTTGAGTCAGACTCAATGCCCGACCAATGCAGAAGATAAAGAGAAAATGAAAGATGTTCCCTATGCTTCAGCCATAGGCTCTATCATGTATGCAATGCTGTGTACCAGACCTGATGTGTGCCTTGCTATAAGTTTAGCAGGGAGGTACCAAAGTAATCCAGGAGTGGATCGCTGGACAGCGGTCAAGAACATCCTGAAATACCTGAAAAGGACTAGGGATATGTTTCTCGTATATGGAGGTGACAAAGAGCTCACCGTAAGAGGTTACGTTGATGCAAGCTTTGACACTGATCCGGACGATTCTAAATCGCAAACCGGATACGTGTTTACTTTAAACGGTGGAGCTGTCAGTTGGTGCAGTTCTAAACAAAGCGTCGTAGCGGGATCTACATGTGAAGCGGAGTACATAGCTGCTTCGGAAGCAGCGAACGAAGGAGTCTGGATGAAGGAGTTCATATCCGATCTAGGTGTCATACCTAGTGCATCGGGTCCAATGAAAATCTTCTGTGACAATACTGGTGCAATTGCCTTGGCAAAGGAATCTAGATTTCACAAAAGAACCAAACACATCAAGAGACGCTTCAACTCCATCCGGGATTTAGTCCAGGTGGGAGACATAGAGATTTTCAAGATACATACGGATCTGAATGTTGCAGACCCGTTGACTAAGCCTCTTCCACGAGCAAAACATGATCAGCACCAAGGCTCCATGGGTGTTAGAATCATTACTGTGTAATCTAGATTATTGACTCTAGTGCAAGTGGGAGACTGAAGGAAATATGCCCTAGAGGCAATAATAAAGTTATTATTTATTTCCTTATATCATGATAAATGTTTATTATTCATGCTAGAATTGTATTAACCGGAAACATAATACATGTGTGAATACATAGACCAACAGAGTGTCACTAGTATGCCTCTACTTGATTAGCTCGTTAATCAAAGATGGTTATGTTTCCTAACCATGAACAAAGAGTTGTTATTTGATTAACGAGGTCACATCATTAGTTGAATGATCTGATTGACATGACCCATTCCATTAGCTTAGCACCCGATCGTTTAGTATGTTGCTATTGCTTTCTTCATAACTTATACATGTTCCTATAACTATGAGATTATGCAACTCCCGTTTACCGGAGGAACACTTTGGGTACTACCAAACGTCACAACGTAACTGGGTGATTATAAAGGAGTACTACAGGTGTCTCCAATGGTAGATGTTGGGTTGGCGTATTTCGAGATTAGGGTTTGTCACTCCGATTGTCGGAGAGGTATCTCTGGGCCCTCTCGGTAATACACATCACATAAGCCTTGCAAGCATAATAACTAAGATGTTAGTTATGAGATGATGTATTACGGAACGAGTAAAGAGACTTGCCAGTAACGAGATTGAACTAGGTATTGGATACCGACGATCGAATCTCAGGCAAGTAACATACCGATGACAAAGGGAACAACATATGTTGTTATGCGGTCTGACCGATAAAGATCTTCGTAGAATATGTAGGAGCCAATATGGGCATCCAGGTCCCGCTATTGGTTATTGACCGGAGACGTGTCTCGGTCATGTCTACATTGTTCTCGAACCGTAGGGTCCGCACGCTTAACGTTACGATGAAAGTTATTATGAGTTTATGCATTTTGATGTACCGAAGGTTGTTCGGAGTCCCGGATGAGATCACGGACATGACGAGGAGTCTCGAAATGGTCGAGACGTAAAGATTGATATATTGGAAGCCTATGTTTGGACATCGGAAGTGTTCCAGGTGAAATCAGGATTTTACCGGATTACCGGGAGGGTTACCGGAACCCCCCGGGAGCCAAATGGGCCAACATGGGCCTTAGTGGAAAGGTGAGAGGGCAGCCCACATAGGGCTGCGCCTCCCCCCTCTCCCTAGTCCTATTAGGACTAGGAGAGGGGTCGGCCACCTCTCTCTCTCTCTCCTTTAAAGGATTCCTAGTTGGACTAGGATTGGAGGGGGGAGTCCTACTCCCGGTAGGAGTAGGACTCCTCCTGCGCCTCCCTCTCTCTGGCCGGCCAGCCCCCCTCCGTCCAACCTTTATATACGGGGGCAGGGGACACCCCAAGACACACAAGTTGATCCTTGAGATCGTTCCTTAGCCGTGTGCGGTGCCCCCTGCCACCAAATTCCACCTCGAACATACCGTTGTAGTGCTTAGGCGAAGCCCTGCGTCGGTAGTACATCAAGATCGTCATCACGCCGTCGTGCTGACGGAACTCTTCCTCGACGCTTTGCTGGATCGGAGCCCGAGGATCGTCATCGAGCTAAACGTGTGCTAAGAACTCGGAGGTGCCGGAGTAACGGTGCTTGGATCGGTCGGATCGGGAAGAAGACGTACGACTACTTCCTCTATGTTGTGTGATCGCTTCCGCAGTCGGTCTGCGTTGGTACGTAGACAACACTCTCCCCTCTCGTTGCTGTGCATCACCATGATCTTGCGTGTGCGTAGGAAAATTTTCGAAATTACTGCGTTCCCCAACATGGGGAACATAGTAATTTCAAAAAAATTCCTACGCACACGCAAGATCATGGTGATGCATAGCAACGAGGGGGAGAGTCTGATCTACGTACCCTTGTAGATCGCAACGGAAGCGTTGACACAACGTAGAGGAAGTAGTCGTACGTCTTCTTCCCGATCCGACCGATCCAAGCACCGTTACTCCAGCACCTCCGAGTTCTTAGCACACGTATAGCTCGATGACGATCCCCGGGCTCCGATCCAGCAAAGCTTTAGGGAGGAGTTCCGTCAGCATGACAGCATGGTGACGATCTTGATGTTCTACCGACGTAGGGCTTCGCCTAAGCACTACAACGATATGATCGAGGTGGAATATGGTGGCAGGGGGCACCGCACACGGCTAAGGAACGATCTCAATGATCAACTTGTGTGTCTAGAGGTGCCCCCTGCCTCCGTATATAAAGGAGCCAAGGGGGAGGGTGCGGCCGGCCAAGAGGAGGGCGCAGGAGGAGTCCTACTCCTACCGGGAGTAGGACTCCCCCCCCCCCAATCCTAGTTGGACTAGGATTCCTCGAGGGGGAAAGAGAGAGAGGGGGGCCGGCCACCTCTCCTAGTCCTAATAGGACTAGGGGAGGGGGAGGCGCGTGGCCACCTTGGGCTGCCCCTTTCTCCTTTCCACTAAAGCCCATTAAGGCCCATATGGCTCCCGGGGGGTTCCGGTAACCTCCCGGTACTCCGGTAAAATCCCGATTTCACCCGAAACACTTCCGATATCCAAATATAGGCTTCCAATATATCAATCTTTATTTCTCGACCATTTCGAGACTCCTCGTCATGTCCGTGATCACATCCGGGACTCCGAACTAACTTCGGTACATCAAAATGAATAAACTCATAACAACTATCATCGTAACATTAAGCGTGCGGACCCTACGGTTCGAGAACAATGTAGACATGACTGAGACACATCTCCGGTCAATAACCAATAGCGGGACCTGGATGCCCATATTGGCTCCTACATATTCTACGAAGATCTTTATCGGTCAGACCGCATAACAACATACGTTGTTCCCTTTGTCATCGGTATGTTACTTGCCCGAGATTCGATCGTCGGTATCCAATACCTAGTTCAATATCGTTACCGGCAAGTCTCTTTACTCGTTCTGTAATACATCATCTCGTAACTAACTCATTAGTTGCAATGCTTGTAAGGCTTATGTGATGTGCATTACCGAGAGGGCCCAGAGATACCTCTCCGACAATCGGAGTGACAAATCCTAATCTCGAAATATGCCAACCCAACATCTACCTTTGGAGACACCTGTAGAGCTCCTTTATAATCACCCAGTTACGTTGTGATGTTTGGTAGCACACAAAGTGTTCCTCTGGTAAACGGGAGTTGCATAATCTCATAGTCATAGGAACATGTATAAGTCATGAAGAAAGCAATAGCAACATACTAAACGATTGGGTGCTAAGCTAATGAAATGGGTCATGTCAATCAGATCATTCAACTAATGATGTGACCTCGTTAATCAAATAACAACACCTTGTTCATGGTTAGGAAACATAACCATCTTTGATTAACGAGCTAGTCAAGTAGAGGCATACTAGTGACACTAAGTTTGTCTATGTATTCACACATGTATTATGTTTCCGGTTAATACAATTCTAGCATGAATAATAAACATTTATCATGATATAAGGAAATAAATAATAACTTTATTATTGCCTCTAGGGCATATTTCCTTCAGTCTCCCACTTGCACTAGAGTCAATAATCTAGATTACACAGTAATGATTCTAACACCCATGGAGCCTTGGTGCTGATCATGTTTTGCTCGTGGAAGAGGCTTAGTCAACGGGTCTGCAATATTCAGATCCGTATGTATCTTGCAAATCTCTATGTCTCCCACCTGGACTAGATCCCGGATGGAATTGAAGCGTCTCTTGATGTGCTTGGTCCTCTTGTGAAATCTGGATTCCTTTGCCAAGGCAATTGCACCGGTATTGTCACAAAAGATTTTCATTGGACCCGATTGACTAGGTATGACACCTAGATCGGATATGAACTCCTTCATCCAGACTCCTTTGTTTGCTGCTTCCGAAGCAGCTATGTATTCCGCTTCACATGTAGATCCCGCTACGACGCTTTGTTTAGAACTGCACCAACTGATAGCTCCACCGTTTAATGTAAACACGTATCTGGTTTGCGATTTAGAATCGTCCGGATCAGTGTCAAAGCTTGCATCAACGTAACCTCTTACGGTGAGCTCTTTGTCACCTCCATATACGAGAAACATATCCTTAGTCCTTTTCAGGTATTTCAGGATGTTCTTGACCGCTGTCCAGTGATCCACTCCTGGATTACTTTGGTACCTCTCTGCTAAACTTATAGCAAGGCACACATCAGGTCTGGTACACAACATTGCATACATGATAGAGCCTATGGCTGAAGCATAGGGAACATCTTTCATTTTCTCTCTATCTTCTGCAGTGGTCGGGCATTGAGTCTGACTCAACTTCACACCTTGTAGCACAGGCAAGAACCCTTTCTTTGCTTGATCCATTTTGAACTTCTTCAAAATCTTGTCAAGGTATGTGCTTTGTGAAAGTCCAATTAAGCGTCTTGATCTATCTCTATAGATCTTTATGCCTAATATGTAAGCAGCTTCACCGAGGTCTTTCATTGAAAAACTCTTATTCAAGTATCCCTTTATGCTATCCAGAAATTCTATATCATTTCCAATCAGCAATATGTCATCCACATATAATATCAGAAATGCTACAGAGCTCCCACTCACTTTCTTGTAAATACAGTGTAACGCCCCAGATATAACTTTCCCAATTTGTACTCCAACTCTTGCCGTTTCCGGCGTTAAGTTATATTTTTTTCTCGGGTTCAGGTCTTTGTCTCCATGTGTTGTTTTCGTTTTCATGCATCTCATATCATGTCATCACGTGCATTGCATTTGCATACATGTTCATCTCATGCATTCGAGCATTTTCCCCGTTGTCCGTTTTGCATTCCGGCGCTTCGTTCTCCTCCGGTGGCCATTTCTAGCTTTCTTTCGTGTGTGGGGATTAAACATTTCCGGATTGGATCGAGACTTTCCATGCGGCCTTGGTTTACTACCGGTAGACCGCCTGTCAAGTTTCGTACCATTTGGACTTCGTTTGATACTCCAACGGTTAACCGAGGGACCGAAAAGGCCTCGTGTGTGTTGCAGCCCAACACCCCTCCAATTTGGCCCAAAACCCACCAAACTCTGCTCCATGTCCTAGAGCGTTCGATCACGATCGCGTGGCCGAAAACCGCACCTCATTTGGACTCTCCTAGCTCCCTCTATGCCTATATATACCCCCTCCATTTCGGATCTCGTCTTCCCCGTCCAAACCCTACCCTGAAAAAAAAGATCCGCGCCGACGGACATGTCCGGGGCCTAGCCGGACACGTCCGCCGCCGCCCCTCTTCCACTCCGCGCTCGCCACGTGGCGCCGCCACCTCCCAGCCGCCGCCGGGCCCGAGGCCCACTACCGGCCCCCGACGCCGCCTCGCCGGGCCGAGGAGAGGCCCGACGCCGCCGCCCTCTTCCCCACGTCCGGCCGCCGCCCCGCCGCCGTCAACGCCGCGCCCCGCCGCCTCGTCGCCGACCCCGGCCACCGCGCCTCCTCCCGGCCGGTGCCGCGCCGCCCTACGCCTCGCCGGCGGCTGCCGCCGCCCGCAGGAGCTCCGGCCACTCCAGCCACCCCGGCGTCCTCTCCCTCCACGCCGGCATCTTCTCTAGAGAGCTCCAATTCCGGCGGTGAACAGTGCCGCCGCTACCTCGGTTCCCGTGCCCGATCTGGATCTCAGATCCAAAATCCTCTCGGTTGACTTCTCCTCCCTAACCCTAGTTTTTCATGCCTACTTTGACTGATGATATCTCCGCATCCGTAGCTCAGTTTTGGACATATGATATATCAAAATCTTCGTCTTGACATGTACATCATTTAATTCCATTGCATCATTGTCATTTGAGTTCATATTGATGCCCAAAATGCTGCTAGAAGGAGGCTTCATGAGTTAAATTGCAGATCCGTTAGTTCATCATAGACTTTTGTTATTTTTGCCATGATTATTGTGTGCATGTTATGCCTGTGAGTCTTTGGGATAAATTGTTAAGCATTTTGTCTTCTTTCCAGAGGTGCCACCCATGCATTTTTAGGATGTGTGTGGTGACTTGTGCAAGCTTGCAAAGAGAGGCACCTGAGAATTCTGTTTTTAGGGACTGTGAATTTCACTAAGTCTGGGATATTTTAGTTCATGATGCCATATGTTAAGCTTGTTTCCTAGTGATCCGTGCTTCTTTTGAGGATGACCAGTAAGGGAGTTTTGATATTCATGTTATGCTCTATCCATCCATGTCTTTGTTTGCATATGTGGAGTGCTCTAGCTTGAGTCAATCGAGCTCTACTTTTGCTTCGTGGTAAATCTGGGCAGATCGTCAACTTGTTTGCGATTTTGCCGATGCTATTGTTAGTGATCCGTGCATGCTATGCCATTGTTCTTGCCATGTCTAGCTAGCATTTTCTGCCTTATTTATGGACATATGCTTGCCTTGCTATGACTTGCACCATGGTGAGTGCATCGAGCTCGTTTACATGCCTTCGTGAGTTAAATTTCAGCTTGTCTCAGTTTTCACTAAGTCTGAAAACTGATTGTGCGTGAGCTATGTTCGTGTGCTCGTTAGAGTATTTTGTGAACCCTTTTGGCCCCAGGTCACTTTGGGTGTTTTGTTAAGATTGTTGAGTAGCTCCATGCCATGTTCTTACTTGTCATGATGAGGTTGTGTATCATGTTGTTTTGCTGCTCCGAAGAGAGCATCGTGGTCTGAAATTTCAGACTAGTGTTAATTTCACTAAGTCTGAAATCTGTTATGCATTTGCGTTTTTGTCATGCTTGTTTGAACCTCTTAATGGATGAATTTGGCCGTGGCTCAGTGCTAGTGTTTTGATAAGCATCTTGTGTACATCCCTGCCATGTATTTTGTTATCATGTTTGGTGGCTGTAGCATGTTCATTTCGTTGCATTTAGGAGCCTACTTGCTGTAAATCGCAGACCGGTTCATTTCGTAAAACGCTTGCCATTTCCAAACCGTAGCTCCGATTCCTTTGATCTTTATATCATTTTCAGATGATTCCATCCCCTCTATCCAGTGGCACACTTGGTTTTCCAAGTTGAGGCCAGGTTCATGCATTTCCTGTCACGTCTTGCATTTTGCATCCCGCATCGCATCCCGCATAGCATATCATCATTGCATCTTATTGTTGAAGTTTGCACGTGGTTGATTGTATCCTTGTTGCTTGTTTGTGTTGTTGGGTAGAGCCGGGAGACGAGTTCGCTAACGAGGAGCCCGTTGAGTTTGCTTGTGAGGATCCAGTCAACTCTGACAACTGTGCAGGCAAGATGATCATACCCTCGAAATCACTACTATCTTTGCTATGCTAGTTTGCTCGCTCTTTTGCTATGCCAATGCTACGATGCCTACCACTTGCTTGTCAGCCTCCCAATTGCCATGTTCATCCCCTAACCCACCATTGTCCTAGCAAACCGTTGATTGGCTATGTTACCGCTTTGCTCAGCCCCTCTTATAGCGTTGTTAGTTGCAGGTGAAGATTGGAGCCGTTCCTTGTTGGAACATTTATTTACTTGTTGGGATATCATTATATTGCCATGTTATCTTAATGCATCTATATACTTGGCAAAGGGTGGAAGGCTCGGCCTCTTGCCTAGTGTTTTGTTCCACTCTTGTCGCCCTAGTTTCCGTCATATCGGTGTTATGTTCCCGGATTTTGCGTCCCTTACGCGGTTGGGCTATAATGGGAACCCCTTGATAGTTTGCCTTGATTAAAGCTTTTCCAGCAATGCCCAACATTGGTTTTACCATTTGCCACCTACCCCCTTTTTTCCCTTGGGTTTCTGGAGCCCGAGGGTCATCTTTATTTTAGCCCCCCACGGGCCAGTGCTCCTCTGAGTGTTGGTCCGAACTAGAGCTCTGTGCAGCGCCACCTCGGGGAAACTCGAGGGCTGGTTTTAGTTGTACGGATTGCTCATCTGAGTGTGCCCTGAGAATGAGATATGTGCAGCTCCTATCGGGATTTGTCGGCACATTCGGGCGGTGTTGCTGGACTTGTTTTAACCCGTCGAATCGTCTTGTTGTACCGAGATACCGAGTCTGATCGGTGTGTCTTGGGTGGAGGTCTATTCCTTCGTTGACCGTGAGAGCTTGTTATGGGCTAAGTTGGGACCCCCCCTGCAGGGATTGATCTTTCGAAAGCCGTGCCCGCGGTTATGGGCAGATGGGAATTTGTTAATGTCCGGTTGTAGATAACTTGAACCTTAATTAATTAAAATGAATCAACTGAGTGTGTTGCCGTGATGGCCTCTTCTCGGCGGAGTCCGGGAAGTGGACACGGTGTTGGAGTTATGTTTGCGCAGGTTGCTCTCTAGTTTCCCGCTCGTGCTTTGCCTTCTCTTCTCGCTCTCTTTTGCGAATAAGTTAGCCTCCATATATGCTAGTCGCTTGCTGCAGCTCCACTTACATTTACCCCCTTCCTACCTATTAAGCTTAAATAGTCTTGATCGCGAGGGTGCGAGATTGCTGAGTCCCTGTGGCTCACAGATTACTATTACACCAGATGCAGGGACAGATGATACAGCTCCAGATGGCGCGCTTGAGCTCAAGTGGGAGTACGACGAGGACTCTCAGCGTTACTATGTATCTTTTCCTGATGATCAGTAGTGGTGCCCAGTTGGGGGTGATCGGGACCTATGTCGCTTGTTGGGTTATCTTTTATTTTGGCGCCGTAGTCGGGCCATGAGTGTTTGGATGATGTATGTTATTTATGTACTTTGATGTGATGTGGCAAGTGTAAGCCAACTATGTACCTCCCCTTTATATTATTTATGTACATGGAATGTGTGATGATTTCCTAACTTGCGACATTGCTTTCAATGCGGTTATGCCTCTAAGTCTTCCCAAAGGTTATACTTGGCACAAACACTAATTAAACACATAAAACCACATCTAAAAAGAGGCTAGATGAATTATTTATTACTAAACAGGAGCAGAAATCAAGGAACAAAAATAAAATTAGGTTGCCTTCCAACAAGCGCTAGTTTAACGCCCCTAGCTAGGCATGATGATTTCAACGATGCTCACATAAAAGATAAGAGTTGAAACATAAAGAGAGCATCATGAAGAATATGACTAGCACATTTAAGTCTAACATACTTCCTATGCATAGGGATTTTGTGAGCAAATAACTTGTGGGAACAATAATCAACTAGCATAGGAAGGCAAAACAAGCACAACTTCAAAACTTTAAGCACATAGAGAGGAAACTTGATATTATTACAATTCCTACAAGCATATGTTCCTCCCTCATAATAATTTTCAGTATCATCATGAATGAATTCAACAATATAACCAGTACCTAAAGCATTCTTTTCATGATCTACAAGTATAGAAAATTTACTACTCTCCACACAAGCAAAATTTTTCTCATGAATAATAGTGGGAGCAAACTCAACAAAATAACTATCATGTGATTGAAAATTAAGATCAAGATGACAAGTTTCATGGTTATCATTATTCTTTAAAGCATACGTGTCATCACAATAATCATCATAGGTAGGAGGCATGCTTTCATCATAATAAATTTGCTCATCAAAACTTGGGGGACAAAAAATATCATCTTCATCAAACATAGCTTCCCAAAGCTTGTGGCTTTGCATATCATTGGCATCATGGATATTCAAGGAATTCATACTAACAACATTGCAATCATGCTCATCATTCAAATATTTAGCGCCAAACATTTTATAGATTTCTTCTTCTAGCACTTGAGCACAATTATCCTTTTCATCATACTCACAAAAGATATTAAAAAGATGAAGCGTATGAGACAAACTCAATTCCATTTTTTATAGTTTTCTTTTATAAACTAAACTAGTGATAAAACAAGAAACTAAAAGACTCGATTGCAAGATCTAAAGATATACCTTCAAGCACTCACCTCCCCGGCAACGGCGCGAGAAAAGAGCTTGATGTCTACTACACAACCTTCTTCGTGTAGACGTTGTTGGGCCTCCAAGTGCAGAGGTTTGTAGGACAGTAGCAAATTTCCCTCAAATGGATGACCTAAGGTTTATCAATCCGTAGAAGGCGTAGGATGAAGATGGTCTCTCTCAAGCAACCCTGCAACCAAATAACAAAGAGTCTCTTGTGTCCCCAACACACCCAATACAATGGTAAATTGTATAGGTGCACTAGTACGGCGAAGAGATGGTGATACAAGTGGTATATGGATAATAGATAAAGGTATTTGTAATCTGAAATTATAAAAACAGAAGGTAACAAGTGATAAAAGTGAGTGTAAACGGTATTGCAATGCTAGGAAACAAGGCCTAGGGTTCATACTTTCGCTAGTGTAAGTCCTCTCAACAATACTAACATAATTGGATCATAAAACTATCCCTCAACATGCAACAAAGAGTCACTCCAAAGTCACTAATAGCGGAGAACGAATGAAGAGATTATGGTAGGGTACGAAACCACCTCAAAGTTATTCTTTCCAATCAATCCGTTGGGCTATTCCTATAAGTGTCACAAACAGCCCTAGAGTTCGTACTAGAATAACACCTTAAGATACAAATCAACCAAAACCCTAATGTCACCTAGATACTCCAATGCCACCTCAAGTATCCGTGGGCATGATTATACGATATGCATCACACAATCTCAGATTCATCTATTCAACTAACACAAAGGACCTCAAAGAGTGCCCCAAAGTTCTACCGGAGAATCACGACGAAAACGTGTGCCAACCCCTATGCATAGGTTCATGGGCGGAACCCGCAAGTTGGTCACCAAAACATACATCAAGTGAATCACGTAATATCCCATTGTCACCACAGATATCCACGGCAAGACATACATCAAGTGTTCTCAAATCTTTAAAGACTCAATTCGATAAGATAACTTCAAAGGGGAAACTCAATTCATTACAAGAGAGTAGAGGGGGAGAAAACATCATAGGATCCAACTATAATAGCAAAGCTCGCGATACATCAAGATCGTATCACCTCAAGAACACGAGAGAGAGAGAGAGAGAGAGAGAGAGAGATCAAACACATAGCTACTGGTACATACCCTCAGCCCCGAGGGAGAACTACTCCCTCCTCGTCATGGAGAGCACCGGGATGATGAAGATGGCCACCGGATAAGGATTGCCCCCTCCGGCAGGGTGCCGGAACGGGTCTAGATTGGCTTTCGGTGGCTACGGAGGCTTCTGGCGGAGGAACTCCCGATCTATTGTGCTCTCGGATGTTTTTAGGGTATATGAAGATATATAGGAGGAAGAAGTACGTCGGTGGAGCTTCGGTGGCCCCACGAGGGTGGGGGCGCGCCTGGGGGTATAGGGCGCGCCCCCCTACCTCGTGCCCACCTCGAAGCTTCCTTGGCGTAGGGTCCAAGTCTCCTGGGTCATATTCGGGAAGAAAATCACGTTCCAGAAAGGTTTATTCCGTTTGGACTCCGTTTGATATTCCGTTTCTTCGAAACACTGAAATAGGCAAAAAACAGCAATTCTGGGCTGGGCCTCCGGTTAATAGGTTAGTCCCAAAAATAATATAAAAGTAGAAAATAAAGCCCAATATAGTCCAAAACAGTAGATAATATAGCATGGAGCAATCAAAAAATTATAGATATGTTGGAGACGTATCAGCAGACCATCGGGACCAGCGCGGACAAGGGATTCATCCCTTTAATCGCCAGCCACACTTCCTCCTCAGTGAACGGAGCCGTGAGGGCCATATTTTCCTCGGCCGAGATGCACTGGGTGCCAATCCATAAGTCTGAAGCAAGGGCCAGGCCCCCCTCCCTAGGGGGGCGAAAAAGAGGGCTTTTATAAAAGCCATCTACATGAGCACGGATGTCATCCGGACGCTGCAAGAGTGTCTCCCCATCCCAGAGCAACGGGATGGTATTACGTCTCCTACGACCATTGGCGATGGCCTGGAAGTAGGCGGTATTGGCGTCACCCTTGAGGACCCACTTTTGGGTTCCCCGCAGTCGCCAATACGCCTCTTCGTCAGTGTAGATGACCATGAGTTGATCATCAAGATCGTAACAAAGCACCTACTCATCGGGGGCTAGTCCCACCAAGTCAGCCTGGAGGTTCAGCGCTTGGATGGAGACGAGGAGGGCCTTCTTGCGGTCCCGTCCAAGGTTCGCGCGTCAACCCTTCATAAACTGGCGAGAGCACTTGGCACAGAAGTGCCAGTCATCCACCGCAGAGATGGATCGGTGAGGAGCGAGCTGGGCCTCCAGCCAGCAAGCCTGGACGGCCTCGCAAAACCGTTCTGGTTAAGTTCTGGCTTGACCAGAACGTCTCGAAGCGGAACCTAGGCACAGTGAGCAGTCATCCTGAAAAGACAGGAGCAGAGGAACGTGATCCGAGCCAATATGGGTGATGGCACGGAGGAAGGCAAGGGGACATCAAAGCTCCCACTCAGGCGAGACCAAAAACTGAAGACATTGTGACTCGCTATAATTCTCTTTTCCTTCTGGAGAAAAATTCAGACATAAATATTCTTTTCCACGGCAATAGGACAATAAATCTTCGACGATACAGGTACGACGTCAACACCAAAACTACATCTTCAGGGTACTGTTACAAGCTTACTTACAGCATCTCGTTTACAAACAGCGCAAGTCAACCAATCTAAGAACTCTACGAGTGAAATTTCCAGACGCGGATGTAGTTTTCACCGTGCGTGGTCACGATCTTCTTCATGCCCACCGACAGACCGGTGATTGGCGGGCGCAGGTGCATAGGAATGTTGTCCAGCCGGGCATCCGGAGCGATTTCACGGACCCTCTTCTTTTCGACTTGCTGCCTGGGGCCAGATTCCGCTGGGCGGACATTCTTCTGTTCAGCTTGTGGCCTGGAGCTGGACTGTGCTGGGTAGCCTGCATCCATGATGAAGCTTCGAATAGTCTCACCAGTTCTCTGGCATACCAGGCGAAGGACTCCATCAATACCACCGAGCACCAGCGTCGAAGTGTCACCAGGCAAATGATGTGCACTGTAGATGACATTTGGGCTAACTCTTGTTTCCCAGAGAGGCCTCAGGGTCCTGATCAAGATAAAAGTAACAAAAATGATGAGATCCAGTTATGATTTGCCGGACCATGACATTAGAAAATTTTCAGCAATGGGTTCCATAGAAAAATTTCAGCAATGGGTTCCGTTGCCAACATTCTTGCCCAGTAGTTAGGTTGTTAACACTGCAAACAACTTCATACTTACATAATAAAATATTATGGATTATTTAAGGCATTAAACAGCTATAGATTACCACAAGCATGAACAAAGTGCACTTGATTAAAATGTAGAAATGAGCAGCTTGCTAGTTGACCTCTATACACAAATTATTCTTAGACAGGATAATTTACTACATTATCAATGGGTAGTCCTGACAATCTTCTTCACATTAAAAGAATGTGTAATCTTCCAACTTCCTTCTATTCTCTGCATGGAAGTAATCTTCTATGTTCAAGCAATCTGAATTCTAAACCACTCCTAACATCTTATGAGAAATCATTACAGGTTTCTCAGCAAGTAGCAATAGCTTCAACAGTAAACAAACATGTGTTGTTCATGCGTAAAAAGATTATCAACCGCACACAGAGACACTAATGCAAATGAACACATTTCCATTAAACTCAATAATTAGGTGAGACCATGCACTGCTCATACTCCATACCTGTTCACTCTACTTGAACTTAAAAAAATGAGAGCGAAATCAAGATAGTTGATCAGAAAAACATATTCCCCATCCAGGTACATAAGGCCTACAGGTTTGTCTTAAATCAAAACGTTTTAAGTTTGACAAGGCTAATAAAAATATCAACACACAGAGACACTAAAGCAAATGAACCTTTCCATTAAACTCAATAATTAGGTGAGACCATGCACTGCTCATACTCCATTTCTGTTCACTCTACTCAAACTTAAAAAAATGAGAGCGAAATCAGGATAGTTCATCAGAAAAACATATTCCCTCCATCCGGGTACATAAGGCCTACAGATTTGTCTCAAATCAAAACGTTTTAAGTTTGACAAGGTTAATAGAAAAGAAAATCAACATCCAGAATACCAAATAGATATACCCGGATGGATGGAGTACAGGTCATTCCTTTCTTGGGGGACAGCAATGGAACAAAACAATACTTAAAGTGCAGACAGATTGAAACGTAAATGTACATGATACGCTTTGCATATCTAGAGCCAGCAGCCTCAATTATTAAATTGTCAAGATATCTCTCTAAAAACTGTAAGGCCGACATAAGTGGTGCCCTCTCCTTGCTCCCCGCTCAAAGCATTTTCATTCGATCGATATAGGCTACGTGTTATCTGAGCCGTCCATTTGGATTGTTGGAGTAGCCTTTTTATTACTCTGGTCTGAGTCTTTCCTGTGGCTGCTACCAAGTCCAGCCTGATGATGGACCCATGAGGCAGCGACAGGGGTGACTCTCGAGCCTGTACAAAATATAATTTTGATTCCCATTGCGCCGCCTCTGTCCACACGCACCATACCCAACCCTATCCTCATCTCCTCCTCCCCACCTTGGCTGCTGCCGCCGCACCATGCTGTGTAGCATCGCCACCCCTACGCTAGGACTCTGTTCTTACTCCGTGTCGTTTGTCTGGTCGGCTAACTTGCCGGTGGTGGCTCACCTGCCATCGTCTGGCTGTTGCACCTCGCAGGGAACAGCACGGCTGATGGGGACAGAGGCAACACGTGCAGTATGGCCCACTGGCGATTGGGGCTGTAGAGGCAGTGGGGCACTGGAGCTACAGGGCTAGTGGCGGTGCACCGATATTGACATCGAGGACAACACTGACGCAAGGCCGGATAAGGCCTGGTGCACTGGTGCAGGTGGAGAGCAGGATGTTGTGGGATGCCAAGAGAGGACAGGACAGAGAGGGCTCACCGGCAAGAAGAGAAGGACATGTCTTTTCTTGGGCCCATGAAGCAGCTGCTGCACCGTCGTGTGTAGATCCATTCTCCTAAAACTGGCATTTCCCAGTGGCTAATCTGAACCTATTTCCTCCTCTCCGGTTTGTTCGCTTTGGTGTCGCACTCGCAGCTCAGCACCCCCGCCACCCGCAGAATCCGCCGACCATGCTATTACGGCCTTGTGGCGCTGTCTTGTGGATTGACTGCTCCAGCAGTCTCCTTGTTGCCCCATTTCCTGTGAAGCTCGAACACATCCTCCCCTTACGAACAGCCACAAAGCTGAAAGGGAGGAGTGATGCGTGAGGTAGGGTGTCAGCCAGGGAAGTCCACCCTGAGGTGTTCATGTGTTTCTCGTCATCTATAAGAAAGCAGGTACCGTCTCCCCTGATTCTCCTGTTGTACTGTTTTTACTTGCTTCAAGTTCGATCAATTTGGTTGGCAATGCATGTGTGCTCTGTCTGATGCATCGGGCAGGCTCTATGGATATAGACATTGGGTTTTGATCTGACGATTTGTTTTTGGATAACTCGGATTACCTTACTCCCGGCCATGATATACCTATCTGTGAAATTAGAAGATCCCTTCAACTGATGCCACTGGGCTTGCAGTCAGATGATAGTTTTAGGGACGCAGAATTCCATTGTGGCTTTATTCATTTATAGGGGGCATTGAGGCTCAAGCTGGATGGTGTGCAGGCTTCTCTGCAAAAAGGCTAATGTGAGGCACAATCCCAATTTGTGGTACAAGGTTAATTTCTTCTTGCTTTGCTTTTGATGTGTTCTTGGCCTTGGTTGATTTGGTCTCCAACGTTTCCACCTTTGGTGGCACTTGCATTTAGACTCAACGCTTAGCTAATCTAAATAGCAAACTAAGGAGTATTTCGTGAAAGTATCATGGGCAACCTTTTGCTTAGTTTCCTAATGGAAAACGTCAATTTGAAAGTAGTGATGGGATGATTTGGTTGGAAAGCCAGTAGCCACGTGGGGAACTATGTTGTCCTATTGAAATCAATATCTAAGTTTAGCTGCAGCAAATTCAGGTGAGGAGGTTAATGACATGTGGCATGTTAAGGAAAAGGAACTGGAGCTAGAGTTGCCCAAATTTCATCCTCAAGCTGTCAATAGAAGCTATGAGATACTCTGCACCAAACCTGCTTTCCTCGCAGATATGGGAAGATGCTGGGTTCTCTTGGATCATGCCACCTGGCTGGTACCAAGAATGTCATAGTACTGCTGCTTAGATTGACCAATTTCGCACTGGATGTTTAAGTTGCAGTTTTTACTATGAGATGGAGGTGATACTATTTCCCTTTTTTGTGGGATTCAGTTATTAGAAAGATTGTCAAAGCCTTAATCAACATAGTTTTGTCCTAAAGGAAGGGGGCGTTTTTATGGAGTTCAGTGTCTGAATGGAGAGGTGGCACATGCTTGTGCGCAAACTTCATCATTGGGTGTTTTTTTCAGATAATATGGTATAATTAGTGAGAGAAAGTATCACAGTTGTAGTCATACATGACTCATGGTACAGTTTCTATGCTTTTTTTTTGCCTAGAAGAGAAGATGCGCACTGCTGTTAGTATGTCAGTATGCATCTCTGTATGGAACACACATAAATGTTTTTTTTTGGTACATGCTGCTTGCTGAGGCATAACCAGAGAATCAAAACATTGGCGTTAATCCAGAGGAAATTAAGCATATGAGCTTGGAGCGTGCGATAGCAGCATTTAAAAAAATTCTGGCATAGAAAAATCGGTGGGCTGTGCTTCTCATCCTTCTAAAATTTTCCAAGAAAGAAAAACCGAATATAAATTGTATCATGTGTGTGGAGCGTGCTAGTGTCGTTATAGCCTAATAAAGATTTTTGTAAGGATAAATTTTACTTGCCTCGACATTGTCAATGTTTTATATCTAGTAACCCAGCAAAGCGTGTGTTCCCCTCTAGTACAGTACTAAATTAGAACAACTACTATTGATACTGACCTTAAGTCCCAGCAATGTGCATAACCAGAAGATGAGCCCGCGAATATTAAGTGTGAATTTGTACTGAAAGACAAGCATCTTATCACTGAAATGATAAATAATGTAACAAGTTAGTTTGATGGTGATTAAAAGCACAACACAATCATATTTGCATGAATTTTTATTCACTATTTTTTCCTCAAAAGATCCAACAAGAACTAAAACTGACAGAAAGTTATAAATGCAGTTCGATTTATTGAGATGGGTTATCTTATTCTTTATATAATCAAAATTAAAGGAGCTTTTAGCATTATATTGTTCAACATCAGATTCTTTTTGCTAGGAGGAATATTAAAAAAGTTCAACAAAATAATAGGTCAATGGAGAAAAATAAACATTTATTTTGAGCAACACATTAGTTTTTGGTGTGATAGTTAGTTCTACTGTGCTCCTCTGGTCCAACCTATGGGATGCTAGCGATGTTGTATAGCAGGTCGGAGCAAAATACTATGTTTGAGCTTTTCAATTACATAACTTAATATCTCTAGTCATAAAGCTACACATCAAGTATCATATCTACATGTTGTGATGGGATAATAGAGATGTTGTACTACTACTAGTAGTCAAGGATTAGAAAAGTTCAGATGTTATCTAGACATTGCAAAAGAGGAGCAGAAGTAGCTCAAACGGCCCAAAGCATCTTAGAAGCTTCTCAACTTACTACCTGCATTATGAGCTAAGGACTAGCTAGAAGAAAGGCCAGTAAATGCTTGGCTTTTTTACTCATGACCCGAAACCAACACCATGCCCATCACTTGTCCGGAAATGAAAATTCATCATGCTAGTAATCCAGAATTAGTTGAAAACACACCTGTTGGTGCAAAAGCTGACTTTAGAAGGCCTAACCTCTCTCCTGAGGTTTGATCTGCAATAGCTACATTTCCAAATGTAGAACCACCAATGATCAGCTGGTCATCTGTTATTGCCAAGCATGTCACCGGGGAAGGGTGAAGCCTGTATATCATATGTGAAATAGGCATCAGTACAAGGAGCATATCAAACTGGATGCACCTCTAATGATGATTACACACTTAAGTACGGTCATAATTTGACTTTCGTGATATGTTGATGATATCAGAAAAAGATTCAAGCTTTTTTACCTTACACCAATTACCTATACTACCTAGTGCAGTTAGCAAAGAAGGGGATATGATGTTACAGAATTCCCCTGAAGTAAGGTGAAGCTCGTGCACACAAAATAACAATGAAAGAATTCAACGATTGCAGACAGCACTTCATTCACATGATATACTACTTGATTCCCTTGTGCTTACCGGTGAATGCTCGAACAACTCCTGCTGTACATGTCATATACAAAGGCTCTACCATCCTCACAACCAATTACAACCTCTGGATCGGCATAACTGCAGAAGCAAATGAAAATGAGAATATAAGTCAATCCTACTTAAAATAACAGCAAGAATGTCTAGGATAATCAAATCTTTCTCAAATAATGGTGGGGCATACACAAGCTTATGTGACACTCCTTCACTGTTAATAATAAACGATTTCCAGCATGATAAAAATAAAACTGTAGGGGAGGCCCTGACAGTAGATTTTATTGGAAAGAAAAATATGTTGCAAGGCTACATGCAAAAGAATTGTACAAAGGGGTTAGCAGCCCATCCAGCCAGAATAGGAGAGGAGCCTTAAGCTCATCTTTCATTCTGAAAGAGAGGAGTAAAAGGTTCCATGTGACATGTATCAGATGCAATCCATCTTCAATTTGGGCACCAAATCAATATGAAATCTTCTGGGGAAAAATGGTGATATAGTTTATCAAGTGTTGTGGCACCATTTAAATTTCAGATCAGAAACTTAAATTGTGTTAGAATAAGAAAAAGATCATAAGTTGCGGTGACTGAATAGAAATATTTGTCTTTTCCTTTTATCTTTGCCCAGAATATCCTAATCCTTGTTATTCTCAACATATACTGATCTGAAGTTGAGATTAGAAACAAAGGTAGAGTGAATTCGAGAAATACAACCACAAAAAAGGGGCATCTTTATGCGCATTTGTTTCACAACTCCCAAGTGACACCAGAGTGCACGATTACACTGTAAGGGTAGATCGCACCAGATATTTAGTCTTTATTCTTCAAACACCAATTCAATATTGTTTTCGTACCAGGCAACATCAATCTTGTCATTTCTGGTAAAAAAAATAGCAAGTCATATCGAGACAGTTAAACCTGGCACCTCACCTCATGCATAACCCATGATTGAATGTGTCTCCACGAGATTGAAATATACTTCTTGGTCCACTGCGTTTCCATATGCAAACCTGGGAACTAGTTAAACCTACAATCTGCACAGAGGATTGAAATCCTTTTATGATAGGTAAAAAAGTAAGTCTGTACTCTGTTGAAATAAAGATGCGGTGTGACCGAAAAGATCATGCAAGGTTGTAACTATAACAGTTCGGTTCAATCAATCTCCATCAATAAAATATAGATAACACAAACCAGAAGCATCAACTCGGCCAGTTTCAGAGTTATGTTGACAGTCCATAATGGAACATCAAGCGCATCTATGTTTTGTGCAACCCAATGCACATAATGGGAAGAATGATGATTCGAGAAACAAACACTGACTGATTTTTCTAACAAGAACACAATCATTTCTGCGTTTAGCCTTGCCCACCATTATCATGTATGGATGGGATAGGCTTGACCACATGGCTTACCATTGTGCTAACAATTAGATGTACGAATAACAATCAACTGGGAAAAGTATCCCACAATTCTTGGGCGAAACTCACATAAACATAATAGAGTGACTTCAAGCATTGGCTATGGTCCATATGGATTACAGTACAGGTGGTCTATTTTGCAGTTCCCCTTGACATTAAGATACAACAAACCATGTTGCTAACATCATTGCAACCAGATGCTCGTATCTATATAAATAAGATGTTTAAAATGTACAGTTGATGTTTTGACCTATGAATAGGTGAGGTATCCCATCTAGGCTGCAGTCTTCTATCAGTATGTGTGTATGTTTTCTTTAGGTTAAAAGGCAGGTGCTCTGCCTTTGCATTTAAGACTGGGAAGTTACAAAAGAGTAAGTAAAAGCAAAACAAAAGGGTCCAGCCGCCTCATGGCGCTGGCTATGCAAGGCTTAAAAACCATGCCAGCAAGTGTGAAAGAATAGATAAAACTTCCAATGTTATTTTAGTAAGCACGAATGTTGGATATGTCTGTTCTCAAAACCAGAAGAGTGCAGCTGCTGATACATAAATAATAGAATTGTGTGCCAACATTGATTACCTTATTTTCATCAAAATCGAAGTCAACCAACATTTTGGAATTTGGGACATTGTACTCATTCATGTATTTGCAACTTTCAGCAGACCAAAGTCGAAGAACCTGGCAAAAACTAGTGTCAAAACGATGAGGCATTCAAGATGATACTAACTAGAAAGGTGACACAATATTCAAAGGAAACTACGAAATCGTCAGCCATGAACTATGCTAATTATCTACAGCTTCGGACTTAGGCAAGCATGATTTCCACAGCCATGTTTATGTGACAATCTGCATCTCATTGCATCAGCTGTAGGACCAGTTGTCGCACCTCACAAATACAATTTGTAACTTGATATTTTACATTAATGAAGATTAAGAACACCACTATATGATGCAACATTCACCTTATCTCCCATTCCAGTTAAGACTGAACCGCTTTTCATACGGCACAAGGTGGCCCTGCAACAAGAAATAAGAAAAGAGAAAATAAGGATACTGAAGGTTTGAAGCATTGTTTGGTAAGTATAAGAAACAAAAGACTGGCCATGATAAAACAATATGAAAATATGATGAGTTGACAAATGTAACTACTTTTGCTGATACGTTATAACACTCAGAGGCATACATTTATAAGACCTATACCAGACAGCAGGTGCTTACCTCATATCATGACCAATCCACTGATGAACTTCAGCAGACCCTCTAGCAAGAGTTGATGCATGCTCATTCATGGCAAGCGCCTCAAAATAACTTTTGACTGAAATAGTAGAACTCGAGCCTCTTGCCTGCGGATTCCTCTTGTAATATAGATCCCTCATCACATGGGCTGTGCTGATAATCGTATGCCTATCAACGAAGCAGAAAATCATATGTGCACACTTTAATCAACAGTACAGCGTGCTTCGTAATTAGGAACTTCCATAGGAAAATTGTGCATCCGGCTTGTGGGGTGAAAAATGAACGGGCACAAATACCATACTGAAATACAACGACTAGCACAAGAGTAGCTATTACAGAAATTGGTAGCTCACTGGTTAGGTTCTCAGATCTATCTACCATCTCGCGGAATGAAGTGGGCATCTATGATTTATCAATTCTCCTAATAAAATAAGTTCGATAATAATAACCCACTACAGATCGAGAAGTAGGTTCAGTTACAGTATAAGAAGAACATAGCACAAACAACGAAACGGACCTACTGCTGAGAGCAATCGGGAAATTAACTGAAGGGGACACGGGAAAGGGAGGGGAATGGGAGATGAGATGATCCGCGTAGCGGGTCTGACCATGACTTGCAGACGGCGGAGCAGTGAGCGAGGTCGAAGTGGTCGTCCACGCGTGAGAAGATGGAACGGAGGGTGTCGTCGTTCAGCGACTGCCCCGTCAGCCCGTACCCGCTTCCCCCGCCGCCGCCGCCGCCGCCGCTGCGCCGCTTCGAGGGGAGACTTCCGCTCCGGCTCCGGCTGCTGCTCGCCTCCATCTCTCTCTCCCTCTCAGAAGGGCGAGCCTCCTGTCGCCGCCCGCCGGTAGTCGGCCGGTCCATACTGTAGGCCTGTAGGCCTCCTGTGTAGGGCACTGCTATGTATCGCTTGATTTGCGAGACCGAAGGAGCGCCCGCGGCCCGCCTACTACAACAGCCCGCTTGAGTGGACCGGACAAACAAACGTTTTGGGAACCACTCGTTCGATTTTAGGAAGGAAGAAGACTACGCCCAGTTTTTCTTTTTTTTAAATGAAAGGGGTTTCCCCCCGCCCCAATTTTTATTGAAAGCCAAGGCAAAACCAACGATCACAACGACTATTTAACAGTGCCCGGCAACAGCCTGAGAGTAGCTGCCACAACAGATAGAACCCAAGCATAGGTAGATCTACCCTATTATAGCAGGAGTTTTTACCAGAACAGGTTCAGGAACTAGACGCATAACCAGTAAAAGCAAAAGCCCTAGCTATGGATCCAGCTCCCCTCCTTATTTTATTCCCTCTTCACATCCAGGCGATTCTAAGCAATTCCCCTTTTCGATGGTCCAACAGCCTTAAGCACCGGAGAAATAGCGCACCCTGAACTTTTGAGCATAATATTTTCCATTTCTTGATCGTCGCCCCCAACAGGTCCAAGACACACCGCATACTTCGCCATCTTCGCCCCTGAAAAACAAAATCATTCCGAATACGCCATAAGCTCCACAAGGCAGCAGCAGAAACCATATTCAAGACTTCATAATGCTTCCTTCTCTTCCAGTAGGAAGATAATTGATCAAAAGAGTTAGGAACATCAATCACAAAGATATCAGCAATTAAACTCCAAACAGACTTAGCAACAATGCAGTCAAAAAATAGATGCTGGATAGATTCAGGTTCGCAGCAGAAGACACAGGACATGTCCTCCACATGTCTACGCTTAGCTATGTTATCTCTGGTTAAACTCTTGTTGTAGTAAACCAGCCAGAGAAAAACATGTATATTCGGCGGCACTTTGATTTTCCATATATCATTTTTAATGACGGAAGGAATCCCTCCAAAGTTTATAAGCTTATAGAAGGATTTGACAGAGTATTTGTTAGAAGAATCTAACATCCAGAGAGGTTGATCCGGAGAGTCAGACAGCCAAACAGTCTTAACAATCTCGGTGAGTTCCTCCCATCTTGCTAGTGTATTTTCAGTGACACACCTCCTAAATGTTAACCGCAGCTCACCATCCACCCAGACCTGAGCCAGGGTAGAGTCCTGCTGCTGGCAAATACTGTAAAGATCCCAAAAGGCAGTTTTTAAAGAACAATCTCCTGTCCAAATGTCATGCCAGAAGGCAATGCTGTTCCCATCCCCCGGGACCCATCTATAGAAATTCTTAGCAGCTGCAAGAGCCCAAGATAAACTTTTCATGAATGGAGAACCAAGGACCACCCTAGTGTTAAAAAAATTAGGGCAAGTGGTGTTATATTTATATTTCAACACTTTCTTCCAATCACTGTTACTTTCATCATAAAATCTTTTACCCCACGATGCCAAGAGGGCCATGTTAAACTCTCTAAGATTGGGTACCCCCAAGCCACCAAACTCCTTTTTTCTAGAAATCAGCCCCCAGTTAGCCAGGTGGTATTTATGAGAATCCCCCATGTTACCCCAAAAGAAGTGGGACATTTGAGAAATAATCATATCAATTGCCCATTTGGGAAATTTCATAATAGACATAAGATAAGTAGGAATACTAGCAATGCATGTGGTAAGCAATATCAATTTCCCTCTGTAAGATAGACATCTTCCCAACCAGCCTGAAATGTTCTTAATAATCCTATCAATGATGGGTTGAAGGTCCTCCCTCCTCAATTTTTTAAAGTGAAGGGGGACACCTAAATATTTGAAGGGGAAATCCCCCAGTTGGCAGCAGAAGACTTGAGCAAATTCATTGGACAACTGTTCAGAGATATTAATAGCATGCAAATCACTCTTATGAAAATTAATTTTTAATCCTGACAGATTTTCAAAGCATGAGAGAATCCACTTCAAGTTCTTAGCATATTCCAGCGAATTCTCTAAAAATAAGATGGTGTCATCAGCATATTGCAGGCTGACCACACCACCAGGGAAGGCTTGTGGAAGAAGACCACGAATCAAACCAAAACTAGTAGCCTTTTGAAGCATTTTTGAAAACACATCAGCAACCAAATTAAAAAGAAGGGGTGAATGAGGGTCACCTTGTTTCAAGCCTTTTCCCCCAAAGAACTGGGGACCATTAGAGTCATTAATCCTAACTTGAAAAGTGCTTTGATGTATGGTGGAAATCACCCAATCCACCCATTTATTACCAAAGCCTCTAGAAAGAAGCATCTCTTTTAAGAAATCCCAACTAACTCTATCATAGGCTTTCTCATAGTCTAATTTAAGAATCAAGCTAGCAGTCCCAGACCTATGAACTTCATGAATGACCTCATGAGCCATAACCACACTTTCCAAGATGAATCTCTCTTTGATAAACGCAGTTTGATTAGAAGATATTAGCTTGTCACACAAGGGGGAGGCCCTAGTGGTCATAGCTTTAGAAAAAATCTTAACAACACAATTACTAAGGCTAATGGGCCTGAAATTCTTCATGTCTCTAGCCCTAGGGATTTTGGGAATAAGAGTAATAATGGCATGGTTGAGCTTATATAAATCAAGGGTACCTCTTTCAAAGTCTCTAACCATCCACATAAAGTCTTTCTTCATCAAGTCCCAAAAGGTTTGGTAAAATAAAAAGGACAGACCATCAGGGCCAGGGGCACCACTAGCATAAGAAGACATCGCAGCTTGCTTAATTTCCTCCTCAGAAAATGGTCTCTCTAGGCACTCTCTATCATCAGCACTGACCATTTCGTCCTCAGACCAGAAGTTGCTATCCAAATGGATATCAGATCTGGGTTCAAAGGCAAATAGCTTTTTATAAAAAGAGGTAGCCACCTCAAGCATCTCACTGGTCGAAGTGACCACACCATTAGGACTCTCCAACTCAGCCAGATGGTTCTTTCTATGTCTGTGATTAGCCAGTGCATGAAAATAAGCATTATTCCTATCACCTTCTAGAATTTTTCTATCTCTGGACCTCTGCCAAAGGGCAGTTTCCTCTTTCTTCCACAATTCATCTAGCTCTTTCTTAATCTCTTTCACCCTGTCATACTCAGTAACAGATAGTTGATGGTTTTCAGACATGACATCCAAAATATCAAACTCCAGAAGGAGTGCCTTCTTCTTCCTCTTAAGAACAGCTTCCCTATTAATACTCCCCCCTTGATTTTCTTTCTGAGATTCCTAGTCTTAAGCATCCAATTATCAGTAGAGGATTTGCCTGAAGACACGGAATCCCAGGCTTCCATCACCATTTGATGAAAGTCCGGCTATGAGAGCCACCACTTCTCAAACCTAAACGGCTTGGGGTGGTTGGGGCTCTGGCACCAGTATCCAGGACCAAGGGAGCGTGATCACTCCCCACCCTGGGAAGAGCCACTAGAGTAGAAAAAGGAAAATGTGTATCCCAGCCCACAGAAATGAACACTCTATCCAGTACAGCAAAAACAGGGGAAACCTGGTTGTTAGACCAAGTAAACACCCTATTGGAAATAGAAATCTCCATCAATGCCCACCTATTGATCCAATCATTAAACAAGAAGACAGTTTGTTGATTAACCAAACCACTACTCTTCTCCCTATCATTCCTAACCAAATTAAAATCTCCACAGATCATAACAGGATAAGAAGCATTAGCTACAGTATCATGTAACTCAGTGATAAAGTCAATCTTAAATTCAGGGTAAGCAGATCCATGGACCAACACCAACTGCCAATTGAATCCATCAGATTTATTCTTAACGGTAGCAATAATGGAAAACTTATGATTAATAAAACCAACCACTTCAAAGCAAAAAAAATTGAGACCCACAAGGATCCCTCCTGCAGTATTATCAGCTGGCAGGAAGTGCCACACAAAATTGTCAAATTTATCTATAGACTTGAGAAAGCCCTCAGAAATAATTTCTCTCTTAGTTTCTTGAAAACCAATAAAATCAGGATTAGATTTAGTAATAGTATCACAAAGGCACTAAATCTTCCCTGCTGCCCTAAACCTCGAATGTTCCAAATAAGCCCTATCATCTAATTAATTTTGAATGGATGGGACAAGCCACAAGGCTTAACTTTAGTTAGAACCATTGGTGTTCCCCTGGAAGCATCAGCAGTGCCCACTGGTTCCAGGAGAGGGGCACCATTAGGTGTACTAACCAATTCACTGGCATCAAAATCAAGGTTATTAGGTAGCACAATTTCAGGGTTATTGTTGGCAAAAACCAAACACCTCTCTTTTTCTACCTCTATCATCTCATCAATAGTAAAGTTTTTTTGAATGTCATCCCCCAATCACCAAGTTCATTTGACTCATCTGATTAGCAAGAACGTTTTTATCCATAGTAGAGAAGGATTTACCTTTGAATGTGGGTGGAATTTCCAGATTCTTCTTTCTTTTATACGCTGCAGCTTTTTCCATGATGTTAACATTGCCATGGCCTCTGGTAGCAGGTCTTTTAGCAACAACAGGCCCCCATCTTGACTTGTTTTCATCACCAGCCTCCACACCTTTAACTTGAGCAAATGATTCCAGCAGAGATCTCTTCCATGTTTTGCTTTGGAGAATTTGGACAGCCTCAGGAGGGAGAACCCCCAACTCATCTTCTGTTTCCTCATCTTCAGAGACACACATGTCCACTGACCTTAACAGATCCTCACAATATTCCATATTCTCAGTATTCTTCTCAAGAGTCATACTGACAGAGTCTTTCTTGGTTGGAGTAGGAGTTTTGTAGATAGCATTCTTCTTTTTTTCTCCATAGTTCAGGTCTTGCGTTGTAATCTTACTCATATGCCCAGGGGCATATCCATGTCCATCAGAAGATGAACCCTCAAGGTTGACTTTTGTCACAGCACATTCCAAAATAAATGCCTCCTGGTCAGTGTCAATATTATCATTCATGGGTGCGTCCACCATCCCCTGACCACCAGACCTTTTTGAAGAGTTATGTTTAGATGAGAAATTGGCCTTGTCCAGCTCATCAATAGCTAGGTCACCACCTCCTAAACCATCAGAAACATGGTCACCCTGTGTTCCTTCATGTCCTTCTGTCTGATCCTCCTCATTCTTTCCCTCTTCCTCAAAATCATCTTCATCCCCATCTACATCAATGACAGAATCAGCCCCACCTGTTTGTTCAAAACCGTCCACAGTAAAGCCAAGTAGAAACAACTTCTTCTTCATCTCAATCAGTCTTTCAAAAGGAATTTTGGTGGGGTCTCTGCAGGCAATCTTGACTCTGACATTCTCAAAAGAAGTCCTGAACATCCCATTCCAATCCACATCTGTAAGGGCCCCAAAACAATGAGGCAATCTGAGCAAACACTTTCCAAGTGCACCACTTTGGAGGAATCCCTTCAATCAAAACCCAAGCTTCAATCAACTCACCAAATGGCTCGCACGCACCCTTCCATTCAGTTAGAGTCACATTAACATCCTATGGCAGGGAGAACACATGCAACTCAATGAGATCTTCCACTTTCTTCCAGGGAGGAAACCTGACCAAAAAGGTCATACTAGATAAACCTCTGATTTGCCAAGGCCAATGTTTATTTTTACAGAATGTAGCAGATAGTAATTCCCTCAGTTTAGCACCATCCACTTCCCCTTTCAAGATGTTAACCACTGCACAGTTCTAGAAGTTCAACCAATTGGACTCATTTGCAACAGGGACATCAACATGGTAAAAACCAAGACCTTGAGCTCCACTACCAAAGAAGGCAGCAGTAGGTTGAACCTTAGACCACGCTGCACAATTGTTGACATTATGATTCTGCTGACAGATAAAGCAGGCCTTCGGCTTCACACAATTTCCAACATAATGTCCCGGTCCACCACAGTTAAAGCAAATCATGTCCTTATACCTAGGGTCAAGAACTTGTTCCACCTCAACCTCCACAGATTGGGACGACTGTACCTGAGCAGATCCAGCGGTAGAAGCTGTGGATCTGGTAGGCTTGGGAGTAGGGGCCTGCTCTTTTGTAGCAGGCATCGCTGGTTTCCTACCAGCAGGCGCAGCAGGCTTCTGCCCGGCTCCTTTGATCGGGCCAGCAGGGTGGATGCTTCCCCCGGCACGACGATCTTCCATCTTCACCCCACGCTTAACAGCCTCGGCGAAGGAGATGGAACTAGGGCCAATCCCCTCACGGGCAACTTTGATTAGTCTGGGAGGTGGATCAAACGGCCGACGGGTTGTAGGAAAACAATCCGCAGCCGAAAAGGCTTTGTTCTCAACGAGGTCTCTCCGGATCCAGCAAAGGAACCCGGATTTTTGGTGGTCTTGAGGTTGAGAGGTAGGGTTTCTAGGGGGGTGGCGGTGAAGGGGGGGAGGGAATGAGCCAAAGCTGGCCAAAGTGCTCCTCAACGTTTTCTAGGGATTCGACTTTACATAATCCCCTCGTTCTTTCCGCTTTCTCCCCAACGACACACAACTTGACCGTGGGCCCAGGCAAGGCTGGACTCACCCCGTGGGAATGACACAGAGATCCCGTTCCAGAGGCTGGGACGGGATTTACAACCTGGCCAAGTCCCTCGCCGGAAAAAACCTCCGACGAGGTCTCGCCCGCCGCAGAAGCAGCCACAGCTTCCTTACTGCCTCGAGGAACAAGAGGGAGAACCCCCGAATTTATCCCCAAATCCTGAACTAACTCGCTAGGAACCGAATCAAACTGTTCAATCGAACACACAACCTCATGCATCCCCCAGCGGCGCAATCGAAAATCCCTTAGTTTAGCCTTAAGAGCTGGATTAGCACGGAAACGCAAACCAAGCTCACCAGGCCACGGGGGAGGATCAATGGCTCGTTGATGTGTCTGCATCTGTCGGGGAAGGCGATTTACTAACGACGCGGAGGCCAGACGGTCCCCGCAGGGATGAACTCCGGTGGGATCCTGGCGATCCCCTCCCACGACTACGGCCTGATGTTGAGCCTTGAGGGGTTCGCCGTCCTGAAGTTCTCCCAGCGGGCGGCCTGCCGCGGATCTGATGATTCCGCCTCCTGAATTGCCCAGAAGAGAAGCTCCATATCTGCCCAGTTTTTCTTTTTCTGTGTTTTTTTACCAGTTTCATCAGGAGGTTTTCGAAAAAAATTCATTTTCATTTTCCCTATTTTCCTTTTAATGTTTGAAATTTTATTCTAATTTTTTTTCCTTTTTTGCGTGTAAAAGCTTGTATTACTCAATCAAAACCAGGATTACAATCAACTCTGCTAAGACCAAGAGCTCCTGGTGGACCAGAGCCCAACCACACTACAGTTCTCTTTTTGGTTCTAGCAAAGTTTACCAAATAATCTGCTACAGCATTTTGGCTACGCTTAATACAAGTAATACAAGTTTTACGTAGAGACATCAGATATTTAATCTCTGACACTAATGAAGCGAACACCGACCTATCATGGTCAACATCCTTTAGTAGATTCACCACTGATATTGAGTCCACCTCCAGAAAAATTGGTTGATCTGAATGTTGAAGAGACAAAGAAAGCCCTTCCATACAAGCACACAGTTCCGCTTCCATAGCATCCCTACAAGAGAAAAGGATTCTGCAGGATGAGAAAATTATATTTCATGTATCATCTCTAAGTATCATCCCCGCTCCCGCACTTCCATCAGCCGACCAGGATCCATCTGTATTCAGTTTGGCCCAGTTCTGAGGCGGAGCAATCCACTTACATGAGTTCTCATCCTTCTTCGGAGGTTTCTTTGGAGTTTCAACATAATCCAACACAGTAGGCCCTTTTCCTTTGATTGGATCGCAGATAAAATCTTGTTTAATGCTCATCATAGAATTTAAGTAACTTGACAGGAAATTTTTAGAAACTTCGAGGGGCGGAACTGGTTTCAAGTGGACCACTTCATTCCTAACATGCCAACAACGCCATAGTGTGAACAGTAGCATACAACGTACATTTTCAGACAAAGGTTGCAACGCATGCAGCAGCCATTCAGGACCATTGTGTTGTACATCTCCCAGATTTGGCAATGGCCAAATAGTACTCATGCAGTTCCATAGATTAACTGAATTTTGGCATCTACACAACGCATGAAAGGTGTGCTCTGGCTCTCTCTGGCAGACCGGACACAAGTCTGATTCCTCCAAACATCTCTTCTTCTTAGGCTGGTCACAATGGGCAAGAACATAGTCTAGTAACTTACACACTTCCCTAGACTATGTTACTACCTCCACAGTGGGTAGGAACATCTATGTAGTGTCATGCAGCAATGTATTTATTAGGTTGACTCATTGTTTCTTGGAGTGTGTGATGTTCCGGTAACTTAGCTAGTTACCACAAGCATCTCTCTCTTCATTAAATATGTGACACATAAGCAAAGTTGTATTGAAGTGTGTGATGTTACTCCTAAGTTCCTCCCCATTGTGACCAGCCTTATTAGGCCATGTTGGGAGTGAGTTAGTGGCCACACGCCATGCAAAAAATTTAACAGCCAGGGGTACATTTGTTTTCCATATAAAATCCCAACACTTCCTTGTACCATTAGGAGAAGAACTTGATGCTGATTCAGACGACTTGACAGAATCATCAAAAGCAAAATTATAGGCTGACCGTACCGAGAAAGTTCTTAGACGCCCCGGACCCCAAGCAATAGTATCATCCTGCTGCCTTGGTGAAGCCCTGATTTTCAAGATCACCTCAACGTCACAAGGGTAGAAGTACGTCTCCAACAGATTTACCTTCCAAGAACCATTAGGATTTAGCAAGTCAGAAACAAATCGGAACCTGCACACGCCTCATTTTTTATTTCTTTTTAGAAAATTTTGGTGTTTTCCATGAAAAAAGGAGTGAACTTTTTTTATCTGACATAACATGTTTTCAAAGGACTATGATAATTGCCAACCGTTTGGTACTGTAGTTTGCAACAGATCCAAACAATTCCACCTAACGAGTCTGAGACACGTTCGATTGATCACCCTTCGATCATTTTCCCATCGCACGAGCGATACTTTTTCTGCTTCTTGTTAGGATCCCACATCCCATATTTCTGATTTTTATTCAGAAACAAAAGCAGAGTAAAACAAGAAAAGTAGAACGCAGAATTTGAGGCTTATGGGACTCAAACCTAGTATCTGCACACGAACACGCCATCATGAACACCCGACGTCGAACACGGTACGCAAGACACATTGCCGGAGGAGCCTCGTCGGGAACACGATACACAAGACACGTTGGCGAGGTCTTTTCAGGACCCAAAACCCCGCACGTCCGGAAGTGACTCCGTCAGCACGCGCGACGGCTATGGGTTGTCTTAGGTCGACCTGATCGCCTCTATGACCTCGTGGATCACTGCCCTCCAACCAAATGGACCAAAGATTTAAACCTTCGACCTAACTTGATCATAATTTTCACTCTTTTCCTTCGTCATCTTTCCCGCACTTTCTACAATGAAAGCTTGCACCTCATTCTTGTTTTGAGTACTTTCTTTGGGAACCAATGTCATGTTCTTTTTTTCAACTCTTGTGCACCAAGATTTTGCAGTTTCTTCTTTCGCGAAAATGATAAACCGAGTGGGCGGCTCCCGTGTGGTTTTGTTTCAACTTTGAAGCAATGATGATTCTTTTTTTGACCTTATACTCTCTCAACTTCTTCTCTCATATTTAGCACTTGATTGACTCATCTTATTGTTTTTAGTAGCCAATGTCAATACCTTAATTGGCTCTTTACTATTTGAAATCAAATCTGAAGCGACACGCTTACGACCATCTTTTTGACACAACACACTTGGTTGACCACCTCATTCTTTTTCTGTGTGCTCCGGACCAATCCTTTTTTAGCGAAATGGTATTTGACACGTGATTTTTCATCAAATGTTGATATTCTTGGAGTTACATGATCTTTCATGAGATGGTTGAAAATAAGATGGATAACGTGTTCTCGAATCATACTTGTCCCGTGATAGATAATTCATGTGATCATAGGGAGAGGTATCACAACATTGACATTGGCGCGGCCCAAAATAAGAATATGAAAATGATGCATTAAAGTTCTCCCAATGCCAATACCGGCCTTCAATATTGTGCCTAGGGGGTGATCTTGATTTCTTTGCATGATAGCGAATAAGTATCTAATAACTCAACAAAGGTGAATTGTGATTTCTTGTCTTTGTGCTTATTTAGGCTTATTGTTGCCAACTTTGGCCTGTTCGCCATGGATCAAATCCTGCGTAGACCATTTTTTTCTTTCACACAAGGGGACGCGTGACTATTTCCTAAAAAATACCGCTCAACATTGAAATATTGCGCGTGCAACACTACCCCCGTGGTAAAGTCACCCGTCGTGCAGATGGAAACAAAACCGCGTGTTCGTCGTGCAGAAGGAAACAAATCCCGCATCCGCGTCAACATTTTGTCGCTCGATTGCGAGCATGAGATGATGATCCGATGGATTTTGAGTCGTTCGGTACTTATGCGAAAAAGATGTGGTGTGGCAGTTAGATTTCTCGTTTCAAATTTGCAATAAACTTCTCATGATATTTTTGAATGTGAGAAATGTTTGTTAAAGTGTTATGAATGATTTTCAAAGTGGTACAACTGATATGTTATGAACAGTTTTTAAAAATGTGCAGACATATTTTTATATTTGCATGGACATTTTTTCAAATGTTTCAACTTTTTTTGAGTGGGTGTTCTTTTAGTGTTGTGTAACATCCCAATTTTCAATTTAGGTGTTATACATAGGTCATCATATGCATATCATATTTCATTTGCATTTTCTTGGGGATCCTAGAAATCCTAAACAACTCAAGGATTCAAGGAGAGAGTTGGAGATTTCATTTATTTTCATATTTGAATTTTCTCAAATTTGAAAAGAGGATCAATTTGATTTTAATATATTTCTCTCCAAAATATTTTCAATATTAAAAATAAAAAAGAGAAGATAATATGAATTCTTTGAAAAGAGAGGAATATTGGAGGAGAAATTTTAAAATCAAATTTATATTTTATTTGGATTTTATTTGAATTAGAAAAATATGTATTTTTGAAAATTGCATTTTTAGACCAGAAAAATGTTCACTTTGTTCTAAATATTAGATTTAGACGATGAAAATTGTTTCTGGTATTTTTAGAAAAAAAAAATATATTTTATTAGGATTTTATTTGGGCAGAATTTTTTTAAACCAAAAATCGTTTCCCGCCCGACTGGGCCGAAGCCCACCTGCGCGCCACCTTCCTCCCGCACGGGGAGACCTAGCCGCCGCCCGAGTCCGGCCGGGGCACGGCTCCGGTCCGACCCGGCGCGCCCTCCTGCAAGGCGAAGCCCCCCCTCGCCCTTATAAGCGCCCGCCCAGTCGCCTCCTCCTCCTATCCCGAGCCGCCGCAGCCACCGCCGAGCCGCACCACCGCCGCCGTTGCCGCTCCGCGTCGGTGCCCTGCTGCCGCCGCCGCTCTCCGCTGTCGCTAGCGCCGCCGCCGCCCGCTGCCGAAGCCCCGCGCCGTCGACCCCGGAGCCGCCGCCGCCCACGAGTTTTTTTAAGAACCGTTAAAGACTGAACCATCGCCCAGTTTTTTTTGGTTTTTTCGTTAGATCGGTTTAGTTCGGGTTTTTTCGAGTTTGCTAATTAGTGAGTGTTCGTTCGAACGTCTCTATTAGCGAACGTATTCGCTCGTTTGACCCTGATAGCAAACGTTCGTTCGATAGCCTTTTTTCGGCCAGGGACCTATCCACGATTATTTTTATCACAAATTAGCCCCTGATCTTCAAACCTTCGCAACTTTTTACTCGCTCGTCCAAATCCAGTGAAACCAATGCCAAAATCTTCGTCTTGAACCCCTCTTTCCAGATAACCAACTTGAACATAGTTTTGACAATTTAAAATGTGGTTGCAAGTAGATTTGAATTCGAACTTCTTTTGATCATAGTTTGAGTTTTGTAGCTCCGATTTGGTTGTTTCTTTTTGCAAATCGAAGCTCTTCACTTGTACTTTCAATTTGGATCTTTTATCTTGAGTTTTACCCTTGCATCTATTGCTTGAGTGCTTATGTATGTTATTGTTTGTTTGCGATAGAGTTTCCAGAATGCGAAGCATGCTACCACGAGTCACTAGGGTTTTCAGATCGTCAACAAGGCAAGTAACACTTTGATCATAGCCCTTTATTACCTAGTTTTTATGCATTAGTTTCAATCCTCAAACACTTCATGGTTAGGACCTGATTAACATGTGGGTTTTGGGAAGTAGATGTTGAGGTAGTACCTATTGCCCTTTTCATTCAAACCTCGGGAGTTACTACGTTACACTTATTATACTTTGCTATGCTATGCTCGTAGACGTGGTTTGGATTGAGTGATTCATGACATTTGTGAGAATTGTTATGAACTAAGGGTTTATTTAAGGTGGCTACTTTAACACACATCTGGGTGGATTGGTTGAGGCACCCTGGAGTACCCAGTGGTTGTCTGGGCACCTAGAGCAATCCAGCACTGTCCTGGGATATCCCGGAGTACCCGTGTGATTATCCTATGGTTTGCCACCCAGGCTCAAAGGGATCATTAAATTATTCATGCTGGAAACTTCCGTGTGCAGCCACAAGCCATTATGGGCTCTGGCATAGTTGAGTAAGTTGCGGGAAACCTTTCCATGATGGGCTAGCAGATGTAGGGGATTGTAGGTGTACCGGCCTATCTATCGGTTAAGGGGACCTCTTCGGAAAGACTGTGTCTCAGTCATCCGTTTCTTAAACATCATGCAGTGTGAGAAATACAACGGAGGAGATTGAGTCTTGTGGGGAAAAGTGCGCAAACCTCTGCAGAGTGTACAAACTAATCATGGTTAGCCGTGTCCCCGGTTATGGACATCTTGAGTATCTGGTGCTTGAATTATTGATTTGATCTCATCAATTTACTTAATTAAATTGTTGGGTGATAACTACTTTAATTTGGGATTAAGTTGGAGGAACCTTCTCAATGTTTTCAACAAACTTTGTAGATAAATAAAATATATTCCTTTGTTGTAGGGAAAAACTAGCTTTATGCAAATGCTAAACATAGAGCCTCCATTAGCCAAATATGCATATAGATTATAGATGTTACTTGTTCATTGTTTTATAGTGTTATCTTGCCAGCATATTCCATGTGCTGACCTACACAGGCTGCAATGTATTATGTTGCAGAGTTTTCAGACGAAGAGTAAGGTGCGCTAGGTCGTTGTCATGCACTCAGCTATGCCGTTGGAGTTGATGGACTCATTTACCTCTGAAGCTTCCGTTGTTATCTTATTTAGATGGCCTTCAGCCATATTATTGTAATAAGCTCTCTTTTGATACATTCGATGTAATAAGTGTGTGATTGAAATCTGTTATAAATCCCTCAAGTATTGTGTGTGACAGCATTACCGATCCAGGGATGACACTTATACACAGAGATTTGACCGTCTGAAGTCGGATCGCTACAAGATGGTATTAGAGCACACGCTGATTGTAGGACGCGGCCACTAAGATGAGCCATAGGACCCTCTTCTCTACTCATTTCTGACTCTTCTCCATTTTCTACTCTGTAGATGGCGGATCCAAGGAATAAGTTTGCTCAACCAGATGAAGATACATGATACGTCTCCAACGTATCTATAATTTTTGATTGTTCCATGCTATTATATTATCAATCTTGGATGTTTTATATGCATTTATATGCTCTTTTATATGATTTTTGGGACTAACCTATTAACCTAGAGCCCAGTGCCAGTTTCTGTTTTTTCGTTGTTTTTGAGTTTTACAGAAAAGGAAAATCAAACGGAGTCCACTTGACCTGAAACTTCACGGAACTTATTTTTGGACCAGAAGGCCATCGAGTAAAAGAGTTGGGCCAGAAGAGTCTCGGGCTGCCCACGAGGGTGGGTGCGCGCCCACCCCCTGGGCGCGCCTCCCTACCTCGTGGACAGCCCGGAGACCCCCTGACTTGTTCTCGACGCCAAAACCTCGTATGTATACTGAAACTTCTAGAAAGAAACCTAGATCGGGAGTTCCGCCGCCGCAAGCCTCTGTAGCCACCGAAAACTAGTCTAGACCCGTTCCGGCACCCTGCCGGAGGGGGGAATCCCTCTCCGGTGGCCATCTTCATCATCCCGGCGCTCTCCATGACGAGAAGGGAGTAGTTTACCCTCGGGGCTGAGGGTATGTACCAGTAGCTATGTGTTTGATCTCTCTCTCTCTCTTATGTTCTTGATTCGACACGATCTTGATGTATCGCGAGCTTTGCTATTATAGTTGGATCTTATGATGTTTCTCCCCCCTCTACTCTCTTGTGATGGATTGAGTTTTCCCTTTGAAGTTATCTTGTCGGATTGAGTCTTTAAGGATTTGAGAACACTTGATGTATGTCTTGCATGTGCTTATCTGTGGTGACAATGGGATATTACGTGATCCACTTAATGTATGTTCTGGTGATCAACTTGCGAGTTCCGTGACCTCGTGAACTTATGCATAGGGGTTGGCACACGTTTTCATCTTGACTCTCCGGTAGAAACTTTGGGGCACTTTTTGAAGTTCTTTGTGTTGGTTGAATAGATGAATCTGAGATTGTGTGATGCATATCGTATAATCATACCCACGGATACTTGAGTTGACATTGGAGTATCTACGTGACATTAGGGTTTTGGTTGATTTGTGTCTTAAGGTATTATTCTAGTACGAAGTCTATGATAGATTGAACGGAAAGAATAGCTTCGTGTTATTTTACTACGGACTCTTGAATAGATCGATCAGAAAGAATAACTTTGAGGTGGTTTCGTACCCTACCATAATCTCTTCGTTTGTTCTTTGTTATTAGTGACTTTGGAGTGACTCTTTGTTGCATGTTGAGGGATAGTTATATGATCCAATTATGTTATTATTGTTGAGAGAACTTGCACTAGTGAAAGTATGAACCCTAGACCTTGTTTCAACACATTGCAATACCGTTTACGCTCACTTTTATCATTAGTTACCTTGCTGTTTTAATATTTTCAGATTACAAAAACCTATATCTACCATCCATATTGCACGTGTATCACCATCTCTTCGCCGAACTAGTGCACCTATACAATTTACCATTGTATTGAGTGTGTTGGGGACACAAGAGACTCTTTGTTATTTGGTTGCAGGGTTGCTTGAGAGAGACCATCTTCATCCTATGCCTCCCACGGATTGATAAACCTTAGGTCATCCACTTGAGGGAAATTTGCTACTGTCCTAAAAACCTCTGCGCTTGGAGGCCCAACAACGTCTACAAGAAGAAGGTTGTGTAGTAGACATCAACCTCTTTTCTGGCGCCGTTGCCGGGGAGGTTAGCGCTTGAAGGTATATCTTTAGATCTTGCAATCGAATCTTTTAGTTTCTTGTTTTATCACTAGTTTAGTTCATAAAAGAAAATCATAAAAATGGAACTGAGGATACCTCATATTCTTCACCTTTTTAATGTCTTTCATGAAAATAAGGATTCCGATAATTGTGCCAAAGTGTTAGAAGAAGAATGCATTAGAATGTTTGGCACTAAATATTTGAATGATGAGCATGATTGCAATGTTGTTAGTATGAATTCCTTGAATATCCATGGTACTAATGATGATTGCACTAGTCATGATGAAAATGTCTCTTATAAGCATGCCAATTTTTGTGGAGTGCATAGAGTTTGCAAGTACACACCAAATAGGGAAGATAGATTTTGCAAGAGGCATAAGTATTTAGAAACTAAATGGTTGCAAGAAAGGCTAGACGTTTGTGCTGAAAATTTAAATTTTCTTAGCCATCCTTGTGAAATTTGCAATGAACGTGGACATTTAAATATCCAATGCAAATTCTTTCATGATCTAATCATGTCCAAAAATTATGATGACTTGATTTCCCTTGCGCATCAGAATGAACTTAGTTTGCTTCTGGGTTATGAAGAAATGAAACGTATAACTAAGGATATTCCAGAATTTGCCCTTGATAAAGTTCTTGATTTTTATCTAGAGGAAATTTATATGTATTGTGCGGTGAATTGTATTGAAAATACTTATATTACCAATTACATAAAGACAAGAAAACAAATAGAAGATGAAGAGAATACTAATGAAAGGGAAGAGACTTCCCAATATCCACCTAGTATTTCTTATGATGAATCAGGTAATGAGGAAGAGCTTTCTATCCAACCAATCTCATTAATAAGGAGCTCCAAAAAGAGGGTTAAACCCACACATGATGCGAAGAAGCAAAAGAAAAGACGTAGAAGCAAAGGTAAAAAGGTATCCCTCCCAAATGATGTTGCTCCTATTACTCATTGCGATGATGATAATTGCTATACTATTGGTGCTATCCATACTATTAATGATGAGAGTGATTATGCTTATGATATGAAAAGGCCCAAGCTTGGGGATGCTATGTTTGATGAGAATGACATGTTTGAGAATTTATTTGTTGCAATTAATGTTTGTCCCAAGGTTGGGGATGCTACGTTTCATGAACATGATATATTTAACCTCCCAAGTTTCGATATGCAAATTTATTATGATGATAGCATGCCTCCTATTTATGATGATTATATTGATGAAAGTGGGTTTGGAAGAGTGTCAACTTTAGGAAGTAATGATCCCACTATTTTGGAGGGTGTTGAATCTTATTGTGACAATTATGAAAGTGGATTTGGAGAGGTCATGACTTTATTTAGTAATGATTCCACTATCTTGGAAGAGGTTTCAATCGATTATGATGAGAACAAAGTTGCTACTTATGATAATTATTGTGATGATACTAATGCTATAAAAGTAGAGATGATTATATTTATAAAACTTGTCATGATTATGATTACCATTTTTTAACATTACTCATTTAATGTGGAAACAATTTATAGTATTTGAGTTTCTTATGATACTCTCACTATTCCGAATGAGAAGAATTTTGCTTATGTGGAGAGTAGTAAATTTTCTATGCTTGTAGATCATGAAAAGAATGCTTTATGTGATGGTTATATTGTTGAATTCATACATGATGCTACTGAAAATTATTATGAGGGAGGAATATATGCTTGTAGGAATTGCAATAATATCAAGTTTCCTCTCTATGTGCTTAAAGTTTTGAAGTTTTGCTTGCTTTACCTTCCTATGCAAGTTGATTCTTGTTCCCACAAGTTGTTTGCTCACAAAATCCCTATGCATAGGAAGTGGGTTAGGCTTAAATGTGCTAGTCATATTATTCATGATGTTCTCTTTATGTTTCGATTCTTGTCTTTTATGTGAGCATCATTGAAATCATCATGCCTAGCTAGGGGAGTTAAACGATAGCTCTTGTTGGGAGGCAATGCTACCTGGACGCTTGATATTCTCCCTCTTTATAAGGGGACAAGGTTTTCGCTTTTTCCCTCTCGTGCTCAATCGAACCCTTCCCCCACCTCGAGTTCTAACACCCAAAGCCCAGGTTAGGTACTCCGGATCTTCAACCATGTCCGGATCCGGCCTTCAAGGCCGATGGACGCCCTCCTCCGTTACGGAAGAGGACATTAAGAAGTTGAGGGAGGCCAGATATCTGACCGCCGATGTTTCGCATCGGCTGCCTGCTCGAGGGCAGATCGTCCCTACTCCCGAACCCAACGAGAACGTTGTGTTCATCTCCCACTTCCTCCGAGGTCTAGGCCTCACTCTGGATCCTTTCGTCAGGGGCTTGATGTTCTATTACGGGCTAGATTTCCACGATCTAGCTCCGGACTCCTTTCTCCATATCACGACATTTATTGTCGGGTGTGAGGCCTTCCTCCGCGTTACCCCTCACTTCAGCCTGTGGCTCAAGACCTTTGAAGTAAAGCCGAAGATGATCGAGGGGCAACATGCAGCGTGCGGAGGTGCATCAATATGCAAGATGGCAGGAGCTCCATGGCCGAAAGGTTTCTTTCCAGAGGTGTCCGAATTATGGCAACGGGAGTGGTTTTACGTCACGTCTCCCAGAAGTGCCAAGTGGGCGTCTGCCCCGCTTTCCGCTTGGGCCCCCCACCACAATTGATGTCATGGATTAGCAGGGGTCCGAGCTGGGGTCCAGCCAAGGACGTGCCTGTTCTGCAAAGCCGCATCCGAGATCTCTTCGAGGGAGATTTTAATTTGGTTGCGGTAGTACAAGTTATGCTGGTTCGTCAAGTCCAGCCTTGCAAACGCCGGCCCTTCGCTTGTGGGAGTTCAACCCAGAGGGACCACGTGCCATTCAAAGTTTCCTCGGCCTGACGCACGAGGAGATGTACAAGTTATTCTTCGGACTTCAAGTAGAATGTCCGGATATTACCGAGGACGCGGGCCTGAGCAGTAACCGCGCCGCCGAACAAGTAAGAAACCCTCTAGCCGAACACACTGTCTTTTATTCGAAGTTATTTTTGAAAGTTCGCTTTTTTGACCAGGACTGGCTAACAAAGGCGAAGATGATTCGGTGTTTGGCCCCCCTCCCTGAGGGTTTGGAAAATCCGGTATTGGAAAAGATGCTCGAGGTCGCTCCTTGCCCGGAGCCCTTGAAGGAAGATACCGGGGGGGGGGGGGGGATAATACGGGCGGATGCGGGCCCCCATCGCCGCCCGTTCCAACCGAGGGAATGAGCGTTTCCATGAAGGAGGACGACCGGGGGAGGAAAAGGACTGCTTCCAAGGATCCGGAAGCCGAAGCCTCCGAATGGGAGAAGAAGTCTCCCATAGAGGGTCCTGCCTCGGGGGGTGCTTTTGCCGCACAAAGTCCACGGGGGGATTAGCCCTCCAACGAGTCATAAGTGATCCAAAGTATTTTAATAGTAAAGGTATGCTATCTTTTTTCTCTGAGAAAATAACCACCGCATATATCTTGCAGTTCAGGCCTTAGCCCCTCTCAAATGAGCTCGTCTTTGGGGGATCTTCTTCCAGAGATGATGGAGAGCGAAACGCCTCCCCCGGACTCCTCCGCTCCAGAAGCGGGTGACCCCGAAGTGTCGTCACGGAGGGCCTCTCCGGATCCGGTGAGGCCAGAAGATAATCTCGTAGACCCCCGAAGTCCCCAGTGTCCGGCTCCCGAAGAGAGCATACAAAAGAGTCCGGCACCGTCTGGTGTGCGGTCGGACATTCTGAGGGAGTTGGTGGGGCGAGCGGCCATCTCAGAAGAACACCGTATGCTAATGGGTACGGTGATGGAGAGAATCTCGTCCGCCGAAAGCGGATTACATGAAGCCTTTATGAGTCTACTAACGGGCTTTGAGGTACGTGAGATAATATTTGATAGTACTGCACATGTTAGGTGTGCCCTGTGTAGATAGTAGCCCCTGAGACTCTAGTTGTCGTTGAGAACGGCGGCGAACAGAGGATCATATTCCCAGGCAATAACCAGACTGCCCCTATGTGCAGGTGGTGGAAGCTCCGGTGGCTAGCCGGACTAGTGAGTTTGCCAAATTAAAACGGCAACTGGATGCGGCAGATGCCGACATCGAGCTTGTTAACAAGAGGTTTGATGAGGCACAGGGTAAGTGTTATTATCTGGTGAACGCCACATAGTAAGAGCAGCATAATGCCAGTACCTTTAATATGTTGTGACTGCAGATGGAGCTGCCACCGTGGAAGCCTTGCGGGCGGAACTTGCCCGAGCCAAGGAACAAGCAAGGATTAGTAATGTGGCTGCTTTGAAGGCGGCCGAAGAGTTGAAAGTCGAGAAGGCCGCACATTGCGAGAGCCAGGAGAAGATGGCCGTGTAATTAAAAGACACTGCCGACCGTTGCCGGGTCCTTGAGAAAGAAAACCGAGCGAAGGCAACGGACCTTGAGAAGGCCGCGGCGGCGGACAAAGACACCCGTTCTGCTATGAGAGCGAAGAAGGAGGAGCTGCGGGAAGCCGGGGATATTGTGGCTGGGAAACACTTCATGTTACAGAGGAAGTTCAGAGATCCACGGTATGCCCCTCTGGATCGGCTGTGGAGTTCGGCAGATGCGTATATGGATTTGGCGGCGAGTGCTGCTGATGCGGCCAAGTACTTCCAAGGTCAGACAGATCGTGAAGTGGACAAGCTGTTCTGGACGCAATTCCACGTTCCAGAGCGTCCGCTTTCATTGACTGACCAGCTAGCCGAATGGGTCGAATTGAATAGGTTGTCCGGACTCGCCGTGAGGTCTGTTGTGGATCAGCTATGGCCGGAAAGGCCAAAGCCGAACATCTATTTCAGCTTAGTGCAGCAGTTCCTTGATGCGGTGCCGCGCATCAATGCGATGAAGAGGTCGGCGTGCATAGAAGGCTCATGGATGGCTCTTGCCCGTGTTAAAGCATACTGGGCGGAGATGGACGCCACCACTGTTGCGGCGCAGGGTTCGGCCATAGGCCGGGTGGCTGCCGAGCACTATTTCGAGGAGGTTCTCGAGGGTGCTCGTTTGATAGAGGCCCAGTGCTCGAAAAATATTATGTTTGAGTGATATGTATTCTCATTGTAAGCACAATGCTTTTATGAATTTTTATAAGGTTATTTTTATACTTTTGCCTGAAAGTAGTATGATGCCTCCTGTGCGGCCGTTTATGTATACCTGTGTATAACCTGAAAGATTGCAGCCGTCGGCTTCAACCCCCACGCATAGAATGCGGGGGTGCTCGCAAAAAACGCGTGTTCACACTTAACCCAACGTCTTGGTCCTATTAAGGAGGTGATAGCGTAGCGAGCGAGGCAACCGGACTATAATGCTTTAACACTTTCACTTAGCCATAGGAGTTTGACAGTGGGGCTACTAGATAGCCCCTGGTGGCTCCGCACTCTCCCGATCGCGGGATGCGTACATGCCTGGCCAGAAAACGACCCTTCGTTAAGGCGGAGGAATTCTAACATTCCGATAGGTCACCGAGTAGTTGACCAGTCTCATGCTATATCATGACAGTCAGTTTTCGGCTTTCTCTACTAAGGTGCTTGCCCGGATGAACCAGGGCACAATCGCAGTAGTTCTCCTGGTGCTACCTTAGCTGGTAAAGCAGAACGTAAGGCACCAAAACACAGGAGCCAGGCAAACCCAACATTTGACCAAAGACAATGATTCGAAGCTGATGCATATAAGGCCAAACTTGCGATTCCAAACACTCCCTAAGGTATTCGATCTTTATGGTATAGACCAGGCCTAAATAGTGCCCTTCGTAAGAAGCCCCTTGTTTCCAGGTACGTGCATTATTCTGACGTGGCCACATGCCAAGACGTCAGCATCCTTCTCAACTGTGCTGAGAATTCGGTGGATATGTATCAACAAGAGACAGTAAAAAAGGTTTACGCAGGGTCTTAATCTAAAAAGAATCCTTGGAGCGGGTCCCTGCTGCACGTCTGCGCCTGTGTCTCCGTTGTGCCGTATCCTAGACTGGTGTAGCACAATGATCATCTGTAAAAGAGAAGAACTTAGGTGAAAAAGTTGTCGTGCAAAAGGATAGTTTTTAAAGGAACCAAGTATAATTCAAGATGAGTAAAAATTGCCACTTCTCTGCGCACGTTGAGCCCCTTGTATAGGGGTGTGACCATTGATCCGGTATGAATTACATATACCTATGCCGGACTCGTCTAACCGTGTCCGAGGTCTTGACGACTTGTTAGATGCTTTAGTTGGTGATGCCGTTTTTAGTGTGCGGCTGCCAAGGCAGCCGCACTCTCTTCGGCGCGCAAAGATCGCTTAATACTTCCATTTACTGTCATGATGCCACGTGGTCCGGGCATCTTGAGTGTGAGGGAAGCGTAGTGCGGTATTGCATTAAAGCGAGCGAAAGCTTCGCGTCCGAGTAGTGCTTGATAGCCACTTTGTAACGGAGCAACGTGGAAGGTTAAATGTTCGCTACGGAAGTTATAGGGGGAGCCGAATATAACTTTTAGTAGCAGGGAGCCCGTGCAATGAGCCCCTGGGCCTGGCGTTACTCCTTTAAAGGTAGTATTGCTATGGCAAATTTTTGTTGGGTCTATCCCCATTTCGCGGATTGTATCCTGATATATTAGGTTTAGACTGCTGCCACCGTCCATCAGGACTCGTGTGAAGTGATATCCGTCAATTATTGGGTCTAATACCAGGGCAGCCCATCCTGCACGCCGGATACTTGTTGAGTAATCACGTTGGTCGAAAGTGATTGGTTGAGACAACCAGTGGTAGGACTCCGCGGTGATAGTCCCTTGGGCATATAGTTCTGGGAGTGCCGTTTTGTTTCTTCCCTTGATCACGTGTAACACGTTTACTGTTTTGACTTCTGGTGGAAATTTCTTTTGTTCCCCAGTGTTTTGCTTGAGAGGCTCATCCTCGTCCTCGCTTGGTGTATCCTCCCCTTTGTGTATGGCGTTGAGCTTACCGGACTGCTTGAAGACCCAACATTCTCTGTGGGTATGATTAGCAGGTTTATCAGGGGTGCTATGGATCTGACATATTTGGTCTAGAATTTTGTTTAGGCTGGACAGTTCGTCTGTGGCGCCTTTAGACGACGGCTTTTGCTGACCTGGTCGAGAGCTTTTGAATCCGGCGTTTACTGCCGTGCTCTTCGTGCTGTCTTCTTTGTTCCGGCGTTTGTTACTGTTGTTGCGCTGTGATTTCCTGTTTCCATCTCTAGCTTCAGATGTACTGGGGTCGCTGGTGCTGCATCTGGCTAGCCAGCTGTCCTCACCCGCGCAAAAGCGGTTCATGAGGCTTGTTAATGCTGCCATTGTTCTCGGCTTTTCTTGGCGAGGTGTCTGGCGAGCCATTCGTCATGGACGCTATGCTTACAAGCTGCCAGGGCTTCGGCGTCCGGACAATCGACAATTTGGTTCTTTTTAGTAAGAAACCTGTTCCAAAGTTTTCGGGCTGACTCTCCGGGCTATTGAGTTATATGGCTCAAATCGTCCGCGTCCGGAGGTCAGACATAAGTTCCTTGAAAATTTGCCCGAAAAGCGTCTTCGAGTTCTTCCCAGCTTCCTATGGAGTTTTCGGGGAGGCCTTTAAGCCATTGACGAGCTGGCCCTTTGAGCTTGAGGGGTAGGTACTTGATGGCGTGGAGATCATCTCCTCGAGCCATATGGATATGGAGGATATAATCCTCAATCCAGACCCCAGGGTCTGTTGTTCCGTCGTATGCCTCTATGTTTACGGGTTTGAATCCCTCTGGAAATTCATGGTCCAGCCCCTCATTGGTGAAACATAGGGGGTGTGCGGCACTCCTGTATCTGGGTGTACCGCGTTGTTCGGATGTTTGTCGTGTTACGTTGTATGCTGGGGCGCGCTTGTGTGGTCCATAGATGGATCTGGTTGCGCCATCCTTTTGGTGCGAGCCCTCACATGGATCGTGTATTGGCTTGTGAGTGGCGTTGTTTGCCGCTCGATGTTGGCCATGAGGTCATCTATCCGGCCAGGTGGCTGTTTTGATTTTTGGTTGTGGGGGGTCTGAAGCCTCCTCATCGAATTCAGGTAGCAACTTCCGCTTTGGGTAGCTCTTGGTGGGGCGATTCTCGCCGTACCTCGCTGCTGTGTTGAGTACTTTACTCCATCTGATTTGGAGTGTGTCTTGCATAGCCTTGAGCTTTTGCTTCTGCTTTTTCAGACTCCTCGCGGTGGCAACAAGCCTTTGACGGGCATTCTGCTGCTCCGGGTGCCTGTCCGGCGTTATGTCGTCCGGACTATTATCTTTGACAGAATTGGTTTGTTCGGTTTGATTCTCTGTATTGCCGTGGTCCGGCAGTGGTTCGCCCTGCTCCAACGCTGGGTCTATATGATTGTTATTTCTGCCGAGGCGGGATTTGGGGCGGCGCTTGCGCCGCTGCTTTGGCTGCTTCTCGAGGGAACAAGCCTTCGGTGCGTCCTTTCGTTCCTCGTCATCGTCTTCTTTTGGTGTGTCCACCATGCATACATCATACGATGAAGTGGACGTCCAGCGCCCTGTAGGCGGTGGTTCCTCTTCGCCTCCCGCATCGTCGTCCATACCGTCGATGTCTTCGGAGTCGAAGTCGAGCATGTCGGTTGAATCATCGACAGTGGCTATTAAGTGGGTGGTGGGTGGGTGTTGAATTTCTTCGTCGTCCGAATCCCAATCCTGTTGGCCATAATCCGGCCAGGGCTCTCCTGACAAAGAGAGAGACCTTAGTGAATTCAGAATGTCGTCGAAGGGCGAGTGCTGAAAGATATTCGCGGTGGTGAATTCCATGATCGGCGCCCAATCGGATTTGATTGGCGGGGGCGCGGGCGGTTCGGAGTCACAAAAAGAGTCCGGCACCTTGGAGTCATGGGCTGCGCAGAGGATTATGCTGGTGTTCGGCTCGATCACCGTTGAGACTGCAGCCCCTGAGGCGGTGTCTAACCACCCGTCCTCGATTGGCGCAGTTGGCTCCAAACTAAAGGTCGGAGCTGACGCGGGCGTGGCTTCTGGGGTACTGTTCGGCGGCAGAGCTAGGTCATACCCATTGCGACGGTGCGGCGCACCTGGCTGTGGCTCGAATCCGTCGAAGATCAAGTCTCTGTGGATGCCGGCCCTGTAGTTCAAACTTCCAAATCTGACCTGATGGCCAGGGGCGTAGCTTTCAATCTGCTCCAGATGGCCAAGCGAATCAGCCCGCAGTGCGAAGTCGCCGAATACGAAGATCTGTCCGGGGAGAAAAGTCTCACCCTGGACCGCATCGCTATCGATGATAGTAGGAGCCATCAAGCCTAACGGTGAAGACACAGAGGAACTCTCAATGAAAGCACCAATGTCGGTGTCAAAACCGGCGGATCTCGGCTAGGGGGTCTCGAACTGTGCGTCTAGGCCGGATGGTAACAGGAGGCAGGGGACACAAAGTTTTACCCATGTTCGGGCCCTCTTGATGGAGGTAAAACCCTACGTCCTGCTTGATTAATATTGATGATATGGGTAGTACAAGAGTAGATCTACCACGAGATCGGAGAGGCTAAACCCTAGAAGCTAGCCTATGGTATGATTGTATGTTGTGATTGTTGTCCTACGGACTAAAACCCTTCGGTTTATATAGACACCGGAGAGGGTTAGGGTTACACAAGGTCGGTTACAAATGAGGAGATATCCATATACGTATTGCCTAGCTTGCCTTCCACGCCAAGTAGAGTCCCATCCGGACACGAGACGAAGTCTTCAATCTTGTATCTTCATAGTCTAACAGTCCGGCCAATGGAGATAGTCCGGCTGTCCGGAGACCCCCTAATCCAGGACTCCCTCACGCGTAGTGCTCGGTTTTTTGATGACTTGTAGATTTTTGCAATAAGTATGTGAGTTCTTTATGACTAATGTTGAGTCCATGGGTTATACGCACTCTCACCCTTCCATCATTGTTAGCCCCTTCGGTACCGTGCATTGCCCTTTCTCACCTCGAGAGTTGGTGCAAACTTCGCTGGTGCATCCAAACCCCGTGATATGATATGCTCTGTCACACATAAACATCCTTATATCTTCCTCAAAACAGCCACCATACCTGCCTATTATGGCATTTCCATAGCCATTCCGAGATATATTGCCATGCAACTTTCCACCGTTCCGTTCATCATGACACACATCATCATTGTCATATTGCCTTGCATGATCATGTATTTGACATCGTATTTGTGGCAAAGCCACCATGCATAATTTATCATACATGCCACTCTTGATTCATTGCCCTTCTCGAAGACCCCCCTGAGATCCCCCTAACTTGTTCTCGACGCCAACACCTCTTATATATACAGAAACCTCTAGAAAATAACCAAGATCGGGAGTTCCGCCGCCAGAAGCCTCCATAGCCACCGAAAACCAATCTAGACCCGTTTCGGCACCCTGCCGGAGGGGGGGGGGGGGGAATCCCTCTCCGGTGGCCATCTTCATCATCCCGGTGCTCTCCATGACGAGGAGGGAGTAGTACTCCCTCGGGGCTGAGGGTATGTACTAGTAGCTATGTGTTTGATCTCTCTCTCTCTCTCTCTCTCGTGTTCTTGATTCGGAACGATCTTGATGTATCGCGAGCTTTGCTATTATAGTTGGATCTTATGATGTTTCTCCCCCTCTACTCTCTTGTGATGAATTGAGTTTTCCCTTTGAAGTTTGATAGGTCCCCAATGTATCTATAATTTTTTATTGTTCCATGCTATTATATATTCTATTTTGGATGTTAATGGGCTTTATTTTACACTTTTATATTATTTTTGGTACTAACCTACTAACCCAAGGCCCAATGCAAATTGTTATTTTTTGCCTATTTCAGTGTTTCACAGAAAAGGAATATCAAACGGAATCCAAACGGAATGGAACCTTCGGGAGAGTTATTTTTGGAACAAACGTGATCCACAGGACTTGGAGTGGACGTCAAGAAACAACCGAGGAGGCCACGAGGCAGGGAGGCGCGCCCCCACCCTCGTGGGCCCCTCGTGGCTCTCCCAACCGACTTCCTTCGCCTATATATACTCATATACCCTAAAAACATCTAGGAGCACCAAGAAACCCTATTTCCACCGCCGCAACCTTCTGTACCCAAGAGATCCCATCTTGAGGCCTTTTCCAGAGCTCCGCCGGAGGGGGCATCGATCACGGAGGGCCTCTACATCAACTCCATGGCCCCTCCTATGATGTGTGAGTAGTTTACTTCAGACCTTCGTGTCCATAGCTATTAGCTAGATGGCTTCTTCTCTCTCTTTGAATCTCAATACAAAGTTCTCCACGATCTTCTTGGAGATCTATTCGACGTAACTCTTTTTGCGGTGTGTTTGTGGAGATCCGATGAATTGTGGGTTTATGATCAAGTCTATCTATGAACAATATTTGATTCTTCTCTGGAATCTTTTATGTATGATTGGTTATCTTTGCAAATCTCTTTGAATTATCAGTTCGGTTTGGCCTACTAGATTGATCTTTCTTGCAATGGGAGAAGTGCTTAGCTTTGGGTTCAATCTTGCGATGCTCGATCCCAGTGACAGAAAGGGAAACGACACGTATTGTATTGTTGCCATCGAGGATAAAAAGATGGGTTTTATATCATATTGCTTGAGTTTATCCCTCTACATCATGTCATCTTACCTAATGCGTTACTCTATTCTTATGAACTTAATACTCTAGATGCATGCTGGATAGCGGTCGATGTGTGGAGTAATAATAGTAGATGCAGGCAGGAATCGGTCTACTTGTCACAGTCGTGATGCCTATATACATGATCATGCCTAGATATTCTCATAATTATTCGCTTTTCTATCAATTGCTGGATAGTAATTTATTCACCCACCGTAATACTTATGCTATCTTGAGAGAAGCCACTAGTGAAACCTATGCCCCCCCTGGGACTATTCTCCATTATATTAATCTCCCGTCAACAAGTTATTTCTGGCACCGTTTATTTTGCAATCTTTACTTTCAATCATTATTATAAAAATACCAAAAATATTATCTTATCATCTCTATCAGATCTCACTCTCGTAAGTGACCGTGAAGGGATTGGCAACCCCTTTAACGCGTTGGTTGCGAGGTTCTTACGTGTTTGTGTATGTACGAGGGACTTGCATGTAGTCTCCTACTGGATTGATACCTTGGTTCTCAAAAACTGAGGGAAATACTTACGCTACTTTGCTGCATCACCCTTTCCTCTTCAAGGGAAAACCAGCGCAGTGCTCAAGAGGTAGCAAAGTTATCTTATCAGATTGAGTCTTTAAGGATTTGAGAACACTTGATTTATGTCTTCCATGTGCTTATCTATGGTGACAATGGGATATCATGTGATCCACTTGATGTATGTTTTGGTGATCAACTTGCGAGTTCCGTGACCTCGTGAACTTATGCATAGGGCTTGGCACACGTTTTCGTCTTGACTCTTCGGTAGAAACTTTGGGGCACTCTTTGAAGTTCTTTGTGTTGGTTGAATAGATGAATCTGAGATTGTGTGATGCATATCGTATAATCATACCCACGGATACTTGAGGTGACATTAGAGTATCTAGACATTAGGGTTTTGGTTGATTTGTGTCTTAAGGTGTTATTCTAGTACGAACTCTAGGATAGATTGAACGGAAATTATAGCTTCCTGTTATTTTACTACGGACTCTTGAATAGATCGATCAGAACAGATAACTTTGAGGTGGTTTCGTACCCTTCAATAATCTCTTCGTTTGTTCTTTGCTATTAGTGACTTTGGAGTGACTCTTTGTTGCATGTTGAGGGATAGTTATATGATCCAATTATGTTATTATTGTTGAGAGAACTTGCACTAGTGAAAGTATGAACCCTAGGCCTTGTTTCAATGCATTGCAATACCGCTTGTGCTCACTTTTATCATTAGTTACCTTGCTGTTTTTATATTTTCAGATTACAAAAACCTTTATCTACCATCCATATTGCACTTGTATCACCATCTCTTCACCGAACTAGTGCACCTATACAATTTACCATTGTATTGGGTCTGTTGGGGACACAAGAGACTCTTTGTTATTTGGTTGCAGGGTTGTTTGAGAGAGACCATCTTCATCCTATGCCTCCCACGGATTGATAAACCTGAGGTCATCCACTTGAGGGAAATTTGCTATTGTCCTACAAACCTCTGCACTTGGAGGCCCAACAACGTCTACAAGAAGAAGGTTGTGTAGTAGACATCAACTGCCGGAGGCATTCATATAGAGTCATATTTTGTTCTAGTATCGAGTTGTAATCTTTGAGTTGTAAATAAATAGAAGTGTGATGATCATCATTAATAGAGCATTGTCCCGAAAAAAGAAAAAAAAGAAAGGCCAAATAAAAAAGGAAAGGCCAAATAAAAAAAGAAATAAAAAGGGGCAATGCTACTATCCTCCTTTTCCACACTTGTGCTTCAAAGTATCACCATGGTCTTTATGATAGAGAGTCTCTTGTTTTGTCACTTTCATATACTAGTGGGAATTTTTCATTATAGAACTTGGCTTGTATATTCCAACAATGGGCTTCCTCAAATGCCCTAGGTCTTCGTGAGCAAGCAAGTTGGATGCTGATACGTCTCCAACGTATCTATAATTTTTGATTGTTCCATGCTATATTATACCCTGTTTTGGACATTATTGGGCATTATTATACACTTTTATATTATTTTTGGGACTAACCTATTAACCGAAGGCCCAACCCAGAATTGCTATTTTTTTTGCCTATTTCAGAGTTTCGCAGAAAAAGAACATCAAACGGAGTCCAAACGGAATGAAACCTTCGGGAACATGATTTTCGGAACGAACATGATCTAGAGGACTTGGACCCTACGTCAAGAAAGCAACCAGGAGGGCACGAGGTAGGGGGCACGCCTACCCCCCTAGGCGCGCCCTTCACCCTCGTGGGGCCCATGTTGCTCCATCGACGTACTTCTTCCTCCTATATATACCTACGTACCCCCAAACTACCAGATACGGAGCCAAAACCCTAATTCCACCGCCGCAACCTTCTGTACCCGTGAGATCCCATCTTGGGGCCTTTTTCGGAGCTCCGCCAGAGGGGGCATCGATCACGGAGGGCTTCTACATCAACACCATAGCCTCTCCGATGAAGTGTGAGTAGTTTACTTCAGACCTTCGGGTCCATAGTTATTAGCTAGATGGCTTCTTCTCTCTTTTTGGATCTCAATACAAAGTTCTCCCCCTCTCTTGTGGAGATCTATTCGATGTAATCTTCTTTTGCGGTGTGTTTGTTGAGACCGATGAATTATGGGTTTATGATCAAGTTTATCTATGAACAATATTTGAATCTTCTCTGAATTCTTTTATGTATGATTGGTTATCTTTGCATGTCTCTTCGAATTATCAGTTTGGTTTGGCCTACTAGATTGATCTTTCTTGCAATGGGAGAAGTCCTTAGGTTTGTGTTCAATCTTGCGGTGTCCTTTCCCAGTGACAGCAGAGGCAGCAAGGCACGTATTGTATTGTTGCCATCGAGGATAACAAGATGGGGTTTATATCATATTGCATGAGTTTATCCCTCTACATCATGTCATCTTTCTTAAAGCGTTACTCTGTTCTTTTGAACTTAATACTCTAGATGCACGTGGTCGATGTGTGGAGTAATAGTAGTAGATGCAGGCAGGATTCGGTCTACTTGTCTCGGACGTGATGCCTATATACATGATCATACCTAGATATTCTCATAACTATGCTCAATTCTGTCAATTGCTCAACAGCAATTTGTTTACCCATCGTAATACTTATGCTCTCGAGAGAAGTCACTAGTGAAACCTGTGCCCCCCGGGTCTATTCTGCATCATATTAATCTTCCGTCAACAAGCTATTTCCTTTTCTGTTTATTTTTCTTTCTTTACTTTGCATCTTTATCATAAAAATACCAAAAATATTATCTTATCATATCTATCAGATCTCACTTTCGTAAGTGACCGTGAAGGGCTTGGCAACCCCTTTATTGGGTTGGTTGCGAGGATTTTTGTTTGTTTGTGTAGGTGCGAAGGACTCGTGCGTGGGCTCCTACTGGATTGATACCTTGGTTCTCAAAAACTAAGGGAAATACTTATGCTACTTTGCTGCATCACCCTTTCCTCTTCAAGGGAAAACCAACGCAGTGCTCAAGAGGTAGCAAGAAGGATTTCTGGCGCCGTTGCCGGGGAGTCTACACAGAAGTCAACATACCAAGTACCCATCACAAACCCTTATCTCCTGCATTACATTATTTTCTATTTGCCTCTCGTTTTCCTCTCCCCCACTTCACCCTTGCCATTTTATTCGCCCTCTCTCTCCGTCCTCCTTCTCTTTCTCTATTTGCCTCTTTTTGCCCGTCTCTTGTTTGCTTGTGTGTTGGATTGCTTGCTTGTCACGATGGCTCTAGATAATACCAGATTGTGTGACTTTACTAATACCAACAACAACGGTTTTATTATCTCTCCGATTGCTCCTCTTACCGATGCTGAATCTTGTGAAATTAATGCTGCTTTGCTGAATCTTGTCATGAAAGATCCGTTTTCCGGCCTTCCTAGTGAAGATGCTGCTACCCATCTAAACAACTTTGTTGATTTGTGTGATATGCAAAAGAAGAAAGATGTGGACAATGATATTGTTAAATTGAAGCTATTTCCTTTTTCGCTTAGAGATCATGCTAAAGCTTGGTTTTCGCCTTTGCCTAAAAATAGTATTGATTCGTGGAATAAGTGCAAAGATGCTTTTATCTCTAAGTATTTTCCTCCCGCTAAGATCATCTCTCTTAGAAATGATATCATGAATTTTAAGCAACTTGATCATGAACATGTTGCACAAGCTTGGGAGAGGATGAAATTAATGATATGTAATTGCCCTACACATGGTTTGAATTTATGGATGATTATACAAAAAATTTATGCCGGATTGAATTTTGCTTCTAGAAATCTTTTAGATTTGGCCACGGGAGGCACTTTTATGGAAATCACTTTAGGAGAAGCTACTAAACTCCTAGATAATATTATGGTTAATTATTCTCAATGGCACACTGAAAGATCTACTAATAAAAAAGTGCATGCGATAGAAGAAATTAATATTTTGAGTGGAAAGATGGATGGACTTATGAAATTATTTGCTAATACAAGTGTTTCTTCTGATCCTAATGATATGCCTTTGTCTACTTTAATTGAGAATAATAATGAATCTATGGATGTGAATTTTGTTGGTAGGAATAATTTTGGTAACAACGAGTATAGAGGAAACTTTAATCCTAGGCCATATCCTAGTAATTCCTCTAATAATTATGGTAATTCCTACAACAATTCTTATGGAAATTTTAATAAGATGCCCTCTGATTTTGAATCTAATATTAAAGAATTTATTACTTCGCAAAAGAATTTCAATGCTTTGATTGAGGAAAAATTGCTTAAGATTGATGAGTTGGCTTGGAACGTTGATAGAATTTCACTTGATATTGATTCTTTGAAACTTAGATCTATTCCACCTAAGAATGATATCAATGGGTCTCTCAAAGCCATGAGAATTTCCATTGATGAGTGCAAAGAAAGAACCGCTAGGATGCGTGCTAAGAAAGATTGCTTTATAAAAGCGTGTTCTTCTAGTTTCCATGATAATAAAGATGAAGATCTAAAAGTTATTGATATGTCCCATATTAAATATTTGTTTTGCAATATGAATCTTGATAATGATGGGACTGAATATGATCCACCTTTACCTAGAAGACGTTCCAAAAATTCGGAGTCTTTAGATCTTGATGCTAAAATTGTTAAAAGTGGGATTAAAGAAGTCAAAACTTTAAATATCAATGAACCCACTATTTTGGATCTCAAGGAATTTAATTATGATAATTTCTATTTTATAGATTGTATTTCCTTGTTGCAATCCGTGCTAAATTCTCCTCATGCTTATAGTCAAAATAAAGCCTTTACCAAACATATCGTTGAAGCTTTGATGCAATCTTATGAAGAAAAACTTGAGTTGGAAGTTTCTCTCCCTAGAAAACTTTATGATGAGCGGGAACCTACTATTAAAATTAAAATTAAAGATCATGAATGCTATGCTTTGTGTGATTTGGGTGCTAGTGTTTCCACGATTCCAAAGACTTTGTGTGATTTGCTAGGTTTCCGTGATTTTGATGATTGCTCTTTAAACTTGCACCTTGCGGATTCAACTATTAAGAAACCTATGGGAAGAATTAACGATGTTCTTATTGTTTCAAATAGGAATTATGTGCCCGTAGGTTTTATTGTTCTTGACATAGATTGCAATCCTTCATGTCCTATTATTCTTGGTAGACCTTTCCTTAGAATGATTGGTGCAATTATTGATATGAAGGAAGGGAATATTAGATTCCAATTTCCATTAAGGAAAGGCATGGAACACTTCCCTAGAAAGAAAATTAAATTACCATGTGAAACTATTATGAGAGCCACTTATGGATTGCCTACCAAAGATGGCAATACCTAGATCTATCCTTGCTTTTATGCCTAGCTAGGGGCGTTAAACGACAGCGCTTGTTGGGAGGCAACCCAATTTTATTTTTATTCCTTGATTTTTGCTCCTGTTTAGTAATAAATAATTTATCTACCCTCTGTTTTGGTTGTGTTTTTGTGTTTAATTAGTGTTTGTGCCAAGTAGAACCGTTGGGAAGACTTGGGGAAAGTCTTTTTAATCTTGCTGTAAAAAACAGAAACTTTAGCGCTCACGAGAATTGCTGCCATTTTTATTTGGAAAGTGATATTTAGTTCATTCTTTTTGAAGATGATTAATAGATAAATTCCTCACGTCCATAAATTTATTTTAGAATTTTTGGGGTTCCAGAACTTGCATTAGCTACAGATTACTACAGACTGTTCTGTTTTTGACAGATTCTGTTTTTCGTGTGTTGTTTGCTTATTTTGATGAATCTATGGCTAGTGAAATAGTTTATAAACCATAGAGAAGTTGGGATAAAGTAGATTTAACACCAATATAAATAAATAATGAGTTTGTTACAGTACCTTGAAGTAGTGTTTTGTTTTCTTTCGCTAATGGAGCTCACGAGATTTTCTACTTTAAGTTTTGTGTTGTGAAGTTTTCAAGTTTTGGGTGAAAGATTTGATGGATTATGGAACAAGGAGTGGAAAGAGCCTAAGCTTGGGGATGACCATGGCAACCCATGATAATCTAAGGACACCTAAAAGCCCAACCTTGGGGATGCCCCGGAAGGCATCCCCTCTTTTGCCTACTTCCATCGGTAACTTTACTTGGAGCTATACTTTTATTTACCACATGATATGTGTTTTGCTTGGAGCGTCTTGTATTATTTGAGTCTTTATTTTTTAGTTTTCCACAATCATCCTTGTTGTACACACCTTTTGATAGAAGCACACATGATTCGGAAATTGTTAGAATACTCTATGTGCTTCACTTATATCTTTTGAGTTATATAGTTTTTGCTCTAGTACTTCACTTATATCTTTTAGGGCATGGTGGTGGACTTGTTTTATAGAAACTATTGTTCTCTCATGCTTCACTTAGATTATTTTGAGAGTCCTACAAAACAGAGTAGTAATTTGCTTTAATTATGTTAGGCATTCAAGATTAATAAAAAAAATTCTGATGAGTGTGTTGAATAATAAGAGAAGTTTGATACTTGATAATTGTTTTGAGATATGGAGATTGTGATATTAGAGTCATGTTATTTGAGTAGTTGTGAATTTGAGAATACTTGTGTTGAAGTTTGTGATTCCTGTAGGATGCACGTATGGTGAACCGTTATGTGATGAAGTCGGAGCATGATTTATTTATTGATTGTCTTCCTTATGAGTGGCGGTCGGGGACGAGCGATGGTATTTTCCTACCAATCTATCCCCCTAGGAGCATGCGCGTAATACTTTGTTTCGATAACTAATAGATTTTTGCAATAAGTATGTGAGTTCTTTATGACTAATGTTGAGTCCATGGATTATACGCACTCTCACCCTTCCACCATTGCTAGCCTCTCTAATACCGCGCACCTTTCGCTAGTATCATACACCCACCATATACCTTCCTCAAAATAGCCACCATACCTACCTATCATGGCATTTCCATAGCCATTCTGAGATATATTGCCATGCAACTTTCCACCGTTCCGTTTACTATGACACGCTCCATCATTGTCATATTTCTTTGCATGATCATGTAGTTGACATTGTATTTGTGGCAAAGCCACCGTTCATAATTCTTTCATACATGTCACTCATGCATCATTGCACATCCCGGTACACCGCCTGAGGCATTCACATAGAGTCATATTTTGTTCTAAGTATTGAGTTGTAATTGTTGAGTTGTAAGTAAATAAAAGTGTGATGATCATCATTTTTAGAGCATTGTCCCAAGTGAGGAAAGGATGATGGAGACTATGATTCCCCCACAAGTCGGGATGAGACTCCGGACTAAAAAAAAGAGGCCATAAATAAGAAAGAGAAAAGGCCTAAATAAAAAAATGAGAGAAAAAGAGAGAAGGGACAATGCTACTATCCTTTTACCACACTTGTGCTTCAAAGTAGGACCATGATCTTCATGATAGAGAGTCTCCTATGATATCACTTTCATGTACTAGTGGGAATTTTTCATTATAGAACTTGGCTTGTATATTCCAATGATGGGCTTCCTCAAAATGCCCTAGGTCTTCGTGAGCAAGCGAGTTGGATGCACACCCACTTAGTTCTTTTTGTTGAGCTTTCATATACTTATAGCTCTAGTGCATCCGTTGCATGGCAATCCCTACTCACTCACATTGATATCTATTAATGGGCATCTCCATAGCCCATTGATACGCCTAGTTGATGTGAGACTATCTTCTCTCTTTTTGTCTTCTCCACAACCACCATTCTATTCCACATATAGTGCTATGTCCATGGCTCACGCTCATGTATTGCGTGAATATTGAAAAAGTTTGAGAACACCAAAAGTATGAAACAATTGCTTGGCTTGTCATCAGGGTTGTGCATGATTTAAATACTTTGTGTGGTGAAGATGGAGCATAGCTAGACTATATGATTTTGTAGGGATAACTTTCTTTGGCCATGTTATTTTGAAGAGACATAATTTCTTAGTTAGTATGCTTGAAGTATTATTATTTCTATGTCAATATTGAACTTTTTTTCTTGAATCTTCCAGATCTGAATATTCATACCACAATTAAGAGAATTTCGTTGAAATTATGCCAAGTAGCACTCCACATCAAAAAAATCTGTTTTTATCATTTACCTACTCGAGGACGAGCAGGAATTAAGCTTGGGGATGCTTGATACGTCTCCGACGTATCTATAATTTTTTATTGTTCAATGCTATATTATATCCTGTTTTGGACATTATTGGGCTTTATTATATACTTTTATATTATTTTTGGGACTAACCTATTAACCGGAGGCCCAACCCAGAATTGTTGTTTTTTGCCTATTTCAGAGTTTCGCAGAAAAAGAATATCAAATGGAGTCCAAACGGAATGAAACCTTCGGGAACGTGATTTTCGGAACGAACATGATCCAGAGGACTTGGACCCTACGTCAAGAAAGCAACCAGGAGGGCACGAGGTAGGGGGGTGCGCCTACCTCCCCCAGGCGCACCCTCCACCCTCGTGGGGCCCATGTTGGTCCATCGACGTACTTCTTCCTCCTATATATACCTACGTACCCCCAAACTACCAGGTACGGAGCCAAAACCCTAATTCCACCACCGCAACCTTCTGTACCCGTGAGATCCCATCTTGGGGCCTTTTCCGGAGCTCCGCTGGAGGGGGCATCGATCACGGAGGGCTTCTACATCAACACCATAGCCTCTCCGATGAAGTGTGAGTAGTTTACTTCAGACCTTCGGGTTCATAGTTATTAGCTAGATGGCTTCTTCTCTCTTTTTGGATCTCAATACAAAGTTCTCCCCCTCTCTTGTGGGATCTATTCGTTGTAATCTTCTTTTGCGGTGTGTTTGTCGAGACCGATGAATTGTGGGTTTATGATCAAGTTTATCTATGAACAATATTTGAATCTTCTCTGAATTCTTTCATCTATGGTTGGTTATCTTTGCAAGTCTCTTCGAATTATCAGTTTGGTTTGGCCTACTAGATTGATCTTTCTTGCAATGGGAGAAGTGCTTAGCTTTGGGTTCAATCTTGCGGTGTCCTTTCCCAGTGACAGTAGGGGCAGCAATGCACATATTGTATTGTTGCCATCGAGGATAACAAGATGGGGTTTATATCATATTGCATGAGTTTATCCCTCTACATCATGTTGTCTTGCTTAAAGCGTTACTCTGTTCTTTTGAACTTAATACTCTAGATGCATGTTGGATAGCGGTCGATGTGTGGAGTAATAGTAGTAGATGCAGACAGGAGTCGGTCTACTTGTCTCGGACGTGATGCCTATATACATGATCATACCTAGATATTCTCATAACTATGCTCAATTCTGTCAATTGCTCAACAGTAATTTGTTTACCAACCGTAATACTTATGCTCTCGAGAGAAGCCACTAGTGAAACCTATGCCACCCGGGTCTATTCTGCATCATATTAATCTTCCATCAACAAGCTATTTCCTTTTCCGTTTATTTTGCTTTCTTTACTTTGCATCTTTATCATAAAAATACCAAAAATATTATCTTATCGTATCTATCAGATCTCACTTTTGTAAGTGACCGTGAAGGGCTTGACAACCCCTTTATTGCGTTGGTTGCGGGGATGTTATTTGTTTGTGTAGGTGCAAGGGACTCGTGCGTGGCCTCCTACTGGATTGATACCTTGGTTCTCAAAAACTAAGGGAAATACTTACGCTTCTTTGCTGCATCACCCTTTCCTCTTCAAGGGAAAACCAACGCAGTGCTCAAGAGGTAGCAGATGCACACCCACTTAGTTTCTTTTGTTGAGCTTTCATACATTTATAGCTCTAGTGCATCCGTTGCATGGCAATCCCTACTCCTCGCATTGACATCAATTGATGGGCATCTCCATAACCCATTGGTTAGTCGCGTCAATGTGAGACTTTCTTCTTTTTTGTCTTCTCCACACAACCCCATCATTATATTCTATTCCACCCATAGTGCTATGTCCATGGCTCACGCTCATGTATTGCGTGAAAGTTGAAAACAGTTTGAGATTACTAAAGTATGAAACAATTGCTTGGCTTGTCATCGGGGTTGTGCATGATGAGAGCATTTTTGTGTGACGAAGATGAAGCATAGCCAAACTATATGACTTTGTAGGGATGAGCTTTCTTTGGCTATGTTATTTTGAGAAGACATAATTTCTTGGTTAGTATGCTTGAAGTATTATTGTTTTTATGTCAAAATTAAACTTTTGTCTTGAATCTTATGGATTTGAATATTCTTTCCACAACAAAGAAGATCACATTGATAAATATGTTAGGTAGTATTCCACATCAAAAAAAATCTGTTTTTATCATTTACCTACTCGAGGACGAGCATGAATTAAGCTTGGGGATGCTTGATACGTCTCCAACGTATCTATAATTTTTTATTGTTCCATGCTATTATATTACCAACCTTGGATGTTTTCTATGCTATTTTATATGATTTTTGGGACTGACCTATTAACCTAGAGCCCAGTGCCAGTTTCTGTTTTTTTGTTGTTTTTGAGTTTTACAGAAAAGGAAAATCAAACGGAGTCCAATTGACCTGAAACTTCATGGAACTTATTTTTGGACCAGAAGAAGGCCATTGAGTAAAAGAGTTGGGCCAGAAGAGTCCCGGACTGCCCACGAGGGTGGGGGCGCGCCCACCCCCCTGGGCGCGCCTCCCTACCTCGTGGACAGCCCAGAGACCCCCCTGACTTGTTCTCGACGCCAAAACCTCTTATATATACTGAAACTTCCAGAAAGAAACCTAGATCGGGAGTTCCGCCGCCACAAGCCTCTGTAGCCACCGAAAACCAATCTAGACCCATTCTGACACCCTACCGGAGGGGGGAATCCCTCTCCGATGGCCATATTCATCATCCCGGTGCTCTCCATGACGAGGAGGGAGTAGTTCACCCTTGAGGCTGAGGATATGTGCCAGTAGCTATGTGTTTGATCTCTCTCTCTCTCTCATGTTCTTGATTCATCACGATCTTGATGTATCGCGAGCTTTGCTATTATAGTTGGATCTTATGATGTTTCTCCCCCTCTACTCTCTTGTGATGGATTGAGTTTCCTTTGAAGTTATCTTGTCGGATTGAGTCTTTAAGGATTTGAGAACACTTGATGTATGTCTTGCACATGCTTATCTGTGGTGACAATGGAATATCACGTGATCCACTTGATGTATGTTTTGGTGATCAACTTGCGAGTTCCATGACCTCGTGAACTTATGCATAGGGGTTGGCACACATTTTCGTCTTGACTCTCCGGTAGAAACTTTGGGGCACTCTTTGAAGTTCTTTGTGTTGGTTGAATAGATGAATCTAAGATTGTGTGATGCATATCGTATAATCATACCCACGGATACTTGAGGTGACATTGGAGTATGTAGGTGACATTAGGGTTTTGGTTGATTTGTGTCTTAAGGTGTTATTCTAGTACGAACTCTATGATATATTGAACGGAAAGAATAGCTTCGTGTTATTTTACTATGGACTCTTGAATAGATCGATCAGAAAGAATAACTTTGAGGTGGTTTCGTACCCTACCATAATCTCTTCGTTTGTTCTTCGCTATTAGTGACTTTGGAGTGACTCTTTGTTGCATGTTGAGGGATAGTTATATGATCCAATCATGTTATTATTGTTGAGAGAACTTGCACTAGTGAAAGTATGAACCCTAGGCCTTCTTTCAACGCATTGCAATACCGTTTACGCTCACTTTTATCATTAGTTACCTTGCTGTTTTTATATTTTCAGATTACAAAAACCTATATCTACCATCCATATTGCACTTGTATCACCATCTCTTCGCCGAACTAGTGGACATATACAATTTACCATTGTATTGGGTGTGTTGGGGGCACAAGAGACTCTTTGTTATTTGGTTGCAGGGTTGCTTGAGAGAGACCATCTTCATCCTATGCCTCCCACGGATTGATAAACCTTAGGTCATCCACTTGAGGGAAATTTGCTACTGTCCTACAAACCTCTACACTTGGAGGCCCAACAACGTCTACAAGAAGAAGATTGTGTAGTAGACATCAATACACCTTTTGGACGACACTTGAAGGAAGCCACTAGGTACCTAGACATAGGAATACCAAGCTTCACCGGGACCTACATCGCCACTTTACCAGAAGAGAAGCGTTGGATGATTCGAGTTAATGTTCCAGGAAAGACATTCGCCCCAGTTACTAAGCCCATAGAGTTTTCCTTTGATGGACCAACCTGGAGTCTAGGAAAGAGCATGGCAGCCCACATCGCCATGAGACGCATCGGCGAAGTTTACTACAAGGATCTTAAGGACACCATCCACCAGATATGCGGACGCTGAGATGAGCAATGGGAAATGATTTGCACCAGGAGGGACAAGTCCATGGCAGCCTACATCCAGGAGTTAAACCACAACATTCGTCGTCATGAGAACCAGATGTGCGCCAGCATGACAGACATGAAGAAGTTGATGACCAGGAACATGGAGCTAGAAGAGGAACTCAAGTCTACATGTGATGGATATGAAGAAGAAATTGCAGTACTACTGGAGAAGAATGAAGACCTAAAGAAGAAGCTAGGAGTATTTATGGGAGATCCCGCACCTGGAGAGGACAACCATCCCAAAGACTACATCATCATCGACAACACCGACTCCAACCCCGACAGTGATGATGATTATGAAGACGAAGCTGGAGCAGATATCATGGAGTCTTCCACCGATCAAAGTTTTTAGTCGACCACCATATTATCAGTAGTATTCCCCCATGTATATAGGATAGTCCGAGTATTTTGTAATGATAGTTAGATCGATTGTATGCCCTTGTTTGAATTGAGTGGTGTGATTATGATTGTGTGTTTGTCTCATGTGCATATGGGTAGTGATTTCTCTTTAGACCCCACTCTATTATAATCTCTCCCCTCTGAACCCATCAGATGCCTCCAAGACGTGACCCCGGATTTGTCTTCCCACCTGAGCTCACTCAGTTGATCCAGTAGTAGAATGCCTTGCCGCAGCTACTAGTTCAGAACCAAGGCAACAACAACAACAACAACAATAACAACAACCCACCGCCACCACCTCCAGTTGACAACTTAGCACGTTTTTTGAGGTTGAATCCACCGGTGTTTTCTAGTAGCACCGAGCCGATTGTTGCTGATGACTGGCTCCGCATGACTGGAAGGGAGCTAACCACCACAGGATCCACAGATGCTGAGAAGGTGCGCTTTGCCGCACATCAATTGGATGGACCAGCGGCCTCATGGTGGGAGAATTACACAACCAATTTTCCCATAGCCAATGTCACATGGGATCAGTTTCAGCAAGCTTTCCACACAGCCCATGTCTCTATGGGAGCAATGAATATGAAGAAGCATGAGTTTCGCAACTTACGCCAGGGAAATCGTACTGTGGGGCAGTACGTGGATGAGTTTAGCAAATTAGCCTGCTATGCCCCAGATGATGTGGCCACAGATGCCACAAAGCAGGAGAAGTTTATGGAAGGGCTGAATGATGAGCTGGTATGTAGTTGATGGTAGCAACATTCAATAACTACCAGGATTTGGTAGACAGGGCCCTTATGATTGAAGGCAAGCAACAACAGATAGAGAACCGCAAAAGGAAGTATGGACAAGGGAAGTACAATTCTGGAGCTCAACAGAAGCCTCGCTTTACCCCTAACTCAGGAGGATACAACCATAACCATGGAGGCCATACCCATAATGGAGGAAGCACGCACAACCGCAATGGCCCCAAGAGTGGAAATGGGAATGGAGAAAGTAGCATCCAGAACCGTTCCAACCCAGCAACACTCGCCAAGAAGGGTCTAAGTCACATTACTTGTTTCAAGTGCGGGAAGACTGGACACTACGCCACCGAATGCCCTGAAGCAAGGAACGACAATGGAAATGGAAACTCTGGGAAGAAGCCCAACCGTTTCACCAGAGGACAAGTGAACCACATTAACATGGAGGAGGTTGAAGAACAACCAGATGCTATTATAGGTAAGTTTTTGATTAAGTCATTTACTGCTACTGTTCTTTTTGATACTGGTGCATCGCATTCATACATATTAAGGGGATTTGTGGATAAGTATAAGTTGCCAACCAGAGTCCTTAAAACACCTATGTTAGTGAGCTCACCTGGAGCGGAGTATATGGCAAGCAATGGATGTTTTCAAATGCCATTGACCATAGGTAGGCATGTTTTCCCCTCAGACCTGATAATTTTGGAGTCGCAAGGCACTACAAAAAATACACTTTCGTGATGATACGTGTTTGTCACAGTAGGTTACTTTTTTGTCATGCATGTACATCCATGACGATTTGATGACAGAATCAAGATAGTCATACATGTGCTGTCGTAGAAGTGTTCCATGACATTACCAAAGTTATCATCACAGAAGTGTCCACTTCCATGACGATAAATCGCGCGTCATGGAAGTGCTTTCGTCAAGGGTGACCGACACATGGCATTCACCGTAACAGAACGTTGTTAAGCTATCGGGTCCGGTTTTGGATCCGATAACCCGCTAAGAGCCCAGACCAACGAGGATTTTCCACGTGTAAAATTCTCATTGGTCGGAGGAAACACGTGTTGGCTCACCGTTGGAACAAATGTCATCCATTCATTGGATAGGAGGCGCCTATGATAGGTCGACACGTGGCACGGCCCAACAGTGGCCCATTCCGGTGAAAAAGGCTACCCTAGTAAAAATTAGCAGGCCGGCCCATATAAGGCCTACTTGTGTCAGGTCCATTTAAGCCCACGGCCCATACGAGATGTGCCAATTCGGCCCGTCAACAGCCCATTAAAGATTTGACACCATTGCAACCCATAGTTAGTTTGAGCCCGTTAATAGCCCACTATATATTTGGGCTCAATATCGGCCCGATGTGATTTCGGCCTATTAACGGCCCATTCAAGGGATGGGCCAATTTTCAGGATGTACATCTTTCGGCCTTTTAGCGACCCATTTAAGTGTTGGGCCAATTTCCGGCCCGGTGTGTCTTTTAGCCCGTTGACAACCCATAAATGAGTTGGGCGATTTGTAGTCGGATCTTAGTTTTGGCCTTTTAGCGACCCATTTAAGTGTTGGGCCAATTCCCGGCACAGTGTGTCTTTCAGCCTATTGACGACCCATAAATGATTTGGGCCATTTGTAGTCAGACCTGAGTTTTGGCATTTTAATGGCCCATGCTCTTCATGGTCTAATACCAGCCCGGTTTCTCTTTCGGCCTGCTAAAGGCCCACAATACAGTTGGGCCATTTACAGTACGACCTGACTTCCGGCCTCTTAGCGGCCCATGCTCTTCATGGTCCAGTATGAGCCCCCCCCATCTTTCTCGTCCTGCTTGGGCCATATGTAGCCTGACCTTAGTAATGGCCTGTTAATGGCCCGTGAAATCAAATGGGCCTGCCTGTTTCCCGCTTTGATGTCGGCATGTTAATGACCCGAGAGGTAAGAGGGTCGACCATTAACTTTTGGCCTGGTAACGGCCCATTAACTTAATGGGCCCACTAAAGTTCGTACATGTCTTTAGGCCCAATTAGATAATTTGAGCCCATTACGACGAGCAATTATGCATAAGACCAAACCGATCAAGCAAAAGTACGACATACAGGGAAAAACGTTGCACATCCAGCATATATTACAGGAAATTACATCCACTGGGCAATCAAAGATTGATGCCAGTTCAAATAAATGAACATAACCTAACAATCTACAACATCACAATTTGCAACCTCAGCGCGGATGACGCCCATAAGCATGCGGGCAAGTTCTTGCTACTTTGCTACACTGTCTCTGAAAACATTGACCAGTTGTTGTTGCGCACGAATGTGCAGCTCTGGTTCCTCCACCATTTCCATCATTGCTTCAGCCATTAATTGGTTCACAATCATACATTTTTTCCATTGCATTTGAGACATAGGAAACTGAACAGATTCAGATGGCAATTTTGGCAGGCTTGTATTATTGATAGTGGAGAGTGTCTCGACCACTGCATCATAACATAAATTAGGAGGGGAACTGAACAGATTAATCATGAGTTATTGCCATATTTCCTGGCCTAGATTTATTGGAAAGAAACAATGGGGTTGCCTTGTTGTTTTCAGAGTTTGTCTTCTTATCTTCAGCAGCCTCCACCAAATTAACACACTAGCATTGCCATCATTGGCCAGGTCAGATAATAGGAAAGCAACATTGACACAACGAACGTTTGGGCAACCAGACCACACCAGCCTACACCAAATTAACACAATATGGCACATCTATCATCAGCCAGGTAAGGTAATACAAAAGCAACATTGACACATTGAATCAATGGGCAACCGGAGCAGCACTACAATTCAGTAATGTGCATGATATGAGATAGTACACTCATGCAGCTTAGTATGCAAAACTACCAGGCAGTTTTCCTTACAAAAATCAACATTGTCGCCTTTAACATTTTGCTACAACTGAATTTAGATCAGATAAAGGTTGGATTCACACCAATTAACAAAATACATGTTGATGTAAAAATATAGTGATATACAACAGGTACTTACATCAGCATTGGAGCACAGAGAATTCCCGCAACATACTTTCCTCGAATACGATCCCAGTACAGAAAGTCTTCTATCCTTTAAGCTTATTTTCTAAAAGAGAGATGGGTAAGAAACATGTAGAAAATATGATCATAATGCTATAAATTTCATGATGCGAGGATACGCACACACTTCTTAGAATGGAGCTGTAAGTGCATCTAGTGCCACCCCTAGTTGGTTTTGGAGTATTGACGACAAACCTAGTTGAGGGACTAATGTGTTTGTGAGAATTGCAGGATAACACAGGTAGAAGTCCCTCATTGATTCGGTTTAGCTACCAGAGATGACCCCCAAAAATGTACGAAGACATTGAAGACAATGGTGGTTCATGAAGACATTCATGTCGAAGACAATGACATGTGAAGACTCCCCATGAAGCCTATGGAACTCGAAGACTTAGATCCTTCGTAGTTTTACTTTATTCATGTTGTGTCATAGGAACCACCGTACTGTTAAGTGGGGTCCAAGAGAACCAGTCAGGATGACTGAAGTGATGCCTAATTCAAATCCTATGTCTTCGAGTGAAGACAATGAGAGAAAATCTTGTCTAGAGTCAGACAAGTCAGCTTTACTTGCAGCCCAAGTAAAGTAGCCGTGTGAGTTCAAAACCCGACTGTTAGTACACATGTCAGTTCCTTAGTGACCCAGGGTCATTTCGGACAAATCAGGTCAGGGTTGCCAAGCGGCTATAAATAGTCCACCCCTACAACCATAAACGGTCGGCTGCTCAGATTTCAGTGCACGGCTTTTGTCGTTTGAGAGCAACCCACCTCGAAGCCTTTGAGAGAAAATCCTTAGTGAGGAGAAAAGCCCTAACCACCTAGAGCCAGAGTAATTGGGCATCGCTTAAGTCTTCTTGTCTGAGTGATCTAAAGACTTATTATAGTTGAGGACTGTGCATCCTCCAGACGGTTAGGCGTCGCGTTCTGAGCATCCAAGAGGAATTGTGGATTGCCGGTGAACGAAGTCTGTGAAGGTTTGGGAGTCTACCTTGAAGACTTACCAGAGTGATTGGGCGGGGTCTGTGTGACCTTAGCTCAAGGAGAAAACGGTGAGGACTGGGTGTCCTGAGCTGCGTGTTCAGGACTGGGTGTCTGGGACTGTGTGTCCTTTGGTTTAAATACCTAGCCGCTCCAACCAGACGTACAGTTGTCACAGCAACTGGAACTGGTCCAACATATCATTGTCCTCAACGTGTCACTGGTTTCATCTTCGCCTCCCTTTACTTACCAGTACACATTGTGAAGCTATTGCATGCTTGCTTTATCTTCTGTCTTCACAACTTGACTGTATGATCTGTTTGGCTTCATAACTTCTTCCAACCTGATCCTCATTACACTGAAGCTATTTGTCACTGTGCTTTCACTATATTGTATACTTGACCATGGCTTGTGTTGTGTAATCTACCTTCCGCTGCATAGTGATAGGCTTGTTCACTCTGTTTGTCTTCATAACTTACACGTTTTGAAGACTTTCATAAAAATCGCCTATTCACCCCCCTCTAGTCGATATAACGCACTTTCAATTGGTATCAGAGCAAGGTGCTCCCTTGTTCTGTGTGATTCGGTTTAACCACCTGGAGTTTTAGCTACGTCGACTACAGGGATAATTAAAGTCTCCGCTGCGTGCCCCGTCTTCGATGGAACTAAATATCCCTACTGGAAGAATAAGATGCGCATGCATCTTGAAGCCATTGACGTCGACCTATGGTATGTCGTCGAAAACGGCGTTCCCAAGGCTGGAGAAGGTGTCACTGCGGCTGATGTCAAGAAGTTCACTCAACTGGACTCCACTGCCAAGAATATTATCTGTGGTCATCTGACCAAGGGACAGTACGGCCGTGTGAGTGCCTTGAAGACATCCAAGCTGGTCTGGGACTGGCTCTCCAAGGTCAATGAAGGCATCTCAACCCAGAGAGATCAGAGAATCAGTGTTCTTCACAATCTCTTCAACCGCTTCAAGCGAAATGACAATGAGAATGTCCAGCACACATTTGACCGGCTCACTGACATCACAAATGAGCTTCAAGCCCTCGGCGCCACTGAGATCACCAAACATGAAATCGTCAAGACGCTGCTAAGATCACTTGACAGTTCATTTGACATCCTAGCCCTGATGATTCAAGAACGTCCAGACTTCAAGACACTTGATCCGTCTGACATACTTGAGAGGCTCAACACACATGAGTTTCAGCTTTCTGAGAAAAGAGATATCTACGGTCCAAACTATGGGCGAACTCGTGCCTTGAAGGCAAAAGCTGTGTCATCATCTAAAGAAGAATCTGACAGCAGTTCTGATGATCCTGAAGACATTGGAAGGGAACTTGCAATGCTAGTGAAGAAGTTCCAGAAATTCACCAAGAAGAAAGGCTTCAGAAAGTCTTCACGATCAAGCTCAAGGAATGATGAAGCTTCTGCGCATGACTACAAGAGGAAAACTTGTCACAAGTGCAAGAAAACTGGACACTTCATCTCTGAGTGTCCACAGTGGGACAATGAGAACAAAAAGAAGAAGAAGAGCAAGGAATATGACTCTGACGATAAGAAGACGAAGAAATACTCAAAGTCTTCGTCCAAGTCTTCCTCAAAGTCTTCATCACACAAGAAGAGTTCATCTGGCAAGGCTCGTGCATTTGTTGGCAAGGAAATGGATTCAGAGGAGGAGTCCGCTTCTGAGGAGGCAGAGGTGGAGTCTGAGGAGGAGTCTGATTCAGGCATTGCGAGTTTGGCTACAGCCTATGTCACCAAGTCCATCTTCAACACTGAAGACAATGACTCCATCACCATCACCGATGCAAATGACAAGGACGACTCTACTCCTACCTACTGCTTCATGGCACGTGGTGCCAAGGTAAACACACGCACTACTCACTATCGAACATCTAGTGACGATGACTCTGATTGTGATTCAAAACCCAGTTACAAAACACTTGCTAAAATTGCAACTGAACAACAAAAGGCCATGGAACATATTCAAAAACTGTTAGACAGAAGCGATGATCTGTTGGGTGCTGAAATGACTCGTTCTGAATCCTTAATTGAAGACATAAAAAATCTTCATGTTAAGTATCAGGAACTCGAAGATCATCTTGAGACTCTCTCAACTACTCATGAAAAGCTTTCCTATGATTATCTTCAAAAGAAGCAAGATCTTGAGAAGTTGGGAGCGGATCATGAAGATCTTCAAAAGGAAAACGAGTTACTTCGAGCGGAATAGATCAGTTCTGCTCAGGAAGGATTTGAACCACCATGCCTTAAATGCATTGAGCGTGATAATGCTATTTCTGTTGCTGAATGTTCCACTGCTACTACTGTTGCAATATCTTCAACTGTTGAAGTGGTAACTAACCCCTCTGCTGAGGATACCACTGCTATTGCTGATGAAAATGCTAGGTTGAAGACATTGCTTGAAACAGGGATGTACAAAAGTCTCAAAGGACATCAGACATTATGTGATGTCCTCAAGAAGCAGATTCTGAACCGAAACCCTAGGAAAGAGGGTGTTGGGTTCGTGAGGAGAATTAATGCAGATGGCTCTTACTGGAAACCTGAGCAGTACCCCAAAACCACATGGGTTGCTGCAAAGGAATCCTCAGCAGATCCATCCAATCTATCTGGCTTCACTTGTGCTAATCCAATTATCATTGATGAATCCTTTGATGCAAACTATAAACTGTTTAGGAATCAGAATGGTGAAGTATTTGCCAGGTACATTGGTACTAACTGCAGGAATGGACCGCGTATGAAGAAGATCTGGGTTCCAAAAACGTGTCTTGAGAATCTGCCTGTGAATGTCCTCATGACACCTCACATGAAGAAGACAAACCTCAGACCAAAGGCTTCATATGGTCCAAAGGCTTCATACAGGCAGAGGACTCATCTGAGTCGCACTAACACCAATGTTTTGCAGGGAAACCATGCTCAGGCATATGAGAGCGGTTCTTCAAACCGTCATTCTCATATGACCAAAAACTATTCTGCCTATTCTTACGAGTACTATTGCCCACCTGCTAGACTGTTTGCTAGGGCTCCTAAGCCAAAATTCTCAGATGCTGCACTTAGACTTATTGCTTCTAAGCCACCCTTGAAGATGTGGGTGGTTAAGAAAGCTTAACTCTCTTTTGCAGGGAAAGGTCTCCAGCACAAAACCAAAATCTTCTGATGCTATTGCTGGGGACCTCAAAAATCTTGTGGGGCGCAAGATCAAATGCCCAAATGGCATCACTATGTATTTCATACCTGAATCGCATGCTACTCTCCCTACTTGTCCTAACCTGGATCTAAGTTTTCATAATCCACTGGTTCGTCAAATGTTTTTGCTTCACAACACTCTTCGTGAAGCCTATCCCCCTAACTGCACTGTAGGGTACGACACCAGTGACTTCAGAGTCTTCAGAATGGATTATTGACAGTGGGTGTACAAATCACATGACTGGCAAGAGAAGTCTCTTTATGGACTCAACCTTACGTCCATCTGATAAGAGCCACATCACCTTCGCTGACACTGGTAAAAGTAAGGTACTGGGTCTAGGTAGAGTTGCAATCTCAAAGGATCAACACATGGATAAAGTCATGTTTGTTGAATCCCTTGGCTTCAACTTAATGTCTGTCTCAATGCTTTGCGATTTAAACATGATTGTAATCTTTGGAAAATATCGTTGTCTCGTACTAATGGAATCTGACAAGTCTCTAGTGTTTGAAGGGTATCGAAAAGATGATTTGTACGTGGTAGATTTCTCAGCAGGGCCACAACCTGCAGTTTGTCTTCTTGCAAAGGCTTCAGAATGCTGGCTTTGGCATCAAAGACTTGGGCATGCTGGCATGAGGAACCTCCACACCTTGCGAAGAAGAAGCATGTCATAGGCATCGAGGGCGTCAAGTTCAAGAAAGATCACTTATGCGGTGCCTGTGAAGCTGGGAAGATGACAAGGGCAAAACATCCTTCGAAGACAATCATGACCACTACTCAACCCTTCGAACTGCTTCACATGGATCTCTTCGGTCCCACTCACTACTCAACTTTCTCCACTACTGCTTGCCTTTATGGCTTCGTCATTGTTGATGATTACTCTAGATATACTTGGGTGCACATAATCCTTTACAAGACTGAAGTGCAGGATGTCTTCAGATGCTTCGCAAATCGGGCAATGAACAATTATGGCGCCAAGATAAAGCACATCAAAAGTGACAATGGCACAGAATTCAAGAACACCGGCCTTGACACATATCTTGATACATTGGGCATCACTCATGAATTCTCAGCTCCATACACGCCACAACAGAATGGCATCGTCGAACGCAAGAACAGAACACTCATTGAGATGGCCAGAACAATGTTAGATGAGTACAAGACCCCAAGAAAATTCTGGACTGAAGCCATTGACACTGCATGCCATACTATCAACCGTGTATATCATCACAAGCTGCTGAACAAGACATCTTATGAACTTCTGACTGGCAAGAAGCCAAATGTAAGTTACTTCAGAGTATTTGGATCAAGATGCTGGATCAAGGATCCTCACCACACCTCAAAATTTGCTCCAAAAGCACATGAGGGCTTCATGCTTGGATATGGAAAGGATTCGCACTCCTACAGAGTCTTCAATCTCTTTCACTACAAAGTGGTTGAAACAGTGGATGTGCGGTTCGATGAGACTAATGGGTCACAAAGAGAGCAACTACCAGATGTGCTAGATGAAGTTCTAGCCAGTGAATCAATCAAGCTAATGGGAACTGGAGAAATTATACCTTCTGAAGCTCGTCCTGAAGAAGAACTTATCATCTCAGCACCTGATCCACATGAAGACAATGCTCAGCCAGAAGACATTCCTCCCCATGACAACGTAGATCAGCAAGAGCAAAGTCTTCGACCCCTACATCCTCGTGTTGCCAATGAAGTGCAAATTGATAGCATCAATGCACCTGGTCCACTGACTCGTTCAAGGGCAACTCAACTGGCAAACTTTTGCGGACACTTCGCATTCGTTTCAATCACAGAACCCAAGAAAATTGATGAAGCCTTTACGGAACCTGAATGGATTCAAGCTATGCAAGAAGAGCTTCAACAATTTGAGCCGAACAATGTATGGGAGTTGGTTAAGCGTCCTGATCCACGGAAGCATAACATAATAGGCACCAAATGGATATACCGCAACAAGCAAGATGAGCATGGCCAAGTCGTCAGAAACAAGGCTCGTCTCGTTGCTCAAGGATATACTCAAGTGGAAGGCATTGACTTCGATGAAACATTTGCTCCTGTGGCCAGACTTGAAGCCATTCGTATACTGCTGGCCTATGCAAATCATCACAACATAATCCTGTATCAAATGGATGTAAAAAGTGCCTTCCTCAATGGCAAAATTGAAGAAGAAGTGTATGTTGCACAACCACCTGGGTTTGAAGATCCAAAACATCCTGACATGGTGTACAAGCTCAAAAAGGCACTATATGGCCTCAAACAAGCCCCTCGGGCCTGGTATGATACACTCAAATACTTCCTGAAGAGCAAAGGCTTCATACCTGGTTCCCTGGATCCCGCTCTCTTCACGAAGACATATGATGGTGAACTGTTTGTGTGCCAAATATACGTGGATGACATTATCTTCGGCTGCACCAATGAGAAGTATAGTGAGGAGTTCGGATATATGATGCAAGAGCAATATCAGATGTCTATGATGGGGGAGCTGAAATTCTTCCTCGGTCTTCAGATACGGCAACAACGCAATGGCATCTTTATATCTCAAGAGAAATATCTCAAAGACTGCCTGAAGAAGTTCGGTATGCAAGATTGCAAAGGCTTCACAACACCAATGCCAGCCAAACATCATCTGGGTCCTGACGACAATGGTAAAGAGTTCGATCAAAAGGTATACCGCTCCATGATTGGTTCTTTGCTTTATTTATGTGCATCTAGGCCAGATATTATGCTTAGTGTTTGCATGTGTGCTCGGTTTCAAGCGGCACCAAAGGAGTCGCATCACTTAGTCGTGAAGCGAATTCTTCGATATTTGGCTCACACCCCAACTCTAGGGTTATGGTATCCAAAGGGCTCAGAGTTTGATCTGGTTGGATTTTCGGACGCTGATTACGTTGGTGACAAGGTTGATCGGAAGTCCACATCAGGCACATGTCACTTTCTGGGCCGATCACTTGTCTATTGGTCTTCAAAGAAGCAGAACTGTGTATCTCTCTCCACTGCTGAATCTGAATACATTGCTGCTGGATCCTGCTGCGCTCAGCTTCTATGGATGAAGCAAACCCTCAAGGATTATGGCATTCATCTGAAGCAAGTGCCACTTTACTGCGACAACGAAAGCGCCATCAAGATCGCCAACAACCCAGTTCAGCACTCGAAGACAAAGCACATTGAAATTCGTCATCATTTTCTCAGAGATCATGTTGCAAAGGAAGACATTGATATCATACACGTCAACACTGAAGAGCAATTGGCAGATATCTTCACCAAGCCCTTGGATGAGAAGAGATTTTGCAAGTTACGGTGTGAGCTAAATATCTTGGAATCCTCAAATGTCCTGTGATCAGGCACACATCCTAACACTTATGCATGATGATGACTTAGATGTGCAACACACAAAGTAACGTATATCTTCAATCAATGAAGACATACATTCTAAGTGTGAATACATTAACGTGGAATTTGACCTCGGAGCGCCACGATAATTGTGCGCCGTGTCTGGGTCCAATACTTCCTATACGGCGGGTAGCGCCACCACCAAAAAATTTCTGCTTGAAGTGTTTCACTCATGGCATTACATTTGTTATGTCTTCACATTTGGTTTGGCTTCAATCTCAACATGTCTTCATGATTATCTTCACTATGTTGATTATATATGTACTGGTGTTCTGTCCTCTACAGCATTCACTTATAGCTATGTCATCTTGTTTGAATCTTTTGAACTAAGTGAATGTGATCGGACCCTAACCTCTCCATGCTTCCTACCTCAAACTCTATCTCTCCAAGTCATATGCACTCTATTGAAACTGTCGAATGTCTTCACTGCATCCTTGCCAGAAGAAGACACAGAGACAAACTTTAAAACAGCTTTCAATGTTTTTCCATCAACTAGAATTTCGGCGAAGTAGGAACGACTCCCGACAAACCAGGCGTGCGTGGGGTGAAACTGCCCCCACAATTCCGCATGCTGGCCACGTACTGATCAGATGCGAATCGCCAGGGGCACCTGAGTAATAGCGCAGTGCCGCCCATATCTCTATAAATACACGTTTCACTGCAGTCATTATCTCTTCTTCCACCCTCGCACAAACCCTAGCGCCACCGCTAACTCTCAACGACGCCGGCGACGAAGTGCTTCACTGCCGCGACCTCTCCGACGCCGTTCTCACGCCGACAGCGGACATCAGTCTCTTCGCCGTCGCCCTAGGTGTCTTCCGTCGCCAAGTTAGGGCACGGAGGATCGAACTGCTCGGCCTCAACTCTCATCTCGTCTAGCAGTTCCAAGTCTGGTAAATAACAAGCCTTTTTACAGCCTCTTTTGATCCTATTGCTCCATCACTTTCTGCCAAAAGAGGTTTCCATTCACTCCAGTTTCATTCCTCTCATCTGTATCTCATAACTTGCCTAGTATATTCACTTGTTCTTCATGAAGTAGTTAGATTCCTCACTTGTACTGATCTATGGGTTCGTACAAATCTAGAACCAACTTCTTTTCTATAAAGTGAATGTCTTCGCATGATGAGGTCAATATCTTCTAAACTGATTTATCTTCAAAATCTTCTGAGAATGCATATGACCTCTTCCCCTTCCCTCGCACCTTAATGCTGTCACAGGTACATGTCCGTGGGAGAATCTTTTGGTTCTCATAGTCTGCATTCATTTGCAGAGTTCCTACAGCGTCACATTAATTCACCCGAAGCCAGTTCCTGTTGGTCAAGCAAAAGGAAGCCTTTGAAGCCTTTGAATCTCTTGAAGCCTTCCAAGTTAAGCTTCATGGCTACCGAGAAACAATCAAGGAAGGGCGGCAGACAGAGACGTGGTGACACATCTAAAGATCTGCCTGAAGATTTGGCAGAAATGTACCAAACTGATCCTGAAGAGGGCTATGGTCAGCGAAAGACACGAATCCAATGGATTCGAAGATATTGGGCAGAGCAGTGGTTCCATTACCGCTTCATCACCAAGGAATATGCAGAGAAGTACGCCCTCAAGAGGCCATGGGGAGATGCCTTGTACAAAAATCTCATACCCCGAACCAGAGACGAAGCCATTGCTCAAGGCTTCTTTCCATGCATGGTCAGGGGACAACAGCCAGCTGACGCACATCCGTCATCCCTTCTCTGGTGTCGCGACGACACTCTGTTCAAGCGCAACTTCCAATTTGCCCAGAACTCTGCGAAGCAAAACAAGAAGGAGTTTGGGTTGGACTTCAACCCTGGTCCCTCCAAACCAAGGGCAGATGGCACACGCGACGCAAATCCCAATGTCATCGGGCCGTTTGCCAATCTCGAAGGCCTCATCACTCGCATTGTAGTCCAAGGGACTGCCGTGAACGACCCTCCAGCAGACACTGAGTCTGATGACGCTCCTGCTGCCCCGGAGCTGAAGCAGATGAAGAAGAAGCCAAAAGCTTCCAAGCCAGCCGCTTCTCCCAAGATCTCCAGAGCGAAGCCATTGGCCACTGCACCTCTTGAAGCAAGTGTGCAGTCTGAAGACTTATCATGAGTCTCCAAGACTCAAGAAGCCAAGAAGCAACAGCCACACACTAGCAAAGAGCTCACTGCTGCTGCCGTTCTTCGCTGCGAGGCCATTGATCTGTCTAGTGACGACGATCTTGCCGATGACGCTCTTGAGCAGCTGATCAAGAGCAAGGAGGAGGCTAAAATCTTCAACAATCTGCCTCTGTTCGATGCAGCAATCATCCACAACTTCATTGATGAGTGGTTTGATACGCCCAACATCAGCTTCGATGATCTACAACTGCCCATTGGCCTCAGCGTCGCCTTTCAAGGAGCTATTGCTTCAGAACTCGCAATTGCCTAGCGTATAGTGGAACTGAAGCAGAAAATAGATTTTGAAAAGGCTCAGTTCAAGCAGAACATGGCCACGCTCAACGTCCAAGAAGTCAAAGACTTCAAAGTCATGCTGCACGAGTTGAAGGAAAACTTTATGCAGAAACGTGCAGAGGCTCAGGGTTCACGCGAGCGCATGAAGAATTTGGCTGATCTCTGCGTGCAGGCCTACAATGAGGCCGAGAAGCGAAAGGCACTTGGGCGTCCCGGCATCGACCCCAGGATGGCCGCTAAGAAAAAGAAGAAGCCCACTGTGGCTGAACAAGAGGCCCCACAACAAGAAGCTGTTCCGGTTGTCTTCCCCACTGCCAAGCCTGGCTCGAAGCCAAAGCACCGCTCAACCGCTTCAGAGCAAAAGAAGACAAGGACAGCCGAAGCTAAAGCAAGGAAGAGGAAACACCCTGAAGCCTCTCCTTCAGACCCCACCATCAAGAAGCGCAAGACCAAGAAGTCTCGGGCTACTCCCACAGAGCCCTTGATAGTCGAACCCCTTTCCGTTCGCTTTCCTCATGAAGATCGTCAGATGACCGTGCATGAGCCTGCTCTCACAGAGGCTCCACATGCTGAAGCCATTCCAGCAGCCGACCCCACCGCTGCTGAAGACATTGGTCTCCAAGACAATGTACAAGTTGATGCAGTCCTTCCTCAGCTCGAAACAAGCGAAATGATCAGCATTGGTCGTCCCTTGACGCCAATCACCCAAGATGCATCATGGGCTGATTGCCTGCAGGAGGAAGATGATGAGCCCCAGCCCACTGCAACTCCACCAGCGTCGCCTACATTCCGTAGGCTTCGCAAAGGACCAAGGGCTCAGACTGTTGACGACATTCCGGCTGCATCAGCCGAAGAACATGCAGAAGAGCATGAAGAACCTCAAGCTCCATCTCCCCCACACCAGCAAGAAGAAGTTCTCAAGGAGACTGACACCACTGCGGCTGCCACACCCAATACTGAAGCATTTGTGGAGCCTGACCAACCAACAGCTTCAAGAGATACTGAAGCTACTGCCTCTGACCCTTCTGTGCCTGAGTCTGCTGCCGGACCACAGTTCAACTATCATGTTGCGCACAGGCCCCAGGTACGAAGCCAATCCCACGACTGCCAAGGTTCCCAGGTCCAGCCACTGCTCCTGGCTCCTTCAATGTCAATAGCTTCAGGGCAGATAACACCTTCTTCAACCGCTCCAAGAACCCTTACTCAAGGGAAAAGATTGTGTCAGATAGGTTCTGGAGCTACCCACAGCGCAGCTACTACTCCTGCGTCCTCTACAACCAGAGCCGTATCTTTCCACATCAGCGCCTTGAAGTTGAAGCTTTTGCTGGTCTGCCTGGTCTGGAAGAAGCCCTGGACTGCTTCAAGCAAGTTGGCCTACTGCCGTTTGTCACGGATGAAGAGCACTGGAACGAAGAGCTTCTGCTCCAGTTCTATGCCACATTGCACATCAAGGGCTACAACAGAGATCCGAAGACTTGGGTCCTGGAGTGGATGACCGGCAACGTCCATCATGAAGCCAATCCATTTGATATCATTGATCTCACCGGCCTACCCACTCCAGGCGAACTCTTCGAAGAAGGCTGCCAACTCCATGCTGACGCAGTTGAGAGCATATTTCAGCGAGCTGAGCCAAATATGAGTCAGATGCTCTCAATGATGAAGCCATTGCCTTCTGACGCACCTTACCCAACGGAGTTCTTCGTTGAAGACTTAGAGTACCTGCCTAGAACTATCTATCACATCATCAGGCGGACTCTATGGCCCATTAAGGGGCACTCTCGATATGCCAAGGTTGAAGGTGCCATGAAGACTCTCATCTTCTGCATCCTGCACGGCAAATGCTTCAATGCCCAGGATCTCTTCATACGTCAACTTGCAGCGTCTGGCTCAGATCTCTTTGGTCTGAAGATTTATGCTCCATGGGTTATGAGGCTAATCAAGCTCCACTCTGCAATATCATATCAACCCTCAACCCGCAACCACAGAATCTTCTTACCTGATGTGGACACCTCTGCTGAAGCTATTTATCCTGAGCCTGCCAAACAGCCACTAAGTCTTCAGAATGCAGAACACCAAAGCTTCACTCAACATGATGAAGGTGTCGAAGCCATTTCCAGAGTCTATCCAATGGCTGGCACCACACGTGCCCCTGCATCCACTGAAGCCACTGACAGCGAAGCTGCACAGAGACCCAAGAAACGCGCTCGTACACTTACTGATCGTGAACTTCTTGTGGCTCTGCACCAAAAGCAAGATAGGCATCACGACTGGCTCAAGAGGCAGATGCGCAGTATCATGCAAGACGTCAATCGCATCAGGAATCCGGCCACCAAGAATGCCTTTGTCGCACATGAAACCTGTCGACGCACTTGGAAAGGCCTCACAATGATGTGCACTGAAGCCGAACTGCAAGAGGATGGCTTCAAAGAAAGATTCAAGTTTGACTCCACACCCCCCAGGAGAGCTGTGCTGCATGGGACTCCGTCGCTTGAAGAATCCGAGTTCTCTTCCTCTGCTGCCACAGTGACGGGAAAAATCATTGAGGAAGAAGACAACGCTACATCACCACCACCTTCTTCGGCACGTGTCGTCATTGCACCAAGCTCGCCAGCTCCACCAACCGCCTCCACCGACCCTGCTGCGCCTGGGAACGCATAGAAAACTCTATGTCTTCAAACCTTTTTGGTCATCACTGACAAAAGGGGGAGAAGCATATGATGTTTATAGTCTTCAAGCGGGTCAATAATATGGGCGGGTGCTTTATATTTTGCATTTTGCTTCGTGCTTACAACTCTCGTTTTGCTACACTTGGTTCTTTGAGTTGTAACACTTAAACTTGATGGTCGTCTGCTACTATGTTTGCCACTGTGTTTTTGCGAAGATAAATTCCGCATGTACGACGATAATTTCCGCACTTATATCATTTTGCAGACGTCCATTTTTCATTATGCATATCATTATCTTCATATATCTTTACGTGCATGATGGATTGTCATCATAAGTTGAAGTAGATTCCCACAAATACAACCTGCTATGTGCATTTGCGTTCCAGAAGCAAATCACTTATATGCACATCTTCAGGGGGAGCCCTTGCAGCTTATGAAGACAATTCCTTTACAATTTCACAAATTATATTCCCCGTTGAAAACTTCAACTAGTTTGTCATCAATCACCAAAAAGGGGGAGATTGTAAGTGCATCTAGTTCCACCCCTAGTTGGTTTTGGAGTATTGACGACAAACCTAGTTGAGGGACTAATGTGTTTGTGAGAATTGCAGGATAACACAGGTAGAAGTCCCTCATTGATTCGGTTTAGCTACCAGAGATGACCCCCCAAAAATGTACGAAGACATTGAAGACAATGGTGGTTCATGAAGACATTCATGTCGAAGACAATGACATGTGAAGACTCCCCATGAAGCCTATGGAACTCGAAGACTTAGATCCTTCGTAGTTTTACTTTATTCATGTTGTGTCATAGGAACCACCGTACTGTTAAGTGGGGTCCAAGAGAACCAGTCAGGATGACTGAAGTGATGCCTAATTCAAATCCTATGTCTTCGAGTGAAGACAATGAGAGAAAATCTTGTCTAGAGTCAGACAAGTCAGCTTTACTTGCAGCCCAAGTAAAGTTGCCGTGTGAGTTCAAAACCCGACCGTTAGTACACGTGTCAGTTCCTTAGTGACCCAGGGTCATTTCAGACAAATCAGGTCAGGGTTGCCAAGCGGCTATAAATAGTCCACCCCTACAACCATAAACGGTCGGCTGCTCAGATTTCAGTGCACGGCTTTTGTCGTTTGAGAGCAACCCACCTCGAAGCCTTTGAGAGAAAATCCTTAGTGAGGAGAAAAGCCCTAACCACCTAGAGCCAGAGTAATTGGGCATCACTTAAGTCTTCTTGTCTGAGTGATCTGAAGACTTATTACACTTGAGGACTGTGCATCCTCCAGACGGTTAGGCGTCGCGTTCTGAGCATCCAAGAGGAATTGTGGATTGCCGGTGAACGAAGTCTGTGAAGGTTTGGGAGTCTACCTTGAAGACTTACCAGAGTGATTGGGCGGGGTCTGTGTGACCTTAGCTCAAGGAGAAAACGGTGAGGACTGGGTGTCCTGAGCTGCGTGTTCAGGACTGGGTGTCCGGGACTGTGTGTCCTTTGGTTTAAATACCTAGCCGCTCCAACCAGACGTATAGTTGTCACAGCAACTGGAACTGGTCCAACATATCATTGTCCTCAACGTGTCACTGGTTTCATCTTCGCCTCCCTTTACTTACCAGTACACATTGTGAAGCTATTGCATGCTTGCTTTATCTTCTGTCTTCACAACTTGACTGTATGATCTGTTTGGCTTCATAACTTCTTCCAACCTGATCCTCATTACACTGAAGCTATTTGTCACTGTGCTTTCACTATATTGTATACTTGACCATGGCTTGTGTTGTGTAATCTACCTTCCGCTGCATAGTGATAGGCTTGTTCACTCTGTTTGTCTTCATAACTTACACGTTTTGAAGACTTTCATAAAAATCGCCTATTCACCCCCCCTCTAGTCGATATAACGCACTTTCAGGAGTTGACATATTTTTGCTGGACTAGAGCGAACTAGTTCTTTGGCCACTAGAATCTGCTTATTATCAGTGGGAGTTGGGTTTCTCTGTGCTGAAGCAGTATCTATGAAGACTAGAGTTGGTTTATTATCTCCTGGCGTTTGGATCTTTTGCAAAGACCTAGTTTTCAACCCTTCAGATTCTAACATAGTTGTCTTCCCCTTGCATGCCTTATATTGAAGAATGGTGCTTCAATTATAAAACATGCTACAACAAAGATGGAATAGGTATTGAAGAATAGAAAGGCATGACATATTGACATGTATTCCCTCCATCCAGAAATAAATGGATGGGTCTAGGTGTATTTCAATTCTAGATACATCTAGTTTTATCCATTTCTGCAACATGTAATCCGGACGGAGGGAGTATGATGTAAGAGCTAGGGATACGACAGGACAACAGGGTAAAAAAATACTACTTGAATGTAAAACTGTATGCTAGCGGAATACATTACAGAAAAACACTAAGGCAACATATGCGTGTATGATTGGGAAACTAAGATGGCATTGCAAGAGACCACTAGACAACACTTCAATGTAAACAAAAGAACATGGTATGGTAGACAAATGAAGTACATACTGATGAATAACAATGCATAAGATATTGAGAAGCATGATGTCCAAACTAAGCAGATGGCATTGCGGTAAACTAGAATGACAATACTTGAATTTGAAAACATGTTATCATTAATGGAATAGGTACTGAAAAACGGGAAAGCATGCCATATTTACATGCATGATCAGCAGGCGAAGCACAAGGCATTGCAACAGAGTAGATGCACTCCAGGACATTATATGCATGTTGTACCCATATCAAGGGCCAAGTTAGAGCAAGGACCTTATGGGGTGAATAGGATTCATCATCTTTCTGCAAGTCTTGTGAAGAACTGCCTTTACATGTTCCATCATATTGGGTATCATTGACGTCAAGTTTGTTGGCCGTTACATTGCCCCGTGAGGTTCTTGTGGATAAATAGTGTGTGCAATTATATCTGACATGCATGGAAGACAACTAGTAGTTAGATTTATGTAATGAGTGCCTGTAGGAGACGACATAAATAGTAGGACTGGGGTTAACTAGCAGCAACAGGTCTCAACAATTAAAGGGAGAACACATATGAAAGCTACTGAATATGTATCATTTGTACTCGAGATTAACTAGATGGCACACAAAAGTATTAAGGAACAACATAGGTTATACTAAAAGTGGTATAATACTATAATCAATAGCCTGTGGGATAACATTAGCCGATGGATGATAACTATGGAACAATGTTACCTAAAGAACAAGTCTCTTAGCTGAACTATGGAACAACGTTAACTCCTGAACAAGACCCGTAAGAGATCAACATGAATATACAGTGAAATGTGATAATCTATTTTCAATGCTTAGATGAATAACGAAGCCATAAATGTTGCACACAAGTAAGATGAGGGTACAACCTATCTGGCCGCCATCCATAGGACTGAGCATCATGTGCTGACTTGTCAATGGCCCTGCAGTTGCTGTGGTTGTCCATGTCGGGTGCGCGCATTCGATGCAGGGAACTGTTGAGTGGGGACTATAGCTCCCTTCTGGTTCATGCTTCCCTTGTTGGAGCAGCTGCGGTGAGTTAGAAGACGGTGTGGCCGAAGATGCAGAAAACGCATAATGTTAAGAACGACACATCTCTCTGATCTGAAGAAATACACTAAGAGATCAACAACAAGGTATGAGAGTGGTCACACGTCTTTTGACTAAAGACTAAATTGGGGTCACACGATTTTATTTTATTTTGGTACTGTCTGATCTACGCCAGATGGCTTGATGGCCGTCTTGTGCCTCCCAGCTGACACTGTTCAGAATCTTCCCTGAAGAGCCAGCGACCACCGGCAGAGCAGCCTGCCTCCGCCGTCTGCGGCCCCGACCAAAACCCCGCTCCCCGCCCCACCGCACTGCCGTGGTTGCGCCGCCCCCGGGCCAATCCACAAAGACTCGCCATCATCCAGATTCGGCGGCGGTAGTACCTTCAACCCACGCAACTCTGATAGCCATCTAAGTGCTGCTTCCGCGGCAAACTTGCGCCCCCGCACCCTTATGTTAGACACCAGCCAACCGGTAGCCTAGGAGCTCCGCCAGCTCGAGGGGTGCTGCTTCCCATTGGGAATCAATTGGCCCAGAATAAAAATTCAGACAACTGACGCCTAAATAAAGTGATTTGAGATGAGGGTGCGACCTATCTGGTGGCCCGGTGAAGTAGGCAGCTCCAGCTGCCTAGTCGGTGAGGCCGACGCGGTTGTGGTGGCTACCAGCGGTAGATAAGTAAAGATGTCAGGATGGTCGACGGGTACGGGGAAGCAGCACTGGGGCTCTGGACGAGTCCAAAGTTGGAGCCGCTCCGGTGCCGTGAACAATGGCGGGGGTGAATCGGCTCCGGTGCGGTTCATGCGGCCGTCGTCGAGGCAGCTCCGGCAGCATGGAGTAAGAGGCACACGGCCCAGTGCACGACGACAAATGGACAGCGCCTCCGGGATTAGAGAGGAGGGCGACTGTGAATTTGTTGCGGTGGGGGTGCCATGGAGGAGGGGCTGAGGTTTCGCGGCTCGGGAGAAGGGAGCTTCCGGGGAGAAGGTGATTTGGCGCCCATGAGGTATGAATGGGGAATTGGGAGGGGGACCATGTCTTACGGACGCATTTGTCTGAAATGTGTGTGTGTGGGGGGGGGGGGAGTTACAATTCTACCCCTGCCTTTAGTCTTCTCGGCTTGGGTCTGTGTACTGAGGGCCGGGGATAGTAGAGTAACTTTGCTTCCCCCGAATAGTGGGTGATAATCCCCAAGTGCAGGGAATCATCGTAGCAATTCCCAATGGTGGAAGTGATAAGTATGGAGTGTCGAACCCACAAGGAGCTAAAGGTTAGATTTTCTCTCAAGTCCTATCTGCCACTGATACGACTCTACGTACACCGAACGTTTGCTTCCAACTAGCAACGAGAAATAAAACTATGTTGTGGGTATGAAGTGGATAACTTTGCATGATATCGGAGAGCTAAAATATGAAAGTAGGTGTTCTTATCATAAAGTTAGACTATATTACTAAATATTATAAATAGCGAGTGTGGAATAATGGTGGATCGGTGTGCGGAATTGTCCTAGGCAATTGTTAACAAGACCGATAGTCGTCATTGCAATTTCATATGAGAGAGAGGCATAAGCTAACATACTTTCTCTTCTTGGATCATATGCACTTATGATTGGAACTCTAGCAAGCATCCGCAACTACTAAAGATCATTAAGGTAAAACCCAACCCTAACATTAAAGCATCAAGTCCCCTTTATCCCATACGCAACAATCCCCTTACTCGGGTTTATGCTTCTGTCACTCACGCAACCCACTATAAGCGAATCATGAACATATTGCAACAGCCTATAGCGGGAATCCCTCATGCTTGCGCGACACGGAGGGCACAATAGACAACACCAAAATAAAACATACAACTCGTACCAATCTAGATCATCAATCAACCCAGAGACAAAAGATATCTACTCAAAACATCATAGGATGGCAGCACATCATTGGATCATAATATGTGGCATAAAGCACCACGTTCAAGTAGGGATTACGGCGGGGTGCGGGAGAGTGGACCGTGTAAAAGAGATGAGGATGGTGATGTTGATGAAGACGATCACTGCAGCGATGATTCCCCTCTCGATGGCACTCCGAAGCCACCAAGAGAGAGGAGGAGAGGTTCCCCCCCTTGTGCTTCCTCCTCCATGGCCTCACTCCTGGATGGGGAGAGGTTCCCCCTCTGGTCCTTGGCCTTAATGGTGATGATGGCCCCTCCAGGATCCTCCTCCATGCCCTCCGGTGATGATAGCCCCCTCTGGCAGGGTGCCGGAGAGGGCCTAGATTGGTTTTCGGTGGCTACGGAGGCTTCTGGCGGCGGAACTCCCGATCTAGGTTAATTTTCGGAGGTTTCTGTAGTTATAGGAGAAGTTGGCGTTGATTTCACATCAGGGGGCCTCGGGGAGTCCATGAGGCAGGGGCGCGCCCTAGGGGGGTGGGCGCGCCCTAGGGGGGTGGGCGCGCCCCCCACCCTCGTGGGGCCGCCGTGACTCCCCTCCGGTGGATTTTCGTTCTAGTATTTTTCATATTTTCCAAAAAATCTCCGTTGATTTTCTTCGCATTCCGAGAACTTTTATTTCTGCACAAAAACAACACCACGGTAGTTCTACTGAAAACAACGTCAGTTGGGTTAGTTCTAATCAAATAATACCAAAATCATATAAAAATATTGTAAAAATGGCATGAATACTTCATAAATTATAGATACGCTGGAGACGTATCAGTGGGCGCGAACGATTTCGGGCGAGGAGGGCGTGTTTTGAAATATACTGGGCGTGAGCGATTTCGGGTGAGGAGTGCGTGTTTGGAAATATAGTGGGCGCGAGCTATTTTGGGCGAGGAGGGCGTTTTGAAATATAGTGGGCGCGAGCGATTTCGGGCGAGGAGAGCGTGTTTTGAAATAGTGGGCGCGAGCTATTTCGGGCGAGGAGAGGGTGTTTTGCTGACCATGGTTTATGAATTATTCGTCACATGTCATTTCGGCCGAGGAGAAGGCGCGCTTGGATGAAGTTACGAACCTACCCTCGATGTACAATGGGCCAATTGATGCGTGTCCCACATAGGCCGGTAATTTCGCGTCTCCCATTTATTTGCTCGGGTGAATTCCACCGAGCAGAGGGTGTTTAACGGTTCTTTCAAATTTTGGGAGAACGAGCGTCTACCTTACCAAGTCGATTCGAATCAAATTTTGAAATATTAGCTTGCCACTTCTTTTTTAGATGGAGAGATGATGCTCGGGAGTAATGTGTTTTTACATGCTCGTTGCTAGCGATTTACTATATGACAAATAGTTGACCCACTCAAAAACAGGAATCAAACCCAAAATGAAATATCTTGATTCAATGAAATAGCTCGTTCACCAGGTCAAAATAGTGAACTAAATCCAAAATTAAACACCTCAATCGAGTAGCATGTTGTATAGTATTATAGTACTCCATGAACATGTTGAGAGTCAAATTAATGAAGTTGTTTGATATACGCATATCTTCGTTCATGTGTGGATTGCAGACAACATGTTCTCCAATTTAAATATTTGAATGCAAGTTTATATCGAAACATGGTTTATATCAGTCTCTGATGCATAAAACGCGACCTCCCCCTCTCCCGGACTCATGCTCTCTCTCTCTATCTCTCTCTCTCTCTCTCTCTCTCTCTCTCTCTGACAATCTTCAATTTTGCCGCATGCATCCAGCACACAAACCTTGTTGGTCCCTCTCCCTCTCTCTCCGTCTCTCTCAGTCTCTCTCTTTCTCTCTCTCTCTCTGTGTGTGTGTGTGTGGGGGGGGGGGTCTTTCTAGTTCGCATGCATATATACTCCATCTATAGGTCTCTCTCGCACACTATGTATGATTCTCTAGTCCAAGCTAAATATCTTGGGTGCACTCATCGTACGCACACAAATTCCTTGGCTCGTTGCTCGTAACTCTCTCACGCACCACTATGTCGTCTCGGAGCTCCTCCCCCTCTCTCACAAACTCTCCATCTACCTGGGTCACACATACACATGCATATCTCACCCGCACTCGATAGACCCATCTAAAACGTTATCTCTCTCCCTCGTTCTCTCTCCATCTCACACGCACACACACACACACAATCTCATGCCTAACCAAGTATGGTGGTCTCTCACTCAAATGTAGGCACACGTAGTCCCCCCTATATATCTATGACTAGCTAATTTTAGTCTCCATCACAAACATGTGCATGGTCTATCTCGATTTCTCTCAGGGCATCTTTCTATCTCGCACGCACCTCCCTCGATCTCCCACCCATATAAGTCCCCTCACGATCTCGAGGGGATCTCTCTATCACAAACACAACCTCTCTCCCTCCCCATGCGTCCACGTTCTCCATGTGTCCCTCTCGACCTTTGTTCCTCATTGGCCAGACCTCTATTGGACATGTGCTATAGGGGTGTCTCTCTCCATTGCAAACAATCACGCACTAGCTATCTTTGTGTATCTCCTCACCTGACTTTTCTATCTCGGAGATGCATCCGTGATATGTTTGCATAAGAAACAAAAAAAACACACACTCTCTCTAATTTATCGTTTGATGTCCCTTTCTCTTTCACACACATACTCTTTTTGCACACTCACTCATTCTCCTTCACACGCACTTGATCTCTCTCGACGTAGGCACTCTCTTCGGTCCATAGCATATAAATTTATTGAAAAGTCAAACATCACAAAGTTTGACCATGTACGTGGAGAAATACATTTACATCTAGAACGGCAAACATATAACTTTAGATTCATCATGAGATGTAGTTTCATATGATGTGTCTTTGGTATTGTAGATATAAATGACATTTGCGTAAACCTGATCAATGTTTCCAAAGTTCGACTTCTAAAAAAATTTACATGCACTGCATTATCGAGCGGATGGAATATCTCTTCCCCCTCTCAGCTATCTAACGCACCACTCAGCCTTATTGGGGCTCCTCTATCTCTCTCAAACTTTATATCTCCCTGGTTCACACATACACATGTCTCGCTTGCGCTACATATAGACCTATCCAACACTCTCAGACCTTGTTCTCTCTCTCTCTCTCTATGTGTCGCGCACCCCCCTAAGTACCATAATCCCTCACTCCATCATAGGCGCACGCACTCCCTCCTAAGTATGATTATCTCTCACTAGCCATCAGGAACACACGTATTGTCTCCTTCCATCCATACGTCTATCTCGATATCTCTCGGGGTATCTTCTATCGCGCACACACCTTGTCACTCGATCTCCCACCCATGTAGTCCCACCACGATCTCTAGGGGATCTCTCTATCAAAAACATACACTCTCTCCTCCCCATGTCTGCATTTTCTCCGTACGTCTCTCTCGACCTCTCTCCCTTGGTTGTCAGTGAAGGAAATATGCCCTAGAGGCAATAATAAAGTTATTAATATTTCCTTATATCATGATAAATGTTTATTATTCATGCTAGAATTGTATTAACCGAAAACTTAGTACATGTGTGCATACATAGACAAACAAAGTGTCACTAGTATGCCTCTACTTGACTAGCTCGTTGAATCAAAGATGGTTCAGTTTCCTAGCCATAGACATGAGTTGTCATTTGATTAATGGGATCGCATCATTAGGGAATGATGTGATTGACTTGACCCATCCGTTAGCTTAGCACGATGATCGTTTAGTTTGTTGCTATTGCTTTCTTCATGACTTATACATGTTCGTATGACTATGAGATTATGCAACTTCCGAATACCGGAGGAACACTTTGTGTCGTGGTTTTGTCACGATAGATGTCCTTGTGAAAGGACTTAGTCGTGGAGCCATCGCTACGTGTTAGCTTAAAGGGATTAAAGCGGACAAGGGACGCGAGAGTTTTATACTGGTTCGGCCCCTTTCGATGAAGGTAAAAGCCTAATCCAGTTGTGATGGAATTGCTAGGGTTTCGATGACCAGGGAGCGAATCCGCTTTGCCTGGCTCTCGAGTTGTTGTGTGTTGTCCCTAAACCGCCGCCGGGTCGTCCCTTTATATACATAGGTCGACGCCCGTCGGTTACAGAGTCCCGAGGCCAGATCATCAACGTGTCCAACTCGGTTTCTATTCCTCCTATCTTACAATACAAGTTACATGATAATGTTGGTTTACATCTACATGCCTTAACCCACATTTGGGCCTTGGGCCTTCATAAAGCGCCACCATCCTTTGTCTTCCTGGGCTTCTAATCCTCTTAGAGTTAACCCGGCCACTCCTGGCCGGTTTATGTCCAGTAGTAATATCCCCAACATTAGGCCCCAGATTGATTTGAACTTGTTCATGTCAATCCTCAATACTTGGAAAAATTCCTGCCCTTGCACCTTCGCATAAATCTTGTAAACCGCCCTGACATCATCCTCCGGATTTGTAGTAAACCTCCGTGACATCACCTGTTTATTTAAAGCTAAAGATCCCCCTTTTATTAATGAGCATCCGACAATCGAGGCAACAATCTCGTTATCTATTCATTTTTGGGCTCCTCGATTCCCGCGCCTGTAGCTTATCTCTTTATCCTTATAAATAGGGCGGAGGACCCCTTCCTTTTCCTCCCGTTGCCCTCTCCTCTCTTCTTCCTCCTCGTGATGCCTCTGCACCTGAGCACCGCCGTCGTCGTCGAGCTTTACCTCTGCCTCATTGTCGGCCGCTGCATCAACTTGACTGGATCAGAAAAACGCGGTGCACCTCCTCTGCTTCGACAGCTTCGGTAAGTCTTCCCCCTTTTCTTTGTAGATCCACTTAGGGTTTCAGTGTTCATCGGAGTTTCATCGAAGCTCTGGTGCTGTTCTTCTCTTTCCTTCCCAGTAGCATCAAAGACTAGTTAGATCTGTTAGCTCTTTCTGCGACCGTAGCCATAATCTCACTTTTACTTATCAGACCATCCCCTTTAACTAGGAAAAACTCATTTGAACCTAATGAACTGGTATCTGAAATTTAGGACTGAATATATTCTAGTTTTCTGTCGTACCGCAGATCTGAAATCATCATATAATTCTTGTGAAACTTGTTTTCCTTCACTTAGGCATTCGTAGATCTGTACTCTTCATATCAATATAGGCGGTTTAACTTTTGGAAGTATGATAATCTGTCATATACCATTAGTCCCCTTGTAAACCGTTCATCGCTTTACCACTTTAAAAACACTCTGTTGTAAGTGGTTTATAACCTCCTCCGATTTACCAATATTACATGCTTGAATTCCTTTCTCCTCAACCTCTTGTACCGTACGCCTGGTCATTAATGAATCATAAACCGGCATTATTTTCTTTCCAGCTCTTCACTTGCAATGGCCAAATAGTTCTATTCCTGTAACCGGGTCCCTTCCCGGGTTACCGAGGAGCAACTGAACGGAATGGTCAAAATTGGTACCTTACCGAAGAAAAATGAAATCCGGTGGTGAGTTCCTGGGCCGGAAAATCTTCCTTCCCCCAGATAGGGTGAAGTAGTGGTGTTTGCTGATCATATAGGCCGTGGTTTTAAACCGCCTGGATCCAAGTTTTTCCGAGATGTACTTGCCAGCTTTCAGATCCACCCTCAAGATATTGGACCCAACTCTGTATCCAATATCTGCAACTTTTTAGGTTTTTTGTGAAGCGTATCTACAAGAAGAACCGACTGTCGAGCTGTTTCGGGATTTCTTCCACTTAAACCGTCGCACTGAATTCGTAGACGGGCCCAATACTGAACTTGGTGGCGTCTCCATTCAGAAGAGGAAGGATGTTAGTTTTCCTCACGTCAAAATCCACAGTCACCCAAAAGAATGGAATGAAACTTGGTTCTATTGCAAGGACACCTCTCCTGAAGATGAGAACCCTCTGCCGGGTTGCCGTGCTCATCGGCTCGCCAATACTTATCCGCTTCCGCAACGACTAAGTGCCCAGGAACGGGCCTCGTACGCACCACAACTCACCAAGCTTAGAGATTTTATGGCCAACGGTTTAACAGGTATGGACTTCGTCCATTGCTGGATATCCTCGAGCATCTTGCCATTAAGCCGCCGCTCTGGTTTAATGTGCAAGTACACCGGTGACGTAAAAGACTCCCAACGTCATATTGAAATTCAGCTAACAGATGAGGAAGTTACTGAGTCTGTCAAGAAAATGCTGAATGAACCTGAAGTTGTCTGTAGCAAGACCGGGTTAAGCCCCTTTTACACGCAGAACAAACCGCCCGCTGCAAGTATTGTTTTTGCTTCCGCTTTACACCTGATATTTTTGAACTGTGCAACTTTGAATACCCTCTGCCCATTTTTAAACAGGGTGATGATCCGTTTTGGAAAAAGAAACACCAGAGAAAGAAGTGAAGTCTTCTCGACCTAAAACGAAAGCTATCAAGAAAACCACGAAGAGAAAGGCACCTGAACCCATCGGTTTAGAGCTTGATGACAACCCTGATGAACTGGAAGTAGAGGTAGGACTTGATTCACTTGGTTCACTTTTCATGCACCTCATTGACAATGATATTTATCAGGAGGACGCTGAGGGCAGCCAAGCTGACGATGCAGAGGTGATTATCCTTTCCTCCGGTTCAGACCCTCTGCCAACACAAAAAATCCGTCAAGCAGTCTGGAAAGTAAGATTTTCTCACCCTCTTGCTCACTTGGATCCAAAATTTCTTTTGAAGAAGCAGCAGCACGAGGCTCGCCGCACAACCCGGCACAGCGGCCAAACAGTCACTTCGATCGGTTTACCAAATACCCTGATTCGAAAACGTCGATCTGAGGTCTCACCCACTTCTGACACTTCTTATCCCAAGGCCGGCTATTTCCGACAACCTCTTAATCCATCCGATTCGAATTATCAGGTGACACCTCCTTCATCATTCGGCGAATCAACGACCACACAACTCCCTCCTCTTAAGACCGTTGCTGGGTAAGTATTTCAACTTAATCTTTTGATGTTTCACGCTTTATAGGCTATGCTAACCTTTGCATTTGCTCTTTTTAGAGCCAAAGCCAGACCCAGTAAGAAGGCTCGGGTGAATAACCTGTTTGAAGACCATGTGGTGATTGAATCGGAGTTGACTACGGAACCGGAAGGTCCAAATACTGAGGCCACATTTGATGAACCACCCCCTCAAGATCATAACGTTGATGAACAAGAAGAACTTGATACCGCTGTGCAAGATGATAAACTGGCAAGTCCAGTCCAGACTGATGACAGACCTTCTAGTCCAGTGAAGGCTGCTGATATTCCATCAACGCCAAAAAAAGCTGCTGGTGACAAGGAAGATGAGGTTATCATTACTGGTGTTGGCCACACCTCTCCTGGCCATCCTGTTGTTTTGGAAAAACATAGTGCCAAGGAAGAGCGTGTTGGCATGGAAAGAGGCAAATGGAGCACCGATTTATCAAGCTATGCCCACCTCAGTGCTCAAGAACTCCACTCTGGCTTTCTAAACCGTCTGCACGCAAACCGTGACTATGAAGCCATTTTAGTGAATCTGATGAAGGAGCGCTATGAGGTATTTTCATCACTTTTCCTTTCTTAAATCCAATTTGTAAGTACCAACTCTAGTAGCCCCCAAGGGCCGGTTTATGATGGCAATCATAAATCGGGACTTTGTAATATCTTAACCCTTGCATGCTTATCATTCACTTGTCAAGTAGTCTTTAAAATAAACTGGTACTTTATCATTGTGTTCCTGTATTTTTCGCATGTGTAGTCCCCAAGGGCCGATTTATCTTTCCAAGGTAAACCAGGTCTTTAACCAATGCTTCAATTTGAACAGATGGTCATTAGCCCCCAAGTGTCAAGGATAATGCTTGCATTGTACTTGGGACTTGCAAAAATTTCTAATAATAGAGAAAATAGGCGTTAGCCCCCAAGTACAAAGTGCATAACTTGTTATGTGCTTGGTACTTCAAATATACATAACCCATTGATGATATATCTTGTCTTTGTAGGCCGAGCTGAGTAAGAAGGATGCTCAAACCGCCGACCTTCAGGAGAATACTAAATCTTAGCAAGCGGAGGCGTCCAAAGCCAAGGAAGAACTGACTAATGCTTTAGTAGCCATGGAGAAGCTGAAGGAAAGCTTTCAGAAGGAGTGTGCAGATTGGGACACTGAGAAGGCCGCTTTAGCAAAGAAGGCCAAAGACGCAGAAGCAGCCCTGAAACTGGTGGTTGAGGAACCCGCCAGTTTAAAGCAACAAATAAACACTATGACTTCTACTTTGTTTGGTAAGCGTCCTCATCTAACGTTTTTCCAAGTCACCTTTTCCTTATCAGCTGCCGGTTTACTGATACTTACAATGCCACAGGGACCCGCATTACCCATCTGGGCTTTGATATGCGGATGAAGTTGAAGGCTACCTATACATTGATAGAGCAGCTATATTCCAGATCCCAACGGGCTATCTGTGCTGCTGCTTACAACAGGCCTCCTCCAACGTTGATAAAAGAAACCATCGAGAAGCTGTCAATGCTGCCTGCTCGGTTGGATGAACTGAAAAAATCCGCTGCAAGGTCAGGCGCTGTTACTGCGCTAATCCGGGCCAAGGCATGGATTCCAGATCTTGAACCGATAGATATTAGCCAAGGCTAGCCCAACGTAAAGGAAGATGGTTCAGAATTCAACAATGATGATCTCCGAAGGTTAACAAGGGAAATGCGACCCATAGCGAGCAAATTGGCGGATGAAACGGACCCGTCTCATTATCAGCCGGTTTATGATGTTGATCAGAAAAGATATCCCGCGCCGATACATGATGTAGAGGATCTTGTTCCACCAATTCGTAAGCACACTTATGCCCCTGACATTGATCCTTCCCCCCTTATATGTGAAGAAGCTGTGTTCCGAGCTTTAACCGGAATCGATTGGACAACAATTGATTTACAGCCACTTGGTAGAGAGGAGGAGGATGCACCTACTCAATATGATCCGCAATCTTCAAGTCATCCTAGTGATGAATCCTGAACCGGAGGCCGCTTTAGCCCGTCGTAGCCTACTCTATCTTGCTGAAACAATTATCCTCTATGGGCAAAAACGCCTTGTAATAGGCTAGTTCAAACACCTTGTCTATTATGCCATCGAGCATACTTATGTTGCTGGATACTGATAACTCGCCATGCTTTCGGTATTGTTATTTATATTCATAATCCGCAGTGGCTGTATGTTAACTTGTTCCTGCATACAAGAGATTGAAAAAGGGTCCTGGCGGTTTACCGCTGGACGGGTCATGATGCCCAAAAATAGAACCTGGATGTAGGACCAAGGCTGTTTATAAGATAGAAAAATACTTGTTACCTCGTTCTTTTCACCCATGGCTGTGTAAAAAAGAGGTGATAACACCAAGCTGGAGTATAGATGACTCCTTGCAGGTTTGCCGGTTTACGATAAAACCATACCGGGTTATGATAAACACCGGTTTAACCATATAATACTGGTGACTAGTAGTCAAAACTAGACTGGAACAGAAAAGCTGGATTATAGCTAATCATGTAATAACAATTTAGCATTGTAAGTCACGCCGGGTTTTAATAAACACCGATTTATCAGAGAACACTTATGAATATCAAAAAAAGAAAACTTTGCTGAAAACACAAGAAGAATATGCAAGGCTTTTCATGGGCTGCTAGGCCCTAAATCAAGGCTTTTCATGGGCTGCCAGGCCACTGAGTTAAACCATTTTTCAAAGCCTTTTAAGATTGACCTCAATCTTTAACCAATCATCGTTTTAACTTTGACAAGTTCAGGGTCTATGAGATTGACTTGTCAAACGTTCGACGGGTCATACCAGGTTTACCTGGATGGAGTGGCTTCCTTAAAGAGGCAGGATAACCCGGGGTTTTAGGTGAATACACCTGGCTTCCAAGCCTGGCTTGATAGCCTATTGCAAAGGTGCAGACTCTTTGTTCTTCGAGAAGCAAAGAGCCCCTAAGCAACATTTGAGCTGTGCTCGGTGGGTGCCTATGTTTGAGTTGTGCTGGTGCAACACTCTCTTTGGCCCCACATAATTTCCTTTTTGGCTTTAAGCCTATCAAGAGGTGTAGCTATGGTGCAAATACAACCAAGCCCCCTAGTGATGTCCCTTTGGCTTTAAGCCGATCAAGAGGTGTAGCTAAGGTTCAGATATGACCTAGCCCCCTAGTGATTTCCTTCTATGTGTGTGGCTTGACAAGCCGGATTAATAGAACTCTACTTTGTAAATAGAAGCCCCCATGAAAACACATGATGTAAAACAAACAGAGACCCTGCTTTAGCCGAGGCTCCGGTTTATTATATTGACTATAATATATACATTGTTATAAGTATCTACATAAAAAGAGCCTATGGCTCAAGTATAGTAAGGCCGAAGATGAGCTATATTCCACGGCCGCTGGGTCTCCTCCTCTGATTTACGTGAGTCTTTGTTCTCTCGGACACCAATAAGGTAGTATGATCCATTGTGCAAATTTTTGCTGACCACGAAAGGCCCTTCCCAAGGTGGGGATAACTTGTGCATATCAGTCTGATCCTGGATGAGTCAGAGCACCAGATCGCCTTCTTGAAAAGTCCTGGTTTTAACCCGGCGGCTGTGATAATGTCGCAGATCTTGTTGGTAAATCGCCGGACGTGCTGCCGCAAGATCACGCTCCTCATCCAACAGGTCCAGTGAATCCTGACGTGCTTTCTCGTTATCAGCTTCAACATAAGCCGCCACGCGGGGCGAGTCATGATGTATGTCACTAGGAAGAACTGCCTCTGCTCCATAAACCATGAAGAAAGGCGTGTAACCTGTAGATCTGTTTGGTGAGGTGTTGATGCTCCATAACACGGAAGGTAACTCCTCCACCCAACAACCCGACATCCGCTTTAAAGGAACCATAAGCCGGGGTTTGATACCTCTCAAAATTTCTTGATTGGCCCTTTTTGCCTGGCCGTTAGATTGGGGGTGAGCCACTGATGACACATCAAGCCAGATGTGCTCTCATTGACAAAATTCCTCCATAGCACCTTTGGACATATTAGTACCATTATCAGTGATAATGTTGTGTGGAAAACCAAACCGGAATATCACATTTTTGATGAATTGAACCATCGTGGCTGCATCACACTTACTGACTAGCTCTGCCTCTACCCACTTGGTAAACTTATCAACTGCTACCAACATGTGAGTCTTCTTATCCTTGGACATCTTAAAAGGTCCAACCATATCGAGCCCCCAAGTTGCAAACGGCCAAGTTATTGGGATCATTCTTAACTCTTGGGCCGGAACATGAGCACAGCGTGCAAACTTTTGACAACCATCACACCTCTTTACCAAATCCTCAGCATCAGCATGAGCCGTCAACCAATAGAAGTTGTGACGAAAAGCCTTAGCCACCAAGGATTTTGAACCGGCGTGGTGACCACAATCTCCCTTGTGAATCTCACGCAAGATCTCACAACCTTCTTGAGGAGAGACACAATGCTGAAACGTTCCTGTGACACTACAATGATGTAGCTCTCCATTGACAATGGTCATTGACTTGGATCGCCGGGTTATCTGCCGGGCCATAGTTTCGTCGTCTGGTAACTCGCCCCGGTTCATGTACGCCAGGTACGGGACCATCCAATTTGGAATAACATGAAGAGTCGCCACCAATTGAGCCTTCGGGTCGGGCACAACCAAATCCTCTTTCGTAGGTATCTTCACTGACGGATTATGCAATACATCGAGGAAGGTATTGGGAGGCACCGGTTTACGTTGAGAGCCTAAGCGGCTTAAAGCATCTGCTGCTTCATTCTTCCGCCGGTCTATGTGGTCCACTTGATAACCTTTGAAGTGACCAGCCACTGCATCCACCTCTCGTTTATATGCTGCCATAAGTGGATCCTTGGAATCCCAAGTGCCAGATACCTGCTGGGCCACCAGGTCCGAATCACCAAAGCACTTAACCCGGCTTAAGTTCATTTCCTTAGCCATCCGAAGACCATGGAGCAAGGCCTCATACTCAGCTGCATTGTTAGTACGAGGGAACATTAAACGGAGAACATAACAAAACTTATCACCTCGTGGGGAAGTTAATATGACTCCAGCCCCCGAGCCCTCCTATTGCCTGGACCCGTCAAAGTGAATAGTCCAATAAGTATTGTCGGGCTTTTCCTTCGGCGCTTGCGACTCAGTCCAATCATTGATGAAGTCCACGAGTGCTTGGGATTTGATTGTTGTGCGAGGTGTATATTTGAGCCCGTGAGGTCCAAGTTCAATAGCCCACTTAGCAATCCGGCCAGTTGCTTATCTGTTTTGGATGATATCTCCTAGTGGGGCTGAACTGACCACTGTGATAGGATGACCTTGAAAATAATGCTTGAGCTTCTGACTTTCCATAAAAACTCCATACACTAGTTTCTGCCAATGTGGGTATCTCTGTTTAGACTCTATAAGCACCTCGCTGATATAATAAATCCGCCATTGAACCGGATACTCTTTCCCAGCCTCCTTGCGCTCCACAACAATAGCCACACTAACAGCTCGGGCATTAGCAGCCACATAAAGCAATAAAGGCTCCTTATCAACCGGAGCTGCAAGGACAGGTGGCTCGGCTAACTGTCTTTTCAGATCTGCAAGTGCTTCATCAGCAACATCACTCCAGACGAAGTGATCCGTTTTCTTTAACATCTGATACAAAGGTATAGCCTTCTCTTCAAGGCGACTGATAAAACCGGCTTAAGGCTGCAATCCGGCCCGCCAGACGTTGAACATCGTTAATGCACGCCGGTTTAGCCAGAGACGTGATAGCTGTGATTTTCTCTGGATTAGCTTCAATCCCCCTGTTATACACCAGAAAACCCAAAAGCTTGCCTGCTGGTACACCAAAGACACATTTGGCCGGATTAAGCATCATCTTATGAACCCGGAGGTTATCAAAAGTTTCCCTCAAGTCACCTAACAATGTCTCCTCCTTTCTGGGTTTCACCACAATATCATCCACATATGCATGTACGTTGCGCCCAATCTGTTTATGTAGACAATTCTGAACACAACGCTGATAAGTTGTCTGGGCACTCTTGAGCCCGAAAGGCATAGATACATAGCAGAAGGCTCCAAAGGGAGTTATGAAGGCTGTCTGCTCCTGGTCCTTAACTGCCATTTTGATCTGATGATAACCAGAATAAGCATCCAGAAAACACAAACAGTCACAACCTGTTGTAGCATCAATAATTTGATCGATTCGAGGGAGAGCAAAGGGGTCAGCTAGACAGGCTTTGTTTAAATCCGTGCAATCCACACACATACGCCTAGTGCCGTTTTTCTTAAGTACCAGCACCGGATTAGCCAACCACTCAAGGTGAAAGACCTCCACAATAAACCCTGTTGCCAAGAGCCGGGCTACCTCCTCACCAATAGCTTTACGCCTTTCTTTGTTGAAGCGGCAAAGAAACTGTTTGACCAGTTTAAACTTAGGATCTATGTTAAGGGTGTGCTTAGCGAGTTCCCCCGGCACACCTGGCATGTCACAAGGCTTCCATGCAAAGATGTCCCGGTTCTCACGGATGAACTCGATGAGCGCGCCTTCCTATTTCAGATCCAAGTTAGCACTGATGCTGAACTGCTTGGATGAATCGCCAGGAACAGAGTCAACCAGTTTAGTCTCCTCAGCCGATTTAAACTTCAGTGCCGGATCATGCTCAGTAGTTGGCTTTTTCAGAGAAGTCATATCTGTCGGATCAACATTGTCTCTGTAAAATTTCAGCTCCTCCGTGGCACAAACCGACTTAGCATAAGCTGCATCCCCTTCTTCACATTCCAAAACAATCTTCCGGCTCCCATGCACCATGATTGTCCCCTTATGACCCGACATCTTAAGCTGCAAATAAACATAACAAGGTCTTGCCATGAACTTAGCATACCGGCCGTCCGAACAGGGCATGATATGGACTCTTGATTTTCACCACTTCGAAAGTCAACACCTCTGATCTTGAATCATGCTCGTCTCCAAAAGCAATTTCTAGAGCTATCTTGCCAACTGGGTATGCCGATTTACCAGGCACTGCCCATGAAACACAGTGTTCGACGGTTTAAGATTCTTATTTGTTAACCCCATGCGACGAAAGGTTTCATAGTAAAGGATGTTAATACTGCTTCCTCCATCCATAAGCACCTTGGTAAATTTATACCCCCCAACCTGGGGTGCCACCACTAAAGCCAGATGACCCAGATTGTCAACCCGGGGTGGATGATCCTCTCGACTCCACAGGATGGGTTGTTCGTACCAGCACAGATAACGAGGTACCGCCGGTTCAACAGAATTCACAGCTCTTTTATGAAGCTTCTGATCACGCTTACATAAGCTAGTGGTGAAGACATGATACTGCCCACTATTCAACTATTTTGGATTGCTATGATAACCTGATTGACGCTGCTGTTGATTCCCCTGATGGTTGTAACCTCCCTGGTTGCCCTGGCTGTTCTGATTGCCATGTCTGGTTTGGTTGCCCTGGAACCCTGAACTGGACCTGCCACCACCATAACCTGGCCCGTGGAAACCGCCTCCTGAACCGTCGGGCGGTCCGTTATCGTATTGAAAAAGATTTGAATTTTTGAACTCCCGCATAATAAAGCAATCTTTCCAAAGATGCGTAGCGGGTCTATCCTTTGAGTCGTGCTTTGGGCAAGGCTGATTTAACAGGTGCTCTAGATTGGGGCCTGACTCTCCACCCCACTGGGGCGGTTTACCCTTACGCCGCTGATCGTTATCCTGGGTGTTGGTGTTAGCCACAAAGTCCAAGCTATTTTCTGCCTTGCGTTTACCATTGTTCCGATGACCTGCCGGATTATGCTGCTGCCCCTTGGCGTTGCCGCTCTTCTTTCCCTTCCCTTTCTTGTCATCCTAAGACTCGGGGTCCTTGGTACTATCAGAGTCGGCATACTTCACTAGAGCCTCCATGAGTGTTCCCATGTCATTACAATGGTGTTTAAGCCGTCCCAATTTCAGCTTCAAAGGTGCAAACCGGCAATTGCCCTCCAATGTTAAAACGGCTGTGTCAGCGTTGATGCGATCCGACGAATGCAAAATCTCCGAAACCCGGCGCACCCAGTGGGTCGTTGATTCTCCTTCTTCCTGGACACAGGCAGCTAAATCCACGATGGACATGGGCTGCTTGCACGTATCTTTGAAGTTCTGGATAAACCGGGCCCTTAACTTGGCCCATGATCCAATAGAGTTGGCTGGAAGATTTTTCAGCCACGTGCGAGCTGTTCCCTCCAACATCATGGTAAAGTACTTGGCACACGCCGCTTCGTCTAGATCCAGCATCTCCATTGCCATCTCATAACTCTCCACCCATGACTCAGGGGATAAATCGGCGGTGTAATTCGGCACCTTACGCGGGCCCTTGAAATCCTTGGGTAACCGTACGTTGCACAGCGCTGGAACAAGACATGGCACTCCCAAAGAACTGGAAGTAACCCCTGGTTCCACCGATGTTGTTGGACGAACCGGAGTGAACTGATGAACCGGCGTGAGCTAACGAACCGGAGCTTCGTGTTGTGCCGCTAACTCGGCTTCCTGACGTACCCTAGCGCAATCCACTACATCCTGGGCATTGCCACCGCCACCCGCGGGGTTATTGCCACGGGACAGATTACGATTCCTCGCACTGCTTGATACGGTCGGCTCATCGATATGCCTGCTGTAGCTCCGGCTTGGGCAGGGAGTGGAATGAATCCTTTCGTGGCTATATGAATAGGCTGCTGCTGAGTCAAAGCTGTCTGAAGGAGCTCCCTAGCCCATCGTGTCTCAACTGCTATGGGGGACTCGCCATCAATCGGGAGAGCTGCCAATCGTGAAGTGGCCGCAACGATGCTATCCAATGGGTTAGAGTAATGACCCGGAGGTGTTGAGACGCGATGTGACGGAAGGTCGTTTTGACGGGGCGAAGGAGGAGGATCCGTCGCGCGAGGCTGAACCGGCGCCCCGGTCCCAGGTGCCTCCGCCCGGTTCACCACAGGTTGGTTGCTGGTGCCTGCTCCAGGTGTGTTAAAGAGATTCCTCGCCTCCAAGAATGACGAAAGGCGCGATCGGTATCTTCTCCTCATGACGTCATCCGGTGCACTCTGATCCAGCATAAGCCGGTACGCCTGAGCCTCCAACCCGGCCCGCTCTGTAGCCATCCTGGTGTTTTCTGCTGCCAGGTCCGCCTTAGCTTGAGTGATCTGATTCACCTTTGCAATCTCTGTGTTGTGCTGATCCTGGTTTGCCGCGTCCACCTCCGCCACCAGCAACGTTGCTAAAGCGTCGAATAGATCATACAAAACTTGATCCGGAGGCGGCGCAGAGCCCCCTGCTCCCGCTGGTGTTGCTGTTGCTGATCCAGAGATCATTGCCGCAGCGGTAGAAGAGTGTTGCGCTGGTTGTGTACCGGCCATGAAGACCGCGACCCGGCTTGGCAGATTGAGGGGGTCCGGAATACTGTTGCCATCGGAACCTCCACTAATCCGGCCATCCTGCAGCTGGTATAGCGACTCGGTCTCTCCGGTTGAAGACTCATCATCGGAGCAGACAACAGTTTTGCCACCAGATGCCGATCCATCCTCGTATTCCGCTCCATGGATGGCACCTATGAAGACATGCTTTACGGGCTGAACCCGGGTAGAGCTTGCACGCTGAGTCAACTCGATGATGTCGGTGCAGATGTCCGGCTCAGCGCCCGATTCGCAGATCTTGTCGATGAAGATGTGAATTCCACCAAAGGGGACCCGGTACCCGTATTCAATTGAACCGGCCTCGAGACCCCATCCTATGTCGTCGATGTAGAGCTTGCCGCGACGACTTTTAGTCATCCGGCCCACAACGCATCCCTTGAGTCCTTCGAAGCTGCCCTTTAAGAACTCAAAACCATCGTGCGACAGCCCCACGGTGGGCGCCGACTGTCGTGGTTTTGTCACGGCAGATGTCCTTGTGAAAGGACTTAGTCGTGGAGCCATCGCTATTGGTTAGCTTAAAGGGGTTAAAGCGGACAAGGGACACGAGAGTTTTATACTGGTTCGGCCCCTTACGGTGAAGGTAAAAGCCCACTCCAGTTGTGATGGAATTGCTAGGGTTTCGATGACTAGGGAGCGAATCCGCTTTGCCTGGCTCTCGAGTTTTTGTGTGTTGTCCCTAAACCGCCACCGGGTCATCCCTTTATATACATAGGTCGACGCCCGTCGGTTTACAGAGTCACAAGGCCGGATCATCAACGGGTCCAACTCGGTCTCTATTCCTCCTATCTTACAATACAAGTTACATGATAATGTCGATTTACATCTACAGGCCTTAACCGACCTTTGGGCCTTGGGCCTTCATAAAGCGCCACCATCCTTTGTCTTCCTAGGCTTCTAATCCTCATTGAGTTAACCCGGCCACTCCTGGCCGGTTTACTTCCAGTAGTAATATCCCCAACACTTTGTGTGCTACCAAACGTCACAACATAACTAGGTTATTATAAAGGTGCTCTATAGGTGTCTCCGATGGTACTTGTTGAGTTGGCATAGATCAAGATTAGGATTTGTCACTCCGATTGTCGGAGAGGTATCTCTGGGCCCTCTCGGTAATGCACATCACTATAAGCCTTGCAAGCAATGTAACTAATGAATTAGTTGCGGGATGATGCATTACGGAACGAGTAAAGAGACTTGCCGGTAACGAGATTGAACTAGGTATTGAGATACCGACGATCGAATCTCGGGCAAGTAACATACCGATGACAAAGGGAACAACGTATATTGTTATGTAGTTTGACCGATAAAGATCTTCGTAGAATATGTGGGAGCCAATATGAGCATCCATGTTCCTCTATTGGTTATTGACAAGAGACGTGTCTCGGTCATGTCTACATAGTTCTCGAACCCGTAGGATCTGCACGCTTAACGTTCAGTGACGATCGGTATTATGAGTTTATGTGTTTTGATGTACCGAAGGTAGTTCGGAGTCCCGGATGAGATTGGGGACATGATGAGGAGTCTCGAAATGGTGGATACGTAAAGATCGATATATTGGATGACTATATTCGGACGTTGGAAAGGTTCCGAGTGATTCGGGTATTTTTTGGAGTACCGGGGAGTTACGGGAATACGGGGAAGAAGCATTGGGCCTCATGGGCCAAGTGGTGGAAGAGAGGAGGCAAGGCGCGCGCCCCCCTAGCACAAACCGAATTGGACTAGGGGGTCGGCCCCCCTTTCCTCCTTTCCTCCCTCTCCTCCCTTCTCCCCTTCCCCCTTCCTTTCCTCCTCCTAGTGGGAGTAGGAAAGGGGAGTCCTACTCCTACTAGGAGGATGAGGACTCCTCCTGGCGCGCCTACAGGGGCCGGCTGGCCTCCCCCTTGCTCCTTTATATACGGGGGCAGGGGGCACCTCTAGACACACAAGTTGATCTGTTGATCTCTCCCAGCCATGTGCGGTGCCCCCCTCCACCATAATCCACCTCGATCATATCGTAGCGGTGCTTAGGTGAAGCCCTGCATCGGTAGCATCATCATCACTGTCATCACGCCGTCGTGCTGACGAAACTCTCCCGTGAAGCTCTGCTGGATCGGAGTTCGTGGGACATCATCGAGCTGAACGTGTGCTGAACTCGGAGGTGCCGTGCGTTCGGTACTTGGATCGGTCGGATCGTGAAGATGTACGACTACATCAACCGCGTTGTGCTAACGCTTCGGCTTTCGGTCTACGAGGGTACGTGGACACACTCTCCCCTCTCGTTGCTATGCATCACCATGATCCTGTGTATGCATAGGATTTTTTTTTGAAATTACTACATTCCCCAACAGTGGCATCCGAGCCAGGTTTATGCGTAGATGTTATATGCATGAGTAGAACACAAGTGAGTTGTGTACGATACAAGTCATACTGCTTACCATCATGTCACACTTTGGTTCGGCGGTTTTGTTGGATGAAGCGGCCCGGACTGACATTACGCGTACGCTTACGCGAGACTGGTTCTACAGACGTGTTTTGCACACAGGTGGCTGGCGGGTGTCAGTTTCTCCAATTTTAGTTGAATCAAGTGTGGCTATGCACGGTCCTTGAGAAGGTTAAAACAACACTAACTTGACAAACTATCATTGTGGTTTTGATGCGTAGGTAAGAACGGTTCTTGCTCAGCCTGTAGCAGCCACGTAAAACTTGCAACAACAATGTAGAGGACGTCTAACTTGTTTTTACAGGGCATGTTGTGATGTGATATGGTCAAGACGTGATGAGATATAAATTGTTGGATGAGATGATCATGTTTTGTTAAAGTTATCGGCAACTGGCTGAAGCCTTATGGTTGTCTCTTTATTGCATAAGATGCAAGTGTCATACAATTGCTTTACTTTATCGCTATGCGATAGCAATAGTTGCAAAAGCAATAGTTGCAAGACGACCATATGACGACATATTGATAGAGATCAAGATGATGGAGATCATGGTGTCATGCCAGTGATGATGGAGATCATGAAGGTACTTTGGAGATGGAGATCAAAATCACAAGATGATGATGGCCATATCACGTCACATATTTTGATTGCATATGATGTTTATCCTTTATGCATCTTATTTTGCTTAGTTCGGTGGTAGCATTATAAGATGATCTCTCACTAAATTTCAAGGTATAAGTGTTCTCCCTGAGTATGCACCGTTGCGATAGTTCTTCGTGCTGAGACACCACGTGATGATCGGGTGTGGTAAGCTCTACGTTCACATACAATGGGTGCAAGCCAGTTTTGCACACGCGGAATACTCGTGTTAAACTTGTCAAGCCTAGCATATACAGATATGGCCTCGGAACACTGGAGACCAAAAGGTCGAGCGTGAATCATATAGTAGATATGATCAACATAATGATGTTCACCATTGAAAACTACTCCATCTCACATGATGATCGGACATGGTTTAGTTGATTTGGATCATGTGATCATTTAGATGACTAGAGGGATGTCTATCTAAGTGGGAGTTCTTAAGTAATATGATTAATTGAACTTTAATTTATCATGAACTTAGTCCTGATAGTATTTTCATATCTATGTTGTAGATCAGTTGCTCGCATATAGCTTCCCCGTTTTTATTTATGATATGTTCCTAGAGAAAACTATATTGAAAAATGATAGTAGCAATGATGCGGATTGGATCCGTGATCTGAGAATTGTCCTCATTGCTGCACAGAAGAATTATGTCCTTGATGCACCGCTAGGTGACAGACCGATTGCAGGAGCAGATGCAGACGTTATGAATGTTTGGCGAGCTCGATATGATGACTACTTGATAGTTTAGTGCACCATGCTTTATGGCTTAGAATCAGGGCTTCAAAGACGTTTTGAACGCCACGGAGCATATCAGAGGTTCCAAGAGTTGAAATTAGTATTCCAGACACATGCCCATGTGAAAAGGTATGAGACCTTTGACAAGTACGTTGCCTACAAAATGGAGGAGAATAGCTCAACTAGTGAGCATGTGCTGAGAATGTCTAAGTGCTACAATCACTTGAATCAAGTGGGAGTTTATATTCCAAATAAGATAGTGATTGACAGAATTCTCTTGTCACTATCACCAAGTTACTAGAACTTCGTGATGAACTTTAAGATGCAAGGGATAACGGAAACAATTCCCAAGCTCTTCGTGATACGAAAATCGACAAAGGTAGAAATCAAGAAAAGTATCAAGTGTTGATGCTTGACAAGACCACTAGTTTCAAGAAAAGGGCAAAGGGAAGAAGGAGAACTTCAAGAAGAACGACAAGCAAGTTGTTGCTCAAGAGAAGAAGCCCAAGTCTAGACCTAAGCCCGAGACTAAGTGATTCTACTTCAAAGGGACTGGTCACTGGAAGCATAACTGCCCCAAGTATTTGGCGGATAAGAAGGATGGCAAATTGAACAAAGGTATATTTGATATACATGTTATTGATGTGTACTTTACTAGTGTTTATAGCAACCCCTCAGTATTTGATACTAGTTCAGTTGCTGAGATTAGTAACTCGAAACGGGAGTTGCAGAATGAACAGAGAATAGTTAAGGGTGAAGTGACGATGTGTGTTGGAAGTGGTTCCAAGATTGATATGATCATCATCGCACGCTCCCTATACTTTTGGGATTAGTGTTGAACCTAAATTATTGTTATTTGGTGTTTTCGTTAAGCATGAATATGATTTGATCATGTCTATTGCAATACGGTTATTCATTTAAAGTCAGAATAATTGTTGTTCTGTTTACATGAATAAAACCTTCAATGGTCATACACCCAAGGTGAATGGTTTATTGAATCTCAATCATAGTGATACACATATTCATAATATTGAAGCAAAAAGATGCAAAGTTAATAATGATAGTGCAACTTATTTGTGGCACTGCCGTTTAGGTCATATTGGTGTAAATTACATGAAGAAAATCCATGCTGATGGGCTTTTGCAATCACTTGAATATGAATCAGCTGATGCTTGCGAACCATGCCTCATGGGCAAGATGACTAAGATTCCGTTCTCCGGAACAATGGAGCAAGCAACAGACTTGTTGGAAATAATACATGTTGATGTATGCAGTCCGATGAGTGTTGAGGCTCGCGATAGGTATCGTTATTTTCTGACCTTCACAGATGGTTTGAGTAAGATATGGGTATATCTTCTTGATGAAACATAAATCTGAAACATTTGAAAAGTTCAAATAATTTCAGAGTGAAGTGGAAAATCATTGTAACAAGAAAATAAAGTTTCTACGATCTGATCGTGGAGGAGAATATTTGAGTTACGAGTTTGGTCTTCATTTGAAACAATGCGGAATATTTTCGCAACTCACGACACCTAGAACACCACGGCGTAATGGTATGTCCGAACATCGTAACCGTACTTTATTAGATATGGTACAATCTATGATGTCTCTTACCAATTTACCACTATCGTTTTGGGGTTATGCATTAGAGACATATTCATTCACGTTAAATAGGGCACCATCTAAATCCGTTGAAACGACACCATATGAACTTTGGTTTGGCAAGAAACCAAAGTTGTCGTTTCTTCAAGTTTGGGGTTGCCATGCTTATGTGAAAAAACTTCAAACTGATATGCTCGAACCCAAATCGGAGAAATGTGTCTTCATAGGATACCCAAAGGAAACTATTGGGTACACCTTCTATCACAGATCCGAAGGCAAGACATTTGTTACTAAGAATGGATCCTTTCTAGAGAAGGAGTTTCTCTCGAAAGAAGTGAGTGGGAGGAAAGTAGAACTTGATGAGGTAACTGTACCTGCTCCCTTATTGGAAAGTAGTTCATCATAGAAACCGGTTCCTGTGACATCTACACCAATTAGTGAGGAAGCTAATGATGATGATCATGAAACTTCAGATCAAGTTACTACCGAACCTGATAGGTCAACCAGAGTAAGATCCGCACCAGAGTGGTACGGTAATCCTATTTTGGAAATCATGTTACTTGACCATGGTGAACCTACGAACTATGAAGAAGTGATGGTGAGCCCAGATTCCGCAAAATGGCTTGAGGCCATGAAATCTGAGATGGGATCCATGTATGAGAACAAAGTATGGACCTTGGTTGACTTGCCCGGTGATCGGCAAGCCATTGAGAATAAATGGATCTCCAAGAGGAAGACAAACACTGATAGTACTGTTACTATCTACAAAGCTCGAATTGTCGCAAAAAATGTTTTCGACAAGTTCAAGGTGTTGACTACGATGATATTTTCTCACTCGTATCGATGCTTAAAAGTCTGTCCGAATCATGTTAGCAGTTGCCGCATCTATGAAATCTGGCAAATGGATGTCAGAACTGCATTCCTTAATGGATTTCTTAAAGAAGAGTTGTATATGATGCAACCAAATGGTTTTGTCAATCCTAAAGGTGCTAACAAAATGAGCAAGCTCCAGCGATCCATCTATGGACTGGTGCAAGCATCTCGGAAGTTGGAATATATGCTTTGATAAAGTGATCCAAGCACATGGTTTTATACAGACTTGCGGTGAAGCCTGTATTTACAAGAAAGTGAGTGGGAGCACTACAACATTTGTGATAAGTATATGTGAATGACATATTTTGATTGGAAATAATGTAGAATTTTCTGGAAAGCATAAAGGAGTGTTTGAAAAGAGGTTTTGAAAGGAAGACCTCGATAAAGCTGCTTACACATTGAGCATCAAGATCTATAGAGATAGATCAAGATGCTTGATAAGTTTTTTTTTCAATGAGTACATACCTTGACAAGATTTTGAACTAGTTCAAAATGGAACAGTCAAAGAAGGAGTTCTTGCCTGTGTTGCAAGGTGTGAAGTTGAGTAAAGACTCAAAACCCGACCACAACAGAAAATAGAAAGAGAATGAAAAGTCATTCCCTATGCCTCAGTCATAGGTTCTATGAAGTATGCTATGCTGTTTACAAGTCCTATTGTATACCTTAGCATCATTCTGCCAAGGGAGTACAATAGTGATCTAGGAGTAGATCACTGGACATCGGTCAAAATTATCCTTAGAGGACTAAGGAAATATTTCTCGGTTATGGAGGTGATAAAAGAGTTCATCGTAAAGAGTTAAGTCAGTGAAAGCTTTGACACCGATCTGGATGACTCTAAGTCTCGATCTAGATACATATTGAAAATGGGAGCAATTAGCTAGAGTAGCTCCGTGCAAAGCATTGTAGACATAGAAAATTTGCGAAATACATACGGATCTGAATGTTGCAGACCCGTAGACTAAACTTCTCTCACAAGAAAAACATGATCACTCTTTGGGTGTTAATCACATAGCGATGTGAACTAGATTATTGACTCTAGTAAACCCTTTGGGTATTAGTCACATGGAGATGTGAACTAATCACATAAAGATGTGAACTAGATTATTGACTCTAGTGCAAGTGGGAGACTGAAGGAAATATGTCCTAGAGGCAATAATAAAGTTATTAATATTTCCTTATATCATGATAAATGTTTATTATTCATGCTAGAATTGTATTAACCGGAAACTTAGTACACGTGTGAATACATAGACAAACAAAGTGTCACTAGTATGCCTCTACTTGACTAGCTCGTTGAATCAAAGATGGTTAAGTTTCCTAGCCATAGACATGAGTTGTCATTTGATTAACGGGATCACATCATTAGGGAATGATGTGATTGACTTGACCCATCCGTTAGCTTAGCACAATGATCGTTTAGTTTGTTGCTATTGCTTTCTTCATGACTTATACATGTTCCTATGACTATGAGATTATGCAACTCCCGAATACCGGAGGAACACTTTGTGTGCTACCAAACGTCACAACGTAACTGGGTGATTATAAAGGTGCTCTACAGGTGTCTGCGATGGTACTTGTTGAGTTGGCATAGATCAAGATTAGGATTTGTCACTCCGATTGTCGGAGAGGTATCTCTGGGCCCTCTCGGTAATGCACATCACTATAAGCCTTGCAAGCAATGTAACTAATGAGTTAGTTGCGGGATGATGCATTACGGAACGAGTAAATAGACTTGCCGGTAACGAGATTGAACTAGGTATTGAGATACCGACGATCGAATCTCGGGCAAGTAACATACCGATGACAAAGGGAACAACGTATGTTGTTATGCGGTTTGACCGATAAAGATCTTCGTAGAATATGTGGGAGCCAATATGAGAATCCAGGTTCCGCTATTGGTTATTGACTAGAGACGTGTATCGGTCATGTCTACATAGTTCTCGAACCCGTAGGGTCCGCACGCTTAACGTTCGGTGACGATCGGTATTATGAGTTTATGTGTTTTGGTGTACCGAAGGTAGTTCGGAGTCCCGGATGAGATCTGGGACATGACGAGGAGTCTCGAAATGGCCGAGACGTAAAGATCGATATATTGGGCGACTATATTCGGACGTCGGAAAGGTTCCGAGTGATTCGGGTATTTTTTGGAGTACCGGGGAGTTACGGGAATACGAGGAAGAAGTATTGGGCCTCATGGGCCAAGTGGTGGAAGAGAGGAGGCAGGGCGCGCGACCCCCCTAGCCCGAACCAAATTGGACTAGGGGGCCGCCCCCCCTTTCCTCCTTTCCTCCCTCTCCTTCCTTCTCCCCTTCCCCCTTCCTTTCCTCCTCCTAGTAGGAGTAGGAAAGGGGAGTCCTACTCCTACTAGGAGGAGGACTCCTCCTCCTGGCGCACCTACACGGGCCGGCCGGCTCCCCACCTTGCTCCTTTATATACGGGGGTAGGGGGCACCTCTAGATACACAAGTTGATCTGTTGATCTCTCCCAGCCATGTGCGGTGCCCCCTTCACCATAGTCCACCTCGATCATATTGTAGCGGTGCTTAGGCGAAGCCCTGCGTCGGTAGCATCATCATCACCGTCATCACGCCGTCATGTTGACGAAACTATCCCGTGAAGCTCTGCTGGATCGGAGTTCGTGGGACATCATCGAGCTGAACGTGTGTTGAACTCGGAGGTGCCGTGCATTCGGTACTTGGATCGGTCGGATCGTGAAGATGTACGACTACATCAACCGCGTTGTGCTAACGCTTCCACTTTCGGTCTACGAGGGTACGTGGACACTCTCCCCTCTCGTTGCTATGCATCACCATGATCCTGTGTATGCGTATGATTTTTTTTGAAATTACTAAGTTCCGCAACAGTCAGACCCTGTTGGCCACGTGCTAGGGGTCTTTCTCTCTCGGTTGCAAACAACCACACACTATCTCCTCACCTTGCTTCCGTTGTCGAAGATGCATGTGTGATATGTTTGCATAAGACACACACACCTTTTCTCTACTTTTATTGTGTGTTGTCCATGTCTCTTTCACACACGCACACACACTTTTTTCACTCACTCTTTCTATTTCACACACACACACTCTCTCACTCACTCTCTCTAGTTAGGGACTCTATCACGTCCATAAGTATATGGATGTTTTGAAAAGTCAAACCTCAGAAAAGTTTGACCAAGTATATGTGGAGAAAAGCATTTACATCTGGAACGATCATTAGATTCATCACAACATGTACTTACTTCATACTATCATTTATCTTTGGTATTGTAGATATAAGTAATTTCTTTATAAACTTGGTCAAAGTTTCAAAAGTTTGACTTTAGAAAAAATGTCAGCACTACATTATCGAACGGAGGGAGTAGCTCTCTCTCTCTCTGCTATCTCTCATGGGCCTCCCCTCTCACTCGAACTCTCTATACCGACGGATTATATGCTCACCGTGTCAGCGTATAGCTGCGTATATTATTTAGTTGACCAGTCAACCAGTCCACATGCTGCCTTGTCAGCTTGTGTTCTCTATCTTCGTGTGATAGCCCATGTGGCAGTGGGTGAAAATAAGTAAACTAGAGGCCCATCTGACATGCGGTGAAGTAAACAAAGTTGATACCACTGGGAGTAGCACCCCGCACGCTAGTAAATTGAGGGCGCATTGAGGACACACTTCTTCCGCGTGAAGGACGCACTCGCGCACAATTCACCACTTCGTGGCGGCATACACAGAAGGACACACTCGCGCACACCCAGCAGGCCAGCACACGTGTACACCGGCGTCGCCGCCGGTTAAGATGGACGGCGAAGCAGCCAACAAGCGAAGGCGGCTCGAGCCAAAACCGCATCCGGCGAGCCTGGACTTCATCAGCAGCCTCCCTGATGACATGCTGCTCATCATCATCGGCCTCCTCCCCACCAAATCTGCCGTGCGGACCGCCCTGCTCTCCCGGCGGTGGCACCCCCTCTGGCGCCGTGCCCCCTCAACCTCATCGTCGACAGCTCCCTCTACGATGGGGATTGCAAACGCATGGCCCCAGTCTCCAAGATCTTTTCATCGCACCCTGGGCCAGCCAGATGCCTTGACATCCGCATGTTCAGTACCAACTGCAAGGTCCAAGCCAAGTTCGATGAGTGGTTCTTATCCCCCGCCCTAGATCAGCTCGAGGAGCTCAGCTTTGAAGCTGAACGATGTCGCTCTCTGCCGCCGTCTGCGCTCCGCCTCATGCCAATGCTGCGCCGCGCCAGCTTCAGCTCCTGCTATCTTCCCTAGATTAATGTCACGCCCGCCCTTCTTCTCCCTCAACTCAAGCAGCTCGACCTCTTCGACGTTGGCATCTCTAAGAAGGCTATGGAGCACCTGCTCCGCAGCTGTATTGCACTTGAGTACCTTCATCTTGAGCAGATCCACGGGTTCATTGGCCTCCACATCGCCTCAACGAATCTCCGATGGATTTTTGTGTCTTGCTGGCCCCACAACAAAACATCAATTGGGAAGAGATCACTCCAGCTATTCCACATTATGGTCATTGAGAATGCGCCTTTCCTTGAGAGATTGCCTGTATCTGATCTAGAAGGTCCAACAAAAATTAGGGTCATTGACGCGCCAAAATTGACAGCGTTGGTGTACTCGTCTGCCAAATTCTCCAAACTCTTTATTGGATCCGTAATTGTTCAGGTACAACACTCATCTTCTTCTCCGTCTTCTTGAAATTCACATTTTTAAATTTCTTCTTAATGTATTTACGACCGTCTTCTAGAAAATGATTCCCACGAGCTTGACCCTGTCTATGCGCACATTGAAGATCTTGGCAATAAAATCTATCGGCCCCAATCTGAATCAAGTTGTTGGATTCCTTGCATGATTTCCGTGCACGGAGAAGCTACTCATCGAGGTTAAACTTCTTTCCTATTAGTAAACGGTAATCACAACGTAGCTCAATTTTTTCGTAATTTTCCCAAATTACGATGACAAGTGTAGTGTTCAAAATTGCATCTACGCACAGCACCGAAAGAAATGTTTTTAGTATTTTTTCTCACATGATCACCTGCATTGTTTTTTGTTGTACTACTATAGTAGCCTAGGCTAGTCATAGTGGAAAGTAACTTAGACGAGTAACTCTATGGTTACCCTAAGAGCAAGTACTACCTCCGTCCTAGTTTACTCTTCCTATTTTGGAGTATCAAAATTTGACCATAGATTTAACTCACAAAATGTTAATGCATGTCACTAAAAATTATATCGTTGGATTCGTATTTGAACATAATTTCAAATGGTATAATTTTTTGTGACATGCATTGGCATTTTCTTAGGTAAATCTATGGTCAAAATTTTACACTAAATACATGGTAGTACAAAAGTGGGCTATAACGACCCTCCACTATATAGGCCAAAACACGTGGCAAATTCACTTGTGATGCATTTCGCATCAATGCGCCTCCATTGCTCACCTAGTGCCCCAATCTGGATCACCTACTTTGCTCCGGTGCCAAATTAACTCTCGCAATGAAAAAACACTTGCGCGGCAGAGAGAGAGAGAGAGAGGACTGAGGCAATAAAAAACACTTGTTTGGGAGAGTGAGAGGCTGGTGTAGTTGGTTTGATTGATTTGTTTATACATGTGGGTCTGTGTGCACAGCGGTGCCAACTCTCTTATATCGCGAGAGCGGTGCCAAAATCTTTTGATTTGACATCTATGCGTATTATGTGGCATACTTTTGAGAAATATGCTATCGGCCACATAGTGGAAGGCAACAAATGCCCAAGCTCTTCACGTGCTCCTAGGTAAATGAGAGAAAAGAGAAAGAGAGAGAGAGAGAGAGAGTGAAAAAATATCACTAGCCAGCCAACCCTATCGTATGAGCGAATGATATTGGTACCTCTTGATGACACGACAATCTTATACACCCAACTGCTCTAATATGTTCTCTTCTTTTGCAGATAAAAAAAGACCCAAAACTGAAAAATGTGCTGCACTATAACAATCTCATCAAATGCCTTGATCTCCATGTAACACCCTCAATGTGGCTATATCTCCCACGTGTCGAAGCACGACTTAGAGGCATAACCGCATTGAAAGCAATGTCGCAAGTGAGGTAATCTTCACACAACCCATGTAATAAAATAGGGGAAGAAGTTACATAGCTGGCTTACAATCGCCACTTCACACAATTACATGAATAAATCATTACATCATCCAGATACAATCAAGGTCCGACTACGGAACCAAAATAAAAGAAGAACCCCAAATGCGACACGGTCCCCGATCGACCCCAACTGGGCTCCACTACTGATCAACAAGAACGAAACAACACAAAGGACAAGATCTTGATCGAGCTCCTCCTGGGCTTGGTTGCGTCATCTACACGGACTCAACGACACTTGCAAACTGGTTTTGGAAGTATCTGTGAGCCACAGGGGACTCAGCAATCTCGCACCCTCGCGATTAAGACTATTTAAGCTTATGGGTAAGGTAAAAGGTATGAGGTGGAGCTGCAGCAAGCGACTAGCATATATGGTGGCTAACATACGCAAATGAGAGCGAGAAGAGAAGGCAAAGCACGGTCGAGAAACTATGATCAATAAGTGATCCTATAACAACCTACATCAAGCATTACTCCAACACCGTGTTCACTTCCCGGACTCCGCCGGAAAGAGACCATCACGGTAACACACGCGGTTGATGTATTTTAATTAAGGTCAACTTCAGGTTTTCTACAACCGGACATTAACAAATTCCCATCTGCCCATAATGGCGGGCACGGCTTTCGAAAGTTCAAAACCCTGCAGGGGTGTCCCAACTTAGCCCATCACAAGCTCTCACGGTCAACGAAGGATATTCCTTCTAGCGGGAAGACCCGATCAGACTCGGAATCCCGGTTACAAGACATTTCGACAAGGTAAAACTAAACCAGCAACACTGCCCGAATGTGCCGACAAATCCCGATAGGAGCTGCACATATCTCTTTCTCAGGGCACACTGGATTGTCTAAACTTCTGGCAGGCCAGCCCAGAGTTGCCCCTGGTGGTCACCGGCGGCTGACGAGGTGGACCAACACTCAGAGGAGCACTGGCCCCTGGGGGGGGGGGGGTTAAAATAATGATGACCCTCGAGAGAGCGACTCCCAAGGGAAAAGTAGGTGGTGGTGAGGCAAATGGTAAAACCAAGGTTGGGCATTGCTGGAAGAGTTTTATTCAAGACGAACTATCAAGGGGTTCCCATTATTACCCAACCGCGTAAGGAACGCAAAATCCGGAAACATAACACCGATATGACGGAAACTAGGGCGGCAAGAGTGGAACAAAACACTAGGCATAAGTCCGAGCCTTCCACCCTTTACCAAGTATATAGATGCATTAATTAAATAAGAGATATTGTGATATCCCAACAAGTAAACATGTTCCAACAAGGAACAACATCTCCATGTTCCAACAAGGAACAAACTTCAATCTTCACCTGCAACTAACAACGCTATAAGAGGGGCTGAGCAAAGCGGTAACATAGCCAAACAACGGTTTGCTAGGACAAGGTGGGTTAGAGGCTTGGTTCAACAATATGGGAGGCATGATAAGCAAGTGGTAGGTATCGCAGCATAGGCATAGCAAAAGAGCGAGCAACTAGCAAGCAAAGATAGAAGTGATTTCGAGGGTATGATCATCTTGCCTGAGATCCCGCAAGGAAGAAGAACGAGTCCATGAAGAAGACAAACGGACGTAGACGAACGGGTCCTCACAATCACGACGTTAACGGAACCAACCCGGAGAAGCAACACCGGAAAAGAAGCACACAACATAGTAAACAACCAACACATGAACATGGTATGATATGCGAGATGCGGTATGCGATGCATATGCATGATTGGACAAGGAATGCATGAACCTGGCCTGAACTTGGAAATCCAAGAGTGCCACTGGAAAGGTGAGGTGATTTCGATTGAAATCGATATAAAGATCGCCGGAATCGGAGTTACGGTTTGGAAATGGCAAGCGATTCAAATATGACCACGTTCTGCAATTTACAGCAAGTAGCCATCTAAATGCAACAAGATGAACATGCTACAACACTCAAACATGACAACAAAATAAATGGCAGGGATCCACTCAAGAAGCTTAACAAAATACTAGCACTGAGCTACGGCCAATTCATCCATTAACAGGTTCAAACAAGCATGGCAAAAATGCATTTGGCAAACAGATTTCAGACTTAGTGAAATTAACACTTGTCTGGAATTTCAGATCAGATAGCACTCTTTGGAGCATGAAAACTATATGCTACAGGAACTTAACATGGCAAAAGAAGGCATGGCAGGGAGCTACTCAAAGAGCTTAACAAAAGGCCCTTAGTGACCTTGAGCCAAAAGGGATCAGAAAATACAATTGCAAGCATGTGAACATGGCAAAAACATAATCAGATTACAGACTTAGTGAAAACTGGAGCATGCTGAAACACATAGCAAGTAGGCATGTTTACGAGCTCGATGCACTCACTACAGAGCAAGTCATGACAATCTAAGCATACACCCATCAATAATACACAAAATACAAGCTAGATATGGCAAGAACAATAACATAGCATGCACGGATCAACTACAACATCCTCAGCAAAATCGCTAACAAGTAGACAATCTGCCCAGATTCACGAAATAGCAAAAGTAGAGCTCGATTGACTCAAGCTAGGGTGCTCCATAATTGCAAACAAAGACATGGATGGATAGAGCACTACAATATTAACAAAACGTCCTTACTGATCATCCTCAAAAGAGGCATGGATCACTAGGAAACAACATGAACATATGGCCATATGAGATAAACAGGTCAAGGACTTCGTGGAAATGCTAAGTCCCTAAAATCAGCATTACCAAGTGCCTCACTTTGCAAGCTTGTGCTAGTCACCACACACATCACAAAAATACATGGGTTGCACCTCTGGATAGATGGCAAAACATATAACAAAACTCATGTAGAGATCATGGGCATATCATGCACACAATAATCATGGCAAAAATGACAAATATCTAATTGGAGCAGCAGATCTGACAATTATCTCAAATAGCATTCTTCTAACAGCATTTCGGGCATCAAGATGAACTCAAATGAAAATGATGCAATGAGGTGAAATGATGTACTCTCTGGGAAGAACATTTTGATATGCTATATGATCTAATCGGAGTTACGGATGATGAGTTATGGCATGATGAACATGGGCATATGAAACGTTGAAATTTCGGGGACTTAGTGAAAATTATACTCTCGAGGTAAAAGTCAACGGTGCGGAAACCGAGGTTCGCCGACGCGGTTCTCGCCGGAGACGGCGGGGAGAGAGATGGGACTCGCCGGAGATGGCTGATCCGGGCCGGATCTCGCCGGATCCGGTCGGATCCCAGCGTGGGGCGGCGGAGGAGGCGGCGGCCGTGGCACGGTTGGGCGGCAGAAGACGGACGGAGGCGGGCCGACTCGCGGTGGCCGGAGCTCGCGGCCGGCGAGGCGCGCGGCGTCGAGCGGAGGTGCGGCGGCCGGCTCACAGGGAGGTGGCGGCGCGAACGAGGGAGGAGCGGGGCGGCGCGGGGAGACGGCGACCGGGCTCGGGGGCCCTGCTCGGGCCCGGGAGGGCCGCGGCGGGTGTGGCAAAGTGGGCCTCGCCCGTGGGACAGGTGGCGGCGCCCGATTGGACACAGGCGGCGGCAGACATGTCCGAGCTGCGGGTTTTCGTCCGGCGGCGACGGGGAAGATAGATCTAGGGTTTAGGGGGGGGGGGGAGAAGAACCGTGAATTTCGGAGTGGAACACACATATATATATATAGGTAGAGGGAGCTAGGAGAGTCCAAATGAGGTGCGGTTTTCGGCCACGCGATCGTGATCGAACGACCGGGATAATGGAGCAGGTTTAGGTGGGTTTTGGGCCAAAATGGAAGGGTGTTGGGCTGCAACACACACGGGGCCTTTTCGGTCCCTCGGTTAACCGTTGGAGTATCAAACGAAGTCCAAATGGTACGAAACTTGACAGGCGGTCTACTGGTAGAAAACCAAGGCCGCTTGGCAAGTCTCGGTCGAATCCGGAAATGTTTAATCCCCAGACACGAGAAGAAGGTAGAAATGACTACCGGAGGAGAACGGAGCGCCGGAATGCGAAACGGACAATGGGGAAAATGTTCGGATGCATGAGACGAACATGTATGCAAATGAAATGCACATGATGACATGATATGCAATACATGATGTGCAAGAAATGACAAGGCAACAACAACGAATAACTGGACGATACCTGGCACATCGGTCTCGGGGCGTTACACTCCATCTTAGAGAAATTGATTTGATCGACTACCGAGGCAGCACATCTAAGATTAAATTGGCCAGGTTCTTTGTTCTGGAGGCAAGTGTGCTCAAGGTAATGAGGTTTGGCGTTCTCTAGCGCAACAATGAATGGCGTACTGATCACCACAAGCGTCTAAGCCTAAATGACAAAGTCTCCGCAGAAGCTGAATTTGTTTTTGAAACATCAAGTGGCTAGAGACTCGAAAATTTATTTGCCCATTAGTGACTTGTCAGGGCGGTGGATTTTAGTTTGTATGATAATACTGCATCCACCTAAAGTAATGAAAGTTCTTATGTAAACTTCCTAGTAATTCCCTCTTCGTAGTGCAACATTACTCCTAACATTTGTAATATCAGTTTGAAACTTGTAATATTGTCGTGTCCTATTCCTGCATTTTCAAAATCCCGCGAATCAAAGAGATCCTGAGTTGGTGATGATGTTGTGCCTGCCATCTTTCACCAATAGCCGTCGGATCTAGATCTGATGCATACAAACCAAGCTTCTCCAGTTTTATAAAAAGATGCCCGCACTTGTTCCCTATTTACAAACAACTCGTTGTCTCTCACAATCAGCCTTATCTCCTCCCCACCACATCTAGAAGGCCATGGAAAAATCTGGTGCGATGGCCACTGCCAGCGCCGTCCACCCCCAATCTTGGTGTTCCGTGCAATGCACGGGCATCTACGCACGGGAAATTATGTCAAACACGGCTAGTTGTAAGCAGGCTAGCTCTACAGCCATGATGATAGTGACTGCAGACGGTGAGGCTGACTATGGTATGCCGAACACGGCGCCTATACTCAGGTGTCATCTTCGGCGTAGGGTCTTGTCACTTCACTATGAGGAGCAGGACGTAATAATTTGACCAACGGGTAGTACAGTGGTACTAGTACATTGGTAGTACTACTACTAGTACTAGCACCACCGTCTGGATTTAGTAGTACTACCACGTCCATCTGGATTTAGTATTTGACTAGCAATATCTAGTAATGCATGTCACAAAAAATGTACTACTCCCTATGTAAATAAATACATGGTGTATTGTTTTATTCCTAGCGGCGAGTGAGGGAGTCTTGGATTAGGGGGTGTCCGGATGGCCGGACTATACCTTCAGCCGGACTCCTGGACTATGAAGATACAAGATTGAAGACTTTGTCCCGTGTCCGGGAAGGACTTTCCTTGGCGTGGAAGGCAAGCTTGGCGATACGGATATTTAGATCTCCTACCATTGTAACCAACTCTGTGTAACCCTAACCCTATCCAGTGTCTATATAAACCGGAGGGTTTCAGTCCGTAGGACAACATACACATCAACAATCATACCATAGGCTAGCTTGTAGGGTTTAGCCTCTCTGATCTCGTGGTAGATCTACTCTTGTACTACCCATATCATCAATATTAATCAAGCAGGACGTAGGGTTTTACCTCCATCAAGAGGGCCCGAACCTGGGTAAAACTTCGTGTCCCTTGCCTCTTGTTACCATCTGGCCTAGACGCACAGTTCGGGACCCCCTACCCGAGGTCCGCCGGTTTTGACATCGACATTGGTGCTTTCATTGAGAGTTCCTTTGTGTCGTCGCCGTCAGGCTCGATGGCTCCAACAATCACCAATAGCGATGCAGTCCAGGGTGAGACCTTTCTCCCCGGACAGATCTTCGTCTTCGGTGGCTTCGCACTGCGGGCCAATTCACTTGGCCATCTGGAGCAGATCGAAAGCTACGCCCCTGGCCGTTAGGTCAGATTCGAAAGTTTAAACTACACGGCCGACATCTGCGGGGACTTGATCTTCGACGGATTCGAGCCACTGCCGAGCGCGCCGCACTATCCCGGCGAGCATGATCTAGCTCTGCCGCCGAATAGTGCCCTGGAGGCCGCACCCGCATCGGCTCTGATCCTTAATTCGGAGCCAACTGCGCCGATCGAGGATGGGCGGTTGGACGCCGCCTCGGGGGCTGCGATCCCAATGGCGATTGAGCCGAACACCAGCCCCGCACTCCGCGAGACTCATGATTCCAAGGAGCCGGACTCCTCTCTGGACTCCGAACCATTCGCGCCTCTACCAATCGAATCTGATTGGGCGCCGATCAAGGAGTTTACTGCCGCGGACATCTTTCAGCACTCGCCTTTGGGCCGGCAGGGTTGGGATTCGGACGATGAAGAAATTCAAAGCCCACCCACCACCCACTTTGTAGCCACTGTCGACGACTTAACCGACATGCTCGACTTCGACTCCGAAGACATCGACGATATGGACGCCGATGAAGGAGATGATGAAGAACCAGCGCCTATTAGGCCCTGGAAAGCCACCTCGACATATGCCATATACATGGTGGACACCCCAAAAGAGGGAGATGGCGACGGAACAGCGGAGGATGACCCCTCCAAGAAACAGCCTAAGCGCCAGCGTCAGCGGCGCCGCTCAAAATCCCGCCAAAACAAACACGGCGATTCCAGCACGGGAGATAATAATACTCCGGAAAGCGCCGAAGAAAACCCCCTCCAGCACAGGACGATGGCGAAACTAGCCCTCATGAGAGAGCGGCAGACAGAGAGGTTGAGGACGATAATTATATGCCTCCCTCCGAAGACGAGGCAAGCCTCGACGACGACAAATTCGTCATGCTAGAGGATCCCGTCAAACAAAAGCATTTTCAACGCAGGCTTATGGCCACGGCAAGAAGCCTCAAGAAAAAACAGCAACAACTTAGAGCTGATCAAGATTTGCTAGTCGACAGATGGTCCGAAGTCCTTGCGGCCGAAGAGCATAAACTCGAACGCCCCTCCAAGAGCTACCCAAAGCACTTGATGCGGCAAACCGGCCACCTCGTGGCCGCGACAGAGAGGCCTCTCGGCCCTCCACTCAAGCCGCACCCCGTACCAAGGCACGGGAACATGCGCTGGACTTACGAGATATGTTGGAGGACAAGGCTAGACAAACAAGATCGATCTACGGATCGCGTGGGCGCCCCACGGCTCGAGATGGCATCCGTCACGCCGGCCACAAATTCGGCAGGGACGAACACTGTAGACAAGGCTCACTGGAGCTACGTCATGATATAGCCCAGTACAGAGGCGCCGCACACCCACTCTGCTTCACAGACGAAATAATGGATCATCAAATCCCCAAGGGTTTCAAACCTGTAAACATCGAATCATATGATGGCACAACAGATCCTGCGGTATGGATTGAGGATTATCTCCTTCATATCCACATGGCCCATGGCGATGATTTCCACGCCATCAAATACCTCCCACTCAAGCTTAAAGGACCAGCTCGGCATTGGCTTAACAGCTTTCCAACATGATCAATCAGTTGTTGGGAGGACCTGGAAGCCACATTCCTCAACAATTTCCAGGGCACTTATGTGCGACCCCCAGACGCCGATGACCTAAGTCACGTAATCCAGCAGCCAGATGAATCGGCCAGGCAATTCTGGACACGGTTCCTAACAAAGAAAAATCAAATAGTCCAGTGTCCGGACGCTGAGGCCCTAGCAGCCTTCAAGCACAATATCCGTGATGAGTGGCTGGCCTGGCACCTTGGACAGGAAAAGCCGAAATCTATGGCAGCACTCACGATACTCATGACCCGCTTTTGCGCGGGAGAAGACAGCTGGCTTGCTCATAGCAACAATATAACCAAGAACCCTGGTAGTTCGAACACCAGGGACATTAGTGGCAGGTCGCGTCGCAACAAGCAGAAGCGCCGCATTAACGGTGACAATCCTGAGGATATGACAGTTAATGCCAGATTCAGAGGCTCTAAATCCGGCCAGCGGAAGAAGCCATTCAAAAGGAATCCTAGGGGCCCGTCCAGTTTGGACCGAATACTCGACCGCTTATGCCAGATACATGGCACCCCCGAAAAGCCGGCCAATCACACCAACAGGGATTGTTGGGTGTTCAAGCAGGCAGGCAAGTTAAACACCAAAAACGAAGACAAGGGGCTGCATAGCGATGACGACGAGTAGCCCCAGCCGTCGAACAACAGTGGACAGAAGGGTTTTCCCCCACAAGTGCGGACGGTGAACATGATATACGCAACCCACATCCCCAAGAGGGAGTGGAAGCGCGCGTTAAGGGACATATACGCGATAGAGCCAGTCGCCCCAAAGTTCAACCCGTGGTCCTGCCCGATCACCTTTGATCGAAGGGACCACCCCACTAGCACCCGTCATGGCGGATTTGCCGCATTGGTTCTAGACCCAATTATTAGCGGATTTCATCTCACTAGAGTCCTTATGGACGGCGGAAGCAGCCTGAACCTGCTTTACCAGGATACAATGCGGAAAATGGGCATAGATCCCTCGAGGATTAAGCCCACCAAAACGACCTTTAAAGGCGTAATACCAGGTGTAGAGGCCAACTGTATAGGCTCAGTCACACTTGAAGTGGTCTTCGGATCTCTGGATAATTTCCGAAGCAAGGAGTTAATCTTTGACATAGTCCCGTTTCGCAGTGGCTATCACGCACTGCTCGGGCGAACCACATTCGCTAAGTTCCATGCGGTACCGCATTACGCATACCTTAAGCTCAAGATGCCAGGCCCTCGAGGAGTAATTACGGTCAATGGAAACACCGAACGCTCCCTCCGAACGGAGGAGCACACGGCGGCCCTTGCGGCAGAAGTACAAAGCAGCCTCTCCAGGCAGTTCTCCAGTCCGGCCAGTAAACGACCGAATACCGTCAAGCGCGCCCGGAGTAACCTACAACAAGACCACCTAGCACGATCCGAGCAGGCGTAGCAATACGGCCCCAACCCCAACCCTCGCAAGAAGGCGACGCCAGTACTTCGCATACATAACTACGCTCTAGAGATACCATGGGCACAAGGGGAGGGGCACCATCACGTCACGCCCGGAACATGGCTTAAACCGCACCAGGGGCTGCCGATTTTTTAATTTTCTCTTACTTTCAGGACTCCACTCTTCGGAAGGCCTGTTCGGCAGTTCAATTGCCGCACAAACGATGCAAGAACCAGGGAAGCAGACAAGCCACGCCGCATTATGGAACTCCCAGGTGGTCTCTATCACGAGCAGTATACCTGTTTCGCATACTATTCCGCAGCTTTCCCCTGGAGCGGACATGTTAAATAGTCCAACCTTTTGCTTATCACATTAATTGTATCGTTCTGCTTTGATCGCAGCCCTCTTTAATAAACAATGCATAGCTTTTGTCTATTTTTGCATTACTCTTTTTTTTCTATTTATATATGTTCCTTAAACGACATGTTGCACCCGTACACTTTGGTACGGCCAAAATACGCCAGGGGCTTCAGTACCCCTCAACATGGTGTGAGAAGTCTGAACACTTTAACAAGTGCGGCACCCCGAACTTATAGCATTATATGCATCGGCTCCGAATCATGTCTTGGGTCAATAGTTGGGTTTGCCCGGCTCCTATGTTTTGGTGCCTTACGTTCTGCTATATCGGCTAAGGTAGCACTAGGAGAACCACTGTGATTGTGCCCCGGTTGAGCTGGGTCGAGCACCTCAGTGGAGAAAGCCAAAACTGACCGTCATGATGAGGCGAGAGCTGGTCGCTGTTCGAGAGGTCTTTTCGAGTCCTTAAAGACTTATACCGCTTAGGGCGAGGAGCCGGTTCTGTCCGGCCAAGGCGTGGATAGCGCCCCGAACTCGGTCTTCCAAATACCAGGGGCTTCGCCGAAATTGAAAATTATAGAATTCTATGGCTAAGTGAGAGTGTTCATGCATTATAGTCCAATTGCCTTGTTCGTTGGGCGAAGCGCCTCCCTCGAAGGACCCAAACATGGGAAAACGAGCCCTCAGGTTTATCCCCGAACACCCCAGCACTAGCGGCACGTTGGCAGAAGCCGACGACTCGCCATCTCTTAGAATTGATAAACAGCTGCACAGAAGGTAATATTTTATATTCAAACAACATTGCTTAAGCGCATATGAACAAGTTTTCAGCGCACAGGACAAAACGAGCGAGTTTTACTCAAAGATTACACCCATAGAACATTCATCTGCCACAAGGCGGGCACCCTTCAGAACATCCTTATAATAATTTTCGGGCTTGCGATGCTCCTTCCCCGGCGGTGGCCCGTCCTTCACAAGCTTCTCAGCATCCAGCTTGCCCGAGTGCACCTTCGCACGGGCAAGGGCCCTACGGGCACCTTCAATGCAGACGGAGCGCTTGATGACTTCGAGCCTTGGACAAGCCTCCAACAGCTGCCGCACCAGCCCGAAATAGCTTCCAGGCTGAGCCTCTCTAGACCACAGCCGAACTATGAGGCCATTCATGGCCTGTTCGGCCGCCTTGTGGAGCTCAACCAGTTGCTTCATCTGGCCGCTCAGGGGCATGGGGTGTCCAGCCTCAGTGTACTGAGACCAGAACACCTTCTCCGTCGAGCTGCCCTCCTCGGCTCGATAGAATGCGGCAGCATCAGATATACTCCGGGGAAGGTCTGCGAACGCGCTTGGAGAACTCCGGATTCGGGTAAGTAACAAGTAACTCGCGCTTATGTGTTTACTTTGCATAAAGAATGCCTTACCCGCCGCTATCTTCTTCACCTCATCCAACTCCTGGAGGGTCTTATGGGATTCGGCCTTGGCAGACTTGGCACTTTCAGTAGCCGCCGCGAGCTCGGATGCTCGCGTCCTTGAGTCACGCTCCAAACTCTCATGTTTTTCCATGAGAGCCTGGAGCTCTTGCCGCACCTTGCCAACCTCGGCCTCATACTTTTCTCGTTCAGTGCGCTCCGCGGCCGATCTCTTCTCGGCCTCGAGCAGCGCTTGCTTCAGGGTCGCCACCTCAGACATGGCCCCTACAATAGCCAAGCTAATCCTGTCATTTTTTGCAATTGCACCTTTATATATATTTAATTTAAACAAGGTATTTCTTACCTTCATTGTCCTCGAGCTGCTTCTTGGCACGTCCGAGCTCTTGCTCGGACCGCTCGAGGTTCTGCTTTAGCACGTCCACTTCCGCAGTTAGTGTGGCGGACGCCAGCAGGGAAGCCTGCACACGCATATTGACTCCTTTTTGTTAGACTCCTGCGAATTTTATTTGATCCTCTATTCGGCTTTTCTTCCCGAAACGCCAAACAGAGCATCAGGGGCTACTGTCTATGCGGTAATGTTATTTACACATTCTTTACTTACCTCAAAGCCTATTAAAAGGCTTGTACAAGCTTCAGTCAGTCCGCTTTTGGCGGACTGAACCTTCTGGACGACCGCACTCATAATAGTGCGGTGCCCCTCGTCGATGGAGGCGCCTTGGAGCGCCTCCAGCAGATTGTCCGGCGCCTCCGGTTGGACAAAGGTCGCCGGCATGGTGGGCTTGCTACTCTTGGAAGGAGGTCCCCCGCCGGACTCTGGAACCTTTGAAGGTTCCAGAGCGGTGTCCGGCCTAGGGCCGGACTTGGAGCCCTGGGGGTTTCGTCCCCTTTACTCCTGGAGTCCGGGAGGTCGCCTTGCGGCGCCTCCAGGACCACCTCCTCCCGGATTGGAACCTGTTGGGAAAACACTTTGGTGTCGTCCATAGGGCAGGGGGAGGAAGCCGTCGGCAGCGAGTTCATGTCCGACGAGTCCAGTGAGCCGCTCGACGACGCGTCGAGCCAGTCTTTGGGTGGGCTGCATAAACATATTCGACATAAGGGAAAGCTGTGCAATAAACGAATACTATGAAATCACTCCGGTATCCGGATACTTACGATTTCACCAGCGGCTTGGCCCTGGGCGGCCACTCCTCTTCACTGTCGTCGGCGTTGGTGGAGTAGTCCGGAGGAGGGGTTCTCGCCTTCTTGGACCCTTCGGCCTCCCCAGTTGGGGTGGCCTTCCTTTTCTTCCCTTCCCCCGCTGGAGGGGGAGGGGTTTCTTCTTCCTCCTCCCCGTATTCACGGGAGGAATGCGCCTCGGAACCGTCGGATGATGGATCCGACACCTCCGAGCGTCGGGCACTCTTTCGAGTCCCCATGGTCTTCTTCTTGGCCTTTTTCTCTGGCACCACATAGGGTGCCGGAACCAGCAGCTTTGCCAAGTGGGCATCGGCTGGGTCTTCGGGCAAAGGTGACGGACAGTCGATCCGTCCGGACTTCGCCTGCCAATCCTGTCAAAGGTAAGGGAGCTTAGATCCCGCACAGAGTTAAACTATGAAAAACTAGTGCCCTGTAAAAAGTACAAAAGCTCACCGCGCTAGCGTGGCGCTGCGCGCTGAATCCGCGATCCTCGGTAGCGGATGCGGGAGCCTCGGCGCCTTTGAAAAGCACCTTCCAGGCATCTTTGTACGTCGTGTCGAAGAGCCTGCTCAGAGTTTGGTGCCACGCCGGATCGAACTCCCACAGGTTGAAAGCCTGTTGTTGAAACGGGAGGATCAAGCGGATGAGCATAACCTGGACTACGTTGACAAGCCTGAGCTGCTTGTTCACCAGGGATTGGATGCATGTTTGTAGTCTGGTCACCTCCTTTTGGCTGCCCCATGACAGGCCCGTCTCTTTCTAGGACGTGAACCGTGTTGGAGGTCCGGACCGGAACTCAGGGGCTGCGACCCACTTAGGGTCGCACGGCTTGGTGATGTAAAACCACCCTGATTGCCACCCCTTCAGGCTCTCCACAAAGGAGCCCTCGAGCCATAGGACGTTGGCCATCTTGCCCACCATGGCGCCTCCGCACTCCGCCTGGTTGCCGCGCACCACCTTCGGCTTGACGTTGAAGGTCTTGAGCCATATGCCGAAATGGGGGCGGATGCGGAGGAAAGCCTCGCACACGACGATAAACGCCGAGATGTCGAGGACAAAATTTGGGGCCAGATCATGGAAATCCAGGCCGTAGTAGAACATGAGCCCCCGGACAAATGGGTGGAGACGGAAGCCCAGTCCGCGGAGGAAATGGGGGAGGAACACCACCCTCTCATGGGGCCTTGGGGTGGGGATGAGCTACCCCTTTTCGGGTAGCCGGTACGTAATGTCCTTAGACAAGTATCCAGCCTTCCTCAGCTTTTTGATATGTCCCTCTGTGACGGAGGAGACCATCCACTTGCCTCCCGCTCCGGACATGGCTGGAGAAGGTTGAGGTGAGGAGTGCGGACTTGGGCGCTGGAGCTCGAGTGCGCAAGAATGGATAGGCGAAGGAGGAAGAAGGCGTAGGTGAAAAGGTGGATCCTTATCCCCTTATATGGGTGGACACAACTACATGTCCCCACCAGCCTGGTAAAACTCGCTTATCTCCCAAGCGCCGTAATCAAAGGCGCGGTTGGGTTACCCACGCCCGTATTTATGAGAATCCCGGAATAAGGGGACACGATCTCTGCTTTAACAAGACATGCCAAGGAAACCGCCTCGCATAACGCGCCGAGATGGGACAGTAAAACGGTTTGAATAAAGGTTTGGCCGTGGTGTGATGTCACACTACAGAATACGTCAGCAGATTAGATTTGTGTAAATATTATTCTCTCTATGGCAATATGTGGAAACTTATTTTGCAGAGCTGGACACTACATTTGTGTTCAAAATCTTCTATGAAGTACTTGGAGGAGGAACCCGCCTTGCAATGCCGAAGACAATTTGCGCGCCGGACTCGTCGTCATTGAAGCCTGGTTCATGGGCTACTGAGGGAGTCCTGGATTAGGGGGTGTCCGGATGGCCGGACTATACCTTCAGCCGGACTCCTGGACTATGAAGATACAAGATTGAAGACTTCGTCCCGTGTCCGGGAAGGACTTTCCTTGGCATGGAAGGCAAGCTTGGCGATACGGATATTTAGATCTCCTACCATTGTAACCGACTTTGTGTAACCCTAACCCTATCCGGTGTCTATATAAACCGGAGGGTTTTAGTCCGTAGGACAACATACACATCAACAATCATACCATAGGCTAGCTTCTAGGGTTTAGCCTCTCTGATCTCGTGGTAGATCTACTCTTGTACTACCCATATCATCAATATTAATCAAGCAGGACGTAGGGTTTTACCTCCATCGAGAGGGCCCGAACCTGGGTAAAACTTCGTGTCCCTTGCCTCCTGTTACCATCCGGCCTAGACGCACAGTTCGGGACCCCCTACCCGAGATCCGCCGGTTTTGACACCGACAGCGAGAGAACTTAATGTCTTTTTGCTAATTAATATGATTACATGCAATGAACTAACCACTTCATGTCATGTTTGGTAGTCTCAAGTCATTGAACGCATGCACGACCCACATCTCTCATTAGTTGATATGTCACGAAATAAGAAATGAGGAGGGAGTTTATGTACCGTGCCTAAGTGTTTTGGGATTACACAACATTTTTGGTTACATGCATTAACATTTTATTAGTTAAATCAAAGGTCAAAACTTGGCGCAAAATGCAAAGGGGACCAATAAACCAGTAAACATCAAAGTTCTCTCGTTTGGCCCCAACTAGAGGTTCGGTGAGATGACTATACTGCACCGGCATGGAGGGGGACGCAGCTTCATTGACTTACTGCACCTGCCTTTGGTTGTATGACATGTGGGCCCAACAGGTGGCTGGCCCGCCTGTCATACAACCAAAGGCAGGTGCAGTAGAGGGCCGAGGAGTAGATGGCCAACACGCACGTGAATTCAACACAGTCTGCACTTCTCATATAAAGGCTCCTCGCCGTCCAATCTACGAAATCCTACGCACCTACGCACCCTAACCAAAGGCAAGAGTGATCACTCCAATCGCAAGATCAGTTGAGTAGAAGCTAGACCCATGGAGGCGATGAGCGCGAGCATCAGCCGGCTGTGCCAGATGGTCCACGACGCCAGCCTGCGGCTCAGCACAGAGGAACGTCTCCAGGTCATGCTTGAGGCCGCCAGGGTGAGAGGCCGCTTGGACAAAAGCTTCGTCTCCTTGTTCGACAAGGTCCTCGTCGACTTCTTCGACAAGTTCATCATCATCAAGAAGCTCACGGACGACCTTGACGTACGCCTCCAGCCGATGCGCCTAGGCTCTGCGATGTCCGCCACCCTCAACGGCCTCTATGGTGACAACCTCTTCGACGCACTGGTGGCCCTGCTACTGCCCGCCATCGCACCGGAGAATGTCCACCTCGAGGTCGTGCTTGCCGCGCAGCGCTGCCCGCAGCAAGACACCGTCGACATAATCACCCACGTCTACGCGCAAATCGTCCACAAGGACTACTACGTGCCAGAGGAGGACGATAGGTCGCTGGCCTTCTTGACCCGCAGGGGAACCTTGGACGGCATTGTTCAGAAGCACGTTGAGCTTGCCACCAACGCCGCTGCTCCTCACACGTCGGTTGGTGACCCGGCGCACTAGGGCGTGAGGATGTCGTTGATGGATCCGTATGTATCTTTATCTTTTCGTCAAATACATGTAGTAGTATATGGTACTACTAGTAATTATCTTACCTTTCGCATCAACTTCATAATTTTTGTACGCACTCCATGCATGAACCGCGCCAGAACCTAACTTCTCATTACTCTAGAGAAAATCATTATTTCTATCTATCGGTCGCGCCATGGAGCGGAACCAAATTGTACAAGTTACAAGTTCAAAAGGAAAAGCTTGTCGTGTTCGCGTCGCACCCCGCTGCCCACACTGTTGGTCCGGCACACCGCTCAAGGAGGAATGCGTGTTGTGTTGCATTTTCACTTACAAGTGGGACCGCAGTTGAGCAAACCGACTATCGGCAAACCCCCACCCGCCCAGCACGCGATGGCTGAGAAAACAAGAGGGAGAAGAGATGGTTGTAGCATGGACTCCAAGAAAATTGGTGTCGGATGAGACTCGTGTGGGTGGCGTGTGCTGTACTGCTAGACGTGAATGCTAGTTATGGCCCATGCCACCCCACTATATCGAGCCTATGGGCCTGTTTGGATCCCTAAGTTAGAGTTAGTTTTAGTTAGTTGGGGCTCAAATAACCCAAAAGTATCCAAACTTGATGGGTTAGTTGGATCTAACCCACCCAAAAAACTAGCCCACACTAGAGGAGCTTATTGGGTTAGTTCTCCTGGGCCCACTAGAAAAAATAGTAAAAAAATTTACCCCTCCTATCCAAACAGGTCCAAAGTAGTCAAATGATTGAGAAAGAATATTTATTATCAATCTAACCCTACCATCCAAACAGCTCTTTGGTTAGAGTTAGTTCAGGGTTAGAATCTAACTCTAACTTCCAATTGAGTTAGAGTATCCAAACAGGGCCTATATCGAGGTGCTGGTTACGTACAACAAATTTCCTGGAGTCCATGCTCAACCCTCCTCTATCTCTCTTTTTAGCCAGCCAGCAGACGCGCAGAGCCCATCGTCTGTTTGCTCACATGCGGTCCCACATGTCAGTGAAATGCAAGAGGACCCACTGAACCTATACATCTTTCACCTCGACGTGATGGTGATGAAAAATAAATCCCATAAAGATCTTCGGTGACCGCTTTTGGAGTTACTCAAGAGTAGTAAGATTCTATTTACAGTTTAACCCAAGATGCACATCACGTGGCTTCAACTAGCACTCCATTTTCTTGCATGACATGACCTGGATGCTGGATGTCCCACGTGTCAGCAAAAGGAGGCAGACCGGAGGAGTAGGAAACACGACAAGCCCTGTGCGTACATCATACTACGTACAAGCCCACCTCACGCAGTCATGCTGTCACCATATTTCTCGGCCTCCGTGCGACACCTAACTATTGGCTGGCTCTATGTGATATGGCAACTTCATACTACTACAGATGCTGGCTATACTACTACGGCACTAACACTCCAAGAAGTGAGTCAAAAACCAATTATAAATTGAGTTTATGACATGCATATGCAAATGTACCATTCATTACATACAAAAAGTCATCAACACACAATGACAACGAGGATACATGTTGGATTATAGATTAGTTCCAACAAAACATTCTAGTAAGGAGAAAGCTAAATTCCCAACGTCTGGAATTTCGCAACAGATCCGAACGTTGTGGATCTCGTCCATTCTCGACCGGACGTCGCTGGCGATCTTTGCGCTTTCCCTAACCACTGTAATCCCGCACGATTGGTTGACTTCCATATTAATTGGGTCATGACTGGCAGGCTCTCTTGACGGAATCGCACACGAGGCCCAACTGTCCACTACTTTTTTTTCTCTCAAAAATCTAGGACGAGGCCCAACTGTCCCTACTTTTTTCTCTTGAAAATCTAGGTGCAAAAATATAAATGCTAGGCGTGGGACTCGAACTAACCACCCGTTGTGTTTATACCCATCACCCTTGCCATTCCACCAACTGCTACTCGTTGTCTAAAAAAAGGTAACAAAGTATTTGAACCCTTTTTCTATTATATGAGCAAAAAATGCATATTTTTCGAGTTTGTTTCTTGGATTTCTCTGATAAGTCACGTTCAATCATCACAATATCTAGTTTCATGATGACTTTTTTACCAACTCATCTCGAGTTGATCACACCATGGTGATTTTCGCATTGGGGGGGGGGGGCTTGATGAAACATCCACGGTAACTTTTTGTGTGAATAGCATGATAACTCACACATCGCAGACCTGATAACTCATATACCCGGTCCTGGTAACTTTGGCGACGGAGTGTGTGTTGGGAGGGGGGCATTGATGAAATATTTCCCCGGTAAATTTTGTGTGAACAACATGGTAACTCACACATCGCAGACCTGATAACTTATGTACCCCAATCCTGATAACTTTGACATGTGGGGGGAGGGGAGGGTTGATGAAATATTCTCCCGATAACTTTTGTGTGAATAGCATGGTAACTCACACATCGCAGACCTGATAACTTTGGCATTTGTGGTGGTGGTGGGGGGGAGGGTTGATGAAATATTTCCCCGGTAACTTTTGTATGAATAGCATGGTAACTCACACACCATAAACCTGATAACTTATGTACCCTAGTCGTGATAACTTTAGCAACGGGGGTGGGGATGGGGGTTGTTGATACGTCTCCAACGTATCTATAATTTTTGATTGCTCCATGCTATTATATTATCTGTTTTGGATGTTAATGGGCTTTATTTTACACTTTTATATTATTTTTGGGACTAAACTATTAACCGGAGGCCCAGCCCAAATTGCTGTTTTTTTGCCTATTTCAGTGTTTCGTAGAAAAGGAATATCAAACGGAGTCCAAACGGAATGAAACCTCCAGGAGCGTGATTTTTGGAACAAACGTGATCCAGAGGACTTGGAGTGGACCTCAAGCAATCAACGAGGCGGCCACGAGGCAGGGGGAGCGCCTACCCCCTGGGCGCGCCCTCCACCCTCATGGGTCCCTCGTGGCTCCACCGACCTACTTCTTCCTCCTATATATATCTACGTACCTCGCAAACATCCAGGAGCACCAAGAAACCCTATTTCCACCGCCGCAACCTTCTATACCCAAGAGATACCATCTTGGGGCCTTTTCCAGAGCTCCGTCGAAGGGGGCATTGATCACGGAGGGCCTCTACATCAACTCCATGGCCCTTCCGATGATGTGTGAGTAGTTTATCTCAGACCTTCGGGTCCATAGCTAGTAGCTAGATGGCTTCTTCTCTCTCTTTGGATCTCAATACAAAGTTCTCCTCGATTCTCTTAGAGATCTATTCGATGTAATCTTCTTTTGCGGTGTGTTTGTCGAGATCCGATGAATTGTGGGTTTATGATCAAGTTTATCTATGAACAATATTTGAATCTTCTTTGAATTCTTTTATGTATGATCGGTTATCTTTGCAAGTCTCTTCGAATTATCAGTTTGGTTTCGCCTACTAGATTGATCTTTCTTGCAATGGGAGAAGTGCTTAGCTTTGGGTTCAATCTTGTGGTGCTCGATCCCAGTGACAGAAAGGGAAATGACACATATTGTATTGTTTCCATCGAGGATAAAAAAGATGGGGTTTACATCATATTGCATGAGTTTATCCCTCTATATCATGTCATCTTGCTTAAGGCGTTACTCCGTTCTTATGAACTTAATACTCTAGATGCATGTTGGGTAACGGTCGATGTGTGGAGTAATAGTAGTAGATGCAGGCAGGAATCGGTCTACTTGTCACGGATGTGATGCCTATATACATGATGATACTTAGATATTCTCATAATTATTCGTTTTTCTATCAATTGCTCGACAGTAATTTGCTCACCCACCGTAATACTTATGCTATCTTGAGAGAAGCCACTAGTGAAACCTATGGACCCCGGGTCTATTTTTCATCATACAAGTTTCCAATCTATTTTATTTTGCAATCTTTACTTTCAATCTATATCATAAAAATACCAAAAAATTTATCTTATTATTATTATTATCTCCATCAGATCTCACTCTTGCAAGTGGTCGTGAAGGGATTGACAACCCCTTTATTATGTTGGTTGCGAGGTTCTTATTTGTTTGTGTAGGTACGAGGTGACTCGCGCGTGGTCTCCTACTAGACTGATACATTGGTTCTCAAAAGCTGAGGGAACTACTTACGCTGCTTTGCTGCATCACCCTTTCCTCTTCATGGGAAAACCAACGCAGTGCTCAAGAGGTAGCAGTTGTTTAAACATAATGATAATTTCTTTGCAAATAACATAATGTTTTTTAAGCCCCGAAGACATGATAACTTATGTACACCCCACGGTAAATTCAATAAATAGCACGGTAATTTACGGACCATTGACATGTTAACGTCACGCACAAAAAACCGTGATAACTTGTTCAAACTCGAAGCAAAAAAGCATGACACATACACACGTGAACATGCTTCATAAAACCACCTATCCTAAAGAAACCTAAAAAGAAGAAGTCATAGAGGAGTCCCTCTATACATTTGCACTATAGTACGTCATCGTTGATGGAGTGATTTTTTTTCAAAAGAATACCTTTCTTTTGTCTTATGACAGTAGTAAGAAAGAGTTTAAAAGATCTTTGTTTTTAACTAATGAACAACAATATAGGCTGGTGTGATGGTACCTGGTCTGGGTACTTGGGCTTGTCCTTTCCACCCTGACACGGGTTCAAATTGTAGGCCATTTTTTCTTAGTTGGGTTTTACTTATTGTGCAATAAATCTGTCGGGTAAAGAACGGGAGCAGCGGGTGGACCGTTGTATAGCCATCGAGGGGATCGTTCGGATCTATTACTAACAAGCGATCAGTCGACCCCAAGATAACATCTGTGTAAATAGGATGATAATATATGCATAGTAGAGTTGATAATTTACTTAGCACGGACATGATAACTTTTGACTGAAAAATAAAGTCATCGGAACATACCAACACGAGATCTAGTTTCGAAGGTTATGTCGTGGCGGTATTTTTTTGTGAAAACATATTTTGAGGCAGGCAGACGATTTGAGTTACAACATTTCAAAGTTTCATAACAGAGAGAATCTACGATCACATTAGGTTTTCTGCCTTTTTAGTGCATTTGCATGTGAGAATAAAGTTGGAGGAAATCATTTTCATGTCCGGAATTCGCGTATGTAAACATCCTGGTAAGTTACGTGTCATTACAAAACAGTATAACTCAGCCACCTACGGCGTCCCACAGCGATTTGACATCCTCGATCGTCCGATCAAACTAAACAATGGAGTTGATTGCCGGTCGTTCCAGCACAGCCGGAGGCAGTTTCACCTCGCAACCCGAGCGCCCCCGAAGTTAATGGGCTGCTGCTCCCGACATCCACCTAGGCGCGTTCTCATGAATTGGGCGAAGACTGCTCGCCCCATATCTTTCTTGATGGCTGATGCGCGGGCCACGCAGGAGAGAGATATTTCCCGGCCACAATCCTTCTCCTCTTATCTACAAACCTAATCCTATCACGACGGCTGCTGGAAAGCACCCCGATGATCGATAGTAACGGCGACGGTGACAAGGGCAGATCTGATAATGGTGCATGCCGGCCTTGGTGACGGTGCACATCAGCGCCCATAATCCTACCTCCACGACGATGAGATTTTGCTCCGCTTCTTCTATCCCATGGGGCTCGCCTCTCTCCCCTCATTGTCGACGGTGAAGCGATTGCGTTGTACGCTGGGCGTGAGAATAGCAACCCACAATCGTAGGTCTACATCCGGAAGGCCACATTATGACCGCCAGATCACGCAGTGATGTATGCATTCCTCTATCTCTGCTGATTTATTATCAATCACTAAACTATGTCCCTTGATTTTTACCAATTTGTAAAACATGTCGGTAATGTGAAGAAGCTTTGGGAACAGTAAGGCATGCTCCATTGTTCTACTAATCTTTTTTTGTGTGTGTGAACCACACTGTTCTACTAAAACTAACTTATGTGTGTAGCAAAGAAAATGTTAGTGTCTTTCTCTATATTTGTGCATATGTTTGGTTGGATTCAAGGGAATGCAAGGATGAGAGGAGCATCAAAGGCTGGTATGTCATTGTGTCCAACAAATACTCCTCCCATATTCTCACCTACGATTCACCCTCATCTTCTTGTTCTTCAGAATGGTCTGCTACCTCCGGTCCGACCTGTTCAGCAGGTCTGTGCTAATGGTCTATTCAATGTGGACATGGATTCTTGGAAGGATACTGAATCTGCTGGGGATGATGGAGATGAGAACGATGGAACTGGGAGACTTTCCAGATAATCCGGGTTAAGTTTCTACGTCTTGCTAACAGGTTTGGGAAAGCGACTCACAATATGGTGGTCTCACAGGTTCTTTACCGGCTCAGGCTCGCAAAACAGATTAGAAGAAATGGTCGTGGTGTTTTTAACTTTGACCGAGCACAAGAGATGGCAGAACGGCTTGATGCTGCTAGAAATTACTTTGGTCCTTTAATTGTTGATTAGTTGTATAAGTATTGTACTCATGAAAACCACCTTAATACCAGAATCCAATTGTTACGTGTGGAATTAATCCGGTGAATTTTGCAACCTCGGAATAACGACATTGCTTGTAGTGTGCCTTTTGTAGTGTAATCAGGATTAGTGATGTTTGGCAGATTCTGCAGCCACAAAATAACTTTAAGGGAATGAACGTGTTAGAGTGCACTAACGGACGGTGTGACTTGCAGATTCTGGTGGCTGATATTGTTGATGTTACAATCACATGTGATGGAGCAGCCACTCTGAGGATGTTAGAAATTGAGGATCTAGCAGGGAAGGTGATGCCTAATTGCACCCGGAAGTCGTCGATATATACCACACTAATTAATTTCTTTACTTCGTAAATGTTGCTTATTTTAGTTGATGAACAACCGTTTCCATGTATTAAGCTGTCTAGGTTTTTTTTCTCCCGCATGATGGAGTGGTTTGGATCTACTTGTTGCTAAAAGTGCATATATCATTCATTTCTAAATTCTAATACTTACGGGGTATTTACTCGATAATTTCTATCACTCTTATCTCAAGATGGATGGGCGCGGCAACGCGCGCCTTTATGTTCTAGTAAACATGATAACTTGGATACCCTAGGCATGGTAACTTTTTATCCGAAAAAATATTGTCGGAACATATCAACATGAGATCTAATTTCGAAGATCTTGTTGCAACGGTTCTTTTGTGTGAAAACAAATTTTCGATCTGACCGACGGTTTGAGCTATAAAATATTTTTTATTTTAGATTTCTTTGAAATCTTTGCTGATGTCATCATTTTGTTTTATATGCATGTATGCATGCAAGACTTATTCTAGCTCGTACGTCGTTGGTCTCACATAGTGTTGCTTTTAATAATCTGAACTCAGTTTACTTAATCCTAATTGCTTGATACAGTGCGCGGTCATTCGGATCTGTTCCTTAAAATTGGAACGGTCGGACGTTAGTCCAGTCCTTCTAGTAAATACTAAAGTTTTCATCACATAAAAAATAACAAGCAATGAAATGAACTTCAGCTCAACCACTCCTCGGCGTTGGAACACTTGCTTTAAACCAGAAGAGTTTGTCTCGGAAGGGCCAGCTACTATCAATATCGAGACCAACGCATGACTAATCATCCAGGCTGAAGTGGCCTATTTCATGACCCATATTGTGATATCCATGGTAGGGAAGCATAGCAATGTCCAAGGTATATATAGAATTGCTTCTCATGAATGGTAGTAATGTTGTGTCAACAGCACCTGGATCGCCTTTCACCATGATTGGATAGTTTTGTCCATGGAAGAGCGAGTTTCCTCCAAGAGTATCAATACTAAACCAGGGAGAAGGTGTTGGCGCTAGCACAGTAGTATCCATCCCAAATACCTTGCAACGGATGTTGGAATAGGTCCAGACAGTGCGACCATGGGAGACAACACCTGCTTCCTTAGTCACATCAGCGGTGCCCTGTATACAGACAAGAAGAGGTGATCCATTGGAATAAGTTGCCAGGCACCACTGAGTACTCCTATATGGCTCCTCATGCTCGTGATCATCAGCATCGTCATCTCCCCCTTGGTTATAATTTTTTTCAAGTATAGGTGGTGGAATGTTCACAGGACCTTGGAAACACAAGAAGGTTAATTAGTAAAGGGAAACTAGCTAACCCGCATGCATGTGGATGAAACAATTATAATTACGATGGAAGACAAACGTACCAAAAGCATCAGGATTCCATGCAAAAACAGTGCCACGAGTGGTGGCAGCAAACACAAGACCCTTGTATTGAATTGCATCACAATGCTCATCCTTGTATAGAAAATGATTTTTGAGCAATATCCATCCAGTCGAACTATGAAGAAAGGCAACAAGCTTGTCGAAGATAGCAACAACTACATATTCCATTAAATCCCAAGAGCGTCCGGGAATTTGACAAATTGCTATCTTCTGTAGACGACAGTCACCATGACCGTAGTCGAAAGTACGGTCATAACCGGTGTGCTCAACCTCTGGACAGTCTAAGATTTTTGGAAGTGGAACCCGATGACGAGTGTATACATTCGCAAGTTCCCACTCGTAGTTGGACCCAATATAAACAACCCAATCTCCATTTGTGCCTGCCCAAGCCTTACCCTCAAGCGATGGCATCTTAACGTCACATGTATCATTATCAAGCGGCACCAACTTGCACAAGGCGAGGCCTCCGTCGTCGTGCGCTAGTGAGCAGGGTCACGGTGAAGAAGATAGAGGAGATCAAACCGCTCCTGGACCCTTGGGTTCGTTGTACTGATGTTATTAGTTGAGTCGAGAATGGTCTTGAACGAACCTGCCATGCTAGCAGAGGTGATGATGTCGCACCGATCAATGAGTTCCTCCACCACGTCATCATTCAGATCGGGGCAAGAATAATGGGGTCGTTTCCGGTCTGTTCCCTCCATGAAGAAGACGATCAAAAAATGGCAGAAGGAAGGGTGAAGGAAAATAGAGGAGAGAGGAAGAGCGTGCGACAGCAGTTCCAAATCGAGAGGGAAAGGCGAAGAGTCGATGGTTGGTTGCCATGGTACACGAAGAGGTGCCCCGGCGTACATAGACATCCGTTCGGAAATTGTACAAAAGGACTAGCCGTCGTCTCACTGACATGTGGGAAACGGGACCACATGTCAACGAAGAGGCTAGTGGGGAGCGGACGGTTTCCACAGAGGTCACACACTAACGACAAGGCCGTCCTGTCAGACCTAGCGCCCACGCGGGATGGCTTTTATCCCCCACATGAGCAAAGCCACTTGGCACCCCCACACGGTTGGTCCGCCACGCCGCTAGGCCAACTCCAGCGTGTGCAGCTCGGAAGCACGCTCGCTCAGCCCCCTTTCCCTTGACGCCACGGAGCTACCCAACCACGGCTACGTGTTTTGCGCACCCGGCGGATGGATTTGGAGCGGACACGGTCGGGCTTGAGCTCGGCCGGTTGTGGGAGGCCGCGCCGCACCATGGACTGGCCGGGCACCGAGCTGGAAGGCCCTGGCAAGGCCGCATGCAGTTACTGACTCCTCTAGCTGCTCGGATCTACACCGTCGGCGGTCCGCCGGCAGATACATGAATGGCGGTCGGCCGGGCTCGGTGCTGACCCAAAAGCTCGTCGGCGCACCGTTGCCACTCATTACGTGCGGCGACTTCCCAAAGAAGGTCTTGCGTCGCGTGTCTACAACACCGGAACATCTCAGATGGGTGTTCATCAACTGCTCAACCGATGGGGTATGTGCTACTTTAGCTTCGGTTTTGCTCTTGGATTAGACTTGTTGTGCTAACTTAAAATTTTATTGTGTAGAATGGATGCAAGTTTTGGTATTGGGAAGAAGAGTACATCGATATATTGATAGAGCGCAATTTAGTAGATGTTGTAGCACTTTTAGCTAGCATAGAGGCTAGAGATGAGACTAGTGCACTTGTAGATATAATAGAGGCTAAACATGAGACTAGATGCGAGGAAGCAACGTCCACTTCTTTACACTCGAAGAAGAAAGAAGCACGCAAGATCGAGCCTCCGCAGATCAACAATGAATGCATCGAGAAGGCACTAATCCAACTTACATGAGTAGTTATGGAAGTTGGATATCTTCTAAAATGTATTCTTGTGGTTCTTGTTTTCTTTGGTCTTGCTTTTCTAGTCAAATTTTGGTGATGTATTTCCATGTACCAAAAATCAATGATGAAAAAAAGATATGTTTTTGCAAAGAAAAATGTACGCGGCCAGGATGCGCCCACGCATTGGGCGCACGGTCACCGCATCCGAGAAATGGCCCGGACACGACCCCATTACCCTACCCAAAACAAACAGAATCCGGGCAAACGGAGGTCCGTTTGGGGTCACGCGTTGGAGTTGGCCTCACAAGTGGGACCATAGTTGAGGAAACCGACTATCGGCAAACCCCCACCTCGCCCGCCGCGCGATGGCTGAGTTAGAGAAATGACGAGGTTGAAGAGATAGTTGTAGCACGAACTCCAAGAAATATGGTGTCAGATGGAAGTCGTGCTGGTGGCGTGTGCTGTACTCCTGGACATGAATGCTTGTTCTGCCCCATGCCACCCTACTACTATATAGTACTAGTCGTATCGAGGATTCGAGGTGCTGGTTACGTACAGCGAACACATTAACATATGGCTCACCTCACACTGTGGCCAAATTTCATGGAGTCTGTGCTAGGTTAAAAAGTGTTCTTTGTGAGGGTGGGTGGCCGGTCTCAAGTTTAAAACTTGTTGTATTACGTACGTAGACGTAGAGATAGTGCAGCATGTGAAGCTAGTACGAATAGTGTACTATTGTTGATTGGTCTCATCCGATAACCTGTTGCAATGCACGTACAATTATGTATTTGGAAAATATTTTTTTGCCTCGTCGCAGCACCCACTCAGAGAAGCGACTCGAAAGCCATTCATAAATTTAGTAACTTTATCACATGCATATCATTTTATTACATACAACAGGTCATCAACCCACAACGATAATGAGGATACATTATAAATACGAAAGTTTTCATCACACAACAAATAACAAGCAATGAAATGAACTACAACTCAACCAATCCTCGGTGTTGAAAATGCTTGCTTTGAACCACAAGTGATTCTCTGGGAAGGGCCAGCTACTGTCAATCTCGAGATCAACGCAGGACTGATCATCCAGGCTGAAGCGGCTTACTATAGCACGACCAGGGTAGGGAACCACCGTAATGTCCGAGATATAGATACAGTTGCTTCTCATAAATGGTAGTAACGTTGTGTCAACAGCAGTTGGATCGCCTTTCACCATCATTGGATAGTTTTGTCCAAGGAAGAGCGAGTTTTCTCCAAGACTATCAATACTGTACCAGGGAGAAGGTGTTGGCGCTAGCACACTAGTATCCATCCCGAATACCATGCAACGGGTGTTGGAATAGGTCCGGAGAGTGCGACCATGGGAGACAACACCTGCTTCCTTAGTAGTAACATCAGCAGTGGGCTGTATACAGACAAGAAGGGGTGATCCATCGAAATTAGTTGCCAGGCGCGACTGAGTATATGGGCCCTCCTCGTCCTCATGCTCGTGATCATCACCATCGTCCATGGAGAAGACAATCGGACAATGGCAGAAGGAAGGGTGAAGGCAAATGGAGAAGGGAGGAAGAGCGCGCGACAGCAGTTTCAAATCGAGAGGGAAAGGCAAAGAGTCGGTGGACGGTTGCCAGTTTGCCACGGTACACGAAAAGGCTCCCCGGCCTACACGTCCGTTCGGAAATTATACAAAAGGACTCGCCATCATCTCACTGACATGTTGGAACAGGACCATATGTCAACGAAACATGGTGTAAACGCTCCACCGCGAGGTTTGTTGCTCCTTCTCGGTCATCAGGAATCTATGTTCTTCCACTCTTTCATTTAAGACAGGAGCTTTGTTCATCCTTTTGCCGACACGCGGGACATCTATATGCCTCCATTTTAAAAATCATACTATATTCCTCCATGACACGCGGGACATCTAGCATCAAGGTGGCATGTCATGCAAGAAAATGGAGATATGCAGTGCGTGAGTGAGTCGTGCACTTCGATGGCACCTAGTACTATGTAATATTTTTTCTCCTTGATGGCACGTGAATAGTGCACGTACTCAATGACAGAGCACGGGATGGTAGCCATGGACATGGTCGGCCCTTTTTGAAGAGAGTACTAATAAATAGCTTTGATGTGTCCCGTCAACTCGCATAATGACGAGAAGCTTGCTTACTATGCCTTCTCCCTCGCCAACGCGTGCGTGGTGGCTCGTAGCACGAGGAGAAACTTTTGCTTACAAGCGATGGACGTGCAGCAGTTCATTTGGTGTCAGATTGCCAGAAGTACTACTATAGTACCATCATTATTGTTTGACTTCCGGAAGAGGAGAAGAGCCAAGCGCAAGGTCACCTACTAACCTAGCACAGTACTACTATAGCCAAAGCTGGTGCACCTTTTTAGAGCATGGTTAATTAATATAGGCGGCTCTTGCAGCGGCACATCATTTAGAGCAAGTACTCTCTTCATAGGAACAAAGAAGTGAAACAAAAGTTGGAGTGGATGCTAGATTTCCAATAAAAACATGATTACATAGGAAAAATCCTAGAGCATTCTATCCTATGAATCAAACGACCAATGTAGGAAAATTATGAGGGGGGGTCTCTCCAACTGTGTTCCTCGGCTCGCACCTAGCATCACGGTGGTCGAACTTGGAGTCATTCATCTAGTACACATGGTATTTCAGATCTGGACACAAGGTGACGCGACCTCTCACTTCGTTCGCCATTTGAAGCGGCGCGCCGGTGGAGGGCTAGCATACTCCAATATTAGGTTGGCTCTATGTGATGTGGCAACTTCATATACTAACCGGATGATGGCTATACTACTACGGTACTCACACTCCAAGAAGTGACTCGAAAACCATTCATAAATTGAGTCTATGACATGCATTTGCAAATGTACCATTCATTACATACAACAAGTCATCAACACACAATGACAACGAGGATACATGTTGGATTATAGATTATGTCCAACAAAACATTCTAGTAAATACTGAAGTTTTCATCACACAACAAATAACAAGCAATGAAATGAACTTCAACTCAACCAATCCTCGGCGTTGGAAACGCTTGCTTTGAACCCTAGGTGCTCTGGGAAAGGCTAGCTATTGTCAATATCGAGAGCAACGCAGGACTGATCATCCAGGCTGAAGCGGCATATATCAGGACCAGGGTAGGGAACCACCGCAATGTCCAAGGTATAGATACGGTTGCTTCTCACAAATGGTAGTAACGTTGTGCCAACAGCAGCTGGATCGCCTTTCACCATCATTGGATAGTTTTGTCCAAGGAAGAGCGAGTTTTCTCCAAGACTATCAATACTGTACCAGGGAGAAGGTGTTGGCGCTAGCACACTAGTATCCATCCCGAATACCCTGCAACGGGTGTTGGAATAGGTCCGGAGAGGGCGACCATGGGAGACAACACGTGCTTCCTCAGTAGTAACAATCTGATTGCACTGTATATAGACAAGAAGAGGTGATCCATCGGGATTAGTTTCCAGGCGCCACTGAGTATATAAGTTCTGCTCGTCCTCATGCTCGTGATCATCACCATCGTCATCTCCCCCTTGGTTATAAATTTTTTCAAGTATAGGTGGTGGAATGTTCCCAGGACCTTGGAAACACAAGAAGGTTAATTAGTAAAGGGAAACTTGCTAACCTGCATGCATGTGGATGAAACAATTATAATTACGGTGGAAGACAAACGTACCGAAACTATGAGGATCCCATGCAAAAACAGTGCCACGAGTGGTGGTAGCAAACACAAGATCCTCGTATTCAATTGCATCACAGTACTCATTTGTGTACAGAAACTGATTTTTGAGCAATATCCATGGACGAACCATGGAATCAGTAACGATGGCAACAAGCTTGTCAAAGATAGCAACAACTTCATAGTTCTTGTAATTCCAAGAGTAGTTGGGAACTCGACAAATTGCTATCTTCCGTAGATGACAGCCACCATGATCGTATTTGAACATATGTAGATCATATGTGTGCTCAACCTTAGGGCACTCTGAGATTTTTGGAAGTGGAATCCGCTGACGAGTGTACACATTCACCAGTTCCCACTCGCAATTGTACCCAATATAAACAACCCAATCTCCATTTGTGTCAGCCCAGGCCTTACCCTTGAGAAATGGCATCTTGACATCACACGTATCGTTATCAAGTGGCATCAACTCGCACAAGGTGAGGCCTCCGTCGGCCGTGCCCATGCGAACATGCTTATAGCAAAGAAGATAAGGGAGATCAAACCGCTCCTGGACCCTTGGGTTCCTTGTAATGATGTTATTAGTTGAGTTGAGAATGGCCTTGAACGAACCTGCCATGCTAGCCGAGGTGATGAAGTCGCACCGATCAATGAGTTCCTCAACCACGTCATCTTTCAGATCGGGGCAAGAATAACGGGGTCATTTCTGGCTTGTTCCCTCCATGGAGAAGACGATCGAACAATGACAGAAGGAAGGGTGAAGGTAAATGGAGGAGGGAGGAAGAGCGTGCGACATCAGTTCCAAATCAAGAGGGGAAGGCGAAGAGGCGGTGGACGGTTGACACGGTACACGAAGAGGAGCCCCAACCTACATAGACGTACATTTGGAAATTGTACAAAAGGACTCACCGTCGTCTCACTAACATGTTGGAACGGGACCACATGTCAACGAAATATGGTGTGTCATTTCTCGTGCAAAATGCGATCTGGCCACGTTGGCCCAAAGTGCCGCATTATTTCTCAACTTTATTTTTTTAATGGCGTGTTGTTCAGTTTTGAAGCATGACTAACTGGTACTGTATGCAGAGAAAATATAAACTACTCTACCACTACTCCACCTCTAGTACTAGTAGTATAAAAGGATATATAGGTTGGAGCTTCATCGCTTTCTTGCTAAGGGCTGCCCACTTGCTTCTCACACTATCACCCTCTCTCCAGATCTAAAAAGGACGGCCTCTCTCTCCCTCCTCATCGGTGGTCACAGACCCGCTAGGGAAGAAAAGGACGTGCAGTGTTGACGCACTCCTCATCGGCGAGCGAGGTCACACACTGACGACAAGGCCGTCCTCTCAGACCTAGCGCCCGCGCGGGATGGCCTATGTCCCTAAGCTCGCTGCCGTAGTGTGTGCGGAGGACGACGGCCACGAGCGAAGCCACTTCCCACCGACCCTCAGGTATGCTACCTCTTTTCAAACCATACCCTTGCCCTATTGCCTCATTTGCCACATCGCTGCATGTGGATCTTTTTCCACCATCTTCCCAATTTGCTATCCTCTTCTCTGCTAGTCACGCGGACGAAAACCTTAATTTGCACTATTAAAGGAAACCCTACTTCATGCAGACTAATCCATGTCTGGGTTGAATAAGGAAAGGAAGGGAGACTGTACTGTCCAAGAGAGTAGGCATCGAACCCGCATCTAGGTTGAAAAGGGGGAAATCAGTAGCTAAGGAACGAGTCTCATGTCTCTTGGTTGAAGAAGGGTAGAAAGGCATGACAATGCAATATAGAATGACCATGTCGATTGGTTTGTTGTTCTCACATAGGAAAAAGGTGGCTCAAGAGAACAAAAATGGGGCGTAATCTACATATGCTCCCTGGATATTTGTTGCTCTGGGCAACCATACCTCCCTCACCACTCTATGCATCTGTGGAGGTACATCGTACTGGTGCGCCCACTGTCTGAATGGGCCTCCCATGCTCTTATTGCCACTTTTTTGCTGTTAGTATAACACCAGCAGTCAAGTCAAGCAATGTTGCTGCTAAAGTGATGCCACATTTAACTAATGCCGCACTCAGTCTAATGCCATCGATAAATTTAAGCAATGCCATTTAATGTCACTGGATTATTTCAGGGTTAGCTGTTGATTGTGGATGTATTAAAGATTTTTCAGCTAAGGCATTCTAATGTTGTTGCACAGCCAATATACCAACGATGAATCTTGTTACTACCTTCAGATTTTTGCATTGTTAATGCTTATAGATTACATACCTCACTTTCATGAGATAAGTCAATTTTTTTGTATGGTGTCAAGAGGAAAGGTCAAGAGTGGGCATCTCCTTCTCCGGCTGTTCTCTTGATTAGTTCGATCAAGTTTTTACGTTTGACCGATTATCAAGATTGGGATAGCAATTTTTAGGTCCCCTCAAGTTCAAAATGATATTTACCTTGAAGGTACATGGTTTGCAATTTTTTATACTATCATTAATTAAAAATGCTAGTTACCTTCAGACTTTTGTATTTGGTTTAATGCTCATGCACAGCTAGTATACCAATGCTAAAACTTGTTACCTTTACATTTTGTATTGTTAATTCTTATAGCAATCTTCCAGTGCTAGAATTTATTGAAATCTGTTCAGTAAGACCATTGTACTGTACCCTGTAATAAAATAACTACTCTACTGTAGCACTAGCCACTGGATTAGTGTATATTTGTACTATTTGAATGGTGTTGCATTAGCGTATGGACATAAATAAAGTGTGGCAAGCTTTCCCAGATATGTGCTCAAGAAAACTACTACATGTTTTTCTAAATACTAGATGTTTGGGTACTTTAAATTGAACTGCGAAAACATCTTATATTAAGGAACAATGGGTGTAGAGTTCACTCAAATTATCCCGGTAAAGCTAGTCACACCTTTGTTAAAATTAATGTTCATTATGTTATCAGAGGAGGTCTGTATGTTTATCTCTAATGCCTGTCAACTACATACCTGACATCATGATGCAATGTTAAGTCGTTTCCTTTTGTACAGTGTCACTGAATTGTCAAGGCGGTGATGGCATTTTATTTTAGTTGAACTACACAAAATATGCTTAAAAGAAGAGGAAAGGTCAGGAATCGATCATTCTTTCAGAAAGAACAATATATGCCTTCCTGACATCAGCCATTGTTGCCTTATTTATTCCTTCAAATAGGTGGTTAGAAACAGTCTTGCTACCTTTTCCCATTAAGAAATTGGAATGCTTATACTTGTGAGTCTATGCAAACAGGGATGCTCGATTTTAGTGGAACTACACAAAAAGTCCAAATGGTTCAACATTAGGAGCATATTTTCTTCCAAACCTTTATATCCAATTGGTGGCACTATGAGATGTTCATTACGAAGGTACATGGTTTGCTACTATCTTGCTACTCTTTTTGTATTGTCATTAGATAGTAATACTAGTGGGTTGCATGTGAATTTATTGGCAGGGTGGACCTACATTGGAGGTGCAGGACATGATTCAATGATTGGATGCTCAATTTCGATTGTATCGATTTCACCTCTTCCATCACTGGAACATGGATATCCTTGATATGATGAAGAATAGGCGCTATATTTCTGCTCTGAACCAGCAAATCAATTCAGTATGAAATTGTCCAGGGCAAAACATGACTGTATCAAATTGTCCAGTGCTAAACATGAGAGATGCTAAGCGGAAGAGATTTGTTTAAACCGAAAATACAAGGTGGGGTATATGTTTACTAGCTGCTTGATATTTGTGCAGACATGGATGTCTGCCCGTTGCTATTTGGCAAACAAACAAAGTGACCACAATTTTGGTTGAACTGCACAAGAGAGTAGTATAGTCACTGCATGCAGTGTCATTTGAAAATAGACACAGAAAGATTGGATAGTCACTTCATGGACTGCAAAAAAGTAGTACTGTACTATTTATTGGCCAACACTAGGTGCTTCATTGCTTTGGTCTTATTATACAATGGGCATCATTTTGCCTAAGTTAAAAGTTTGTATTCCGAAAATAGTCTCGGCGTGTGATCGAGAGAAGACCAAATCATATTGCAGTGGATGTTCCTCCATCATGTGTGGTTCATTCTCATGGTTCCAGTTGTTGGTGAAACCACTTACGTTTGCAAGAGGAATTGTAGACTTCACAAACAAATTTTTCTTTCAGTCTGTACTGAATGTTGGCCAAGAGAAGCATCCATGTTAGTAGGAAGAACAAATGTTTTTTCTAGATCTTTGCTTTTGGAGCTACATATTTTTATATGATCTGTGAATCATTGAGATGCATTAACATATTGATGTTATGTATGGGAATCATACTAGTTGGTTTTGAATTTGGGCTACTAATGTGAACATATTACAATGTCAGGCCTGTGAGTCTCGTGTGAACATTTCGAACGAATCGACTCTTACTGATGTGCACAGCATGATCCTTATTTCTGTGTTCTCGGTGTTTACAAGTTACTAACAGTTCCTTATTTCTGTTCGCTCAGTGTTTACAAGTTACTAATCGATCACTAGCTAGCCTACTAATGCGCTCCTAGCAGTTTTAGTTGCGACGCAAGATCCGAAGTGGCGATTTTTTGAATAAAAATGCCTACCTCTGAAGAAACTGACAAGCTGCTCTGAAGAAAATGTCGTGCGAATCTGAAGAAACTGCCAGCAAAAACGTTCGCAAATGCCTTATCTCCCAGTGAATGTTCATTAGCTAATGCGATCCTACACGTACACCATCCAACCTACTCGATCCTACACGTACACTATCCGACCTACTCGATCCTACACGGATAAATAGGGGATCACGCACGTACTACCTCCTTTCCGGTTTGTAGGGCTCAATTCAAAAAACGACCTACTCGATCCTACATGAATAAATAGGGATCACACACGTACTACCTCCTTTCCGCTTTGCAGGTCTTAATTCAAAAATCTCACCAACCAAGATAGGTGATGAGTGGTGGAATCATTTTTGACAAGGATGGAGTACCTCATCTGGATGATTCGAGTGCACTCGTTTGACCGTCATGCCGGCGTGTGACCCAACACGAATGGGACGCACCACTGACGGGACGGGATGGCACAGTCATAATTTCAATTTTTCTAGTTTCCACGGCAAGCTGGCGCGCTAAGCCATGCCTGCTTATGCATTGAATTCCGATGACCGCGATGACCGACACGTTTCCTGCGACACGCTGGTTCGCCTACCTTCTGCCTATAATTACCGTTTCCTGGGCTTCTCTGGTGGCACCATCACCCAACTCGCCCTATCCTCATAAGCCCCCACCGGCCCAACGTCGCTCGCCACTTATCCTCGCTCTCGCCACATTCCCCATGCCCCTGCCCGTCTGCGAGAGGCGACGTCACCGCCAGAACTAGTGTTTGATTTTTCACCAGAAGGTAGACAGAGGGAGGAGGCATTCTATCGGTCTTTAGATGGCAATGCGGAGTATGAGGAGCTGTTGGAGCACGACCGCCTTGCGGAGGAGTAGCGTATCGCCGATTTGCGCCGCCAGCGGGACATGGAGCAGCAGCGTACCGACGCTCTGAGTTGCGAGCAGAGCGCCCGCAACTGGGCCGACTACGTGGAGGCTAGCGCCCGGCAAATAGCCCTGGAGGTTGTCGGGCACGGATGCGTTCGCGACGCCGAATTTTACTACAAGCTCGTCAAGTGGGTTTCCCGCTTAGAAGCCAAAGCTTCGGTGGACTACGCCGGCATGGAAAGGGCCAACGCACGCGAGCAACGCACCCTATCGCACCTCTGGCAAGTCCGAGGCGAGGCGGAGGATGCCGGTGCCGGCGTTTAGCATGTACCGCAGATGGCGGCCAGCATCGTCTAGTTAGCTAAGAGTAAGTTAGTACTTATGCACTACTAGAGTATTAGTGGGAGTAGAGAGTTAACTTGGCTATGATGGTTGTCAACGTGGAAGTTCAGTACTCTATATCTGGATCAAACCTGTTACTTTGCTTTGAATGTTGAACTTTCCATTTGAACGTATGGAATGGACTGTTATTTTTTAAATGGGTTGTATTTGTCCGCCACGAGTTTAGAGGCTGACTTGTGGGCCTACCAGGTTGACGCGTACACAATCAGGAGATGATTTCACGTGGAGAGGATGACAGCGGGGACCCACCAAGCTCATGGTAGTACACAAGCAAGTGCCTCCTTATTTCAAGCCAATAAAAAATGGCTCCTCCTAATGGATTTCTAACATTTGGGTCCCATGCCATTGTCAACGTAGTCAATAAACGAGAGAATAGCACAAAGAGCGGCTGACACCAGGGACCTAGCAGCTCGCCCAGTTATTTTTGTTTTGGGTTAATTTGATAAATGCCACTCCAAATCTGGTGAGAAATGTCACTCAATTTCCAAACTTTGAAAAATGCCATTTCCAATGGCATTTTTCGAAGTCTGGAGTGGCGTTTTTCAAGGTTTGCAAAAATTGTAGTGGCATTTTTCACAGTTTGAAAATTGCAATGGCATTTTTATGAATCGCCATAATTGGAGTGGCATTTATCTAATTTGTTTTTGAGACAGAAGCAGGGTGTCAACTGGGCTGTGCGGGGCAGTCTGGCCTGTCTAGACAACCTTTTTCTTTTATGTTTACCACAAACCAGCCCAGTAGTTTTTTTGTTCTTTCTGAAAATGGCTAGCCCAGTTTTTTTGTGATTTGTCAAGTAAGTCACTTTGTCAGGCCTGTTGGGCTGCAAACTTTCAAGACGAGGAGAACTTCATTCGGCTGGCTGAGAAAATGGCCTATCAGTAATGAGAAATGGGTTGTACATTTTTTAAACACATCAAACAGGCAATTAATTTCAATTTTTTTCATTTCAAGATTTTAAATTGCATTGATTTTTATGCCTGGACAATTTGTTGGATTTTATATTGATATATATTTATTTTTAAAATCAGTTTGAATGTGACTCGAAACTTAGGGATTAAAAACAGTTCGGACCACACCAAAATATGCAAAATTTCGTATAATTTTTTAACCGTGCCCACAATATGGGCTGTAATGCTAACCAAAGAATATGGGCTCCAAAAAACCTTAAGAATTAGCAAATGGGCTATAAATTATTAAAAATAATGGTAGATGGGTTGTATGTTGTTTCCCATAGATTTGAGGCTTTCCTAAAAAAAGGTTGACGCACAAGCAGTGACTGTTGGATGTCCATCCAATGACCGTCGTGCTTCTTCAATATCTGCTCTTCCTGCTCCAGCTGCTCAAATAAGCGCCGGCGGGACTGCCTACTCCCTCCTCCCGCGGCCGGCTATGCTGCCGCGCAGGCCTCACAGCCCCACCGTACTCTCATCGCTGGCCTAGCCATCCCTCTACTCACCCACACCTGCTGTTATTCTCCGGCGACGGCAGCCAAACCAGTTAACCCTCGTACTCCCCACCGCGTGGGCAGCCACTGTCGTGTCTTCCCCGGCTCCGTGTCGTTCCCTTCGTAGGCCTCGCTGTCGTCCACCGCCCTGGTGCTCTCGGCGCGGCGTGGTCAACATGGTCAATGAACGACATCCATCGAAAGTGGACTGTACGTGGAGAGGCTGACAGCTGGGTCCACGGCCGCACATAAGGAAATGCCTCCTTATTACGCGCAAAATAATGATTCCTCCACCTGTCATCTGGGACCCACCGGAAGGGCCTCTGTATTTCATGAAAAATACGCTCCCCCCGCTGACAGCTCAGACCCACCAGCTATATCTTCGCACGCAAGGAAGTGCCTCCTTATTGCGCACAAAAAATGAATACTCCCCCTACTAGCTAAACCCAGCATAGTGGGAGGATGACTTGTGGGCCTACTAAGTTGACAGGGATGGAGGGCTTTGTCAACCTAGTCAATATGAATGATTCTAGCTCCAGTGACCGTACGATGACCATCCAATGGTCGTAGTGCTTCTTCAACCTCTGGTCTTCTTGCTCCAGCCGCCCAGAGCAGCGCCGGTCGTGCCACCTGCTCCTGCCTCTCGTGGCCGGCTGTGCTGCCGCGGAGGCCTCACCGCCCCTACTACTCCCACCGCTGGCCAGGCCGTGCGGCGACGGCAGCCTCACACCGCAGCCGAACCAGTGAACCCTCGTACTCCTCTCTGTGTGGGCTTCCACTGCCGCGTCTTCCCCGGCTCCGTGTCGTCCCCTTCCTAGGCCTTGTCGTCGTCCACTGCCGTGGTGCTCTCTGCACGGTGTGGTCAACGTGGTCAAGGAACGACTTCCATCGGAAGAGTACTGTACGTGGAGAGGCTGACAGCTGGGTCCACGTCCACAGCAAGGAAGTGCCTCCTTATTACGCGCAAAATAATGATTCCTCCACCTGACAGTAGGGACCCACCGGACGGGTCACCGTATTTCGCAAAAAACATTTCCCCTTGATGCAAGGAAGTGTGTGACAATCGGGACCCACCTGGTCGAAGCGTACGTGGCGTTGTCATTCTCGTTGCGAACGTGTGCGTACATACGATTGGTCTGTCTATAGGCTGCAGCGATGAACCGTGGCCGTGCAAGGAAGGGCACGTGTCGTAGTAGAGGCGCGCACGTGTCATAGTAGAGGCACGCACATAGCTTGTACACGTACGTACAACGGCTAGGGTGCAAGAAAGTAAATACGGCTACATACGTACATACGGGCAGGGTCTCGAACGCCTACTCGTGCATATGTACGACCAGGGCTCGTGTACATAGCTGGGTCGGAAAGGAGAAACTGCGTCGTCGTCGTGTTCATAGGGAGGCAATGGAATGCGTCGTGTTCATCGGGAGGCAACGGAACGCGTGATGTTCATCGGGAGCCAACCGGCTTGGACGGAACAGGTGATGGAAACGAGGTCTGGTGTACCGCAGAAGGGATGAAACGGCCTTGTGTTCAACCGGACACGGTGGAAACGGGATACTGTTCATCGGGAGGGGTCTGGCATACCGCAAAATGGAGGAAACAGACATCCTACGGTGGATATGGGGTCCTGTTGATCAGGGGGTGTGGCGTACCGCAAAATGGAGGAAACAGACTTGTTTTGGAGCGGTATGATCGAAATAGGGGTCCTGTTCATCGGGAGGGGTGTGGCGTACCGCAAAACGGGACTCCACGGGATACTATTCATCTCCACCGTTGACTGCCTCCACGGCCTACTATTCATCCATCATCGACTGCCTCCATGGGCTCGCGTTCATCCACCGTCGACCTCCTTCATCCTCCACCTACGACTGTTCATCCACGGGCTCCTATTCATCCAGCCTCCACCGCGCGCTCCTCCACCGGCTACTGTTCAACCAGCCCTCTCCACGGGGTCCAGTTCAACCACCCCTCCACGGGCTACTGTTCATCCAGCCCTCCACCGGCTACTGTTCAACCAGCCCTCCATCGGCTACTATTCAACCAGCCCTCCACGGGGTCCTGTTCATCCACCGGCTCGATCGATCGGGGCACTGTTTGTTGGGGAACGTAGTAATTTCAAAAAAAAATCCTACGCACACACAGGATCATGGTGATGCATAGCAACAAGAGGGGAGAGTGTTGTCCACGTACCCTCGTAGACCGAAAGCAGAAGCGTTTGCACAAAGCGGTTGATGTAGTTGTACGTCTTCACGATCCGGCCGATCAAGTACCGAACGTACGGCACCTCCAAGTTCAGCACACGGTCAGCTCAATGACGTCCCTCGAACTCCAATCCAGTCGAGCTTTGAGGGAGAGTTCCGTCAGCACGACGGCATGGTGACGATGATGATGTTCTACCGACGCAGGGCTTCACCTAAGCATCGCTACGATATTATCGAGGTGGGCTATGGTGGAGGGGGGCACCGCATATGGCTAAGAGATCCAAGAGATCAATTGTTGTGTCTAGAGGTGCCTGATACGTCTCCAACGTATCTATAATTTTTGATTGCTCCATGCTATATTATCTACTGTTTTGGGCAATATTGGGCTTTATTATCCACTTCTATATTATTTTTGGGACTAACCTATTAACCGAAGGCCCAGCCCAGATTTGCTGTTTTATGCCTATTTTAGTGTTTTGAAGAAAAGGAATATCAGACGGAGTCGAAACGGAACGAAATCAACTGGAGAAGTTATTTTTGAAAGCAAACACACCTGATGGACTTGGACCCCACGTCAGGGGAGACACGGGGTGCTCATGAGGGCTGGGGGCGCCCCCCTAGGGCGCGCCCCCTGTCTCATGGGGCCCCCGTGGCTCCTCCGACGTCCTCTCTGCACCCATATATATCCACGTACCCTAAAACTTCCAGAACGCAACATAGATCAGGAGTTCCGCCGCCAGAAGCCTCTGTAGCCACCGAAAACCAATCTAGACCCGTTCTGGCACCCTGCCGGAGGGGGCAATCTTTCTCCGGTGGCCATCTTCATCATCCCGGTGCTCTCCATGACGAGGAGGGAGTAATTCTCCCTCGGGGCTGAGGGTATGTACCAGTAGCTGTGTGTTTGATCTCTCTCTCTCTCGTGTTCTTGAGATGATACGATCTTGATGTATCACGAGCTTTGCTATTATATTTGGATCCTATGATGTTTCTTCCCCCCTCTTCTCTCTTGTAATGAATCGAGTTTCCCCTTTGAAGTAATCTTATCGGATTGAGTCTTTAAAGACTTGAGAACACTTGATGTATGTCTTGCCGTGGATATCTGTGGTGACAATGGGATACCACGTGCCACTTGATGTATGTTAAGGTGATCAACTTGCGGGTTTCGTGACATTGGGAACCTATGCATAGGGGTTGGCACACGTTTTCGTCGTGATTCTCCGGTAGAACTTTGGGGCACTCTTTGAGGTCCTTTGTGTTGGTTGAATAGATGAATCTGAGGTTGTGTGATGCATATCGTATAATCATACCCATGGATACTTGAGGTGACATTGGAGTATCTAGGTGACATTAGGGTTTTGGTTGATTTGTATCTTAAGGTGTTATTCTAGTACGAACTCTAGGGCTGTTTGTGACACTTATAGGAATAGCCCAACGGATTGATTGGAAAGAATAACTTTGAGGTGGTTTCATACCCTACCATAATCTCTTCGTTCGTTCTCCGCTATTAGTGACTTTGGAGTGACTCTTTGTTGCATGTTGAAGTTATGCTTGTTTTACCTTCCTATGCAAGATGATTCTTGTTCCCACAAGTTGTTTGCGCACAAAATCCCTATGCATAGGAAGTATGTTAGACTTAAATGTGCTAGTCATATTCTTCATGATGCTCTCTTTATGTTTCAATTCTTAACTTTTATGTGAGCATCGTTGAAATCATCATGCCTAGCTAGGGGCGTTAAACGATAGCGCTTGTTGGGAGGCAACCCAATTTTATTTTATTCCTTGCTTTTTGTTCATGTTTAGTAATAAATAATTCATCTAGCCTCTATTTATATGTGGTTTTATGTTCTTAATTAGTGTTTGTGCCAAGTAGAACCTTTGGGAAGACTTTGGGAAAGTCTTGTTGATCATGCTGTCAAAAACGAGAATTGCTGCCATTTTTTATTGGAGAGTGCTATTTAATTAATTCTTTTTGAAGATGATTAATAGATAAATTCCTCAGGTCCAGCAATTTATTTGAGAATGTTATTAGTTCCAGAAGTATACGTTTGATCCAGATTACTACAGACTGTTCTGTTTTTGACAGATTCTGTTTTTCGTGTGTTGTTTGCTTATTTTGATGAATCTATGGCTAGTAAAATAGTTTATAATCCATAGAGAAGTTGGAATACAGTACCTTGAAGTGGTCTTTTGTTTTCTTTCGCTAACGGAGCTCACGAGTTTTCTATTTTGAGTTTTGTGTTGTGAAGTTTTCAAGTTTTGGGTGAATTCTTTTGATGGATCATGGAACAAGGAGTGGCAAGAGCCTAAGCTTGGGGATGCCCATGGCACCCCCAATATAATCCAAGGACACCAAAAAGTTAAAGCTTGGGGATGCCCCGGAAGGCATCCCCTCTTTTCGTCCACTTCCATTGGTAATTTACTTGGAGCTATATTTTTATTCACCAACATGATATGTGTTTTGCTTGGAGCGTCTTGTATTATTTGTGTCTTTGTTTGCTAGTATACCACAATCATCCTTGATGTACACACCTTTTGAGAGAGCCATACATGAATTAAAATTTGATAGAATACTCTATGTGCTTCACTTATATCTTTTGAGCTAGATAATTTTGCTCTATGTGCTTCACTTATATCATTCGAGCTAGACAATTTTGCTCTATGTGCTTCACTTAGATCTTTTAGAGCACGGTGGTTGATTCGTTTTACAGAAACTATTGGTCTCTCATGCTTCACTTAAATTAATTTGAGTGTCTCTTAATAGCATGGTAATTTGCCTAATAATAATATGCTTGGTATTCAAGATTTGTGAAACTTTCTTTTGAGTGTGTTGAATACTAAGAAAAGATTGAAGCATGATAATTGTTTTGAGATATGGAGGTGATAATATTAAAGTCATGCTAGTTGAGTAGTTGTGAATTTAAAGAATACTTGTGTTGAAGTTTGTGATTCCCGTAGCATGCACGTATGGTGAACCGTTATGTGATGAAGTCGGAGCATGATTTATTTATTGATCGTCTTCCTTATGAGTGGCGGTCGGGGACGAGCGATGGTCTTTTCCTACCAATCTATCCTCCTAGGAGCATGCGCGTGGTACTTTGCTTTGATAGCTTCTAAATTTTTGCAATAAGTATATGAGTTCTTTATGACTAATGTGGAGTCCATGGATTATACACACTCTCACCCTTCCACCCTTGCTAGCCTCTCTAATACCGCGCAACTTTCGCCGGTATCATACACCTACCATATACCTTCCTCAAAACAGCCACCATACCTACCTATTATGCCATTTCCATAGCCATTCCGAGATATATTGCCATGCAACTTTCCACCATCTAGTTCATCATGACACATTCATCATTGTCATATTGCATATCTCGGTACACCGCCGGATGCATTCACATAGAGTCATATTTTGTTCTAAGTATCGAGCTGTAATTGTTGAGTTGTAAGAAAAATAAAAGTGTGATGATCATCATTATTAGAGCATTGTCCAAGTGAGGAAAGAATGATGGAGACTATGATTCCCCCACAAGTCGGGATGAGACTCCAGACAAAAAAAAGAGGCCAAAGAAGCCCAAATAAAAAAAGAGAAAGGCCATAAAAAAGAGAAAGGCCATATAAAAAATAAAAAAAATAATATAAAAATGAGAGAAAAAGAGAGAAGGGACAATGTTACTATCCTTTTACCACACTTGTGCTTCCAAGTAGCATCATGATCTTCATAATAGAGAGTCTCTCATGTTATCACTTTCATATACTAGTGGGAATCTTTCATTATAGAACTTGGCTTGTATATTCCAATGATGGGCTTCCTCAAAATGCCCTAGGTCTTCGTGAGCAAGCGAGTTGGATGCACACCCACTAGTTTCTTTTGTTGAGCTTTCATACATTTATAGCTCTAGTGCATCCGTTGCATGGCAATCCCTACTCACTCACATTGATATCTATTGATGGGCATCTCCATAGCCCGTTGATACGCCTAGTCGATGTGAGACTATCTTCTCCCTTTTTTCCTCTCCACAACCACCATTCTATTCCACCTATAGTGCTATGTCCATGGCTCACGCTCATGTATTGCGTGAAGATTGAAAAAGTTTGAGAGCATCAAAAGTATGAAACAATTGCTTGGCTTGTCATCGGGGTTGTGCATGATTTAAATATCTTGTGTGGTGAAGATGGAGCATAGCCAGACTATATGATTTTGTAGGGATAGCTCTCTTTGGCCATGTTATTTTGAGAAGACATGATTGCTTTGTTAGTATGCTTGAAGTATTATTATTTTTATGTCAATATGAACTTTTGTCTTGAATCTTTCGGATCTGAATATTCATATCACAAGTAAGAAGAATTACATTGAAATTATGCCAACTAGCATTCCACATCAAAAATTATCTTTTTATCATTTACCTACTCGAGGATGAGCAGGAATTAAGCTTGGGGATGCTTGATACGTCTCCAACGTATCTATAATTTTTGATTGCTCCATGCTATATTATCTACTATTTTGGGCAATATTGGGCTTTATTATCCACTTTTATATTATTTTTGGGACTAACCTATTAACCGGAGGCCCAGCCCAGATTTGCTGTTTTATGCCTATTTCAGTGTTTTGAAGAAAAGGAATATCAGACGGAGTCGAAATGGAACAAAATCAACTGGAGATGTTATTTTTGGAAGGAAACACACCTGATGGACTTGGACCCCACGTCAGGGGAGACACGAGGTGCTCACGAGGGTGGGGGGCGCCCCCTGTCTCATGGGGCCCCCATGGCTCCTCTGACGTCCTCCCTGCACCCATATATATCCACGTACCCTAAAACTTCCAGAACGCAACATAGATCGGGAGTTCCGCCGCCAAAAGCCTCCGTAGCCACCGGAAAACAATCTAGACCCGTTCCTGCACCCTGCCGGAGGGGGCAATCCTTCTCCGGTGGCCATCTTCATCATCCCGGTGCTCTCCATGACGAGGAGGGAGTAGTTCTCCCTCGGGGCTGAGGGTATGTACCAGTAGCTATGTGTTTGATCTCTCTCTCTCTCTCTCTCTCGTGTTCTTGAGATGATACGATCTTGATGTATCACGAGCTTTGCTATTATATTTGGATCCTATGATGTTTCTTCCCCCCTCTTCTCTCTTGTAATGAATCGAGTTTCCCCTTTGAAGTAATCTTATCGGATTGAGTCTTTAAAGACTTGAGAACACTTGATTTATGTCTTGCCGTGGATATCTGTGGTGACAATGGGATACCACGTGCCACTTGATGTATGTTAAGGTGATCAACCTGTGGGTTTCGTGACATTGGGAACCTATGCATAGGGGTTGGCACACGTTTTCGTCGTGATTCTCCGGTAGAACTTTGGGGCACTCTTTGAGGTCCTTTGTGTTGGTTGAATAGATGAATCTGAGATTGTGTGATGCATATCGTATAATCATACCCATGGATACTTGAGGTGACATTGGAGTATCTAGGTGACATTAGGGTTTTGGTTGATTTGTATCTCAAGGTGTTATTCTAGTACGAACTCTAGGGCTGTTTGTGACACTTATAGGAATATCCCAACGGATTGATTGGAAAGAATAACTTTGAGGTGGTTTCGTACCCTACCATAATCTCTTCGTTCGTTCTCCACTATCAAGATTGCCAACAACCCAGTTCAGCGCTCGAAGACAAAGCACATAGAAATTCGTCATCACTTTCTCAGAGATCATGTTGTGAAGGAAGATATTGATATCATACACGTCAACACTGAAGAGCAATTGGCAGATATCTTCACCAAGCCCTTGGATGAGAAGAGATTTTGCAAGTTACGGTGTGAGCTAAATATCCTGGAATCCTCAAATGTCTTGTGATCAGGCACACATCCTAACACTTATGCATATTGATGACATAGATGTGCAACACACGAAGTAACGTATATCTTCAATCAATGAAGACATACATTCTAAGTGTGAATACATTAATGTGGAATTTGACTTCAGAGCGCCACGATAATTGTGCGCCATGTCTGGGTCTAATACTTCCTATACGGTGGGTAACGCCACCATCAAACGTTCTATTTTGAAGTGTTTCACTCATGACGTTACCTTGCAATGTCTTCACATTTGGTTTGGCTTCAATCTCAACATGTCTTCATGATTATCTTCACTATGTTGATTGTATATATATATATATATATATATATATATATATATATATATATATATATACTAGTGTTCTGTCCTCTACAGCATTCACTTATAGCTATGGCCTCTTGTTTGAATCTTTTGAACTAAGTGAATGTGATCGGACCCTAACCTCTTTATGCTTTCTATCTCAAATTCTATCTCTCCAAGTCATATGCATTCCATTGAAACTGTCGAATGTCTTCTCTGCGCCCTTCAGCAGACGACACAGAGACAACCTTTAAGTCCGTTTTCAATGCTCATTCATCCACATGAAATCCGGAGAAGTAGGAACGACCACCCGACAATCCAGGCGTGCGTGGGACGTGGAACAACCCCCAAAATTCCGCATGATGGCCACGTGTTACTCAGATGCGAATCGCCAGGGGCACCTGTGTAATAGCGCAGTGCCGCCCCTGTAACTATAAATACACACTCACAGCGGTCATTATCCCTTCTTCCACCCTCGCACGAACCCTAGCGCCACCGCTAGCCCTCGACGACGCCGGCGACAAAGCGCTTCGCTGCCGCAACCTCTCCGACGCCGTCTTCACACCGATCGCGAACATCGTCCTCTCCGCCGTCGCCGTAGGTGTCCTCCATCGCCAAGTTAGGGCACAGAAGATTGAACTGCTCGGCCTCATCTCCCACTCCGTCTAGCAGTTCCCAGTGTGGTAAATAAAACTTCTTTTTACGGCCCCTCTTGATCCTATGGCTTTGTCACTTTCTACCATAAGAAGTTTCTATTCACACAAGTTAGATCTCTCTCATACTGCATCTCATAACATGCCTAGTATATTCACTTGTGCTTCACAAAGTAGTTAGATTCCTCACTTGTACTGATCTGTGGGTTCGTACAAATCTGGAACCAACTTCTTATCTATGAGTGAATGTCTTCGCACGATGAGGTCAATGTCTTCTAAACTGATTTATCTTCAAAATCTTCTGAGAATGCATATGACCTCTTCCCCTTCCCTCGCACCTTAATGCTGTCACAGGTACATGTCCGTGGGAGAATCCTTTGGTTCTCATAGTCTGCATTCATTTGCAGAATTCTTACAGCATCACATAAATTCTCCTGAAGCCAGCTCCTGTTGGTCCAGCAAGAGAAAGCCTTTGAAGCCGTTGAACGTCTTGAAGCCTTTCAAGTTAAAGTTTATGGCTTCAGAGAAAGCAGCAAGGAAGGGGGGCAGACAGCGTCGTGGCGGAACATCCAGAGATCTGCCAGATGAACTCGCAGAAATGTACAAGACAGATCCCGAAGAGGATTATAGTCAGCGCAAGACCCGAATCCAATGGATTCGACGCTATTGGGCAGAACAATGGTTCAAATACCGCTTCACAACCCAAGAGTATGCTGAGAATAGCGCCATCAAAAGACCATGGGGAGACATCCTATACAAGAATCTTCTACCCAGGTCCAGAGATGAAGCTATTGCCCAAAGCTTCTATCCATGCATGGTCCGTGGGCCACAGCCTGATGATGCACATCCGTCGCCACTACTCTAGTGTCGTGACGACAATCTGTTCAAGCGCAACTTCCAGTTTGCCCAAAACTCAGTGAAGCAGAACAAGAAGAAATTTGGGTTAGACTTCAACCCTGGTCCCTCAACACCAAGGGCAGATGGCACACGAGAAGCAGAACCAAATGTCATCGGTCCTTATGCCAACCTTGAAGGCCTCATCACCCGCATCTTAGTTCAAGGGACTGCAGTGAATGAGCCTCCAACTGACTCTGAATCAGAAGAAGCTCCTGCAGTGCTGAAGCCAAAGAAGATGAAGAAGCCTAAAGCTTCAAAGCCTACCCCTTCACCGAAAATCTCAAGGGCAAAGCCACTTGCAACTGCACCTCCTGAAGACAGTGTGCAGTCTGAAGACGTATCCCGCATCTCCAAGCCCCAGAAGAGCAAGATGCCTCAGCCACACACCGGCCAAGAGCTCACAGCTGCTGCTATTCTGTGCAATGATGACATTGACCTGTCAAGTGATGAAGACCTGGCAGATGACGCTCTTGAGCAACTCATCAAGAGTAAAGAAGAAGCAGAAATCTTCAATGATCTGCCACTCTTTGATGTCACCATCATCCACAACTTCATTGACGAGTGGTTTGACACGCCCAACATCAGCTTCGATGATCTACAGCTACCCATTGGCCTCAGTGTCGCCTTCCATTGCGCCATTGCTTCAGAACTAGCCATCGCCCAGCGCGTTGTTGAGCTGAAGCAGAAGATTGACTATGAAAAGGCTCAATTCAAGAAGCATATGGCCAGGCTCAGCATGCAAGATGTGAAGAACTTCAAAATCATGATGCACGAGCTCAAGGAAGCTTTTCTGAAGAAACGTGCAGAAGCTCAAGGTTCGCGTGAACGCATGAAGACTCTGGCTGACAGATGTGTGCAAGCCTACAATGAGGCTGAGAAGCGCAAGGCACTTGGGCGTCCTGGCATCGACCCCTGGATGGCCGCGAAGAAGAAGAAGAAGCCTGCTATAGCTGAACCCGATGCACCAAGGCAAGAAGAAATTCCGATTGTCTTCCCAACTGCAATAAATGGCTCGAAGCCAAAGAGCCGGTCAACCGCTTCAGAGCTCAAGAAGACCAAGATTGCTGAGGCTGAAGCAAGGAAGCGAAAATATCCTGAAGCATCTGAAACTGCCCCCTCTAAGAAGAAGAGGAAGACCAAGAAAGATCGGGCTACTCCCAAAGAGCCCTTGATGGTTGAACCCATTTCTATGGTCTATCCTGAAGCTAAACGCCAACTGACTGTCCATGAGCCTGCTTCCACAGAGGCTCATGAAGCTGAAGACATTCCAGCAGCTGATCCCATCGCTGCTGAAGACATTGGTCAACATGACAATGTAGAAGATGATGCAGTCCTTCCTCAGCAAGACAACAGCGAACTCATCAGCATTGGTCGTCCGTTGACGCCAATTGCCCAGGATGCCTCATGGGCGGATCGCCCACAAGAGGAAGAAGACAATGAGGCCCAGCCCACTCAAACTCCACAGGTGTCGGCGTTCTGGGAACGGGGGTCCCCAGACTTGCTTGCCTGCGGCCTGTGGCGTGGCTTGAGTGGGGGCCCAGCGCGGCCCAATTTCATCAACATGAGGCTCAAGACCCTCGCGAGGGGCCAAGCCTCGCGAGGCGGACGACATGGCGCATCCTCAGGCACAGCCTCATCAGGCTGGCTCACGAGGAGGCAGAGAGTTCAAGGCAGGGTACCTCGCGAGGTGCCCATGACGCAAGCCATGACAACACGGGGCACCAGGCGGGTGCCAGCACGCGCAGCGTCCCTCTTTCCTCTTTGGTGCAAAGGGGGCAAGCGTATCAGTGGAGTACCGAGGCATCAGGCAAAGGTTACCACTTCGGTGCAACGAGACCAAGACCAGGAGGACTACGAGACGGAGGTCACCATGGAGCCCAGCGCGGCGTCATCACCAGAGCCTTTGGAAGGCGAAGACTGCTTTTGTCAGGATAGATGTACTCGCTGTCCCCCTTCAAATTAGCCCGCCATTGTTGGATCCCTTCCCGCTCAATATTTGGGGAGAGGACCAGGGCCTCTATAAATAGGACTAGCCACCCACATAGCAACGGGTTCGGTTTTTGGGGGTTCGATTCCTGTTGGGTTTGGGTTGTTGGGATCGATTCCTGTTCGTTCGGTCCGCAAGTAGAGAGAGAGAGAGGGTGACTGAGCTCTTCACAACAGTTCATCACCACAGCCAAGAACAGACCCTCGCGAGGCTGTTCTTCCTTGTATTGTTCATCCACACCAGCCCCAGGAGGCAATCCATCCACCACACACTGGAGTAGGGTATTACACCACATTGGTGGCCCGAACCAGTATAAATCTTGTGTCTTTCGTGTAGTTCTTTTAGTAGTTTAGATCCCATCGAGACGGAGAGGTTGAAGGTGAGATTTCTGCGCGCACCCCAGTGTTCGAACCTTAAGGGTCTGCCAGAACCCGAAATCCGACATTTGGCGCGCCAGGTAGGGGTGCGCCGGAATTCGTCTTCCACCGCTCCGCTCTCCTCCGACCGTAGCATCCATGTCAGACGCTCGTCGAGCCCGCGCCGAGCGCCGGGCCGCCATCGCTTCTCGCGTCGCCCAGACGGCCCCCGTCGGTGGGCGTCCTCGTCGTTCCCCGTCGCCCGCCGTCAATGCCGCCACCGGCCTGGCGGGGGGCGAGCAGCAGGCATCGTCTCAGCACCCGCCCGTGCGGCAAGACGGCCGCACCGCCACTCCATCACTCGCTCCAGCCGGTTCTTCGTCTCGTGCTATCCGCGCACCCTTGGAGGCTCGAGGTGCGCTCCTTGCGGCAAAGGAGCTCCTGCGCTACCGTCCCGTTGACGACGTCTACGAAGAATGGCTCGACCGCGTCGCCGAGCTTGTCCGTGCCGCAGGGGGCTCTTCCGCGCCGTCCGTCCCTCTGCGCCGCACTCCGCCCCGCGCAGGCAACGAAGCTCCGGAGGCGCACCAACCGCCTCCTCCCCAAGAAGATGCTGTGGCTCCAAGGCGCTAGGTCCCTGGGCGGAACCCGCTCCGTCAGGCGCCAGCGCAGCAAGAGCGAAGCTGCCAAGAAATCCCTTGCCCGCAGGGGGGTGCCCGGGCGCTCCCTGCTCCGGCACGCCGCGACCCTGCTCCAGCTCCGGCATGACAAGACCCCGCCCTGCTCCTAGCTGCAGCGCGTGGGGACCCTCAAGACCAAGCTCTCCACCAACCGAGGCCTTTCGTGGCCACCGCGGGCTGCCACGCCTACACCACTGAGCTGCGCAGCGTCGCGTGGCCAGGCAAGTTCAAGCCCGACCTGCCTCCTCGCTACGACGGCACAACCGATCCCGCAGAATTCCTCCAGCTCTATGAGCTGGGTATCGAGGCTGCCGGCGGGGATGAAAAGGTCATCGCAAACTGGTTCCCCATGGCGCTGAAGGAAGGGGCGCGAACCTGGCTCCTGAATCTGGCTCCAGGCACGATCTCCTCCTAGGACCAGATGCGCGCCCGCTTCATCGCCAACTTCCAAGGTACTCGCGACCGGCCGCCTGCCGTGAGCGACATGCGCCGCATCAAGCAACAACCCGGAGAGACCCTGCAAAAGTACATTCAGCGCTTCAACAGCGCGCGCCTCAAGATCACCAGGGTGTCAGAGGAGGCCATCATCTCCGCCTTCTTTGATGGCATGCGTGATGTCAAGATGAAGGAGGAGCTGGCGATGCACGAAGACATCTGCACCTCCCTGGAGCTGTTCAACTTGGCGAACAAGTGCGCCAGGGCTGAGGAGGGACGTCTCTCCCCCCTAGAGATGCCTGCCGCGGACCCAGAAGAGAAGAAGCCCAAGGCCAAGGACGTGAAGCGCAAGGGGGCTGCCGTACTCGCGGTAGAACCAGACACCAAGCGGGGCAAGGATCTGCCCGAACCCTCCAGAGGCAGCCGGTACTGTGTGTACCATGACCTCCACACCCAGAACACCAACGAATGTCAAGAACTCCGCCCTAACCGCGCTGACCGGGGCTATGGCCGGGGAGGAGGAAGAAACCCAGGACGCTGGGAAGATCGCGGCCCGCGCCAGGGGTGGTGCGACCAGCCTCGCGAGGACCGCTGGCGCGACCTGCCTCGCGAGGGGGACTGGAGAGACCAGCCTCGTGAGGACCGCCCTCATGGCAACGCAGGCCTACCTCCGCTGCCACCTCCACCAAGAAGGAACGAAGACCGCCATCAAGACGAGGGGGCTGGGGGCTTCCAGGAGCCGCGCGCGATCACCTGCATCCTGGGCGGAGCTCAAGCCCCAACCTCCCAACGTATCTTCAAGCAGTTTGCTCGTGAAGTGAATGCAGTTCTCCCCAAGCTCGAAGCAACGTGCCCCCTCAGGTGGTCGGCGTGCCCCATCACGTTCAGCTCGGTAGACCAGCTCAAGTGCGCGGCCACTGCGGGAGTCCTCCCGATGCTCTGCTCCCCGGTCATCAGCAACGTGCAGGTCACCAAGACCCTCATCGATGGCGGGGCAGGGCTCAACGTCCTGTCCGTGGAAACATTCAACAACCTCCAAGTGCCCTATGACCAGCTCCAGCCAACCAGGCCTTTCTCCGGGATCACAGACGGTTCCACAATTCCGATCGGGCAGGTCCGCCTCCCTGTCACCTTCGGGGCCCGCAGCAACTACCGCACCAAGCTCATCGACTTCGACGTCGCCCACATCCGCCTACCGTACAACGCCATCCTCGGGTACCCAGCGCTGGCCAAGTTCATGGCCGTGACCCACCACGGCTACTACGTCCTCAAGATGCCAGGAAGTGGCGGCATCATCATGGTGCCCTGTGAAGAGAGAGATGCAGTGTGTTCCCTGGAGCGAGCCTTTCAGGCCGCGTCGCTAGAAGACCCAAACCGCGGAAACAGGAGGCTTCCTGAGACCACCCCCAAGAAGAAGAAGACGTCGTCAGGCTCAGCCCCTCAGGAGGCAGGCCCCTCAGGGCACGTGCCCCCTCAGGAGGGCCCTCCATCCATCGCATAGGAAAGCGCGCCCGACGCCCTCCTCAGGCAGGGCTCGGGGGCTCTCACCTGGAGGGCCACCGACCTAGCCGGAGTCACGAGGGAGGCGCTTGGGCACCATGTGGAGGCGTGCTTCGCAGCACGTTTCCCTCAGGAGGGAGCCAGGAGAGGAAGATCAGACCAGCAAGAGTTCGTTGACGAGGCCATTCGAGAGCTGCAGGAGACAAGGATCATGAGAGGTTGCCGCCGCTTGCCAGCCGTGGCTCCACATCCAGGCGAGGATGGTGGGCTGCGCATCTGCGTCGACGTACCAGGGCTCAATCAGATCGCCACAACGGAGCGTCTCTGGCCCTCGCAAGTGGGGCGCTGCAAAGGTCCACCCCACAGCTATGTTCGCATGCCTCATGGTCTGCCGAGCATGGCTGGAGCATACCAGCGCCTCATGAGGGGCATCGTGGAGGCTCAGGAAGACAGGCGTTCCGCGGCCTTGGCGGAGATGGAGGCAGCTCGCGAGGAGTCACCAGTGCCTCCGAAGCCTCCCAAGGCCCCGGGGCCTGGGGGCTCATGAGGATCGGCTTCTGCAGCCCGTCAAGTCTGCTGCACCAACACCACTACGCCGACGACATCCTCAGGTGACATCTTTCAAGTTCCATTCTCAGCTGGGAGCACCCTCTCAGGGCTGCATCACTCCCAGGACACGTGGGTCCGTCCCCGCGGCATGTATCTGCATTTACCTTTCCGTCGTTAGTTTGCCTTGTTGGGGGCACCCCTCGGGCTGCATCACCCCCAAGCCGTTCGGGCCAGACCCAGCGGCGTGCATCCCCCTAGCGTTTATTTCCAACTATGCATTGCCTATCACGCTTAGCTGTATGGTGCCCGTCCGCGGCATCTTCTCTTCCCATGTCGGCCACTTGCACGTTAAAGGGGGGGGGTGCCTGAGCATCGCGACTCAGGGCTCTTACTGGCTCTCCAGCCCTCACCCTCTGGCCTTGTCCATGGCATCGCGACCTGGCATACCAGCAACGGCTAAGACAAGCTCGAGGGCCTGGACTCGAGGACGTAGAGTACCGGCATTTAACCAAATTTTGCAGGGACACATTCCAAGATACGGCCCAGTGCCGGGCGCAACCCGCCCAGAGGTAGGGCCTCGTGAGTCCCGCGCTGGCTCACGGGTGCCCAGATACACCTCACCTAGCTCTACCGTGCCGGTCACGTGTCAGGGCGGGGCTATATACGCCCCGGGGGCTCCTCCCGGAGGGGAGCCCCCTCCCACGTACCAGTGGAAGCACCATGCTCCGCGCTGGCTGACGACACTGCCGAGGAGCGGCTATGCCCGTACACATACGAAAGCGCTATGCTCCGCGCTGGTGATAAACAACTGAGGGTGGCCTCCGGGCCGCGTTAACCTCAGGGAGCCCAGAGCTCCGTGGCTGGCCTCATCGCAACGCCTCCCCTCGGGAGCGCCGCGCGAGGAGGCTGGGCACGGGGGCTAAGGCTGGGTCACGCCCAGATGTACGCCGCCCAGCCAGGCCCCTCGGGCCTTGTTCGCCGCGCGTCTCTCCCCGAGCGGAGCCAAGGTACGAAGGTCGTTTGCGCGTCAAGGGGGACCCCTGGGCATCGCGACCCAGGGGCCTAACTGGTCCCGTAGCCCCTCACTCCTTAGTTCCGAAAGGCTATGCTGGGTGAGGTACGTGCGGGGCCGGGCTCTGCAGACGTAGAACGGTAGCCACACTTACATCTCGCCTCATCACCCGCTGTTCGCGCGTCAAGGGGGACTCCTGAGCATCACGACTCAGGAGCCTAACTGGCTCCATAGCCCCTCACTCCTTAGTTCCAAAAGGCTATGCTGGGTGAGGTATGCGCGGGGTCGGGCTCTGCAGACGTAGAACGGAAAACACGCCTACATCATGCTTCCCTGCTTGTTGTTCGAGCGCCAAAGGGGACTCCTGAGCATCGCGACTCAGGAGCCTAACTTGTCACGTGGCCCCTCACTCCTTTGGACCCGTCCTGGTTTCCAGTCGGGGCTGATGCTGGGTGAGGCATGCGCGGGGCCGGGCCCTGCCGGCATAGAACACAAGCAAGTAGGGAAGAAAAGGATCAAATCCAAGGAACTTAAAAGCAAACATTACAGTCCATACTGTCAATCTCAATGCCAAACGCAAGTTTAAATGCCTCTCCGAGGCGTGATGCATGTGCAGGGACATGACGGAGTCACTCGTCGGTGCTGGTTTCGCCTTGTGGAACAGCAGGGTCGGCAGCGCCTTGCTTCGGCCTGGTGCTGAAGTCCCGGAACTTCTCCAGCAGCACCTCCGCGCGCCCCTTCACGGCTTCGACAGCGGCAGCAGCACCCTCGTCGCTCACCGGTTCCAGCAGGGCGTCGAGGTCGGTGTTGGGATCGCGGAGGTAGACATGGGCGAAGACCCGTGTCAGCGCGGCAGAAAACAGGACGTGCGCCTCGGCCTTGGCCGCGGGGCCGATGCCGAGGACGAAGTCCTCAAGAGCCTTGACCAGGAAGGGGAGCAGAGGCGGGGGAGAAGGGGCCTCGCGAGGACCTTGCCGAGCGTTTCCGCTCCTATCCACACACGGACCCAACGGCGCACCTGGAACGGCCCCTGATCCTCAAGATAAGTTACCACCCACGGCACTGGCTACTGCAGCACTACCCCCGCACCTAAAGCAACTCCGTACTAGCGACGTTTCTTCCCTTTCTCACTAAGTGATGGCTGCTTGGGCGCCAAAGGGGACCTCCTGAGCATCGCGACTCAGGGGCTCTTACCGGACCTCGGGTCGCTCACCTCCTGGCCTTGACCACGGTATCGCGACCTAGCATACCAGCGACGGCTGACGCCGCCTTGGGACTGGGACCTGTCGGCGTAGAGCACCAAGCCCTCGCGAGGTTCGAAAGGGAGAACTAAGCTATGACGGAATCAGCAACTCACACGAATCCATAGCAAAAGGTCATATATTAACAAACGGGACTACAGACACCTTACAAGCCCCCATGGGGCGCATTTTGATTCCTCGCAGGGAATGGATCCTAAGGAGTGCTAACTACACGGGCTCCTGCAGAATATGCCATCATCAATAGTGGGCCATCAGGCACCGGCGCCAACCACATCCAGATCAGGGTCGGCGACGGCCTGACGAGCCCGCCCTGCTCCGGGAGCGACGTCGGCTCGGGGGCTCGTAGCTGTCGTCGCTCGTCTCCGGAGTCGCGAAGATCTCGCTGGAGCCGCTGGACCGTCGGGCGCCACCGCCAAGGGGGCGGTCGAAGGGCCTAGCCCTCACCAGGGCAAGGTCCTGGTCGCCTCTCCCGCGGCAGCACTCCAGCCCGCGCCCGATCGCGTCGAAGACCTTGAGGAACATCACCGCCGCGCCGTCATACTCCAGGTGGACCATGAAGATGCCTCTTTCCCTGCAGACCCGGGCGATCTCCCTCCAGCCGCGGGACATGTAGACCGCGCCCGGGGCAGCGACGACGACCTCGGCCTCGGTCGCGGGGGCGCCGCAGTCGGCGTGCTGCAGCTGGAGCTCCATAGGCCCCCCTGGAAGAACCATGGAGGCGAAGAAGGGAGGAAGGCGGATCCAGGACTGAAGAGGAGTGACGAGGTGGAGCACGAACTCATGGGAGGAGCCCTCGGCATGGACTCCAGGAGGAACCACCCACGCCTTCATAACCCGACGACGCCGACGACGGCGCTAACCGCGGGGATCATCATCAACACCTCCGGGGCCCTCGACGTGGGCATACAAAGGCAGCGGGAACCCCGGCGGAGCCCGCTCGCCCCGGGGCCTCGCCACCACCGGATCGTCCTCATCGTCCCGGCTGTAATGGGCGAGTCGCTTCTTCGGCGGGAGAGGGTCTGGCCCTTCTCGAGGAGCCTTTCCCTTCTCCGCTGCAGAGAATCGGCGAATCGGAGCCATCACACCAAGACAGAGCAAGAACTGAGGCGAAGGAGAGAGCAAGAGGAGATGGACTGGATGGGCACGAGCGGTGCCGTACTTATAGCCGGCGAAGGCCAACCGCCGGTCTCCATGATCATAGGTAATCATAACACGTTCTGCATGCAGGGACTTGTCCAACTCGCACGATCACCAAGGCGTCGTGGGGAAGCGGAGGCGCCACGTCCAATCAACCGCCACGCGGCGTCCAAGGCCGCAGGCTATTAGGGCCCGCGGTGCTTCGCCCTTGCCCTTTCGCCTCTCGGCACGGCCAAGTCCATGCGCGCCTTGGGCCCGGGGGCTACTGTCGGCGTTCTGGGAACGGGGGTCCCCAGACTTGCCTGCCTGCGGCCTGCGGCGTGGCTCGAGTGGGGGCCCAGCGCGGCCCATCTTCATCAACTCGAGGCTCAAGACCCTCGCGAGGGGCCAAGCCTCGCGAGGCGGACGACACGGCGCCTCGTCAGGCTGGTTCGCGAGGAGGCGGAGAGTTCAAGGCGGGGTACCTCGCGAGGTGCCCATGACGCAAGCCATGACAACACGGGGCACTAGGCGGGTGCCAGCGCGCGCAGCGTCCCTCTTTCCTCTTTGGTGCAAAGGGGGCAAGCGTATCAGCGGAGTACCGAGGCATTAGGCAAAGATTGCCACTTCGGTGCAACGAGACCAAGACCAGGAGGACTATGAGACGGAGGTCACCATGGAGCCCAGCGCGGCGTCATCACCAGAGCCTTTGGCAGGCGAAGACTGCTTTTGTCAGGATAGATGTACTCGCTGTCCCCCTTCAAATTAGCCCGCCATTGTTGGATCCCTTCCCGCTCAATATTTGGGGAGAGGACCAGGGCCTCTATAAATAGGACTAGCCACCCACATAGCAACGGGTTTGGTTTTTGGGGGTTCGATTCCTGTTGGGTTCGGGTTGTTGGGATCAATTCCTGTTTGTTCGGTCCGCAAGTAGAGAGAGAGAGAGACAGAGAGAGAGAGAGGGTGACTGAGCTCTTCACAACAGTTCATCACCACAGCCAAGAACAGACTCTCGCGAGGCTGTTCTTCCTTGTATTGTTCATCCACACCAACCCCAGGAGGCAATCCATCCACCACACACTGGAGTAGGGTATTACACCATATCGGTGGCCCGAACCAGTATAAATCTTGTGTCTTTCGTGCAGTTCTTTTAGTAGTTTAGATCCCATTGAGACGGAGAGGTTGAAGGTGAGATTTCCGTGCGCACCCCAGTGTTCGAACCTTAAGGGTCTGCCGGAACCCGAAATCCGACAACAGGCGTCGCCTGCGTTGCGTAGACTTCGCGAAGGTCCAAGGCCTCACGTCTCTGTTGAAGACATTCCGGCTGCATGAGCCGAAGAAGAAGAAGACCAAGAAAGATATCCTGAAGCATCTAAAACTGCCCCCTCTAAGAAGAAGAGGAAGACCAAGAAAGATCGGGCTGCTCCCACAGAGCCCTTGATGGTTGAACCCATTTCTATGGTCTATCCTGAAGCTAAACGCCAACTGACTGTCCATGAGCCTGCTTCCACACAAGCTCATGAAGCTGAAGACATTCCAGCAGCTGATCCCATCGCTGCTGAAGACATTGGTCAACATGACAATGTAGAAGATGATGCAGTCCTTCCTCAACAAGACAACAGCGAACTCATCAGCATTGGTTGTCCGTTGACACCAATTGCCCAGGATGCCTCATGCGCGGATCGCCCACAAGAGGAAGAATACAATGAGGCCCAGCCCACTCAAACTCCACAAGCGTCGCTCGTGTTGCGTAGGCTTCGCAAAGGTCCAAGGCCTCACATCTCTGCTGAAGACATTCCAGCTGCATCAGCCGAAGAAGAAGAAGTACCACAAGTCCCCCCGTCTTACCAAGAAGCAGTTCTTACAGAGAACGTGCTTGTGTCCAACCCTCCTGCTCGTCAAGTGGAGGATGAAAATCATGAGGCTGCCACAACCAACAATGAAGCTAATGTGGAGCCCTCCCCACCAAAAGCATCAGAAGACAGCGAAGCCACTGATCCTGACACATCTGTTCCTGAGTCTGCTGCCGGTCCCCAGTTTGACTATCATGTTGAGCACAGGCCTCAGGTACAGAAGCCAATCCCAAGACTGCCAAGGTTCCCGGGTCCTGCATCAGCACCTGGCTCCTTCAACATCAATGGCTTCAGGGCAGACAATACATTCTTCAATAGCTCCAAGAACCCCTACTCAAGGGAAAGGATTTCATCAGATCGGTTCTGGAGCTATCCTCAGCGAAGCTATTACTCATGCATACTTTACAACCAAGGTCGCATCTTCCCACACAAGCTCCTTGACGTTGAAGCTATAGCTGGTCTGCCCTGCCTAGAAGAAGCTTTGGATTGCTTCAAGCAAGACGGACTGCTGCCATTCATAACTGACCAAGAGCATTGGAATGAAGAGCTGCTACTCCAATTCTATGCCACATTCCACATCCGTGGGTACAACAGAGATCCGAAGACTTGGGTCCTGGAGTGGATGACCGGCAATGTTCATCACGAAGCCAATGCATTTGACATCATTGAGCTCACTCGCTTGCCCACTCCTGGCGATCTCTTCGAGCAAGGCTGTCAGCTGCATACTGAAGCTATTGAAAGCATCTTTCAGAGGCCTGAACCTAATATGAGTCAGATGCTCAGCATGATGAAGCCATTGCCCCAAGATGCTGCTTATCCCACAGAGTTCTTCGTTGAAGACCTTGAGTATCTGCCAAGAACCATCTATCACATTATCTGCCCATTGAAAACTTCAACTAGTTTGCCATCAATCACCAAAAAGGGGGAGATTGTAAGTGCATCTAGTGCCACCCCTAGTTGGTTTTGGAGTATTGATGACAAACCTAGTTGAGGGACTAATGTGTTTGTGAGAATTGCAGGATAACACAGGTAGAAGTCCCTCATTGATTCGGTTTTCCTACCAGAGATGACCCCTAAAAATGTACGAAGACATTGAAGTCAATGGTGGTATATGAAGATATCCACATTGAAGACTATGACAAGAGAAGACACCACGTGAAGCCTATGAAACTCAAAGACTTAGATCTTTCATAGTTCTCTTTCATTTTGTGTTGAGTCATAGGAACCACCGTACTGTTAAGTGGGGTCCAAGAGAACCAGTCAGAATGACTGAAGTGATGCCTAATTAAAAACCTATGTCTTCGAGTGAAGACTATGAGAGCAAACCTTGTCTAGAGTCGGACAAGTCAACTTTGCTTGTAGCCCAAGTAAAGTTGCCGTGTGAGTTTGAAATCTGACCGTTGGAACATGTGTCAGTTCCTTAGTGACCCAGGGTCATTTCGGACAAATCAGGTCGGGTTGCCAAGTGGCTATAAATAGCCCACCCCCTACGACCATAAACGGTTGGCTGCTCAGATTCAGTGCACGGCTTTTGTCGTTTGAGAGCAACCCAACTCGAAGCCTTTGAGAGAGAGAATATCTAGCGAGGATAAAGCCCTAACCACCCAGAGCCAGAGAGAATTGGGCATCACTTAAGTCTTCTTGTCTGAGTGATCTAAAGACTTATTACACTTGAGGATTGTGCATCCTCCAGCCGGTTAGGCGTCGCGTTCTGAGCATCCAAGAGACATTGTGGATTGCCGGTGAACGAAGTCTGTGAAGGTTTGGGAGTCTACCTTGAAGACTTACCAGAGTGATTGGGCGAGGTCTGTGTGACCTTAGCTCAAGGAGAATACGGTGAGGACTGGGTGTCCTGAGCTGCGTGTTCAGGACTGGGTGTCCGGGACTGTGTGTCCTAAGGTTTAAATACCTAGCCGCTCCAACTAGACGTAAAGTTGTCACAGCTACTGGAACTGGTCCAACAAATCATTGTCTTCAACGAGTCACTGGTTTCATCTTCACTTCCTTTTACTTACTGATTACTCATTGTGAAGTCATTGCATGTCTGTTCTATCTTTTGTCTTCACAACGTGAGTGTATGATCTGTTTGGCTTCATAATATCTTCCTACCTGATCCTTATTACACTGCAGCTATTTGTCACTGTGCTTTCACTCTGTTGATACTTGACCATGGCTTGCCTAGTGTAGTCTAACTTCTGCTGCATAGTAATAGGCATATCTCTACTGTTTGTCTTCAGAACTTCCACGTTTTGAAGACTTTCATAAAAATCACCTATTAACCCCCCGTCTAGTTGATATAACACACTTTCAATGGGTATCAGAGCAAGGTGCTCCCTTGTTTTGTTTGATTCGGTTTAACCACCTGGAGTTTTAGTTATATCGACTGCAGGGATAATTAAAGTCTCCGCTGCGTGCCCCGTCTTCGATGGAACTGAATATCCCTACTGGAAGAATAAGATGCGCATGCATCTTGAAGCCATTGACGTCGACCTATGGTATGTCGTCGAGAACGGCCTTCCCAAGGCTGGAGAAGGTGTCACTGCTGCTGATGTCAAGAAATTCGTTCAACTGGACTCTACTGCCAAGAATATCATCTGTGGTCATCTGACCAAAGGACTGTATGGCCGTGTGAGTGCTTTGAAGACATCCAAGCTGGTCTGGGACTGGCTGTCCAAGGTCAATGAAGGCATCTCAACCCAGAGAGATCAGAGAATCAGTGTTCTTCGCAACCTCTTCAACCGCTTCAAGCGAAATGACAATGAGAATGTCCAGCACACATTTGACCGACTCACTGACATCACAAATGAGCTTCAAGCCCTCGGCGCTACTGAGATCACCAAACATGAAGTCATCAAGACGCTGCTGAGATCACTTGATAGTTCGTTTGACATCCTAGCCCTGATGATTCAAGAACGTCCTGATTTCAAGACACTCGATCCGTCTGACATACTCGAGAGGCTCAACACACATGAGTTTCAGCTTTCTGAGAAAAGAGATATCTACAGTCCAAACTATGGGCGAACTCGTGCCTTGAAGGCAAAAGCTATTTCCTCATCTGAAGAAGAATCTGACAGCAGTTCTGATGATCCTGAACACATTGGAAGGGAACTTGCAATGCTTGTGAAGAAGTTCCAAAAATTCACCAAGAGGAAAGGCTTCAGAAAGTCCTCATGATCAAGCTCAAGGAATGATGAAGCTTCTGCTCATGACTACAAGAAGAAAACATGCCACAAGTGCAAGAAAACTAGACACTTCATCTCTGAGTGTCCACAGTGGGACAATGAGAACAGAAAGAATAAGAAGAGCAAGGAATATGACTCTGACGACAAGAAGAAGAAGAAATACTCAAAGTCTTCTTCCAAGTCTTCCTCAAAGTCTTCATCACACAAGAAGAGCTCATCTAGCAAGGCACGTGCGTTTGTTGGCAAGGAAATGGATTCAGAGGAGGAGTCCACTTCTGAGGAGGCAGAGGTGGAGCCTAAGGAGGAGTCTGATTCTAGCATTGCAAGTCTGGCTACAACATACGTCGCCAAGTCCATCTTCAACACTGAAGACAATGACTTCATCACCGACACCGATGCAAATGACAAGGACTACTCCGCTCCTACCTACTGCTTCATGGCACGCGGTGCCAAGGTAAACACATGCACTACTCACTATCAAACATCTAGCGACGATGACTCTGATTGTGGTTCGAAACCCAGCTACAAAACACTTGCTAAAATTGCAACTGAACAATAGAAAGCTATGGAACATATTCAAAAACTGCTAGACAGAAGCGATGATCTGTTGGGTGCTGAAATGACTCGATCTGAATCCTTAATTGAAGACATAAAAAATATTCACGTTAAGTATCAGGAACTTGAAAGTCGTCATGATACTCTCTCAACAACTCATGAAAAGCTTTCCTATGATTATCTTCAAAGGAAGCAAGATCTTGAGAAATTGAGAGCGGCTCATGAAGATCTTCAAAAGGAAAACGAGTCACTTCGCACCAAACAGATCAGTTTCGCTCAGGAAGGATTTGAACCACCATGTCTTAAATGCATTGAGCATGATAATGCTACTTTTGTTGCTGAATGTTCCACTGCTACTCTGTTGCAATATCTTCAACTGTTGATGTGGTAACTAACCCCTCTGCTGAGGAAACCACCGCTATTGCTGATGAGAATGCTAGGTTGAAGACATTGCTTGAAACAGGGATGTACAAAAGTCTTAAAGGGCATCAGACATTATGTGATGTCCTCAAGAAGCAGATTCTGAACCGAACCCCTAGGAAAGAGGGTGTTGGGTTCGTAAGGAAAATGAATGCAGATGGCTCTTACTGGAAACCTGAGCAGTACCCCAAAACCATGTGGGTTGCTGCAAAGGAACCTTCAGCAGATCCATCCAATCTATCTGGCTTCACTTGTGCTAACCCCATTATCATTGATGAATCCTTTGATGCAAACTATGTACTGTTTAAGAATCAGAATGGTGAAGTGTTTGCCAGGTACATTGGTACTAACTGCAGGAATGGACCGCACATGAAGAAGATCTGGGTTCCGAAAAGGTGTTTGGAAAATCTTCCTATGAATGTCTTCATGAAACCTCACATGAAGAAGACAAACCTCCGACCAAAGGCTTCATACGGTCCAAAGGCTTCATACAGACAGAGGACTCACCTGAGTCGCACTAACGCAAATGTTTTGCAGGGAAACCATACTCAGGCATATGAATATGAGAGCGGTTCATCAAATCGCCATGTTCATATGACCAAGAACTATTCTGCCTATTCTTATGAGTACTATTGTCCGCCTGCTAGACTGTTTGCTAGGGATCCAAATCCAAAATTCTCAGATGCTGCACTTAGACTTATTGCTTCTAAGCCACCCTTGAAGATGTGGGTGGCTAAGAAAGCTTAACTCTCTTTTGCAGGGAAAGGTCTCCAGCAGAAAACCCAAATCTTCTAACGCTATTGCTGGGGACCATAAACATCTTGTAGGGCGCAAGATCAAATGCCCAAATGGCATTACTATGTACTTCGTTCCTGAATCGCATGCTACTCTCCCTATTAGTCCTAATATGGATCTAAATTTTCATAAGCCACTGGTTCGTCAAATGTTTTTGCTTCACAATTCTCTTCGTGAAGCCTATCCCCCTAACTGCACTGTAGGGTACGACACCAGCGTCTTCAGAATGGATTATTGACAGTGGGTGTACAAATCACATGACCGGCAAAAGAAGCCTTCTTATGGACTCAACCTTACGTCCATCCGACAAGAGCCACATCACATTCGCTGACACTGGTAAAAGTAAGGTATTGGGTCTAGGTAGAGTTGCAATCTCAAGGGATCAACACATGGATAAAGTCATGCTTGTTGAATCCCTTGGCTTCAACTTAATGTCTGTCTCAATGCTTTGCGATTTGAACATGATCGTAATATTTGGAAAATATCCTTGCCTGGTACTAATGGAATCTGACAAGTCTCTAGTGTTTGAAGCGTATCGGAAAGATGATTTGTACATAGTAGATTTCTCAGCAGGGCCACAACTTGCAGTATGTATTCTAGCAAAAGCTTCAAAATGATGGCTTTGGCATCGGAGACTTGGGCATGCAGGCATGAGGAACCTCCGTACCCTTGCGAAGAAGAAGCATGTCATAGGCATCGAGGGCGTCAAGTTCAAGAAAGATCACTTATGCGGTGCCTGTGAAGCAGGGAAGATGACGAGGGCCAAACATCCCTCGAAGACAATCATGACCACTACTCGACCCTTTGAACTGCTTCACATGGATCTTTTTGGTCCCACTCACTACTCAACTTTTACCACTACTGCTTGCCTATATGGCTTTGTCATTGTTGATGATTACTCTAGATATACTTGGGTGCACATAATCCTTTACAAGACTGAAGTGCAGGATGTCTTCAGACGCTTCGCCAATCGAGCAATGAACAACTATGGCGCCAAGATAAAGCACATCAGAAGTGACAATGGCACTGAATTCAAGAACACTGGCATTGATACATATCTTGATACCTTGGGCATCACACATGAATTCTCAGCCCCGTACACGCCACAGCAGAATGGCGTCGTCGAACGCAAGAACAGAACACTCATTGAGATGGCCAGAACGATGCTAGATGAATACAAGACTCCAAGAAAATTCTGGCCTGAAGCCATTGACACTGCATGCCATACAATCAACCGTGTTTATCTTCACAAGCTTCTTAACAAGACATCTTATGAACTCCTAACTGGCAAGAAGCCAAATGTCAGTTACTTCAGAGTATTTGGCGCAAGATGCTGGATTAAGGACCCACATCACACCTCAAAGTTTGCACCAAAAGCACATGAGGGTTTCATGCTTGGATATGGAAAGGATTCGCACTCCTACAGAGTCTTCAATCTCTTTCATTACAAAGTGGTTGAAGCAGTGGATGTGCGGTTCGATGAGACCAATGGTTCACAAAGAGAGCACCTGCCAAATGTGCTAGATGAAGTTCCATCCATTGAATCAATCAAGCTAATGGGAACTGGAGAAATCATACCTTCTGAAGCTCATCCTGAAGAGGAACTCATCATCTCCGCACCAGATCAACCTGAAGACAATGCTCCACCCGAGGACAATCCCTCCAACAACGACAATGATCAGCAAGAGCAAATTCTTCGCCCTGTACATCCACGCGTTGCCAATGAAGTGCAGATTGAAAGAATAATTGACAGCATCAATGAACCCGGTCCACTCACTCGTTCAAGGGCAACTCAGCTGGCAAATTTCTGTGTGCACTTTGCATTCGTCTCAATTATAGAACCCAAGAAAGTTGAAGAAGCCTTCATGGAATCTGAATGGATTCAAACTATGCAAGAAGAGCTTCAACAGTTTGAGCTGAACAATGTATGGGAACTGGTTAAGCGTCCTGATCCACGGAAGCACAGTATAATAGGCACCAAATGGATATACCGCAACAAGCAAGATGAGCATGGTCAAATTGTCAGAAACAAAGCTCGTCTCGTTGCTCAAGGATATACTCAAGTGGAAGGCATTGATTTCGATGAAACATTTGCTCCTGTGGCTAGACTTGAAGCCATACGTATACTGCTGGCCTATGCAAATCATCATAACATACTTCTATATCAAATGGATGTGAAGAGTGCCTTTCTCAATGGCAAGATTGAAAAAGAAGTGTATGTTGCACAACCGCCTGGGTTTGAAGATCCAAAACATCCTAACATGGTATACAAGCTCAACAAGGCGCTGTATGGCCTCAAACAAGCCCCTCGGGCCTGGTATGACACACTCAAATATTTCCTGAAGAGCAAAGGCTTCATACCTGGTTCCCTAGACGCCACTCCCTTCACGAAGACATATGATGGTGAACTGTTTGTGTGCCAAATATATGTGGATGACATTATCTTCAGCTGCACCAATCAGAAGTACAGTGAAGAGTTTGGCTATATGATGCAAGAGGAATATCAGATGTCTATGATGGGGGAGCTGAAGTTCTTCCTCGGTCTTCAAATCCGACAACAACGCAACGGCATCTTCATATCTCAAGAGAAGTATCTCAAAGAGTGCCTGAAGAAGTTTGGTATGCAAGACTGCAAAGGCTTCACAACACCAATGCCAGCCAAACATCATCTGGGTCCCGACGACAATGGTAAAGAGTTCGATCAAAAGGTATACCGCTCCACGATTGGTTCTTTGCTTTATTTATGTGCATCTAGGCTAGATATTATGCTTAGTGTTTGCATGTGTGCTCGATTTCAAGCGGCACCAAAGGAGTCGCATCACTTAGCTGTGAAGCGAATTCTTCGATATTTGGCTCACACCCCAACTCTCGGATTATGGTATCCAAAGGGCTCAGAGTTTGATCTGGTTGGATTCTCAGATGTTGATTATGCTGGTGACAAGGTTGATCGGAAGTCTACATCAGGCACATGCCACTTTCTGGGACGATCACTTGTATGTTGGTCTTCAAAGAAGCAGAACTGTGTATCCCTCTCCAGTGCTCAATCTGAATACATTGCTGCTAGATCTTGCTGCGCTCAGCTTCTGTGGATGAAGCAAACTCTCAAGGACTATGGCATTCATCTAAAGCAAGTGCCACTTTATTGCGACAACGAAAGCGCCATCAAGATTGCCAACAACCCAGTTCAGCACTCGAAGACAAAGCACATAGAAATTCGTCATCACTTTCTCAGAGATCATGTTGTGAAGGAAGATATTGATATCATACACGTCAACACTGAAGAGCAATTGGCAGATATCTTCACCAAGCCCTTGGATGAGAAGAGATTTTGCAAGTTACGGTGTGAGCTAAATATCCTGGAATCCTCAAATGTCCTGTGATCAGGCACACATCCTAACACTTATGCGTATTGATGACTTAGATGTGCAACACACGAAGTAATGTATGTCTTCAATCAATGAAGACATACATTCTAAGTGTGAATACATTAATGTGGAATTTGACTTCGGAGCGCCACGATAATTGTGCGCCATGTCTGGGTCTAATACTTCCTATACGGTGGGTAACGCCACCATCAAACGTTCTATTTTGAAGTGTTTCACTCATGGCGTTACCTTGCAATGTCTTCACATTTGGTTTGGCTTCAATCTCAACATGTCTTCATGATTATCTTCACTATGTTGATTGTATAGATATATATATACTAGTGTTCTGTCCTCTACAGCATTCACTTATAGCTATGGCCTCTTGTTTGAATCTTTTGAACTAAGTGAATGTGATCGGACCCTAACCTCTCTATGCTTTCTATCTCAAATTCTATCTCTCCAAGTCATATGCATTCCATTGAAACTGTCGAATGTCTTCTCTGCGCCCTTTAGTAGATGACACAGAGACAACCTTTAAGTCCGTTTTCAATGCTCATTCATCCACATGAAATCCGGAGAAGTAGGAATGACCACCCGACAATCCAGGCGTGCGTGGGACGTGGAACAACCCCCAAAATTCCGCATGACGGCCACGTGTTACTCAGATGCGAATCGCCAGGGGCACCTGTGTAATAGCGCAGTGCCGCCCCTATAACTATAAATACACACTCACATCGGTCATTATCCCTTCTTCCACCCTTGCACGAACCCTAGCACCACCGCTAGCCCTCGGCGATGCCGGCGACAAAGCGCTTCGCTGCCGCAACCTCTCCGACGCCGTCTTCATGCCGATCGCGGACATCGTCCTCTCCGCCGTCGCCGTAGGTGTCCTCCGTCACCAAGTTAGGGCACAGAAGATTGAACGGCTCGGCCTCATCTCCCACTCCATCTAGCAGTTCCCAGTGTGGTAAATAAAACTTCTTTTTACGGCCCCTCTTGATCCTATGGCTTTGTCACTTTCTACCACAAGAAGTTTCTATTCACACAAATTAGATCTCTCTCATACTGCATCTCATAACATGCCAAGTATATTCACTTGTGCTTCACAAAGTAGTTAGATTCCTCACTTGTACTGATCTGTGGGTTTGTACAAATCTGGAACCAACTTCTTATCTATGAGTGAATGTCTTCGCACGATGAGGTCAATGTCTTCTAAACTGATTTACCTTCAAAATCTTCTGAGAATGCATATGACCTCTTCCCCTTCCCTCGCACCTTAATGCTGTCACAGGTACATGTCCGTGGGAGAATCCTTTGGTTCTCATAGTCTGCATTCATTTGCAGAATTCTTACAGCATCACATAAATTCTCCTGAAGCCAGCTCCTGTTGGTCCAGCAAGAGAAAGCCTTTGAAGCCGTTGAACGTCTTGAAGCCTTTCAAGTTAAAGTTTATGGCTTCAGAGAAAGCAGCAAGGAAGGGGGGCACACAGCGTCGTGGCGGAACATCCAGAGATCTGCCAGATGAACTCGCAGAAATGTACAAGATAGATCCTGAAGAGGATTATAGTCAGCGCAAGACCCGAATCCAATGGATTCGACGCTATTGGGCAGAACAATGGTTCAAATACCGCTTCACAACCCAAGAGTATGCTGAGAAAAGCGCCATCAAAAGACCGTGGGGAGACATCCTATACAAGAATCTTCTACCCAGGTCCAGAGATGAAGCTATTGCCCAAAGCTTCTATCCATGCATGGTCCGTGGGCCATAGCCTGATGATGCACATTCGTCGTCACTACTCTAGTGTCGTGACGACAATCTGTTCAAGCGCAACTTCCAGTTTGCCCAAAACTCAGCGAAGCAGAACAAGAGGAAATTTGGGTTAGACTTCAACCCTGGGCCCTCAGCACCAAGGGCAGATGGCACACGAGAAGCAGAACCAAATGTCATCGGTCCTTATGCCAACCTTGAAGGCCTCATCACCCGCATCTTAGTTCAAGGGACTGCAGTGAATGAGCATCCAGCTGACTCTGAATTAGAAGAAGCTCCTGCAGTGCTGAAGCCAAAGAAGATGAAGAAGCCTAAAGCTTCAAAGCCTGCCCCTTCACCGAAAATCTCAAGGGCAAAGCCACTTGCAACTGCACCTCCTGAAGACAGTGTGCAGTCTGAAGACGTATCCCGCATCTCCAAGCCCCAGAAGAGCAAGATGCCTCAGCCACACACCGGCCAAGAGCTCACAGCTGCTGCTATTCTGTGCAATGATGACATTGACCTGTCAAGTGATGAAGACCTGGCAGATGACGCTCTTGAGCAACTCATCAAGAGCAAAGAAGAAGCAGAAATCTTCAATGATCTGCCACTCTTTGATGTCACCATCATCCACAACTTCATTGACGAGTGGTTTGACACGCCCAACGTCAGCTTCGATGATCTACAGCTACCCATTGACCTCAGTGTCGCCTTCCATGGCGCCATTGCTTCAGAACTAGCCATCGCCCAGCGCGTTGTTGAGCTGAAGCAGAAGATTGACTATGAAAAGGCTCAATTCAAGAAGCATATGGCCAGGCTCAGCGTGCAAGATGTGAAGAACTTCAAAATCATGATGCACGAGCTCAAGGAAGCTTTTCTAAAGAAACGTGCAGAAGCTCAAGGTTCGCGTGAACGCATGAAGACTCTGGCTGACAGATGTGTGCAAGCCTACAATGAGGCTAAGAAGCGCAAGGCACTTGAGCGTCCTGGCATCGACCCCTGGATGGCCGCGAAGAAGAAGAAGAAGCCTGCTACAGCTGAACCCGATGCACCAAGGCAAGAAGAAATTCCGATTGTCTTCCCAACTGCAATAACTGGCTCGAAGCCAAAGAGCCGGCCAACCGCTTCAGAGCTCAAGAAGACCAAGACTGCTGAGGCTGAAGCAAGGAAGCGAAAATATCCTGAAGCATCTGAAACTGCCCCCTCTAAGAAGAAGAGGAAGACCAATAAAGATCGGGCTACTCCCACAGAGCCCTTGATGGTTGAACCCATTTCTATGGTCTATCCTGAAGCTGAACGCCAACTGACTGTCCATGAGCCTGCTTCCACACAAGCTCATGAAGCTGAAGACATTCCAGCAGCTGAAACCATCGCTGCTGAAGACATTGGTCAATATGATAATGTAGAAGATGATGCAGTCCTTCCTCAGCAAGACAACAGTGAACTCATCAGCATTGGTCGTCCGTTGACGCCAATTTCCCAGGATGCCTCATGGGCGGATCGCCCACAAGAGGAAGAATACAATGAGGCCCAGCCCACTCAAACTCCACAAGCGTCGCCCGTGTTGCGTAGGCTTCGCAAAGGTCCAAGGCCTCACGTCTCTGCTGAAGACATTCCGGCTGCATCAGCCAAAGAAGAAGAAGTACCACAAGTCCCCCCGTCTTACCAAGAAGCAGTTCTTACAGAGAACATGCTTGTGTCCGACCCTCCTGCTCGTCAAGTGGAGGATGAAAATCATGAGGCTGCCACAACCAACAATGAAGCTAATGTGAAGCCCTCCCCACCAAAAGCATCAGAAGACAGCGAAGCCACTGATCCTGACACATCTGTTCCTGAGTCTGCTGCCGGTCCCCAGTTTGACTATCATGTTGAGCACAGGCCTCAGGTACAGAAGCCAATCCCAAGACTGCCAAGGTTCCCAGGTCCTGCATCAGCACCTGGCTCCTTCAACATCAATGGCTTCAGGGCAGACAATACATTCTTCAATAGCTCCAAGAACCCCTACTCAAGGGAAAGGATTTCATCAGATTGGTTCTGGAGCTATCCTCAGCGAAGCTATTACTCATGCATACTTTACAACCAAGGTCGTATCTTCCCACACAAGCGCCTTGACGTTGAAGCTATAGCTGGTCTGCCCTGCCTAGAAGAAGCTTTGGATTGCTTCAAGCAAGTTGGACTGCTGCCATTCATAACTGACCAAGAGCATTGGAATGAAGAGCTGCTACTCCAATTCTATGCCACATTCCACATCCATGGGTACAACAGAGATCCGAAGACTTGGGTCCTGGAGTGGATGACCGGCAATGTTCATCACGAAGCCAATGCATTTGACATCATTGAGCTCACTCGCTTGCCCACTCCTGGCGATCTCTTCGAGCAAGGCTGTCAGCTGCATACTGAAGCTATTGAAAGCATCTTTCAGAGGCCTGAACCTAATATGAGTCAGATGCTCAGCATGATGAAGCCATTGCCCCAAGATGCTGCTTATCCCACAGAGTTCTTCGTTGAAGACCTTGAGTATCTGCCAAGAACCATCTATCACATTATCAGGCAGACTCTCTAGCCCATTAAAGGACACTCTCCAAATGCCAAGATTGAGGGTGCAATGAAGACTTTGATATTCTATATCCTTCATGGCAAATGCTTCAATGCACAGGACTTTTTCATACGCCAACTTGCTGCATCAGGCTCTGATCTGTTTGGTTTGAAGTTCTACGCCCCTTGGGTAATGCGGCTGATCAAACTTCACTCTACTCTCTTGTATCAGCCCTCTGCCCGCAACCATCGTATCTTCTTTCCAGATGTGGAAACCTCTGCTGAAGCCATCTATCCTGAACCTGCCAAGCAACCTCTAAGTCTTCAGAATGCAGAACAGCAGAGCTTCACTCAAAACATTGAGGGAATTAAAGCAGTCTCTCAGGTGTATCCGTTGGCTGGCACTACACGTGCACCACGCCCTGCTTTCACTGAAGCCACTGACAGCACAACTGCTCCAAGACCCAAGAAGCGCACTCGTGTTCTCAATGACCGAGAGCTTCTTGTGGCCCTTCATCAAAAACGGGATAGGCATCATGACTGGCTAAAGCGTCAGATGAAATGCCTCTTGGTGGATGTTAATCGCATTCGAAATCTTGCCACCAAGAATGCTTTCGTTACCCATGAAACATGTCGCCGTACATGGAAAGGGCTAACGATGATGTGTTCTGAAGCTGATCTTCAAGAGGATGGCTTCATGGAGCGATTCAAGTTTGACTCCACACCTCCTCGAAGGGTTGTGCTGCGAGGAACACCATCACTTGAAGACTCTGAGTTCTCTTCCTCTGCTGCAACAGTGACTGCCCAAGTTATCGAGGATGAAGACGATGCTACTTCACCACCACCCTCTTCAGCACTGCCAAACACCACCAACGACCCTGCTGCTCATGGGAATGAGTAGACACTCTATGTCTTCAAACCTTCTTGGTCCTTACTGACAAAAGGGGGAGAAGCATATGGGGTTGATAGTCTTCAAGCGGGTCCATATGGGCGGGTGCTTTATATTTTGCTATATTTTGCTTCGTGCTTACAACTCTCGTTTTGCTACATTTGGTTCTTTGAGTTGTAACACTTAAACTCGATGGTCGTCTGCTACTTATTTGCTAACTTGTTTTGCGATGATAAATTCCGCATGTGCGACGATAAATTCCGCACTTAGATCATTCTGCAGACGTCCATTTTTCATTATGCATGTCATTATCTTCATATACTTTCACATGCATAGTGGAATGTCATCATAAGGTGAAGTGGATCTCCACAAGTACAACCTGCCATGTGCATTTGCATTCCAAAAGCAAATTACTTATATGCACATCTTCAGGGGGAGCCCTTGCAACTTATGAAGACAATTCCTTATCCTTTAAAATTTCACAGATTATAATTCCCCGTTGAAAACTTCAACTAGTTTGCCATCAATCACCAAAAAGGGGGAGATTGTAAGTGCATCTAGTGCCACCCCTAGTTGGTTTTGGAGTATTGACGACAAACCTAGTTGAGGGACTAATGTGTTTGTGAGAATTGCAGGATAACACAGGTAGAAGTCCCTCATTGATTCGGTTTTCCTACCAGAGATGATCCCTAAAAATGTACGAAGACATTGAAGTCAATGGTGGTATATGAAGATATTCACATTGAAGACTATGACAAGAGAAGACACCACGTGAAGCCTATGAAACTCAAAGACTTAGATCTTTCATAGTTCTCTTTCATTTTGTGTTGAGTCATAGGAACCACCGTACTGTTAAGTAGGGTCCAAGAGAACCAGTCAGAATGACTGAAGTGATGCCTAATTAAAAACCTATGTCTTCGAGTGAAGACTATGAGAGCAAACCTTGTCTAGAGTCGGACAAGTCAACTTTTCTTGTAGCCCAAGTAAAGTTGCCGTGTGAGTTTGAAATCTGACCGTTGGAACATGTGTCAGTTCCTTAGTGACCCAGGGTCATTTCGGACAAATCAGGTCGGGTTGCCAAGTGGCTATAAATAGCCCACCCCCTACGACCATAAACGGTTGGCTGCTCAGATTCAGTGCACGGCTTTTGTCGTTTGAGAGCAACCCACCTCGAAGCCTTTGAGAGAGAGAATATCTAGCGAGGATAAAGCCCTAACCACCCAGAGCCAGAGAGAATTGGGCATCACTTAAGTCTTCTTGTCTGAGTGATCTAAAGACTTATTACACTTGAGGACTGTGCATCCTCCAGCCGGTTAGGCGTTGCGTTCTGAGCATCCAAGAGACATTGTGGATTGCCGGTGAACGAAGTCTGTGAAGGTTTGGGAGTCTACCTTGAAGACTTACCAAAGTGATTGGGCGAGGTCTGTGTGACCTTAGCTCAAGGAGAATACAGTGAGGACTGGGTGTCCTGAGCTGCGTGTTCAGGACTGGGTGTCCGGGACTGTGTGTCCTAAGGTTTAAATACCAAGCCGCTCCAACTAGACGTACAGTTGTCACAGCAACTGGAACTGGTCCAACAAATCATTGTCTTCAACGAGTCACTGGTTTCATCTTCACTTCCTTTTACTTACTGATTACTCATTGTGAAGTCATTGCATGTCTGTTCTATCTTTTGTCTTCACAACATGAGTGTATGATCTGTTTGGCTTCATAATATCTTCCTACCTGATCCTTATTACACTTCAGCTATTTGTCACTATGCTTTCACTCTGTTGATACTTGACCATGGCTTGCCTAGTGTAGTCTAACTTCCGCTGCATAGTAATAGGCATATCTCTACTGTTTGTCTTCATAACTTCCACGTTTTGAAGACTTTCATAAAAATCGCCTATTCACCCCCCTCTATTCGATATAACGCACTTTCAGTATTGTTGAGGGAACTTACACTAGTGAAAGTATGAACCCTAGGCCTTGTTTCCTATCATTGCAATACCGTTTACGCTGACTTTTATCACTTGCTACCTGATACGTCTCCAACGTATCTATAATTTTTGATTGCTCCATGCTACTTTATCTAGTGTTTTGGACTATATTGGGCTTTATTTTCCACTTTTATATTATTTTTGGGACTAACCTATTAACCGGAGGCCCAACCTAGAATTGTTGTTTTTGCCTATTTCAGTATTTCGAGGAAATAGAATATCAAACGGAGTCCAAACAGAATGAAACCTTTGGGAACGTGATCTTCTCACCGGACGTGATCTAGGAGACTTGGACCCTACTCCAAGAAGTTTCCGGGGAGGTCACGAGGGTGGAGGGCACGCCCCCCTGCCTCGTGGGCCCCTCGGAGCTCCACCGACGTGCTTCTTCCGCCTATATATCTCCATATACCCTACAAACATCAGAGAGCACAATAGATCGGGAGTTCCACCACCGCAAGCCTCTAGAACCACCAAAAACCAATCGGGACCCCTTTCTGGTACCCTGCCGGAGGGGGGATCCATCTCCGGTGGCCATCTTCATCATCCAGGCGCTATCCATGACGAGGAGGGAGTAGTTTTCCCTCGGGGCTGAGGGTATGTACCAGTAGCTATGTGTTTGATCTCTCTCTCTCTCTCGTGTTCTCTCTCGTGTTCCCTCTATGGCACGATCTTGATGTATCCCGAGCTTTGCTATTGTAGTTGGATCTTATGATGTTTCTCCCCCTCTACTCTCTTGTGATGAATTGAGTTTCCCCTTTGAAGTTATCTTATCGGATTGAGTCTTTTATGAGAACACTTGATGTATGTCTTGGTGATCAACTTGCGGGTTTCGTGACATTGGGAACCAGGGGTTGGCACACGTTCTTGACTCTCCGGTAGAAACTTTGGGGCACTCTTTGAAGTACTTTCATGTTGGTTGGATGAATCTGAGATTGTGTGATGCATATCGTATAATCATGCCCACGGATACTTGAGGTGACAATGGAGTATCTAGGTGACATTAGGGTTTTGGTTGATTTGTATCTTAAGGTGTTATTCTAGTACGAACTCTTTTATAGATTGATCCGAAAATAGCTTTGTGGTGATTTCGTACCCGACCATAATCTCTACGCTTGTTCTCCTCTATTAGTGGCTTTGGAGTGACTATTTGTCGCATGTTGAGGGCTTGTCATATGTTCTATCTATGTTATTATTGTTGAGAGAACTTGCACTAGTGAAAGTATGAACCCTAGGCCTTATTTCCTATCATTGCAATACCATTTATGCTCACTTTTATCATTAGTTATCTTGCTGTTTTTATATTTTCAGATTACAAATACCTTTATCTATCATCCATATACCACTTGTATCACCATCTCTTCGCCGTGTTGGGGAACGTAGCAGAAATTCAAAATTTTCCTACGTGTCACCAAGATCTATCTATGGAGAAACTAGCAACGAGGGGAAGAAGAGTGCATCTGCATACCTTTGTAGATCACTAAGCGGAAGAGTTCAAGAGAACGGGGTTGATGGAGTCGTACTCGTCGTGATCCAAATCACCGATGATCCTAGTGCCGAACGGACGGCACCTCCGCGTTCAACACACGTACGCCCCGATGACGTCTCCCACACCTTGATCCAGCAAGGAGAGAGGGAGAGGTTGAGGAAGACTCCATCCAGCAGTAGCACAACGGCGTGGTGGTGGTGGAGGAGCGTGGCAATCCTGCAGGGCTTCGCCAAGCACCACGGGATATGAGGAGAAAGAGAGGGAGGGCTGCACCAACAGGGAGAGATCAAATCGCGTGTTATGGGCAGCCCCAGGCCTCACTATATATAGGGGAGAGGGAGGAGGGTGCGCCCCCTCTAGGTTTCCCACCCCTAGGGGGCGGCAGCCCTAGATGGGTTTTGGGTGGCGGCCAAGAGGGGAAGGAGAGGGAGGCGCAGCTAGATGGGCCCTAAGGCCCATACCCCCTTAGGGTTTGCCCCCTTTCCACCTCTTAGGCGCCTTGGGCCCTTGTGGGGGGGGGGGGTGCACCAGCCCACCTGGGGCTGGTCCCCTCCCACACTTAGACCACGCAAACCTCCGGGGTTGGTGGCCCCACTTGGTGGACCCCCGGGACCCTCCCGGTGGTCCCGGTACATTACCGATAAACCCGGAAACCTTTCCGGTGACCAAAATAGGACTTCCCATATATAAATCTTTACCTCCGGACCATTCCAGAACTCCTCGTGACGTCCGGGATCTCATCCGGGACTCCGAACAACATTCGGTAACCACAGACAAGCTTCCTTTATAACCCTAGCGTCATCGAACCTTAAGTGTGTAGACCCTACGGGTTCGGGAGACATGTAGACATGACCGAGACGTTCTCCGGTCAATAACCAACAGCGGGATCTGGATACCCATGTTGGCTCCCACATGTTCCACGATGATCTCATCGGATGAACCACGATGTCAAGGACTTAATCAATCCCGTACACAATTCCCTTTGTCTATCGGTACGATACTTGCCCGAGATTCGATCGTTGGTATCCCGATACCTTGTTCAATCTCATTACCGGCGAGTCTCTTTTACTCGTTCCGTAACACATCATCCCATGATCAACTCCTTGATCACATTGTGCACATTATGATGATGTTCTACCGAGTGGGCCCAGAGATACCTCTCCATCACACGGAGTGACAAATCCCAGTCTCGATTCATGCCAACCCAACAGACACTTTCGGAGATACCTGTAGTGTACCTTTATAGCCACCCAGTTACGTTGTGACGTTTGGCACACTCAAAGCACTCCTACGGTATCCGGGAGTTGCACAATCTCATGGTCTAAGGAAATGATACTTGACATTAAAAAAGCTTTAGCATACGAACTACATGATCTTGTGCTATGCTTAGGATTGGGTCTTGTCCATCACATCATTATCCTAATGATGTGATCCCGTTATCAACGACATCCAATGTCCTTGGTCAGGAAACCGTAACCATCTATTGATCAACGAGCTAGTCAACTAGAGGCTTACTAGGGACATGGTGTTGTCTATGTATCCACACATGTATCTGAGTTTCCAATCAATACAATTCCAGCATGGATAATAAACGATTATCATGAACAAGGAAATATAATAATAACTTATTTATTATTGCCTCTAGGGCATATTTCCAACACGCCGAACTAGTGCACCTATACAATTTACCATTGTATTGGGTGTGTTGGGGACACAAGAGACTCTTATGATATGAAAAGGCCCAAGCTTGGGAAGCTATGTTTGATGAGGATGACATATTTGAGAATATATTTTCTGCAATTAATGTTTTTCCCAAGCTTGGGGATGCTACTCTTAATGAAGATTATATTTTTAGTCTCCCAAGTTTTGATATGCAAATTCATAATGATAATAACATGCCTCCTACTTATGATAATTATTGTGATGATACGTATGCTATAAAAAGTAGTGAGGATTATATTTATAAAACTTGTAATCATTATGCTTACCCCTTTTCTGAAAATTACTCTTTTAATGTGGAAACAATTTATAATATTCAAGTCTCTTTTGATACTCCCACTATCCCGAATGAGAAGAATCTTGCTTGTGTGGAGAATAATAAAATTTCTATGCTTATAGGTCATGAAAAGAATGCTTTAGGTGCTGGTTATATTGTTGAATTCATTCATGATGATACTGAAAATTATTATGAGGGAGGAATATATACTTGTAGGAATTGCAATAATATCAAGTTTCCTCTCTATGTGCTTAAAATTTTGAAGTTATGCTTGTTTTACCTTCCTATGCAAGATGATTCTTGTTCCCACAAGTTGTTTTCTCACAAAATCCCTATGCATAGGAAGTATGTTAGACTTAAATGTGCTGGTCATATTCTTCATGATGCTCTCTTTATGTTTCAACTCTTATCTTTTATGTGAGCATCGTTGAAATCATCATGCCTAGCTAGGGGCGTTAAACGATAGTGCTTGTTGGGAGGCAACCCAATTTTATTTTATTCCTTGCTTTTTGTTCCTGTTTAGTAATAAATAATTCATATAGCCTCTGTTTATATGTGGTTTTATGCTCTTAATTAGTGTTTGTGCCAAGTAGAACCTTTGGGAAGACTTTGGGAAAGTCTTGTTGATCATGCTGTCAAAAACAGAAACTTTAGCGCTCACGAGAATTGCTGCCATTTTTTATTGGGGAGTGCTATTTAGTTAATTCTTTTTGAAGATGATTAATAGATAAATTCCTCTGGTCCAGCAATTTATTTGAGAATTTTATTAGTTCCAGAAGTATATGTTTGATCCAGATTACTACATACTGTTCTGTTTTTGACAGATTCTGTTTTTCGTGTGTTGTTTGCTTATTTTGATGAATCTGTGGCTAGTAAAAGAGTTTATAAACCATAGATAAGTTGGAATACAGTAGGTTTAACACAAATATAAATAAAGAATGAGTTCATTACAGTACCTTGAAGTAGTGTTTTGTTTTCTTTCGCTAACGGAGCTTACGAGTTTTTTGTTAAGTTTTGTGTTGTGAAGTTTTCAAGTTTTGGGTAAAGATTCGATGGACTATGGAACAAGGAGTGGTAAGAGCCTAAGCTTGGGGATGCCCAAGGCACCCCAAGGTAATATTCAAGGACAACCAAGAGCCTAAGCTTGGGGATGCCCCGGAAGGCATCCCCTCTCTCGTCCACTTCCATTGGTAATTTACTTGGAGCTATATTTTTATTCACCACATGATATGTGTTTTGCTTGGAGTGTCTTGTATTATTTGTTTCTTTGCTTGTTAGTCTACCACAATCATCCTTGCTGTACACACATTTTGAGAGAGCCATGTATGAATTGAAATTTGTTAGAATACTCTATGTGCTTCACTTATATCTTTTGAGCTTGATAGTTTACTCTATGTGCTTCACTTATATCTTTTTGAGCGTGATAATTTTTGCTCTAGTGCTTCACTTAGATCTTTTAGAGCACGGTGGTGGTTTGTTTTAAAGAAACTTGATCTCTCATTCTTCACTTATATTATTTCGAGAGTCGTTAATAGCATGGTAATTTGCTTAATGTTAATATACTTGGTATTCAAGATATGTGAAACTTTCTTTTTAGTGGGTTGAATACTAAGATAAGTTTGATGCTTGATAATTGTTTTGAGATATGGAGGTGATAATATCATAGTCGTGCTAGTTGAGTAGTTGTGAATTTGAGAAATACTTGTGTTGAAGTTAGCAAGTCCCGTAGCATGCACGTATGGTTAAAGTTGTGTAACAAATTTGAAGCATGAAGTGTACCTGGCTTGTGCATCCTTATGAGTGGCGGTCGGGGACGAGCGATGGTCTTTTCCTACCAATATATCCCCCTAGGGGCATGCGCGTAGTACTTGATTTTTGATGACTTCTAAATTTTTGCAATAAGTATATGAGTTTTTTTGACTAATGTTGAGTCCATGGATTATACGCACTTTTACCTTTCCGCCATTTGCTAGCCTCTTCGGTACCGTGCATTGCCCTTTCTCACATTGAGAGTTGGTGCAAACTTCGCCGGTGCATCCAAACCCCGTGATATGATACACTCTTTCACACATAAACCTCCCTATATCTTCCTCAAAACAGCCACCGTACCTACCTATCATGGCATTTCCATAGCCATTCCGAGATATATTGCCATGCAACTTCCATCATCATCATCATCATCATCATGACATGCTTTACTTTTGTCATATTTCCATTGCATGATCTTGTAGTTGACATCGTATTTGTGGCAAAGCCACCATGCATTATTTTTCATACATGTCACTCTTGATTCATTGCACCATCCTGGTACACCGCCGGAGGCATTCATATAGAGTCATATCTTGTTCTAGTATCGAGTTGTAATCATTATGTTGTAATCAATAGAAGTGTGATGATCATCATTATTAGAGCATTGCCCAATCAAAAAAAAGAGAGAAAGGCCAAAAAGAAAAAAAAAGAAAGGCCCAAAAAAAAGATAAAATAAAAGGACAATGCTACTATCTCTTTTTCCACACTTGTGCTTCAAAGTAGCACCTTGTTCTTCATGTAGTGAGTCTCATATATTGTGCTTCAAAGTAGCACCATGATTTCATATACTGAGTGTCATAAGTTTTCTTGTTCATACTAGTGGGAATTTTTCATTATAGAACTTTGCTTGTATATTCCAACGATGGGCTTCCTCAAAATGCCCTAGGTCTTCATGAGCAAGCAAGTTAGATGCACACCCACTAGTTTTCTTTTGTTGAGCATTCTTAGCTCTAGTGCATCCGTTGCATGGCAATCCCTACTCCTTGCATGAACATCAATTGATGGGCATGTCCATAGCTCATTGATTAGCCTCGTTGATGTAAAACTTTCTCCTTTTTTGTCTTCTCCACACAATCCCCATCATCATAGTCTATACCACCCATAGTGCTATGTCCATGGCTCGCGCTCATGTATTGCGTGAAGGTTGAAAAAGTTTGAGATTATTTGAGTATGAAACAATTGCTTGGCTTGTCATCGGGGGTATAGAAGTTGGGAACATCTTTGTGTGACGAAAATGAAGCATAGCCTAACTATATGATTTTGTAGGGATGAACTTCCTTTGGTCATGTTATTTTCAGATGACATAATTGTTTGATTAGTATGCTTGAAGTATTATCATTTTTATGTCAATATGAACTTTTGTCTTGAACCTTTCGGATCTGAATATTCATACCATGATTAAGAAGATTTACATTGAAATTATGCCAAAGTATCACTCCGCATCAAAAATTCTCTTTTTATCATTTACCTACTCGAGGACGAGAAGGAATTAAGCTTGGGGATGCTTGATACGTCTCCAATGTATCTATAATTTTTGATTGCTCCATGCTACTTTATCTACTGTTTTGGACTATATTGGGCTTCATTTTCCACTTTTATATTATTTTTGGGACTAACCTATTAACCGGAGGCCCAGCCCAGAATTGCTGTTTTTTGCCTATTTCAGTATTTCGAGGAAACAGAATATCAAACGGAGTCCAAACGGAATGAAACCTTCGGGAACGTGATCTTCTCACCGAACGTGATCCAGGAGACTTGGACCCTACTCCAAGAAGTTTCCGGGGAGGTCATGAGGGTGGAGGGCACGCCCCCCTGCCTCATGGGCCCCTCGGAGCTCCACCGACGTGCTTCTTCCGCCTATATATCTCCATATACCCTAAAAACATCAGAGAGCACAATAGATTGGGAGTTCCGCCACCGCAAGCCTCCAGAACCACCAAAAACCAATTGGGACCCCTTTCCGGTACCCTGCCGGAGGGGGGATCCATCTCCGGTGGCCATCTTCATCATCCAGGCGCTATCCATGACGAGGAGGGAGTAGTTTTCCCTCGGGGCTGAGGGTATGTACCAGTAGCTATGTGTTTGATCTCTCTCTCTCTCTCGTGTTCTCTCTCATGTTCCCTCTATGGCATGATCTTGATGTATCCCGAGCTTTGCTATTGTAGTTGGATCTTATGATGTTTCTCCCCCTCTACTCTCTTGTGATGAATTGAGTTTCCCCTTTGAAGTTATCTTATCGGATTGAGTCTTTTATGAGAACACTTGATGTATGTCTTGGTGATCAACTTGCGGGTTTCGTGACATTGGGAACCTATGCATAGGGGTTGGCACATGTTCTTGACTCTCCGGTAGAAACTTTGGGGCAGTCTTCGAAGTACTTTTATGTTGGTTGGATGAATCTGAGATTGTGTGATGCATATCGTATAATCATGCCCACGGATACTTGAGGTGACAATGGAGTATCTAGGTGACATTAGGGTTTTGGTTGATTTGTATCTTAAGGTGTTATTCTAGTACGAACTCTTTTATAGATTGATCCGGAAGAATAGCTTTGTGGTGGTTTCGTACCCGACCATAATCTCTACGTTTGTTCTCCGCTATTAGTGGCTTTGGAGTGACTCTTTGTCGCATGTTGAGGGCTTTTCATATGTTCTATCTATGTTATTATTGTTGAGAGAACTTGCACTAGTGAAAGTATGAACCCTAGGCCTTATTTCCTATCATTGCAATACCATTTACGCTCACTTTTATCATTAGTTATCTTGCTATCTTTATATTTTCAGATTACAAATACCTTTATCTACCATCCATATACCACTTGTATCACCATCTCTTCGCCGAACTAGTGCACCTATACAATTTACCATTGTATTGGGTGTGTTGGGGACACAAGAGACTCTTTGTTATTTGGTTGTAGGGTTGCTTGAGAGAGACCATCTTCATCCTACGCCTCCTACAGATTGATAAACCTTAGGTCATCCACTTGAGGGAAATTTGCTACTGTCCTACAAACCTCTGCACTTGGAGGCCCAACAACGTCTACAAGAAGAAGGTTGTGTAGTAGACATCACTACCTTGCTGTTTTTATTATTTCAGATTACAAAAACCTTTATCTATTATCCATATACCACTTGTATCACCATCTCTTCGCCGAACTAGTGCACCTATACAATTTACCATTGTATTGGGTGTGTTGGGGACACAAGAGACTCTTTGTTATTTGGTTGCAGGGTTGCTTGAGAGAGACCATCTTCATCCTACGCCTCCTACGGATTGATAAACCTTAGGTCATCCACTTGAGGGAAATTTGCTACTGTCCTACAAACCTCTGCACTTGGAGGCCCAACAACGTCTACAAGAAGAAGGTTGTGTAGTAGACATCAGTGCCCCCTGCCCCCATATATAAAGGAGCAAGGGGGGAGAGGCGGCCGACCAGGAGGAGGCACGCCAGGGAGGAGTCCTACTCCCACCGGGAGTAGGACTCCCTCCTTTCCTAGTTGGAGTAGGAGAAGGGGGAAGGAGGGAGAGAGGAAGGAAAGGGGGGTGCCCCCCCTCCTTGTCCAATTCAGACTAGAGGGCGAGGGGGCACGTGGCATGCCCTGGCCGCCCCTCCTCTTCTCCACTAAGGCCCATCTTGGCCCATTAAACCTCTGGGGGGTTCTGGTAACCCCCAGTACTCCGGTAAAATACCGATTTCACCCGGAACACTTTCGATATCCAAATATAGGCTTCCAATATATCAATCTTTATGTCTCGACCATTTCGAGACTCCTCGTAATGTCCGTGATCACATCCGGGACTCCGAACTTCCTTCGGTACATCAAAACAGATAAACTCATAATATAATCGTCATCGAACTTTAAGCATGCGAACCCTACGGGTTCAAGAACTATGTAGACATGACCGAGACACATCTCCGGTCAATAACCAATAGCGGAACCTGGATGCTCATATTGGCTCCTACATACTCTACGAAGATCTTTATCGGTCAACCCGCATAAAAACATGCGTTGTTCCCTTTGTCATCGGTATGTTACTTGCCCAAGATTTGATCGTCGGTATCTTAATACCTAGTTCATTCTCGTTACAGGCAAGTCTCTTTACTCATTCTGTAATACATCATCCCACAACTAACTCGTTAGTTGCAATGCTTGCAAGGCTTATAGTGATGTGCATTACCGAGTGGGCCCATAGATACCTCTCCGACAATCAGAGTGACAAATCCTAATCTCGAAATACGCCAACCCAACAAGTACCTTCGGAGACACCTGTAGAGCATCTTTATAATTGCCCAGTTACGTTGTGACGTTTGGTAGCACACAAAGTGTTCCTCCGGTAAACGGGAGTTGCATAATCTCATAGTCATAGGAACATGTATAAGTCATGAAGAAAGCAATAGCAGAATACTAAACGATCGTGTGCTAAGTGCTACCTCTTGAGCTTGCGTTGGATTTCCTCGAAGAGGAAAGGATGATGCAGCAAAGTAGCGTAAGTATTTCCCTTAGTTTTTGAGAACCAAGGTATCAATCTAGTAGGAGGCCACGCTCAAGTCCCTCGTACCTGCACAAAACGATAGCTACTCGCAACCAACACGATTAGGGGTTGTCAATCCCTTCACGATCACTTACGAGAGTGAGATCTGATATATATAATATTTTTGGTATTTTTGGTATATAGATGCAAAGTGAAAAGTAAAAGGCAAAGTAAAAAAAGCAAAGCAAGATTAAAGTGATGGAGATTGATATGATGAGAATAGACCTGGGGGCCATAGGTTTCACTAGTGGCTTCTCTCAAGAGCATAGGTATTCTACGGTGGGTGAACAAATTACTGTTGAGCAATTGACAGAATTGAGCATAGTTATGAGAATATCTAGGCATGATCATGTATATAGGCATCACGCCCGTGACAAGTAGACCGAAACGATTCTGCATCTACTACTATTACTCCACTCATCGACCGCTATCCAGCATGCATCTAGAGTTTTACGTTAAAATAGAGTAACGCTTTAAGCAAGATGACATGATGTAGAGAGATAAATTCATGCAATATGAAATAAACCCCATCTTTTTATCCTCGATGGCAACGATGCAATACGTGCCTTGCCGCCCCTTCTGTCACTGGGAAAGGACACCGCAAGATCGAACCCAAAGCTAAGCACTTCTCCCATGGCAAGAACTACCAATCTAATTGGCCAAACCAAACGGATAATTCGAAGAGACTTGCAAAGATAACCAATCATACATAAAAGAATTCAGAGAAGATTCAAATATTATTCATAGATAGACTTGATCATAAACCCACAATTCACCGGTCTCAACAAACACACCCCAAAGAGAAGAAGATTACATCGAATAGATCTCCACAAGAGAGGGGGAGAACTTTGTATTGAGATCCAAAAAGAGAGAAGAAGCCATCTAGCTACTAACTATGGACCCGAAGGTCTGAGGTAAACTACTCACACTTCATCAGAGAGGCTATGATGATGTAGAAGCCCTCCGTGATGACGGCCCTCTCCGGCGGAGCTCCGGAACAGGCCCCAAGATGGGATCTCGTGGATACAGAAAGTTGCGGCGGTGGAATTAGGTTTTTGGCTCTCGTTCTGATCGTTTGGGGGTGAGCAGGTATATATAGGAGGAAGGAGTACGTCGGTGGAGCACCGAGGGGCCCACGAGGCAGGGGGGCGCACCCTAGGGGGGGTGGGCGCGCCCCCACCCTCGTGACCGCCTCTTTGACTCCTTGGAGTAGGGTCCAAGTCTCCTAGATCACGTTCGGTGAGAAAATCACGTTCCAAAGGTTTTATTCCGTTTGACTCCGTCTGATATTCTGTTTCTCCGAAATACTGAAATAGGCAAAAAAAACAGCAATTCTGGGCTGGGCCTCCGATTAATAGGTTAGTCCCAAAAATAATATAAAAGTGGAAAATAAAGCCCAATGTAGTCCAAAACAGTAGATAATATAGCATGGAGCAATCAAAAAGTATAGATACGTTGGAGACGTATCAGGCATCCCCAAGCTTAATTCTTGCTCGTCCTTGAGTAGGTAAATGATAAAAAGAGAATTTTTGATGTGGAGTGCTACTTGGCATAATTTCAATCCAAATTTTCTTAATTGTGGTATGAATATTCAGATTAGGAAGATTCATGACAAAAGTTCATATTGACATAGAGAATAATAATACTTCAAGCAAACCAACAAAGCAATTATGTTTTCTTAAAGTAACATGGCCAAAGAAAGTTCATCCCTACAAAATCATATAGTTTAGTCATGCTCCATTTTCGTCACACAAGAATGCTCTCATCATGCACAACCCCGATGACAAGCCAAGCAATTGTTTCATACCTTAATAATTTCAAACTCATAAACTTTCACGCAATACATGAGCGTGAGCCATGGATATAGCACTATGGGTGGAATAGAATATAATGATGGGGGTTATGTGGAGAAGACAAAAAGGAGAAAGTCTCACATCAACGAGGCTAATCAGTGGGCTATGGAGATGCCCATCGATTGATGTTAATGCAAGGAGTAGGGATTGCCATGCAACGGATGCACTAGAGCTATAAATGTATGAAAGCTCAACAAAAGAAACTAAGTGGGTGTGCATCCAACTTGCTTGCTCATGAAGACCTAGGGCACTTGAGGAGGCCCATTGTTGGAATATACAAGCCAAGTTCTATAATGAAAATTCCCACTAGTATATGAAAGTGATAACTCAAGAGACTCTCTATATGAAGAACATGGTGCTACTTTGAAGCACAAGTGTGGAAAAAGGAATAGTAGCATTGCCCCCTTTTTTGGGCCTTTTTTTTCTTTGGCCTTTCTCTTTTTTTGGGACAATGCTCTATTGAATGATGATCATCAAACTTCTATTTATTTACAACTCAATGATTAAAACTCGTTGCTAGAACAAAGTATGACTCTATATGGATGCCTCCAGCGGTGTACTGGGATATGCAATGAATCAAGAGTGACAAGTATGAAAAAATTATGAACGGTGGCTTTGCCACAAATACTATGTCAACTACATGATCATGCTAAGCAATTTGACAATGATGAATGTGTCATGATAAACTGGATGGTGGAAAGTTGCATGGCAATATATCTCAAAATGGCTATGGAAATGCCATAATAGGTAGGTATGGTGGCTGTTTTGAGGAAGATATAAGGAGGTTTATGTGTGACAGAGCATATCATATCACCGGGTTTGGATGCACCGGCGAAGTTTGCACCAACTCTCGATGTGAAAAGGGCAATGCACGGTATCGTAGAGGCTAGCAATGATGGAAGGGTGAGAGTGCGTATAATCCATGGACTCAACATTAGTCATAAAGAACTTATATACTTATTGCAAAAATCTACAAGCCATCAAAAACCAAAGTATTACGCGCATGCTCCTAGGGGGGTAGATTGGTAGGAAAAGACCATCGCTCGTCCCCGACCGCCACTCATAAGGAGGACAATCAAATGACACCTCATGTTTCAAATTTGTTGCATAACGTTTACCATAAGTGCATGCTACGGGACTTGCAAACTTTAACTCAAGAACTTCTCAAATTCACAATTACTCTACTAGCATGACTTTGATATTACTACCTCCATATCTCAAAACAATTATCAAGCATCCAACTTTTCTTAGTATTCAACACACTCAAAAGAAAGTTTCACAAATCTTGAATACCAAGCATGTTATTATTAAGTAAATTACCATGCTATTAAGACTCTCAAAATAATTTAAGTGAAGCATGAGAGATCAATAGTTTCTTTAAAACAAATCCACCACCGTGCTCTTAAAACATCTAAGTGAAGCACATAGAGCAAAATTATAACGCTCAAAAGATATAAGTGAAGCACATAGGGCAAAACTACATAGCTCAAAAGATATCAGTGAAGCACATAGAGAAAAATTATAGCACTCAAAAGATATAAGTGAAGAACATAGGGCAAAACTACATAGCTCAAAAGATATAAGTGAAGCACATAGAGCAAAATTATAACACTCAAAAGATATAAGTGAAGCACATAGAGTATTCTATCAAATTTTAATTCATGTATGGCTCTCTCAAAAGGTGTGTACAGCAAGGATGATTGTGGCACACTAAAACACAAAGACACAAATAATACAAGACGCTCCAAGCAAAACACTTATCATGTTGGTGAATAAAAATATAGCTCCAAGTAAATTGCTGATGGAAGTGGACGAAAGAGGGGATGCCTTCTGGGGCATCCCAAGCTTTGACTTTTTGGTGTCCTTGGATTATCTTGGGGATGCCATGGGCATCCCCAAGCTTAGTCTCTTGCCACTCCTTGTTCCATAATCCATCACAAGAATTCACCCAAAACTTGAAAACTTCACAACACAAAACTCAATTGAAATCTCGTGAGCTCCGTTAGAGAAAGAAAACAAAAAACCACTTCAAGGTACTGTAATGAACTCATTCTTTATTTATATTGGTGTTAAACCTACTGTATTCCAACTTCTCTATGGATTATAAACTATTTTACTAACCATAGATTCATCAAAATAAGCAAACAACACACGAAAAACAGAATCTGTCAAAAACAGAACAGTCTGTAGTAATCTGTAACTAACGCAAACTTCTGGAACCCCAACAATTCTAAAATAAATTGCTGGGCGTGAGGAATTCATCTATTAATCATCTGCAAAAATAATTAACTAAATATAACTTTCCAAATAAAAATGACAGTAGTTCTCGTGAGCGCTAAAGTTTCTGTTTTTTACAGCAAGTTCAACAAGACTTTCCCCAAGTCTTCCCAACGGTTCTACTTGGCACAAACAGTAATTAAACACAAAAACACAACCAAAACAGAGGTTAAATAAATTATTTATTAAATAACATCAAGGAAAAATATTGGGTTGTCTCCCAACAAGCGCTTTTCTTTAAAGCCTTATAGCTAGGCATTGATAATTTTAATGATGCTCACATGAAAGACAAGAATTGAAGCACAAAAGGAGCATCATAAAGCATGTGACAAACACATCTAAGTCTAACATAATTCCTATGCATAGGCATCTTATAGGCAAACAAATTATCAAGGTAAGCAAAAACTAGCATATGCAAGGAAGAGGAAAGAAACAATAGCAATCTCAACATAACGAGAGGTAATTTAGTAACATGAAAATTTCTACATCCATATTTTCCTCTCTCATAGTAATTACATGTAGGATCATAAGCAAATTCAACAATATAGCTATCACATAAAATATTATCAACATGATCCACATGCATGCAAAGTTAGCACTTTTCCGAAATAGTGGGATTAACATTAACTAAAGTCATGACCTTCCTAAACGCACTTTTATCAAAAACGTCATAAGATTGAACATTCTCTAAATATGTGGGATATAAAGTTGACATTCTTCCAAACCCACTTTCAATATTATTGCAAACATTATAATCAATCTCATATTCATCATGGGGTTTAAATAAATTTTCAAGATCAAAAGAAGAATCACCCCAATCATGATCATTGCAACAAGTAGAGGACATAACAAAACTAGCATCCCCAAGCTTAGGGTTTTGCATATTATTAGCATAATTGTCATTAATAGAATTTATAATAACATCATTGCAATCATGCTTTTTATTCAAAGATCTATCGTGAATCACTTCATAACATACTTCATCGCAATTTTCAGATTCACGAATTTCAAGCAAAACTTCATAAAGATAATCTAGTGCACAAAACTCACTAGCAATTGGTTCAACATAACTGGATATCTTAAAAAGATTAGCAAGCGGATGAGGATCCATAAATCTTAGGTTCTCCGTTTAGTAATAAATAAATGACTATTCCAATCATACGAGCAAACAAGAAACGGGCAAAAAGAGGCAAATAGAGAGGGAGGATAGAGAAAGAGAGAGAGAGAGAGAGAGAGAGAGAGAGAGAGGGCGAATAAAACGGCAAGGGTGAAGTGGGGGAGAGGAAAACGAGAGGCAAATGGCAAATAATGTAATGTGAGAGATAGGGATTGTGATGGGTACTTGGTATGTTGACTTTTTGCGTAGACTCCCCGGCAATGGCGCCAGAAATTCTTCTTGCTACCTCTTGAGCTTACGTTGGATTTCCCCGAAGAGGAAAGGATGATGCAGCAGAGTAGCGTAAGTATTTCCCTCAGTTTTTGAGAACCAAGGTATCAATCCAGTAGGAGGCCACGCTCAAGTCCCTCGTACCTGCACAAAACGATAGCTACTCGCAACCAACGCGATTAGGGGTTGTCAATCCCTTCACGGTCACTTACGAGAGTGAGATCTGATAGATATAATATTTTTGGTATTTTTGGTATAGAGATGCAAAGTGAAAAGTAAAAGGAAAAGTAAAAAAAGCAAAGGAAGATTAAAGTGATGGAGATTGATATGATGAGAATAGACCCGGGGGCCATAGGTTTCACTAGTGGCTTCTCTCAAGAGCATAGGTATTCTACGGTGGGTGAACAAATTACTGTTGAGCAATTGACAAAATTGAGCATAGTTATGAGAATATCTAGGCATGATCATGTATATAGGCATCACATCCGTGACAAGTAGACCAAAATGATTCTTCATCTACTACTATTACTCCACTCATCGACCGCTATCCAGCATGCATCTAGAGTTTTAAGTTAAAAACAGAGTAACGCTTTAAGCAAGATGACATGATGTAGAGAGATAAATTCATGCAATATGAAATAAACCCCATCTTGTTGTCCTCGATGGCAACGATGCAATACATGCCTTGCTGCCCCTTCTGTCACTGGGAGAGGACACCGCAAGATCGAACCCAAAGCTAAGCACTTCTCCCATGGCAAGAACTACCAATCTAGTTGGCCAAACCAAACAGATAATTCGAAGAGACTTGCAAAGATAACTAATCATACATAAAAGAATTCAGAGAAGATTCAAATATTATTCATAGATAGACTTGATCATAAACCCACAATTCATCGGTCTCAACAAACACACCGCAAAAAGAAAAAGATTACATCGAATAGATCTCCACAAGAGAGGGGGAGAACTTTGTATTGAGATCCAAAAAGAGAGAAGAAGCCATCTAGCTACTAACTATGGACCCGAAGGTCTGAGGTAAACTACTCACACTTCATCGGAGAGGCTATGATGATGTAGAAGCCCTCCGTGATGACGGCTCTCTCCAGCGGAGCTCCGGAACAGGCCCCAAGATGGGATCTCGTGGATACAGAAAGTTGCAGCGGTGGAATTAGGTTTTTGGCTCCCGTTCTGATCGTTTGGGGTGCCTAGGTATATATAGGAGGTAGGAGTACGTCGGTGGAGCACTGAGGGACCCACGAGGCAGGGGCGCGCCCCCCACCCTCGTGACCGCCTCTTTGACTCCTTGGAGTAGGGTCCAAGTCTCCTGGATCATGTTCGGTGAGAAAATCACGTTCCCGAAGGTTTTATTCCGTTTGGACTCCGTCTGATATTTTGTTTCTCCGAAATACTGAAATAGGCAAAAAACAGCAATTCTAGACTGGGCCTCCGGTTAATAGGTTAGTCCCAAAAATAAGATAAAAGTGGAAAATAAAGCCCAATATAGTCCAAAATAGTAGATAATATAGCATGGAGCAATCAAAAATTATAGATACGTTGGAGACGTATCACTAAGCTAACAGAATGGGTCAAGTCAATCACATCATTCTCCTAATGATGTGATCCCATTAATCAAATGACAACTCATGTCAATGGCTAGGAAACATAACCATCTTTGATCAACGAGCTAGTCAAGTAGAGGCATACTAGTGACACTCTGTTTGTTTATGTATTCACACAAGTAGTATGTTTCCGGTTAATATAATTCTAGCATGAATAATAAACATTTATCATGATATAAGGAAATAAATAATAACTTTATTACTGCCTCTAGGGCATATTTCCTTCACTGTTCATCCAGCGACAATGGCCTCTACTACCACGGGGTCCTCTTCATCCAACCCCCTACCGGGAACTGTTCATACAAACCCCCTCAACAACGCTCACTGTTCATCCAGAGGCAGCATCGATCGGCTTCAGTTAGCAGCAATAGCGAAGGAATAACACTCGGGTCCAGTTAACAGAAAGGGATCGATCGATCGCTCGGGTTCAGTAATGCGTAGCCTGCAGTGCAATCGCTTGGGTTCAGTTAGAGCCCAACGCCTCGCCCGGGTTTAGTTAGAGCCCAATGCCTCGCACACACGCGCGTACGTATGAGAGAAACGTGTATCGCTCGGCCCCCGACCACCTACCGTAACCGGGAACTCCCCGATATTTTCCTCGCCCTCGCTACTACCACGGTTTTTTCCATCATGGACGGCCCAAAGAATGTCATGCAGCTGCATCTCCGGCCCGCCCAGGACGAAAAGCCCATTTTCTGTCATGATTTTTTAACATAGAAGTAGGACTCCACCACATCTATGATGATACCGGGTTTTGTCACAATTATCATCATAGAAGTGTCATAAGTATGACAAAAAAATCGTTCGGCCCAAAATGTCACGGATGTGTCTTTTTTTGTAGTGAGGATTGGATGTGATATTAGGCATGGATTGGCTATCCATGTATGGAGGAAATATCGATTGTGCTAGTAGGTCAATTTTACTCACCACCCCGGAGGGTAAACGGATCAAGTATGTATCACGACATGCACCAAGGAGGATCCAAGTAAATTCACTCTCAGGAGTTGTTCAGGAAGAAGTGCATGTTGTGAAGGATTACTCGGATGTGTTTCCAGAGGAATTACCAGGCATGCCACCAGATCGAGACATAGAATTCTTGATAGAGTTGTTGCCAGGCACTAGACAACATCAAAGAGACCATATTGGATGCCCGCAAATGATCCGAAGGAAATTAAGAAGCAGATTAAGGAGTTACTGGAGAAAGGTTGTATTCGACCAAGTTCATCACCTTGGGGAGCCCAGTGCTCTTAGTGGAGAAGAAGGATGGATCTTTGAGAATGGTTGTGGATTATCGGGCATTGAATGAAGTGACGATCAAGAACAAGTGCCCACTACCGATGATCAATGATTTGTTTGACCAGGTGCAAGGAGCTAAAGTATTCTCCAAGATCAATCTTCGATCAGGTTACCACCAGTTGAAGATTCGGGAACATGATATACCTAAGACAACTTTGACCACAAGGTACGGACTATATGAATACACGGTCATGTCATTTGGACTGACTAATGCCCCTGCCTATTTTATGAGTATGATGAACAAGGTGTTCATGGAGTTTTTGGATAAGTTCGTTGTAGTGTTCATTGATGATATTCTGGTATACTCGAAGAATGTAGAGGAACACAAGGAACACTTGCGCTTAGTTCTCGAGAAGCTCATGGAACATCAGTTGTATGCCAAGTTTAGTAAGTGTGAGTTTTGTTTGAAGGAAGTTGGTTTTCTTGGACATGTTATATCAGGAGAAGGTATAGCAGTAGACCCCACCAAGGTTCAGTCTATCATCGAGTGGTTGGCACCCACCTCGGTTGGAGAGATCCAAAGTTTTCTGGGACTCGCAGGATATTATCGGAGATTCATTGAGAATTTTTCCAAGATTGTGAAACCCATGACAGAGTTGTTGAAGAAGGACACCAAGTTCAAATGGACCGAGAATTGTGAGGCTAGTTTTCAGGAGTTGAAGAAACATTTGGTTACAACCCCAGTACTGATTCTTCTGGATCTACGCAAGGATTTCCAAGTGTATTGCGACGCTTCTTGATTGGGACTTGGAGGTGTACTTATGCAAGATGGAAGAGTTGTTTCATATGCCTCACGGCAGCTTTGACCTCATAAGTTGAATTATTCCACCCATGATTTGGATTTAGCAGCCGTAGTGCATGTGCTCAAGACCTGGAGACATTTTGTGATTGGAAACCGTTGTGATGTGTACACGGATCACAAGAGTTTGAAGTACATTTTCACGCAGAAGGAGTTGAATCCTAGGCAGAGGAGATGGTTGGAGTTCATAAAGGATTATGATATGAAGTTGCATTATCATCCAGGAAAGGCCAATGTCGTAGCAGACGCTTTGAGCCGCAAAAGTTATGCAAATACCCTCGTAAGCGAAGGATTACCGCAGGAGTTAGTTGACGATCTTAAGGAACTATGTTTGGAGATAGTTCCAAGAGGTTTTGTTGTAGCAATGGAGGTTCAGTCTACATTATTGGGAAAGATTCGAGAAGCTCGGAAGGATGATAAGGAAATCGCTGAGATAAAGGAGAAGATGAGCAAAGGAAAATCCAAAGGTTTTCGTGAGGATGAACACGAGACTTTGTGGTTTGAGGATCGTGTATATGTGCCCAATGATGCGGAGATCAGGAAGTTAATACTTCAGGAAGCTCATGACTCGCAATACTCGATTCACCCCGGAAACACCAAGATGTATTTGGATTTGAAGGAGCATTTCTGGTGGACAGGTATGAAGAAGGATATTGCCGAGTATGTAGCAGTATGTGATGTATGTCAAAGAGTGAAGACAGAATATCAGAAGCCGGCAGGATTGCTTCAGCCTATGCCCATACCAGAATGGAAGTGGGACAAGCTTGGCATGGATTTCATCAATGGATTACCCAGGACCCGATCGGGGTACGATTCTATCTGGGTAGTAGTTGATTGCTTGACCAAGGTAGCTCACTTTATCCCAGTGAAAACCACTTATACAAGCGCGAAGTTGGCCAAGATATATATGACCAGGATCGTATGTCTGCATGGAGTTCCAAGGACCATCGTATCAGATAGAGGAACATAGTTTACCTCAAAGTTTTGGAATCAGCTGCACCAGACTTTGGGTGCTAGACTAGAGTTCAGTATAGCCTTTCATTCGCAGACAGATGAACAGACCGAGAGAGTCAATCAGATTCTGGAGGACATGTTGAGAGCTTGTGCGCTAGATTATGAATCTAGTTGGGATGATAATTTACCTTACGCAGAGTTCTCATACAACAACCGTTATCATGCTAGTTTGAAGATGGCACCTTTTGAAGCTTTGTGAAGGAGGTGCAGGACACCGTTGATATGTGATGAAGTCGGAGACCGTCAGTTGTTTGGATCGGATTTGATCAAAGAGTCTGAAGAGAAGGTTAAGTTGATACGAGATAGACTGAAGGTAGCTCAGTCTAGGCAGAAGATTTATGCCGATACAAAACGCAAGGAGGTAGTTTATGAAATTGGAGACAGAGCGTATCTCCGTGTGTCACCCCTGCGATGAGTTAAACGATTTGGAGTGAAGGGTAAGTTAGCCCCAAGATTTGTAGGGCCATACCGAGTTCTGGAACGTATGTGAGAGGTGGCCTACAAGTTGGAGTTATCCGAAGGATTGTCAGGAGTTCACGATGTGTTTCACGTTTCCCAATTGAAGAAGTGCCATGCTGAGATGGCCGATGTTCGTTTAAGAGATACAGTGCCCCTGGAAGCAATTCAGTTGGATAATGACCTAACTTACAAGGAGAAACCCGTGAAGATTCTCGAGTTTGCCAGCCGGGTTACACGCAACAAGGTTATCAAGTTTTGCGAAGTTCAGTGGAGCCACCATACCGAGGATGAAGCCACCTGGGAGCGAGAAGAAGACCTACGGAAAGACCACCCGCATCTATTTTCTAGCCAACCTGAATCTTGAGGGCGAGATTCATCTTAAGGGGGGTAGGTTTGTAACATCCCAATTTTCAATTTGTATATTATATATAGGTCATCATATGCATATCATATTTCATTTGCATTTTGTTCGGGATCCTAGAAATCCTAAGCAACTCAAGGACCCAAGGAGAGAGTTGGAGATTTCATTTATTTTCATATTTGAATTTTCTCAAATTTGAAAAGAGGATCAATTTAGTTTTAATATTTCTCTCTCTAAAATATTTCCAATATTAAAAATAAAAGAGAGAAGATAATATGACTTCTTCCAAAAGAGAGGAATATTGGAGGAGAAATTTTAAAATCAAATTTATATTTTATTTGGATTTTATTAGCTATTTTATTTGAATTAGAAAAATATGCATTTTAAAAATTGCATTTTTAGACCGGAAAAATCTTCACTTTGTTCTAAATATTAGGTTTAGACGGTGAAAATTGTTTCTGGTATTTTTAGGATTTTTTATATTTTGTTTGGGCGGATTTTAAAAAAAAAATCTTTTCCCGCCCGACTAGGCCGAAGCCCAGCCGAGCAGGCCGCGGCCCACCTGCTAGCCACGTTCCTCCCGCGCGGGAAGACCGAGCCGCCGCCGCCTCCCGAGTTCGGCCAGGGCACGACTCCCGGTCCGACCCGGCGCCCCATCCCGCAAGGCGAAGCCGACCCCCTCGCCTTCATAAGCGCCCGCCCCGCCGCCTCCTCCCGTCCCGAGCCGCCGCAGCCGCCGCCGCCGAGCCACACCACCGCCACCGTTGCCACTCGCCGCCGCTGCCCTGCTGTCGCCGCTGCTCTCCGCCATCGCCGCCGACAACGCCACCGCCCGCTGCCGAAGCCCCGCGCTGCCGCCGCCGCGCCGTTCGCCAGATCCCACCGCCGCCGCCCGCTGGTTTTTTTAAAGAACCGGTAAAGACTGAACCGTCGCTCGGTTTTTTTGGGTTTTTCGTTAGATCGGTTTAGTTCTGTTTTTTTCGAGTTCGCTAATTAGCGAGTGTTCGTTCGAATGTCTCTGTTAGCGAACGTATTCGCTCGTTTGACCCTGATAGTGAACGTTCATTCAATAGCCTTTTCTTTTTATTTTATTTTCGGCCAGGGACCTATCAGCAATTATTTTTATCGCAAATTAGCCCCTGATCTTCAAACCTTCACAACTTTTTGCTTGCTCGTCCAAATCCAGTGAAACCAATGCCAATATCTTCGTCTCGAACCCCTCTTTCTAGATAACCAACTTGAACACGGTTTTGACAATTTAAAATGTTGTTGCAAGCAGATCTGAATTCGAACTTCTTTTGATTGTAGTTTGAGTTCTATAGCTCCGATTTGGTTGTTCCTTTTTACAAATCGAAGCTCTTCACTTGTACTTTCAATTTGGATATTTTCTCTTGAGTTTTACCTTTTCATCTATTGCTTTAGAGTTTATTGTGACGCCCCCGATTTGACCGTACACTAATCATACACGCAAATGTGTACGATCAAGATCAAGGACTCACGGGAAGATATCACAACACAACTCTAGACACAAATTAACATAATATAAGCTTTATATTACAAGCCAGGGGCCTCGAGGGCTCGAATACATAAGCTCGAATACACAAGAGTTAGTGGAAGCAACAATATCTAAGTACAAACATAAGTTAAACAAGTCTGCCTTAAGAAGGCTAGCAAAAAAGCATCTACGATCGAAAAGGCAAGGCCTCCTGCCTGGGAGCCTCCTAACTACTCCTGGTCGTCGGCGGTCTTCACGTAGTAGTAGGCATCAGTGGCGTCGTATGGCTCCTGGGATCCGTCATCTAGTCGCAACAATCGGGTATGGGAGAAAAAGAGGTAGCAAAGCAACCGTGAGTACTCATCCAAAGTACTCGCAAGACTTACATCAGATCTAAACTAAGTATGCATCTGCATCAAAGGAAAAGAGCTGTATATGTGAACTAAACTACAGAACGCCAGAAGAGAAAGGGAAAAGCCTAGCCTAGCGAAGACTAGCATCTTCAAGCACCTTCAAGCATCTTGCAGTATATAGAAGAGTACATATCAACATAATGTAAAGTAGTAGTGTTATCAACCTCGGCCAGAGATCCTTTCTCGCCTCCCTACGAGAAAGTAATCCCAGAGCCATACTATCCAGTTATCATCACAATCCATTTCTCATCACAAGTATCCAGTTCTAGTTGTATCGTTCGGGATACAACTCCAAGTGTCTGTTACCGTAGGACAGGTTATCGATAGATGTTTTCTTCCCTGCAAGGGTGCACCAACTTACCCACCACGCTCGATTAACTCCGGCCGGACACACTTTTCTGGGTCATGCCCGGCCTCGGCCAAACAATACGCCGCAACCCAACCTAGGCTTAATAGAGAGGCCAGCACGCCGGACTAAACCTATGCCCCCCAGGGGTCATGGGCCATCGCCCCGGGAACTCCTGCACGTTGCGTGGGCGGCCGGTGAGCAGACCTAGCTACCTCCTTCCAAAAAGGCAGGTGCTTACGCAGTCCAACCCGGTGCGCGCCGCTCAGTCGCTGACGTCTATTAAGCTTCGGCTGATGTATACGACACAGAACGTCCATACTATGCCCACGTGATGGTTAGTGCTATCAGGCCAGAGGCCCCTCGGATCAAATATCCAAACCGTTAATGCGTTGGTAGTGCGGTCACGAGCAGAGACTCATGAAAGATGTGACCCCATCGCCCCGTCTCGAGTACTTGCGGCAAGGGCTAAGAATGCCCGACCACGCCTCGTAAGTATCTCGCGGGCACCTTCCAGGTCAACCCGACTCCACATCACTCGCTATTAAGCTCGCGTGGGTACCCCTTAGGGCCGACCCGTCTTTAGTAACATGGTTCAGTGTAAAGTCATAGTAACCATAGTAACTGTGTGTCTAACTCCAAGGGGAAAACCCGAGGAATCACCCCCGGTGAATTCCACTCGATGTTATCATCAAGGTGAACGTAAGAGGATCCACCCTCGAGGTTCACACTTGAGGGGTTGCACGACAGAGCCGCACCGGGAGTGGTTAAGGAGGAAATCACCCTCGATGACCATGACCGGATAGCTACACTACAGGGATCTCATCAGGAGTGATGTATGAGGTTTCACCCTCGGCACTCGATGGTAACTCTGCAGAGTCGAGCAACAAAAGGGGAAAGTGATGTGCGGTGTCGGGGCCTGGACGTCGATCACGTTGATCGAGTCATCGAACATAAAGCGGGGAAACTGGGACTAGGTGGGGGTCACTGATGGATCACTAACCAATCTATACTAAGCAGTTTAGGATAAGCGGATAAGGTATGAAAGCAAGTAACAACAACAGGCTATGCATCAGAGTAGGATCATACAGAAAGCAGTAGTAGTTCTAATGCAAGCATGAGAGGGAAAGAAATGGGCGATATCGGAATGCTCAAGGAGGGCTTGCTTGCCTGGAAGCTCTGTTGAAAAGGAAGAAGTGTCGTCGTCGACGTAGTCGATCACGGGGGCATCATCGGTCTCGGGTCTACCGGAGAGAAGAGGAGGAGAAACAATAAATATATAGCAACAAAGCACCATAAAGCATAACACGGTAGTAGGCGGTGTTAGAGATGAACTAACGCAGTACTAGACGTTACAGACAAAGAGGGAAAACATCCGGAGAGGTTTTCCCGGTGTTTGGCTTTCTCGGACAGACGAAAGAGAGGGGACGGTTCCATGTTCAACATGCTAGCGGCATGTGATAGATGAACGGAACGCGTACCCGGATTCGTTGGATTTTTCTGAGCAACTTTTATATATAAATTATTTTCAGACGAGTTACGGATTATGTTATATTAATTTTCTAAGTTTTAAACATTCCCTGAATTTAGTTTAATTAATAAATTTGAATGAAAAACAATGTAATAACTTTTTATACACAGCGGCAGCTAGCCACTATGTATGACAATGGGGTCAGGGTTCGTCCAGTCAACAGGGTCAATAGCAGTTGACCATTGCATGTTGATTGGTCAATTAGGTCAAGGGGACCCACATGTAAGTGTCACAAGAGCCAATAAAAGTAGCTAGACTAAAATAATTTAGAAGGGACCACATGTCATCTACACATTGACTAATTAAACAAATAAACTAACCTAATCCACTCCTAGACTAATCTAACCGGTTGTGCACGTACGCTCGGGCACAAGAGGCATCGCCGGCCACAACCATCAGCAAACACTAGGCGGCAACGACGCATGCAGCAACATCAAGACAGCAGCGGCGGTCGCAGGGAACAACGAGCAGCAGCGGCGGCGCTGGAGGCCGCGGCAGCAGTAGCCGAAGGCAGCGGGCGAGTGCAGCGGCGGGGCCGTCGGCGGGGCAACGCGCGGCTGGCGAAGGTGGCTCCCGGGGCAGCCACGAGCGGCAGCAGGAGCAGCGCCGCGGTAAAGCATTAGCAGCAGTTTGTGCGCGTACATGGAGCTCCGGCCATGGTCGCGGGGCGGCGTCAGGTGCAGCAGGCGCGCGCGCGGATGGGGACGGCAAGCGGGCGGCGCGGGCGCGGACGACGATCAGGAGGCCAACACGACGTGCAGCGACGGCAGCCGCGGCAACAACAGAAGGTAGCAGCGAGTGGGGGCGCGCAGGCCTGAGGTGGAGGTGGGGCCAGGAAACAGCGGCGGTGGCCAACGACGGCAAGCAGCAGTAGCAGTAGAGCAGCATCGGCATGCATGAGTAACCGCTAGAGGCAAAGCAGAGAACGTGTGTGCCGGACGAGTTCCGGCAATGGTGAGCGGCGGCGCACGTGGGACGGCATCTACGGTGATGGATTCAAAGGGGAAACAGGGGGAGCTGGGAGAGGAGCTCACCGCGGAGCCGTAGGCGTGCTCGGGGAAGGCCGGAGTGGTCGGAGCAGAGTAGTTGGGCGGTGGCGCGCCGGCGACTGAAGAGGAAGGAGCGCTCGATCCTGACGATGTAGAGGCGCCCAGCGCGAGCCATTCGGTGTAGTCGAAGCAGAGGAGCGAGGCGGAGCTCGCGGACATGTCGAGACGGTGCGGGCTGGCTAGTGGCCGCGGGATCGACGTGATGACGGTGATGGAAGCGCTCGTCGTCGAACAGAGGAGGAGGTCGAGCGAGGAAAGCAAGTGCGTCCTAGGGTTTGTCCAAGCTCCAAGGGGAGTGCTCGGGGTCAAGTAGGACGCCGGGAGGGGTCGGATGGCCGCCACGCAAGTGGCCACGACCGGCGGATGGCCGCCACGGCCATGCTGCCTCCCCTCTGTACAGTAAAGAGGTAGGGGAGAGACCAGTGATGGGCTTGGGCTACATTGTTCATACGGGCCAAAGTGCACAACATCACTTTCTAATTTCTTTTTCTGTCTAACCTTTTGTCTCAGTTTTCTATTCATTCTAGTCACTAAATTATATTAGTTCTACAAGGTACTGCACCTATAATTCAAATACAACATTTTGGGTGCTACACACAAGGTTCCATTTTATTTGGGAAGGTCTAGACATTTGTTTAATTTGAAAAGGCCATTTTTTTGTTAGGCCACTTATTAAATTTCTAGGAATTTATATGTGAGTCCAATGAAGTTTGTTTCAGCATAAAGACAATCAAATCAGGGGAACTTATAGAATTATTCAAACATTTTTGTTTTACCTTCAAGAAATAATTATTTTGACTTTACTTTAAGTTTGAAAATGTCTTTGATTTTTACCAAGAGGAAATTTGGTTTAGCTAATAATGATGACACGACACCATTAGCATGGGTTTACTATAGCTTGACATCAGGGGTGTTACATTTATGTATGTTATTGTTTGTTTGTGATAGAGTTTTTGGAGTGCGAAGCGCGTTACTACGAGTTACTAGGGTTTTCAGATCGTCAACAAGGCAAATAACACTTTGATCATACCCCTTTATTACTCAGTTTTTGTGCATTAGTTTCAATCCTCAAACACTGCATGGTTAGGACCTGATTAACATGTGGGTGTTGGGAAGTAGATGTTGAGGTAGTACATATTGCCCTTTTCATTCAAACATCGGGAGTTACTACATTACGCTTATTATACTTTTTTATGCTATGCTCGTAGACGTGGTTTGGATTGAGTGATTCATGACAGTTGTGAGAATTATTATGAACTAAGGGTTTATTTAAGGTGGCTACTTTAACACACATCTGGTGGATTGGTTGAGGCACCCTGAAGTACACAGTGGTTGTCTGGGCACCTGGACCAATCCAGCGCTGTCCTGGGATATCCCAGATTACCCGTGTGATTATCCTATGGTTTCCCACCCAGGCTCAAAGGGATCATAAAATTATTCATGCTGGAAATTTTCGCGTGCAGCCACAAGCCATTATGGGCTCTGGCATAGTTGAGTGAGTTGCGGGAAACCTTTCCATGATGGGCTAGCAGATGTAGGGGATTGTAGGTGTACCGGCATATCTATCGGTTAAGGGGACCTCTTCGGAAAGACTGTGTCTCGGTCATCCGTTTCTCAAACACCATGCAATGCGAGAAATACAACGGAGGAGATCGAGTCTTGTGGGGAAAAGTGCGCAAACCTCTGCAGAGTGTACAAACTAATCATGGTTAGTCGTGTCCCCGGTTATGGACATCTTGAGTATCTGGTGCTTGAATTATTGATTTGATCTCATCACTTTACTTAATTAAATTGTTGGGTGATAACTACTTTAATTTGGGGTTGAGTTGGAGGAACCTTCTTAATGTTTTCAACAAACTTTGTAGATAAATAAAATATATTCCTTTGTTGTAGGGAAAAACTAGCTTTCTGCAAATGCTAAACATAGAGCCTCCACCAGCCAAATATGCATATATATTATAGTTGTTACTTGTTCATTGTTTTATAGTGTTATCTTGCCAGCATATTTCATGTGCTGACCTACACAGACTGCAACGTATTATGTTGCAGAGTTTTCAGACGAAAAGTAAGGTGCGGTAGGTCGTTGTCATGCACTCAGCTATGCCATTGGAGTTGATGGACTCATTTACCTCTGAAGCTTCTGCTGTTATCTTATTTAGATGGCCTTCAACCATTTTATTGTAATAAGTTCATTTTAGAGACATTCGATGTAATAAGTGTGTAATTTAACTCTGTTATAAATACACAAATATTGTGTGTGTCAGCATTAACGATCCAGGGATGACACTTATACACAGAGATTTGACCGTCTAAGATCGGATCGCTACATGTTGTCAACAATTTTAGAAGGTGTGGTCATTCTTTTTATATGGCATTGTCATTTTTAGAAATTATGTGATGAGCTTTTACATTTTATGAATGCGGTTGGTAGCCATCCAGTGCATTGACATGAGTGGTATGAATGCACAGCGATGGTTTTGGAGCGAAATGGACGATGAAGATTTTAGTGAGACCACTGAGTCGGACGCCTACATTGGACGTCCACAAATCTCTACCGGTTTAATTTGCTTTCGGTTTGTGGCAATTCAAATGTACGAATCGGTCTGTGTAGTGCGCTGGACCGCATGGAGTGGATATTCAGGGGTTTTTGTCCAACGCCGCAAAGGGCGTGTTCGGTTGCCCACATCAAGCCTAATTAGGCCCGCGCCGGAAGAAAGAGGCCTGTTTGGTTGTCTGGATTCATTGTTGAGCCTGCATTGCACGCTTCTTAAAGCATTTTTGGGCCTGGCTTGCTGGAAATGCTCAGACCGGCAGTTTCTTACGAGCCAAGTCGAGGCAAGCGCAAGCGAGCGAGCCCTTACACGAATGAAGATGGGAGGGATGCGAGGTGTTTATGTGGTGTCTTCTTCAACCTCCAGTAAGCTTCTCTCTAATCTTCTCTTTTCTATATCCCTCTAATCTACACAACGGTGCTTCGATTTGAGGTAAGCTCTACACGAAAAAGATGCACATCAATGTTACGGTTCCATTCAAACGACCGGTTTGTAATTTCGTCGAGTACATGCTCAATTTCTTGTTCCCATTTGAAGCTGTTTTGGACGAATTTTGTCAGATTCATTGCGCACGATCGATTGTTTGAACTTTTCTTTGACCGGCAGCCTAATCTCGTAGCTCTGCACAATATTCGTGTTACAAGTTTTCTGTTTCGACGATCGTAGACGAGAAGATCTATATATTTCTCATGGCTGTACATATGGATATGTGTGTTGTGATTTAAGATACTGCTTAATTATTCCTCTAGCCGGCGTGGTTTCTCTCTATCTCCTCTCTCATCATCGTCGCTATCGTTCATCTCGGTCTTCTCTCCATGATCCTACTATAGTTAAGCCGCCATGGCGTGCACACCGACGGGGTTTTTCTTCTCTGTTCTTTGCCACCGATGGGGTTGATCATCTTGGCCTCCTCCCGACCTCCTCTTTCTCGTCCTACTACACTGGAGTCATTTCCGGCGTCGATCATCTCAGCTTCTCTCTTGTCCTACTACAATGACAATGCCATGTTGTGAGCATTACATTTTTCCTCCTCTGTCCACTGTCTTTGCGCAAACACTCCAACTAGTTCGCCGACGGGGTCGCTCGCCCATGACTTCGTGCTCGTCACGTCGGACATGGCGCCACGGTCACTGTCCACCGCCGTCGCCATGGTCCGGCGCACACTGCATTTCTTCTCCCCTTTCCTCTGCTAGCTTTTAACCATGTGTGCTAACTGCAAGTGCTAGCTCTTAATCATACCCCATGCAGGCAACCAAATATTGTGTAGTTGTATGCGCCGAGACAATGCAGGCAACCAAACAACGTGCCAAAGTTGATCCCCTAATACAGAAAGTCCATATACATGCAACCAAACAACTTGCAGATGTCGCATATGAGCCTGTTTTTTAAAAGCGAGGCTGAGTTGAGACATATACGCAATGCACGGTGCAACCAAACACACCCAAAATGATCCGATTTCTGCTCGCACGTGTTCCCTTCGTCGTCATCGTCTAGACGGTAGGTCCCCTCTGTCGCGGTCACACTCCGAAACCTCACCACCTCTTCGGCGTCGGCAGCCCCCGTGTCACGATGCCGTGCAAGGCCTCCTGCACGCCAGGTTCGTACGTCCAACCTCTCGCCGGACCTAATTATCTGAGCTGCTACCAACTGATTTTGCACTCGCCGTCCGAACCCTAACTCCCAGATTCGCGCACCAAATGGCGGAAACGGAAGCGAAACTCCGACGTCGTTCCCTTGCCGTCGGCCGCGCCGACCACTCGGACAACTCCGACTCTGCCCGACAATGAAGACGACGACATGGCCGTTCCATCGCCTGCGGTCGACAATGCCGATGACGAAATACTAGCCGATGCCGCGGCCAGGGACCCGGTGCCCGACCCCGTGAGGCAGAGCTGCTCTCCTTGGCCGACGTTATCTTCGCCTTCCCTACCGCCACCTGCCGCATAGTCAACCGGCCGCATCCGTCGATCATGGCCGTCGTTGCAGCTGAGCGATCTGCGTATGTGGGTGATGTCTCCGCCGCCGCGCCACCGCCATTGGAGAACATCTCGCATGGGTAGCTCCAGGTGCTCTCCGTGGCTCTCCCTGACCACCCGTCCCTTTCGACAGATCCTGACAGGCCGTCTTCTTACGTCTGCACGCCACCTCCCCTCATGGAGGGGCATGGCGTGCACAAGCAGTTCCAGGGCCGCCTCCATGTCGTGCCCAAGCATTCAGGTTCGCTTGTTGCGACCAAATCCTGAATTACTGAATATACGTTGGTTTTAAGTTCACTGCAACTATGTTGTTTTCTTCTTTCCGGTGTTGCTTCTTCAGGTTGGTTCCGATAACGTCATGTTGTGAGGATCCGTTCATCTACGTCCATTTGTCTTCTTCATGGACTCGTTCTTCTTCCTTGCGGGATTTCAGGAAAGATGACCATACCCTCGAAATCACTTCTATCTTTGCTTGCTAGTTGCTCGCTCTTTTGCTATGCCTATGCTGCGATACCTACCACTTGCTTATCATGCCTCCCATATTGTTGAACCAAGCCTCTAACCCACCTTGTCCTAGCAAACCGTTGTTTGGCTATGTTACCGCTTTGCTCAGCCCCTCTTATAACGTTGTTAGTTGCAGGTGAAGATTGAAGTTTGTTCCTTGTTGGAACATGGAGATGTTGTTCCTTGTTGGAACATGTTTACTTGTTGGGACATCACAATATCTCTTATCTAATTAATGCATCTATATACTTGGTAAAGGGTAGAAGGCTCGGCCTTATGCCTGGTATTTTGTTCCACTCTTGCCGCCCTAGTTTCCGTCATATCGGTGTTATGTTCCCGGATTTTCCGTTCCTCACGCGGTTGGATTATAATGGGAACCCCTTGACAGTTCTCCTTGAATAAAACTCCTCCAGCAAGGCCCAACCTTGGTTTTACCATTCGCCACCTAGCCTTTTTCCCTTGGGAGTCACGCATCCCGAGGGTCATCTTTATTTTAACCCCCCCGGGCTAGTGCTTGTCTAAGTGTTGGTCCAAACTAGAGCCCCTTGCAGCGCCACCTCGAGGAAACTCGAGGGCTGGTTTTAGTTGTACGGATTGCTTATCCGGTGTTGCCTTGAGAACGAGATATGTGCAGCTCCTATCGGGATGTCGGCGCATCGGGTGGTCTTGTTGGACTTGTTTTACCATTGTCGAGGATGTCTTGTAAAATCGGGATGCCAAGTCTGATCGGAATGTCTCGGGAGAAGGAATATCCTTCGTTGACCGTGAGAGCTTGTGATGGGCTAAGTTGGGACACCCCTGTAGGGATTTGAACTTTCGAAAGCCGTGCCCGCGGTTATGGGCAGATGGGAATTTGTTAATGTCTGGTTGCAGAAAACCTGAAGTTGACCTTAATTAAAATACATCAACCGTGTGTGTTACCGTGATGGTCTCTTTCCGGCGGCGTCCGGGAAGTGAACACGGTGTTGGAGTTATGTTTGACGTAGGTTGTTCTAGGATCACTTCTTGATCATAGTTTCTCGACCGTGATTTGCCTTATCTTCTCGCTCTCATTTGCGTATGTTAGCCACCATATATGCTAGTCGCTTTCTGCAGCTCCACCTCATACCTGTACCTTACCCATAAGCTTAAATAGTCTTGATCACGAGGGTGCGAGATTGCTGAGTCCCCGTGACTCACATATACTTCCAAAACTAGCTTGCAGGTGCCGATGAGTCCGTGCAGATGATGCAACCAAGCTCAAGGAGGAGCTCGATGAAGATCTTGTCCTTTGTGTTGTTTCGTTCTAGTTGATCAGTAGTGGAGCCCAGTCGGGACGATCGGGGATCTGTGTAGCATTTGGGGTAGTCTTCTTTTATTTTGGTTCCGTAGTCGGACCTTGATTGTATCTAGATGATGTAATGCTTTATTCATGTAATTGTGTGAAGTGGTGAGTGTAAGCCAACTATGTATCTCTTTCCCTTTATATATTACATGGGTTGTGTGAAGATTACCTCACTTGCGACATTGCTTTCAATGCGGTTATGCCTCTAAGTCGTGCTTCGACACATGGGAGATATAGCCGCATCGAGGGCATTGCAAGCTGGTAATCAGAGCCTTCCCCGACCTTAGGAGCCCCCCTGCTTGATCGAATCGCTGGCGTTATTGAGTCTAGAAATGTTTTGAGTCATTTAGGAATTATATATATCGGAGAGTTAGGACTTCTTTTTACTCTTCAGTCCCTTCGTCGCTCTGGTGAGGCATCCTGACGTAGAGTTTTGACTCTTCTCTTCTCAAATTTCACTAAAAAAAATTAGGATCACGCGGGTATCTTGGAATCGTTCTGATGGTTTTGTGACGAGAACATTGTTCTTGGTGCCTCCTGACATTTAGGGGTTGTGGCAGTGTCCCGGAGAGTTGAGCTCTGAGGTGTTGTCGTCACAATTTTATCGTTGCAGTTCTGGAATACCTGAGTTTAGTTTCGCCGACATCGAAAATCTCTTTTATGCAGTTGTTGGTGAGATAACCTCGATGCCACCCAGTACTGGGGCGGGAGTTCAGGAGTATTGCCATAACTCGCTTTTCGAAGGTTGAGGTAAACGATTTCCGAAGGTTTCTTGGTTATGTGTTGAAGGATGGATACAGCTGGATGTAGGATTTGTTAGTTTTGGGTGAGATATTATGCTTCCCCTGTATCCCCAACACCTGATTGCATAACCGGAAAATTTCGGGAGTTTATAAGTGGGAATTCAAGTAGCTCCTAGGATATCTTTCCGTCAAATGTATGATATGAAATTGGGGTTCGACGTCTAGTGGTCCGCCTATTCACGGTTGGTTTTACAGTGGTCTCGTTGTGTCTTAAAGAGTCCTTGGCTATGCCGACTCGGGGACGCTTTGTATGTCATGTGCACTGCCTTGTACATGATGGTGCTGTACGATCGAGCCCGTGTAGGCCCCACCACGAAAACTTTGGACGAAATCTCTATCATATGTTTGTTCCGGCTTATTCCGCAAGCTAATCCTTTGTTTTGTTTCAGTTGTGGTATTTGAGTTGCTTCAATGTCAAATGTTGATTCCATACCTTCCCGAAATAGTGTTCTTATACTCCGATGTGAATACTAATCCTTCTCGATCATCGAGTCTGTCATGTCAATCCTTTTCAACCGGTGTGCTTCTCTTCAAGTGGAGCCGATCATTTCAACATCAGCAAGATCTATTACTAGTTCTTCTCAACGGTGTTGTTTCATTCGTCTCCAAGTTGCCTTTGTTTTTACCACCCACCCACCCCTTTTTCTTCAAGGACTAAGATTTCTTTATCAAGTATCTATCTTATGGTTATGAAGTCTCTCCATTCTTTTCCGTCAATGTCCTTACCCGGTGATTCTTATGAAGATCCTAACGGAACCTCAAGTTCATCATCCTTCATTCTTTTTCTTCTCCGGTGGTTTCAATTCAAGCTTTTGGTGTTGATCTTATCCTTTTTCTTCGTGGCAAAATACCTTCTTATGCCAGTGCACCGCATAATCATTCCTAGCTTGCTATTCAATTATTCAGGAGTGCTGAAGATATCTCAAAAGGCTCGTCTTGTCTTTCAAGATCAGTTCAACCTATTTCGAGATTGTTATCTCATTCTAGCCATTTAATTCAACCGGTGCAATCTCTCTTTTCAAGTAATCATTCTACGGTGTTTCTTTTGAGTGGGCCCTAACCCACATGTCTTTTCCCAGGATCTTACCTGACTCTTCTTATTTTCCCGGAGCTATCCTCAAATTTCTTTTCAAAGTTTGACGTAAGAATGATTTATCATCAGTCAAATGTCTTTCTCCAAGATCTTCCAAATTCTTTTCATCATTGGCTCAACCTTTTCTATTTTTCAGTTCAGAGTGCATCAACAATTCATGGTGGTGTTTCTCATCGTCATTCTCTGCATTTGAAGACCGAAGAAGAGTTTTACCTCCATATCTTATCCGTTCTCTCAGAGATTTGTGGTTCTAGTTCGAGGCCATCCTCTCATAATTGTTTTGATTGTGAGAATTCCTTTCACCTATCTGGAGCCCATCATCTCAGATTTATTCTTCTCTTAGCTTTCAGCTATCATTCTCCAAATATTACCGGTGCATCGCTCAAATATCCTCTAATCAGCTCGTGATTTATTCGTTCTCTTGTATCTAAATTCCTTCAAGTATCTTCTTTCGTTTTCCAATTCTTCCCGGTGAATTTGTGCTCTTGCTATTTTTATGTTCAATTCCTATGGTGTTTCTTCTAAGTTTCTCCTTCCTTTGTTTATCATATAAATGCATTCGTGTTTTCCAAATTCTACCGGTGGATCGTTGAAGACCTTCTCAAGCTCAAGTTATACCTCTCTTTAATCCTTTCTACGAGAATAAGTAGCGTGTCAAATCCGTTGTTTGTCATCAATTTAATTGGTGAAGGATAAGCATAATGTAATTCTTACTCTAGTTTCATCGAGTAAATTCAATTCCTTATTCCGGAGGTTCATCCAAAATTCTTGATCTCATTTCTTCATCTTTCTTTTCTGGAGTTCCAAGCTCTCTCAATTATTTCATCACGGAGATCCATCTAAATCATTTCAAGATTTCACCTCATGTTTTCAACTTCTTTTCCTTTTGTTTGATCATCCTTCTGTTACCGGAGTTCTTCATGAAGGTTCTACATGATGGTTCATCAAGGATTTAATTCCTTATCATAGTGTTCATCGAGATTCTTTTCAGAGGAGTTCAAGCATTCTTCATCTTGCAATCCGGAGTGCAATTTCTTTCTACCGTATCATTTGAGGTGGTGCTATGTCACTCTTCATAACTTGAGTTCATGTTTCATGATTCACATGTTGTTAAGGATGAGGTATCTTAAATTCATCAATCTCTTTATTGGAGTTATCTTCAATAGATTTCACCTAAAGCCTTCCATTGGGAATGTTGCCGTTACGGTGCTTATCTATGATCCAATTTATGCTTCTCATCTCGATGAAGGAGTTTTCATCTCCTTGTTCTTCTCAATCCACCTGATTGATTTCGTTAGTGGCTGGTCTTCAGCTCATAATTTTGGGACGTTTTCCTTAAGACCATTGGAAATCATATATTTTGTTGTGGGTTTTCCAACAACTCCGTTCGACCCTTCTCCTAAAGATGTTTCTTCAAGCTCATTTGTGGCAGAAATTGCCATTTTCTTCTCCGTCCATTTATCCCAACAATCTAGCTTCTATTCTTTTGTTCCAGAAGCTTTGTGATGTTGCTCTCTTCACTCATCGTCTCGGGTTGTGAAGATCATGTTCTTTCCTTGCTTATCCCATTTAACCGGAGTGCCATGCCCTCTTTTCAAGTTCTTCCCATTCTGTCAAGTTTTGGCTCCCTTCTCAACCGGAGTGCCATCTGAAATCGTTCTTACCCTTTGTGCCATTCTTTCAATAATTCCGGAGGTAGTGTGTTGTTGATTTCATCAAGTATCCTCTCATCTTGTCAAGTTCTTGTTAATTCCTTCCATTTTCAGTCGAAGTGCTGTCCAAATTATATCAGTCTTATTCCTTCTCTATCTTGTTTATCCGGAGTGTTGTGCCCTCTTCTCAAGTTCTTGTCATGTTATCAAGTTTCATATCACTTTTCAACCGGAGTGCTGCTCGAATTGGTTCTTCCTTGTTCCTCTTTTCTAACGGAGGTTTTTAAACTTTGTTCATCTTTGTTGTATTCTTTCTTTCAATTTGTTCAACCTCTCAAGGTTCGTGGTTTCATTCGTTTGTCAAAGAAGCAACTTAGTTTTACCTCTTCTCTTTCTCTTCCGTTTTCCCTCCGGTGCCATTCTAGATCTCGGGACGCGATCCTCTCGTAGTGGTGGAGTGTTGTAATGCCCTGGGGCCGAGGTGCTAGGTGTCTTCCAGTTATTCGATGTCGTTGCCATGTCATTTGCTTGCGTGTTGCATCTTATCATGTCATCATGTGCATTGCATCATCATGTTTTAAAACTTGCATTCGTCCGGGTTCTTCGAGTTCTCTCCGTTGTCCGTTCTGAGCCCAACCACACTTGCACGCGCCCGCGGCATGTCCGAAATAGTATTTTATAAGTGGCCGAAAAATGTTCTCGGAATGGGATGAGAGTTGACTTGTGGTCTTATTATAGTGTAGATAGACCGCCTGTCAAGCTTCATCGCATTCGGAGTTCGTTTGACGCCCCAACGAATAACTATAGCGGCAGTATAGCCGGCCTAACATCGGACGTTTTCGGTCTCCGGAAATGGTTGCCGGGTTGCATTCCCCCTCTCTCCTCTCAGTCCGCACACTTGACCTTGTCCGTCTAACCCTCTCTGCACAGTGCATCGAACCCTTCGCGCGCGTCCGAAAGTTGTCCCGGACCCGACCCGGACAGTCGTCACCTTTGGGTCCGGATCATCCCCCAAACATCTACAAAACATCTCCGATTCTTTGTTTGGTCTCCCAAAGCATTTTATTCTCGACCGTCCGATTACGATCAGAGGGACGATATAGTCTTACCCTAGCCTACCTACTATATACATAGCCAATGCATTTCTAGACCAAACCCTATTTTCTAGGGATCCTTCCCTATCCACTCATCGCCGCCACCACTCACCAAATCCCCCTTGGGATCCATCCATCCCCAACCATAGCTCGCCACCTATCGCCACCAGGATCCCGTTGCCCTCTCCTTCACTTTCTTCTCCCTGCCTCCTTTTATTTTTCCTTCTACTTTCTCCTCCTGTTTGCCTCGCTCTCAAGATCTCCCGATCTCTCCCTGCTTGCTCTCGCAGGACGCCGCGCCAGCACCAGGGAACTGGAATTCCGCCGCCGGTCAGGTTCCTCGCCGTCATCCGCGACCGCCGCCCCGAATCAGCTGGCGTCGCCGGGATCGCCGTCAAGTCCGCTGCCGACAAGCCCTGCATCAGCCGCCTCGCCAAGTTCCGCTTCTTGCGCCGGCCTCCTTCCCACCGAGATTCGCCACCGCTGCTCTGCTCGTGCGTTGACCCCGCGCCAAGTCCCTCTGCTTCCCTGCAGGTCGAGCGTCAAGCGCCGCTGCCTCCCCTGTTGACTGGAAACCTGCCGGATCCGGTGGCACGAAGCACCGCTGCCGCCCGAAGCTTCCTTGACCCCGTCGTCGACCAGATCCGCGTCTGCCCTGCGCCACCTTGCCTTCCTCACCTGCATCTCGCCGGATGGAGCAGCCGCTGCATCCCTGCCGTCGCTGCTGCTTAGTCTCTGTCGAGCAGAGAACGAACATAGCCTGCGCCTCCGCTTGCATTGCGTTGACCGCACCGCACGGACCAGGCCTCGATCTCCTCCAGGCCCAGATCCAGCCTTCCTCTTTCACGAACTGGGCCGAAGCCCATGGGTGAGGCCACCCCAAGCGCCCCCTCCTTTTTTCCTCTTACTGCTGGGCCAGTTCAATTTCGGCCCAGTGGATGTTTTTTAGCGTCTGCGAATTTAGCTAATTATCTAGAGTTGGCAGTTTGCAGAAAAGCCCTCATACTTCATTCATTTAATAACTCACAAACTATGCATCATATGTAAAAACTTAATATATGAAACTTGCTTAAAATTGTGTCTAGTTTCATAATATGTCACTTTCATCCATGTTTAAAATGTTTAAAATGCTGTTTGTTCAAATTTGCCTAATGCCATGCTAAAATGATTTAATTCATAACTTAATAACCGTAGCTCGGTTTTAAACAAAATTTATATGTAAATGGGGTAGAAAATGCATAGTTTAACATGGTGGCATCTCCTTGCATGTTTAACAACTATAAAATATGGTTTAGGGCAGAACAGTACCAAACCTAATATATGCACATGAGGATTTTCTGGACTTGTTGTTTTGTTGTTCCGGCCTCATTTAAACTTGCCTAGATAGATAGTTTCTTTGCTTCACCCTCTTGGCATGCTAACAACATTTAATCTTGTTGGGTACATAGACGAGATCGAACTAAATAACTTGAATGTGGTGTTTCGTCAATATGCAACTCGTTACATATTGAGCTCCACTTAATTTGTAGGATTGCTTGTGCACTTTACCATGCCATGCTTCATTAAACCGGACATGCATCATACTTGATTGTGCATCATGCCATGATTATGTGTGGTTTTGTTTACTATGTTGTTTGCTTCTTTCCGGTGTTGCTTCTTCGGGTTGGTTCCGATAACGTCGTGTTGTGAGGATCCTTTCATCTACGTCCATTTGTCTTCTTCATGGACTCGTTCTTCTTCCTTGCGGGATTTCAGGCAAGATGACCATACCCTCGAAATCACTTCTATCTTTGCTTGCTAGTTGCTCGCTCTTTTGCTATGCCTATGCTGCGATACCTACCACTTGCTTATCATGCCTCCTATATTGTTGAACCAAGCCTCTAACCCACCTTGTCCTAGCAAACTGTTGTTTGGCTATGTTACCACTTTGCTCAGCCCCTCTTATAGCGTTGTTAGTTGCAGGTGAAGATTGAAGTTTGTTCCTTGTTGGAACATGGAGATGTTGTTCCTTGTTGGAACATGTTTACTTGTTGGGATATCACAATATCTCTTATCTAATTAATGCATCTATATACTTGGTAAAGGGTGGAAGGCTCGGCCTTATGCCTGGTATTTTGTTCCACTCTTGCCGCCCTAGTTTCCGTCATATCGGTGTTATGTTCCCGGATTTTGTGTTCCTCACGCGGTTGGGTTATAATGGGAAACCCTTGACAGTTCACCTTGAATAAAACTCCTCCAGCAAGGCCCAACCTTGGTTTTACCATTCATCACCTAGCCTTTTTCCCTTGGGAGTCGCGCATCCCGAGGGTCATCTTTATTTTACCCCCCCTCCCCCGGGGGCCAGTGCTTGTCTAAGTGTTGGTCCAAACTAGAGCCCCTTGCAGCGCCACCTCGGGGAAACTCGAGGGCTGGTTTTAGTTGTACGGATTGCTTATCCGGTGTTGCCCTGAGAACGAGATATGTGCAGCTCCTATCGGGATGTCGGCACATCGGGTGGTCTTGCTGTACTTGTTTTACCATTGTCGAGGATGTCTTGTAAAACCGGGATGCCGAGTCTGATCAGAATGTCTCGGGAGAAGGAATATCCTTCATTGACCGTGAGAGCTTGTGATGGGCTAAGTTGGGACACCCCTGCAGGGATTTGAACTTTTGAAAGCCATGCCCGCGGTTATGGGCAGATGGGAATTTGTTAATGTCCGGTTGTAGAAAACCTGAAGTTGACCTTAATTAAAATACATCAACCGTGTGTGTTACCGTGATGGTCTCTTTCCGGCGGTGTCCGGGAAGTGAACACAGTATTGGAGTTATGTTTGACATAGGTTGTTCTAGGATCACTTCTTGATCATAGTTTCTTGACCGTGCTTTGCCTTCTCTTCTCGCTCTCATTTGCGTATGTTAGCCACCATATATGCTAGTCGCTTGCTGCAGCTCCACCTCATACCTTTACCTTACCCATAAGCTTAAATAGTCTTGATCGCGAGGGTGCGAGATTGCTGAGTCCCCGTGACTCACAGATACTTCCAAAACCAGCTTGCAGGTGCCGATGAGTCCGTGCAGATGACGCAACCAAGCTCAAGGAGGAGCTCGATGAAGATCTTGTCCTTTGTGTTGTTTCGTTCTAGTTGATCAGTAGTGGAGCCCAGTAGGGACGATTGGGGATCTGTGTAGCATTTGGGGTAGTACTCTTTTATTTTGGTTCCATAGTCGGACCTTGATTGTATCTGGATGATTTAATGCTTTATTCATGTAATTGTGTGAAGTGGTGAGTGTAAGCCAACTATGTATCTCTTTCCCTTTATGTATTACATGGGTTGTGTGAAGATTACCTCACTTGCGACATTGCTTTCAATGCGGTTATGCCTCTAAGTCATGCTTCGACACGTGGGAGATATAGCCGCATCGAGGGCGTTACAACTACATAATTTACAATACTCTTTTTTAAGATAGGAAGGATAAGAGAGAAGAGAAGAGATAGAGATGTTTCTTGTCCAACCCAGATTGTTCCTTGTCCAACTTGGAAAGTTTTTTTAGGAAATCCGGTCAGGTTTATTATTTCATGTATGGGAGGAGGATGAAGGGGATCGGGCACGTGGTGGTTTCCCTTTCCCTGCAAGGAAGGGGTACTGGTCATATTTGATTGAGTTAATGCATGACATGGTTTTGGGAAAGTACCGATTTGGTTTACATTATTCCAAGTTACTCTATTTGCATTGGCTTTTGTTTTTTGTGCCATCAGTTGAGATTACTAAAAGAAAAACCAACAGAAAACCAGAAAAGTGTTGAAGTGTGTATGTGGATTGCCAGACCTTTCCATACGTTCGGACTTTTGGTTGCGTTGGCTAATGCATGAAGCTTAACATGGTATCGGAGCTAAGTTCTTGAGTTTAAGTTCTGGTTTTCGCAATTTATCAAAAATTCCTTTTGCCCCCCTCTTTGTCCATGTATAGGCGTCATGAGTCATACCTTTGAGTCTATTCACGTGTTGACTTCCCGTGTCACACATGAGAGGGAGTGTTGAAGTGTATATGTGGATTGCCTAGCTTTACCATAAGTTCGGACTTTTGGTCGCGTTGGCTAGTGCATGAAACTTAACAGGAAAGAGGTGTGGGGAGGAAAAAAACAGGGGAGGCGACGCTGCCAACTCCCCTTCACTAGTAGAGATATAAAATGTACCATTTTTAGTGCCATTTTGACACACATCAAATCTGTTTTCCTTTGACACCATTAATTGTCTGATTCAAATTGAAAAGCGTACAATTCAATGCTGAACGTCCAGGTTTAAGTGAACTCAAATTGCACTTTACATGTACTCTTTCAAGGGATGTCTATGTGGTGCATGAAGTGCACAACTGTACTTCCATGTTATCCTATGAAACCATGGCCTTAGTCATCTGAAAAGGCATATATTGGTTGATGGAGAGATACTATAACTGCTTGCATAATTTTATGCTTAGAAACTAAACATGATTACACTAAAATACTAATGACAATAGTATTTAGAAACTAAAATTGCAAATACTACAAAGTATGTAGAAACTAAAAGTACTAATGACCAATAAAATGATAAGTAACAAAGGTCAGTAAGTATTGTCCTGAGTGTATTTACATACCATGTTCTCTAGCTGGATTTGTCTGGCTGTAGGGTACTGCACTTTATACTTCCTCATGACCAAAACATTTGTAGGCTTTTGCGTCTTCTGTATATTTGGTCTCACTGTTCATAAATATTGTGTAGGTTGCATTCTTGGCCTCTGCAATTGGACCAAGAATTGCAGCATCATGCGCAAGTGCAGCATTATCTGCGTTGACAAGTGATGATGATCCCAGGTTAGCCATCCTTTTCTGTATTGAGTGAATTTTATTACCATTATCAAACATGGTTGGCACGTTGAACAATTTACATCCTTGAGGTAAAAAATCTGTTTGGTGATGATATTTCGACCTTTGGTTTTGCTACCAGTTCCCTTCCCATATTCTGCTGTAGTGTGATTTTGACCTGCCTTTTGCTGAAGGGTGATTCCTGAAAGAATGCATACTAATGATGGGGCCCATGGTGCGCATCCAAACTTTTGTGGCCATAATGGTAGCTGCTTCATATTTGTTACAGTTAATTTTGCTGTGAAATCTCATTTGTTTATTCATTCAAGAGTTTACCATTAAGTTATTATCCTATCCTGTAACAGGTGCTTCATCGCCCATTTCTCTAGAAAATGCAAAGCATGCCACCCTGTGTGGTTTGTCGGCAGCGGCAATTAAGTCTAAACTCTTTGCGGATCAGGAGGAACGTGAAATCCAAAGGCTAGTTGCTACCGTGATAAATCATCAGGTTAGCCTGCATTCTGTGATTTTATTGCATGCACAATTTGTTGTGAACTGGCACTGCTGATTTATGCGTACAGATTTCTACTTGCTGAAAAATTTGAGTTTGAGTTTCCTTTCAATATGCAACATAAAATATCTCTCTACAATGGAAGTCTCATGGGATTAATTTCCTTTACTAGCCTAATTTTATGATAGAAATGATATGACTTTGTGGCCAGGAACCAGATGAATACTCATAAACAGAGAAATTGGAATCAACTGCACGATAATTAACTAGTAGCTGCCAAATTAAGATGTGCTCTCTAGTTGTTGTAACAGTACTGTTGAGTCGTGGGAGAGACGTACTCTTCTTCTTCTTCTCTCTCTCTCTCTCTCTCTCTCTCTCTCTCTCTCTCTCTCTCTCTCTCGGATTTCTCTGCCTGGAGGCTCCTCCTCTTCTAGGTCATGACTTAAGTGTAAGTGGAGATGGGCAGTATCTATCATCCCCATCTTGTCACATGTCAAGTTACAATCCTTTGTTCCCAATCCCTTCGTCAAGGAATCTGCAAACTGCTGCCTAGAGCTGACATGATTAAGGCTGATGATCCTAGCGTCGAGTATCTCCTTAATGAAGCAGCGAACAATTTCCACATGTTTTGTCCTATCATGTTAAAAGGGTTATTAGCGATGCTTATAGCTGACTGATTATCACACCATACCCGCAAGGGTCCCTTCCTCAGAAGTTTCAATTCGCTTAGGAGGTGCTTCACCTAAAGCATCTCACTCAACCCTTGAATAAGGCTCTATACTCGGCTTCTGCAGTTGATCTAGACACCACTGTCTGTTTTTTGCTTCTCCATGACACCAAATTTCCTCCCACAAACACACACACACAGTAGGCAGAAGTTGATCTTCTATCATCTTGACAACCAGCCCAATCAGAGTCACTATAGCCATCCACCTCCAGTTGATCTTCATGCATGTATCCGCCACCACACCCAGGCATACGAAATGTCAGGCTTGGTATGACACAAGTACAATAATCTCCCAACCACTTTATGATAATCTTCCTTATTCACTAGCTCTCTAGATTGTGCTGCCACTTGATGATTTTGTTCAATCGGAGTAAGGGATGACGTCCCATCATGCCCATGTCACGCAAGAGATCCAAGGAGTATTTCCGTTGGCACAAAGATATTCCCTTCTCTGTCCAAGCCACTTCAATGCCAAGGAAGTATTTTAGGTTGTCCAAATCCTTTACCTCAAACTCCTTGCTCAGCACCCCCTCAATCTCTATTTTCTCCTTAACATCTCTAGTGATGCCATCCACATAAACTGCAAGAATGGTGATCTTCCGATTTGTGTCTATAGAACATCGTGTGGTCACCGTTACACTGGTCATACCCCCATACCATAGACAACACGTTTGAATGCCCTCGGTAATTGCTTCAGCCCATACAATGATTTCTTTGGCCTGCATACCTTCCCCATGGTCACTGAAGTACAAAATCTGATGGTATCTCCCTCCACACTTCTTCCTACAGCTGACCATCCAAGAAGGCATTCTTGACATCTACTTGATGCAACTTGCACCCATAGTTTGCATCACAGGAAGCCAATATTCTTATGTGTTCATCTTTTCCACTAGAGCAAACGTCTCGTCATAAGTTTGACTATATCCCTTGGCAACCAATCTGGCCTTATACCGTTCCCTTCCCCTCAGGATTCTGCTTAATGGTATAGATCCACTTACAACTCACTGTTTTCTTTTCTACCGGCAATGTGGTTAGCACCCACGTCTTGTTTTTCTTCAATGCATCCAACTCCTCTATCATCACTGCATGCCACTTCGGATCTTGCTTTGCAGCCTTCCAATCCTTTGGGGTTGAAAGTTTGAAGAGAGGCAACAGACGCTCTATAGGAAGGAGACAGCCTCATAAGACACAAAGTTGTCAATGTCATGGTCACCACAAACATCATCCTGTGGTAGAACCTTCCTTGCCACTTCACCCTTTCTTGTCGCTTCACGAGTCGCCTTTCGCAACGCAATAGACAGTTTCACTATGTCAGATGAGCTTGCATCACTACCTTACTGTTCCCCCTGCACTTGAGACTGTCGTCATGAGTATACTAGGAGTGTGTCAGATGGGCTATGCACTTCTGGCTGCCGTCGTGAGTACACCAGGGGAATCTTCTGCCACTGATCCTGAACAGGAAGCTTGAGATTACCAATCTGAATTGTACTCACTGGTGGCTGGACCTGAACCTGCACATCATCATCGACAAGAGTACGAATTGAAATTGACCCACTATTGGCTGGACCTGAACCTGCACCCACAGAATCACCTTGAGTGTGAGACGCAGCCTGCTCCCTCACTTGACCATCCTTCACAGAGTGTAAGTGGTGAAGCTCTGCAAACAACAAACTTAGATCTATCAACTCACCATAGAATGGTTCAGACTCCCTAAAGGTGACATCCATATTAACAAGCCTGCGTTTCTCAGAGGGTCACCAACATTTATACCCCTTTGATTAGAAGAGTAGCCTAGAAAAACATACTTCACCGCTTGCGGATCTAACTTCCCAAAGAAGGTTGGTGATCCCGAACAAAACAAGTACCGCCAAACAACTTTGGGGTGTTAAGAGTTATATTAGTGTGCCTTTTGGTCTTTTGTATTCTAGCCTATTGCCATCCTTTTGTACACATATATAAGTTGGCTATGGCCTCCTAATAATATTAAGTTGCTATTCTCAACATGGCATTAGAGCTCTAGATATTTTTTTCGCACGCGCAACTCGTGTTGTTCCCGATCCAATCTCCTACACGGCCGCCGTTGCTTTCTTTTCTGCCGGCCCGTGATTCTGCTGTTGCCTGCATTCATCTCCGGCTAGAGGAGCTTCCCATCCAACCGCTTTTTGGAATCCACAGATTCAGCGCCGTGTGTTGGATCCTATCGGACTTGGTCCTGATTGATCCAGCCGCTCGCTGCTCATCTTCCTCCAAGGCCGCCTCCGGTTGCTCACCCCATTCGCGCCGCTGTTGCCTTCGGGCGTTGCTCTCCCGGCCGCCCGACGCCCCTCTGTCCGCGGCCCCCGATGCCCCTCTGGCTCCGGCCGCCTGGCGCTGCCAACCACCATCGGCCCCTTCTGCCGGTTGCTACCGGCGGCCCGTCTTGCCCCGCTCATGGCCCCCTGTCGAGCCAGTGGTCCTGACGCCGATCACCGTCTCCACCCGCCAGTCGCAAAGTCCGGCTAATCGAGGTCCCCTGCTGCTCGTGGTTCGGCCTCTGCCGTGGGCCCTTTTGTCTCTGTCCAATTGACTTGTTCAGCGCGGATTGATTAGAGAAAAAGAAGGAAAAAGAAAGACACAAGAGGAGCATCATGTCTTTAACCTCATTGGGCTATGTCGCCATTCCACGCTGTCCGGTGATATTTGATGGTGCTAACTATGGTGAGTTTGTTGCCTTTATGCGCATTCACATGTGTGGCCTTTGTCTATGGGGAGTTCTTTCCGGCGAGGTTCCCTGTCCTCAGCGCCCAGTTCCTCCTGTGGCTCCTATCAGTAGCAATCAGCAGCAGCACATGCCCAACAGCAGCAAAATACATGACAGAAACAGGTCAGATAGTCTGACTTGAGCAGACCCACTGGAACAGGTCGGATACTCTGGCTGGAACAAGTTTGATAGTTCGATAACAATAGGAGAACCTTCTTCCAACAAACAGTTGCACCGGCAGTAGCAATCTCGGCCGCTCCTCCAGCGCTCACATCCACCTCCTCTTTCCCTCAGCAGCAACATCCGCAGCTCCAATGACGCCAACTCCAGTTGTTTGCAGAGCTTAACCACTTACACTCTATGAAGGATGTTCAAGAAGGGGAGCAGGATGTGTCTCATACTCTGGGTGATTCTGGGTACTAACACTGATGATGATGTGTAGCTACAGGTCCAGCAGCGCCTCCTATGACGCTGGGCCGCTCGTGCCTCCAGCTGTCGCGCCTCTCCGGTCGTTGCTCTGCCTCGAGTCACCTTGACTGTCGCCCCTTGGTCTGATACCATGTTGAGTCACGGGAGAGAAGTACCCTTGGCTCTCTCTGTGTGTGGCGGCTTGGATTTCTTTGGCTAGAGGCTCCTCTTCTTGGTCATGGCCCTAGGCCACATGGGCTTAAGTGGAGATGGGCAGCAAGGCCCGTACCGGTTCAACAAATACAAAGCTCACTCAGGATCATTAAGGGTGCGTTTGGTTTGAGGGCAAGACCATAAAGGGTTGGTCGATGTGACAGCTTGGGCTTTTCCCCAAATTAGAAATTGATTGCATTAATTAAATACTTAAAAATAAATATTTTATTTCACCATTTTCTCAAATGGTGAATAAGTAAACCCCCTCTCTCTTTCGGTGTTGCGCTTCGAGACTCAACCTTGAACCTTCAGACACGACCCTATTGTGATGTTTCGGGAGCTACCCGAATTATGTCGCAACGTTTGCACAAGCCTAGCCCCTACTCGTAATGCAAACCCCCATTTATTTAATAAATGGAGATGTTTTTCTAAATAATGTCAAACACTCCGATTGGCTTGGGATGATCTACACCATCGTCCTTTGCACGCCCTCGCTGCCGCCCGTACGCCCTCTTCTTTGCGGATCCGTCGCCTCCCTCATCAAATCCGCCCATCCCCGTGCCGCCCCATCCTCACGCTGGTCCTCCTTTCCCGATCGCACTGCGCCCTGGCTGGTGGGTCACGTTCGCTGCCTCGCCCGTGGGCCGTCTACCCCATTCTAGCCTGCCTTGGCCGTCCCTCCGCCAACATAACGTAGTTTTCTAGGTGAGCTTCCAGCCTAGCCAACCCTCTCTACTCCATAGACCTTGGCCCAATATCTACCGCGCTAAGCAGTGCCTTGGATAGCAGGCGTCGCTCAGCTCTGTTGGGCCAGTATGGCTCTGTTTCGGCCCGTGTAATATTCCGCACATTTAATAATTACAAGAATTTCAGAATATGTAATAAATTTGCAAATTCCATATAAAATCTACCGTTTATCGGATTAGAACATGTTATATATTACTTCCGATCCAAATTACTTGTCTTAGATTTTGGACAACGCAAACGCCCACACGTGTGGTGGGAGCAAATCCCGCCCACATGCTCTATAATAGACAGATTGCGCCACGTCACCGTATGCATGCATGTGGGAATCTTTTTGGATTTTCAGTTTTTAAAATGTTTTATCTCTTAAATGAAAAATCCGAATAAAGATCCGTTTTCACCATTAAATCCCTCGCGACGAGATCTTCGAAACTAGATCCCATATCAATATATTTCGATGAAATTTTTTTGGGTTAAAAGTTGCCATGTCTATTGCACATGAATTGCCATGGTGTTTACACTAAAATTGCCATGATGTGTTTTAGCTATTTTCTTCTATATTTAAAAGTAAATTTTGACATTTATAAAATGGGGAATTAAGAAACTATACTTGCCATGAACCATAAACTAAAATTGCCATGATGCATGCACTTAAAATTGTCATGGTTCATACAAAAAATAATTTTCAAGGTCAAAGTATTGGAGTTGCCATCATCAAAATACTAAAATTGCCATGCTCTACAAACTGAAATTGCCACATGGCAACTTTAGTTTAAGCACTACGGCAACTACAGTGTAAACATCATGGCAACTTTTGGGCAAAAAAAATTTCATCGAAACATATGAACGTGGGGTCTAGTTCTGAAGATCTCGTCGAGACGGATTTAATGGTGAAAATGGATTTTTAATTTGATTTTTTAATTAGGAGATAAAACATTTTTAAGCCGAAAACCAAAAAGATTCCTGCTGATGTCATCTGTTCACATGTGGCAAAATGAGTGGTAAAGAAGGCGTGTGGGCGATGTGCAAGATGCCACACGTGTGGGTGTGAGTTTTTTCCTAGATTTTTCTAGATGCGATATATCTAATACTAAAATGTGTTTAAGATACATCCGTATCTGGACAAATGTAAGACAAGTAAATTGGGACGGAGGGAGTATGAAACTTGCCTAGAATTTTGTATAGTTTCCAAATATGTCACTTTCACACTTGTTAAAAATGTTTAATTTCATGTTTGAATTTAAATTGCATAAATTACTATGCTAAATGGTTAAATTCATAACTAACTAACTATATGTCGGATCACAACTTTATATATGGTTTTTGGACCAGAAAAAATGCGTATATTGCAACTGCTATTACTTTTCCTGTTAACCGCTCCTAAAATATTGTTTGGGTAGAATCTTAATTAACCCATTAATTAACTGAGGTATTTTGAAGGTTTTTGTTCTAAAGTATATTGAGGCCACACAAGTCATCCCAAGCCAATTGGAGGTTGTAAGCCTTTAGTCCCAAACAAGTTGTGGCAGGCTAGAGGTGAAACCCACAAGATCTCGTGACCAACTCACGGTTTTGGCACATGGATAGCAAGCTTCCGCGCACCCCTGTCCATGGCTAGTTCCTTGGTGATACTTCAATGCTTCATATCTCTCTTTATTGACTCCTCTCATGTCAAATTCGGTCTACCTTCACCTCTCTTGACATTATCCGCATGCATTAGCCGTCCGCTATGCACTGGACCTTCTGGAGGCCTGCACTGAATATGCCCAAACCATCTCAGATGATGTTGGACAAGCTTCTCTTCAATCGGTGCTACCCCAACTCTATCTCGTATATCATCATTCTGGACTCGATCCTTCCTTGTGTGGCCACACATCCCTCTCAGCATGCGCATCTTCGCCACATCTGACTATTGAACATGTCGCCCTTTAGTTGGCCAACACTCATCACCATACAACATTCCAGGTCGAACCGTCCTGTAGAACTTGCCTTTTAGCTTTTGTGGCACTCTCTTGTCACAGAGAATGCCAGAAGCTTGGCGCCACTTCATCCATCCGGCTTTATTCGATGGTTCACATCTTTGTCAATACCCCCATCCTTCTGCAGCATTGACCCCAAATATTGAAATGTGTCCTTCTGGGGCACCACCTGCCCATCAAGGCTAACCTCCTCCTTGTGCATAGTAATACTGAAACCACACCTCATGTACTTGGTTTTAGTTCTACTAAGCCTAAAACCTTTCGCTTCCAAGGTTTGTCTCCACAACTTAACTTCCTATTGACCCTTGTTCGACTAGCGTCAACTAGCACCACATCATCCGCAAAGAGCATACACCATGCGATATCTCCTTGAATATCCCTTGTGACCTCATCCATCACTAAAGCAAAAAGATAAGGGCTCAGAGCTGACCCCTGATGCAGTACTATCTTAATCGGGAAGTAACTAGTGTTGACATATCACTTGTTCGAACACTTGTCACAACATTATTGTACATGTCCTTGATGAGGGTAATGTACTTTGTTGGGACTTTGTGTTTCTCCAAGGCCCACCACATGACATTCCGCGGTATTTTGTCATAAGCCTTCTCCAAATCAATGGACACCATATGCAGGTCCTTTTGTTCCCTGTATCTCTCCATAAGTTGTCGTATCAGGAAAATGGCTTCCATGGTCGACCTTGATTTTTGGCCACGCCTGTCATTCTTCTTAAGCGGTGCTTAATGACTCTCTCCCATAGCTTCATTGTACGGCTCATCAGCTTAATTCCACAGTAATTAGTATAATTTTGAACACCCCCTTGTTCTTGAAGATTGGTACTAATATACTCTGTCCCCGTTCTTCTGGCATCTTGTTTGCCCGAAAAATGAGGTTGAAAAGTTTGGTTGGCCATACTACCACTATGTCCCTGAGGCCTTTCCACACCTCAATGAGGATACAATCAAGTCCGTTGCCTTGCCTCATTTCATCCTTTCTAAAGCCTCCTTGACCTCAGACTCCTGGATTCGCCGCACAAAATGCCTGCTGGTATCATCAAAGGAGTCGTCCAGTTCAATGGTAGAACTCTCATTCTCCCAGCTTGTCGAAGTACTCACGCCATCTATGCTTAATCTCCTCGTCCTTCACCAGGAGTTGGTCTGCTCCGTCCTTGAGCATTTGACTTGGTCAGCATCCCTCGTCTTCCTCTCTCGGATCTTGGCCATCATATAGATGTCCCTTTCGCCTTCCTTCGTGCCTAACTGCTGGTAGAGATCCTCATACGCCCGGCCCCTTGCTTCACTGACAGCTCTCTTTGCAGCCTTCTTTGCCACATTGTACTCCTCTATGTTGCCTGCACTCCTATCCAGGTATAGGCATCTGAAACAGTCTTTCTTCTCCTCAATAGCCTTTTGCACATCATTGTTCCACCACCAGGTGTCCTTAGCTTCGCTTCTACTTCCCTTGGACACTCCAAACTCCTCTGAGCCCACCTTATGAATGCAAGTCGCCATCTTCATCCACATATCGTCCTTATCCCCTCCTTCCTCCCAAGGGCCCGCCTTAATGACCCTCTCGACGAACGCCTGAGCTACCTCCCCCTTGAGCTTCCACCACTTCGTTCTATCAACTTTGGCATGCTTATCCCGCTGGACACAAATCCGAAAGCGGAAGTCAGCAACCACCAGCTTATGTTGAGGGACAACACTCTCCAGGTGTCACCTTACAATCTCGGCACGCATGCCTATCTTCTCTTCTCCAGAGGATGAAATCAATCTGGGTAGAGTGTTGACCACTACTAAAAGTCACTAGATGTGATTCTCTCTTTTTTAAAAAGGGTGTTAGCTACGATCATGTCGTAGGCTAGAGCAAAGTTTAAGACATCTCCTTGATTCCTGATGCCATAGCCAAAGCTTCCATGCACCCCTTCAAAACATGTGTTAGATGTACCCACGTGGCCATTGAGGTCTCCTCCTATGAAGAGCTTCTCGCCAATCGGTACACTCCTAACCAAGTCCTCCAGGCCTTCCCAGAACTCCCTCTTGATGTTCTCGTTGTGGCCTACTTGCGGGGCATACGCACTGATAACATTGAGAACTAAGTCCTCATCTACCAGCTTGACCAGGATTATCCTGTCCCCATGTCTCTTGACGTCTACCACTCCATACTTGAGGCTCTTGTTGATCAAGTCTACGCCATTTCTGTTTGCAGCCGTCCCCGTGTACCACGGCTTGAAGTCAGCATCCGCCACCTCCTTCGCCTTCTGTCCCCTCTAATTGGTTTCTTGGACGCAAAGGATATCAACACTTCTCCTCACCGCTGCATCAACTAGCTCCCGAAGCTTCCCTATTAGAGATCCTATGTTCCAGCTACCTAAGCGGATCCTCCTAGGCTCGGCTAGCTTCCTTATCGTTCGCATTCGTCGAGTCAAATGCGAAGACCATTGCTTATTTTTCACTACATCCGAGCGCTGATGTAGCGCACCACTAAGGATGCGACGATCCGATCCTCGCTCACTTGCCACCGTATCCAGATCAAGTTACAGCGCGCCATCGGGGAGGGGGGGGGGGAGGGGCGGTGACGGCCCGGCCCTTGCCCATTTGACACCACACACGGGTTTCGATGTGGCACATCGCTGAGAGGGTTATGCCCCCAATGAATTTTTTTTGGGTTTCATCTCCATAAGAGTGGCTGAGTTTTAACGTGTTAGCTCGCCAAGCCTATGACAACCCTCCTCCTTTACCCGAGCTTGGGACCGGCTATGTTGAGACAACATAGACGGAGAGAAAATATCTCCATTTATTAAATAAGTAGGGGTTTGCATTATGGGTAAGGGGCTAGGCTTGTGCAAATGTTGTGACATAATTTGAGTAGCTCCCAAACATCACAAGAGGGTCGTGTCCGAAGGTTCGGGGTTGAGTCTCGAAGCACAACACCGAAAGAGCGAAGGGGTTTACTTATTCACCGTTTGAGAAAATGGTGACATTAAATATTTATGTTAAGTATTTAACTAATGCAATCAATTTCTAGTTTGGGGAAAACTCTGGGCTGTTACAGTATGTTCAGTCGTCTAGGATATCCACATCCACGTGGTTGAGGATGACCTGTTGTTTTGTTTGTAAGGTGGGTTGTATGGGCCAATTTTTTGTTTGGTTGAAAAGATGGGAGGTGGTTAGCGATAGCCAGTTTTATGTTTGGTTTGAAAGATTAGAGATGGTTAGCGATAACCAGTTTTATGTTTGGTTGGAGGGTCGGGGGTGGATAGGTTTTGGGATGATCTCTTTGTTTCAGGTGGTGATATTACCCCACATGCAATTGCAACACAGGAAAAGTTTAGCATGAAAGAATATCCATGCGTGTGTGGCTTCACTTCTTTCTTTCTTTCTCATTCTAGCCACTAGAAAACACAATACAAGTTAGCTTTGATTCTTTTTCCCATTATATTAATAATGGACCAGAAGGGCGGGCATGGTGCATGCAGAGTCTCTCTACTTGTGGTCTGGAGATCCTGGGTTCGAACCAGCCTCCTTGCAGAATTATTATGCATGGTAAGGCTTTCTAGAAATTCCCTTCTCCAGGCCTCACCTTGTGTGGGAGCTTTCGGCACTTATTACGCCCTTTTTTAATATTAATAATGGACCAGGCATAGACTGGCACCTACTCAAACTCTCTATATAAGCCTAATTTTGCTACTCAATGATACAAACAGTTCAGATGCTACATATGACTAGTATATATTGTGTGTCCGAGGATCACTGTCACAATTGTTCAGCCCTTTTCTTCTTGGCATCTGAGCTCACTATGATACGTTCTCTTATGAACCCACCCTGTGCTCTTCTTTGGCTCGACAATTTGTGCTTTCCCAAGATGTCCTCCATCTAGAGACTCTTCCTGCTCCTATGGCACCAACAACTTGCAAGTGAAGATGTCCAGTGAACACGCATCTCCCTCGCCGCTGATGTCCAGCCACCAGCGTCGCCCTAGGTCCTGCCGCCGCCGCACGAGAGAAATGGGAGAAGAGATATGGTTTGGTTTTGGGGTAGTGTGTGATGTGTAACAGGAAAAGAAAGTTCCACGTGAGGCAAGGAGCGGAGCGAGCCACGTGAGGCAAGCGGCGACGAGCGGAGCGAGTGCGGGTGGTTGTCCTCATTCAGCAAAATTTCCATGTCTGCTCAACCACCATCTGGAGGGTATATTCCATATATGTGGTTGTCTCTATCCATCATCCTCTCAACGAAACAGGTGGCAACAAACCGTAAACTGGCCCTCTATATCCCACCCAGGGATAGCCAGTGAACAAAACACATCTGAATCTGTTAATAAGTCTAAACTTGGCACAGAAGTCCTAAAAGATTATACCTCGGTCGCTCTGGTTACCCAATACAGGTATGTTCCTATGCAATAATCATTTAGCCGTATTAATTGTCTAGAAGTTGCTCGATGGTGAAATCTAAAGAGTTTTCGAAGGTTTTTGTTTTGTCCTCATGCCTACATTTTAATGTCCTGAAACCAGGGTAGAAAGTTAAACTCATGATTAATATTTTCTTACCATCTACCCTCTTCGCTCCTAAATATTTGTCTTTTTAGAGATTTCAAATGGACTACCACATACGGATGTATATAGACATATTTTAGAGTGTAGATTCACTCATTTTGCTCCGTACGTAATCACTTGTTGAAATCTCTAAAAAGATAAATGTTTAGGAACGGAAGGAGTATCACAGTTAGTTCCTAGGCTACTTTGGAAGTTTTGATGCTTACATATTTGTTTTGATACCATCTGCAATTACTGAACTTGCAGTTGAAGAGGCTGGAGTTAAAGTTGAAGCAGTTTGCGGAAGTTGAGACCTTGCTTTTGAAGGAATGCGAGCAAGTGGATAGAGCGAGACAGAGGATTTCAGCTGGCCGTATCCAGGCAATGCGAGCCTGCTCAAATCGCCCGGAAACTAGTTTGCCCACCAGTGGCTGTAGCACTATGTCACCCAATCCAACGAATATAAGCCCTAGACCGTTGGCCATGCCACGCTCCATGGCTGAAGCCACGGTACCAGCGGCATACGCTAATAACATGCAGGGGCATGGGCATGCATCCACAGATGCCGTCCGCGCAGCGGCGGCCACAGATGCTCTCGTTTGGGCCTCGCTTACCGTTTTCGGCTATCCAGACTCAGCAAGCTGCACAGGCGCCGGACATTACGTTCAGTGCTGGTGCAATGCCCGGTTCGGTAACTCCAAATCACCATCATCAGCTGTTGAGGTAGTCGTCTTCAGGAAACAATTCTACTCAAGGATAGATAGTTAACAAGCTCAATTTTGTTAGCTAGATTTATATACTCGTTCTTACAAGCATCTCAATTGCAGTTCCATTGTTCGACACCTTCTGTTGGCCGTGTGAATATTTATGATCTGCAGAAGACCTGAGTGGGGGAGCGTACCCTGTGTTTTTTATTTAAACAGCCAAGGGACCAGTTATCGCCCCCAGTAGAGAAAATGCACCCGAATTGGTGAACAGTGACTTTTATTCGACAACATTCAGACTTTTCAGTATCTTTGAAACTGAATAGTCACAACGAAAACTGGGGCAACTGTTAATAGAATATTTTAGTAACCACCGTGGATTTTCTCAGACTGACCAACTTGAGCAACATATGTGCGAACTCTGAAAGGTTGGCTCAGGTCAAAGAAATGCAATGAAATCTGTCTGATGGGATTGCTTGGGATTGCTTTTACAACGCTTACCGCGAAATGCAATGAAAGAAATCAGTCCAGAAGTTTTATGCCACTTTGGAGTCGACGTCTGTGGTAAGGTTGATGAGTGCGCCATGGATCTTCAAAGAATCTGTTGGGACCCGAGATCTAAGGTATACAAGTCAAGCCGCATAGAATCACACAGAAAGCCATGATCAGTCTCCAGATAATATCAGATATACAAGTCAAGCTGCATAGTACCACTATCGCGTAGGAAGCTGTCCCCGCAGTATCGGCCTGTATCGGAACCGCTCCGGTCTGTATCGGAACCGGTCCCGGACACCATATATTCTCAGAGAGCTCGAAACCAATGGTTCAGACATAATTTTTGAAAACACTGACGCCCACACGTGTGAGCGTTTGGCAACTCGCCACCTGTATGAATTCTCGTCCAACCAATTCTGCACGAATCTTGGCGCGTTCTGACAGTTTTTGTGTGCCACGTAGGACTAAATTAATGTATGGGCATTCATCTGGTCGCCCACATGTCCTTTTTCATCACACGGGGGGCTGGTGTGTGGGCGTTTAACAATTCGCCCACACACCAGTTTTCACGCACGCAGAGGGGGCTGTTGTGTAGGCGTTTATCACTTCGACCACACGCCCATCTCCTCGCCCAGACCCAAAGCTGGCAGTTGCCATGTGTTTCTGCAGGGTACATGGCAACTGCCCTAGTTTTGCTTCTAAGCAGGTGACAACTCTCTTTTACCCGAGTTGCCATGTTTTTTTTTTGCATGGTACATGACAACTACCCTAGCGTGCACATAAGCAGATGACAACTCTTTCTCTTTACATGGCAACTGCCCTAGCGTGCTTGTGAACACACGGCAACTCTCTCTTTTACCCGAACATGCTTTTTTGCCATGCCTTTTTGTAGTGTTACACGACAACTGCCTAGTGTTAGTGAGTGGCAACCCTTAAAGTTTTGAAATCATGGCAACTACAGTAGACCAGACCATACATGACAACTGCAGTTGAGCAACCATGGCAATTGTAGTTGTCTGACATGGCAACCGAAGTTCAGCGACATGGCAACTACAGTTAAACGAACATGGACGAGGGTCTAGATCATGGCAACTGTAGGACGCGTGGTGACTATCACGCGGGGCGTGCGGGACCACGAGGTACGAGGCCTGACGTACGGGACGTGTGGGCGTTATCTATTTCGCCCACACGCACGCGTGTGAGAGGGTCGGGAGGGGAAAAAAGAGATATGTGGGCATTACTTGTTTTGCCCACACGTAGGTGTGTGGGTTGTTCCTCTTATACACCACACAAAATGTGTGGGCAGACCCTCTAACGCCCACACGTGTAGCACTTATCGGCGTCCATAATTTTTGAGAGAATGGTTCAGAGATAATGCTCGGGCAATATCAATTGTATCAGAATCGAGCCAACCTGTATTACAACTGTTCCCAATCACTATACTCGAACGAACCACTGTTCCCACACTAAATCTAACTAAGTCAGAGCATTTAGAGCATCTCCACTCGTTCCGCGCCCCAGGGACTGAAATAGCGCCTCCTGGGGAGCGAGCCGGCGTTATTTTCGCCATGGGGGAGGTTGAGTTCCCACTCGCCGCCCCAAGTTGGCCCTTAGACGCCCTTTTTTGAAATGTAGTTCAGCTAAAATTTGAAGAATTTGAACGACATTCATTCATATTTGTACATAATTTAAAAAAGACATGTTTAAACCCTAAAACTATGCCGCCGCCGTCCCGAGCCTTTTACATGTCGAGGAGCTTGTAGAAGCTAGTGTAGTCATCGTCGTCGTCGTCCTGGACGCCGCCGTCCTTGCTGCAGCCTTGGCCTGGGTCGCCGAGGCGGATGGGGTTGGACGGCGCCAACGCCTCCTCATCGCTGTCGTCGAGGATGACGATGTCGTCCTCGTCACGGTCGCAGCGCTGAGTGGTGATCTCCTCGAGGGCGCGGCGCTGGCACTCCATTTCCTCCCGGACGTAGTCGTCTCGCGCCCACTTCAGGCTAGTCTCGAGGTCGGCGGCCATGGAGATGTGCTCCTGCTTGACGACGGCAGGCGACGTCTTCAGCTCCTTCTTCGGCCTGACCAGGCGAATATGGCCGCGGGGAGGAGAAGGTTGGCGACGACGGCCCTCGTTTATGACGAGGCTCCCATTGCGCCTGCGCTTTGGCGTCTCTTAGGGCTCGGCCTAGACGGCGGTGAGCGGCGGCGGGGTGCCGGAGGAGTGGGAGTCAGAGGAAGACGAGGACGCGCCCGCCATGCGCCTCGGCACCCACGAGCTACCGCTCCGGGGCGAGAAGGATGACGCCGGGTACACCATCCGCGGTGGGTTGCCGCCCTTGATGTGCTCGAGGACGGCATGGAGAGTGCGCCCGGGGACTCCCCACCATTGGCGACGGTCGTCAGAGTTGTGCCGCCCCCATGGTGCCGGAGCGCCGTTTGTCGACACGAGCTGGTCGGCGTGGCGGCGCTTGAAGTACGCCGTCCATAGGTTGGTGTTGTCGGGGGCGTATCTCGCCTGCTGCCGCACTTCCTTCGGCAACGCCGATCGGATCCGCGTGATCTCGGCACCGCGGTCAGCGCTAGTGGGCGGCGGGGGCACGGGGACTCCTTCGGCGCTGAGCCTCCACGAGCCCAGCACGCACATGTCAGCCCGTTCCAGGTAGTCCACCTCGTGGAGGAGGCGCACCTTCCACTCATGGAGATGGCGACACCGAAGCCATTGGCCGCCACTCCGTCGCCGGGGAAACGCTCGGCCATCGGTCACGGTTTGAGATGGGGGAAGAGAGGGTGTTGCGGTGAAGGAGAGAGGGGCGTCGGCGGCGAGAGAGAGAGAGAGAGAGAGAGAGAGAGAGGCTGTGGCAAGTGTGCGGCCATCGGCGAGGGAGGGTGATTTTTATAGCGGCGAGCGGGCGGCCGCAATGTGGACGCATGGCGGGATGCCAGGCGGCGCGCCTTCACTGCGTCGCTCGTGAATCAAGGGAAGGCTGACTGGCGGCAGCCTTCACATTGATTTCCGTGGGAACCGAGCCAATGAGGACAGCGAAGGTTCCCGACGTCGCCCAATCGCTTCCACCAGTTTTCGCGCCAAATTCATTTCCCTCAACGCCCCCAGCGTGTCGGGTTCGGCCAGGCCTGGCCCGGATGGGGGGGGGGGGGGTGGGCAGGGGGGCAGCTTCCCCGGGCCCCCAATACATAGGGGGGCCCATGTATATGTGCTCTGTGTATTTTGTGTGTGTGTGGCAAACTATATAGTGAAATATACAATGCATGTAGTTTTCTTGGCAAAATCTAAAATAAGATAGAATTAATATAACCATATACAACTAAATCAGGAAACTAGGTCGACATGCTGGGTTGCACTCACTCCATTGATAAAATTTAAGGGTAACCTGTGTTTAAAAATAATCATACCATGCAAGATGCATAAAGGGCCCCCAGTTTTGTTTTCGCCCCGGGTCCCGAGTTTTGTTTTTGCCCCAGGCCCCTCAAATCTAAGGACCGTCCCTGGGTTCGGCCTGGGTCCGCGGCGTCAATTTCGGCCCTAACCGGCAAAATTTGGGCTCCTGGAGTGCGACTTGGCCGATGTTTTTGAGCCAGCGATAAAAAAGGAGCCTGGGGGCCTGTTGGGGGCGAGTGGAGATGCTCTTAAGCTCCAAACTCTCACTACCAGTCCCTTCACCCTCACCCTATGTTGATTAAATCGCTAAAAACCACCACAATTGCATCCGCCAAAACCATCGTTTTAGTACAAGTTTACCGAAAACATCGATTTTAAATAATTGTTTGTTGAAAGCAATAAACCCTCGATTGAGAGAAGTTTGATGCGAAATATGATAGGCTGGGCACGCTATTAGGGCTGACGTGGCACCAAAATCTAATGTCGTCTACCGGAACCTTAAATTAACAAGGGGCCCACCCATCAGTAGACACATACACTTCACCCTCTTGTGCATTATTTCGAGCTTGTTGTGTGCAACATGTCCACCGCCGCCCACACTCTTCTCTTGCAGTGCACTCGACGGCCAAAACTACTCCCGTCGTCGAGCTCGTCACCGGAGTTGAAGGAAATATATCCTAGAGGCAATAATAAAGTTGTTATTTTATATTTCCTTATTCATGATAAATGTTTTTTATTCATGCTAGAATTGTATTGATCGGAAACCCAAATACATGTGTGAATACATAGACAAACACTGTGTCCCTAGTGATCCTCTACTTGACTAGCTCGTTGATCAAAGATGGTTAAGGTTTCCTAACCATGGACATGAGTTAACCTAGGAGAATGATGTGATGGACAAGACCCATCCATTAGCTTAGCATAATGATCGTTCAGTTTATTGTTATTGCTTTTCTTCATGTCAAATACATATTCCTTCGACTATGAGATTATGCAACTCCCGGACACCGAAGAATGCCTTGTGTGCTATCAAACGTCACAATGTAACCGTGTGATTATAAAGATGCTCTACAGGCATCTCCAAAGGTCTTTGTTGGGTTGACATAGATCGAGATTAGGATTTGTCACTCCGAGTATCGGAGAGGTATCTCTGGGCCCTCTCGGTAATACACATCATAAGAGGCCTTGCAAGCAAAGTGACTAATGAGTTAGTTGTAGGATGATGTATTACGGGATGAGTAAAGAGACTTTCCGATAACGAGATTGAACAAGGTATGATGATACCTACGATCGAATCTCGGGCAAGTAACACACTGATGGACAAAGGGAATTGTGTATGTTGTCATTACGGTTCAACCGATAAAGATCTTCATAGAATATGTAGAAGCCAATATGAGCATCCATATTCCGCTATTGTTTATTGACCGGAGAGGTGTCCCGGTCATGTCTACATAGTTCTCGAACCCATAGGGTCCGCCCGCTTAACGTTCGATGACGATATAGTATTATGTGAGTTATGTGATTTGGTGATCGAATGTTGTTCGGAGTCCCGGATGAGATCACAGACATGACGAGGAGTCTCAAAATGGTCGAGGGGTAAAGATTGACATATAAGACGATGGTATTCGGACACCGAAAGTGTTCTGGAGGGTATCAGATACATATAGGGTCACCGGAAGGGGTTCCTAGCACCCCGGGCAAAGATATGGGCTTAATGGGCCAAGGGAGGGACAAACTAGCCCATAAGGGGCTGGTGCGCCCCTCCATCAGGCCGGCCAGTCCTAGGGAAAGGAAAGGGGGGAGGTCAAGTCCCTCCTTTCTTCCCCTCCTCAAGGGAGAAAGGAAAGGGGGGTGCCACCTCCCCCTTCCTTCCCCTGGCGCCTATACAAGGAAGGGGGCGCGAATCAGGGCAGGAGCCCAAGTGGGATTCGGCCCCACTTGAGCAGGGGGCGCCTAGAACACACAACATCAATTGTTAGCCGTGTACGCCGCCCCCCTCCACAGTTTACACCCCCGGTCATATTCTCGCGGTGCTTAGGCGAAGCCCTGCATTGATCACTTCACCATCATCGTCACCACGTTGCCGTGTTGACGAAACTCATCTACTACCTCGATACCTTGCTGGATCAAGAAGGCGAGGGACGTCACCAAGCTGAACGTGTGCAGAGCTCGGAGGTGACGTACGTTCGGTGCTTGATCGGTCGGAGCTAGAAGAAGTTCGACTACATCAACCGCGTTGTCAAACGCTTCTGCTTTCGGTCTATGAGGGTACGTAGATGCACTCTCCCTTCGTTGCTATGCATCTCCATGGATAGATCTTTGCATGAGCGTAGAAGTTTTTTTGTTTTTCCATGCAACGTTTCCCAACAGGAGTGCCGACCTACCACTGACCCTCCCTCCCCTCCTTGCCCGCCACGCATGAGCCCTCCACTGTTCGATCCGGTCGCCAATCTAGAAGGCAACGACAAACGACCTATCCCCATGGGCCTTAGTGCGCTCTGGCAAGGTCGAGCACTAGCACGTCCTTGCCCTAGGCCCCGGCCGGCCCCATGGATGATGTTAGCACCATGAGGAGCCTCGCTAGCAGGTGCGTGTAGCCTCCAGCCACCGGAGCTCGTCGCCAGCCTTGTGAACACGGGCGTCGTAAGCTAATGTCGCTTGAACTACGTCAGTATTACCCCAAAGAGGAAGGGATGATGCAGTGCTACTTCTTGAGCTTGCGTTGGTTTTTCCCTTGAAGAGGAAAAGGTGATGCGGGAAAGTAGAGATAAGTATTTCCCTCAGTTTGAGAACCAAGATGTCAATCCAGTAGGAGACCACACACAAATGACCGAATACCTGCACAAACAACCAAACTACTTGCACCCAATGCGATAAAGGGGTTGTCAATCCCTTCACGGTTATTTGCAAAGGTGAGATCTGATAGAGATAGATAAAAGATAAAGTAAATATTTTTGGTATTTTTAGTTTATAGATCGACAAGTGAAAGATTGCAAAAATAGTAAATCAGAAACTAATATGATGGAAAATAGAAACTTATATGATGGAAAATAGAAACTTATATGATGGAAAATAGACCCGGGGGGCATAGGTTTCACTAGAGGCTTCTCTCAAGATAGCAAATAATACGGTGGGTGAACAAATTACTACCGAGCAATTGATAGAAAAGCGCTGAGTTAGGACGATATCTAAGACAATGATCATGAATATAGGCATTATGTCCGTGTCAAGTAGACCGAAATGATTCTGCATCTACTACTATTACTCCACATATCGACCGACTCCTGCTTGCATCTAGATTATTAAGTTCATTAAGAACAGAGTAACACATTAAGTAAGATGACATGATGTAGCGGAATTAACTCAAACAATATGATGAAACCCCATCTTTTTATCCTCGATGGCAACAATATAATACGTGCCTTGTTGCACCTACTGTCATTGGGAAATGACACCACAAGATTGAACCCAAAGGTAAGCAATTCTCCCATTGCAAGAAAAACCAATCTAGTTGGCCAAACCAAACCGATAGTTCGAAGAGAAATACAAAGATATCAAATCATGTATAAAAATAATTTAGAGGAGATTCAAATAATATTCATAGATAAGCTGATCATAAATCCACAATTCATCGGATCTCGACAAACACACCGCAAAAAAGTATTACATCAATTAGATCTCCAAGAACATCGAGGAGAACATGGTATTGAGAATCTAAGAGAGATAAGAAGCCATCTAGCTACTAGCTATGGACTCGTAGGTCTGTGGTAAACTACTCACGCTTCATCGGAAGGGCAATAGAGTTGATGTAGAAGCCCTCCATGATCGAATCCCCCTCCGACAGGGTGCTGGAAACGGTACGGAGATGGGATCTCACGGGTACAGAAGGTTGCGGCAGTGGAAAAGTGTTTTCGTGGATGCTTCTGGTGGTTTGGGGATATTTGGGAATATATAGGTGAAAGAATTAGGTCAGGAGGTGCACGGGGGCCCCACAAGGGTGGGGGCGCACCCTACCCCCTGGGCCCACCCTCCGTCCTTGTGGCCACCTCGTGGCTGCTCCGACTTCATCTCCAAGTCTTCTGGTTTGCTTTTGGTCCAAGAAAAATCATCGCGAAGGTTTCATTCCGTTTGGTATTCCTTTTCTGCGAAACTCAAAAACAGGGAAAAACCCGGAACTGACAGTAGGCTGTAGGTTATTAGGTTAGTCCGAAAAGTAATATAAATAGCATATAAATGCATATAAAACATCCAAAACAGATAATATAATAGCATGGAACAATAAAAAATTATAGATACGTTTGAGACGTATCATGCAGCATATCTACGGTAGGTATTTACCTTAGTTATGAAACCAAGGTATCAATCCAGTAGGAGAACCAAGCATGATCCCAACATGATCAAATCAACTATCACCCAACATGATCCCAAAGGCTTTGCTTGGCACAAACACTAATTAAAACACAAAAAACACAATCATAATAGTAGCATACTTGTGCAAACACTCAAGAACAAAAAGAAAAGGACAATAATAAATTTTATTCGTTGGGTTGCCTCCCAACAAGCGATGTCGTTTTACGCCCCTGGCTAGGCATAATTCAAAGGATCTAAGTATTGTCATCTTTGTTTCTAGATCCATATGATGCCCTGATGATTGATTCATAAGGTGGCTTAATTCTAGTTATAGGGAAGTGTTCCATGCCCTTTCTTACTGGAAATTGAAATTTAATATTGCCTTCTTTCATATCAATCACGGCACCAGTAATACGTAGAAATGATCTACCAAGAATAATTGGACAGGACGGATTGCAATCAATATCAAGAACAATAAATTTATGGGCACATAATTCCTATTTGGAAGAATAAGAACATCATTAATTCTTCCGATAGGGTTTTTAATAGTAGATTCCGCCAGTGCAAATTTAGAGAACACTCTTTAATATCGGTAAGACCAAGCTCATCACATAAAGATTTCGGAATTGTAGACACTAGCACCCAATTCACATAAAGCAAAACACTCATAATTTTTAATCTTGACTTTGATAGTTTGGTTCCCATTCATCATGTAATTTTCTAGGAATTGAAATCTCTAATTCCAACTTCTCTTCCAAAGCTTTCATCACAGCATCAACAATACGTTTAGTAAAAGCTTTATTTTGTTCATAAACATGGGGTGAATTTATATGGATTGCAACAAATAAATACAATCAATCAAAGAGCAACTATCATAATTAAAGTCTTTGTAATCCAAAAGAGTGGGCACATCACTAGTTAAAGTTTTGACCTGTTCAAACCCACTCTTATCAATTTTCTCAACAAGATTTTCACCCTCCGAATTATTGGGACGCCTTCTAGCTAAAGTTGAATCTTCTTCAGTCCATTTATTATCAATCTTAATCTTACTAAACAAGTAATCAATAGAGGAAACACCAATCATTTTAATATCTTCATCACTTTTATGAAAGCAATCACTAGAAAATGTCTTTTTTTCTAAAAATTCTCTTCTACCTCTAAGCATAGCGGTTCTTTTCTTACTTTCATCCATAGAAACATAAAGAGCCTTAATTGATTCCTCAACCTTAGGCACAAAAATTTTCATCTTGAGATTTTCTACATCATGAGAAATTCTATCAATACTTCTAGACATATCATCAATCTTATTCAGCTTTTCTTCTATTGTAGCATTGAAAACCTTTTGAGTATTGATAAATTCTTTAATATTATTCTCAAAATCAGAGGTGTTCCTATTATTATTATTGTAAGAAGAATTACCATAATTATTAGAGGAATTACTACGAAAAGGCCTAGGATTAAAATTACCTCTATAAGCATTGTTATTGAAATTGTTTCGCGAGATAAAATTCACATCCATGGCATCACTATTTTGCTCAATCAAACTAGACAAAGGCACATCATTAAAATCAATAGGAGCACTTCTATTAGCAACCAATTTCATAAGAGCATCAACTTTTTCACTCAAAGAAGAAATTTCTTCAACCGAATTAACCTTTTTACTAGTAGGAGCTCTTTTGGTATGCCATTGTGAATAATTTGCCATAATATGATCAAGCAATTTGGTGGCTTCACCCGAAGTAATTTCCATAGAAGTACCACCCGCGGCTGAGTCCAAAGATCACGAGAAACAAAATTCAACCCCGCATAATTTTGTTGTATGATTATCCAAAGATTTAACCAATGAGTTGGGCAATTCCTTAGCATTAATTTCATCCTTTCCCAAGATTGTGCAACATGCTCATGTTCAAGTTGCTTGAAATTCATGATCTGGGATCTAAGGGAAATAATTTTCGCGGGCGAAAAATACTTAGTAACAAAAGACATCTTTGCACTTATCCCAAGAATCGATACTATTGCGAGGCAAAGAAGAAAAACCAAAATTTTGCACAATCTCGCAAAGAAAATTGGAATAATTTCAACTTCACAATATCATTTTCCACATCTTTTTTTGCATATCACATAATTCCACGAATGTGTTAAGATGGGACGCGGCATCCTCATTAGGCGTACCGGAAAATTGATCTTTTATAACAAGATTCAGCAAACCGACATTAATATCACAAGACTCCGTATTAGTGGCAGGAGGAGCAATCGGAGTGCTAATAAAATCATTGTGGTTTGTATTGGAGAAATCACACGACTTGGTGTTCTCTTGAGTCATTGTGACTACGCAACAAGATTGCACTAAAAACAGATATGATGAGAAAACGACGAACGAGAAAAGAGGGCGAATAAAACGGCAATTTTTTGTGAAGTGGGTGAGAGGAAAATGAGAGGCAAATGGTAAATAATGTAAATTGCAAGGAGATGAGATTTGTGGTTAGGAACCTGGTAGATGTTGATTATGTCTCCCCGACAACGGCTCTAGAAATTCCTTTTGATGCGGCTTGAACTACGTCGGTATTTCCCCAAAGAGGAAGGGATGATGCAGCACAACTATGGTAGGTATTTTCCTCAGTGATGAGACCAAGGTTATCGAACTAGTAGGAGAACCACACAACACCACATAAACATCTCTTGCACACAAAGAACAAATACTTGCAACCTGACGTAAGAGAGGGGTTGTCAATCCCTCACGGGTAAAAAGATAGGTAAAATTGCAGTAGATTGGATAAATAGGTCCCGCGGGAACGCGAGATAAAATAAATAAATAAAAATTGCAGCAAGGTATTTTTGTATTTTTGGATTAATAGATCTGAAAATAAAAGCAAATAAAAATAGATCGCGAAGGCAAATATAATAAGGAAGAGACCCGGGGGCCGTAGATTTCACTAGTGGCTTCTCTCGAGAAAATAGCATACTGTGGGTAAACAAATTACTGTTGGGCAGTTGATAGAACTTCAAATATTCATGACAATATTCAGGCAATGATTATTATATAGGCATCACATCCAAGATTAGTAGACCGACTCCTGCCTGCATCTACTACTATTACTCTACACATCGACCACTATCCAGCATGCATCTAGTGTATTAAGTTCATGGAGAAACGAAGTAATGCAATAAGAACGATGACACGATGTAGACAAGATCTATTTATGTAGAAATAGACCCCATCTTGTTATCCTTGATAGCAATGATACATATGCGTCGTTTCCCCTTCTGTCTCTGGGATCAAGCACCGTAAGATCGAAGCCATCACAAAGCACCTCTTCCCATGGCAAGAAAAATCAATGTAGTCGGCCTAACTAAACCAAAGATTCGAAGAAAAAATATGAGGTTATAAGTAACCATGCATACAAGATATCAAATAACTCTCATGGATAAAAACATAGATCTGATCATAAACTCAAAGTTCATCGGATCCCAACAAACACACTGCAAAAAGAGTTACATCAAATAGATCTCCAAGAGACAATTGTATTGAGAACCAAAAGAGAGAGAGAGATCCATCTAGCTAATCACTACGGACCCGTAGGTCTACAAAGAACTACTCATGCATCATCGAAGAGGCACCCATTAGGATGATGAACCCTGATGCGGCTTGAACTACATCGGTATTTCCCCAAAGAGGAAGGGATGATGCAGCACAGCTACGGTAGGTATTTCCCTCAGTGATAAGACCAAGGTTATCGAACCAGTAGCAGAACCACACAACACTCGTGAACATAACCTACACACAAATAAAAAATACTCGCAACCAGACGTATTAAAGGGGTTGTCGGTCCCTTTTGGGTAACGACGCCAGAAATTGGCAAGTAGACGGGATAAAAAGTGTAGTAGACTGATAAATGCAAATAAAAGCAAATAAAATTCAGTGAGATATTTTTGGGTTTTGGATTAATAGATCTGAAAATAAAAGCAAATAAAAATAGACCGCGAAGGAAAATATAATAAAGAAGAGACCCATGGGCCGTAGGTTTCACTAGTGGCTTCTATCGAGAAAAATAGCAAACAATGGGTAAACAAATTACTATTTGGCAATTGATAGAACTTCAAATAATCATGACGATATCCAGGCAATGATCATTATATAGGCATCACGTCCAAGATTAGTAGACCGACTCCTGCCTGCATCTACTACTATTACTCCACACATCGATCGCTATCCAGCATGCATCTAGTGTATTAAGTTCATGGAGAAACGGAGTATTGCAATAAGAACGATGACATGATGTAGACAAGATCTATTTATGTAGAAATAGACCCCATCTTGTTATCCTTAATAGCAACGATACATACATGTCGGTTCCCCTTCTGTCATTGGGATCAAACACCGTATGATCGAACCCATCAGAAAGCACCTCTTCCCATTGCAAGATAAATAGATCAAGTTGGCCAAATAAAACCCAAATATCAGAGAAGACATACAAGGCTATAAGTAATCATGCATATAAGAGATCAAAAGACTGAAATAACTTTTATGGATAAAAATATAGATCTGATCATAAACTCAATGTTCATCGATCCCAACAAACACACCACGAAAAGAGTTACAACATATGGATCTCCAAGAGACCATTGTATTGAGAATCAAAAGAGAGAGAGAGAGAGGAAGCCATCTAGATACTAACTACGGACCCGAAGGTCTACAAAAGACTACTCACGCATCATCGGAGAGGCACCAATGAGGATGATGGACCCCTCCATGATGGTGTCTAGATTGGATCTGGTGTTTCTGGAACTTGCGGCGGCTGCAATTTATTTTCGTCGACTCCCCTAGGGTTTTTGGAATATTGGGGTATTTATAGAGCAAAGAGGTGGTGCGGGAGGCTACCAAGGTGGGAACAACCCACCTGGGCGCGCCTAGGGTCCCAAGTGCGCCCTGGTGGGTTGTCCCCCCCCCCTCGGGGCACCCCCTAGGTGCTTCTCCGGCCCATTGGGTGTCTTATGATCCATAAAAAGTTTCGCTGCGTTTGGACTCCGTTTGATATTGATTTCTACGATGTAAAAAACAAGCAAAAAACAGCAACTGGTACTAGGCACTATGTCAATAGGTTAGTACCAAAAATGATATAAAATGATTATAAAACATCCAAGAATGATAATATAACAACATGGAACAATAAAAAATTATAGATAAGTTGGAGACGTATCAAACCCCTCCATGATGGTGTCTAGATTGGATCTGTGGTTTCTGGAACTTGCGGCGGCTGGAATTGATTTTCATCGACTCCCCTAGGGTTTCTTGAATATTGGGGTATTTATGGAGAAAGAGGTGGTGCGGGAGGCCACCGAGGTGGCCACAACCCACCCGGGCGCGCCTGGGGGCCCAGGCGCGCCCTGGTGGGTTGTGCCCCCCTCGGGGCACCCCCAGGTGCTTCTCCGGCCCATTGGGTGTCTTCTGGTCCATAAAAAATCCACAAAAAGTTTCACTGCATTTGGACTCCGTTTGATATTGATTTTCTGCGATGTAAAAAACAAGCAAAAATAGCAACTTGCACTTGGCACTATGTCAATAGGTTAGTCCCAAAATGATATAAAATGATTCTAAAACATCCAAGAATGATAATATACTAGCATGGAACAATAAAAAATTATAGATACGTTGGAGACGTATCACCCATCAATAGATATCAATGTGAGTGAGTAGGGATTGCCATGCAACGGATGCACTAGAGCTATAAGTTTATGAAAGCTCAAACAGAAAACTAAGTGGGTGTGCATCCAACTTGCTTGCTCATGAAGACCAAGGGAATTTGAGGAAGCCCATCACTGGAATATAGAAGCCATGTTCTATAATGAAAAATTCCCACTAGTATATGAAAATGACAACATAGGAGACTCTCTATCATGAAGATCATGGCGCTACTTTGAAGCACAAGTGTGGTAAAAAGGATAGTAACATTGTCTCTTCTCTCTTTTTGTCGGCGTCCTCGGAATGGGGGTTCCAGACTTGCTTGCCCGCGGCCCACGGCGTGGCCCCATCGACGGCCCGGTATGGCCCAGTTTCAGCAACAACAACCCCAGACCCTCACGAGGGGCCAAGCCTCGCGAGGCGGATGACGTCAAGAGCTCCCTGGGGGCGGCCTCACTAGGCTAGGTCCTGAGGAGCGGAGATATCAATGCAAGGTGCACCTCACGAGGTTCACGTGACGTGAGCTATGATGACCAAGGCTAGGCGGGCGCCAGTGGGCGCAGTGTACTAGTTTCCCCTTTGGTGCTAAGGAGGCAAGCACATGCGCGGGTCCCGAGGAATCAAGCAAAGGTTTCCATATCGGTGCAACAAGACCAAGATCGCCAGGACGACGGGACGGAGGTCATCGCGGAGCCCACCGCAGCGTCACCACCAGAGCCTTTTGCAGGCGAAGACTACTTTTGTCATGATAGCTTGTACTAGTTGTCTCCCTTCAAATTTGGCCATTGTGGGATCCCTTCCCGCCTACATTTGGGAAGACGACCAAGGCCAGTATAAATAGGGCTTAGCCACCACCGTAGAAGAGAAAGACGAAGATGTCGGATCCATTCCATCCTGACCACCTCACTAGCTCATCGAGCTCAAGAACATCTCACCTCCCGAGGCTGTTCATCCACTGTACTAGTTCATCCTTAGCCTCTTGAGGCAATCCACCACCAAGCTGGAGTAGGGTATTACACCGCAAGGTGGCCCGAACCAGGATAAACTATTGTGTCTCTTGTCCCTTGGGTTCGTCGAGCTAGGCCATAGGATCGTTGAGACGATAGGTTGGAAAGAGGGAGTCCTTTGCACGCACCCAAGTGTTCGAACCTCTCAAGGGTCTGTGGAACCCCTAATCCGACATTTGGCGCGCCAGGTAGGGGTGCGTCGAAGCTTTGCCTCTCCGTCGCTCTGTCCCTCTGCTTGCTTCGTCTCCTCATTCGGTTTCCATGGCAGGCGCTGCCCCTCCGGCCCGATCGACCGTCTTGCACGGAGGTGACAAGGGCCTCCGAGCCTTCACCCCTACTTGGCGGCGAGAGTAGTGGCCGTCCAAGTTCAGGCTGGACCTGCCGCCTCGGTACGATGGCGCGGCGGACCCGACACGCTTCCTCCAGGCATATGTGGAGGCCGTCTGGGCGGAAGGCGGCGGCGACAAGGTCATGGCAAACAAGTTCCCCATGGCCCTTAATGGCGTAGCGCGCACCTGGCTTCTCAGCCTGCTGGAGTCTTCAGTGGCCTCCTGGGAGGAGCTGTGCGGCCTTTTTGTTGCGCACTTCACGGCACCGGCGCCACGCGCCGTCGCAGCCCTCCTCGGCGGTTCTCAGGTGCCGCCCTCGGACCGCCATATCAAGCAGTTCTTTCGTCAAGCGGGTGTTGCATGCGTACAAAAGGGAGCTCCTCCAGGATGGGCGGCACCTGAGGCCGACCTCACCTTCGACTCAAGAGATCGTCCTGTGACCACCACGAGCGCAGGCGCGCTACCGATGCTCTGCACCCCCACCATCTGTAACGTGGTGGTAACCAAGACCCTCATCGACGGCGGGGTTGGGCTCAACTTGCTCTCCGTGGAAGCTTTTGGCTTGCTTCACGTATCACACAGCCAACTCCGCCCCAGCAAGCCGTTCTCCGAGGTCGTCAACGGCTCCACTAGCCCCCTGGGACAGATCCGCCTCCCAGTCACTTTCGACACCCACGACAACTGCCGCACCGAGCTCATCGACTTAGACATCGCCCGTATCGGCCTCCCGTACAACGCCATCCTCGGGTACCCAGCCTTAGCCAAGTACATGGAGGCAACCCACCCCGCCTACAACCTCATGAAGATGCCAGGAAGCAGCGGCGTCCTCACGATGGCCGGGGACACCAAGGAAGCACTGGTGACTCTCAAGCTCGCCTTCAGCACTGCAGCTGCCGCGCGGCCGGTGGAGGAAGGGACCCCGGGGCTCCGGGGGCTATGCCAGCAAAAAAGAAGCAATTTTCTCTCAAGACTGGGCCGAGATGAAGCAGGTGCCGATCGACCAAGATGGGGCATCAGGAGCCACCTTCACAATTGGTGCCAACCTCACCACGGACCAAGAAAAGGCACTTGTCGATTTCTTGCGCGGGAACAAGTGTTCGCATGGGAGCCCAAGGACCTGGCTAGAGTCCCAAGGGGAGTAATCGAGCATCACCTGAATGTGTGCCCCAATCTACGCCCAGTAAAGTAGAAGGCACGGCGGCAGTCCACGAAGAAGTAGTCCTTCATCATCCAGGAGACACGCAAACTGCAGGAAGCTGGTGTCATCCGCGAGGTACGATACTCAGAGTGGCTGGCAAACCCGGTCGTCGTGCCCAAGAAAGGGGGGAAAGATCGCATGTGCGTCGACTTCACCAACCTCAACAAGGCGTGCCCTCAAGACCCCTTCCCGCTACCACGCATCGACCAGATCATCGACTCCACCGCGGAGTGCGACCTGTTGTGCTTCTTAGACGCATTCTCAGGGTATCACCAAATCAAGATGGCGGTACAAGATGTCAAGAAGACGGCCTTCCTGACCCCGTGCGGGGTGTACTGCTACACTGGCATGCCCTTTGGGCTGCGTAACGCCGGAGCAACCTTCCAGCGGCTGATGCACATCGCTCTGGGCAGGCAGCTCGGGAGGAACGCTGAGGCCTACGTTGCTGACATAGTGGTGAAGTCTCGGGAGGCGAGAACCCTCATCGAGGACATGGAAGAGACATTCGCTAGCCTGCGCAAGGTGGACTTACGACTCAACCCGGAGAAATGCGTGTTTGGCGCCCCCTCCGGCAAGCTGTTGGGCTTTCTGGTATCACACAAGGGGATTGAGGCGAACCCGGAGAAGGTCAAGGCGATAGAAAGGATGAGTCCCCCACAGACCCTTAAGGAAATGCAAAAGCTGGCGGGCTTTGTGACATCGCTAGGGCGCTTCATCTCCAAGCTGGGGGAGCGCGGCCTCCCATTTTTTAAGCTGATGAAGAAGAAGGGACCGTTCGAGTGGACCCCGGAGGCTGACGCCGCATTCCTAGATCTCAAGATATACCTCACCAGCCTGTCGGTGATGGTGGCACCGCGTCCACTCGAGCCCCTGGTGCTTTACTTGGCCGCCAAGCCTCACTTCGCCAGTGTGGCTCTGGTGGCCGTCAGAGAAGAACGCCAGCCCAAGGACCTGCCACACGACTCCACGAGTTCGGTCAAGACAACGCAGCCTCAAGGCGGCACTCCTAAGGCCTTGGTTGCGCCAACGAGCGGCCAAGCTCCTGAGGTCCGCCAGCCTCAGGAGGCGCCTCAGCCCCAGGAGGTCTCGGACTACACCAACAGCTCCACCCTCATCGAGCACCCAATGTACTTCGTCGGCACAGTGTTGCAGGACACGTGGGCACGTTACCCCATGCCGTAGAAGCTCTTGCTCGCGCTTCTCGTCGCCTCGCGCAAGCTGCGCCACTACTTCCAAGGCCACCCCATCAAGGTCGTTTCTGCCTACCCACTAGTGAGGGTGCTCCGAAGCCCCAATGCTGCAGGAAGGGTCGCCGAGTGGAACATCGAACAGCAGGCATTTCAGCTGGAGTTCAGCACCAACAGGGTCATCAAGGGAGCTGCGCTCGCTGACTTCGTGGCGGAACGGACTGATGCCCTGGGACAGGAAGTAGGCGAGGACTGATCGCTCTTACTGGGGAGCGAAGTACCAGACGGCTGGGTCATGTACTTTGACAGCGCCTTCGCACAGCAGGGTGCAGGGGTTGGAGCTGTGCTCGTTTCGCCTAGTCGGGACAAGCTCTACTATGCCATGCAGCTCTGCTTCCAGCACGGCGAAAAGGTCTCCAACAACATCGCAGAGTATGAAGGCTTGATCGCCGGCCTCAAGGCCGCAACCGCTTTGGGTTTGAAGCTCCTCACCATCAAGGGTGACTCCCAACTCCTCATCAATTTCTCCAACAAAGTGTACGAGCCGAAGGATGAACACATGGAGGCATACCTGGAGGAGGTACACAAGATGGAGAAATGATTCTTGGGCCTCGAGCTGCAGCACGTGCCCCGAGGCACGAATAAGGAAGCCGACGACATCGCCAAGAGAGCATCCAAGCGACTGCCTCAGGAGCCCGGTGTCTTCGTGGAGCGGCTGTTCAAACCTTCGGCGGCCCCTCCGGTCGCGGAGCCGACACTGCCTCAGGAGGAGCTCCCACCAGCACCAACCTCGGGAACCCCCGCATGTGGCCCGCCTTCAGGAGCGCGCCTGCTCCTAGCGCTCGAGCCTCAGTAGGGGTGCTGGACCAAAGAATTCAAGGCATACCTGCTTCAGGGGACCCTGCTGGAGAAGGAACAAGACACCGAGCGCATGGCTCGGCAGGCCATAGCCTACTGCATTTGGGATGGTGAGCTATACCGAAAACGACCGAACAATGTTTCCTTGCGGTGTATCTCCAGGGAGTAGGGGTGCGAGCTGTTAGCTCACATACATGGTGGAGACTGCGGACATCACTCGTCATCGCGCACCTTGGTGGGCAAGGCGTTCTGCAGCGTGTTCTACTGGCCCACGACACTCAGCGATGCGCGGAGCTGGTGAGATCATGTGAAGCCTGCCAGTTCCATGCCAAGCAAATCCACCAGCCTTCTCAGGGCCTTCAGACCATCCATCTCTCGTGGCAGTCTGGAGGCTGGACATCTGGGGTCCGTTCCCTCGAGCGCCCGGGGGCTACCGCTACCTCTATGTCACCATTGACAAGTTCACCAAATGGGCAAAGGTGGAAGCCGTCCGCACCATCCCGGCAGGTTCGGTGGTCAAGATCATCAAGGGCCTCGTGAGCCACTTCAGGGTCCCTAATCATATCATCACCGACAATGGCTCGCAGTTCACTAGCAATCTTTTCAAAACATATTGTGCTAACCTTAGAACGCATATATGCTATGCCTCAGTAGCACACCTGAGGAGCAACGGCCAGGCTGAGCACGCCAACACGGAGGTCTTGAGAGGCCTCAAGACAAGAACCTTCAAGAAGAAGCTCGAGGCCTGCGGCAGGGGCTGGCTTGATAAGCTCCAATCTGTGATGTGGTCCGTCCGCACCACCGCGACCAAGCTGGCCGGCGAGACTCCATTCTTCCTCGTTTACAGAGCTGAAGCGGTTCTCCCATGCGAGGTCAGGCATCGCTCCGCGCGGGTCTTGGCGTTTGACGAGGCACGCCAGGACGTCATGCGTGTTGGGGGAGGAATGTCGCCGTCAAGCCTCGCTCCGAGCGACGAGGTACCAGCAGGCGTTGCGGAGGTATCACTACCGCAGTGTCCGCTCCAGGATGCTCGAGGTGGGTGATCTTGTCCTACGACAAGTGCTCTCTAGGGAAGGGCTGCATAAGCTTTCACTCATGTTGGAGCGCCCGTTTAGGGTCGCCCGCCTCTCCAGGCCTGGCGCCGCGCGCCTGGAGTTGCAGGACGGGATCCCCATCCAGAACGCCTGGAACATCCAGGATGTTCTACCCATGAAGCAAGGCCCAGTGCCCATGAAGGTTTCCGCTCGTGACACTCTCACGTAATAATGAGTGGGGCTGTACATGCGCCCGAGTCTCCGGAGAGCCGCCCTCGGGTCTAGGGGGCTCTCTCCAAATAGCAACACTTAGCTCTGTGCTGGTGAGAAGGCTAGACTAGGTGCCGGACACGGCTGTTCATTTGCTTGCTTTCTGTAGTTGGTTTGAGATTTTTCTTAGTGGAAGTTGGAGTTCTCGCATTTTGGATTGCTAAGTTGGATTTTCCTCTCGCCTTTTCTCTTGACCGCCGGTCACGGCCTAGGAGGGGTGGCAGTTGCCCGTCGCTCTTCCTCGCGCGTATCACGCGCGGGGGCTGGGCAGGTATGTGCGTGCACATCAGGCCCGTCCCACGCCACGAACATACTTCGCCACAGCCCTGTCCCCCATGGCCTTGCCTTTTTCTATCCTCGCGAGCCACTCTCGGCCTAGGTTGTGGTTGGCGCATCTCCTTAAGTCCGTGCCCCTGGGTACCGCGACGTGATGCACTAAGCTGCAACTAGCTCGCGCCTGAGGACTCACCCAAGGGAGAACATGACACCCGATAAAACTTTCTAATGATTCTGCAGCTTCACGATGCTTCCTGAGGCCAGCAACCCCTGAGCCAGTGGTAAGGGGACCTCACGAGATGATGGAGGACGCGCCATCACGAAACGAAAGAGCACCGCGGGTATATCAAGCTAAGGTTATCCTACCCTACACATTTGAAGCACGAACACGGCAGCATAACATTGGGACAATAAACGTACCATAGAAGCACAAATGCCATGGTTCATTACACGCCCTTGCAAGGCCCGCTGCTTTCTTTTTCAAATGAAGGAAGAAAGGAAATGTTAAAGAAAAGCGACCCGAGTGACCGCAGCAGCTCGCGAGGCCTGGTTCCAAGGGCCTCACGGACTCAGCTCAGCCCGAGCCTTCCTCACGCTTTACCGGAGCATGGCGTTGAGATGACCCACCGCCGTCCTTGAAGCGAGCCTGGCGGTGTGGCGGCTGGTCGTAGCCATCGCTGTTGGTGCTCTCGCTGGAGAAGGAGCCACCACCGCTGGACGAACCGCGGCCGTCGCCAAGGGCGAGCTTTCCCTCAGCATCGTCACGGCCGTCATCAAGGCCGAGCTTGTCGTCGCCACCGCTATCTTCGGGGCAGCACCATGCATGGCGACCATCTTCCCTAAACACCCTCATGAAGAGGGGCACGACGCCGTCGTACTTGAAGTGGAGGGTGCACCTCCAGCTCAGGCCGCACGCATGGGGGAACGTCTGCCAGCCGCAAGTCAGGGCCATGCTGCCTACACCGGAGATCTCGACCACAACCTATGAGGCCTTGCTGCAGCAGCCGTCGGCCTGCAGCTAGAGGCCGTCAAGACCCATGGCCGACACCTCACCGGCGAGGGAGCGCGGAAGCTGGAGCCATGTGCCGACCGGCCTCTCCAACCACATCATGAACTCCAGGAGCACCTCCGCCGAGTGAAAGCACGGCCAGGGAGGTCGGGCGACCAGGGCACGCCTCCCCTCCACGCAAGGGCTGCCTCGCCCCCAGCGGCACCCACCACGATAAGAAGCGCCGCCACGACCGCCCGAGGCACGCCCTCGCCCCCGAGGTTTCACCGCAGGGGTCGCGACATGTTTGCGTGGGTGGCCTCGCCCCCCCTTAGGTGGCGGCGAACCGGGTCCCTCCTTGGGGGCCTTCCCTTTCTCAGCAGCGGAGAGCTTCCGCATTGGCGCCATGGGTGCTACGACAAACCAACAAGATGGAGAAACTAGGAAGAAGAAGAAGAAGCGGACTGCGAGAAGACAGAGATGAGCAAGGGGGCTCCGTCCCTTCCCTCATTTATAGCCGGGAGGAGGCCAACCGCCGGCCTCCACGACCGCATGTAATGATGGTTTTCCTCTCCATGCAGCAGGGTCTCGTCAAGTCGAACGGTTGCCGATGCAGCGTGGCAAAGCGGAGGTGTCCACGTCCCATCAATCGCCACGCGTCGACCAAGGCCGCAGGCGGTTAGGGCCCGTGACGCTCCGCCCTTGCCCTTTTGGCTTCGCCTTGAAGCCAAGCTTGAGCGTGCCTTGAGCCCCGGGGCTACTGTCGGTGTCCTGGGAACGGGGGTACCCAGACTTTCCTGCATGCGGCCCACGGTGTGGCCCCATTGATGGCCCGGTACGACCCATTTTCAGCAACAACAACCCAAGACCCTCGTGAGGGGCCAAGCCTCGCGAGGCGGACGACACCAAGACCTCCCTGGGGGGGCGGCCTCACTAGGCTGGCTCCCGAGGAGCAGAGATATCAATGCAGGTCCACCTCGCGAGGTTCACGTGACGTGAGCCATGACGACCAAGTCCAGGCGGGCGCCAGCGGGCGCAGTGTACCAGTTTCCCCTTTGGTGCTAAGGAGGCAAGCGCAGGCGCGGGGTCTCGAGGAATCAAGCAAAGATTTCCATATCTGTGCAATAAGACCAAGACTACCAGGATGGCAGGACGGAGGTCATCGCGGAGCCCACCGAAGCGTCACCACTAGAGCCTTTTGCAGGCGAAAACTACTTTTGTCAGGATAGCTTGTACTAGTAGTCTCCCTTCAAATTTGGCCATTGTGGGATCCCTTCCCACCTACATTTGGGAAGTGGACCAAGGCCACTATAAATAGGACTTAGCCACCACCGTAGAAGAGAATGACGAAGAGATCGGATCCATTCCATCTTGACCACCTCACTAGCTCATCGAGCTCAAGAACACCTCATCTCCTGAGGTTGTTCATCCATTGCACTAGTTCATCCTTAGCCTCTTGAGGCAATCCACCACCAAGCTGGAGTAGGGTATTACACCGCAATGTGGCCCAAACCAGGATAAACCGTTGTGTCTCTTGTCCCTTGGGTTCGTTGAGCTAGGCCGTAGGATCGTTGAGCCGGTAGGTTGGGAAGAGGGAGTCATTCGCACGCACCCCAGTGTTTGAACCTCTCAAGGGACCGCGGAACCCCGAACCCAACATTTTCTCTCATTTTTTTATTTGGGCCTTCTCTCATTTTTGGCCTCTATTTTTTATCGGCCGGAGTCTCATCCCGACTTGTGGGGGAATCATAGTCTCCATCATCCTTTTCCTCACATGGGACAATGCTCTAATAATGAAGATCATCACACTTTTATTTACTTACAACTCAAGAATTACAACTCAATACTAGGACAAAATATGACTCTATATGAATGCCTCCGGTGGTGTACCGGGATGTGCAATGAATCAAGAGTGACATGTATGAAAGAATTATGAACAGTGGCTTTGCCACAAATACGATGTTAACTACATGATCATGCAAAGCAATATGACAATGATGGAACGTGTGATACATCTCCATCATATCTACTTTTCCAAACACTTTCGCCCTTGTTTTGGACTCTAACTTGCACGATTTGAATGGAACTAACCCGGACTGACGCTATTTTCAGCAGAATAGCCATGGTGTTATTTTTGTGCATAAATAAGAGTTCTCGGAATGGCCTGAAAATCAACGGAGAATATTTTTGGAATATATAAAAAATACTAGTGAAAGAATCAAGGCTAGGGGGCCACACCCTGTCCATGAGGGTGGGGGTGCGCCTACCCCCCTAGACGCGCCCCCTGCCTCGCGGGCCCCCTGGTGCTCCACCGACCTCAACTCCAACTCTATATATTCACGTTCATGGAGAAAAAACAGAGAGAAGGATTCATCGTGTTTTTATGATACGGAGCCGCCGCCAAGCCCTAATCTCCCTCGGGAGGGCTGATCTGGAGTCCATTCGGGGCTCCGGAGAGGGGAATCCGTCGCCATCGTCATCATCAACCTTCCTCCATCACCAATTTCATGATGCTCACCGCCGTGCGTGAGTAATTCCATCGTAGGCTTGCTGGACGGAGATGGGTTGGATGAGATTTACGATGTAATCGAGTTAGTTTTGTTAGGGTTTGATCCCTAGTATCCATTATGTTCTGAGATTAATGTTGCTATGACTTTGCTATGCTTAATGCTTGTCACTAGGGCCCGAGTGCCATGATTTCAGATCTGAACCTATTATGTTTTCATGAATATATGTGAGTTCTTGATCCTATCTTGCAAGTCGACAGTCACCTACTATGTGTTATGATCCGGTAACCCCGAAGTGAAAATAATCGGGACCACTCCTGGTGATGACCATAGTTTGAGGAGTTCATGTATTCAGTAAGTGTTAATGCTTTGGTCCAGTACTCTATTAAAAGGAGGCCTTAATAACCCTTAGTTTCCAATAGGACCCCGCTGCCATGGGGGGTAGGACAAAAGATGTCAGGCAAGTTCTTTTCCATAAGCACATGTTACTATATTCGGAATACATGCCTACATTACATTGATGAACTGGAGCTAGTTCTGTGTCACTCTATGTATAACTATTGCATGAGGAATCACATCTGACATAATTATCCATCACTAATCCATTGCCTACGAGCTTTTCATATATTGATCTTTGCTTATTTACTTTTCCATTGCTACTGTTACAATCACTATAAAACCAAAACTATTACTTTTTCTACCATTACCGCTACTATCATACTACTTTGCTGCAGATATTAAGTTTTCCATGTGTGGTTGAATTGACAATTCAGCTGCTAATACTTAAGAATATTCTTTGGCTCCCCTTGTGTCGAATCAATAAATTTGGGTTGAATACTCTACCCTCGAAAACTGTTGCGATCCCCTATACTCCTGGGTTATCAAGACTATTTTCTGGCACCGTTGCCGGGGAGCACAGCTCTATTCTTTGATATACTTGGGATTTATATCTGCTGATCACTATGAAGAACTTGAAAGATAAAAGAACCAAGATTTTTCCCTCAACTACGAGGGGAGGTAAGGAACTCCCATCTAGCTCTGCACTTGATTCACCTTCTGTTTTGAGTAAACTTGTGACACCTACACCTGCTATTCATTCTGATATGTCACATGTTATTGACGATGACACTTCTGCTTTGCATGATACTTATGATGAAACTACTTCTACGCTTGATAATACTGTGCCACTAGGTGAATTTCTTGATGAACAACTTGCTAGGGCTAGAGAGAATGAAATTATTGAAACTGATAATATTGATGAAAGTGATGATGAAGATTCTCCCCCTATATATGAATTGCCTGTTGTGCCTGAGGGTTATATTATAGATGAAGAAACTGCTAAGACTTTTTAGCTTGCAATGATAGATATGATCTTAAGAAATTATTAGCTAAGCTTAAAGGAAAGTCTTTGAAGGCTAGAATGAAATATGACCCTCCTTTTGCTACTTCACCTATCTTTATTTCCGATAAGGATTATGATTTCTCTCTCGACCCTGAGTTAATTACTTTGGTTGAATCTAATCCTTTTTATGGCTATGAATCTGAAACTATTGTGGCACATCTTACTAAATTAAATGATATAGCCACCCTGTTCACTAATGATGAGAAAACTTGCTATTACTTTATCCTTAAGTTGTTTCCGTTCTCATTAAAGGGTGATGCTAAAATATGATTTAATTCTCTTGATCCTGGTTGTGTGCGTAGTCCCCAGGATATGATTTATTACTTCTCTGCTAAATATTTCCCCGCTCATAAGAAACAAGCTGCCTTAAGGGAAATATATAATTTTATGCAAATCGAAGAAGAGAGTCTCCCACAAGCTTGGGAGAGGCTTCTCCAATTACTTAATGCTTTACCTGATCATTCTCTCAAGAAAATGAAATATATGATATCTTTTATAATGGACTAACCGATACTTCCAGAAACCACCTGGATAGTTGTGTTCATTGTGTTTTCAGGGAAAGAACTGTTGATCAAGCTGAATTGCTATTGAATAATATGTTGAGTAATGAAAATGATTCGACACTTCCTGAACGAAATCCTAAGCCAACTCCGAAGAAAAGGGGTATTCTATTTCTCAGTCCTGAAGATATGCAAGAGGCAAAGATGTTAAGAATTTACCACCTATTGAAGAAATGCATGGTCTTGATAACTCGACACAGGTAGTAAAGGTAAATTCTCTCTATAGATTTGATAAATGTGAAATCCCATCTACTAAGTTTGCTAGCCAATGCTTGGATGAGTTTGATAATTTTATGGTTAAACAAGAAGACTTCAATGCTTATGTTGGTAGACAATTGAAACGTAATGCTTATATGATTGAACACTTGAGTGATTATATGTCTAGAGTTAAAGGTGAAATTAAACTTATTAGTAAACATGCTTCTATAGTTACCACTCAAGTAGAACAAGTACTTAAAGCTCAGAATGATTTGCTCAACGAATTGAATAATAAGAAAAATGATAATGTTGTTAGAGTTATGACTAGAGGGGGTAAAATGACTCAGGAACCTTTGTATCCTGAGGGCCACCCTAAGAGAATTGAGCAAGATTCCCAGAGAACTAATGTTGATGCACCTAGTTCTTCTAAGAAGAAGAAAAAGAAAAATGATAGAACCTTGCATGCTTCTAGTGAACCTGTTGTTGACACACCTGAGAATCCCAATGATATTTCTATTTCTGATGCTGAAACACAATCGGGCAATGAACATGAACGTAGTGATAATGTTATTAATGATGTTCATGTTGATGTCAACCTAGCAATGACAATGATGTAGAGATTGAACCTGTTGTTGATCTTGATAACCCACAATCAAAGAATCGACGTTATGATAAGAGAGACTTTGTTGCTAGGAAGCACGGTAAAGAAAGAGAACCATGGGTTCAGAAACCCATGCCTTTTCCTCCTAAACCATCCAAGAAAAAGGATGATGAGGATTTTGAGTGCTTTGCTGAAATGATTAGACCTATCTTTTTGCGTATGCGTTTGACTAATATGCTTAAAATGAACCCTTATGCTAAGTACATGAATAATATTGTTACTAATAAAAGAAAATTACCGGAAGCTAAAATTTCCACCATGCTTGCTAATTACACTTTTAAAGGTGGAATACTAAAGAAACTAGGAGATCCAGGAGTACCAACTATACCATGCTCCATTAAGAGAAACTCTGTTAAAACTGCTTTATGTGATCTCGAAGCCGGTGTTAGTGTTATGCCTCTCTCTTTATATCGTAGACTTGAATTGAATAAGTTAACACCTACTGAAATATCTTTGCAAATGGCTGATAAATCAACTGCTATACCTGTCGGTATTTGTGAGGATGTGCCTGTTGTGGTTGCAAACGTTACTATTTTAACGGACTTTGTTATTCTTGATATTCCCGAGGACGATAGTATGTCCATTATTCTTAGTAGACCCTTTTTGAATACTGCAGGGGCTGTTATTGCAACGAAGGCAAAGTCACTTTTCATGTTAATGGTAATGATCACATGGTACACTGAGCACGCGGTACACTTTCCGAGGAATCAACCTCAAGTCCAAAGTATCAATTCTATTGCAAAAATTCCAACATTTACTATTGGAGGTTTTGAATTTCCTCTTCCTACTGTCAAGAAGAAATATGATATTCTTATTGTTGGGGACGTCCATATCCCCGTTGAGGTAACCTAGTGTTACTCGAAATTTCTCTGGTTTCATGTGATTCGGAATGAGTTTGTTAACAAGACTTGATCAACCTTGTTAGTGGATTCCTTTTGATGAGCATGAGATGGATGAAGTTAGAAAGCACAACTCACTGTACCCTCCTTTTACTTTCTGTTATTTAGATTAAATAAAGTAAAAATAGTATTTTCTGTCTGTTTTCTGAATTATCCTTGCAGTAAAAAAATACCCTAAAAATAAAACTTCTCCAAATGCCCTGAAAATTTAATATGATTTTTCTGGAATATTTAAGAATTATTTGCACTGAGAACACACCAGGGGGCCTCACCATGTGCCCACGAGGGTGGAGGGCACGCCCTACCCCCTAGGCGCACCCCCTGCCTTGTGGACCCCACGTGGGCCCCCTCCACTTATTCTTGCACCCACACACTTCGTCTTCCTCTAGAAAAAATCATCCACCAGCTCAAACCCGAGTTCTAGCTCATCTTGCTGCCATTTTCGATCTCCTTGCTCAAAGCTCCATTCGCAAAACTGCTTTGGGGGATTGTTCTTCGGTATGTGACTCCTCCAATAGTCCAATTAGTTTTTGTTCTAGTGCTTTATTTATTGCAAATTTTTGCTGCTTAGGTGACACTGTTCCTGAGCTTGCATGTCAAATGTATATGGTCCCAAGTAGTTTTAATGCATGATATGGCCTCTATGCACTTGTAGGAGTAGTTTCTATCAATCTTGTTGAGTTTGATTCACTTTTATTTTGAGTCACTAAAAATTTCAGAAAATTTTTCAGAGGAAGAAATATGTTTAGGAAAATGTACCAAGGTGGTCCCTCAAGGAAGCAAGGACCCAGGCCCGCGATACGTGAGCCGGACAATGAACTGCCAAGCGAAGCTCAAGTGCGGCCTTGTGAATGGCCGACAGAAGATTTTATGGTCCAAGCAGGAATTAAGGAGGAATTTGACGCGTATGTGCGTAATGCTGAACTTGAGGGCTTCGTGTCAGATAAGTGCCCCCAATATTATCACCTAACTGATTCCTTTGTGAGAAGGTTTAAATTTTCATCATCGCGCAATTCTCACACTGTCCTATTTGATCTCTATGATAAATCTTATACCATGGACTTAGAAGATTTTAATATTGCTTGTAAACTCCCGCGGTGGGGTAATGTTAGTGGACCTCGCAAGTCTGAATTTAAAGAATTTCTTGCTAGTATCACTGTGGGGGAATCTAGAGAAATAACACAAGCTACCTTAGGGAGCATTCATTTTCCTGCCATGCATTATTTTGCTCTGTTTATAGGTAGATGCATTAATGGTAAGGATGAGGCATGTCACATGTGCGTTCCAGATCTTAGTGTTCTCAAGAGTGCGGTATTGGGTGATAAACAATACAACTTGGGGGCTGTTGGGGATATAACTATTAGGTATGACCCGCCCAGGAGGGGCCGGGTCATCCCTATGACGATTCATCTCAATGAAGCCCAAGAGCATATGGCGGTTCATAGATAGGCTTGGTAGAGGGCCCAAACCCGAAGGCGGCTTAAGGCCCACGGATATAAACCGCCATTTATGTATACTTGTTTTGTAAGGTAGGAACAAAGGGTCACCGAGCCGGATACGTTGTATAAGCCGGTCGGGACTCTGTAGGCCGCAGGGCGTCAGCCCGTGTATATAAGGGGACAACCTAGCAGCGGCTTAGGACGAGAAACAATAGATCAAGAGCCGGGTCAAGCGTATTCGCTCCCTATTCATCGAAACCCTAGCAATTCCACCTACAACTGGATTAGGCTTTTATCTTCATCATAAGGGGCCGAACTAGTATAAACTCCTCGTGTCCTTGTCCTGATTAACCCCTTTAAGCTAACCTCATTGCGATGGCTCCACGATTAAGTCCTCACACTAGGACATCTGCCATGACAATTCCTCGACAGTTGGCACCCACCGTGGGGCTATCGCACGATGGTTTCAAGTTCTTAGAGGGTAACTTCGAAGGGATCAAGGGATACGCCGTGGGCCAGATGACCAAGAGTCATCGCGGCAAGCTCTACATCAACGATGCGGGCTGGGGCCCCGAGGCCGGCTCAATTGAGTATGGGTACCGGGTCCCCTTCGACGGAATTCACGTCTTCATCGGCAAGATCGGCGAACCGGGCCCCAAGCCGGACATCTGCACTGACATCATCGAGATGGCTCAGTGTGCGAGACCCGCCCGGGTTCAGCCCGCCATGAATCATGCCATTGTGAGATTTATCCATGGAGCGGAACCTGAGGATAGATCGGCATCTGGTGGTGAGACCGTCGTCTATTCTGATGGTGAGTCATCCACTGGTGAGACTGAATCATTGCATCAACTACAAGAGGGCCAGCTTGGGGGCTGTTCCGATGGCGATAGTATTCCGGACCCCTGTGAGCGGCCGAACCGGGTTGCAATCTTCATGGCCAGTACACAGCTCGTACAACACTCATCGACAGCAGCAGAGCTGGTTTCCGGGTCGGCAGCGGCTGCGGCTGCCGGGGTAGGAGGCCCTGAGCGCCCGCCGGCTCAGGTTTTAACTGACTTACTAGATAAGGTGATAACGCCGTTAATAGCGGTGGTTAACCCGGTGGATCAAGATCAGCATAATGTGGCGGTCGTGAAGTTGCATGATGAGATAGCACATGACAAAGAGGAGTTAAACGCAGAGAACACCAGGATGGCCGAGGAGCGGGCTGCTTTGGATGCTCAGGCGCAACGAATTTAGTCACAGTCTTACCGGCTCATGCTAGATTAGAACGCTTCAGACGAGGTTATGAGGAGGAGACATCAGACTCGTCTGCCGTCGGTTTATGAGGCAAGAAATATCTTTAACACGCCAAGAGCAGGGACCAGTAACCCGGCAGGGGTAAACCAGGCCAAAGCACCTGGGACGGATATGCCGGTTCAGCCACGCACAATGGACCCACCTCGTCAAAACAATAACCCGTCGCAGCACGTCCGACGCCACTGGTTCATTATTCTAACCCTTTGGACAACATGATCGCTGCGGCGTCACGATTGGCGTCTCTCTCGGTTGATGGTGAGTCGCCGACGGCGGTTGAAACACGGAGGGCTAGAGAGCTTCTTCAGACAACACTGACCCAACAGCAGGCCTATTCTTACAGTCATGACATGATTCACTCCACCCCTCGCCCGAGCCGGAGTTACAGCAGACATATTGATGAGCCGGCTATGTCAAGCAGTGGACAGAACCATAACCCGCCTCGTGGACATAACCCGGCGGGCGGAGATGCTGATGTTCAGAACATAGTGGATCAAGGAAGAGCACGTCGAGAGGCCGAGCTGTCGGCCCAGCATGCGGCCCGTCAACCTACTCCGGTTCGTCCAACCACTTCTGTGGAGCCAGGTGTGACCTTTAGAAATTTGGGTGTGCCATGCTTAGTACCAAAGCTACGTAATGAGCGTCTGCCCAAGGATTTCAAGGGTCCTTGTAAGGTGCCTAACTACACAGCCGATTTAAGTCCTGAGGCATGGGTTGAGAGTTATGAGATGGCCATGGAATTGTTAGATGTCAGCGAGGCTGCATGTGCTAAGTATTTCCCCCTGATGTTGGAGGGAACGACCCGCACTTGGTTGAAGGGGCTCCCTACCAATTCCATCGGGTCATGGGCCGAGTTAAAAGCTTGGTTCATCCAGAACTTCAAGGATACATGTAAGCAGCCCATGTCAATTGTGGATTTAGCCTCCTGTGTCCAAGAAGAAGGTGAGTCGACAACCCATTGGGTGCGCCGGGTCTCAACAATCCTGCACTCGTCGGATCGCATCAATGCCGACTCAGCGGTGTTGATGTTGGAAAACAATTGTCGTTTCACGCCCCTGAAGCAGAAACTGGGGCGGCTCAAACTCCATTGCAATGACATGGGGACACTCATGGCGGCTCTGGTTAAGTATGTCGACTCTGATAGTACCAAGGACCCCGAGTCTGATGACGAAAATCCGGGGAAGGGAAGGAAGAGCAGCAACGCCAAGGGGCAGCAGCATAACCCGGCGAACCAGGAAGGCAACGGTAAGCGCAAAGCTGATAATAGTTTTGACTTTGTGGCTAACACCAATGCACAGAATAATGGTCCGTGTCGTAAGGGTAAACCGCCCCCACGGGCCGAAGGATCCAATATCAATGTTGAACAGATGTTAAATCAGCCCTGCCCAAGACATGGTACGCGAGAAAGACCGTCTGGGCACCTCTGGAAGGATTGTTATATTATGAAGGATTACAAGAATTCCAATCTTTTTCAAGACAATCATGGGCCAGGTGGCGGTTCAAGATCCGGCTCTCACGGACCGGGTTATGGCGGTGGCGGTTCTAATTCTGGTTTCCAAGGAAATCAAGGTAATCACAGCAACTAGGGTGGTTACAATCAGCAGAGTAATCAGGGGGGTCAACAGCAGCAACAGTGTGGTTATCATAGCAACCCGAAGCAGTTGAATAGTGGGCAATATCATGTCTTTACCACTAGCTTATGTAAGCGTGACCAGAAGCTTCATAAGAGGTCAGTCAATGCTGTTGAGCCGGTGGTTCCTCGTTATCTGCATTGGTCTGAGCAGCCCATCGTGTGGAGTCGGGAAGATCACCCGCCCCGGGTTGATAATCCGGGTCATTTGGCTTTGGTGGTCGCACCTTAGGTCGGAGGGTATAAGTTTACCAAGGTAGTCATGGATGGAGGGAGCATCATCAATATCCTTTATTATGAAACTTTCCGTCGCATGGGATTGACTGATAAGAATCTTAAACTATCAAACACTGTTTTCCATGGCGTGGTGCCTGGTAAGTTGGCATATCCAGTTGGTAAGATAGCTTTGGAAGTTGTTTTTGGAGATGATCATGACTCTAGGTCAAAGATGTTGACCTTTGAAGTGGTCAAGATCCACAGCCTATATCACGCTCTGTTTGGATGGCCGGCTTATGCCAAGTTCATGGCGCGGCCTTGTGATGTGTATCTGCAGCTCAAGATGCCAGGCCACAAGGGAACCATTACAGTGCATGGGAGGCGTAAGATATCTCTCAAATGCGAAGAAGGGGATGCGGCTTATGCTGAGTCGGTTTGTGCAGCGGAGGAGTTAAAATTCTATAAGGACAATGTTGATCCGGCAGATATGACATCTTTGAAAAAGCTAACTACAGAGCATGATCCAGTTTTGAAGTTTAAATCGGCAGATGATACTAAGATGGTTGATTTTATTCCTGGCGATTCATCCAAGAAGTTCAATATCAGTGCTAATATGGATCCGAAATAGGAAGGCGCACTCATCGAGTTGATCCGTGAGAACCGGGACTTCTTTGCATGGAAGCCTTCAGACATGCCGGGTGTACCGAGAGAACTCCCTCAGCACACTCTTAATGTTGATCCAAAATTTAAGCCGGTTAAGCAGTTTCTTCGTCGGTTTAATGAGGAGAGGCGGAAGGCCATTGGAGAGGAACTGGCCCGGCTCTTGGCAGCTGGGTTCATCGTCGAAGTCTGCCATCCTAAGTGGTTGGCTAACCCAGTGCTGGTACTTAAGAAGAACGACACTTGGCGTATGTGTGTAGACTACACGGATTTAAACAAAGCTTGCCCGGCTAATCCTTTTGCTCTCCCTTGTACTGATCAGATTATCGATGCTACGGCGGGTTGTGAGCGTTTGAGTTTTTTGGATGCTTATTCTGGTTATCATCAGATCAAGATGGCAGTTAAGGACCAGGAGAAGATGGCTTTCATGACTCCCTTTGGAGCCTTCTGCTATGTGTCTAAGCCCTTTGGGCTCAAGAGTGCCCAGGCAACTTATCAGAGATGTGTGCAAAATTGCCTTCATGATCAAATTGGGCACAACGTTCGTGCTTATGTGGATGATATTGTGGTGAAGTCCAGAGAGAAGGAGACATTGATAGATGATTTGAAGGAAACCTTTGATAATCTCTGGGTTTATAAAATGATGCTTAACCCGGCCAAGTGTGTTTTTAGTGTGCCGGCAGGCAAGCTCTTGGGTATTTTGGTGTCTAACAGGGGCATTGAAGCTAATCCGGAGAAGATCAAAGCCATCACCTCTCTGGCTAAGCCGGTGTGTGTCAATGATGTGCAACATCGGCGGATCGTATTGCGGCATTAAGCCGGTTCATAAGCCGGTTGGGTGAGAAGGCCATCCCTCTGTATCAGATGATGAAAAAGACAGATAATTTTGTCTGGAGTGATGCCGCTAATGAAGCATTTGAGGACTTGAAGAAACAGCTGGCTGAGCCGCCTATTCTGGCTGCTCCGGTTGATAAAGAGCCTTTGTTGTTATATGTTGCTTCTAATAGTTGGGTTATCAGTGTAGCCATTGTGGTAGAAAGGAAGGAGGCAGGCAAGGAATATCTGGTTCAAAGGCCGGTTTACAACATCAGTGAGGTGCGTATTGAGTCCAAGCAGAGATATTTGCACTGGCTGAAGCTTGTATATGGGGTGTTCATGGCCAGTAGGAAGTTAAAGCAATATTTTCTGGGTCATCCTATCACTGTGGTTAGTTCTGCTCCTTTAGGGGACATTATTCAGAACAGGGAAGCCACAGGTAGGGTAGCCAAGTGGGCTATTGAGCTTGGTCCTCAAGGTTTGAAATATATGCCTCACACGGCCATCAGGTCTCAAGCATTGGTGAATTTCATCAATGACTAGACAAAGCTGCAGATGCCTGAGGAAAAGCCAGATAACACGTATTGGACTATTCACTTTGATGGGTCCAGGCAATTGGACGGCTCGGGGGCTGGAGTTGTGCTTGCTTCCCCTCAAGGTGATAAATTCTGTTATGTTCTCCGTTTGATGTTTCCTTGCACTAATAATGCAAATGAATATGAGGCCTTGCTCCACGGTCTTCGGATGGCTAAGGAAATGAAGTTAAGCCGGGTTAGGTGCTTTGGCAACTCATATTTGGTGGCTCAGCAAGTCTCTGGTACTTGGGATTCCAAGGATCCACTCATGGCGGCTTATCGACGAGAGGTGGACGTTATTGCTGGTCACTTCAAGGGTTATCAAGTTGAGCACGTTGATCGGAGGAAAAATGAAGTGGTAGATGCTTTAAGCCGGTTGGGTTCTCAACGTAAGCCGGTGCCGCATAATGTTTTTCTTGACATTTTGCATAACCCGTCGGTCAAGTCACCTACAGAGGAGGATTTGGCTATTCCTGACCCGGAGGCTCAGTTGGTGGCGGCTCTTCATGTAATTTCGGATTGGACAGTCCCTTATTTGGCTTATATGACCCGGGGCGAGTTACCTGAGGATGAAACCTTAGCAAAGAAGATAACCCGGCGGTCTAAGTCAATGACAATTGTTAATGGAGAGCTACATCATCGCAGTGTCACAGGGGCGTTTCAACGTTGTGTTTCTCTAGAGGAGGGCTGTGATATCTTGCGTGAGATTCATGAAGGAGACTGTGGTTATCATGCCGGTTCAAAATCTCTCGTGGCTAAAGCTTTTCATCATGGGTTTTATTGGCTAACAGCTCATGCTGATGCAGAGGACCTGGTCCGCAGGTGTGATGGATGTTAGAAATTTTCACGATGAGCTCATGTGCCGGCTCAAGAATTGAGGATGATTCCAATTACTTGGCCGTTTGCATTTTGGGGGATTGATATGGTTGGACCTTTCAAAAGATCCAAGGATAAGAAGACCCGCCTTTTGGTGGTGGTTGATAAGTTCACTAAGTGGGTAGAGGCAGAGCCAGTTAGTAAGTGTGATACAGCAACGACGGTTCAATTCATGAAGAAGGTGATCTTCCATTTTGGCTTTCCACACAGCATCATAACAGAAAATGGCACTAATCTATCTAAAGGTGCTATGGAAGAATTTTGTTAACGTGAGCACATCCAGCTTGATGTGTCGTCAGTGGCTCACCCCCAATCTAATGGTCAAGCTGAGAGAGCCAATCAAGAGATCTTGAAAGGCATCAAGCCCTGGCTTATGGTTCCCCTGCAGAGGACACCGGGTTGTTGGGTGGAGGAGTTACCTTTCGTGTTTTGGAGCATCAATACCACCCCTAACAGATCTACGGGATACACACCTTTCTTCATGGTTTACGGAGCAGAGGCGGTTCTCCCTAGTGACATCCGTCACGACTCACCTCGGGTGGCGGCTTATGTTGAAGCTGACAATGAAAAAGCACGTCAGGAAGCACCTGACCTATTGGATGAGGAGCGTGACATCGCAGCGGCTCGTTCGGTAATTTACCAGCAAGATTTGCATCGTTATCACAGCCGTTGGGTTAAAACCAGAACTTTATGAGCATGATACCACCAGTTGAAGATTCGAGAACAGGATATACCCAAGACGGCTTTTACCACCATGTATTGGTTGTACGAGTATACCGTTATGTCATTTGGTCTGACTAACGCACCTGCATATTTTATGAACATGATGAACAAAGTGTTTATGGAGTTCTTGGATAAGTTCGTCGTAGTGTTCATTGATGATTTCCTGGTTTACTCGAAAAATGAAGAGGGGCATAAGGAGCATTTGTGTTTGGTTCTTGGAAAGCTCGGAGAACATCAATTATATGCCAAATTTAGCAAATGTGAGTTTTGGTTGAAAGAAGTTGGATTTCTTGGACACGTTATATCCAGAGAAGGTATAGCAGTAGATCCCACTAAAGTTGATACTGTGACCAAGTGGGAAGCGCCAACCACGGTTGGAGAGATCCGGAGTTTTCTTGGACTCGCAGGGTACTACCGGAGGTTTATTGAGAATTTCTCAAAGATTGCGAAGCCTATGACGGAGTTGTTAAAGAAGGATACCAAGTTCATATGGACTGAGGAATGTGAGGCTAGTTTTCAGGAGTTGAAGAAACGTTTGGTTACCTCACCAGTGTTGATTTTTCCAGACCAGACCAAGGATTATGAGGTGTATTATGACACTTCACGTCGAGGACTTGGAGCAGTGCTTATGCAGGAAGGAAGAGTTGTTTCATATGCCTCACGACAGCTTAAGCCTCATGAGTTGAATTATGCTACACATGATTTGGAGTTAGCAGCCGTAGTACATGCACTGAAGACTTGGAGACATTTTCTGATTGGAAACCATTGTGAGGTGTACACGGATCATAAGAGTTTGAAGTATATTTTCACACAGAAGGAGTTGAATCTCAGACAAAGGAGATGGTTGGAGCTCATCAAGGATTATGATATGAAATTGCATTATCACCCCGGAAAGGCTAACGTAGTAGCTGACACGTTGAGCCGTAAGAGCCACGTCAACACCTTAATGACGGGAGATTTACCAAGGGAGTTAGCCGAAAATCTTCGAGAGCTTTGTTCGAAAATAGTTCCGAGAGGCTATGTAGCAGCATTGGAGATTTAGTCTATGTTGATGGATAGGATCAGAGAAGCCCAAAAGACTGATAAGGAGATTGCCGAGATAAAGGAGAAAATGAGCAAAGGAAAATCTAAGGGATTTCGTGAGGATGAGCATGATACCTTATGGTTTGAAGACCATGTTTATGTGCCAAATGATCCGGAGATCAGGAAGTTAATTTTACAAGAGGCCCATGATTCACCATATTCGATTCACGCAGGAAATACCAAGATGTATTTGGATTTGAAGGATATTTTCTGGTGGACCGGAATGAAGAAGGATATTGTGGAATATGTAGGAGTTTGTGATGTATGTCAGAGAGTAAAGGCAAAACATCAGAAGCCAGCCGGATTGCTACAGCCATTGCCCATACCCGAATGGAAGTGGGATAACTTAGGCATGGATTTTATTACAGGATTGCCCAGAACACGTTCAGGCTATGACTCGATATGGGTTGTAGTCGATCATTTGACAAAGGTAGCTCATTTCATTCCAGTGAAGACTACCTATACCAGTGCAAAGTTGGCGAAGATATACATGACTAGAATCGTTTGTCTGCATGGAATTCCAAGGAGTATAGTATCATATAGAGGAACCCAGTTTACCTCAAAGTTCTGGAATCAGTTGCATGAAACTTTGGGAACCAGACTAGAGTTTAGCACAGTTTTCCAGCCGCAGACAGATGGACAGACTGAGAGAGTCAATCAGATTTTGGAGGATATGCTAAGAGCTTGTGCACTAGATTACGGATCTAGTTGGGACGAGAATTTGCCGTATGCAGAGTTCTCTTACAACAACAACTATGAATCTAGTTTGAAGATGGCCCCTTTCGAAGGCTTGTACGGAAGGAGGTGCAGGACCCCATTGTCCTGGGATGAAGTTGGAGACTGCCAGTTGTTTGGACCGGATCTGATAAAGGAATCTGAACAGAAAGTGAAATTAATTCGCGACAGGCTGAAGGTAGCTCAATCCAGGCAGAAGAGTTATGCAGATTCTTAATGCAAGGAGACAGTTTACGAAGTCGGAGACTGAGTTTATCTTCGAGTATCACCACTTCGAGGAGTTAAGCGCTTTGGAGTTAAGGGAAAATTAGTGCCACGTTTTGTAGGCCCACACAAAGTTTTGGAGCGTATGGGAGAAGTTGCCTATAAGTTGGAATTGCCTGAAGGATTGTTGGGAGTTCACGACGTGTTCCATGTATCCCAGTTGAAGAAGTTCCACACAGAGATGGCTGACATACCGCTGAGAGATACGGTACCACTGGAAGCAATACGGTTGGACAGTGATTTGACTATGAGGAGAAACCAGTTAAGATTCTAGAATATGTCAGTCGAGTCACCCGCAGCAAGGTTATCAAGTTTTGCAAGGTTCAGAGGAGCCACCACACGGAGGATGAAGCCACATGGAAACGAGAGGAAGAATTGCTGAAAGAATACCCTCACCTATTTTCTAGCCAACCCGAATCTCGAGGGCGAGATTCATCTTAAGGGGGGTAGGTTTGTAACATCCCAAATTTTCAGTTTGGAATGTTATACACTAAATCATCATTGCATATCATATTTATTGCATTTTGGTTGATACTAGAAATTTCACGCAACTCAAGGACCCTCGGTGAGAGTTGGGGATTTCATTATTTTCATATTTGAGTTGTCTCAAATTTTGAAAATAGGATCCTTTGATTTTATTTATTTTATCTTCAATTATTTCTATTACAAAAATATGAGAGAGGGAATAAAATGACTTTCCCAAAATAAAGAAATATTGAGGATTTAATAAAAAAATCAAATAAGATTTATTTTGGTTTTATTTGTTATTTTATTTGAATTTAGGAAAAATGCGCGTTTTTCAAAATTGCATTTAGGCCCCAAATAAATGTTCATCCTGTGCGGCTTGATTTTAGAAGCCGGGGAAAATTTATTTCGGGATTTTTGGAGTCCGTTTAGTATTTCTTTTGTTTTTTTTCTTCTGAGCGTAATTATAGAAAAAACTTCTGAACCGACCTCGGGCCGTTTTCTGTCGGGACTCTCCTGGCTGGGCCTCTTATAAGCCGCCCCGCCGCCCCGCCCAACCCTAACCCTAGCCGGCTCCCGCCGCCACACCTCGCCTCGCCGCCGCCGCACCCGCCGGACCACCGCCGCCGCCATCGCCGGATTTGCCGGAGGTAGTTTTTTTTTAGTCTCCGGTTTTCTCAAAAACTGTTCAGTTTTTCCGACGGTTTTGCCCATTTTTTAGTTTCGGTTTTTTTAAATAGATCGGTTTTCCGGTTTATTTAATTAGCGAGCGTTCGTCCGTTCGTTTGTTCTAGCGAACGTTTGTCATTTTTCTTTTTCTCGGATTAAATCCGCGATTTTTCTGATCGCGATTTCTGTTTCGATTTTCGTTTTAGTCTAACTTTTCGCTCGTTTATCGGAATCAGGCGATTCAAGCGCGTAGAGTTTCATCTCGAAACCCTCTTTCCGCTTAACCAACTTAAACAAGTTTTTGCCACTGTAAAAATTGCCTTATATCCAGAATAGTAAACGAAGCCTGTTTCTTTTACTTTTTGTCTTTCGTTGCTTCGTTCGATTTGACTCTTTTTGCCAACCAGAGTTCTTAAGTTGAACTTTCTGGTTAGATCTCTTATTTGAGTTTTACCGGTGCATTAGTTGAGTACTTATTGTATGCTTGTTTGTTTGCGATAGAGTACCCGGAGTGCGCCGCTTGCTACTTCGAATCGCTAGGTTTCCCGGATCATCCACAAGGCAAGTAACACTTTGATCATGCTTTCCCACTACCCAGTTTTATTGCATTAGATCACTCCTCACACATTGCGTGATTAGGATATAATTAAATTGTGGGTTTGGGAAGTATTTGAGGTAGTACCTATTACCTGTTTATTATCAAACCTTTGGGAGTTACTTCTATGTTTGCTTATTATGCCATGCTATGCTAGTAGACGTGGATCGGGTGAGTGTATCCATGACAGATGTGAGATTGTTAATTAATGGTTTATTTAAGGTGGCAACTTAAACACACATCTGGGTGGATTGAGGTACCTGGGTATTCCAGGATTGCCTGTTTTCTTTATGGACCGGCACCCAGGCTTAAAGGGATCATGAGATTATTCATGCTAGAAACTTCCGTGTGCAGCCACAAGCTATTATGGGCTCTATCATAGTTGATTAAGTTGTGCGAACTCTTACAGTGGTAGACTAGCAGATGTAGGGGAAAGTAGGTGTAACGGTCTACCCGATCGTAAGGTGCTAGCGCTTCTGAAAGACTATGTCTCGGTCATCCATCTTCTCAAACACCATGCAGTGCGAGAAACCAAACGGAGGCGATCGAGTCTTGTGGGGAAAAGTGTGCAAACCTCTGCAGAGTGTATAAACTAATCATGGTTAGCCGTGTCCCCGGTTATGGACATCTTGAGTATCTAGTACCTGGATTATCATGTGAATCTCAACATGTTACTCTAAAATTTAATTTGTTAGATTTTGTTTAATGATGATGATTAATTGGGTTTGAGAATGCTGTCAACCATTCTCAATGTTTAACAACTACCATGATAGTTAAATAAAATTTATTCCTTTGCAGTGGGGAAAAATTGGCTTTACACAAAATTGTAACCATAGAGCTTTCCACCGGCCAAATATGCATATAGAATAGCTGTTTCATTCCATTACTCTCTATGTGTTACTTTGCCAGCATATTCCATGTGCTGACCCGTTTCGGGCTGCAACGTTAATGTTGCAGACTTTTCAGACGATGATTAAGGAGTTTTTAGGTCGTGGTTCTATACTCAGTGATGCCGTTGGAGCTGATGGACTCACTATTTTTCCAAGCCTTCCGTTGTTATCGTTATTAGATGGCCTTAAGCCATATTTATTGTACTAAGTTCTCTATTGAGACACTCGATGTAATAAGTGTGTGATTGCTACTCTGTTATAAATCCTTCAAGTACTATGTGGTGTCAGCATTACTGATCCAGGGATGACACCGGAGCACAGAGATTGGACCGTTTGAGGTCTGTTCGCTACAAGGAAGAAGGCGAGAAGGGAAAGGAGAAGAATGGAAGGTGACTCGATGGCCCTATTTATAGGCTTGGTAGGACAAACGACAGGCGCGGGAATCGAGGAACAGTAAAATGGATATGTGTCAACACAGGTGCCTCGATTTTCGGAGAGTCAGTAAAGAAAGAGATTTATTAAGATTTGGATTCTATATAACATTAATTGCAGATGACGTCATGTTGGGTTATCGCAACTTTCGGACGCGACGTTGTGGCAGGTTACAATACTTTACAATAAGAGGAGGAAGGATTTTTCTAAGTGTTGAAGATTGACATGAACAAGTTCAAGTCAACCTGGCGCCTAATGTTAGGGATATAACTATTAGGTATGACCCGCCCAGGAGGGGCCAGTTCATCCCTGTGATGATTCATCTCAATCAAGCCCAAGAGCATATGGCGGTTCATAGATAGGTTTGGTAGAGGGCCCAAACCCGAAGGCGGCTTAAGGCCCACGGATATAAACCGCCATGTATGTATACTTGTTTTGTAAGGTAGGAACGAAGGGTCACCGAGCCGGATACATTGTATAAGCCAGTCGGGACTTTGTAGGTCGTAGGGCGTCAACCCGTGTATATAAGGGGATGACCCAGTGGCGGCTTAGGACGAGAAACAACAGATCAAGAGCCGGGTCAAGCGTATTCGCTCCCTGTTCATCAAAACCCTAGCAATTTCACCTACAACTGGATTAGGCTTTTACCTTCACCGTAAGGTGCCGAACCAGTATAAACTCCTCGTGTCCTTTGTCCTGATTAACCCTTTTAAGCTAACCTCATTGCGATGGCTCCACGACTAAGTCCTCACACTAGGACATATGCCGTGACAATTCCTCGACAGGGGCTATTGTTTCACGTAGGTTGCATATTAATAGTTTAAATGGAGATTTGTTTGGTGGAATTTATGCAACTCGTGTAGCTAACTATCTTGATATACCCATACGTGGAAATGATATTGAGTTACCTCCTGCTTATATAGATTATAATGCTATGGTTCGTCATCAGTTTGTTGAGAGGAATGAACAGTTCCTCTAGTACCGACTAATCTTTGACAGACGGCGCACCGTCCATGTTGTTCTCCCTGCTCCTGCTTTCTTTGACTTTCAGACAAAAGGGAGATATGTTATAACCAGGGAGGAGGCAAACGAGTGCGAGAGGAGGATGGAGGTAGCTCACCTCCAAGCTACAACTCTTCAGGCAATAGCTGCTGCATCTCAGTATGACCCCAGCTTCAACTTCGGATATCCACCAGGCTAGCCATGGCCATAGACCAACTTAGGCCAAAAGCCTAAGCTTGGGGGAGTACATATTTCTCACCGACATTACATTCATGTTCACACACTCATGCCAGTTGTTGGTGCCCATACTTTTTCATTGTATTATCCATGCTAGTTTATTTTATTTTTAAACTTTCTTCTTGTGCGTTTGAAAAACCTTAATAAAAATCAAAAATAAATTAGTTGTAGCCTTTAGCTAGTTTACTTTCCATGCCTGTAGTAGTAGTAATTAAAAGGAAAACACAAAATATTTCTCATTCTTCTTTTGCTGGTTGGGAGCTTTCCCGTGTAAATAGTTTTGTTTCTTTTCTTTTCTTTAGGGGTCGAGAGGAGAAGACCTTGATGAAAATGTTGAGTGGCTCTCATATGCATTATTGTTGATCTGACAAAGAGCCCATATTACCTTGTCTTCTCCCTTGAATTGAATGCTTGTAGATTCCAGCTTAGTCCAATGCACATGCACTATTATTATTATCCACACTATTCGGTTGTGCAAGTGAAAGGCAATAATGACGATATATGATGGACTGATTGAGATGAGAGAAGCTGGTATGAACTCGACCTCTCTTGTTTTTGTAAATATGATTAGTTCACTATTCTTGATTCAGTCTATTATGAATGAAACATGTTTGCAATGACAATTAGAGATTGTAGTTGTTCATGCCATGCTTAAGTAGCTAGGAGTTTATAATGGTTTACCTTGCGTGCCAATATGCTATTAAAATGGTTGTGATGTGGTATGATAGGGTGGTATCCTCCTTTGAACGGTTCGAGTGGCTTGACTTGGCACATGTTCATGCATGTAGTTGAAACAAATCAACATAGCCTCCACGATATTTATTTTCATGGTGAATTGTATCCTACTCATGCTTGCATTCAGTGTTGATTAATTTTAATGCATGTTCATGACTGTCGTCGCTCTCCAGCTGGTTGCTTCCCAGTCTCTTTCTCGCCTTCACTTGTACTAAGCGGGAATATTGCTTGTGCATGCAACTCAATAAACCCCGGAAGTTATTACATATGAGTCCACCATACCTTCCTATATGCGGTATCTACCTGCCGTTCCAAGTAAATTTGTGTGTGCCAAACTCTAAACCTTCAAATGAAATTCTGTTTTGTATGCTCGAATAGCTCATGTATCAACTAGGGATGTTTGTATCTTCCATGCTAGGCGGGTTATTCTCAAGAGGAGTGGACTCCACTCCTCACTCACGAGAAAATGGCTGGTCATCGGGATGCCCAATCCCATGCTCAAATCAAATCAAAATAATTGCAAACAAAAGTCCCCCAGGATTGTTGTTAGTTTGAGGCACCCGTTGTTTCGGGCAAGCCATGGATTGATGCTTGTTGGTGGTGGGGGAGTATAAACTTTACCATTCTGCTTGGGAACCGCCTATAATGTGTGTAGCATGGAAGATATCAAGACCTCTCGGTTGTTATGTGGACAATGAAAGTATACCACTGAAAATATTATTCATCTCTGTTTCAAAACCGAGCTCTGGCACCTCTACAAATCCCTGTTTCCCTCTGCGAAGGGCCTATCTATTTACTTTTATGTTGAGTCATCATCCTCTTATTAAAAAGCACCAGTTGGAGAGCAAATGCTATCATTTGCATGTAATATTATTAGTTCACATTGAGTATGACTGTGACTAAATCTCTTTTACCATGAATTATAATTTCCAGTCAGCCCTTGATCTTCAGAGGTGCTCTGCATTTATGTTTTGCGGTCTCAGAAAGGGCTAGCGAGATACCATCTTGTTATATCATATTATGATTGTTCTGAGAAAGTGGTGTCATCCGAGATTTATTATCATTGCTCGCTAGTTGATTATGCCATTGATATGAGTAAACATGAGATCTAAATGTTATTATGAATATGGTTAGTTCATAATCTTTGCTGAAAACTTGAATGCTGGCTTTACATATTTACAACAACAAGAGCAAACAGGGTTTGTAATAGTTTTTCTTTATCACTTTCAGTTTATCGACTGAATTGCTTGAGGACAAGCAAAGGTTTAATCTTGGGGGAGTTGATACGTCTTCGTCGTATCTACTTTTCCAAACACTTTTGCCCTTGTTTGGGACTCTAACTTGCATGATTTGAATGGAACTAACCCGGACTGACGCTATTTTCAGCAGAATTGCCATGGTGTTATTTATGTGCAGAAACAAAAGTTCTCGAAATGACCTGAAACTCCACGGAGATTATTTTTGGAAATAATAAAAAATACCAACGAAAGAATCAAGTCCAGGGGGCCCGCACCCTTGCCACGAGGGTGGGGGCGCACCCCCTACCTCGTGGGCCCCCTGGTGCTCCACCGACCTCAACTCCAACTCCATATATTCGTGTTCAGTGAGAAAAAATCAGAGAGAAAGATTCATTGCGTTTTATGATACGGAACCGCTGCCAAGCCCTAAACTCTCTCGGGAGGGCTGATCTGGAGTCCATTCGGGGCTCCGTAGAGGGGAATCCGTCGTCGTCGTCATCATCAACCATCCTCCATCACCAATTTCATGACGCTCACCACCGTGCGTGAGTAATTCCATCATAGGCTTGCTGGATGGCGATGGGTTGGATGAGATTTATCATGTAATCGAGTTAGTTTTGTTAGGGTTTGATCCCTAGTATCCATTATGTTCCGAGATTGATGTTCCTATGACTTTGCTATGCTTAATGCTTGTCACTAGGGACCGAGTACCATGATTTCAGATCTGAACCTATTATGTTTTCATGAATATATGTGAGTTCTTGATCCTATCTTGCAAGTCAATAGTCGCCTACTATGTGTTATGATCCGGTAACCCCGAAGTGAGAATAATTGAGACCACTCCCGGTGATGACCGTAGTTTGAGGAGTTAATGTATTCACTAAGTGTTAATGCTTTGGTCCGGTACTCTATTAAAAGGAGGCCTTAATATCCCTTAGTTTCCAATAGGACCCCGCTGCCACAGGGGGTAGGACAAAAGATGTCATGCAAGTTCTTTTCCATAAACACGTATGACTATATTCGGAACACATGCCTACATTACATTGATGAACTGGAGCTAGTTTTGTGTCACCCTATGTTATAACTATTGCATGAGGAATCGCATCCAACATAATTATCCATCACTGATCCATTGCCTATGAGCTTTTTCATATATTGATCTTTGCTTATTTACTTTTCTGTTGCTACTGTTACAATCACTATAAAACCAAAAATATTACTTTTGCTACCGTTACCGCTACTATCATACTACTTTGCTACTAAATACTTTGCTACATATATTAAGTTTTCCAGGTGTGGTTGAATTGACAACTCAGCTGCTAGTACTTGAGAATATTCTTTGGCTCCCCTTGTGTCGAATCAATAAATTTGGGTTGAATACTCTACCCTCGAAAACTGTTGTGATCCCCTATACTTGTGGGTTATCAATGTGTCATTATAAATGGAACGATGGAAAGTTGCATGGCAATATATCTCGGAATGGCTATGGAAAGGCTCTAATAGGTAGGTCTGGTGGCTGTTTATAGGAAGGTATATGGTGGGCTTATGGTACCGGCGAAAGTTGTGCGGCACTAGAGGCTAGCAATGGTGGAAGGGCGAGAGTGTGTATAATCCATGGACTCAACACTAGTCATAAATAACTCACATACTTATTGCAAACATCTATTAGTTATCAAAACAAAGTACTACGCACATGCTCCTAGGGGGATAGATTGGTAGGAAAAGACCATCGCTCGTCCCTAACCGCCACTCGTAAGGAAGACAATCAATAAATAAATCATGCTATGACTTCATCACATAACGGTTCACCGTACGTGCATGCTACGGGAATCACAATCTTTAACACAAGTATTTCTCAAATTCACAATTACTGACTAGAACGACTCTAATATCACCATCTCTATATCTCAAAACAATCATAATGAATCAAATTTCTCATAGTATTCAATGCACTTTATATGAAAGTTTTTATCATATCCCTCTTGGATGCCTATCATATTAGGACTAAATTTATAACCAAAGCAAATTACCATGCTATTTAAAGACTCTCAAAATAATATAAGTGAATCATGAGAGTTCAACAATTTCTATAAAATAAAACCACCGCCATGCTCTAAAAAGATATAAGTGAAGCACTAGAGCAAAATTGCCTAGCTCAAAAGATACAAGTGAACCACATAGAGTATTCTAACAAATCACGATTCATTCGTGTCCCTCTCAAAAGGTGTGTACAGCAAGGATGATTGTGGAAAACTAAAAAGCAAAGACTCATATCATACAAGACGCTCCAAGCAAAACACATATCATGTGGTGAATAAAAATATAGCCTCAAGTAAAGTTACCGATAGACGAAGACGAAAGTGGGGATGCCTTCCAGGGCATCCCCAAGCTTAGGCTCTTGGTTGTCCTTGAATATTACCTTGGGGTGCATTGGGCATCCCCAATCTTAGGCTCTTGTCACTCCTTATTCCATAGTCCATCAAATCCTTACCCAAAACTTGAAAACTTCACAACACAAAACTCAACAGAAAATCTCATAAGCTCTGTTATTATAAGAAAAATAAATCACCACTTCTGTTACTGTTTTGAACACATTATTTATTTATATTGGTGTAATATCTACTATATTCCCAACTTTTCCATGGTTCATACCCCCCGATACTACCCATAGAATCATCAAAATAAGCAAACAACGCATAGAAAACAGAATCTGTCAAAAACAGAATAGTCTGTAGCAATCTGTAACTCTCGAATACTTATATAACTCCAAAAATTCTGAAAAATTAAGACAACCTAAGCAATTTTTTATTAATCTTCCTTAGAAAAATCAGTATTTTATTGCACTTCTAATAAAAATGAAAATTAATTTCCTGGGCGCAAAAGTTTCTGTTTTTCAGCAAGATCAAATCAACTATCGCCGTAAGCTATCCCAAAGGACTTACTTGGCACAAACACTAATTAAAACACAAAACCACATCTAACCAGAGGCTAGATAAATTATTTAATGCAAAACAGGACCTAAAAAGAAAGAACAAAAATAAAATTGGGTTGCCTCCCAACAAGCGCTATTGTTTAACGCCCTTAGCTAGGCATAAAACATGAATAGATCTGGGTATAATCGTAATAATGGTAAGGTAAATTTCAAAAACTCATCTCATACTGCCTTCGTTCAGCAGCAAGTTTTCTCTGAGGTAAGCAAAAGTAATCAAAAGGGCTAAATTTAATGGGATAAGAATCCCCAAGATCAAGTTTGGGAGGAATTGGTTCCTCCTTCGACCCCTCATATTGTATGACGAACTCATCATTGTAAGCATTCTTTTGGCAAAAAGTCATGAGCTTGTGTCCAAGAGAGAAACCCAATCCATTGTTTTGTATAGCAAAATTATCGTTTAGCTCAGAAATCTTATCAACTAAAACATCGGTAGGGACCCTCTTTCTTAAATTTTCATTATAAGCAACATGATCTAAAGAACGTAAACGCATTATGTCCTCTTGGTTAAAAAGAATTCCCTCTATGGGAGGACGACCACCATCTACTTTATAATGTGCGAAAATTTCACTAGCTTCTTTCATAATAAATCTAAACTCGTGGGCTAGAAATATAGTGGCGGCGCACTTAACAAAAGAATGCTCAATATTAGAAAACTCTAGAAAAATCCTTTGTATGGATGGATGCATATGAAGAAATTGTCTTTATGTTCAACCACGAGCAAAGATATAGCCGCCCCAAGACTGCTAGTTTTATGGAGAATAGATCCACCCAAAGTAGGAAGCGCACCGGCACAAGTAAAGAAATCTTGAATAACCCCTTTTCCAATAATATTGCCGCTACCTATGCAAAGTTTTTTAGTGTGCAGGATAGTAGATTCTTCATGAGGATTAGTACTGGCAAAAGCATCAAAGTTTCCCCCATCATTACTACTATCCTTTTCAACAATAACCTCCCCAGATTCAGACATGGTGGTAGCAAACAAATCTAGCAAACGAGCAACCGAAAGGCAAACGAAGAAGATGAACGGAATAGGGGCAAAGAAAAGGCAAATCTTCTCGAAAATCGTTTTAGAAGTGTGGGAGAGGAAAACAAGATACGAATGGCGAATAATATAATGCAAGAGATGATAGTTTATGATGGGTACTTGGTATGGCTTGACTTGGCGTAGATCTCCCCGGCAACCGCACCAGAAATTCTTCCTGCTATTTCTTGAGCTTGCGTTGGTTTTTCCCTTGAAGAGGAAAGGGTGATGTAGCAAAGTAGAGATGACATGATGCAGAGGAATTACGTCCGTGTCAATGATCATGAATATGGGCATCACGTCCATGTCAAGTAGACCAAAACGATTCTGCATCTACTACTATTACTGCACACGTTGGCCGCTATCCAGCATGTATCTAGAGTATTAAGTTCATAAAGAATGGAGTAACGCATTAAGCAAGATGACATGATGTAGAGGAATTAACTCAAGCAATATGATGAAAACCCCATCTTTTTATCCTCGAAGGCAACAATACAATACGTGCCTTGCTGCCCCTACTGTTACTGGGAAAGGACACCGCAAGATTGAACCCAAAGCTAAGCACTTCTCCCATTGCAAGAAAAACCAATCTAGTTGGCCAAACCAAACCGATAGTTTGAAGAGAATTACAAAGATATCAAATCATGCATAAAAGAATTCAGAGGAGATTCAAATAATATTCATAGATAAGTTGATCATAAATCCACAATTCATCGGATCTTGGCAAACACACCACAAAAGAGTATTAGATCGAATAGATCTCCAAGAACATCGAGGAGAACATGGTATTGAGAATCAAAGAGAGAGAGAAGAAGCCATGTAGATACTAGCTATGGACCCGTATGTCTGAGGTAAACTACTCATGCTTCATCGGAAGGGCAATAGAGTTGATGTAGAAGCCCTCCGTGATCAAACCCCCCTCCGGCAAGACGCCGGAAAAGGCCCCTAGATGGGATCTCACGGGTACAGAAGGTTGCCGTGGTGGAAAAGTGTTTTCATGGCTTCCCCTGTTGGTTTGGGATATATGGGTATATAGGCGAAAGAATTAGGTCAGGAAGTGCACGAGGGGCCCACAAGGGTGGGGCGTGCCCTCCGTCCTTGTGGCCGCCTCGTGGCTCCTCCGACTTCATCTCCAAGTCTCTTGGTTTTCTTCTGGTCCAAGAAAAATCATCGCGAAGGTTTTATTCCGTTTGGACTCCATTTGGTATTCCTTTTTCGTGAAACTCGAAAACAAGGAAAAACAGGAACTGGCACTGGGCTCTAGGTTAATAGATTAGTCCTAAAAATAATATAAAATAGCATATAAAACATCCAAAACAGATAATATAATAGCATGGAACAATAAAAAATTATAGATACGTTGGAGACGTATCAATACAATCCATTGATTCATCAAAATAAGCACACAACGCAAACAAAATAGAATCTGTCAAAAACAGAGCAGTCTGTAGTAATCTGAAAAGTTCGTATACTTCTGTAACTCCAAAAATTCTGAACAATTAGGACAACATAGGCAACTTGTATATCAATCTTGTGTAAAGTATTCAGAATTTTATCACGCTTCTTTGATTCATGAAAATTATTTTACTGGACGCAAAAGTTCCTGTTTTCTACAAGATTAAATCAACTATCACCAAACATGTTCCCAAAGGCTTTGCTTGGCAGAAACACTAATTAAAACATAAAACACACAATCATAACAGTACCATAATTGTGCAAAAACTCAAGAACAGAAAGAAAAAGGCAAAAATAAAATTTATTCATTGGTTGCCTCCCAACAAGCGCTATCGTTTTATGCCCCTAGCTAGGCATAATGCATAGATTTAAGTATTTCCATCTTTAGTTCTAGATCCATAGGATGCCCTCGTGATTGATTCATATGGTAGCATAATTCTTGTTCTAGGGAAGTGTTCCATACCCTTTCTTAGTGGAAACTGAAATTTAATATTCACTTCTTTCATATCAATCATGGCACCTATTGTGCGTAAAAACGGTCTACAAAGTATGATAGGACAAGGCGGATTGCAATCAATACCAAGAACAATAAAATTCATGGGCACCTAATTCCTATTTCCAAGAATAAGAACATCATTAATTCTTCCCATAGGCTTTTTAATAGTAGAATCTGCCAAGTGCAAATTAAGAGAACATTCTTCAATATCGATAACACCAAGCACATCACATAAAGATTTCGGAGTTGTCGAAACACTAGAACCCAAATCACATAAAGCAAAACACTCATAATTTTCAATCTTGACTTTGATAGTAGGTTCCCATTCATCATGCAATTTTTTAGGAATTGTAATCTCTAATTCCAACTTTTCTTCTAGAGCTTTCATCATGGCATTTACGATATGTTTAGTAAAAGCTTTATTTTGTTCATAAGCATGGGGTGAGTTTATCATGGATTGCAACAAAGAAATACAATAAATCAAAGAACAATTATCATAATTGAAGTCTTTCTAATTTTAAAGAGTGGGCACATCACTAGTTAAAGTTTTGACCTCTCCAAACACACTCTTATCAATTTTCTCATCAATATTTTCACCCTCCAAATTATTGGGATGCCTTCTAGCTAAAGTTGACTCTTCTTCAATCCCTTTATCATCAATTATAATTTTACTAAACAAGGAATCAATGGAAGAAACATCAATCATTTTAAGATCTTCATCATTTATATGAAAGTAGTCATTAGAAAACGCTCTTTTTAAAAATTCTCTTTTAGCTCTAACGATAGCGATTCTTTTCTTACTTTCATCCATAGAAACATATAAAGCTTTAATTGATTCATCAACCTTGGGTGCAAGATTTCTTTAATCGAATTAACCTTCTTACTAGTAGGTGCTCTTTCGGTATGCCATTGTGAATAATTAGCCATAATACTATCAAGAAACTTAGTAGCTTCACCAATAGTAATTTCCATAAAAGTACCACCCGCGGCGGAATCTAAAAGATTTCTAGAAACAAAATTCAATCACGCATAATTTTTTTATATAATCATCCAAAGATTTAAACCATGAGTAGGACAATTTCTTAGCATCAATTTTCTTATTTCCCAAGATTGCGCAACTTTTTCATGTTCAAGTTGCTTAAAATTCATGATTTGAGTCCTAAGGAAAATACTTAGTAATAATTTTTGCACTTATCCCAAGAATCAATACTATTGCGAGGCAAGGAAGAAAACCAAATTTTTGCACGATCCCGCAAAGAGAAAGGAAATAATTTCAACTTCACAATATCATTGTCCACATTTTTTCATTTACATATTACACAATTCTACGAACGTATTTAGATGGGACGCGCCATCCTCATTAGGAGTACCAGAAAATTGCTCTTTCATAACAAGATTCAACAAAGCGGCATTAATATCACAAGATTCTGCACTAGTGGTGGGAGGAGCAATCAGAGTGCTAATAAAATCATTATTATTAGTATTGGGAAAATCACACAACTTGGTATTTGCTTGAGGCATCGTGACAATGCAAGCAAGATTGCAAACAAAAACAGATCTGACGAGAAAACTGCAAACGAAGAAGAGGGTGAATAAAACGACAATTTTTTGTGATGTGGGGGAGATGAAAACAAGAGGCAAATGGCAAATAATGTAAATTGCAAGGAAATGAGATTTGTGATTAGGAACCTAATAGATGTTGATGATGTCTCCCCGGCAACAGCGCCAGAAATTCCTTTTGATGTCGCTTGAACTATGTCGGTATTTCCCAAAAGAGGAAGGGATGATGCAACATAGCTATGCTACTTCTTGAGGTTGCGTTGGTTTTTCCCTTGAAGAGGAAAGGGTGATGCAACAAAGTAGAGAGCTAAGTATTTCCCTCAGTTAGAGAACCAAGGTATCAATCCAGTAGGAGGTACAAGCAAGTCCCCAATCTATGCACCTGCACAAACAATCAAACACTTGCACCCAACGCGCAAAGGTGAGATCTGATAGATATAGATAAAACTAAACAAAAGATCAAATATTTTTGGTCTTTTTTGTTTATAGATATGAAAATAAAAGATTGCAAAATAGTAAATCGGAAACAAATATGATGGAAAATAGACCTGGGGGCCATAGATTTCACTAGAGGCTTCTCTCATGAAGGCAAATAATACGGTGGGTGAACAAATTACTGTCGAGCAATTGATAGAAAAGTGCAAACATATGACGATATGCAAGGCAATGATTATGCATAAAGGCATCACGTTCGTGTCAAGTAGACCGACTCCTGCCTGCATCTACTACTATTACTCCACACATCGACCGACTCCTGTCTGCATTTAGAGTATTAAGTTCAAGAGAAGAGAGTAACACATTAAGTAATATGACATGATGTAGAGGCATAAACTCAAGCAATATGATGAAAACCCCATCTTTTTATAATTGATGGCAACAATACAAATACATGCCTCGGTACCCCTACTTTGTCGCTGGGTGAGGACACCGCAAGATTGAACCCAAAACTAAGCACCTCTCCCATTGCAAGAAAAACCAATCTAGTTGGCCAAACCAAACCGATAATTCGAAGAGAAATACAAAGATGTAAAATCATGCATATAAGAATTCAGAGAAGATTCAAATAATATTCATAGATAATCTGATCACAAATCCACAATTCATCAGATCTCGACAAACACACCGCAAAAGAAGATTACATCAGATAGATCTCCAAGAACATCGAGGAGAACATGGTATTGAGAATCAAAGAGAGAGAAGAAGCCATCTAGCAACTAGCTATGGACCTGTAGGTCTGAGGTAAACTAATCACGCTTCATCGGAAGGGCAATAGGGTTGATGTAGATGCCCTCCGTGATCGAATCCCCTTCCGGCAGATTGCTAGAAAAGTCCCCGAGATGGGATCTCACGGGTACAGAAGGTTGCGGCGGTGGAAAATTGGTTTTGTGGCTCCCCTGAAGGGTTTTGGAATATATGTGAATATATATAGGATGAAGAGCTAGCACAGGAGATCCCCGAGGGGCCCACAAGGTAGGGCCCCCCCCCTCCCCGGGGCGCGCCCTCCACCCTTTTCGCCACCTCACGACTCTTCTGGCTTGGACTCCAAGTCCCCTGGGTGTCTTCTGGTCCAAGAAAAATCATCACAAAGTTTTATTCCGTTTGATATTCCTTTTCTGCGAAACTCAAAAACAAGGGAAAAAATAGATAACTCGCACTGGGCTCTAGGTTAATAATTTAGTCCAAAAAATAATATAAAATAGCATATTAATGCATATAAAAAATTATAGATACATTAGAGACGTATCAAGCTACGGTAGGTATTTCCATCAGTTATGAAACCAAGGTATCAATCCAGTAGGAGAAACAAGCAACACTATATAAAATGGTACATGCACACAAAGAACAAATACTTGCAACCCGGCGCGTATGAGGGGTTGTCAATCCCTCTTTCGGGTAACGACACCGGAAATTATCAAGTTGACGGGATAAAATCTGCGATAGATTGGATAGATAGATCTTGAGTAAACGTGAAATAAAATATGCAAATAAAAAGTGCAGCAAAGTATTTTTTTGGTTTTTGGAATAATAGATCTGAAAACAAATGCAAATTAAAATAGATATCGAAGGTAAATAATAGATCGAAAAGCAAATACGATGAAGAATAGACTCGGGGGCCGTAGATTTCACTAGTGGCTTCTCTCAAGAAATAGCACACAATGGGTAAACAAATTACTGTTGGGCAATTGATAGAAAATCAAATAGTTATGACAATATCCAGGCAATGAACAATATATAGGCATCATGTTCAAGATTAGTAGACCGACTTGTGTCTGCATCTACTACTATTACTCCACACATCGACCGCTATCCAACATGCACCAATTGTATTAAGTTCATGGAGAAACGGAGTAATGCAATAAGAACGATGATATGATGTAGACGAGATCTATTCATGTAGGAATAGCCCTCATCTTGTTATCCTTAATAGTAACAATACATGTGTGTCTTGCTTCCCCTTCTGTCACTGGGAAAGAACACCGCACGATCGAACCCATCATAAAGCACCTCTTCCCATGGCAAGAAAAATATATCTAGTCGGCCTAACTAAACCAAAGATTCGAAGAAGAAATACTAGGCTATAAATAATCATGCATATAAGAGATCAAAAGAAGACTCAAATAATATTCATGGATATAGATCTGATCATAAACTCAAAGTTCATCGAATCCCAACAAACACACCGCAAAAAGAGTTACATCAAATAGATCTCCAAGAGACCATTGTATTGAGAATCAAGAGAGAGAGAGAGAGAGAGAGGAAGCCATCTAGCTACTGCCTACGGACCGTAGGTCTATGGTGAACTACTCACGCGTCATCAGAGAGGCACCAATGAGGATGATGAACCCCTCTGTGATGGTGTCTAGATTGGATCTCGTGGTTCTGGAACTTGCGGTGGCTGGAATTGTGTTTTGTCGACTCCCCTAGGGTTTCGAGAATAATTGGGGATTTATAGGGCGAAGAGGCGGTGCGGGAGGCCACCGAGGGGGGGCGCATTCCCCCAGGGCGCGCATGGGCCTCCTAGCTCGCCCTGGTGGGTTTGTGCCCACCTCGGGCCTCCCCTTTGGTACTTCTTTGGCCCACTCGTGGTCTTTGAAGGAAATATGCCCTAGAGGGAATAATAAAGTTGTTATTTATATTTCCTTATATCATGATAAATATTTATTATTCATGCTAGAATTGTATTAATCGGAAAAACTTAGTACATGTGTGAATACATAGACAAACAAAGTGTCCCTTGTATGGCTCTACTAGACTAGCTCGTTAATCAAACATGGTTAAGTTTCCAGATCATAGACATGTGTTATCAGTTGATAAACGGAATCACATCATTAGAGAATGATGTGATGGACAAGACCCATCCGTTAGCTTAGCATAATGATCGTTTAGTTTTATTGCTATTGCTTTCTTCATGACTTATACATGTTCCTCTAACTATGAGATTATGCAACTCCCGAATACCGGAGGAACATCTTGTGTGCTATCAAACGTCACAACGTAACTGGGTGATTATAAAGATGTTCTACAAGTCTCTCCGATGGTGTTTGTTGAGTTGGCATAGATCGAGATTAGGATTTGTCACTTTGTGTATCGGAGAGGTATCTCTGGGCCCTCTCGGTAATGCACATCACTATGAGCCTTGCAAGCAATGTGTCTAATGAGTTATTCATGGGATGATGCATTACGGAACAAGTAAAGAGACTTGCCAGTAACGAGATTGAACTAGGTATGATGATACCGATGATTGAATCTCGAGCAAGTAACATACCGATGACAAAGGGAACAACGTATATTGTTATGTGGTTTAACCGATAAAGATCTTCGTAGAATATGTAGGAGCCAATATGGGCACCCAGGTTTCGCTATTTTTTATTGACCGGAGATGTGTCTCGTTCATGTCTACATAGTTCTCGAACCTGTAGGGTCCGCACGCTTAACGTTCGATGACAATTTGTATTATGAGTTATGTGATTTGATGACCGAAGTTTTTTCGGAGTCCCAGATGAGATCACGGACATGACGAGGAGTCTCTAAATGGTCGAGAGGTGAAGATTCAAATATTGGAAGGTTATATTCGGACACCGAAATGGTTTTGGGAAGTATCGGATAAGTTTCAGAGTACCGGGGGTTACCGGAACACCCCCCCCCCTCGGGATGTTAATGGACCACACATGGGCCTTAGTGGAGGAGAGAGGGCCGGCCAGGGAGGTGGCGCGCACCCCCCTTGCCAATCCAAATTGGACAAGGGGTGGGGGTGGCTGATGACCCACAAGTATAGGGGATCTATCGTATTCCTTTCGATAAGTAAGAGTGTCGAACCCAATGAGGAGCAGAAGGAAATGACAAGCAGTTTTCAGTAAGGTATTCTCTGCAAGCACTGAAATTATCGGTAACAGATAGTTTTGTGATAAGGTAATTCGTAACAGGTAACAAGTAACAAAAGTAAACAAGGTGCAGCAAGGTGGCCCAATCCTTTTTGTAGCAAAGGACAAGCCTGGACAAACTCTTATATAAAGGAAAGCGCTCCTGAGGACACATGGGAATTATCATCAAGCTAGTTTTCATCATTGATACGTCTGCAGCGTATCTATAATTTTTTATTGTTCCATGCTATTATATTATCAACCATGGATGTTTTATATGCATTTATATGCTATTTCATATGATTTCTGGGACTAACCTATTAACCCAGAGCCCAGTGCCAGTTTCTGTTTTTCCCTTGTTTCAGTGTTTCGCAGAAAGGGAATATCAAACGGAGTCCAAACGGAATGAAACTTTGGAAAAGTTATTTTTGGAAAGAAAGCAATACGGGAGACTTGGAGCGCACGTCAGGGGATCAACGAGGAGAGCACGAGGCAGGGGGCGCGACGACCCCCTGGGCGCGCCCTCCACCCTCGTGGGTCCCTCGTGGCTCCCCTGATGTATTTCTTTCGCCTATATATATCCATATACCCTAAAACTATCGGGGAACACAATAGCTCGGGAGTTCCACCACCAGAAGCCTCCGTAGCCACCCAAAACCAATCTAGACCTGTTTCGGCACCCTGCTGGAGGGGGGGAATCCCTCTTCGGCGGCCATCTTCATCATGCCGGTGCTCTCCATGACGAGGAGGGAGTAGTTCTCCCTCGGGGCTGAGTGTATGTACCAGTAGCTATGTGTTTGATCCCTCTCTCTCTCTCGTGTTCTTGAGGTGATACGATCTTGATGTATCGCGAGCTTTGCTATTATAGTTGGATCTTATGATGTTTCTCCCCCTCTACTCTTTTGTAATGGATTGAGTTTTCCCTTTGAAGTTATCTTATCGGATTGAGTCTTTAAGAATTTGAGAACACTTGATGTATGTCTTGCGTGGAATACCTGTGGTGACAATGGGGTATTCTATTGATCCACTTGATGTATATTTTGGTGATCAACTTGCGGGTTCCACCCATGAACCTATGCATAGGGGTTGGCACACGTTTTCATCTTGAATCTCCGGTAGAAACTTTGGGGCACTCTTTGAGGTTCTATGTGTTGGTTGAATAGATGAATCCGAGATTGTGTGATGCATATCGTATAATCATACCCACAGATACTTGAGGTGACATTGGAGTATCTAGGTGACATTAGGGTTTTGGTTGATTTGTGTCTTAAGGTGTTATTTCACTACGAACTCTAGGGCTGTTTGTGACACTTATAGGAATAGCCCAATGGATTGATAGGAAAGAATAACTTTGAGGTGGTTTCATAGCCTACCATAATCTCTTCATTTGTTCTCTGCTATTAGTGACTTTGGAGTGACTCTTTGTTGCATGTTGAGGGATAGTTATATGATCCAATTATGTTATTATTGTTGAGAGGACTTGCACTAGTGAAAGTATGAACCCTAGGCCTTGTTTCAACGCATTGCAATACCATTTGTGCTCACTTTTATCTTTAGTTACCTTGCTGTTTTTATATTTTCAGATTACAAAAACCTTTATCTACTATCCATATTGCACCTGTATCACCATCTCTTTGCCGAACTAGTGCACCTATACAATTTACCATTGTATTGGGTGTGTCGGGGACACAGGAGACTCCTTGTTATTTGGTTGTAGGGTTGCTTGAGAGAGACCATCTTCATCCTACACCTCCCACGGATTGATAAACCTTAGGTCATCCACTTGAGGGAAATCTGCTACTGTCCTACAAACCTCTGCACTTGGAGGCCCAACAACGTCTACAAGAAGAAGGTTGTGTAGTAGACATCAAGCTCTTTTCTGGCGCCGTTGCCGAGGAGGTTAGCGCTTGAAGGTATATCTTTAGATCTTGCAATTGAGTCTTTTAGTTTCTTGTTTTGTCACTAGTTTAGTTTATAAAAGTAAACTATAAAAAATGGAAATGAGTTTACCTCATGCGCTTCATATTTTTAATATCTTTCGTGAGTATGATGGAAAGGAAAATTGTGCCAAAGTGTTAGAAGAAGAATGCATTAAAATGGTTGGCACTAAATCTTTGAATGGTGAGCATGATTGCAATGTTGTTAGTATGAACTCTTTGAATATCCATGGTCTAATGATGATTGCACTAGTTATGATGAAAATGTCTCCTATAAACATGTCATTTTTTGTGGAGTGCATTGGGTTTGTAAGTACACACCAAATAGGGAAGATAGATATTGCAAGAGGCATAAGTACTTGGAAACTAAATTGTTGAAAGAAAGGCTAGATGATTGTGCTGCAAATTTAAATTTTCTTGGCCGTAGTTGTGGACTTTGCAATGAACAGGGTCATTTAGCTATCCGATGCAAATTGTTTCATGATCTAATCGTGTCCAAAAATTGTGATGACTTGATTTCCCTTGCACATTCTAATGAACTCAGTTTGCTTATGGGTTACGAAGAAATGAAACGTATAACTAAGCATCTTCTAGAATTTGCCCATTATAATAAAAGGCCCAAGCTTGGGGATGCTATGTTTGATGAAGATGATGTTTTTGATAATATATTTGCTGCAATTAATATTTGTCCCAAGCTTGGGGATGCTACGTTTAATGAAGATGATATTTTTAGTCTCCCAAGTTTTGATATGCAAATTTAAAATGATGATAGCATGCCTCCTACCTATGATGATTATTGTGATGATACTTACGCTATAAAAAGTAGTGATTATATTTATAAAACTTGTCATGATTATGATTACCCCTTTTCTGAACATTACTCTTTTAATGTGGAAACAATTTATAGTATTCAAGTTTCTTATGATACCCCCACTATTATTCATGAGAAGAACTTTGCCTATGTGGAGAGTAGTAAATTTTCTATGCTTGTAGATCATGAAAAGAATGCTTTATGTGATGGTTATATTGTTGAATTCATTCATGATTCTACTGAAAATTATTATGAGGGAGGAACATATGCTTGTAGGAATTGCAATAATATCAAGTTTCCTATCTATGTGCTTAAAGTTTTTAGGTTATGCTTGTTTTACCTTCCTATGCAAGTTGATTCTTGTTCCCACAAGTTGTTTGCTCACAAAACCCCTATGCATAGGAAGTGGGTTAGACATAAATGTGCTAGTCATATTCTTCATGATGCTCTCTTTATGTTTAATTCTTATCCTTTATGTGAGCATCAATGAAATCATCATACCTAGCTAGGGGCGATAAACGATAGCGCTTGTTGGGAGGCAACCCAATTTTATTTTTATTCCTTGCTTTTGGCTCCTGTTTAGTAAAAAAATAATTTATCTAGCCTCTGTTTTGATTGAGTTTTTATGTTTCAATTAGTTTTTGTGCCAAGTAGAACCGTTGGGAAGACTTGGGGAAAGTCTTGATATCTTGCTGTAAAAAACATAAACTTTAGCACTCACGAGAACTGATGCCATTTTTATTTGGAAAGTGATATTTAGTAAATTATTTATGAATATGATTAATAGATAAATTCCTCACATCCATAAATTTATTTTAGAATTTTTGGGGTTCCAGATCTTGCGGTAGTTACAAATTACTACAGACTGTTCTGTTTTTGACAGATTCTGTTTCTCGTGTGTTGTTTGTTTATTTTGATGAATCTATGGCTAGTAAAATAGTTTATAAACCATAGAGAAGTTGTAATACAGTAGGTTTAACACCAATATAAATAAATAATGAGTTCATTATAGTACCTTGAAGTGGTGTTTTGTTTTCTTGCGCTAACGGAGCTTACGAGTTTTCTACTTTAAGTTTTGTGTTGTGAAGTTTTCAAGTTTTGGGTAAATATTTGATGGATTATGGAACAAGGAGTGGCAAGAGCCTAAGCTTGGGGATGCCCAAGTCACCCCAAGGTAATATTCAAGGACAACCAAGAGCCTAAGCTTGGGGATGCCCCGGAAGGCATCCCCTCTTTCGTCTTCGTTCATCGGTAACTTTACTTGGAGCTATATTTTTATTTACCACATGATATGTGTTTTGCTTGGAGCGTCATTTTATTTTCTTTTTGTTTTGCTTGCTGTTTGAATAAAATACCAAGATCTTAAATTATTAAATGTTAGATAGTCTTCACATAGTTGCATAATTATTCAACTACTCATTGATCTTCACTTATATCTTTCGGAGTAGTTTGTTGTTTGCTCTAGTACTTCACTTATATTTTTTTAGAGCACGGTGGTGGATTTGTTTTATAGAAACTATTGATCTCTCATGCTTCAGTTAGATTATTTTGAGAGTCTTAAATATCATGGTAATTTGCTTAAATAATCCTAATATGCTTGGTATTCAAGAATAGTAAAAACTTTCTTATGAGTGTTTTGAATACTAAGAGAAGTTTGATGCTTGATGATTGTTTTGACATATGGAGATAGTGATATTAAAGTTGTGCTAGTTGAGTAGTTGTGAATTTGAGAAATACTTGTGTTGAAGTTTCTAAGTCCGGTAGCATGCACATATGGTAAACGTTATGCAACAAATTTGAAACATGAGGTGTTCTTTGATTGTCCTCCTTATGAGTGGCGGTCGGGTACGAGCGATGGCCTTTTCCTACCAATCTATCCCCCTAGGAGCATGTGCGTAGTGCTTGGTTTTTGATGACTTGTAGATTTTTGCAATAAGTATGTGAGTTCTTTATGACTAATGTTGACTCCATGGATTATACGCACTCTCACCCTTCCATCATTGCTAGCCTCTTCTGTACCGTGCATTGCCCTTTCTCACATTGAGAGATGGTGCAAACTTCGCTGGTGCATCCCAACCCCGTGATATGATACGCTCTGTCACACATAAACCTCCTTATATCTTCCTCAAAACAGCCACCATACCTACCTATTATGGCATTTCCATAGCCATTCCGAGATATATTGCCATGCAACTTTCCACCATTCCGTTTATTATGACACGCTTCATCATGGTCATATTGCTTTGCATGATCATGTAGTTGACATCGTATTTGTGGCAAAGCCACAGTTCACAATTCTTTCATACATGTCACTGATGAGTCATTGCACATCCCGGTACACGGCCGGAGGCATTCATATAGAGTCATATTTTGTTCTAAGAATCGAGTTGTAATTCTTGAGTTGTAAGTACATAAAAGTGTGATGATCATCATTATTAGAGCATTGTCCCAGTGAGGAAAGGATGATGGAGACTATGATTCCCCCATAAGTCGGGATGAGACTCCGGACGAAAATAAATAAATAAAAGAGGCCAAAGAAGCCCAAATAAAAAAGGAAAAAAAGAGGCCATAAAAAAAGAGAAGGCCCAAATAAAAAAATAAAAAAATAAAAATGAGATAAAAAGAGATAAGGGGCAAAGCTACTATCCTTTTACCACACTTGTGCTTCAAAGTAGCACCATGATCTTCATGATAGAGAGTCTCCTTTGTTGTCACTTTCATATACTAGTGGGAATCTTTCATTATAGAACTTGGCTTGTATATTCCAATGATGGGCTTCCTCAAAATGCCCTAGGCCTTCGTGAGCGAGCAAGTTGGATGCACACCCACTAGTTTCTTTTGTTGAGATTTCATACACTTATAGCTCTAGTGCATCCGTTGCATGGCAATCCCTACTCACTCACATTAATATCTATTGATGGGCATCTCCATAGCCCATTTATACGCCTAGTTGATGTGAGACTATCTTCTCCTTTTTGTCTTCCCCACAACCACCATTCTATTCCACCTATAGTGCTATGTCCATGGCTCACGCTCATATATTGCGTGAAGATTGACAAAGTTCGAGAACATTAAAAGTATGAAACAATTTCTTGGCTTGTCGTCGGGGTTGTGCATGATTTAAATATTTTTTGTGGTGAAGATGGAGCATAGCCAAACTATATGATTTTGTAGGGATAGCTTTCTTTGGCCATGTTATTTTGACAAGACATAATTGCTTGGTTAGTATGCTTGAAGTATTATTGTTTTTATGTCAATATTAAACTTTTGTCTTGAATCTTATGGATCTGAATATTCTTGCCACAATAAAGAGAAATACATGGATAAACATGTTAGGTAGCATTCCACATCAAAAATTCTGTTTTTATCATTTACCTACTCGAGGACGAGCAGGAAATAAGCTTGGGGATGGTGATACGTCTCCAACGTATCTATAATTTTTGATTGTTCCATGATATTATATTATCAACCTTGGATGTTTTATATGCATTTATATGTTATTTTATATGATTTTTGGGACTAACCTATTAACCCAGAGCCCAGTGCCAGTTTCTGTTTTTCCCTTGTTTCAGTGTTTTGCAGAAAAGGAATATCAAACGGAGTCCAAACGGAATGAAACCTTCGGAAAAGTTATTTTTGGAAAGAAAGCAATACGGGAGACTTGGAGTGCATGTTAGGGGAGCTTCGAGGAAGCCACGAGGTAGGGGGCACGCCCTCCACCCTTGTGGGCCCCTCGTGGCTCCCCTGACGTACTTCTTCCTCCTATATATCTCCATATACCCTAAAACGATCAGGGAACATAATAGATCGGGAGTTCTGCCGCCAGAAGCCTCCGTGGCCACAGAAAACCAATCTAGACTCGTTCTGGCACCCTGCCGGAGGGGGAATCCATCTCCGGTGGCCATCTTCATCATCCCGATGCTCTCCATGACGAAGAGGGAGTAGTTCTCCCTCGGGGCTGAGGGTATGTACCAGTAGCTATGTGTTTGATCTCTCTCTCTCTCTCTCGTGTTCTTGATTTGGCAGGATATTGATGTATCGCGAGCTTTGCTATTATAGTTGGATCTTATGTTTCTTCTCCCCATCTACTCTCTTGTAATGGATTGAGTTTTCCCTTTGAAGTTATCTTATTGGATTGAGTCTTTAAAGATTTTAGAACACCTGATGTATGTCTTGTCATGTGTATCTGTGGTGACAATGGGATATCACGTGATTCACTTGATGTATGTTTTGGTGATCAACTTGCGGGTTCCACCCATGAACCTATGCATAGGGGTTGGCACACGTTTTCGTTGTGATTCTCTGATAGAAACTTTGGGGCACTCTTTGAGGTTCTATGTGTTGGTTGAATAGATGAATCTGAGATTGTGTGATGCATATCGTATAATCATACCCACGGATACTTGAGGTGACATTGGAGTATCTAGGTGACATTAGGGTTTTGGTTGATTTGTGTCTTAAGGTGTTATTCTATTATGAACTCTAGGGCTGTTTGTGACACTTATAGGAATAGCCCAACGGATTGATTGGAAAGAATAACTTTGAGGTGTTTTCGTACCCTACCATAATCTCTTCGTTCGTTCTCCGCTATTAGTGACTTTGGAGTGACTCTTTGTTGCATGTTGAGGGATAGTTATATGATCCAATTATGTTATTATTGTTGAGAGAACTTGCACTAGTGAAAGTATGAACCCTAGGCCTTGTTTTAACGCATTGCAATAGCGTTTGTGCTCACTTTTATCATTAGTTACCTTGTTGTTTTTATAATTTCAGATTACAAAAACCTATATCTACTATCCATATTGCACTTCTATCACCATCTCTTCGCCGAACTAGTGCACCTATACAATTTACCATTGTATTGGGTGTGTTGGGGACACAAGAGACTCTTTGTTATTTGGTTGCAGGGGTGCTTGAGAGAGACCATCTTCATCCTACGCCTCCCACGGATTGATAAACCTTAGGTCATCCACTTGAGGGAAATTTTCTACTTCCCTACAAACCTCTGCAGTTGGAGGCCCAACAACGTCTACAAGAAGAAGGTTGTGTAGTAGAAGTCAATCCTGCTCATATGATTCACGTTCGTTACTTTGATAATTTGATATGTGGGTGGACCGGTGCTTGGGTACTGCCCTTCCTTGGGCAAGCATCACACTTATGATTAACCCCCCTCGCAAGCATCCGCAACTACGAAAGAAGAATTAAGGTAAACCTAACCATAGTTTGAAACATGTGGATCCAAATCAGCCCCTTACGAAGCAACACATGAACTAGGGTTTAAGCTTCTGTCACTCTAGCAACCCATCATCTACGTATTACTTCCCAATGCCTTCCCCTAGGCCCAAACAATGGTGAAGTGTCATGTAGTCAACGTTCACATAACACCACTAGAGGAAAGACAACATACTTCTCATCAAAATATCGAACAAATACCAAATTCACATGACTACTTATAGCAAGACTTCTCCCATGTCCTCAGGAACAAACGTAACTACTCACAAATCATATTCATGTTCATAATCAGAGGGTTATTAATATGCATAAAGGATCTGAACATATAATCTTCCACTGAATAAACCAACTAGCATCAACTACAAGGAGTAATCAACACTACTAGCAACCCACAGGTACCAATCTGAGGTTTTGAGACAAAGATCGGATACAAGAGATGAACTAGGGTTTGAGAGGAGATGGTGCTGGTGAAGATGTTGATGGACATTGACCCCCTCCCGATGAAAGGATTGATGGTGATGACGATGGTGACGATTTCCCCCTCCCGAAGGGATGTTTCCCCGGCAGAACAGCTCCGCCGGAGCCCTAGATTGGTTCCGCCAAGGTTCTGCCTCGAGACGGTGGTGCTTCATCCTGAAAGCTTCCTTATGATTTTTTCCAGGGCAAAAGACACCTTATACCAGAAGATGGGCATCAGGGGGCTTCCCGGTGGCCCACGAGGCAGGGGGTGCGGCCAGGGGGTAGGGCACGCCCTCCACCCTCGTGGACGGTGGGTGGCCCCCCTCTAGTGCTTTCTTCGCCCAATATTTTTAATATATTCCAAAACTGACTTTCGTGGAGTTTCAGGACTTTTAGAGTTGTGAAGAATAGGGGTCTAATATTTGCTCCTTTTCCAGCCCAGAATTCGAGCTGTCGGCATTCTCCCTCTTCATGTAAACCTTGTAAAATAAGAGAGAAAAGGCATAAGTATTGTGACATAATGTGTAATAACAGCCCATAATACAATAAATAACAGCCCAAAATGGATGTTTCAACTTCCCCAAGCTTAGACCTCGCTTATCCTCAAGCGGAAGCCGATATCGAAAAATATATCCACGTGTTTAGAGATAGAGGTGTCGATAAAATAAAATACGGACATGAGGGCATCATGATCATTCTTAGAATAGCAATCTATTCACAATGAAGTAACAATCTATTCACAATGTAAAGTATGAATTAGAAACTTCATTGAGAACTAGCAAACTATAATCTCAGTCATTGAAGCAATTGCAATTTATCATAACATCGGAAAGAGTCAATATAAGAGGTTTTCAGCAAGTCCACATACTCAACTATCATTTAGTCTTGCACAACTGCTAACACTCACGCAATACTTATGTGTATGAAGTTTTAATTGGACACAGAGAAAGATAGGGGCTGATAGTTTTGCCTCCCAACCTTTTACCTCAAGGGTAACATCAACAATAATGATTTATGAAAACCCACATCTAGTTAGATATATATGTCAGGATGTTTCCAACACATATTGCTTGCCAAAGGATAAAGTGTAAAAAAGGAAAGGTGAAGATCACCATGACTCTTGTATAAGGTATAAGACAAAAATAAAAGATAGGCCCTTCACAGAGGGAAGCAGAGGTTGTCATGTGCTTTCATGGTTGGATGCACAAAATCTTAATGCAAAAGAACATCACTTTATATTGCCACGTGTGTTAGGGACTTTTATTATGCAGTCTGTCGCTTTTATTTCTTCCATATCACAAGCTTGTATAAAGCTTATTTTCTCCACACTAATAGATCATACATATTTAGAGAGCCATTTTTATTGCTTGCAACAATGACAACTTACTTGAAGGATCTTATTCAATCCATAGGTAGATATGGTGGACTCTCATGGCAAAACTGGGTTTAAGGATATTTGGAAGCACGGGTAGTATCTCTACTTGGTGCAAAGAATTTGGCTAGCATAAGGGGGAAAGGCAAGCTAAACATGTTGGATGATCCATGACAATATAATTTATTTCGGATATAAGAAAACATAACCCATTATGTTGTCTTCCTTGTCCAACATCAACTTTTTAGCATGTCATATTTTAATGAGTGCTCACAATCATAAAAGATGTCCAAGATAGTACATTTATATGTGAAAGTCTCTCTTTATTTATTACTTCCTATTAATTGCAACAATAACCAAAACTATGTTTGTTAGCTCTCAACAACTTTTATTCATCATACTCTTTATATGTGAAGTCATTACTCTCCATAAGATCAATATGATATCTTTATTTCTTTTTATTCTTTTCCCTTTTTTTTCTTTTATTCCCTCAAGATCATAGCAAGATAACCAAGCCGTTGACTCAAAACTAATCTTTATTATATATAGCTCACGGACTCGATTACATAGATAAGGATCAACACAAAACTCAAAGCTAGATCATACTAAACTTTATTCTACTAGATCAAGATATAAGCAAAAGGATCGAAATAAGAAAAACGGTAAAGATAGAAGTGTGATGGTGATACGATACCAGGGCACCGCCCCCAAGCTTGGTAGTTGCCAAGGGGAGTGCCCATACCCGATACTCAGTTCTCCTTCTTCGGATGTGGTGATGTGATATTATTGGCAATGATGCCCCTTAGGATATGATTCTCTTCCTCGAGCTTATTGACTTGCTGCTTCAGATCCATTATTTCTCTACGAAGCTTACCCCTGACGGTTAAAGCTCCTTTCACCCATGGATGTTGCATAGCTGCGGGAGAACAAGTAACACTCTTGTTCATATTTTCATAAGAAAGAAATCTAGCATTAAGAGGGATGACCGAGTTTGGAATTGCTGACCTCTGAAGTTCCTCCATTGTGAATATGGCTTGGAGATGAGAGGTAACTTCTTGATCCTCCTCCATGACATCTATCCTTTTCAAGCCAGCCTCCATCTCTTCCTCCATTGATGCCCCGAAGTGGTCGGCATCACTGTTTGTTCCTATCCCCAGTGTCGGATGAGACACCCGACTCTCCTCGACTGGCTCTTGAGAAGACATATTGCTCTAAATCTGCTGCAGAAACAGCTCGAAACAAAAAATAGAGGATTGTGTCGTGGTACGGTGCTCAAAACCTTCGGGAGATTATATAATGATTTTTTACCGACCAAAAGAAGTATCGTGCAAGAAGAGGGAGTCCGGAGGGAACACGAGGTGCCCACGAGGCACGGGGCGCGCCCTCCACCCTCGTGGCTGCCTCGTGTCCCTTTCGGACTACTTATTTTCCTATTTTCTTAAATATTCCAAAACGGAGAAAAATTGCTATTAGAACTGTTTTGGAGTCGGTATACTTACCGTACCACATACCTATTCCTTTTCGGAGTCTGAAACGTTCTGGAAAGTGTCCCTTATGTACTCCTCCGAGGTTACGGCATCAATAACATTGGTTTCAACATTTATGGTATTACCTGAGATATAATATTTGATTCTTTGACCGTTCACCACCTTCGGATTTGTGCCTTCAAAGTTGTTGATTTTTATGGCACCGGAACGATAGACCTCCTCGATAACGTAAGGACCTTCCCATTTAGAGAGGAGTTTTCCTGCAAAAAATCTTAAACGAGAGTTGTATAACAGAACATAGTCACCTACATTAAACTCACGCTTTTGTATCCTTTTGTCATGCCATCTTTTAACTTTTTCTTTAAACAGTTTGGCATTCTCATAGGCCTGGGCTCTCCACTCATCAAGTGAGCTAATGTCAAATAGTCTCTTCTCACCGGCAAGTTTGAAATCATAATTGAGCTCTTTAATGGCCCAATATGACTTATGTTCTAGTTCGAGAGGTATGTGACATGCTTTTCCATAAACCATTTTATTTGGAGACATACCCATAGGATTTTTATATGCAGTTCTATACGCCCATAATGCATCATCAAGTTTCTTGGACCAATTCTTTCTAGATCTATTAATAGTCTTTTGCAAAATTAATTTAATCTCTCTATTACTCAGTTCTACTTGACCACTAGACTGAGGGTGGTATGGAGATGCATTTCTATGATTAACATCATACTTAGCAAACATTTTACGAAAAGAACCATGAATAAAATGTGAACCACCATCAGTCATTAAGTATCTAGGGACTCCAAACCTCGAAAAAATAACTTCTTTAAGCATCTTAATAGAGGTGTTATGATCAGCACTACTAGTTGGAATAGCTTCTACCCACTTAGTAACGTAATCAACAACAACTAAAATATGTGTATACCCATTAGAGGAAGGAAACGGTCCCATATAATCAAAGCCCCAAACATCAAATGGTTCTATAACAAGTGAATAGTTCATAGGAATTTCTTGATGTCTACTAATATTACCAATTCTTTGACATTCATCACAAGACAAGACAAACTTACGGGCATCTTTGAAAAGAGTAGGCCAATAAAAACCGGATTGCAATACCTTATGTGCAGTTCTATCTCCAGCATGGTGTCCTCCATAAGCCTCAGAGTGACACTTGCATAGGATATGTTCCTGTTCATGCTCAGTTACACAACGTCTAATAACACCATCTACTCCTTTATAAAGGTGTGGGTCATCCCAGAAGTAATGTCTCAAGTCATAGAAAAACTTTTTCTTTTGCTGGTATGTGAAACTAGGTGGTATAAATTTAGCAACAATGTGATTAGCCTAATCAGCATACCATGGAGCAGTACGAGAAGCATTTATGACAGCTAATTGTTCATCAGGAAAGCTATCATCTATAGGTAGTGGGTCATCAAGAACATTCTCTAACCTAGACAAGTTGTCTGCAACGGGGTTCTTAGCTCCCTTTCTATCAGTAATATGCAAATCAAATTCTTGTAGTAAGAGGACCCATCTAATAAGTCTAGGTTTAGCATCTTTCTTTTCCATAAGGTATTTACTAGAAGCAAGATCAGTGTGAACAGTTACTTTAGAATCAACAATATAAGGTCTGAACTTATCACAAGCAAATATAACTGCTAAAAATTCTTTTTCAGTAGTAGCATAATTTCTCTGGGCACTGTCTAGAGTTTTACTAGCATATTGGATAACATTTAATTTCTTATCATCTCTTTGTCCTAGAACAGCACCTACAACATAATTACTAGCATCACACATAATTTCAAAGGGTAAATTCCAACCAGGTGACTGGACAATAGGTGCAGAAATCAAGGCTTTTTTAAATATTTCAAATGCTTCTACACAATGATCATCAAAGACAAATGGAACATCTTTTTGTAAGAGATTAGTCAGAGGCCTAGAAATTTTTGAGAAGTCTTTAATGAACCTCCTATAAAAACTGGCATGACCAAGGAAACTTCATATACCTTTAATGTCATTAGGACACGGCATCTTCTAAATAGCATCAACTTTAGCTTTATCAACTTCAATACCTCTTTCAGAAATTTTATGCCCCAAGACAATACCTTCATTAACCATAAAGTGGCACTTCTCCCAATTCAAGACAAGATTAGTTTCTTCACATCTCTGCAAAACTCGATCAAGGTTGCTTAAGCAATCATCAAAAGAAGTTCCTTACACGGAGAAATCATCCATGAAAACCTCAACAATCTTTTCACAAATGTCAGAGAATATAGCAGTCATACATCTTTGGAAGGTAGCAGGTGCATAATTTCTTTGTTTAAGGAATGAGATATTGCACTTGCACTAGCACCCATATCACATAAGCCATGATAGCAATGACAAGGAATGAGGTATTGCACTTTGCATAATTTCGTCGAGTTCCCAATCTTCAGAGTTGCGTTTAATTCTTTCCAATAAATCCCATCTTAATTCAATAGTCTTCATCATAAAAGAACCAGTACAAGAAGTATCGAGCATGGAGCGATTATTGAGAGAAAGCCGAGCATAAATTTTTTGAATAATAATTTCTCTTGAGAGCTCATGATTGGGGCATGAATATAACATTGACTTAAGCCTCTCCCCCAAGCTTGAGCGATACTTTCTCCTTCGCGAGGCCAATATATATATATATATATATATATATATATATATATATATATATAATTATGATCATGATGAACCAGATGCATAGGATAAAACTTCTGATGAAATTCCAACCTAGTAGTTCCACGATACAATATCATCACATAGCCTAAACCATGTTAATGCCTTTCCCTTCAAATATAAAGGGAAGACCTTCTTCTTGATAATATCCTCGGGCATACCTGCAAGCTTAAATAATCCACAAACTTCATCCACATAGATTAGGTTCATATCGGGATGTAATGTTCCATCTCCTGTAAAAGGATTAGCTAGCAGTTTCTCTATCATACCTGAAGGAATTTCAAAGTAAACATTTTCAATAGGTTTACTAGGTTGAGGAGCAACTCTTTGATCTACTGGTCGGGGTGAAGATACCCCGAACAGGCCCCTCAAAGGATTATTTTCCATAGTAAAAGTGACAGTCAATTTCACCACACTGTATAAATTTTTCATTACCAAATTCCACCTACCAAAGGCGCTTCACTCCCCGGCAACGGCACCAGAAAAGAGTCTTGATGACCCACAAGTATAGGGGATCTATCGTAGTCCTTTCGATAAGTAAGATTGTCGAACCCAACGAGGAGCGGAAGGAAATGACAAGCAATTTTCAGTAAGGTACTCTCTACAAGCACTGAAATTATCGGTAACAGATAGTTTTGTGATAAGGTAATTCATAACGGGTAACAAGTAACAACAGTAAACAAGGTGCAGCAAGGTGTCCCAATCCATTTTGTATCAAAGGACAAACTTGGACAAACTCTTATATAAAGGAAAGCGCTCCCATGGACACATGGGAATTATCGTCAAGCTAGTTTTCATCATGCTCATATGATTCGTGTTCGTTACTTTGATAATTTGATATGTGGGTGGACCGGTGCTTGGGTACTGCCCTTCCTTGGACAAGCATCCCACTTATGATTAACCCCCCTCGCAAGCATCCACAACTATGAAAGAAGAATTAAGTTAAACCTAACCATAGCATGAAACATATGGATCCAAATCAGCCCCTTACGAAGCAACGCATAAACTAGGGTTTAAGCTTCTGTTACTCTAGCAACCCATCATCTACTTGTTACTTCCCAATGCCTTCCCCTAGGCCCAAACAATGGTGAAGTGTCATGTAGTCAACATTCACATAACACCACTAGATGAAATACAACATACATCTCATCAAAATATCGAACGAATACCAAATTCACATGACTACTTATAGCAAGACTTCTCCCATGTCCTCAGGAACAAACATAACTAGTCACAAATCATATTCATGTTCATAATCAGAGGGGTATTAATATGCATAGAGGATCTGAACATATAATCTTCCACCGAATAAACCAACTAGCATCAACTACAAGGAGTAATCAACACTATTAGCAACCCACAGGTACCAATCTGAGGTTTTGAGACAAAGATCAGATACAAGAGATGAACAAGGGTTTGAGAGGAGATGGTGCTGGTGAAGATGTTGATGGATATTGACCCCCTCCCGATGAGAGGATCGATGGTGATGACGATGGTGACGATTTCCCCCTCCCGGAGGGATGTTTCCCCGGCAGAACAGCTCCGCCGGAGCTCTAGATTGGTTCCGCCAAGGTTCCGCCTCGAGACGGCGGCGCTTCATCCCGAAAGCTTCCTTATGATTTTTTTTCCAATGCAAAAGACACCTTATACCAGAAGATGGGCATCGGGGGGCTTCCAGGTGGCCACGAGGCAGGGGCGCGGCCAGGGGGGTAGGGCGCGCCCTCCACCCTCATGGTCGATGGGTGCCCCCCCTCTGGTGCTTTCTTCGCCCAATATTTTTAATATATTCCAAAACTAACTTTCGTGGAGTTACAGGACTTTTGGAGTTGTGCAGAATAGGTCTCTAATATTTGCTCCATTTCTTGCCCAGAATTCCAGATGTCGGCATTCTCCCTTTTCATGTAAACCTTGTAAAATAAGAGAGAAAAGGCATAAGTATTGTGACATAATGTGTAATAACAGCCCATAATGCAATAAATATTGATATGAAAGCATGATGCCTGTAGCAGCCACGTAAAACTTGCAACAACAAAGTAGAGGACGTCTAACTTGTTTCTGCAGAGCTTGTTGTGATGTGGTATCATCAAGACGTGATGATATATAAATTGTTTTATGAGATGATCATGTTTTGTAAAAGTTATCGGCAACTGGAGGAGCCTTATGGTTGTCGCTTTATTGTATGAAATGCAATTGCCATGTAATTGCTTTACTTTATCACTAAGCGGTAGCAATAGTCGTAGAAACAATAGTTGGCTAGACGACAATGATGCTATGATGGAGATCAAGGTGTCAATCTGGTGACGATGGTGATCATGACGGTGCTTTGGAGATGGAGATCAAAGGCACAAGATGATGATGGCCATATCATATTACTTATTTTGATTGCATGTGATGTTTATCCTTTATGCATCTTATTTTGCTTAGTATGGCGGTAGCATTATAAGATGATCTCTTACTAAATTTCAAGGCATAAGTGTTCTCCCTGAGTATGCATTGTTGCTACAGTTCTCGTGCCGAGACACCACGTGATGATCGGGTGTGATAAGATCTACGTTCACATACAACGGGTGCAAGCCAGTTTTGCACACGCAGAATACTCGGGTTAAACTTGACGAGCCTAGCATATGCAGATATGGCCTCGGAACACTCAGACCGAAAGGTCGAACGTGAATCATATAGTAGATATGATCAACATAGTGATGTTCACCATTGAAAACTACTCCATCTCACGTGATGATCGGACATGGTTTAGTTGATATGGATCACGTGATCATTTAGATGACTAGAGGGATGTCTATCTAAGTGGGAGTTCTTAAGTAATATGATTAATTGAACTTTAATTTATCATGAACTTAGTACCTGATAGTATTTTGCATGTCTATGTTGTTGTAGATCAATGGCCCATGATGTCTACTACACAACCTTCTTCTTTTAGGCGTTGTTGGGCCTCCAAGTGCAGAGGTTTGTAGGACAGTAGCAAATTTCCCTCAAGTGGATGACCTAAGGTTTATCAATCCGTAGGAGGCGTAGGATGAAGATGGTCTCTCTCAAGCAACCCTGCAACCAAATAACAAAGAGTCTCTTGTGTCCCCAACACACCCAATACAATGGTAAATTGTATAGGTGCACTAGTTCTGCGAAGAGATGGTGATGCAAGTGCAATATGGATAGTAGATAAAGGTATTTGTAATCTGAAAACCTAAAAACAGCAAGGTAACTAATGATAAAAGTGAGCGTAAACGGTATTGCAATTCGTTGAAACGGTATTGCAGTGCGAAGATCCATATTTACCTAACTCCAAAAATTATGAAATAAAATTCCCGCTGTAGTAAATTTATCAGAGCTTAATATGCAAAAGGTTTCAACATTTTATCACATTCTAACTTTTCTAGGGAATTATTGCAACAGCGGTAAACTTTCTGTTTTCAAACAGCAACATGAAGACTTGTAAAATAGGCATAGTAAAGGCTATCAATGCCACTTTTATTGAAATAAAATATGCAAAACATTGTTCTAAATAACAGAAAGCAAATCATAACAAAATAAATTGACGCTCCAAGCAAAACACATATCATGTGGTGAATAAAAATATAGCTCCAAGTAAAGTTACCGATGAACGAAGACGAAAGAGGGGATGCCTTCCGGGGCATCCCCAAGCTTAGGCTCTTGGTTGTCCTTGAATATTACCTTGGGGGTGCCTTGGTCATCCCCAATCTTATGCTCTTGCCACTCCTTATTCCATAGTCCATGGAATCTTTACCCAAAACTTGAAAACTTCACAACACAAAACTTAACAGAAAACTCGTAAGCTCCGTTAGTATAAGAAAGCAAATCACCATCATAAGGTACTGTAATGAACTCATCCTAAATTCATATTGGTGTAATATCTACTGTATTCCAACTTATCTATGGTTCATACTACTCATATATTCATCAAAATAAGCAAACAACACGATGAAAACAGAATATGTCAAAAACAGAACAGTCTGTAGTAATCTGGATCAAACGTACACTTATGGAACTCATAAAATTCTCAAATAAATTTGTGGACCTGAGTTATTTGTCTATTAAGCATCTGCAAAAATAATTAACTAAATATCACTCTCCAATAAAAAATGGCAGCAATTCTCGTGAGCGCTAAAGTTTCTGTTTTTTTACAGCATGATCGCAAAGACTTTCCCCAAGTCTTCCCAAATGTTCTACTTGGAACAAACATTAATTAAAAGCATAAAACCACATCTAAACAGAGTCTAGATGAATTTTTTATTACTAAACAGGTACAAAAAGAAAGGAATAAAAATAAAATTGGGTTGCCTCCCAACAAGCGCCATCGTTTAACGCCCCTAGCTAGGCATGATGATTTCAATGATGCTCACATAAAAGATAAGAATTGTAACATAAAGAGGGCATCATGAAGAATATGACTAGCACATTTAAGCCTAACCCACTTCCTATGCATAGGTATTTTGTGATCAAACAACTTATGGGAACAACAATCAACTAGCATAGGAAGGCAAAACAAGCATAACTTCAAAACTTTAAGCACATAGAGAGGAAACTTGATATTATTGCAATTCCTACAAGCATATGGTCCTCCCTCATAATAATTTTCAGTACATCATGAATGAATTCAACAATATAACCATCACCTAAAGCATTCTTTTCATGATCTACAAGCATAGAAATTTTATTACTCTCCACAAAAGCAAAATTCTTCTCATGAATAATAGTGGGAGCAAACTCAACAAAATAACTATCATGCGAGGTATAATCCAATTGAAAACTAAAATCATGATGACAAGTTTCATGGTTATCATTATTCTTTATAGCATACAAGTCATCACAATAATCATCATAGATAGGAGGGATGCTTTCATCATAATAAATTTGCTCATCAAAACTTGGGGGACAAAAAATATCATCTTCACCAAACATAGCATCCCCAAGCTTCTGGCTTTGCATATCATTAGCATCATGGATATTCAAAGAATTCATACTAATAACATTGCAATCATGCTCATCATCCAAAGATTTACTGCCAAACATTTTAATACATTCTTCCTCTAGAAATTGAGCACAATTATCGGAATCCTTATTTTCATGATAGATATTAAAAAGACGAAGCATATGAGGTATCCTTAATTCCATTTTTTTGTAGTTTTCTTTTATAAACTAAACTAGTGATAAAACAAGAAACAAAAAGATTCGATTGCAAGATCTAAAGATATACCTTCAAGCGCTAACCTCCCCGGCAATGGCGCCGGAAAAGAGCTTGATGTCTACTACACAACCTTCTTCTTGTAGACGTTGTTGGGCCTCCAAGTGCAGAGGTTTGTAGGACAGTAGGAAATTTCCCTCAAGTGGATGACCTAAGGTTTATCAATCTGTAGGAGGCATAGGATGAAGATGGTCTCTCTCAAGCAACCCTGCAACCAAATAACAAAGAGTCTTTTGTGTCCCCAACACACCCAATACAATGGTAAATTGTATAGGTGCACTAGTTCGGCGAAGAAATGGTGATACAAGTGCAATATGGATAGTAGATAAAGGTATTTGTAATCTGAAAATATAAAACAACAAGGTAACTAGTGATAAAAGTGAGCGTAAACGGTATTGCAATGCATTGAAACAAGGCCTAGGGTTCATACTTTCACTAGTGCAAGTTCCCTCAACGATAATAACATAATTGGATCATATAACTATCCCTCAACATGCAATAAAGAGTCACTCCAAAGTCACTAATAGCGGAGAACAAACGAAGAAATTATGGTAGGGTACAAAACCACCTCAAAGTTATTCTTTCCAATCAATCCGTTGGGATATTCCTATAAGTGTCACAACCAGCCCTAGAGTTCGTACTAGAATAACACCTTAAGACACACATCAACCAAAACCCTAATGTCACCTAGATACTCCAATGTCACCTCAAGTATCCGTGGGTATGATTATACGATATGCATCACACAATCTCAGATTCATCTATTCAACCAACACATAGAACCTCAAAGAGTGCCCCAAAGTTTCTACCGGAGAATCACGACGAAAATGTGTGCCAACCCCTATGCATAGGTTCATGGGCGAACCCGCAAGTTGATCACCAAAACATACATCAAGTGAATCATGTGATATCCCATTGTCACCACAGATATGTACGGCAAGACATACATCAACTATTCTCAAATCTTTAAAGACTCAATCCGATCAGATAACTTCAAAGGGGAAACTCAATCCATTACAAGAGAGTAGAGGGGGAGAAGAAACATAAGATCCAACTATAATAGCAAAGCTCGCGATACATCAAGATCGTGCCAAATCAAGAACATGAGAGAGAGAGAGAGATCAAACACATAGCTACTGGTACATACCCTCAGCCCCGAGGGAGAACTACTCCCTCCTCGTCATGGAGAGCACCGGGATGATGAATATGGCCACCGAAGAGGGATTCCCCCTCTAGCAGGGAGCCGGAACGGGTCTAGATTGGCTTTCGGTGGCTACAGAGGCTTCTGGCGGCGGAACTCCCGATCTATTGTGCTCCCCGATCCTTTTAGGGTATATGGGTATATATGGGAGGAAGAAGTACGTCAGTGGACTTCCGGGCTGCCCATGAGGTAGGGGCGCGCCCTCCACCCTCGTGGGAAGCCCGGGACTCTCCTCGTGCAACTCCGGTACTCCATGGGCTTCTTCTGGTCCAACAAAAGTTCCATGAAGTTTCAGGTCAATTGGACTCCGTTTGATTTTCCTTTTCTACGATACTCTAAAACAAGGAAAAAAACAGAAACTGGCATTGGGCTCTAGGTTAATAGGTTAGTCCCGAAAATAATATAAAAGTGTATAATAAAGCCCATAAACATCCAAAGTCGATAATATAATAGCATGGAACAATCAAAAATTATAGATACGTTGGAGACGTATCAGCCCGTGCTACCGTTCCCTTGAATTTTAATGCATTCCTAGAGAATGCTAAGTTGAAAGATGATGGTAGCAACTACACAGAATGGGTCCATAACTTGAGGATTATCCTCATTGTTGCATAGAAAAATTACGTCCTGGAAGCACCGCTAGGTCCAAAACCCGCTGCAGGAGCAACTCCAGACGTTATGAATGTCTTGGCAGAGCAAAGCTGATGACTACTCGATAGTTCAGTGCGCCATGCTTTATGGCTTAGAACCAGGACTTCAACGACGTTTTGAACGTCATGGAGCATATGAGATGTTCCAGGAGTTGAAGTTAATATTTCAAGCAAATGCCCGGATTGAGAGATATGAAGTCTCCAATAAGTTCTACAGCTGCAAGATGGAGGAGAATAGTTCTGTCAGTGAACATATACTCAGAATGTCTGGGTACCACGACCACTTGACTCAACTAGGAGTTAATCTTCCTGATGATAGTTCCATTGACAGAGTTCCTCAATCACTGCCACCAAGCTACAAAAGCTTCATGATGAACTATAATATGCAAGGGATAGATAAGACAATACCCGAGCTCTTCGCGATGCTAAAGACTGCGGAGGTAGAAATCAAGAAGGAGCATCAAGTGTTGATGGTTAACAAGACCACTAGTTTCAATAAAAGGGGCAAAGGGAAGAAGGGAAACTTCAAGAAGAAAGGCAAGCAAGTTGCTGCTCAAGTGAAGAAGCCTAAGTCTGGACCTAAGCCTGAAACTGAGTGCTTCTACTGCAAAGGGACTGGTCACTGGAAGCAGAACTGCCCCAAGTATTTGGCGGATAAGAAGGATGGAAAAGTGAAAGGTATATTTGATATACATTTTATTGATTTGTACCTTACTAATGCTCATAGTAGCGCCTGGATATTTGATACTGGTTATGTTGCTCATATTTGCAACTCGAAACAGGAACTATAGATTAAATGAAGATTGGCTAAGGATGAGGTGACGATGCGCGTGGGAAATGGTTCCAAAGTCGATGTGATCGCCATCGGCACACTACCTCTACATCTACCTTCGGGATTAGTTTTAGACCTGAATAATTGTTATTTGGTGCTAGCGTTAAGCATGAACATTATATCAGGATCTTGTTTAATGCGAGACGGTTATTCATTTAAATCAGAGAATAATGGTTGTTCTATTTATATGAGTAATATCTTTTATGGTCATGCACCCTTGATGAGTGGTCTATTTTTGTTGAATCTCTATAGTAGTGATACACATATTCATAGTATTGAAGCCAAAAGATACAAGATTAATAATGATAGTGCAAATTATTTGTGGCGCTGCCGTTTAGGTCATATTGGTGAAAAGCGCATGAAGAAACGCCATGCTGATGGACTTTTGGAATCACTTGATTATGAATCACTTGATGCTTGCGAACCATGCCTCATGGGCAAGATGAATAAGACTCTGTTCTCCGGAACAATGCAGCGAGCAACAGACTTCTTGGAAATAATACATACTGATGTATGCAGTCCGATGAGTGTTGAGGCTCGTGGCTGGTATCGTTATTTTCTGACCTTCACAGGTGATTTAAGCAGATATGGGTATATCTACTTGATGAAACATAAGTATGAAACATTTGAAAAGTTCAAAGAATTTCAGGGTGAAGTGGAAAATCATCGTAACAACAAAATAAAGTTTCTATGATCTGACCGTGGAGGTGAATATTTGAGTAACGAGTTTGGTCTTCATTTGAAACAATGTGGAATAGTTTCGCAACTCACGCCACCTGGATCACCACATGTAATGGTGTGTCCGAACGTCGTAATCATACTTTATTATATATGGTGCGATCTATGTTGTCTCTTACTGATTTACCGCTATCGTTTTGGGGTTATGATTTAGAGACGGCTGCATTCACGTTAAATAGGGCACCATCTAAATCCGTTGAGACGACACCATATGAGCTGTGGTTTGGCAAGAAACCCAAGTTGTCGTTTCTTAAAGTTTGGGGCTGCGATGCTTATGTGAAAAAGCTTCAACCTGATAAGCTCGAACCCAAATCAGAGAAATGTGTCTTCATAGGATACCCAAAGAAGACTGTTAGGTACACCTTCTATCATCGATCCGAAGGCAAGATATTTGTTGCTAAGAATGGATCCTTTCTAGAGAAGGAGTTTCTCTCGAAAGAAGTGAGTGGGAGGAAAGTAGAACTTGATGAGGTAATTGTACCTTCTCCTGAATTGGGAAGTAGTTCATCACAAAAATCAGTTCCAGCAATTCCTACACCAATTAGTGAGGAAGCTAATGATGATGATCATGAAACTTCGAATCAAGTTACTACCGAACCTCATAGGTCAACCAGAGTAAGGTCCGCACCAGAGTGGTATGGTAATCATGTTTTGGAGGTCATATTACTTGACCATGACGAACCTACGAACTATGAGGAAGCGATGATGAGCTGATAACCCACAAGTATAGGGGATCGCAATAGTTTTCGAGGGTAGAGTATTCAACCCAAATTTATTGATTCGACACAAGGGGAGCCAAAGAATATTCTCAAGTATTAGTAGCTGAGTTGTCAATTCAACCACACCTGGAAACTTAATATATGCAGCAAAGTGTTTAGTAGCAAAGTAATATGATAGTAGTGATAACGGTAGCAAAATGTAACTGTAGTAAAAGCAATGTTTTTGGTATTTTGTAGTGATGATAGCAATAGCAACGAGAAAGTAAATAAGCGAAGAACAATATATGGAAAGCTCGTAGGCAATGGATCAATGATGGAGAATTATGCCGGATGCGGTTCATCATGTAACAGTCATAACCTAGGGTTACACAGAACTAGCTCCAGTTCATTGATATAATGTAGGCATGTATTCCAAATATAGTCATACGTGCTTATGGAAAAGAACTTGCATGACATCTTTTGTCCTACACTCCCATGGCAGCGGGGTCCTTACGGAAACTAAGGGATATTAAGACCTCCTTTTAATAGAGAATCGGAACAAAGCATTAACACATACTGAATACATGAACTCCTCAAACTACGGTCATCACCGGTAAGTATCCCGATTATTGTCACTTCGGGGTTAACGGATCATAACACATAATAGGTGACTACAGACTTGTGATACGTCTCCAACGTATCTATAATTTGTTATTGCTCCATGCTATATTATCTACTGTTTTGGACTATATTGGGCTTTATTTTCCACTTTTATATTATTTTTGGGACTAACCTATTAACCGGAGGCCCAGCCCAGAATTGCTGTTTTTTTGCCTATTTCAGTGTTTCGAAGAAACGGAATATCAAACGGAGTCCAAACGGAATAAAATCTTCTGGAACGTGATTTTCTCACCGAACATGATCTAGGAGACTTGGACCCTCCTCCAAGGAACAAAAGAGGCGGTCACGAGGGTGGGGGCGCGCCCCCCTCCTAGGGTGCGCCCCCCTGCCTCGTGGGCCCCTCGTTGCTCCTTCGGCATACTTCTTCCTCCTATATATACACACGTACCCCCAAACAATCAGATCAGGAGCCAAAAAACTAATTCCACCGCCGCAACTTTCTATATCCACAAGATCCCATCTTGGGGCCTGTTCTGGAACTCCGCCGGAAGAGGGACGTCATCACGGAGGGCTTCTACATCATCATAGCCTCTCCGATGAAGTGTGAGTAGTTTACCTCAGACCTTCGGGTCCATAGTTAGTAGCTAGATGGCTTCTTCTCTCTCTTTGAATCTCAATACAAAGTTCTCCCCCTCTCCTGTGGAGATCTATTTAAGGTAATCTTCTTTTTGCGGTGTGTTTGTTGAGACCGATGAATTGTGGGTTTATGATCAAGTCTATCTATGAATAATATTTGAATCTTCTCTGAGTTCTTTTATGTATGATTGGTTATCTTTGCAAGTCTCTTCGAATTATCCGTTTGGTTTGGCCAACTAGATTGGTAGTTCTTGCCATGGGAGAAGTGCTTAGCTTTGGGTTCGATCTTGTGGTGTCCTTACCCAGTGACAGAAGGGGCAGCAAGGCACATATTGTATCATTGCCATCGAGGATAACAAGATGGGGTTTATTTCATATTGCATGAATTTATCTCTCTACATCATGTCATCTTGCTTAAGGCGTTACTCTGTTTTTAACTTAATACTCTAGATGCATGTTGGATAGCGGTCGATGAGTGGAGTAATAGTAGTAGATGCAGAATCGTTTCGATCTACTTGTCACGGACGTGATGCCTATATACATGATCATGCCTAGATATGCTCATAACTATGCTCAATTCTGCCAATTGCTCAACAGTAATTTGTTCACCCATGGTAGAATACTTATGCTCTTGAGAGAAGCCACTAGTGAAACCTATGGCCCCGGGGTCTATTCTCATCATATCAATCTCCATCACTTTAATCTTGCTTTGCTTTTTTACTTTGCTTTTACTTTTTACTTTGCATCTTTATACCAAAAATATTATATCTATCAGATCTCACTCTCGTAAATGACCGTGAAGGGATTGACAACCCCTAATCGCGTTGGTTGCTAGTAGCAATCGCTTTGTGCAGGTACGAGGGACTTGAGCGTGGGCTCCTACTGGATTGATACCTTGGTTCTCAAAAACTGAGGGAAATACTTATGCTACTCTGCTGCATCATCCCTTCCTCTTCGGGGAAAACCAACGCAAGCTCAAGACGTAGCAAGAAGGATTTCTCGCGCCGTTGCCGGGGAGTCTACGCAAAAAGTCAACATACCAAGTACCCATCACAATCCCTATCTCTCGCATTACATTATTTGCCATTTGCCTCTCGTTTTCCTCTCCCCCCAATTCACCCTTGTCATTTTATTCGCCCTCTCTCTCTCTATCCTCCCTCTCTATTTGCCTCTTGTTTGCTTGTCGTCATGACTAGTCTCATATCTTCTCCGTTGTCTCCTGAGAGTGAAGTTCTAAATTTTAAACAAAGGGAGGGAGAAAATCTAAAAGATGCTTGGTATAGAATTTGCAATGCTCAAAATAGATCTACCAGGAAGCAATCTACCTTAGTTCTTCTCCGCAATTTTTATGTAGGTGTTAATCCTTGGTATAGATATATCCTCGATACCATTACCGGAGGGAACTTCTTGGGTAGCCATACTTTTGATTCTTATAATGCTATGCTAAATTTATTTGGCTCACCACCTCTTTTGGTTAATGGAACCATGTTAACTTTGGAGCATGTTATGCAAAGACTTGAAATTATTGAAAATAAAGTTTCCACTATTGAATCAAATGAAAATCTAGATAAAAAGATCCACAATCACTCAACATGGATCTAATGTAGGAATGACTTTGAAAAATATTAAGGAAAAAGAACCCATAGTTAATGAGAAAATGAACTTAGATTCTACTAGAATTGATAAACTTGAGGGTATCATTACAAACTTGGGAACCACTTTTTCTTCCATAAAGAATACTCCAAGTCCTCCTACTAAAATTGCCAAGCTTATGTATGTTCCCAAAAATAAGGGAGAATCATCTAAGGAAACTGCGGATCATAAATCTATAAGCATTCATTCCAATCTTTTTGATATCATTAAGGAACGATTTGCTACACATGAATTTTTTGATCTTGTGCCTAAAAGTTTAATAATCACTAGAAAGAAAGAAATTCCCAAGGGAAACAGATGCCTAATCGAAGAATTGCCTACCAAAGATGGCAATACCTAGATCTATCCTCGCTTTTATGCCTAGCTAGGGGCGTTAAATGATAGCGCTCGTTGGGAGGCAACCCAATTTTATTTTTATTCCTTGATTTTTGCTCCTGCTTAGTAATAAATAAATTATTTAGCCTCTGTTTTGGTTGTATTTTTTGTGTGTTTAATTAGTGTTTGTGCCAAGTAGAACCGTTGGGAAGACTTGGGGAAAGTCTTGTTGAACTTGCTGTAAAAAACAGAAACTTTAGCGCTCACGAGAACTGCTGTCATTTTTATTTGAAGAGTGCTATTTAGTTAATTATTTTGCATATGATTAATAGATAAATTCCTCACATCCAGAAATTTATTTTAGAATTTTTGGGTTCCAGATCTTGCGCTAGCTACAGATTACTACAGACTGTTCTGTTTTTGACAGATTCTATTTTTCGTGTGTTGTTTGCTTATTTTGATGAATCTATGGCTAGTAAAATAGTTTATAATCCATAGAGAAGTTGGAATACAGTAGTTTTAACACCAATATAAATAAAGAATGAGTTAATTACAGTACCTTGAAGTGGTATTTTGTTTTCTTCCGCTAACGGAGCTCACGAGTTTTCTATTTTGAGTTTTGTGTTGTGAAGTTTTCAAGTTTTGGGTGAATTATTTTGATGGATCATGGAACAAGGAGTGGCAAGAGCCTAAGCTTGGGGATGCCCATGGCACCCCCAAGATAATCCAAGGACACCAAAAAAAAGCTTGGGGATGCCCCGGAAGGCATCCCCTCTTTCGTCCACTTCCATCGGTAATTTACTTGGAGCTATATTTTTATTCACCAACATGATATGTGTTTTGCTTGGAGCGTCTTGTATTATTTGTGTCTTTGTGTCTTAGTATGCCACAATCATCCTTGCTGTACACACCTTTTGAGAGAGCCATACATGAATTAAAATTTGATAGAATACTCTATGTGCTTCACTTATATCTTTTGAGCTAGATAATTTTGCTCTATGTGCTTCACTTATATCTTTTGAGTGTTATAATTTTGCTCTATGTGTTATAATTTGGTGGTGGATTTGTTTTAAAGAAACTATTGATCTCTCATGCTACACTTAAATTATTTTGAGAGTCTCTTAATAGCATGGTAATTTGCTTAATAATAATATGCTTGGTATTCAAGATTTGTGAAACTTTCTTTTGAGTGTGTTGAATACTAAGAAAAGATTGAAGCATGATAATTGTTTTGAGATATGGAGGTGATACTATTAAAGTCATGCTAGTTGAGTAGTTGTGAATTTAAAGAATACTTGTGTTAGAGTTTGTGATTCCCGTAGCATGCACGTATGGTGAACCGTTATGTGACGAAGTCGGAGCATGATTTATTTATTCATTGTCTTCCTTATGAGTGGCGGTCGGTGTCGGAGTAAATAGCCATGGGTAGCCTAGCCGGCTTCCCTTGGCCCTTCTGAAAAAATTATGAGCCCATCCGGCTCTCAAGGATCCAAGATGTGGGCCGCCTTCCCCTTGCCGGCTGTCTCCCAGGCCGGCTATCGGAAGGCGGCCTGACTTTAGCCCTCGTGAAGAAAGCCACGGGAGGGCCGACTTCGAGAAGCCGGCCGCGAGAAGGCCGACTCCAAGAAGCCGGCTCCCACAAAGTGGTCAAGACCATACCCTCAGAGTTTGCATCCCCTTAACGGCGATGTGATTGGGTGTGGCTACAGTGGAGCCTGCCACCCCTGAATCCCGGAGCACGACTGGCACAGTGCGTCGTACGGGTGGCCATGACCCATCCGGCGCGGCACTGTTGCCACATTGACCCTGATGTCATGCACGATGGACTACCAGTACGGCCCACGGGCGGTGGGCCCCTTCGGGCAGAGAGACACCCGAAGGCGGCCGTGCATCCCCCAGTCGGCCCAAGACAAAGCCGGCTCTCCATAGCCGGCCAGCCGCCTCCCTTGAAGGAGACGCCCCCTTAAGGAGACAAGACGCGGTGAGGCTACAGTGATCACCTGCCGGACAGCGGCACTATAGCCATGCCTACCTAGACGAAGCCCTCGTCACCAAGATTGAGCAACAGTAACCAGCCGCCGACAAGGCCCTGAACAGTGGGACCTGCCTGTCGGCCGAGGAGTCGGCAGCCGGCGGGCCCCAGCAGTCGGCGCAGAAGCCGGCGAGCGTAGTCACAGACGGCTGGGCCCCGCGCCTAGTCGGATTACCATTGTACCCCCGGGGGGTAGGCCTATATAAACCCCCCGGGACACCCATGCAAAGGGTTGATCCCTGCTAGTTCTAGACACCACACAAGGAGAAGAAGAGAGCGAGCCGTGCCCTTCTTCCTCCTCTCACCAAACAGCTCTAGTAGCATCGTGTAGCTACTTGTTCATCTAGTGATCATGCGGAGACCCCGTAGAGCAGCAGTAGGGGTGTTATCTCCACGGATAGCCCCGAAGTTGGGTAAGATTCGTCGGCGTGCATGTCTTCGCCTCATCCCGTTTCCAGGCACCGGCGATGTTTTACTGGCTCCCACAATGATAAGCCACCCGTTGGCATATGTCGCACCTACCACCCGACATTTGGCGCCCACCATGGGGCCAGGTGCACCATCGTCCAGAGACCTGTTCTGGACGGGAACCCTCTTCCTCCCCAGCGAGCGTAGCCCGGCACGCCCGATGGCGCTTGCCACGACGCGCTGCAAGCGTCACCAACATCTGCGCGGCGAGCAGCCTCGCCGATCTCCTCGACAAGACCCTCATCTCCGACGAGCTCGCCTCCGATGCGGGCACCGACCACCTCGTCAACCTCCTCGGCCAGCTCCATGTCTCCGGCGAGCCTACTGTGGACTTGGAGTCGGTTGGATCCACCGACCCGATGCCTGTCGACTCCGACACGACCTTACTCGACACCTTCCCCACCAATGTCACGATCTACAACGACCCGCTTCCCGGGACCGATGGCTGCAACGCTGTCACCACCGAGGTGATGGTCATCGGCCACGGCGGCGCTGTTGACGAGAGCGCCCACGACGCCTCGCACGCGGCGGTCCACGACTTGTCCATCCCGCTCCCGGCTGATGCCGACGACGAAGCACTGGAGGCGCGCCGCCTCGCTCTCCTCGCGGAGGGCCGGAGGCTGGCCTCCATAAGACGCCTCACTGAGGCCCATCAGCGTGAAGCCGACCACGTCGCCTTTGGCACGCTGGCTCTAGGCGGGCCGAGCCGGGCCGGTGTTGTCACGCAGCGTGGCGCTGTCATCGCCGACACGCTGGGGGTTGACCGCCCAGTCTATGCCACACCACTCGAGAACCTGCGTGCCGCCCAGGAGGCCGTAGACGAACTGGATGGATTGGGGGCCGAAGAACTTCCCCACATGACGAGACGCATCCAACAGCTAATTGATGCGGTCGCGCGGCGGCACGAAGCCGACGCCCGCGCGGAAAGCCCTCCCCCGTGCCGAGATCACAGCGCGACGTCCCGGACGCCGACTACGGGCAACACCCGCGCTCGGCGCGAGAAAGAGCCGACTGCCAGCCGAAGCCGGACCTGAATCTCCATCGAGCGAGACGCAGAAGGCCATCCCCGGGCCGTGGAATGGCGGGGCAACCCGCCTCTGCCTCGGCCCCGTGGAGAGAGATATCCCACCCCGCCGCCTGTGATGCATCTGACTCTCAGCGGCCGACTAGGTCGCCGCGAAGGAGTCGGCGAGAACGACGCCCGCCATCGGATCGACCGCCTGGCGTGATCCCTGGCGCTGGAAGAAGAAGACGATGTTGATCCGCCTTGTTTTGGCCCCCGCATCCGCGACGAGCCTTTCCCCAAAGGGTTCTCGCTCCCGAGAGACACGCCCAAGTACAACGGCTCCGTGAAGCCAGAAGATTGGTTGATCAACTACTCCACGGCGGTTAGCATAGCCAATGGCAACAGGCACGTTGCCATGAAGTACGTGCCCCTCATGCTGCAAGGCACGACGCGGACCTGGCTCAACAGCCTCAAGCCCTTCAGCATCAACAGCTGGCTCGATTTCACGGAAGCTTTCGTCCGCAACTTCACCAGCACCTACAAGCGGGCTCCCAAGCCCAGACAGCTCTCCTTGTGCGTACAAGGCCCCGCCGAGTCTACTCGCGACTACCTCACGCGTTGGGTCGAGCTCCGCAACTCTTGCCATGGGGTGCATGAGGTGCAAGCCATAGAATACTTCACTGCCAGGTGCCGAGAAGGCACCCTCCTCAAGCACAAGTTCTCTGCGACGAGCCGACTACCCTCGACGAGCTTCTGGACATAGCGGACAAGTACGCCACCGCCGACTCCTCGATGAAGACTGAGCTCCGGGTAGACGCGTCCGGGAAAGTACTCAACCCGGCGCCCAAGACGCCGGCTGGGGATTCCGGCCGACGCCCACACCCGAACGATCACAAGCGCAAGGGCCCCGGGCCGCCTCCCGCCAGTCGGCAGGTGGCCACAGTCGAAGACGTGCCGCCCGAAGGGCGGCCCGCGCCCAAGAAACCCAAGGGCGGCCGGCCGGCTTGGCAGCCGGCCTTCTCCTACGAGCAAACTCTCGACGCCCCGTGCAAATTCCATAGCGGCACGAAACCGTCCAACCACACAACCCGGAACTGCCATTGGCTCACTCGAATCTCCAAGGGCGAAGGGCTCGCACCACCTCCGCCTGTCGGCCCGCCGCCTCCAGCTCTGCCGCCGCCTGCTGCTCGGCCCGCAGTCGGAGCCGTGCATGATGAGTTCCCCGATGAGCATGCAGCCTATATCGTCTTTACAAGCCAACCCGAAGACCGGCGCGGCAAACGCCGAGAGCACTGGGAAGTCAGCATGGTCGCTGCCAACCCCGCGAGCACATGCATTGGTCAGAAAAACCTATCAGCTGGAGCCGGGCCAACCACCCAGAGGTGATGCTGTCTCCCAGCTCTTATGCGTTGGTACTGGATGCCACCCTTGCAACGGACAGACGCGCCGCCCGTTTCTCCCGTGTGTTGATAGACGGCGGGAGCAGCATCAACATCTTATACCGTGACACCCTGTTGAAGCTGAATGTCAAGACAAAGCAACTCATGCCTACTCAGACAGTGTTCCATGGCATCGTACCCGGCTTATCCTGCGCCCCCATTGGCAAGATCAAGTTTGATGTACTCTTTGGGGACAAGGAGCATTTCCGCCGGGAAGCGATCTGGTTTGAAGTGGTGGACCTGGAGAGCCCCTACCATGCGTTGCTTGGCCGATCTGCCTTGGCCAGGTTCATGGCGGTTCCCCACTATGCATACCTCAAGATGAAGATGCCGAGCACCAAGGGCATCATCACCATAGCCGGCGATTACAAGAAGTCCTCCGAGTGCGCTACCGCCAGCAGCCGGCTGGCCAAGTCCCTTGTGATCGCCGAAGAGAAGAAGGTGTTGGACCGGGTCGTGGCCATGGCCGGCAAGCAGCCGGTCCTGTCCCCCGACCCCAAGGAGTATGATGCCCAAGGATCTTTCCAGCCGGCCAAAGAGACGAAGAAGATACCTCTTGACCCCGAGCACCCCAAGAGGTTTGCCGTCGTCGGGGCAGGCCTGAACAGCAAATAGGAAGGCGAGCTCGCCGATTTCCTCCATGAGAATCGGGATATCTTCACATGGTCCCCAAAGGACATGCCGGGTGTTCCGAAGGAATTCGCCAAGCACAAACTACACGTTCGAGAAGACGCAAAACCAGTCAAACAACCCCTCTGCCGACTGTCGGAGGAAAAAAGAAGGATTGTGGGAGAAGAGATAGCCCGGCTTCTGGCAGCCAGCTTCATTATGGAAGTTTTCTTTCCAGAATGGCTTGCCAACCCGGTCCTTGTGCTAAAGAAGAACAACAAGTGGCGCATGTGCATAGACTACACGAGCCTCAACAAGGCCTGCCCTAAAGATCCCTTTGCCCTGCCAAGGATTGACCAAGTGATAGACTCCACGGCCGGATGCGAGCTATTGAGTTTCTTGGATGCTTACTCAGGATACCACCAGATAAAGTTAGATCCGGCTGACCGCCTGAAGACCGCCTTCATCACGCCCTTCGGAGCCTTTTGCTACCTGACTATGACATTCGGCTTGAGAAATGCCGGTGCCACTTTTCAGCGTTGCATGCAGAAGTGCCTCCTCAAGCAACTCGGCAGAAATGCTCACGTCTACGTAGACGAAATTGTGGTGAAGATGGAGAAGCGCGACACCTTGCTGGAAGACCTCAAAGAAACATTTGAGAACCTGCGCCGATTCCAAATCAAGCTCAATCCCGAGAAATGCGTGTTCGGAGTGCCAGCCGACCAACTCCTAGGCTTCATGGTCTCCGAACGCGGCATCGAATGCAACCCGGTAAAGATCAAGGCCATTGAGAGAATGGAGATCCCCACCAAGCTGCGGGACGTCCAGAAGTTCACTGGATGCTTGGCTTCCCTGAACCGCTTCATCAGCCGGCTCGGAGAGAAAGCCCTCCTTCTCTACCGCCTCATGAAGAAGACCACGCACTTTGAATGGAATGACCAAGCCAACCAAGCTTTTCACGAGCTGAAGAAGGTGCTGGCCACACCGCCTGTCCTGGCGGCCCCGGCTGAGAAAGAGCCCATGTTCCTCTACATTGCCGCAACCAGCCGGGTGGTCAGCACCGTCATCGTAGTCCAACGCCTAGAAGAGGGCCGAGCCCAGCCGGTCCAGAGGCCGGTGTACTATTTGAGCGAGGTACTATCCGCCTCGAAGCAGAACTACCCGCACTACCAAAAGATGTGTTATGGCATGTACTTCACCGCCAAGAAGCTGAAGCCCTACTTTCAAGAGCATCCCATCACGGTCGTATGCACCGCCCCGCTGGCCGAGATCATTGGCAGCCGGGATGCATCTGGCCGGGTGGCGAAATGGGCCATCGAGCTGGCCCCTTACACGATCTTCTACCATCCCCGCATCGCCATCAAGTCCCAAGCACTGGACGACTTCCTCATCGACTGGGCCGAGACCCAGTACCTGCCGCCGGCTCCCGACTCCACTCATTGGCACATGCACTTCGACGGGTCCAAGATGCGCACCGGCTTGGGAGCCGGCGTCGTCCTTACCTCTCCCAAAGGCGACAAGCTCAGATGCACACTGCAGATTCACTTTGCCGCCTCCAACAATGTAGCCGAGTACGAGGCGCTCATACACGGGCTCCGGCTTGCCAAAGAACTCGGCATTCGCCGGATCCTATGTTATGGCGACTCGGACTTGGTGGTCTAGCAATCATCCGGCGACTGGGATGCCAAGGACGCAAACATGGCAAGCTACCGCTTCCTTGTTTAGCAAATCAGTGGGTACTTTGAAGGATGCGAGTTCCTCCATGTACCGCGAGCCGACAATGAGCCGGCCGATGCCCTGGCTCGAATAGGCTCCACTCGGCAAGCAATACCAACCGGTGTCTCTCTACAATGCCTCCTCAAGTCATCCATCAAGCCGTATCCAGAGTCCGACTCCATCTTCGTGCCGCCTGACCCCGATGTGGCCGGCTCCGGCTCGAAGAACCAAGCAGGTGACCCGGGGACTTCAATAGTCGGCCCGGGGACTTCAATAGCCGGCTCGGGGACTTCCGCAGTTACGCCCGACCCGGGGACTGCCACACCCGGCTCGGGGATTGCGGTAGTCGGCCCGAGGACTGCACCAACACAACAGCCGGCGGCCGACTTCAGCATTTCACCACCCAGCCCGCCCGCCCTGGTCGCAGTAGCCACACTGGCAATAGAAGAAGTCGCAGCTCCATCATGGGCTCAGTCCATCCTCAACTTCCTAATAAACCAAGATCTGCCGGCTGACGAGACAGAGGCAAGACAAGTCCAACGCCGAGCTGGAGCATACACAATCGTCAACAGAGAGCTCGTCAAGCGCATTGTCACTAGAGTCCTCCAGCGATGCGTCGAGCAAGAGAAGGGCATTGCAATCCTTAGAGACATCCACCAAGGAGAATGCGGCCACCATGCGGCCTCAAGATCACTCGTCGCCAAAGCCTTCCGCCATGGTTTCTTTTGGCCACTGCGTTGGATGACGCCAAAGAGTTGGTTAAACATTGCAAAGGGTGCCAACTCTTCAGCTCCAAGCAACACATGCCGGCTTCAGCACTAAAGACCATTCCCCTCACTTGGCCCTTCACCGTTTGGGGACTGGACATGGTGGGCCCATTCAAGACGGCGCGCGGCAGCATGACACATTTGCTCGGCGCCGTGGACAAATTCACCAAGTGGATTGAGGCAAAACCGATCAAGAAGCTGAATGGGCCGACTACTGTGACATTCATTGCAGATATAACAACTCGGTACGGCGTGCCACACAGCATCATCACCGACAATGGCATGAATTTTGCCAAGGGAGCCTTGGCACGTTTCTGCGCAACGCAAGGTATCCGGCTGGACTTAGCGTCCGTTTCCCACCCGCAGTCAAACAGTCGGAAGGTCAGGCCAAGATCCTTCCAAGAGGGCGACCTTGTACTCCGGCTGATCCAGCGAACAGCCGGCTAGCACAAGCTCTCGGCCCCTTGGGAAGGCCCTTTCGTCATCAGCAGAGCTCTAGGCAACGACTCCTACTACCTAATCGACGCACAGAAGCCCAAGGCACGCAAGAGAGACGACTCCGGCAAGGAGTCGGAACGACCATGGAACACCAACCTCCTCCGAAGATTTTACAGTTGAAATGCAGTATGTATCACGCTAACTTTTGTACTAAGTACGAGACAATAGGCCCCCCGAGGAGAGCTCGGGGACTGCCATCTTTTATCTATGAATGAAGATCATCATGCTTATGACCTTGTCATTACTTTCACTTTTTCTTCGTCCGGCACCGGGTTCGACTAGTCGGCCCGGGGACTGGCCGCCTAGAGTTATATTAGAAGTCCTACCCGCAGTCAAACAAGTAGCGTGCCGGCACCCAATCTTTCTCTCGACCAAAAGTCACAGTTCGAAGAACCGGCTGTCCGACTGGCGAGAGTTAAAAGCAGGAAAGGATGCCCACACGAAAAATGGCTAGGGACTAACGGACTAATATAACGAAAGCCGGTTTGCCTCCTACCGCCGACCGACTACCAGAGTAGCCGGTCGGCCGGCTTCCATTCACTTCACTTCAATCCAAGAAAGCTCGAGTACTTACCTCCCCAAAAGGGGAAGGTGGCAAAGGAAAAAGCCTAAGGATAAAAAGCATACGTGAAGGGAAACCAAACATACACACGATAATATTTACATAAAAGACCTCCAAGAGGCCAGCATTCAACATAGTTTGGATACACCCCCAGTGGGTGGAACTGCGAAAGCTTAATAAAATTGTTCAGAAGGCAACAAACAGGAAAAAACAAGGACGGCAGATTAAGCCGGCGGAGCGACTGATGAGCCGGGCAGGTCGGTGGAGACGGCAGCGCCGGCTGGAGGAGTGGTCGGCTGACGAACCTCGGCATGATCACCGCCTCCCGCAGAGGGCGCGCTTGTGCACGCCTCGTTGCTGGAGGCACGGTCAGACTAAGGCTGGCCGGCTGTTCCACCGGCCGGCTCGACGTCTTCGCCTTCCTCTTCTTCGTCGTCTTCGCCTTCGTCGCTAGAGGCGATCTCCTCTGCCGAGTCCTCACCCGCCGCCGAGTCCAGCCCGAACCACTCCTCCGGCTGGCCAACACCGTCATCATTTATCTCAGGTGCAAACACGCTGATGTCGGTGCACTCGGCAATCGTCGAAGCGCGCTGAGCAATAGCCAGACGCACCTCCAGCTCTGCGTCGGCCTCCAGCCGCCAGGTGCGCAGTTGGTCCAGGTTCAGCCCTGGATACCAAGCTCGGACGAACTCCAATGCCCGCCCAACTCCAAGCTGGGCCGCCGACGCCTTCCAGGCCTCGAAGCGGCCAACCGCAACCTCCAGCCAGTCGGCTGTCTGGCTCGGGGTGCGGGGAATCGTCTCGCCGGGCCAGAGGGCGGCCAGCACTTGCGCCCCGGCGCGCTGGAGGCGGCGGAGCATACGATGAGCCGGCTGCAGCCGCGCTTGGACCGCCAAGAGCTGCTCCTCAAGCGTCTGATTCGCGTCCGGCGTGATGTCGGCCCCCGCCTGACGGGGCGCTTCATGATGGGCCTCGATGGTTTGGGCGGCCAAGGCGGAGTAGCCGGGGAAGTAGTCTGCACAGAGAATAAAAAGCAGCACAAGTCAGAGCAAAAATCAGGCGGCAAGGGCCAGGCAAGGAGCGAGGAAGGCGGCTTACCGTCGATCAAGTCCTCAATACGCCCGAAGCCTGCATCCAGCGCTTGTCTGGTCTCAGCCCAGCCCGCCGCCTCAGTCTCGAACTCGGCCTTCTAGGCGGCTTCGCTATCCTGCGCTTCCTTCAGGGCCGCCTTGTGGCTCTCCTCCTGGTCAGCCAGCTTCTTGGCCAGGCGGTCACGCTCCAGGACCAAGGTGGCGTGCTCGGTTTCCTTGACGCGAAGGGCGGCCTGCGCCTCGCTGAGCTGCCCCCTCAAGTCGGCATTGGCCCCTGCAAGCATGAAAGACAAAAGAAAAACCAATGAGGAAGAAGTCGTCAGGGAAGATCCGACCCGACTGCTCAGCAGTCGGCCCGAATCTCGGGGACTACACCCAGTGGGTGCGCTGACGCGCCCCCACAGGAGATGAACGAAAAGAAGGACGCACTCCGGCTGTTGACCAGGTCTTCGGTTCTCCGGCCCAGCTCCTGAGCCTGGGAGTTGAAGGCGGCAGCACGGAGGTTATGATACTCCTGAAAGGACAGACAGGAGGCGGGTATAAGATGGTTGTCAGGACCTAGTAAGTTTCGAGCCGCCTGCGCAGCAGCCGACTCGGAACTCGGGGACTACACCCAGTGGGTGCGCTGACGCACCCCCACGGAAGAAATCAAGAAAACAAAACAAACAAGGCTAGGAGACTCACCCGGATGACGGCCCGCGTCGCTAGGAATTCTTGGGTGTACTGCTGCAGCGAGGCGGCCTGGGCCTGAAGCCGGTTCCGAACCTCTTGGGCCGCCACGTTCAGCTCGCCCGTCCCCCCGCTGGGAGTCCACTCGGATGTGGCGGTGCTGGCCGCCTCCAAGGCCTCCGCCGTCTGGCCGGCACCCGTAACTCGGTGCGGCTCTGGCGCGGCGGTGCCTCCCCCCGCCCGCCGGTGCGTTGCCAGCTGCACCTCGAGGCCGGCTCCTGCTGCTGGCTCTCCGCCGGCCGGCTGCTCTGGCGCCGCGGCAGATTGGCCGCCTTGGCCCGCTCCGGTCGGCACCTTCTGCGGTGTTCCTTCCATGGAGGCCACTTGGACCTCCCTCCTCTCCATCGTCGGCGGCTCTTGGACGACTTCCTCCGACGGGGGCACTGGGATGTTGGGGGCCACGGCGCGGAGGGGAATGGCGAGCAGCAGAGGCTGGTTGTGCGAAGCCTCCGCCTCCGTCTCCGCGGTTGCCGCCTCCGCCCGAGCCTTGGCTGCCGCATCAGCCCGCTTCTTCGCCGCCTGGGCGGCCCTTCGCTCCTCTGCCTCCCGTTCCTCCCGCGCTTCACGAGCGTTCCGCTCTGTGGCCTCCCTGAGGTCGGCGCGGGGGTCCACGCGGCGGGAGCCTAAAGACCCTCCAGTCGGCCCGACTACGGAGCCGCCCAGACCCCGCTCAAGGGAAAGTGGCGCCCTGTCCACGAGCAAAGAAAGGTTTAGAAGAGTTTTCAATCGAAAAGAACAAAAAAAATATGTGTCCAAGCATTCGACGACTTACGCTGAGATCGCATGCGGCTGCTTCACCGCCTTGCGGAAGCGGGCCGCCTTCGCGGCCGCCTCATCTCGCTTGGTCGCCGCTGTGGAAGCCTTGGACTTCTTTGGTCGGCTGCCGAAGAGGATCGACATGGCCTAGCGCTTCTGGACACCGCCAGCAGCCGGCGCGGCGGACGAGCTCGCGCCTTGATGATCAGGCGCCGGCTGGCGGCGCGGGGCGACTTCGACCTCGGGATCATCCGGCCAGTCCTCGAAGCCGGCCATGAGCCCCGCGCCTCCGGGCTCGTCGCTTTCCCCCACGATGGTGTCTTCCATGGCAGTTGCTCCCAAGTCCGGGTCGTCGGCGTCGTCCACCGCGCGGTCGGGGACGAGCTAGCGCTCTACCCCTGCGGCCCCGGTCGTCGACGGAAGGAGAGGGTTCTGCTAGGGGAGAACCAACTAATCAGAAGCCGGCTATCATAAGGCCGGCCACCAACAGGAGAAAAGAAGGAAAAACCTACCACGGGCGGAGGGTTGGCGCGAGAGTACGGCGCCTTGCCGTATCACCAGTCCTCGGTGAGCTTGCAGTTGGAGATGTAATTCACCATGTACGACACTTCAGCATGAGACATCTCCCTGGTGCTCAGCCGGCTTGGGTCGAAGCAGCCGCTCATCTGACAAATCATGTGAGGCCGGCTTTGGAGAGGAAGTACCCGGTGCTCCACGAAAGCGGCCACCAAGTCGGCTCCGGTCAGGCCTTCCACCTAGATCATCACCCGAAGCCGGGAGACGGTTGCGTTCCCGGCCTGAGACAATGACCTGGCCCGGAAGCTCCACGAGGGTTGCCTTCCAGCCGGCGGGCCGGCTACGTAAGCCGGCAGGTTGACGTGGTCGCCTTGCTGGGCAACGTTCTTCACATAGAAGTACGACTTCTGCCAGAGCTTCACCGACTGGATCAGCGGGATGGGCGGGAACGTGTTGTTCTCGCCCGACCGCCTCATGGCGATATAGGCCCCGCAGGGGGCGGGCACGCCCGCAACAACGGTGCCGAGTTTGCTCTAGAAGAATTCCCCCCAGAGCTCAAGCGTGGGGAGGACCCCAAGGAAACCTTCGTAGAGGGTGACGAAGTCCGACAGCAGCATCACCACGTTGGGCGTGAGGTGATGCGGCTGAAGGTTGTAGAACTCGAGGAAGGAACGGAGGAACCCGCTCGCCGGAAGGCCGAAGCCGCGCAGGCAGTGCGAGCGGAAGATAACCCGCTCGCCCTCCTCCGGTGCCGGCGAAACCTCGTTCTCTGGCGCTCGACGGACCTGCACAAAGCTCTCGCCGGGCAGGCGTCGCGTCTGGCGGAGGAACTCGACGTGGTCCTCATGGACGTTGGAGCCATCCCATGAGCTCGACAGCGCCATGGAAGCGAGGCGATGCGGCGGCGGAACGGCGCGGCGTGGGTGGCTGCGGCGACGAGAAGAAGAAGAATGAAGGCGAAAGGGGGCGGAGCGAGGGAGAGCATGCGAAGCCTCTGCCGCTCCCCTTCCTCCCCCTACTTATAGACCGCACGGCGGAGCCGAGGAGGCGCGGCGTGGGGGAACGTGGGGATCAACTGTGCCCACTCCCCCACGTCCCGCGATTATTGCGCCCTAATGGCGTAATAAAATCACCGCGGGAAGACGAGCGGTCCGCGTGGGCCGCAGAAGATCCGCGCTCAGGCCGAGGCCTAGGAGTGACGGGCCCGGGCCTGCAACGGCATCTCGTCGCGCGCGTGCGCTGGCAGGGTTTCACTGCCACGTGGCACACGGCAAAGCCTGCGGTCAGCTCGCAGGTCGACCGCGTTCCCGCCCGCAAGAAACGGAGCTCTCCGAAGTCGGCACACATCAGCAAGGCCGGCCCCTCAGGATAGGAAGCTGACCAAGCTTCTCGTCCCTTTACCAGCCTCGAAGCTCGATCAGCTTCGGGGACTACTGTCAGAGTAAATAGCCATGGGTAGCCTAGCCGGCTTCCCCTGGCCCTTCTGAAAAACTTATGAGCCCATCCGGCTCTCAAGGATCCAAGACGTGGGCCGCCTTCCCCTTGTCAGCTGTCTCCCAGGCCGGCTATCGGAAGGCGGCCCGACTTTAGCCCTCGTGAAGAAAGCCATGGGAGGGCCGGCTTCGAGAAGCCGGCCGCGAGAAGGCCAACTCCAAGAAGCCGGCTCCCACAAAGTGGTCAAGACCGTACCCTCAGAGTTTGCATCCCCTTAACGGCGATGTGACTGGGTGTGGCTACAGTGGAGCCTGCCACCCCTGAATCCCAGAGCACGACTGGCACAGTGCGCCGTACGGGTGGCCATGACCCGTCCAGCGCGGCACTGTTGCCACGTTGACCCTGATGTCATCCACGATGGACTACCAGTACGGCCCACGGGCGGTGGGCCCCTTTGGGCAGAGAGACACCCGAAGGCGGTCGTGACCCGTCCAGCGCGGCACTGTTGCCACGTTGACCCTGATGTCATCCACAATGGACTACCAGTACGGTCCACGGGTGGTGGGCCCCTTCGGGCAGAGAGACACCCGAAGGCGGCCGTGCATCCCCCAGTCGGCCCAAGACAAAGCCGGCTCTCCATAGCCGGCCAGCCGCCTCCCTTGAAGGAGACGCCCCCTTAAGGAGACAAGACGCGGTGAGGCTACAGTGATCACCTGCCGGACGGCAGCACTGTAGCCACGCCTACCTCGACGAAGCCCTCGTCACCAGCAACAGTAACCAGCCGCCGACAAGGCCCTGAACAGTGGGACCTGCCTGTCGGCCGAGGAGCCGGCAGCCGACGGGACCCACCAGCCGGCGGGCCCCAGCAGTCGGCGTAGAAGCCGGCGAGCATAGTCACAGACGGCTGGGCCTCGCACCTAGTAGGATTACCATTGTACCCCCGGGGGGTAGGCCTATATAAACCCCCCGGGACACCCATGCAAAGGGTTGATCCCTGCTAGTTCTAGACACCACACAAGGAGAAGAAGAGAGCGAGCCGTTCCCTTCTTCCTCCTCTCACCAAACAGCTCTAGGAGCATCGTGTAGCTACTTGTTCATCTAGTGATCATGCGGAGACCCCGCAGAGCAGCAGTAGGGGTGTTATCTCCACGGAGAGCCCCGAAGCTGGGTAAGATTCGCCGGTGTGCATGTCTTCACCTTATCCCGTTTCCAGGCACCGGCGATGTTTTACTGTCTCCCACAATGATAAGCCACCCGTTGGCATATGTCGCACCTACCACCCGACAGTCGGGGACGAGCGATGGTCTTTTCCTACCAATCTATCCCCCTAGGAGCATGCGTGTCATACTTTGCTTTGATAACTTCTAGATTTTTGCAATAAGTATATGAGTTCTTTATGACTAATGTTGAGTCCATGGATTATACGCACTCTCACCCTTCCACCTTTGCTAGCCTCTCTAATACCACGCACCTTTCGCCGGTATCATACACCTACCATATACCTTCCTCAAAACAGCCACCATACCTACCTATTATGGCATTTCCATAGCCATTTTGAGATATATTGCCATGCAACTTTCCACCGTTCCGTTTATCACGACACACTCCATCATTGTCATATTGCATAACCCGGTACACCGCCGGATGCATTCACATAGAGTCATATTTTGTTCTAAGTATCGAGTTGTAATTGTTGAGTTATAAGAAAAATAAAAGTGTGATGATCATCATTATTAAAGCATTGTCCCAGTGAGGAAAGAATGATGGAGACTATGATTCCCCCATAAGTCGGGATGAGACTCCGGACGAAAAATAAAATAAATAAAATAAAGAGGCCATAAAAAAAGAGAAAAGGCCCAAACAAAATATATAAATAAAAAACTGATGAGAGAAAAAGAGAGACGGGACAATGTTACTATCCTTTTACCACACTTGTACTTCAAAGTAGCACCATGATCTTCATAGTAGAGAGTCTCTCATGTTATCACTTTCATATACTAGTGGGATTTTTTCATTATAGAACTTGGCTTGTATATTCCAATGATGGGCTTCCTCAAATTGCCCTAGGTCTTCATGAGAAAGCAAGTTGGATGCACACCCACTTAGTTTCTTTTTTGAGCTTTCATATACTTATAGCTCTAGTGCATCCATTGCATGGCAATCCCTACTCACTCACATTGATATCTATTTATGGGCATCTCCATAGCCCGTTGATATGCCTAGTTGATGTGAGACTATCTTCCCCTCCTTTTTGTCTTCTCCACAACCACCATTCTATTCCACCGATAGTGCTATATCCATGGCTCACGCTCATGTATTGCGTGAAGATTGAAAAAGTTAGAGTATGAAACAATTGCTTGGCTTGTCATCGGGGTTGTGCATGATTTAAATACTTTCTGTGGTGAAGATGGAGCATAGCCAGACTATATGATTTTGTAGGGATAACTTTCTATGGCCATGTTATTTTGAGAAGACATAATTGCTTTGTTAGTATGCTTGAAGTATTATTATTTTTATGTCAATATAAACTTTTGTCTTGAATCTTTCTAATCTGAATATTCATACCACAATTAAGAAGATTTGCATTGAAATTATGCCAAGTAGCACTCCGCATCAAAAATTCTATTTTTTATCATTTACCTACTCGAGGACGAGCAGGAATTAAGCTTGGGGATGCCTGATACGTCTCCAACATATCTATAATTTTTGATTGCTCCATGCTATATTATCTATTGTTTTGGACTATATTGGGCTTTATTTTCCACTTTTATATTATTTTTGGGACTAACCTATTAACCGGACGCCCAGCCCAGAATAGCTGTTTTTGCCTATTTCAGTGTTTCGAAGAAACGGAATATCAAACGGAGTCCAAACGGAATAAAATCTTCGGGAACGTGATTTTCTCACCGAACGTGATCTAGGAGACTTGGACCCTGCTCCAAGGAACAAAAGAGGCGGTCACGAGGGTGGGGGCGCGCCCCCCACCTAGGGCGTGCCCCCTGCCTCGTGGGCCCCTCGTTGCTCCTCCGGCGTACTTCTTCCTCCTATATATACACACGTACCCCCAAATGATCAGAACAGGAACCAAAAACCTAATTCCACTGCCGCAACTTTCTGTATCCACAAGATCCCATCTTGGGGCCTGTTCTGGAGCTCCGCCGGAAGAGGGCCGTCATCACGGAGGGCTTCTACATCATCATAGCCTCTTCGATGAAGTGTGAGTAATTTACCTCAGACCTTTGGGTCCATAGTTAGTAGCTAGATGGCTTCTTCTCTCTCTTTTAATCTCAATACAAAGTTCTCCCCCTCTCTTGTGGAGATCTATTCGATGTAATCTTCTTTTTGCGGTGTGTTTGTTGAGACCAATGAATTGTGGGTTTATGATCAAGTCTATCTATGAATAATATTTGAATCTTCTTTGAATTCTTTTATGTATGATTGGTTATCTTTGCAAGTCTCTTCGAATTATCCGTTTGGTTTGGCCAACTAGATTGGTAGTTCTTGCCATGGGAAAAGTGCTTGGCTTTGGGTTCGATCTTGCGGTGTCCTTACCCAGTGACAGAAGGGGCAGCAAGGCACGTATTGTATCATTGCCATCGAGGATAACAAGATGGGGTTTATTTCATATTGCATGAATTTATCTCTCTACATCATGTCATCTTGCTTAAGGCGTTACTCTGTTTTTAAATTAATACTCTAGATGCGTGCTGGATAGCGGTCGATGAGTGGAGTAATAGTAGTAGATGCAGAATCGTTTCGATCTACTTGTCACGGACGTGATGCCTATATACATGATCATGCCTAGATATTCTCATAACTATGCTCAATTCTGTCAATTGCTCAACTGTAATTTGTTCACCCACCGTAGAATACTTATGCTCTTGAGAGAAGCCACTAGTGAGACCTATGGCCCCGGGTCTATTCTCATCATATAAATCTCCATCACTTTAATCTTGCTTTGCTTTTTACTTTGCTTTTACTTTTTACTTTACATCTTTATACCAAAAATACCAAAAATATTATATCTATCAGATCTCACTCTCGTAAGTGACCGTGAAGGGATTGACAACCCCTAATCGCGTTGGTTGCGAGTAGCTATCGCTTTGTGCAGGTACGAGGGACTTGAGCGTGGGCTCCTACTAGATTGATACCTTAGTTCTCAAAACTGAGGGAAATACTTACGCTACTCTGCTGCATCATCCCTTCCTCTTCGGGGAAAACCAACGCAAGCTCAAGACGTAGCAACTTGCAAGATAGGATCAAGAACACTCATATATTGATGAAAACATAATAGGTCACTACAACAGGACCCCACCTATAGCAACACTTTTTTCCGTATCTAGAAGTCCATATATGCGTTGCAAGTGCATTTACCAACGGTTTGGGATGCGTAGCCTTATCCAGTGTTGCTAGCGTATAATGCAACGCTTATGCTATTGTTGGTAAAAGGGACCGTTGCAAGAGTACAACAAATAAAACCAACTTTTACAACACTTACTTATGTTGGTGCTTAATGTAGAGGAATCCAAATCTCATTACTTGGCAACGAAGAATTTGCAACGCTTCAAGTGTGTTCACTATAATGTGAATAATATTATTATATTTATATATTGCCAAAAATTAAAGTACTGTTCCACATAATGGTGATACTTGTGTACATCAAGTGAGGAAAGAAAATATACCCACAAGAGGAAGAAATTATATATTGAATAAAACTGTTGAATTACAATAGTTGATATTACAGGAAGAACATTATCCAAGTGTGATCGCATAATCTAAATATTTTCTTGACAGCGAAGATTAAACTGAAAGCAACTATCAACATCCCTACAACTTAACTAAAACTTAACCGGGGAACATCACCAAACAAGAACATCATCCCTACAACTTAATTAAAACTGAAAGCATCCATCATCATCATTATGAACCAAGACATCATCATCATCATAATCATCATCAGTGCAGTATACTTGCCACGCACCCATATAATCATCCAGATATCTTCTGAATCTACAAAGAAAATAACAAAATGAACGGTTAACACACAATGCATTGACATGACACAAGTAGTGATAGAGGCGGGATATTACAGACGTACGAAGGTTGAAGGCCATGCAATCTTCCTTTTTTCTGCATTACCGAGTGTTGCATTTTTTGCGACTCCATACATCATCTTTAGTTTTCACAAGTGCCATATCGACATGCACTGCCTAGAATTCATTTGTAATTTCAGCACCATCAAGTTTAAATTTAGTACCACAACTTACAACTATAGCAAGAGCAAACACGAAGTAAGAAACAAGTAAACAAGCTAGAACTATAGTTTGAACAAAAAATTGTATATGAATATGGAAACATACCACCATGAGTGTTAGTTGTTATTGATGACTAATCCAGCCACCACAATATACGACATAGCCTGCAGAATAACATGGCTCAGTAAAATTGTATGGACAGTAGCCAGAGTGCTGCTGTGCATTCAAGGGCAATGATGAAACCAACACGGGAACGGATTTAGTCATCTGAAATTGAACCAAAACATTTAGCCCTAGTTGGTTTCAGTCATCCAACAGGAAATAGACAAACCTACAGCCCCAAACCCACTAAAATGAATTTATATGGCCATCACCAGCTCCATTGCTAATTCTGTACACCTATAGTCAAAAATGTTTGGCGTGAACAAACAGATTATTTATTGCGACATAAATCCACTAGAACCTACAACCTCAAATTCTATAAATATGCATGGACAGGAGCATACAACATAAGCACGGCTCAATGGCTATGGACACAACAAGCAGTAGCACGGTAGGGAGAGGGAGAGAGTATACCTTCCATGGCATCATCCATGAGTTGCTCCATGAACTATGCTTGCTCCATGGCATCCCCCTGCATCGACTTGGTGCATGCAGCTGCAAAACCAAATATAGCTCTTCAAAACAATAATCTCCTTACGATGAATATGACTACAACCTGAATATGTGCATATAGGTGGCACCATTATCCATAACATACCTATATAAAAAGGAAGGATGCAAACCTCTTTTGAATTATTTACGTTAGTGAAGCCAAATCTTAACTTCTGCTAGGACATTTAGAAAGAAAATATAACTTTTTAGGTTGACATGGTCAAATTAGCATGTCACAGTGTCTTTCCAGCTCCAGGGAGAGAATTATAACAAGTAAGAAGAGAGAAGGCACATGATAATTTACAGCTGATCAAATCAAGCATGCCATCCCCACAAAACCACTTTTTTGCTCAGCACTTCATTGTCACATCTCAGATGGAGTTTATGGAGGAAAACAATGTCCACTCGGATTAATATATTTCTTTTGTCACGCACATGCATATAGTACTGAACCTACTCTCACTCTCGAACCAATCTACAATGTAACGCCTTAAATTTCATTGGCTAGCACATCTGATGGTTCTTTGTAACTCTCTTCTAGCATTAACATGGAGGTTCTAATAGTGCTTCTCATACAGCAGAACGGTGCAATCTGTAGATACACCAAGAAAATAAAAAATAAAAACAAAGGGTTCTTTCGCTCAAATCATCAGTCGTTACTTAATTAGTTCAGCCTTCAGACATGGAAAAAAGTAGTACTCATGCAAATACATGTGGACCTGACAAATCTATGCCCGTATTGACATCTATGCTAAATATTTCTACTATAAAATCAGATTATACCAACTATGAAAATAATAAAATATTTGTAGTAGTGAATTAACTCCTAATATTCCTCGCTATTGTTCTTAATTCAGTCCTTACGGAAGGCCAAATCGGAAGATTCTGCTCCCTTAAACAGAAAATAATAGAACATGTGTCCACACCTAATAATTCCTAATGAGATAACAGGAATTTCGTCAGAGTAACTACAGTGAAGATAAGCACAAAGTACGACTGGTCGGCTTAGCGCACAACATTGATCTCTCGTACAAACCCCACACGCATGCTGTGCAGAACTTAGGCATGCTGATGCCTTGCCACCATATTGGTGCCGTACTGTAGGTTTGTTCCTAGATTCATAGTTTTATCTTTACCTGGGTTATTCAATAATCTCCATGAAGCTATGTTGATCCTTTGGGCTGTGAGGGAAGTTAGGGAACATCCATCACGATGAAGATGAACCATATCAATGAACTAAAGAAAATCTAGCAACGCAAGGAGGGGGGTAGAAAGCGCCAGTTTTAACTGTGGTAGATCGAGGACATCACCTGAAGCCAGAGGAGGAGGAAGCAACGTGGCTGCGCCCCGAACTGCAGTAAGGCTATCCACTGGTCGTTCCTCCATGCACATCTACAGGAGAAGAGAAGAGCAGAGCTTAGAGAAAGGGGAATAGAGAAAGGACGAAGCCAGAGGAGGATATGCACTCACCGAACAAGAGGATGGCGACATGGCCACCGGCGTCGGAGCCGATTCCTGAAACCCTAGTCATGGGGTAGGGTCGCGGGTGGGCTTCGATGGCCGCGAGCACCGGATCTAACCGGATGGGAGGGCGCCATGGTGCGAGGGGACCTCAGCCTATGCTTCATGGTGGCGGGATTCGTCGTACGTCGTTTCAAGCAGCCACCGCAGGTGGCGCAGCAAGGAGCCATGTGAAGAGAGAGATGATATGTGAGAGGGGTTGTGTGTGCAGGATGCGGTGGATCCGGCAGCCTCCGGAGCCCCAAGGTGGGAGGAGGGGAGGGGGCCGGCGGCGAGGTCGTCGTAGGGGGGAGAGGAGGAGGTGGGTGGCGGCGATTTGGGAGAGACGAGGGGAGAATCGGGGGTTGTGTTTATCGCGCGCCTCTCTCCTTCCTCTGTTTATTTTTTTTCAAATGTACCATGATGATAAGGTCGTGAGCTGCAAATTCGCAACACATACGCTACAACAACCGTAACATGCGTATCAATGATGAATTTTACAACGTATAGTCAAAATGTTGTAAAATTTGTGTTGCTTTATAAGGGGTATCTTTGTAGTGGGTTAAGATCTGAAATCATGGCACTCGGGCCCTAGTGACAAGCATTAAGCATAGCAAAGTCATAGCAACATCAATCTCAGAACATAGTGGACACTAGGGATCAAACCCTAACAAAACTAACTCGATTACATGATAGATCACATCCAACCCATCACCGTCCAGCAAGCCTACGATGGAATTACTCACGCACGACGGTGAGCATCATGAAATTGGTGATGGAGGATGGTTGATGATGGCGATGGCGACAGATTCCCCTCTCCGGAGCCCCAAACGGACTCCAGATTAGCCCTCCCGAGAGGTTTTAGGGATTGGCGGCGGCTCCGTATCGTAAAACGCGATGATTTCTTCTCCTTGATTTTTTTCCTCCTCGAAACTCAATATATGGAGGTGGAGTTCGAGTCGGAGAGGTAACAGGGGGGCCCACGAGGTAGGGGGGCGCGCCCCCACCCTCCTGGCAAGACGGTGGGCCCCCTGGCCTTCATCTTTGGCAGGTATTTTTCTTATTTTCTTAAAAGTGGCTCCGTGAAGTTTCAGGTCATTCCAAGAACGTTTGCTCCTGCACATAAATAACACCATGGTAATTCTGCTGAAAACAGCGTCAGTCCGGCTTAGTTCCATTCAAATCATGCAAGTTAGAGTCGAAAACAAGGGCAAAAGTGTTTGGAAAAGTAGATACGTTGGAGACGTATCAACTCCCCCAAGCTTAAACCTTTACTTGTCCTCAAGCAATTCAGTTGATAAACTGAAAGTCATAAATAAAAACTTTTACAAACTCTGTTTGCTCTTGTTGTTGTAAATATGTAAAGCCAGCATTCAAGTTTTCAGCAAAGATTATAATTAACCACATTTGCAATAACGCATAGGTCTCAAGTTTACTCATATCAATAGCATAATCAACTAGCGTGCCATAATAATAAATCTCGGATGACAACACTTTCTCAAAACAATCATAATATGATATAACAAGATGGTATCTCGCTAGCCCTTTCTGAGACCGCAAAACATAAATGCAAAGCACCTTTAAAGACCAAGGACTGACTAGACATTGTAATTCATGGTAAAAAAGATCCAGTCAAGTCATACTCAATGTAAACTAACAGTAATGAATGCAAATGACAGCGGTGCTCTCCAACTGGTGCTTTTTAATAAGAGGATGATGACTCAGCATAAAAGTAAATAGATAGGCCCTTCACAGAGGGAAGCAGGGATTTTTAGAGGTGCCAGAGCTCGGTTTTGAAACAGAGGTGAATAATATTTTGAGCATTATACTTTCATTGTCAACATAACAACCAAGAGATGGCGATATCTTCCATGCTACACACATTATAGGCGGTTCCCAAACAGAATGGTAAAGTTTATACTCCCCCTTCCACCAACAAGCATAAATCCATGGCTTGCTCGAAACAACGAGTGCCTCCAACTAACAAGCGTCCCAGGGGGAGTTTTGTTTGCAATTATTTTGATTTAGTTTGCATAAAGCATGGGACTGGGCATCCCGGTGACCAGCCATTTATCTTGTGAGTGAGGAGCGGAGTCAACTCCTCTTGAGAATAACCCGCCTAACATGGAAGATACAGGCAGCCCAGTTGATACATGAGCTATTCGAGCATACAAAACAGGATATTTATTTGAAGGTTTAGAGTTTGGCACATACAAATTTACTTGGAACGGCAGGTAGATACCATATATAGGTAGGTATAGTGGACTCATGTGGAATAACTTTGGGGTTTAAGGGATTGGATGCACAAGCAGTATTCCCGCTTAGTACAGGTGAAGGCTAGCAAAAGACTGGGAAGCGACCAGCTAGAGAGCGACAATAGTCATGAACATGCACTAAAATTAATCAACACCGAATGCAAGCATGAGTAGGATATAATCCACCATGAACATAAATATCATGAAGGCTATGTTGATTTTGTTTCAACTACATGCGTGAACATGCGCCAAGTCAAGTCACTTAAATCATTCAGAGGAGGACACCACCCTATCATACCACATCATAACCATTTTAATAGCATGTTGGCACGCAAGGTAAACCACTATAACTCATAGCTAATCAAGCATGGCACGAGAAACTATGATATCTAGTTGTCATTGCAAACATGTTTATTCATAATAGGCTGAATCAGGAACGATGAACTAATCATATTTACAAAAACAAAAGAGGTCGAGTTCATACCAGCTTTTCTCATCTCAGCCAATCCATCATATAACATCATAATTGCCTTTCAATTGCATGACCGAACGATGTGAATAATAATAATAGTGCACGTCCATTGGACTAAGCTGGAATCTGCAGGCATTCAATAAACAGGAGAAGACAAGGCAATATGGACTCTTTTGTCAGATCAACAATAATGCATATAAGAGCCACTTCAACAATTTAATCATGGTCTTCTCCCATCGACCCCCAAAGAAAAGAAAAGAAATAAAACTATTTACACAGGAAAGCTCCCAACAAGCAAAAGAAGAACAGGAAATCTTTTTGGGTTTTCTTTTTAATTACTACTACAAGCATGGAAAGTAAATTAATTAAAAGCTACAACTAAATTTTTGGTTTTTCTTAAGGTTTATTAAACACACAAGAATAAAGTATAAAAAGGAAAATAAACTAGCATGGATGATACAATGAAAAAGTATGAGCACCGACATCTAGCAATGAGTGTGTGAACATAAATGTAATGTCGGTGGGAAATACGTACTCCCCCAAGCTTAGGCTTTTGGCCTAAGTTGGTCCATGGCCACAGCTGGCCTAGCGGATATCCATAATAATAGTTGGGGTCGTACTGCGATGAAGAAGAGGAAGACTCAGCTTGCCACTGGCTGACAATCATCTCCGGATCCCACTGGTAATTAGGCTATCGTGAAGGATCAATTTGTGGTTCCGGCTCTGGCTCCTCAGCTGGTGCAGAGTTCCGGTAGGCGTGAATAGCCTTCGATGGAACAAGGTATGTGCCTAGAAACAAATCAAACAAAGAAGGAGCAGGTAGGGTAATAGTCTCAGGATGATGTTTGTTAAAGAACAATTGATATTTAAGTTCTCCTTCCCTATTCTTAACAATAAAATCATGTGCCACCATACTTTTATAATCTAAATAAACACGATGCAGCACTTTTTCTTCCTTCTCAGAATGCCTAATAGGTATGTTAAAATGTGCAGCTAGGCGTGAGGCATAGATGCCTCCAAAGATGGGGCCCTTGGTACGGTTCAGACTTAACCGTTTAGCAATAATGCCGCCCATACTAAAAGTATTATCACCGTATAAACCTTGGAGCAAAATAATAATATCAGGGATACTAAGGTTTCCACAGTTTCCGCGACCAATTAAGCAACGACTAGCAAATAATGCAAAGTAACGTAAAACAGGAAAATGTATGCTAGTGATTCGTGCATCGAAAACCTTCCTTGTTTCCCCTACAGTGATAGTATCAATAAACCCCTCCACATCATCACGATGTGGTTCTTCTGTCTTGCCCTCAAAAGGGACTAGACAAATCCAACACAAATCATAAAGTGACATCTCCTTATGCTCATCATATAAATGAAACTCCACCGTAGGTGGTGAGTTCCTAGAATGAAAATGAAAGTTTTGCGCAAAGGTATTTGTGAGTAAGAGATACTGATTGCATTGGTCGTGGAGGAAAGCGGTGAGGCATGCATTATGAGCCAACTCATGAAAATCTTCATAAATCTTCGGAAGGCCATTCACATGCCCGAACCTCCGCGGTGCGAGGCAGATTATACTTAGGCTTAGGTACCTTTTCCTTCGAGCTTTGGCTCGATGAGCCCCTCAAAAGTCTCCTCATCATTTTCTGAAAAATTCTGAATTTTTTAGTAACTTCAAAATAAAAGTAAACCAAACTCAATAATATTGGTGGCAACTACTCCTACAAGTGCCTAGAGCCTATATCATGCATCAAAACTACTTTTGACCATATAAATTTGACATGCAAGCTCAAGAACAGGGTCACCTAAGCAGCAAAAATTTGCAATGGATAAAGCACTAGAACAAAAACTAATTGGACCAATGGATGAGTCACATACCAAGGAACAATCTCCCCAAGCAGTTTTGTGAGAGGTGCTTTGAGCAAGGAGATCGAAAATGGCAGCAAAACGAGCTTGGACTCGGGTTTGAGCTGGTTATTCATGTTTGTGGGAGGAAGATGAAGTGTGTGGGTGCATGAATAAGTGGAGGAGGGCCACCGTGGGCCCACGGGGCAGGGGGCGCACCCTCCACCCTCGTGGGCAGGTGGTTGACCCCCCTGGTGTGTTCTTAGTTCCATAAATCCTCAAATATTCTAGAAAAAAATCATATTTAAATTTCAGGGCATTTGGAGAACTTTTATTTTCGAGGTATTTTTATATTGCACGGATAATCAGATAACAGATAGAAAATTATTTATTTTTATTTTATTTAATATAAATAGCAGAAAGTAAAAGTGGGGTACAGAAGGTTGTGCCTTCTAGTTTCATCCATCTCATGATCATCAAAAGGAATCCACTAACAAGGTTGATCAAGTCTTGTTAACGAACTCATTCCGAATAACATGGAACCGGAGAAATTTCGAATAACACTATGTTATCTCAACGGGGATATGCACATCCCCAAAAATAAGAATATCATATTTCTTCTTGACAGTAGGAAGAGGAAATTCAAAACCTCCAAATATAATTGATGGAATTTTTCGAATAGAGTTGATACTATGAACTTCAGGTTGTTTCCTCGGAAAGTGTACCATATGTTCATTACCATTAACATGAAAAGTGCCTTTAGTGCAATCAATAACAGCCCCTGCAGTATTCAAAAAGGGTCTTCCAAGAATAATAGACATACTATCGTCCTCGGGAATATCAAGAATAACAAAGTCCATTAAAATAGTAACGTTTGCAACTACAACAGGCACATCCTCACAAATACCGATAGGTATAGCAGTTGATTTATCAGCCATTTGCAAAGATATTTCAGTAGGTGTCAACTTATTCAAATCAAGTCTACAATATAAAGAGAGAGGCATAACACTAACACCAGCTCCAAGATCACATAAAGCAGTTTTAACATAGTTTCTTTTAATGGAGCATGGTATAGTGGGTATTCCTGGATCTCCAAGTTTCTTTGGTATTCCACCCTTAAAAGTATAATTAGCAAGCATGGTGGTTCATCTTCCAGTATCTTTCTTTTATTTGTAATAATATCTTTCATGTACTTAGCATAAGGATTGGTTTTAAGCATATCAGTTAATCGCATACGCAAAAAGATAGGTCTAATCAGTTCAGCAAAGCGCTCAAAATCCTCATCATCCTTTTTCTTGGATGGTTTGGGAGGAAAAGGCATGGGTTTCTGAACCCATGGCTCTCTTTCTTTACCATGTTTCCTAGCAACAAAATCTTTCTTATCATAACGTTGATTCTTTGATTGTGGGTTATCAAGATCAACAATAGGTTCAATTTCTATATCATTGTTATTACTAGGTTGAGCATCATTATGAACATTATTATTAACATTATCATTAGTTTCAGGTTCATTACTAGATTGAGTTTCAGCATCAAAAATAGAAGGATTCTCAGGTGTTTCAACAATAGGATCACTAGAAGCATGCAAAGTCCTATCATTTTTCCTTTTCTTCTTTTTAGAAGAACTAGGTGCATCTATATTATTTCTCTGGGAATCTTGCTCAATTCTCTTAGGGTGGCCTTCAGGATACAAAGGTTCTTGAGTCATTCTACCAGTTCTAGTAGCCACTCTAATAGCATAATCATTATCTTTACTATTCAATTCATTGAGCAAATCATTTTGAGCTTTAAGTACTTGTTCTACTTGAGTGGTAACCATAGAAGCATGTTTACTAATAAGTTTAAGTTCACCTTTAACATTAGCCATATAATCACCTAAGTGTTCAAGCATATTTGAATTGTATTTCAATTGTCTGCCAAAATAAGCATTAAAGTCTTCTTGCTTAGCCATAAATTTATCAAACTCATCTAAGCATGAGCTAGCAAACTTAGTAAATGGGATTACAGCTTTATCATATCTATAGAGAGAATTTACCTTTACTACCTGTGTCGGGTTATCAAGACCATGAGTTTCTTCAATAGGAAAAGGATTAAGATTATATGTTTCTTCAACGGGCGGTAAATTAAGACCATGTATTTCTCCAATAGGAGGTAAATTCTTAACATCTTCGGCTTTAATACCTTTCTCTTTCATAGATTTCTTTGCCTCTTGCATATCTTCAGGACTGAGAAATAGAATACCCCTCTTCTTCGGAGTTGGTTTAGGAATAGGCTCAGGAATTGGCTTCGGAGGTGTCCAATTATTTTCATTTGTCAACATATTATTCAATAGAATTTCAGCTTCATCTGGTGTTCTTTCCCTGAAAACAGAACCAGCACAATTATCCAGGTAATCTCTAGAGGCATCAGTTAGTCCATTATAAAAGATATCAAGTATTTCATTTTTCTTAAGAGGATGATCAGGCCAAGCATTAAGTAATTGGAGAAGCCTCACCCAAGCTTGTGGGAGACTCTCTTCTTCAATTTGCACAAAATTATATATATCCCTTAAAGCAGCTTGTTTCTTATGAGCAGGGAAATATTTAGCAGAGAAGAAATAAATCATATCCTGGGGACTACGCACACAACCAGGATCAAGAGAATTAAACCATATCTTAGCATCACCCTTTAATGAGAACAGAAATATTTTAAGGATATAAAAGTAACGAGTTCTCTCATCTTTAGTAAATAGGGTAGCTATATCATTTAATTTAGTACGATGTGCCACAACAGTTTCAGATTCATAACCATGAAAAGGATCAGATTCAACCAAAGTAATTATATCAGGATCAACAAAGAATTCATAAGCCTTATCAGCAACAAAGATAGGTGAAGTAGCAAAAGCAGGGTCAGGTTTCATTCTAGCATTTAAAGATTGCTTGCTCCATTTAGCTAATAGCCTTTTGAGTTCAGTTCTATTTTGGCACGCTAAAATAGCTAAGGAAGCTTCTTGATGAAAGACATAACCCTTAGGAATAACAAGTGATTCTTCATCATCACTTTCATCAGTATCATCAGATTCAATATTTTCAATCTCTCTAGCCCTAGCAAGTTGTTCATCAAGAAAATCACTAAGTGGCATAGTAGTATCAGGCATAGAGGTAGTTTCATCATAAGTATCATGCATAGCAGAAGTGGCATCATCAATAACATGCGACATATCAGAACGAATAGCAGAAGCAGGTGTAGGTGTCACAAGCTTACTCATAACAGAAGGTGAATCAAGTGCAGAGCTAGATGGCAGTTCCTTACCTCCCCTCGTAGTTGAGGGATAGATCTTGGTTTTTGGATCTCTCAAGTTCTTCATAATGATAAGCAGATATATATATCCCAAGTGACTCAAAGAATAGAGCTATGCTCCCCATCAACGGCGCCAAAAAATAGTCTTGATAACCCACAAGTATAGGGGATCACAACAGTTTTCGAGGGTAGAGTATTCAACCCAAATTTATTGATTCGACACAAGGGGAGCCAAATAATATTCTCAAGTATTAGCAGCTGAGTTGTCAATTCAACCACACCTGGAAACTTGCAGCAAAGTGTTCAGTAGCAAAGTAATATGATAGTAGTGATAACGGTAGCAAAAGGTAACGGTAGTAAAAGCAATGTTTTTGGTATTTTGTAGTGATGATAGCAATAGCAACAGGAAAGTAAATAAGGGAAGAACAATATATGGAAAGCTCATAGGCAATGGATTAGTGATGGAGAATTATGCCGGATGCGGTTCATCATGTAACAGTCATAACCTAGGGTGACACAGAACTAGCTCCAGTTCATTGATATAATGTAGGCATGTATTCCGAATATAGTCATACGTGGTTATGGAAAAGAACTTGCATGACATCTTTTGTCCTACCCTCCCGTGGCAGCGGGGTCCTTACAGAAACTAAGGGACATTAAGGCCTCCTTTTAATAGAGAACCGGAACAAAGCATTAACACATAGTGAATACATGAACTCCTCAAACTACGGTCATCACCGGTAAGTATCCCGATTATTGTCACTTCGGGGTTAACGGGTCATAACACATAATAGGTGACTATGGACTTGCAAGATAGGATCAAGAACACTCATATATTGATGAAAACATAATAGGTTCAGATCTGAAATCATGGAACTCGGGCCCTAGTGACAAGCATTAAGCATAGCAAAGTCATAGCAACATCAATCTCAGAACATAGTGGGCACTAGGGATCAAACCCTAACAAAACTAACTCGATTACATGATAGATCCCATCCAACCCATCACCGTCCAGCTGGCCTACGATGGAATTACTCATGCACGGCGGTGAGCATCATGAAATTGGTGATGGAGGATGGTTGATGATGACGATGGCGACGGATTCCCCTCTCTGGAGCCCCGAACGGACTCCAGATCAGCCCTCCCGAGAGGTTTTAGGGTTTGGCGGCGGCTCTGAATCGTAAAACGTGATGATTTCTTCTCCTTGATTTTTTTCTCCCCGAAACTGAATATATGGAGGTGGAGTTGGAGTCGGAGAGGCAACAGGGGGCCCACGAGGTAGGGGCGCGCCCCCCACCCTCGTGGCAAGACGGTGGGCCCCTGGCCTTCATCTTTGGCAGGTATTTTTCTTATTTTCTGAAAAGTGGCTCCGTGAAGTTTCAGGTCATTCCGAGAACGTTTGCTCCTACACATAAATAATACCATTGTAATTCTGCTGAAAACAGCTTCAGTCCAGGTTAGTTCCATTCAAATCATGCAAGTTAGAGTCCAAAACAAGGGCAAAAGTGTTTGGAAAAGTAGATACGTTGGAGACATATCATGAGCCCAGTTTCCGCAAAATGGCTTGAGGCCATGAAATCTAAGATGGGATCCATGTATGAGAACAAAGTGTGGACTTTGGTTGACTTACCCGATGATCGGCAAGCAATAGAGAACAAATGGATCTTTAAGAAGAAGACTGACGCTGACAGTAATGTTACTGTCTACAAAGCTCGACTTGTTGCGAATGGTTTTCGACAAGTTCAAGGAGTTGACTACGATGAGACCTTCTCACCCATAGCGATGCTTAAGTCTATCAGAATCATGTTAGCAATTGCCGCATTTGATGATTATGAAATTTGGCAAATGGATGTCAAAACTGCCTTTCTTAATGGATATCTTAAAGAAGAGTTATGTATGATGCAACTAGAAGGTTTTGTCTATCCAAAAGGTGCTAACAAAGCGTGTAAGCTCCAGCGATCCATTTATAGACTGGTGCAAGCCTCTCGGAGTTGGAATATACGCTTTGATAGTGTGATCAAAGCATATGGTTTTATACAGACTTTTGGAGAAGCCTGTATTTACAAGAAAGTGAGTGGGACCTCTGTAGCATTTCTGATATTATATGTGGATGACATATTTGTTGATTGGAAATGATACCAAATTTCTGAATAGCATAAAAGGATACTTGAATAAGAATTTTTCAATGAAAGACCTCGGTGAAGTTGCTTATATATTGGGCATCAAGATCTATAGAGATAGATCAAGACGCTTGATTGGACTTTCACAAAGCACATACCTTGATAAAGTTTTGAAGAAGTTCAAAATGGACCAGTCAAAGAAAGGGTTCTTGCCTGTGTTACAAGGTGTGAAGTTGAGTCAGACTCAATGCCCGACCACTGCAGAAGATAGAGAGAAAATTAAAGTCATTACATATGCCTCAGCCATGGGTTCTATCATGTATGCAATGCTGTGTGCCAGACCTGATGTGTGCCTTGCTATTAGTTTAGCAGGGAGGTACCAAAGTAATCCAAGAGTGGATCACTAGACAGCGGTCAAGAACATCCTGAAATACCTGAAAAGGACTAAGGATGTGTTTCTCGTTTATGGAGGTGACAAAGAGCTCGTCGTAAATGGTTACATCGATGCAAGCTTTGACACCGATCCGGATGACTATAAGTCGCAAACCAGATACGTATTTATATTGAATGGTGGAGCTGTCAGTTGGTGTAGTTCCAACCAGAGCGTCGTGGCGGGATCTACCATTGGTGCGCGTCGGTGCTAAACAAACGGTTTTTAACCCTTTTCTGCGACGGCATTTGGAACCATCGCCAAGTGAGTGTGTGTGATAGGGTGTCCTTCGCACAGGACCTAGAAACCGTCGGGGATAGGCCCTCCTGGGACCCAGGCTGGGGCCGTGTGCGATCGGGCGAGGCATCGAAACCCAATCATTTCCGTAGGTATGGACATCCCACACGGTGAGTCCCAGAAAAACATTTCCGTTCGTATGTATATCACACACAGTCAATCCAAGGAATACGTTTCCGTTCTTATATACATCCCACAGAGTCAATCCAAGGAACACGTTTCCGTTCAGACGTACATCCCACACAGTTTTATGTGTAGGCTCGTGTGTGAAATGTGTAACTATCACACACAGTTTGCCATGGTTAACTGTTTGCTTTTATCAACTATATCACACACGATTTGATGAAGAAAACTGGGTGGCATTGGGTTATCCATCACAAGCGTTTTTTCTGCTAGAACCGTTTTCAAAGGTCCATGACACATTTAGCAAGTTTATTAGTTTACAATTAATAATTCCAGTATTACGCGAATTCACATTTCATATCGAACAGCTGTTTGCCAATTTCATATCAGGCACATAAATATATTATAACATCACAGTACGATAGCTACATGAAAACAGCACGGTACAACATATAGCTAGTTCAACTTCATAAGAACAATATATTCATTTCCCTAATCGAGATCATCCAGGCTCGTCTTATCCACCTCTGATTTCAGTTCATTAAGAACCTGTTTTGCACGGGCCAACTGGGAAAGTGCCTCCTCCTTCGCCAACACCATCTTAGCAAAGTCTGATTTAAAAAATCTGAGCTCATTATCCACCTTCAACTTTTTATCCCGCATCTTAAAATATGCTTCAGCATTGACAACACTTTCTCTAAGCCTATGTGTGTTTTCTTCCTCATACATGCTCCAGAGCTTCGCTAGGCACATCTTCAAAGACTGTGGGCACTCTTGATCAACCCACTCCAAGTAAGAACATTTTCGTTCATCTTATAATATTTAAAACTAGATCGGTAACAATTGTAGGGGAAATGGGTTTATAGCAACATAAAAAAATCACCAATGCTTATTTTGAAAAACTAATGAAACATGTTAATTATGACATATCTTCTCAAAAAAGATCAACGTGCAAATGAAATAATTGGTACTGAGACAACAACCAAATTCTGGAACATCAGAAGCTATAATTAACTACAACGATGCTACAAGTTCTTACTCATGTACAAGAAATAACGAATTGAACATTTTATGAGGAAGGTAAATATAACTGCAACGGCATAGCGACAGTGTTTGGATGACAGCAAATTGATACTAACAGGTGTGTACATGCACAAATTTAGTAACATAGAACTAATAGCACTAAGGTCGTCCACTATGTATGCCAAAACTAGGGTAAAGACAACTGTTGCTACATCTCGTACCGGTGCCCCGCACTGGCGAGCCGATGCAGCGGAAAAAAATCAGGGACCCAGACTCTGGAGCACGTAGTTGCTCCGATGCCCAGTTCCTTCGTGCCATAAAGATTTAGTATTTTACTGCTTGGCTGCTCGGATGTGTGGACCAAAGTTGGCTGCACAAACTGCTGAAGCAGTACCAAATAATTTTCTAATGGCACCGTTGATGAGATGGCAACAAATTAGGACACTAGGTATAAACTATGGCACTGTCTTAGGATGCGTTTGGTTGAAGGTGTGGTATGAATGGGCTGGGACCGTGACAGTGTCTGAATCACATCTAACAAATGATTTGTAACAACGAAATAGGGTCTAACCTTCTATGCATATGCCATAAACTTCCTCCCACTGTCCACAGAATCAAACGCAACTAGCTTCACGCATGGAGATTGATGGTGACAACGAGCAAATAGATCTTCAGCCACCTCGCTCCATTCATTGCCACTGATGGTCTTAGGGAGGCACAAGAGGAAGAAATGACTCAAATCAACCGTCGGGTAAAAATCCTTCATTCCAAGTCATAGCCCGAGAGAGAGAAGAGAGGCATACCCGGGTGGTGAAGGAGTAGTCGCCAGAGGAGGAACCGCTAGTGAGGTCTTTGAAGAAGACCATGGCGACCCTGGCGGTAGGATGCGAGACGGCGAGAGCGAGGAAGCGGCTATAGCATAGCAAGGAAGGAAGGAAGGAGGAAACAGGGGAAATGTGACTTGTGGTCGAGGAGAAAAGGGGTGGGGAAGGGGGAAGGGGGCGGGGGTAGATATTTTGGCGGTAGGCCAAAATTTTGGATATGTGGAAGGAAACTTTGCACGCGGTGCCACCAGACCATTCACTTTGAACGATTGTGTGCATCGCAAACGATTCTTCTGCTTTATGCGCATGGGATGAGTTTGATAATTCAAATTTTGGTGAAAATTTCCCCGGGTACGTCATTGCATAATTTAACATTGCTTGCTAATTTGGGCACACAAAAGAGCGTACAGCAGACAGACCACACTTACTGAATCGAGCAATTTTAGTACTTAAACAGAGCCAGTTGACCTAAACATTGCTCTAACAAAAGACCAGCATTAAAAACAAAGCCTAAGTACGCATAATTTTAACAAATCCGCTGCCGCGCCGCACTATGCATCATCGGTGTGAGATGAGACGTCGATGACTTGTCATGGCGACATGTCGTCGTTGGTGGACTCTGCGTCCCCCTGCTGAAGTCGGCAGCGTCCTCGTCCTCGGCGCCGCCCTCAAGGTTATAGTACTCGTGGTAGTGGCTGTGCCAGAGCTCGCGTTGGTACTCCACCGCCGATTCCTCAATGGACAGACTCTTCTCTACCTCGACCTCGACCACGCGCAACTCCTCCTCCCGGCGCTCCTTGATCTCCGCCGCCTCCTGCATCTCCAGCTCCCGCTCGATGACCTCATGAGGAAGCAGGTGCTCCATGGTGTAACACCCTGGATGTAACCTACCTTATTTGTACTCCAACTCTTGCCGTTTCCGGCACTAAGTTATGTTATTTCCTCATTGTCGGGTTTTTGTCTCCGTGTGTTTTGTCTTTGTCATGCATCTCATATCATGTCATCATGTGCATTGCATTTGCATACGTGTTCGTCGCATGCATTCAAGCATTTTCCCCGTTGTCCGTTTTGCATTCCGGCGCTCCTATGTCCTCCGGCGTCCCTTTCTACCTCTTTTCGTGTGCGGGTGTTAAACATTTCTGATTTGGACCGAGACTTGTCATGCGGCCTTGGTTTACTACCGGTAGACCGCCTGTCAAGTTTCGTGCCATTTGGACTTCGTTTGATACTCCAACGGTTAACCGAGGGACCGAAAAGGCCTTGTGTGTGTTGCAGCCCAACACCCCTCCAAAGTGGCCCAAAACCCACCTAACCCTCATCCATCACCTAGGCCGTTCGATCACGATCGCGTGGCCGCAAACCGCACCGCATTTGGAGCTTCCTAGCTCCCTCTACCTCTATAAATAGGTCCACCCCCGAAATTTCAGATCTCTCCCCCGAAACCCTAGCCCCCTAACTCTCCTCGCCCGCCGGACAAAAAGTCCGCCGACGGACGTGTCCGCCCATGACGTCTGCCGCCACGTGTCACCGTCCGAGTGGCTCGGCCGCCTCCTCCCACCGCGCAGCCCGGGGAGCCCGTGGCCGGCCTCTGCGGCCCATCCGGAGTCAGCCACCGCCTGCCTCCTTCCTCGCCTGAGCCAGCGAGCTCCGGCCGCCGCACCACTGCGCCTGACATCATCGGCGACCCGACCCCGCCACCTCAATGCCCGACTCCGGCGCCGTCCACCGCGTCGCGGCTGCCGCCTCCTCGCCATCCGGTCCGCGCCTCGTTGCGCCAAGTACATCTCCGGCGACCCTCCCCCCCTCCCTCCTCCGATGAACAGTGCTCCGGCAAGCTGCTACAGTGCCGAACCCGATCTGGATCTGGACAAGTTTCGGTTGACTTTTTCGCCAGAAACCCTAGCTTTTTATGCATATTTTGACATGCCATAACTTCCTCATCGTGGCTTTGATTCGTGCGTGTAGCATATCAAAATGTTTGTCTCGACGAGTACATCATTTCATCTCATTGCATCATTCCCATTTGAGCTCATCTTGATGCCTGAAATGCTGTTGGAAGAGGGTTATGTGATGATAGTTTCAGATCTGTTTCAGCAAATGCACATTTGTCATTTTTGCCATGATTAATGTGTGCATGCTATGATCCTGAGTTCTACATGTGTTTTGAAGAATGCCATGCCATATTTACAGGGGTGTATGCCATGTATTTTTGTGATCTTTGTGGTGACTAGCACAAGCATGCAAAGTAGCTTACTCAATGATGCTGATTTCGGGTACTTGGAATTTCACTAAGTCCTTGCCCTGTCATTATTTTTATGCCATATGTTCATGTTGTTTCCTAGTAATCCGTGCCTCTTTTGAGCATGATCAGTAAGGATGTTTTGTAGATAATGTTGTGCTCTATCCATCCATGTCTTTGTTTGCAATTATGGAGCACCCTAGCTTGAGTCCATCGAGCTCTACTTTTGCTATAAAATGATCCTGGCAGATTGTTAACATGTTTAGCAATTTTGCCGAGCTTGTTGTTGTTGATCCGTGCATGCTATGTTGTTGTTCTTCCCATGTCTAGCTTCTATGCCATGTCTATTTGCTGGGTGTATGCTTAGTTTGTCATGCAATGCCTCTTAGTGAGTGCATCGAGCTCGTAAACATGCCTACTTGATATCTGTTTTGCCATGCTCTAGTTTTTCACCAAGTCTAAATCTGTTTATGTTTTTGCTATGTTCACATGCTTGCAATTGTATTTTCTGATCCCTTTTGGCTCATGATCACTAAGGGACTTTTGTTATATGCTTTGAGTAGCTTCATACCATGCATTGCTTTCCCATGATATGTTCCTGTAGCATGTCGTTATCGTGCTCTAAACATTGCTCCATGATGATAAATTCTTGACATGTTGTTAATTTCACTAAGTCTGAAACCTGTTATCTTTTGCACTTTTGCCATGCTTGTTTGATCCTATTAATGAGTGAATTAGCCGTAGCTCAGTGTTCATATTTTGTCAAGCATCTTGAGTGGATCCCTGCCATATATTTTGTTGCCATGTTTGAGTGTAGTAGCTTATTTATCTTGATGCATTTAGAAGGCTACTTGCTGTTTATCGCAGACCGGTGTCATATTTGTTTCGCTTGCCATTTCCAAACCGTGCATCCGATTCCGGTGATCTTTATATCGATTTCGACCGAAATCAACTCACCTTTCCAGTGGAACTCTTGGTTTTCCAAGTTGAGGCCAGGTTCAATCATTCCTTTCCAAATCATGCATATGCATCACATATCGCATCCCGCATATCATACCATGTTTGCATCATGTTGCTTGAGCATTGCGCGTGGTTGATTGTGTTCCTTTTTGTTTTTTGTTCTTGCTTGGGTAGAGCCGGGAGACGAGAACATGATCGAGGAGCCCGTTGAGTACGCTTACGAGGATCAAGCCAACTCTGAGAACTTTGCAGGCAAGATGACCATACCCTCGAAATCACTTCTATCTTTGCTTGCTAGATGCTCGCTCTTTTGCTATGCCTATGCTACGATACCTACCACTTGCTTATCATGCCTCCCATATTGCCATGTCAAACCTCTAACCCACCATGTCCTAGCAAACCATTGTTTGGCTATGTTACCGCTTTGCTCAGCCCCTTTTATAGCGTTGCTAGTTGCAGGTGAAGATTTGGAGAGCGTTCCTTGTTGGAACATGTTTATTGTTGGGATATCATAATATTATTTTGCTTATCTTAATGCACCTATATACTTGGTAAAGGGGGAAGCCTCAGCCTTATGCCTAGTGTTTTGTTCCACTCTTGCCGCCCTAGTTTCCGTCATATCGGTGTTATGTTACCGGATTTTGCGTTCCTTACACGGTTGGGTTATAATGGGAACCCCTTGGCAGTTCGCTTTGAATAAAACTCCTCCAGCAATGCCCAACCTTGGTTTTACCATTTGCCACCTAGCCTCTTTTTCCCTTGGGTTTCTGAAGCCCAAGGGCCATCTTTATTAACCCCCCCCCCCCCCGGGGATCAGTGCTCCTCTGAGTGTTGGTCCGAAATGGGCAGCCTGTGGGGCCACCTCGAGGAAACTCGAGGGCTGGTTTTACTCATAGATTGACCTATGTGAGTGTGCCCTGAGAACGAGATATGTGCAGCTCCTATCGGGATTTGTCGGCACATTCGGGCGGTGTTGCTGGACTTGTTTTACCATTGTCGAGGATGTCTTGTAACCGGGATGCCGAGTCTGATCGGAATGTCTTGGGAGAAGGAATATCCTTCGTTGATCATGAGAACTTGTGATGGGCTAAGCTGGGACTCCCTGCAGGGATTTGAACTTTCAAAAGCCGTGCCCGTGGTTATGGGCAGATGGGAATTTGTTAATGTTCGGTTGTTGATAACCTGAAACTTAACTTAATTAAAATGCACCAACCACATGTGTAACCGTGATGGTCTCTTCTCGGCGAAGTCCGGGAAGCGAACACGGTGTTGGAGTTATGTTTGACGTAGGTTGTTCTAGGATCACTTCTTGATCATAGTTGTTCGACCGTGCCTTGGCTTTCTCTTCTCGCTCTCTTTTGCGTATGTTAGCCACCAAATATGCTAGTCACTTGCTACAGCTCCACCATCATACCTTTTACCCTTCCTATAAGCTTAAATAGTCTTGATCGCGAGGGTGCGAGATTGCTGATTCCCTGTGACTCACAGATTATTTCCAAAACTAGATGCAGGGACCGATGATACCGCTCCAGGTGATGCGCTTGAGGTCAAGTGGGAGTTTGATGAAGACTCTCGTCGTTACTACGTGTCTTTCCCAGATGATCAGTAGTGGTGCCCAATTGGGGCGATCGGGGACTATGTTGCATTTGGGGTTTATCTTCATTTTGGTTCCGTAGTCGGACCTTGAGTGTATTTGGATGAATGTAATGTTACTTATGTATTTGTGTGACGTGGCGAGTGTAACCGACTATGTACCTTTCCCCTTTATTTATTTACATTGGTTGTTGTGAAGATTACCTCACTTGCGACATTGCTGTCAATGCGGTTATGCCTCTAAGTCGTGCTTCGACACGTGGGAGATATAGCCGCATCGAGGGTGTTACAAGTTGGTAATCAGAGCCTTCCCCGACCTTAGGAGCCCCTGCTTGATCGAATCGTTGGCGTTGTTGAGTCTAGTAAAAAATGTTTTGAGTCATTTAGGATTATATATATCGAAGAGTTAGGAATTCTTTTTACTCCTCAGTCCCTTCATCGCTCTGGTGAGGCATCCTGACGTAGAGTATTGACTCTTCTCTTCTCAAATTTCACTAAAAAAATTAGGATCACGCGGGTATTTTGGAATCGTTCCGATGGTTTTGTGACGAGAATATTGTTCTTGGTGCCTCCTGACATTTAGGGGTTGTGGCAGTGTCCCGGGGAGTTGAGCTCCGAGGTGTTGTCGTCACAATTTTATCGTTGCAATTCTAGAATACCTGAGTTTCGCCGACATAAAAAATCTCTGTTATGCAGTTGTTGGTGAGATAACTTCGACGCCACCCAGTACCGGGGCGGGAGTTCGGGAGTATTGCCATAACTTGTATAACGGATGCTTTTTGAAGGTTGAGGTAAATGATTTTTGAAGGTTTCTTGGTTATGTGTTGAAGGATGGATACAGCTGGATGTAGGATTTGCTAGCTTTGGGTGAGATTTTATGCTTCCCATGTATCCCCAACACCTGATTGCATAACCGGAAAGGTTCGGGAGTTTCATAGGTGGGAATTCATGTAGCTCTAGTTCTTCTTCTGCGGATATTTGGTTTGTGATTGGGTAATCCTTACCAAGTATTTGTTCTTGTCCGTACCTTGTTATTTTATTCTTCTACCTCTATCTAGTGGCTTCTCAATTTATGGAAGTGTGACCATGTCGATTGGAATGCGTTCATTCATTTTGTTCGGATGTGAAGACTATATGTGCAATTTTGATCCATTTGATTCAGCTTAAATATTTGTCTGTTAAGATGCTAACGGATGTCACCCTCTTCAGGATGGCTCCTGCTAAGGGTCAGGATCAGAATGAGGATCCGCCACCACCACCTCCACCTCCGGAGGCATGGCAAGCTGTGATGGCCGCTACCAATGCAAACACACAGCTGATCATGCAAATTCTGCAAGAGCGCAACCAAGGGAATCATGGCCATGGCAACAATCACAATCAGTTTGCTACACTCAACCAGTTCCTCGCTAATCAGCTAAAGACCTTCAGCAACTGTGTCGAGGCCTCAGACGCTGATGATTGGCTCATGGATATCTGCAAGCATTTCAAGTGCAGCAACGTCAGGCCTGAGGACTTTGTCAAGTTTGCCTCCTTCCAACTCAAAGACCAAGCTACAAAATGGTTTCAGCAATATAAAGATTCCAGAGGAGGCCATGTGATTACCTGGGATGAATTCCATCAAGACTTCAAAGCTCATCACATTTCTCAGAGTGTTGTTGAAAGCAAGCGTGAGGAATTCCGCAACCTGAAGCAAGGCAGCTTGTCTGTTTACCAGTATAACATTCTGTTCCAGAGGCTCGCTCGTTTCGCCAAGCAAGATGTCCCTGACGAGAAGAGCATGATTTATCAGTTCAGGGGTGGCCTCAGAGAAGATCTCCAACTAGCTCTCGTCCTTTTTGAGCCAAAGAAGTACGATGAGTTCTACAATATGGCAATGAAGCAAGAGACTGCTCAACTCAAGTGCGATGCTTCCAAGAAGCGAGTCAGAGATTCTACTCTTTCTTCCTCAACTCAAGTGGCTTCTAAGCAGCAAAAGTATTGGTTGCCTCCTCCTTCGTTCTGTCAGCCTTATCAGCAGAAGAGCAAAGGTGGCAGTGGATCTTCCCACCCACCCAACCCAGAATTTCAGAACAAGACTTCGTCTCAAGCTCCAAGATCAAGTGCTCCGTATCACCGTCCGCTCTCGGAGGTCACGTGCAACAAGTGTCAGCAGAAGGGTCACTATGCCAACAAATGCTTCAATCAGAGGCATCTTCCTCCTCCACCACCTATGAGATCTGCTAGCAATGCAGTGGTCAAGCATAACCCCAAGCACGCCAAGGTCAACTTGTTGAACGCAGCTCAGGCAGAGGACTCGCCAGATGTCATTATGGGTAACCTTCCTGTTAACGATGTTCCTGCAAAAGTTCTTTTTGATACTGGTGCATCGCATTGTTTCATGTCAAAGCCATTTTTTGCCAAGAATGAATTCGTTTCTTCTCATTTGGGCAAATCAATGGATATCGTTTCTCCCGGCAAACGTTTGAGTGCCAGTTTGGAGGTTCCAGATGTTACTATCACATTGGGCGACTATAAGTTTCTTTCTTCCCCAATGATCCTTGGTAACTCGGATATTGATCTTATTCTTGGAATGGACTGGCTTTCTAAGCACAAGGCTCAGCTTGATTGTGCTGCCAGGCAGATTCAATTGACTCATTCGTCTGAGGATGTAATTGTCTTTGGCGCTCGTGATGATACCATCCGTCTGTTTTCTCTCAATGAGAAGGGTGAGCTGGATGCCATTTCTCATATTCTAGTCGTTTGTGAATATCAAGATGTTTTTCCAGAAGAGCTTCCAGGAATGCCTCCGCACCGGCCAGTTGAATTCGTCATCGATCTTGAGCCTGGCACGGAACCTGTTTGCAAACGTCCTTACAAGCTTGGACCTGAAGAGTTGAAGGAGCTGAAGAAACAAATCGATATTCAAGAGTGTATGGGTCTCATCCGACCAAGTTCTTCTTCATGGGGTTGTGGTGTTCTTTTTGTGAAGAAGAAGGATGGAACGGACTGACTTTGTGTCGACTACCGCCATTGAACAAGAAGACCATTAAGAACAAGTACCCACTTCCCAACATCAACGAGCTGTTTGAATAACTCAAAGGTGCTCAAGTATTCTCCAAGATTGATCTCCGTATGGGCTATCATTAGATTCGCATTCGTGAAGAAGATATCCCTAAGACAGCATTCAGAACAAGCTATGGTTCATATGAATACACTGTCATGTCTTTCGGCCTCGTCAACGCTCCTCCGACATTCTCTCGCATGATGAACTTCATCTTCAACGCCTACACAAATGACTTCGTCTTGGTCTACCTCGATGACATTTTGGTCTTTTCCAAGAACAAGGAGGATCATGCCAAGCACTTACGTTTGGTACTGGATAAGCTCAGAGAACATCAGTTCTATGCCAAGTTTTCAAAGTGCGAGTTTTGGCTCGATGAGGTTCTCAACCTTGGGCATATCATCTCTGCCAAGGGCATAGCGGTTAATCCTGAGAAGGTGTCTGCAGTTGTGAATTGGGAACCACCTCAGAATGTGAAGAAACTCCGCGGCTTCCTTAGGCTCGCAAGCTATGGTCGAAGGTTCGTTGAGAACTTCTCTAAGATCGTGAAGCCTCTTTCCAACCTTCTCCAGAAGCATGTGAAGTACGTTTGGTCTCCTGAATGTGACATCGCTTTCAACACCCTGAAAGAGAAGTTAGTCACTACTCCAGTTATGACTCCTCCTGATGAATCCAAGCCGTTTGAGGTCTTCTGTGATGCTTCCCTTAGAGGTCTTGGTGCAGTATTGATGCAAGAGAAGAAAGTTGTGGCCTATACCTCTCGCCAGTTGAAGCCCAACAAAAAGAACTACCCCACTCATGACCTTGAGTTGGCGGTTGTGCATGCTATTTTAACTTGGAGACATCTCTTATTGGGAAGAAAAGTGGACATCTTCACTGATCATAAGAGTCTCAAGTACATCTTCACTCAGCCAAACCTCAACCTCAGGCAGACTCGTTGGGTCGAAATGATTCAAGAGTATAATCCGAGTATCGAATATACTCCAGGCAAGGCCAATGTAATTGCTGACGCATTGAGCAGGAAGGCTTACTGCAATAGTCTGATTATCAAGCCTTACCAACCCGAGCTTTGTGAAGCTTTCCGCAAACTCAATCTGCAAGTTGTTCCTCAAGGTTTCCTCGCCAACCTCCAAGTCTCTCCTACTTTGGAAGATCATATTCGCGAGGCTCGACTTCTTGATGATATGGTGAAGAAGGTGAAGATTGGGATTGCCAAGAGTCAACCCAAGTACAAGTGTTATCGCCTTGATGACAAGGATACTCTATTCTTCGAGGATCGCATTGTTGTTCCTAAAGGTGACCTTTGTAAAGTCACTATGAACGAGGCTCACAATTCACTCCTCTCTATCCACCCTGGAAGTACAAAGATGTACCATGATCTCAAGCAGCCGTATTGGTGGACTCGAATGAAGCGCGAGATTGCTCAGTTCGTGAATGAATGTGATGTCTGCAGAAGAGTGAAAGCAGAACACCAACGACCAGCTGGTCTCCTCCAACCTCTTGCCATTCCAAAATGGAAGTTTGACCATATTGAGATGGACTTCATGACTGGATTTCCAAAGTCCAAGCGTGGCAATGATGCTATCTTCGTTGTCATCAACAAACTCACTAAAGTGGCTCATTTTCTTCCTATCAAAGAATCTATCACAGCAGCTCAATTGGCAGAGCTATATACCTCCTGGATTGTCTCGCTGCACGGTATTCCACAGTTGATATCTTCAGATCATGGCAGCATCTTCACCTCCAAGTTCTGGGATTCTTTTCAGAAGGCCATGGGCACCAACATTCGCTTCAGCATAGCTTTTCATCCTCAAAACAGTGGCCAAGTTGAGCGTGTCAATCAAATTCTTGAAGATATGATCAGGGCTTGCGTCATCTCTTTCGGTATGAAGTGGGAAGATTGTCTTCCATATGCCGAGTTCTCCTACAACAACAGCTTCTAAGCTAGTTCGGGCAAGGCCCCATTCGAAATTCTCTATGGCAGAAAGTGTTGTACTCCTCTTAACTGGTCAGAGACTAGTGAACGCCAACTTCTTGGCAATGACTTGATCACAGAGGCAGAAGAGATATGCAAAGTCATTCGTGATAATCTCAAAGCCGCGCAATCGCGCCAGAAGAGTTACTATGATAGCAAGCATCATGACTTGGCTTTCGAGATCGGAGACCATGTCTACCTCCGCGTCTCTCCTATGAAAGGTACTCGTCGCTTCGGTATCAAAGGGAAGCTTGCCCCTAGATACGTGGGTCCTTTCAAGATTGTCAGCAAGAGAGGCGATCTCGCCTATCAAATTGAGCTTCCCTCCAACTTTGCAAATGTGCACGACGTGTTTCATGTCTCTCAACTCCGCAAGTGCTTCAAGACTCCTGACCGCACCGTCAACTTCAAAGACATTGATCTTCAAGAAGACCTATCTTATCATGAGCACCCAGTCGCTATTCTTGAAGAAACTGAGCGCAAGACTCGCAACAAGTCTATCAAATTCCTCAAAGTCAAGTGGTCACATCACTCTGACCGTGAAGCCACCTGGGAACGTGAGGATCACCTCCGTTCTGAGTACCCGGAGTTTTTCCAGTCCTAGATCTCAGGACGAGATCCTTTCATAGTGGTGGAGTGTTGTAACACACCGGATGTAACCTACCTTATTTGTACTCCAACTCTTGCCATTTCCGGCACTAAGTTATGTTATTTCCTCATTGTCGGGTTTTTGTCTCTGTGTGTTTTGTCTTTGTCATGCATCTCATATCATGTCATCATGTGCATTGCATTTGCATACGTGTTCGTCTCATGCATTCGAGCATTTTCCCCATTGTCCGTTTTGCATTCCGGCGCTCCTATGTCCTCCGGCGTCCCTTTCTACCTCTTTTCGTGTGAGGGTGTTAAACATTTCCGGTTTGGACCGAGACTTGCCATGCGGCCTTGGTTTACTACCGGTAGACCGCTTGTCAAGTTTCGTGCCATTTGGACTTCGTTTGGTACTCCAACGGATAACCGAGGGACCGAAAAGGCTTTGTGTGTGTTGCAGCCCAACACCCCTCCAACGTGGCCCAAAACCCACCTAAACCTCCTCCATCACCTAGGCCGTTCGATCACGATCGCGTGGCCGCAAACTGCACCTCATTTGGAGCTTCCTAGCTCCCTCTACCTCTATAAATAGGTCCACCCCCGAAATTTCGGATCTCTCCCCCGTAACCCTAGCCCCCTCACTCTCCTCGCCCGCCGGACAAAATGTCTACCGACGGACGTGTCCGCCCGCGACGTCCGCCGCCACATGTCGCTGTCCGAGTGGCTCGGCCGCCTCAACCCAAGTACAAGTGCTATCGCCTTGATGACAAGGATACTCTATTCTTCGAGGATCGCATTGTTGTTCCTAAAGGTGACCTTCGTAAAGTCATTATGAACGAGGCTCACAATTCACTCCTCTCTATCCACCCTGGAAGTACAAAGATGTACCATGATCTCAAGCAGCCGTATTGGTGGACTCGAATGAAGCGCGAGATTGCTCAGTTCGTGAATGAATGTGATGTCTGCAGAAGAGTAAAAGCAGAACACCAACGACCAGCTGGTCTCCTCCAACCTCTTTCCATTCCAGAATGGAAGTTTGACCATATTGAGATGGACTTCATGACTGGATTTCCAAATTCCAAGCGTGGCAATGATGCTATCTTCATTGTCATCGACAAACTCACTAAAGTGGCTCATTTTCTTCCTATCAAAGAATCTATCACAGCAGCTCAATTGGCAGAGCTATATACCTCCTGGATTGTCTCGCTGCATGGCATTCCGCAGTTGATATCTTTAGATCGTGGCAGCATCTTCACCTCCAAGTTCTGGGATTCTTTTCAGAAGGCCATGGGCACCAACATTCGCTTCAGCACGGCTTTTCATCCTCAAACCAGTGGCCAAGTTGAGCGTGTCAATCAAATTGTTGAAGATATGCTCAGGGCTTGCGTCATCTCTTTCGGTATGAAGTGGGAAGATTGTCTTCCATATGCCGAGTTCTCCTACAACAATAGCTTCTAAGCTAGTTCGAGCAAGGCCCATTCGAAATTCTCTATGGCAGAAAGTGTCGTACTCCTCTAAACTGGTCAGAGACTGGTGAACGCCGACTTCTTGGCAATGACTTGATCACAGAGGCAGAAGAGATATGCAAAGTCATTCGTGATAATCTCAAAGCCGCGCAATCGCGCCAGAAGAGTTACTATGATAGCAAGCATCGTGACTTGGCTTTCGAGATCGGAGACCATGTCTACCTCCGCGTCTCTCCAATGAAAGGTACTCGTCGCTTCGGTATCAAAGGGAAGCTTGCCCCTAGATACGTGGGTCCTTTCAAGATTGTCAGCAAGAGAGGCGATCTCGCCTATCAAATTGAGCTTCCCTCCAACTTTGCAAACATGCACGACGTGTTTCATGTCTCTCAACTCCGCAAGTGCTTCAAGACTCCTGACCGCACCGTCAACTTCGAAGACATTGATCTCCAAGAAGACCTGTCTTATCATGAGCACCCAGTCGCTATTCTTGAAGAAACTGAGCGCAAGACTCGCAACAAGTCTATCAAATTCCTCAAAGTCAAATGGTCACATCACTCCGACCGTGAAGCCACCTGGGAACGCAAGGATCACCTCCGTTCTGAGTACCCAGAGTTTTTCCAATCCTAGATCTCGGGACGAGATCCTTTCGTAGTGCTGGAGTGTTGTAACACCCCGGATGTAACCTACCTTATTTGTACTCCAACTCTTGCCATTTCTGGCACTAAGTTATGTTATTTCCTCGTTATCGGGTTTTTGTCTCCGTGTATTTTGTCTTTATCATGCATATCATATCATGTCATCATGTGCATTGCATTTGCATACGTGTTCGTCTCATGCATTCGAGCATTTTCCCCGTTGTCCGTTTTGCATTCCGGCGCTCCTATGTCCTCCGGCGTCCCTTTCTACCTCTTTTCGTGTGCGGGTGTTAAACATTTCCGGTTTGGACCGAGACTTGCCATGTGGCCTTGGTTTACTACCAGTAGAGCGCCTGTCAAGTTTCGTGCCATTTGGACTTCGTTTGGTACTCCAACGGTTAACCAAGGGACCGAAAAGGCCTTGTGTGTGTTGCAGCCCAACACCCCTCCAACGTGGCCCAAAACGCACCTAAACCTCCTCCATCACCTAGGTCGTTCGATCACCATCGTGTGGCCGCAAACCACACCTCATTTGGAGCTTCCTAGCTCCCTCTACCTCTATAAATAGGTCCACCCCCGAAATTTCGGATCTCTCCCCCAAAACCCTAGCCCCCTCACTCTCCTCGACCGCCGGACAAAAAGTGTGCCGACGGACGTGTCCGCCCGCGACGTCCGCTGCCACATGTCGCCGTTCGAGTGGCTCGGTCGCCTCCTCCCACCGCGCGGCCCGGGGAGCCCGTGGCCGGCCCCCGCGGCCCATCCGGAGTCCGCCGCCGCCTGCCTCCTTCCTCGCTCGAGCCGGCGAGCTCCGGCTGTCGCACCACCGTGCCCGACATCGCCAGCGACCCGACCCCGCCACCTCAGTGCCCAACTCCGACGCCGTCCACCGCGTCGCGGCTGCCGCCTCCTCGCCGTCCCGTCCATGCCTCGTCGCACCGGCGAGCTCCAGCGTGAGCTCCGGCCCCGGCAACCTCTCCTCCGGCCAAGTACATCTCCGGTGACCCCCCCCCCCCCCTCCCTCCTCCCGTGAACAGTGCTCCGGCGAGCTGCTACAGTGCTGAACCCGATCTGGATCTGGACAAGTTTCGGTTGACTTTTTCGCCAGAAACCCTAGCTTTTTATGCATACTTTGACATGCCATGACTTCCTCATCGTGGCTCCGATTCGTGCGCGTAGCATATCAAAATGTTCGCCTCGACGAGTACATCATTTCATCTCATTGCATCATTTCCATTTGAGCTCATCTTGATGCCTGAAATGCTGTTGGAAGATGGCTATGTGATGATAGTTTCAGATCTGTTTCAGCAAATGCACTTTTGTCATTTTTGCCATGATTAATGTGTGCATGCTATGATCCTGAGCTCTACATGTGTTTTGAAGAATGTCATGCCATCTTTACAGGGGTGTATGCCATGTATTTTTGTGATCTTTGTGGTGACTAGCATAAGCATGCAAAGTAGCTTACTCAATAATGCTGATTTCAGGGCCTTAGAATTTCATTAAGTCCTTGCCCTGTCATTATTTTTATGCCATATGTTCATGTTGTTTCCTAGTGATCCGTGCCTCTTTTGATCATGATCAGTAAGGATGTTTTGTAGATAATGTTGTGCTCTATCCATCCATGTCTTTGTTTGCAATTATGGAGCACCCTAGCTTGAGTCAATCGAGCTCTACTTTTGCTATAAAATGTTCCTGGCAGATTGTTAACATGTTTAGAAAATTTGCCGAGCTTGTTGTTGTTGATCCGTGCATGTTATGTTGTCGTTCTTGCCATGTATAGCTTCTATGCCATGTCTATTTGCTGGGTGTATGCTTAGTTTGTCATGCAATGCCTCGTAGTGAGTGCATCGAGCTCGTAAACATGCCTACTTGATATCTGTTTTGCCATGCTCTAGTTTTTCACTAAGTCTGAATATGTTTATGTTTTTGCTATGTTCACATGCTTGCAATTGTATTTTCTGATCCCTTTTGGCTCATGGTCACTAAGGGAATTTTGTTATATGCTTTTAGAAGCTTCATACCATGCCTTGCTTTTCCATGATATGTTCCTGTAGCATGTAGTTATCGTGCTCTAAACATTGCTTCCTGATGATAAATTTCTGACATGCTGTTAATTTCACTAAGTCTGAAACCTGTTATCTTTTGCACTTTTGCCATGCTTGTTTGATCCTGTTAATGAGTGAATTAGCCGTATCTCAGTGTTCATCTTTTGTCAAGCATCATGAGTGGATCCCTGCCATGTATTTTGTTGCCATGTTTGAGTGCAGTAGCTTATCTATCTTGATGCATTTAGAAGGCTACTTGCTGTTTATCGCAGACCGGTGCCATATTTGTTTTGCTTGCCATTTCCAAACCGTGCATCCAATTCCGGTGATCTTTATATTGATTTCGACCGAAATCAACTCACCTTTCCAGTGGCACTCTTGGTTTTCCAAGTTGAGGCCAGGTTCAATCATTCCTTTCCAAATCATGCCTATGCATTACATGTCGCATCCCGCATATCATACCATGTTTGCATCACGTTGCTTGAGCATTGCACGTGGTTGATTGTGTTCCTTTTTGTTTGTTGTTCTTGCTTGGGTAGAGCCGGGAGACGAGTACGTGATCGAGGAGCCCATTGAGTATGCTTACGAGGGTCAAGCCAACTCTGAGAACTTTGCAGGCAAGATGACCATACCCTCGAAATCACTTCTATCTTTGCTTGCTAGATGCTCGCTCTTTTGCTATGCCTATGCTATGATACCTACCACTTGCTTATCATGCCTCCCATATTGCCATGTCAAACCTCTAACCCACCATGTCCTAGCAAACCATTGTTTGGCTATGTTACCGCTTTGCTCAGCCCCTCTTATAGCGTTGCTAGTTGCAGGTGAAGATTTGGAGAGCGTTCCTTGTTGGAACATGTTTATTGTTGGGATATCATAATATTCTCTTGTTTATCTTAATGCACCTATATACTTCGTAAAGGGTGGAAGGCTCGGCCTTATGTCTAGTGTTTTGTTCCACTCTTGCCGCCCTAGTTTCTGTCATATTGGTGTTATGTTCCCGGATTTTGCGTTCCTTGCACGGTTGGGTTATAATGGGAACCCCTTGACAGTTCGCCTTGAATAAAACTCCTCCAGCAATGCCCAACCTTGGTTTTACCATTTGCCACCTAGCCTCTTTTTCCCTTGGGTTTCCGGAGCCCAAGGGTCATCTTTATTAACCCCCCACCCCCCCCCCCCACCCCCCGCGGGCCAGTGCACCTCTGAGTGTTGGTATGAAATGGGCAGCCTGCGGGGCCACCTTAGGGAAACTCGAGGGCTGGTTTTACTCGTAGCTTGACCTATCTGAGTGTGCCCTGAGAACGAGATATGTCCAGCTCCTATCGGGATTTGTCGGCACATTCAGGTGGTGTTGCTGGACTTGTTTTACCATTGTCGAGGATGTCTTGTAACCGGGATGCCGAGTCTGATCGGAATGTCTTGGGAGAAGGAATATTCTTCGTTGACTGTGAGAGCTTGTGATGGGCTAAGTTGGGACTCCCCTGCAGGGATTTGAACTTTCGAAAGCCGTGCCCGCGGTTATGGGCAGATGGGAATTTGTTAATGTCCGGTTGTAGATAACCTGAAACTTAACTTAATTAAAATGCACCAACCGCATGTGTAACTGTGATGGTCTCTTCTCGGCGAAGTCCGGGAAGCGAACACGGTGTTGGAGTTATGTTTGACGTAGATTGTTCTAGGATCACTTCTTGATCATAGTTGTTCGACCGTGCCTTGGCTTTCTCTTCTTGCACTCTTTTGCGTATGTTAACCACCAAATATGCTAGTCGCTTGCTGCAGCTCCACCATCATACCTTTTACCCTTCCTATAAGCTTAAGTAGTCTTGATCGCGAGGGTGCGAGATTGCTGAGTCCCCGTGACTCACAGATTATTTCCAAAACCAGATGCAGGGACCGATGATACTGCTCCAGGTGATGCGCTTGAGCTCAAGTGGGAGTTCGATGAAGACTCTCGTCGTTACTACGTGTCTTTCCCAGATGATCAGTAGTGGTGCCCAGTTGGGGCGATCGGGGACTATGTTGCATTTGGGGTTTATCTTCATTTTGGTTCCGTAGTCGGACCTTGAGTGTATTTGGATGAATGTAATGTTACTTATGTATTTGTGTGATGTGGCAAGTGTAAGCCAACTATGTACCTTTCCCCTTTATTATTTACATGGGTTGTTGTGAAGATTACCTCACTTGCGACATCGCTGTCAATGCGGTTATGCCTCTAAGTCGTGCTTCGACACGTGGGAGATATAGCCGCATCGAGGGAATTGAATGGCCACCGCCACCTTTTTCAGACGTGGGTTGCATGCTGGAGTCCGAGGCGGCCTGGAATATCTTGGCGTGTGCATCCTCGATCTTGGCATGGATGGCCTCAACCCGGGCGAGGGCGACATCAGCGACACGGACGGCATCTCGAGCGCTCTCGATGTTTGCAGCTGCCGTCGCAGCAGCAACTGCAACTGTCTTGGCTGCTGCAGCTGCCCTGTCGGCTGCCGCAGACGCCCTCTCGGCGGAAGCGGTCGCGCTCAATGCGGATGCGGCGACACTCTCGGCATAGGCGGCCGCACTCTCGGCTCAGGCGGCCGCGCTCTAGGGGGGGACGTGGCCATCGTACGGGCCTTCACGAAGCGTTTCCATGGCATCATCTTTGCAAGAAGGGGGTGCGGGAATGGGGGTCGGGATTCAGGGATTCGGGGGTTGCCGGCACTAGAGCAGACGAGCCGGCGAAGCTTAAGGAGGGAGACTTAAATAGACCCAGATATTTTCATCGCAAACGGTTCCTCAGAAACAACTGTGTGTTATGTTGTGGATATTTTTTATTAGTTATGAAAGATGAATTTGAAGTACAGTGGCAACGGATGGTGTTTTAAATGTACGAGAAATTTTGTAGTACTAATAGAACTGCCATGTCAAATTTTGGAAAATTTCAGGGGTCATTTGACCTTTTAAGACATTTAAGTGATTTTCTAGCCATTTAATGACCGTAATTGAAATTTGAACTACATGTACATGCAACAGCTAACTATAACGGTTTGAAAACTCATATTTTGTGTACTTGTGTGCAAGTTAATTCCATGTGCAGTAAATTAGAAGAAATTTTCAAACATATTGGTCTCACGACATGGACACATGCATACATATGCATGGAGTGACATGGCATTTTAATTCCAAAAAAATGATCAGAAAAACATGAAACCTTGGTTGATTTAATGTCATGTCACCAAGATGATGTGGTAAAAATTGGCCTGTTTGACAAAAGTTTGGACACACACCCCTCACAAACCGGAGTAACTCATTAGAAGGTTTGTGGTTTTGAGAGGGAACTATGCATGTTGGATGACGAATGGGACATTGCTTCCTCTTACGGCCTTCAATTTTTTTCTACATCTAACATGCACTAATACAACTGTCATGTGAAATTTTTGAAAATTTTAGGGGTCATTTGACCTTTTAAAGACATTTAAGTGATTTTCTAACCATTTAATGACCGTAATTCAAATTTGAACTACATCTACATGCAACGCCTAACCATAACGGTTTGAAAAATCACATTTTTGTGTACTTGTGTGCGAGTTAATTCCATGTGCAGTAAATTAGAAGGAATTTTCAAACATATTGGTCTCAAGGCATGGCCACACATGCATAGAGTAGCATGGCATTTTAATTCCAAAAAGTTAAAAAATGATCAGAAAAACATAAAACCTTGCTTGATTTAATGTCATGCCACCAAGATGATGTGGTAAAAAATTAGCATGTTTGACGAAAGTTTGGACAAACGCCCCTCACAAACCAGAGGAACTCACTAGAAGGTCTGTGCTTCCAAGAGGGAACAATGCATGTTTGATGATGAACGGGAGATAGCTTCCTCTTACGGCCTTCAATTTTTTCCACATTTAACATGCAGTAATACAACTATCTTGTGAAAATTTGGAAAATTTCAGGGGTCATTTGACCTTTTAAGACATTTCAGTGATTTTCTAACCATTTAATGACCGTAATTCAAATTTGAACTACATCTACATGCAATGCGTAACCATAATGGTTTGAAAATCATATTTTTGTGTACTTGTGAGCGAGTTAAAAAATCATGAGACGATATAAATATCTGGTGTTCAAAAAAGAAAATGTAAAGATCTGGCAAGACAACCGGCCCCCACACGATTGGCAGTCTATCTCGCGACTCGAGGTTTGGTAGGTGAATGGCGGGGATCATTAATCAGACACGGTTCTGTATTGGAAACCGTCAGCTATTATGTTCACACATGGATTTTGGCTATTATGTTCACACACGGATTTTGCTACGGGAATCGTGTGTAATTCAAACTACAGTACTCATAAATTTCGGCGGCCGGCGTGTGTACTGTACCCGTCGATCTATATTCTGGCCGCCAATAAATACTACCTTGCTCACGTCGTCCCGTCTGCATTCTCATCTACATCCTCTCCTCGCTCGCCCTCTCTCTCTCAAATCTCTGCCATGGCGCCGCCAGTCTACCCACGTGCCGATGAGGAGTCGCCGCCCCCGAGGATGCTTACTCGATTAGCAGCGACAAGGACCCCTACGGGCCGCCTGACGAGGTTGCGTCGGACCCCCCAACTTTGGATTGGTTTTGGGGCCAGTACAATCTTTGTCTGTGGAAGTCGCTGCCACCGGCTGAGAAAGCCAGGCAAGTGGCGTTCAAGAAGGATATGGCGGAGGAGGAAGCCAGGTACCAGGCGGCATGTGAAGCCCGTCATGCCGCCTAGAAAAAGGAGGCGGTGGAACTTTGGGGCCGGGCGCGTCGTCATGCCGAGGCGGTGTACGAAGACGGGTACTTCGCGAGGAAGGTCATAGGCGTTGGGCGCCTAGTCGCTGCGTGGAGGTGGGTCGATAAGCTCTAGTGTGCCACTGACGAGGAGCTCCGGTGGGCGCCCAACAAAATGGCAAGATCGGCCGCGCGCGTCCGCCAGTAAGAGGCAGATCGATACGACAAGCGCTGCGAGGCAAAGGAGGCGTGCTACGTCTCGAGCTAGCGTTGGTTTTCCCCGAAGAGGAGGGGGTGATGCAGCACAGTAGCGTAAGTATTTCCCTCAGTTTTTGAGAACCAAGGTATCAATCCAGTAGGAGGTCACGCGCAAGTCCCTTGTACCTGCACAAAACGGTAGCAACTCGCAACCAACGCTTAGGGGTTGTCAATCCCTTCACGATCACTTGCGAATGTGAGATCTGATAGAGATAATATTTTTGGTATTTGGTATAAAGATGCAAAGTGAAAAGTAAAAGCAAAACAAGTAAAATAAAGTAATGGAGATTGATATGATGAGAATAGACCCGGGGGCCATAGGTTTCACTAGTGGCTTCTCTCAAGAGCATAGATATTCTACGGTGGGTGAACAAATTACTATTGAGCAATTGATAGAATTGAGCATAGTTATGAGGTTATCTAGGTATGATCATGTATATAGGCATCACGTCCGTGACAAGTAGACCGACTCCTGCCTGCATCTACTACTATTACTCCACTCATCGACCGCTATCCAGCATGCATCTAGAGTATTAAGTTAAAAACAGAGTAACGCCTTAAGCAACATGACATGATGTAGAGGAATAAATTCATGCAATATGATAAATACCCCCATCTTGTTATCCTCGATGGCAACAATACAATACGTGCCTTGCAACTCTTTCTGTCACTGAGTAAGGACACCGCAAGATTGAACCCAAAGCTAAGCACTTCTCCCATTGCAAGAACTACCAATCTAGTTGGCCAAACCAAACGGATAATTCAAAGAGACTTGAAAAGATAACTCAATCATACATAAAAGAATTCAGAGAAGATTCAAATATTATTCATAGATAAGTTGGATCATAAACCCACAATTCATCGGTCTCAACAAACACACCGCAAAAAGAAGATTACAACGAATAGATCTCCACGAGAGAGGGGGAGAACATTGTATTGAGATCCAAAAAGAGAGAAGAAGCCATCTAGCTACTAGCTATGGACTCGAAGGTCTGAAGTAAACTACTCACACTTCATCGGAAGGGCTATGGTGTTGATGTAGAAGCCCTCCGTGATGGATGCCCTCTCCGGCGGAGCTCCAGAACAGGCCCCAAGATGGGATCTCGTGGATACAGGAAGTTGCGGTGGTGGAATTAGGTTTTTGGCTCCGTCTTTGGTCTAATGGGGGTACGTAGGTATATATAGGAGGAAGGAGCACGTCGGTGGAGCTCCGAGGGGCCCACGAGGCAGGGGGGCGCGCCCAGGGGGGCGCGCCCTCCAACCTCGTGACCTCCCCGGAAACTTCTTGGAGTAGGGTCCAAGTCTCCTGGATCACGTTCGGTGAGAAGATCACGTTCCCGGAGGTTTCATTCCGTTTGGACTCCGTTTGATATTCTGCTTCCTCGAAATACTGAAATAGGCAAAAAACTGCAATTCTGGGCTGGGCCTCCAGTTAATAGGTTAGTCCTGAAATAATATAAAAGTGGAAAATAAAGCCCAATATAGTCCAAAACAGTAGATAAAGTAGCATGGAGCAATCAAAAATTATAGATACGTTGGAGACGTATCAGGCATCCCCAAGCTTAATTCCTGCTCGTCCTCGAGTAGGTAAATGATAAAAAGAGAATTTTTGATGCGGAGTGATACTTTGGCATAATTTCAATGTAAATCTTCTTAATCATGGTATGAATATTCAGACCCGAAAGGTTCAAGACAAAAGTTCATATTGACATAAAAATGATAATACTTCAAGCATACTAATCAAACAGTTATGTCATCTCAAAATAACATGGCCAAAGGAAGTTCATCCCTACAAAATCATATAGTTAGGCTATGCTTCATTTTCGTCACACAAATATGTTCCCAACTTCTATACCCCCGATGACAAGCCAAGCAATTGTTTCATACTCAAATAATCTCAAACTTTTTCAACCTTCACGCAATACATGAGCGCGAGCCATGGACATAGCACTATGGGTGGTATAGAATATGATGATGGGGATTGTGTGGAGAAAACAAAAAAGGAGAAAGTCTCACATCAACGAGGCTAATCAATGAGCTATAGAGATGCCCATCAATTGATGTTAATTCAAGGAGTAGGGATTGCCATGCAAAGGATGCACTAGAGCTAAGAATGCTCAACAAAAGTAAACTAGTGGGTGTGCATCCAACTTGCTTGCTCAGGAAGACCTAGGGCATTTTGAGGAAGCCCATCATTGGAATATACTCCCTCCGTTCCTAAATATTCGTCTTTCTAGACATTTCAAATGACTACTACATACGGATGTATGTAGACATATTTTAGAGTGTAGATTCACTCATTTTGCTCCGTATGTAGTCACTTGTCGAAATACCTAAAAAGACAAGTATTTAGGAACGGAGGAAGTACAAGCCAAGTTCTATAATGAAAAATTCCCACTAGTATGAACAAGACAACTTATGAGACTCACTATATGATAATCATGGTGCTACTTTGAAGCACAGTATATGAGACTCACTACATGAAGAACAAGGTGCTACTTTGAAGCACAAGTGTGGAAAAAGAGATAGTAGTATTGCCCTTTTATTTTCTCTTTTTTGGGGGCCTTTCTTTTTTTCTTTTTGGCCTTTCTCTCTCTTTTTTTGATTGGGCAATGCTCTAATAATGATGATCATCACACTTCTATTGATTACAACATAATGATTACAACTCGATACTAGAACAAGATATGACTCTATATGAATGCCTCCGGCGGTGTACCGGGATGGTGCAATGAATCAAGAGTGACATGTATGAAAAATAATGCATGGTGGCTTTGCCACAAATACGATGTAAACTACAAGATCATGCAATGGCAATATGACAAAAGTAAAGCATGTCATGATGATGATGATGATGATGATGATGATGATGATGATGATGATGATGATGATGATGATGGAAGTCGCATGGCAATATATCTTGGAATGGCTATGGAAATGCCATGATAGGTAGGTATGGTGACTGTTTTGAGGAAGATATAGGGAGGTTTATGTGTGAAAGAGCGTATCATATCATGGGGTTTGGATGCACCGGTGAAGTTTGCACCAACTCTTAATGTGAGAAAGGGCAATGCACGGTACCGAAGAGGCTAGCAAATGGCGGAAAGGTAAAAGTGCGTATAATCCATGGACTCAACATTAGTCAAAAGAACTCATATACTTGTTGCAAAAAATTAGAAGTCATCAAAAATCAAGTACTACGCGCATGCTCCTAGGGGGGTAGATTGGTAGGAAAAGACCATCGCTCGTCCCCGACCGCCACTCATAAGGATGCACAAGCCAGGTACACTTCATGCTTCAAATTTGTTACACAACTTTAACCATACGTGCATGCTATGGGACTTGCTAACTTCAACACAAGTATTTCTCAAATTCACAACTACTCAACTAGCATGACTATGATATTATCACCTCCATATCTCAAAACAATTATCAAGCATCAAACTTATCTTAGTATTCAACCCACTAAAAAGAAAGTTTCACATATCTTGAATACCAAGTATATTAACATTAAGCAAATTACCATGCTACTAATGACTCTCAAAATAATCTAAGTGAAGCATGAGAGATCAAGTTTCTTTAAAACAAACCACCACCGTGCTCTAAAAGATCTAAGTGAAGCACTAGAGCAAAAATTATCACGCTCAAAAAGATATAAGTGAAGCACATAGAGTAAACTATCAAGCTCAAAAGATATAAGTGAAGCACATAGAGTATTCTAACAAATTTCAATTCATACATGGCTCTCTCAAAAGGTGTGTACAGCAAGGATGATTGTGGTATACTAACAAGCAAAGACACAAGTAATACAAGACGCTCCAAGCAAAACACATATCATGTGGTGAATAAAAATATAGCCCCAAGTAAATTACCGATGGAAGTGGATGAAAGAGGGGATGCCTTCCGGGGCATCCCCAAGCTTTGAATTTTTGGTGTCCTTGAATTATCTTGGGGGTGCCATAGACATCCCCAAGCTTAGGCTCTTGCCACTCCTTGTTCCATAATCCATCAAAAGAATTCACCCAAAACTTGAAAACTTCACAACACAAAACTCAATAGAAATCTCGTGAGCTCCGTTAGAGAAAGAAAACAAAAGACTACTTTAAGGTACTGTAGTGAACTTGTTCTTTATTTGTATTGGTGTTAAACCTACTGTATTCCAACTTCTCTATGGTTTATAAACTATTTTACTAGCCATAGATTCATCAAAATAAGCAAACAACACACGCAAAACACAATCTGTCAAAAACAGAACAGTCTGTAGTAATCTGTTACTAACGCAAACTTCTGGAACCCAAACAATTCGACCAAAATTAGACGACCTGGGCAATTTGTTTATTGATCATAAGCAATTAGAATTACTATTTTATCACGTTCTGGTGATTTTTGACAATTCGGGCACTGAGCGCAAAGATTCTGGAAATTACAGCAAGATCAAATAACTATCTTCCAAGAAGATCTAATAGGTTTAACTTGGCACAAACACTAATTAAAAGATAAAACCGCATCTAAACAGAATCTAGATGGATTATTTATTCCTAAACAAAACCAAAAACAAAAAACAAAAAATAAAATTGGGTTGCCTCCCAACAAGTGCTATCGTTTAACGCCCCTAGCTAGGCATAAAAGCAAGGATAGATCTAGGTATTGCCATCTTTGGTAGGCAATCCATAAGTGGCTCTCATGATAGATTCATATGGTAATTTTATTTTCTTTCTAGAAAAGTGTTTCATGCCCTTCTTTAAGGGAAATTGGAATTTAATATTCCCTTCCTTCATATCAATAATTGCACCAATCGTTCTAAGGAAAGGTCTACCAAGAATAATAGGACATGAAGGATTGCAATCTATATCAAGAACGATAAAATCTACGGGCACATAATTCCTATTTGCAACAATAAGAACATCATTAATTCTTCCCATAGGCTTTTTAATAGTGGAATCCGCAAGATGCAAGTTTGGAAAGCAATCATCAAAGTCACGGAAATCTAGCAAATCACACAAAGCTTTGGGGATAGTAGAGACACTAGCACCCAAATCACACAAAGCATAAAACTCATAATTTTTAGTTTTAATCTTAATTGTAGGTTCCCACTCATCATGGAGTTTTCTAGGGATAGAAACTTTCAACTCAAGCTTTTCTTCATAAGATTGCATTAAGGCGTCAACAATGTGTTCGGTAAAGGCCTTATTTCGACTATAAGCATGAGGAGATTTCAACACGGATTGCAACAAGGAAATACAATCAATTAAAGAGCAATTTTCATAGTTAAATTCCTTGAGATCCAAAATAGTGGGTTTAGCAATATCTAGATTTTTATTTCTTTCAATCCCTTTTTTATCAATTTCATCATCAGGATCTAAAAACTCAGAATTCTTAAAACGCCTTCTAGGTAAGGGAAGATCATAATAAGATTCATCAAGATTCACATTGCAAAACAAAGATTTAATAGGGGACACATCAATAACTTTCAGATCTTCATCTTGATTTTCATAGGATTTAGAAGAACACGCTTTAATAAAGGCATCTTTGTAAGCACGCATCCTAGCGGTTCTTTCTTTGCACTCATCAATGGAAATTCTCATGGCTGTGAGAGACTCATTGACATCATGCTTAGGATAAATAGATCTAAGCTTTAAAGAATCAACCTCAAGAGAAATTCTATCAACGTTCCTAGCCAAATCATCAACTTTAAGCAATTTCTCTTCAACCAAAGCATTGAAATTCTTTTGCGAATTCATAAATTCTTTAACACTACTCTCAAATTCAGAGGGCATCTTATTAAAATTTCCATAAGAGTTGTTGTAGGAATTTCCATAATTATTAGAAGGATTACTAGGATAAGGCCTAGAATTAAAATTCCCTCTATACGCGTTGTTACCAAAACTATTCCTACCAACAAAATTCACATCCATAGATTCAATATTATTCTCAAGCAAAGTAGATAAAGGCATATTATTGGGATCAGAAGAAACACTCTTAACAAATAAATTCCTAGGTTCATCCATCTTTTCACTCAAAGCATTGATTTCTTCTATAGCATTCACTTTTTTATTAGTAGATCTTTCAGTATGCCATTGAGAATAATTGACCATAATATTATCTAGGAGTTTAGTAGCATCTCCTAAAGTGATTTCCATAAAAGTGCCTCCCGCGGCCGAATCTAAAAGATTTCTAGAAGCAAAATTCAATCCAGCATAAAAAATTTGTATAATCATCCATAAGTTCAAACCATGAGTAGGACAATTACGTCGCATTAATTTCATTCTCTCCCAAGCTTGTGCAACATGTTCATGATCAAGTTGCTTAAAATTCATAATATCATTCCTAAGAGAGATAATCTTAGCGGGAGGAAAATACTTAGAGATAAAAGCATCTTTGCACTTGTTCCAAGAATCAATACTATTTTTAGGCAAAGATGAAAACCACGCTTTAGCACGATCTCTGAGCGAAAAAGGAAATAGCTTCAATTTAACGACATCATTATCGACATCCTTTTTCTTTTGCATGTCACATAAATCAACAAAGCCATTTAGATGAGTAGTGGCATCTTCACTAGGAAGGCCGGTGAATTGATCTTTCATAACAAGATTCAACAAAGCAGTATTGATTTCACAAGATTCAGTATTGGCAAGAGGAGCAATCGGAGTGCTAAGGAAATCATTGTTATTGGTATTGGTGAAGTCACACAATTTGGTAGCATCTTGGGCCATCACGACAAGCAAGCAAACTAACACACGAGCAAACAAAAGGCAAGGGGAAAAAAGAGGGCGAATAAAACGGCAAGGGTGAAGTGGGGGAGAGGAAAATGAGAGGCAAATGGCAAATAATGTAATGCAAGAGATAGAGATTGTGATGGGTACTTGGTATGTTGACTTTTGCGTAGGCTTCCCCGGCAACAGCGCTAGAAATGGCTCGTTCACGGAAGAGTAAATCTTGACTTGACTTGGCGTAGGCCTCCCCGGCAACGGCGCTAGAAATCCTTCTTGCTACGTCTCGAGCTAGCGTTGGTTTTCCCCGAAGAGGAGGGGGTGACGCAGCACAGTAGCGTAAGTATTTCCCTCAGTTTTTGAGAACCAAGGTATCAATCCAGTAGGAGGTCACGCACAAGTCCCTCGTACCTGCACAAAATGGTAGCAACTCGCAACCAACGCTTAGGGGTTGTCAATCCCTTCACGGTCACTTACGAGAGTGAGATCTGATAGAGATAATATTTTTGGTATTTTTGGTATAAAGATGCAAAGTGAAAAGTAAAAGCAAAACAAGTAAAATAAAGTAATGGAGATTGATATGATGAGAATAGACCCGGGGGCCATAGGTTTCACTAGTGGCTTCTCTCAAGAGCATAGATATACTATGGTGGGTGAACAAATTACTGTTGAGCAATTGATAGAATTGAGCATAGTTATGAGGTTATCTAGGTATGATCATGTATATAGGCATCACGTCCGTGACGAGTAGACCGACTCCTGCCTGCATCTACTACTATTACTTCACTCATCGACCGCTATCCAGCATGCATCTAGAGTATTAAGTTAAAAACAGAGTAACGCCTTAACCAAGATGACATGATGTAGAGGAATAAATTCATGCAATATGATAAATACCCCATCTTGTTATCCTCGATGGCAACAATACAATACGTGCCTTGCAACTCTTTCTGTCACTGAGTAAGGACACCACAAGATTGAACCCAAAGCTAAGCACTTCTCCCATTGCAAGAACTACCAATCTAGTTGGCCAAACCAAACGGATAATTCGAAGAGACTTGCAAAGATAACTCAATCATACATAAAAGAATTCAGAGAAGATTCAAATATTATTCATAGATAAGTTGGATCATAAACCCACAATTCATCGGTCTCAACAAACACACCGCAAAAAGAAGATTACATCGAATAGATCTCCACGAGAGAGGGGGAGAACATTGTATTGAGATCCAAAAAGAGAGAAGAAGCCATCTAGCTACTAGCTATGGACCCGAAGGTCTGAAGTAAACTACTCACACTTCATCGGAAGGGCTATGGTGTTGATGTAGAAGCCCTCCATGATGGATGCCCTCTCCGGCGGAGCTCCGGAACAGGCCCCAAGATGGGATCTCGTGGATACAGGAAGTTGCGGCGGTGGAATTAGGTTTTTGGCTCCGTCTTTGGTCTAATGGGGGTACGTAGGTATATATAGGAGGAAGGAGCACGTCGGTGGAGCTCCGAGGGGCCCATGAGGCAAGGGGCGCGCCCAGGGGGGCGCGCCCTCCACCCTCGTGACCTCCCCGGAAACTTCTTGGAGTAGGGTCCAAGTCTCCTGGATCACGTTCGGTGAGAAGATCACGTTCCCGAAGGTTTCATTCCGTTTGGACTCCGTTTGATATTCTGTTTCCTCGAAATACTGAAATAGGCAAAAAACAGCAATTCTGGGCTGGACCTCCGGTTAATAGGTTAGTCCCAAAAATAATATAAAAGTGGAAAATAAAGCCCAATATAGTTCGAAACAGTAGATAAAGTAGCATGGAGCAATCAAAAATTATAGATATGTTGGAGACGTATCAAGGCGGAGTACTGCCTCCGCACTGGGAAGACGTCGCGCACCAGGGAGCTACTGGCAAGGGGCTGCCGGAATACTGGCCCCAGAAGGGATTATTAGTTTTAGTATTGTTCATTTTCAATTTTATGCATTGTACCTAGTAGTTAAGTATCATCACGTATATGTGATGATATTATATATATATATATATATATATATATATATATTCTGTGATGAACTAATGAACATTATATATATTTATATATATTATGAATTCCATTTTGTATCTGTTTTCGTATACTAATTTGAATCTACTTGTTATCATCCACATATACAGAATGGAAAGCATATATACATACATTGAAACAAAACATATAAGAATGGAAAACAGAGTACACACATTGAAACAGAGCAATAAACATAGCAATATTATGATTACTGTGAATACATAGCTATCCATGTCGAAACGACTTTCCAAAATAAAACACATCCATCGGACCATGACCAGCAGCCCTTGCCTACGGTAGCTCTTGGCTCTGCCTGAATTCGTGCAAGCATTCGTCCAAGGGGCCGACACGCTCGGGTACATCTGGAGCGCGATCTCGAGCTCCAAGTTGGCTATTTCATTGGAGATCACCAGTTCGAGGATGTGACGGCCATGTTCCTCTACTGTGCCCAGGTGGACACCTGGGCCAAGGAGGCGGTCGACCCTACGGACCAGCGCGTTGGCATCCAGCGGACCGCGGACAAGGCGAACGGTGACACCCATGCGAACAGCATAGCGGACGTCCGGTGCAAGTACGGCGCGGCCGGCCTCTGGTGCAAGTACGGCGCTGAGGGCCTCTGCCCACTCCTGGCGAGGAATGGGGTACTGACCGGACGTGTACCCAGCTGCGACGCCGTGTCGATAGCAGGCAAGCGTCGATGGATCCGCTCTTGCTGTGCGGCACGCCGCGCCTCTTGCTCTGCGGTGCTCCAACGGTCTCGCCATGCGGCGAGCCGCAGCCTATCAGCACGGACATGCCTAGCTTGCTCTGCGGCGTGCCGTCGATCATGTTGTGCGGCAAGCTGCAACCTGTCGGTGCTGACATGCCTATCTTGATCCGCGACGCTCAAACGCCATGCGCCAAAGGTCTGCTCAACCCTGGCGATGACGCGCATCACGGTGTCATCCATCGCGTTGCCGGGGAGCGCCTCGGCCTCGACGGGTCATGGCGCCTGCTCGTTTTCCTCGTCGATGAGGTTGATGGCAGAGGCGGCGCTTTGGTGGGTTGGCATGCTTGGAAAAGGTGGATGTGCTACAGGCTGCGCTTGTCGCCTCCGTGCATCACGCACCGCCTATGCGCAATATCGCTGGGTGGTGGGAAACATGTGAGAAATGGCGGGAAACGGTGGCGTGTTCATAAAACGCCATCAATTAATGGAAACTTAGCATAGAAGGAACATCGAGCTAGCACAAGAAAGAGATGATGATCAGATGAACATGGACCACACTAGGGAACCGTTTTTTTATTATCGGTATTCGCACACATTTCTGATTACAGACCTGTTTGCGGCGTATCACAAACATCTTGTTATATTGAACCGTTTTTGTTCTCTTCCCTCAACGCAAATAGTTCATCTGAGTGAACCGCATGCCGTATATCGCACACACCTTCATCTGGCTGTCCGTTTCTTTTGTGTTGCCTAATCACAAAAAGTTCATCCGAGTGAACCTTATGATGTATATCGCACACACCTTCAACTAGCTGCCCGTTTCTTTTGTTCCTCATCACAAACTGTTAATTGAGCTAAACCGTATGTCCTGCATCGCACACGCAACTAAAATCTGAACCATGTTTGATGCATCCTCCATCACAAACGTTTTGCACCTTTTTGATGGGTTTTTTACACCACTGTTTGCGATTATAGCAGTCGATGTGTGGAGTAATAGTAGTAGATGCAGAATCATTTCGGTCTACTTGACACGGACGTGATGCCTATATTCATGATCATGCCTAGATATTCTCATAACTATGCGCTTTTCTATCAATTGCTCGGCAGTAATTTGTCACCCACCGTAATACTTGCTATCACGAGAGAAGCCACTAGTGAAACCTATGGCCCCCGAGTCTATTTCATAACATATAAGTTTCTGATCTACAATTCTAGTCTACTATTTATTTTATTTTGCAATCTTTACTTTTCAATCTATACAACAAAAATACCAAAAATATTTATCTTATTATCTTTATCAGATCTCACTTTTGTAAGTGACCGTGAAGGGATTGACAACCCCTTTATTGCATTGGTTGCGAGGTTCTTGATTGTTTGTGCAGGTACTAGGTGACTTGCGTGTTATCTCCTACTGGATTAATACCTTGGTTCTCAAAAACTGAGGGAAATACTTACGCTACTTTGCTGCATCACCCTTTCCTCTTCAAGGGAAAAACCAACGCATGCTCAAGAGGTAGCAAGAAAGATTTCTGGTGCCGTTGCTGGGGAGATCTACGCTCAAGTCAAGATATACCAAGTACCCATCACAAACTCTTCTCCCTCGCATTACATTATTTGCCATTTGCCTCTCGTTTTCCTCTCCCCCACTTCACCTTTGCTGTTTTATTCGCCCTTTTTCCGTTCTCCTTTTTTCGCTGGCTTCTTGTGTGCTTGTGTGTTAGATCGTTTATTTTCCTCATGGCCAGTTCTCCTATCATTGTTAACACTCCTGATAATGAAGTTCTTAATTTTAAACAAAGGGAGGGAGAAAACCTAAAAGATGCTTGGTATAGAATTTGCAATGCTCAAAATAGATCTATTAAAAAGCAATCTACTTCCGTTCTTCTTCGCAATTTTTACGTAGGCATCACTCCTTGGTATAGATATGTTCTTGACACCATTACCGGAGGGAATTTCTTGGGAAGCCATAATTTTGATTCTTATAATTCTATGATAGATTTGTTAGGCCCACCACCTCTTTTGGTCAATGGAACTATTTTAACTTTGGAACATGTGATGCAAAGGCTTGATATTATTGAAAATAAAATTGCCACTGTAGAGTTAATTGAAAATTTGGATAAAAAGATCCACAACCAAATTACTCAATATTGATCTAAGGTTGGAGTTACTCTGAAAAATCTGAAGGAAAAGGAACCCATAGTCAATGAAAAGATAGATCAAGATTCCACTAGAATTGATAAACTTGAAGATATTATTACCAACTTGGTGTCCGCTTTCTCTGCCGTTAAAAACACCTCAAATCCTCATCCTACCAAAGTTTCTAAATTTATCTATGTTCCTAGAAATAAGGGTGAATCTTCTAGTATGAAAAATGAAGATCTCAAATCGATAGGTGTTCACCCCAACTTTTTAGATATCATTAAGGAACCTTTTGCTACAAAGGAATTTCTTGATTTCCTACCTAGGAGTTTGATCATTAGAAAAAACAAAGAACCTCCTAAGGTTTATAAGTGTTCAATTGAAGAATTGCATACCAAATATGGCAATGCCTAGATCTATTCTTGCTTTTATGCCTAGCTAGGGGCGTTAAACGATAGCGCTTGTTGGGAGGCAACCCAATTTTATGTTTGTTCCTTGCTTTTTGTTCGTGTTTAGTAATAAATAAATTATCTATCCTCAGTTATGATTATTTTTTTTATGTTTTAATTAGTGCTTGTGCCAAGTAAAGCCTTTAGGATCTTCTTAGGTGATTGTTGTTTGATCTTGCTGATAAAAACGGAAAGTATGCGCTCACGAGAATAATTTTCATTTTCTACCAGAGAGCGATAAAATACCAATTCCAACTACACTAGATCAATATATAAATTATTTATGTCTTCCTAATTTTTCAGGATCTTTGGAGTTGCCGAAGTATTCTAACTATCCAGATTGCAACAGACTGTTCTGTTTTTGACAGATTCTGTTTTTGTGTGTTGTTTGCTTATTTTGATGAATCTATGGCTAGTATCGGGGGGTATGAACCATGGAGAAGTTGGAAAACAATAGGTTTAACACCAATATAAATAAAGAATGAGTTAATTATAGTACCTTAAAGTGGTGGTTTGTTTTCTTATACTAACGGAGCTCATGAGATTTTCTGTTGAGTTTTGTGTTGTGAAGTTTTCAAGTTTTTGGGTAAACATTTGATGGATTTTGGAACAAGGAGTGGAAAGAGCCTAAGATTGGGATGCGCAAGGAACCCCAAGGTAAAATTCAAGGACAACCAAAAGCCTAAGCTTGGGGATGCCACGGAAGGCATCCCCTCTTTCGTCTTCGTCCATCGGTAACTTTACTTGAGGCTATATATTTATTCACCACATGATATGTGTTTTGCTTGGAGCGTCTTGTATGATTTGAGTCTTTGATTTTTAGTTTACCACAATCATCCTTGCTGTACACACCTTTTGGGAGAGAGACACATGAATCGGAATTTATTAGAATACTCTATGTGCTTCACTTATATCTTTTGAGTTAGATAATTTTGCTCTAGTGCTTCACTTATATCTTTTTAAAGCACGGTGGTGGTTTTATTTTATAGAAATTATTGATCTCTCATGCTTCACTTATATTATTTTGAGAGTCTTTTAGAACAGCATGGTAATTTGCTTTGGTTATGAAATTAGTGCTAATATGATAGGCATCCAAGGTGGGTATAATAAAAACTTTCATATAGAGTGCATTGAATACTATGAGAATTTTGATACTTGATGATTGTTTGAGATATGAAGATGATGATATTAGAGTCATGCTAGTTGAGTATTTATGAATTTGACAAATACTTGTGTTGAGGTTTGCAAGTCTCGTAGCATGCACGTATGGTAACCATTGTGTAACAAATTTGAAGCATGGGGTGTTTCTTTGATTGTCCTCCTTATGAGTGGCGGTCGGGGACGAGCGATGGTCTTTTCCTACCAATCTATCCCCCTAGGAGCATGCGCGTAGTGCTTGGTTTTGATGACTTGTAGATTTTTGCAATAAGTATGTGAGTTTTTTATGACTAATGTTGAGTCCATGGATTATACGCACTCTCACCCTTCCATCATTGCTAGCCTCTTCGGTACCGTGCATTGCCCTTTCTCACCTCGAGAGTTGATGCAAACTTCGCCGGTGCATACAAACCCCATGATATGATACGCTCTATCACACATAAGCCTCCTTATATCTTCCTCAAAACGGCCACCATACCTACCTATTATGGCATTTCCATAGCCATTCCAAGATATATTGCCATGCAACTTTCCACCGTTCCGTTTATTATGACACGCTTCATCATTTTCATATTGCCTTGCATGATCATGTAGTTGACATCGTATTTGTGGCAAAGCCACCGCTCATAATTTTTTATACATGTCACTCTTGAATCATTGCACATCCTGGTACACCGCCGGAGGCATTCATATAGAGTCATATTTTGTTTTGGTATCGAGTTGTAATTTTTGAGATGTAAATAAATAGAAGTGTGATGATCATCATTATTAGAGCATTGTCCCGTGTGAGGAAAAAAAGAGAAAGGCCAAATAAAGAATAAGGCGCAAAAAAAGAAAAAAGAAATGAGAGAAGGGACAATGTTACTATCCTTTTTCCACACTTGTGCTTCAAAGTAGCACCACGACCTTCATGATAGAGAGCCTCTTATTTTGTCACCTTCATATACTAGTGGGAATTTTCATTATAGAACTTGGCTTGTATATTCCAACGATGGGCTTCCTCAAAATGCCCTAGGTCTTCGTGAGCAAGCAAGTTGGATGCACACCCACTTAGTTTCTTTTGTTGAGCTTTCATACATTTATAGCTCTAGTGCATCCATTGCATGGCAATCCCTACTCCTCGCATTGACATCAATTGATGGGCATCTCCAGAGCCCATTGATTAGCCGCGTCGATGTGAGACTTTCTCCTTTTTTGTCTTCTCCACACAACCCCCATCATCATATTCGGTTCCACCTATAGTGCTATATACATGGCTCGCGCTCATGTATTGCATGAAAGTTGAAAAGGTTTGAGAATACTAAAGTATGAAACAATTGATTGGCTTGTCATCAGGGTTGTGCATGATGGGAGCATTTTGTGTGACAAAAATGAAGCATGGCGAAACTATATGATTTTGTAGGGATAGGCTTTCTTTGGCTATGTTATTTTGAGAAGACATAATTGCTTGGTTAGTATGCTTGAAGTATTATTATTTTTATGTCAATACTAAAATTTTGTCTTGAATCTTTAAGATCTGAATATTCATGCCACAATAAAGAAAATTACATTGAAAATTATGTTAGGAAGCATTCCACATCAAAAATTCTGTTTTTATCCCAACGTATCTATAATTTTTTATTGTTCCATGCTATTATATTATCTGTTTTGGATGTTTAATGGGCTTTAATATGCACTTTTATATTATTTTTGGGACTAACCTATTAACCGGAGGCCTAGTACCAGTTTCTGTTTTTTGCCTATTTCTGTGTTTCACAGAAAAGGAATGTCAAACGGAATCCAAACAGAACAAAACCTTCGCAAGGATCTTTCTTGGAACAAACACAATCCAGGAAACTTGGAGTGGAAGTCAGAGATGCAACGAGGCGGCCACGAGGCAGGAGGGCGCGCCCAGGGGGGTAGGCGTGCCCCCCACCCTCGTGGGCCCTTCATAGCTCCACCGACGTACTTCTTTCGCCTATATATACTCTTATACCCTAAAAACATTAAGGAGATCCACAAAACCACTTTTCCACCGCCGCAACCTTCTATACCCGTGAGATCCCATCTGGGGCCTTTTCCGGCGATCTTCCGGAGGGGGGGTCGATCACGGAGAGCTTCTACATCAACACCATAGCCTCTCTGATGATGTGTGGGTAGTTTACCACAGACGTTCGGGTCCATAGTTATTAGCTAGATGGATTCTTCTCTCTCTTTGATCTTCAATACAAAGTTCTCCTCGATGTTCTTGGAGATCTATTCGATGTAATATTCTTTTGCTGTGTGTTTGCCGAGATCCGATGAATTGTGGATTTATGATCAAGTTTATCTATGAACAATATTTGGTTCTTCTCTGAATTCTTATATGCATGATTTGATATCTTTGCAAGTCTCTTTGAATTATCGGTTTAGTTTGGCCTACTATATTGATCTCCCTCGCAATGGAGAAGTGCTTAGCTTTGGGTTCAATCTTGCGGTTTCCTTTCCCAGTGACAGTAGGGGCAGCAAGTCATGTATTGTATTGTTGCCATCGAGGATAAAAAGATGGGGTTTATATCATATTGTTTGAGTTTATCCCTCTACATCATGTCATCTTGCCTAATGTGTTACTCTGTTCGTATGAACTTAATACTCTAGATGCATGCTGGATAGCGGTCGATGTGTGGAGTAATAGTAGTAGATGCAGAATCGTTTTGGTCTACTTGACACAGATGTGATGCCTATATTCATGATCATGCCTAGATATTCTCATAACTATGCGGTTTTCTATCAATTGCTCGGTAGTAATTTGTCACCCACCGTAATACTTGCTATCATGAGAGAAGCCATTAGTGAAACCTATGGCCCCCGGGTCTATTTCATAACATATAAGTTTTTGATCTACAATTCTGTCTACTATTTATTTTATTTTGCAATCTTTACTTTTCAATCTATACAACAAAAATACCAAAAATATTTATCTTATTATCTTTATGAGATCTCACTTTCGTAAGTGATCGTGAAGGGAATGACAACCCCTTTATCATGTTGGTTGCGAGGTTCTTGATTGTTTGTGGAGGTACTAGGTGACTTGCGTGTTATCTCCTACTGGATTGATACCTTGGTTCTCAAAAACTAAGGGAAATACTTACGCTACTTTGCTGCATCACCCTTTCCTCTTCAAGGGAAAAACCAACGCATGCTCAAGAGGTAGCAATGATGCATTACGGGACAAGTAAAGAGACTTGCCGGTAATGAGATTGAACTAGTTATGATGATACCGATGATCGAATCTCGGGAAGTAACATACCGATGACAAAGGGAACAACGTATGTTGTTATGCGGTTTGACCGATAAAGATCTTCGTAGAATATGTAGGAGTCAATATGAGTATCCAGGTTCCGCTACTAGTTATTGACTGGAGATGTGTCTCTGTCATGTCTACATAGTTCTCGAACCCATAGGGTCCGCACGCTTAACGTTCGATGACGATTTGTATTATGAGTTATGTGATTTGATGACTGAAGTTTGTTTGGAGTCCCGGATGAGACCACAGACATGATGAGGAGTCTCGGAATGGTCGAGAGGTGAAGATTCATATATTGGAAGGTTATATTCGGACACCGAAATGGTTTCGGGAAGTATCGGATAAGTTTCGGAGTACCGGGGGTTACCGGACCCCCCCCCCCCCCCCGGGGAAGTTAATGGGCCACACATGGGCCTTAGTGGAGGGGAGAGGGCCAGCCAGGGAGGTGGCGCGCGCGCCTCCCCTTGCCAATCCGAATTGGACAAGGGGAGGGGGCGGCGCCCCCCCCCCCCCCCTTTCCCTCTCCTACTCCTCCTCTCTTCCCCTCTTTGCTATTCCGAAAAAGGAAAAAGGAGAGGGGAATCCTACTTGGACTAGGGAGTCCTAGTAGGACTCCCCACACCTGGCGCGCCCTCCTTGGGCCAGCCACCTCTCCTCCCCCCTTTATATATGTGGGAGGGGGCACCCCAAAGACACACCAAGTCTTCTCTTAGCCGTGTGCGATGCTCCCCTCCACAGTTACACACCTCGGTCATATCGTCGTAGTGCTTAGGTGAAGCCCTGCACCGGTAACTTCATCATCACCGTCACCACGCCGTCGTGCTGACGGAACTTGATAACCCACAAGTATAGGGCATAAATTGTAGCCTCTTTCGATAAGTAAGAGTGTCAAACCCAACGAGGAGCTAAAGTCAGAACAAATATTCCCTCAAGTTCTATCGACCACCGATACAACTCTACGCACGCTCGACGTTCGCTTTACCTAGAACAAGTATGAAACTAGAAGTACTTTGTAGGTGTTGTTGGATAGGTTTGCAAGATAAAAAATATTATGTAAATAAAAAGTAGGGGTTGTTTTAGATAAAGACACAACTAAATTAGTTTTAGTAGAGAGATTGTTGTTACGAGAAAGTTATTTGTCCCTAGGCAATTGATAATTAGACAGGTAATCATTATTGCAATTTTATATGAGGGAGAGGCATAAGCTAACATACTTTCTCTACTTGGATCATATGCACTTATGATTGGAAATCTAGCAAGCATCCGCAACTAGTAAAGATCATTAAGGTAAAACCCAACCATAGCATTAAAGCATCAAGTCCTCTTTATCCCATATGCAACAACCCCCTTACTCGGGTTTGTGTTTCCGTCACTCACGCAACCCACTATAAGTGAATCATGAACGTATTGCAACATCCTACAGCGGGGATCCCTCACGCTTGCGTGACACGGAGAGCACCATAGGACAGCACCAATAATAAAACATGCAACTCAAACCAATCTTGATCATCAAATAGCCCATAGGACAAAACAGATCTACTCAAACATCATAGGATAGCCATACATCATTGGGAAATAATATATAGCATTGAGCACCATGTTTAAGTAGAGATTACAGCGGGTAAGAGAGAGGTTACACCGCTGCATAGAGGGGGGAAGATTTGGTGATGATGACGGTGAAGTTGTTGGTGAAGATTGCGGTGATGATGATGGCCCCCGGTGGCACTCCGGTGCCACCGGAAGCGAGGGGGAGAGAGCCCCCCTCCTCCTTATTCTTCCTTGACTTCTCCCTAGATGGGATAAGGGTTTCCCCTCTGGTCCATGGCCTCCATGGCACAGGAGGGGCGAGAGCCCCTCCGAGATTGGTTTTGTCTCTCTGTCTCTCTCTGTTTCTACGTTCTCAGATTCTACCCTTTCACTGTTTCTTATATTCCCGGAGATCCGTAACTCCGATTGGGCTGAAATTTTAACATGATCTCTACCCAGATATTAGCTTTCTTGCGGTGAAAGAAGGGCATCAACCGCCTTACGGGGTGGCCACGAGGGTCAGGGGCGCGCCCCTGCCTCCTGGGCCCCTCGAGCATCGTCTCGCATTGATTTCACTTCCCAAAAATCACATATATTCCAAAAAATCTCTGTCCGTTTTTATCCCGTTTGGACTCCGTTTGATATGGATTTTCTACGAAATAAAAAACATGCAAGAAACAGGAACTGGCACTGGGCACTGGATCAATATGTTAGTCCCAAAAATAGTATAAAAAGTTGCCAAAAGTATATGAAAGTTGTAGAATATTGGCATGGAACAATCAAAAATTATAGATACGACGGAGGCGTATCAGCATCCCCAAGCTTAATTCCTGCTCGTCCTCGAGTAGGTAAATGATAAAAAAGATAATTTTTGATGTGGAATGCTACCTAGCATAATCATGGCATGAATATTAAGATACGAGTGATTCAAAGCAATAGTCTATCATTTGACATAAAAACAATAATACTTCAAGCCTACTAATAAAGCAATCATGTCTTTTCAAAATAACATGGCCAAAGAAAGTTATCCCTACAAAATCATATAGTCTGGCTATACTCCATCTTCACCACATAAAATATTCACATCATGCACAACCTCGATGACAAGCCGAGCAATTGGTTCATACTTTTTAACGCGCTTCAGCATTTTCAACCCTCACGCAATACATGAGCGTGAGCCATGGACATAGCACTATAGGTGGAATAGAATGGTGGTTGTGGAGAAGACAAAAAGGAGAAGATAGCCTCACATCAACTAGGCGTATCAATGGGCTATGGAGATGCCCATCAATAGATCAATGTGAGTGAGTAGGGATTGCCATGCAACGGATGCACTAGAGCTATAAGTATATGAAAGCTCAAACTGAAACTAAGTGAGTGTGCATCCAACTTGCTTGCTCATGAAGACCTAGGGCATTTGAGGAAGCCCATCGTTGGAATATACAAGCCAAGTTCTATAATAAAAATTCCCACTAGTATATGAAAGTGATAACTCAAGAGACTCTCTATATGAAGAACGTGGTGCTACTTTGAAGCACAAGTATGGTAAAAGGATAGTAACATTGCCCCCTTTTCCTTCTTCTTTTTTTCTTTTTTTCTTTTTTTCGTTTTTTACTTTTTTTGTGGGCTTCTTTGGCCCCCTTTTTTATTTAGGCTTCTTTGGCCTCTCTTTTTTTGGCGGGCAGTGCTTTAATAATGATGATCATCACACTTTTATTTACTTACAACTCAATATTACAACTCGATACTAGAACAAAGATATGACTCTATATGAATGCCTCCGATGGTGTACCGGGATGTGCAATGATCTAGCGTAGCAATGACATCAAAAAACGGACAAGCCATGAAAACCTCATGCTAGCTATCTTACGATCATGCAAAGCAATATGACAATGATGCTCAAGTCATGTATATGATGATGATGGAAGTTGCATGGCAATATATCTCGGAATGGCTATGGAAATGCCATGATAGGTAGGTATGGTGGCTGTTTTGAGGAAGGTATATGGTGGGTTTATGGTACCGGCAAAAGTTGCGCGATACTAGAGAGGCTAACAATGATGGAAGGGTGAGAGTGCGTATAATCCATGGACTCAACATTAGTCATAAAGAACTCACATACTTATTGCAAAAGTTTATTAGACCTCGAAGCAAAGTACTACTACGCATGCCCCTAGGGGGATAGATTGGTAGGAAAAGACCATCGCTCGTCCCCGACCGCCCCTCATAAGGAAGACAATCAATAAATACCTCATGCTCCGATTTCGTTACATAACGGTTCACCATACGTGCATGCTACGGGAATCACAAACCTCAGCACAAGTATTTCTACAATCCACAATTACCCACTAGCATGACTCTAATATCACCATCTTTATATCGCAAAACTATTGCAAGGAATCAAACATATCATATTCAGTGATCTACAAGTTTTATGTAGGATTTTATGACTAACCATGTGAATGACCAATTCCTGTCATCTCTCTAAATAGATATAAGTGAAGCAAGAGAGTTTAATTATTTCTACAAAAGATATGCCCATGCTTTAACAAATATAAGTGAAGCAAAAGAGCATTCTTCAAATGGCGGTTGTCTAAGTGAAGAGAAATAGGCAATCCAAACTTCAAATGATATAAGTGAAGCACATGAAGCATTCTATAAAGCCATACTCAAAGATATAAGTGCAGTGCATAGAGCATTCTATAAATCAACCAAGGACTATCTCATACCAGCATGGTGCATAAAATAAAAAATGGAAACTAAATGCAAAAGACACTCCAAGATTGCACATATCGCATGAACGAAACGAATCCGAAAACATACCGATACTTGTTGAAGAAAGAGGGGATGCCTTCCAGGGCATCCCCAAGCTTAGACGCTTGAGTCTCCTTGAATATTTACTTGGGGTGCCTCGGGCATCCCCAAGCTTGAGCCCTTGCCTCTCTTTCTTCTTCTCACATCGAGACCTTCTCGATCATCGAACACTTCATCCACACAAAACTTCAACAGAAAACTTGGTAGGATCCGTTAGTATAATAAAGCAAATCACTACTCTAATTACTGTTGCAAACCAATTCATATTTTGTTTTTGCATTGTGTCTACTTTAGTATAACTTTTTCATGGCTTAATCCACTGATATGAATCGATAGTTTCATCAAAACAAGCAAACTATGCATCAAAAACAGAATCTGTCTAAAACAGAACAGTCTGTAATAATCTGAACATTAACCATACTTTTGATACTTTAACAATTCTGCCAAAATTAGGAAAAATAAAAAATTTGTATAGAAATACATTTCAAAAAGAATAAGAACCATTTGACGTTCCGGCTAAAAATGTAAAATCGCGCACTACAGCCAAAGTTTCTGTCCTGCATCGTACAAACCAACAAGCATCTAAAACATCCTAAAGGCAAACCTTGGCACATTATTTTTATAATACAATGGAATTGTACAAGGGGATAATTATTTTTGTTGAAAAGTTTCTGTAATCAAGATTCACAAAGTTGTCGTGAGCATGAACAAAGTTCAAGGAGCTCTCCCACTTCAACAATGCTTGTCTTTCTCACTTTCACTTTCCTTCTTGAAAAAGTTTTGGGTTCCCCTCTTTATTTTTGTTGTTTTTAAACTATATTAAAGCACTCAACAGAAATAAATGACACTCTAAAACCTCCGGGTTGTCTCCCTGGCAGCGCTTTCTTTAAAGCCATTAAGCTAGGCATATAGTGCTCAAGTAATGAATCCACCCGGATCCCAAGGTATATCAAAGCCAATTTTAATTAACAATGATTTGTAATTTAGTAGTGAGCACAAAGCAACATATATCATGTAACAATGAAGTCTAACTCTCTTCCTATGCATCGGCATGTCATAAAAGAACAATTCATGCACACATAGTAAAGGCTAATGCATAGTATAAGCAGTTTCTTGCAATTTTATCATATTGGAAGCATAGAGAGGTGGAGATATAGTTCCTCTCTCATAATAATTGCAAGTAGGAGCAGCAAGCACATGCATATTATATTCATCAAAATCATCATGTGCAATAGTAAAAGGCAACCCATCAATATAATCCTTAATAAGGGCAAACTTCTCCGATATAGTGTAGTCGGGAGAACTCAAAAAGATAATAGGACTATCATGTGTGGGTGCAATAGCAAGTATTTCATGTTTAACATAAGGAACTATAGCAAGTTCATCTCCATAAGCATAATTCATATTGGCATTTTGGCCACAAGCATAGAAAGCATCATCAAAAAGGGATATTTCAAGAGAATCAACGGGTTCATAACAATTATCATAGCAGTCATCCTTCAGTAAGCACGAAGGGAAATTAAACAATGTATGAGTTGAAGAGTTACTCTCATTAGAAGGTGGGCACGGGTAGCTAATCCGCTCTTCGTCCTTTTGTTCTTCGCTCTCCTCATCATCTTTTTCATCCAATGACCTCATAGTTTTATCAATTTCTTCTTCCATAGACTCCTGCAAAATATTAATCTCTTCTTGGAGAGCGGAGACTTTCTCAATAAGTGCATTAATATCGGAATTGTATTCATAATTCTCATAGCAATATTTAAGGATAGCTAAATTTTCAGGTCTATAAACCGAATCAACAAAATCTTCAAACTCTTTAAACATAGATTCGATTTCATAAGCACCCATAAAAGCAACAAATTATTCTATTTGTTCCACATCATAGTAATCATATATACCATTAGCATAAGAAGCTAAAGTTTTATTATCATTAAATTCGCATGAAAAGGGAAGGTGTGGAGCCTTCATCCTAGAGCAACAAGTATAATCATATCTCAAGCATAGTTGCCTAGCATACCGATTCAATATATGAATTTGATCCCATAATAGTTTCCCTTTTTGTGTCAAGCGATAATCCCTAAAGTATTCGCGTTGATCCAACGTTACTCCCATTACATAATTGAATGGGGTTTTCTCAGGATTATTAAAGTAGTCCATAATATCTTTCACATAACCAACATCGAGGGTTTTAGGAGGTTCCTCATCTCCATGAGTAGCAAGTACACCTAATTTTTTTGGTATTTAGTGTTCCATATCCATAACTAAAGATAAAGAACAACTAAGAACAACAAATAAAAATTACGTGGTGATAAAGCAAACAAGCACACACGAGAATATTCACCCCACGCTATGACTCCCCGGCAACGATGCCAGAAAAAGGTCTTGATAACCCACAAGTATAGGGGATAAATTGTAGCCTCTTTTAATAAGTAAGAGTGTCGAACCCAACGAGGAGCTAAAGGCAGAACAAATATTCCCCCAAGTTCTATCGACCACCGATACAACTCTACGCACGCTCGACGTTCGCTTTACCTAGAACAAGTATGAAACTAGAAGTACTTTGTAGGTGTTGTTGGATAGGTTTGCAAGATAATAAAGATTAGGTAAATAAAAAATAGGGATTGTTTTAGATAAAGACACAACTAAATTAGTTTTAGTAGAGAGCTTGTTGTTACGAGAAAGTTATTTGTCCCTAGGTAATCGATAACTAGACTGGTAATCATTATTGCAATTTTATATGAGGGAGAGGCATAAGCTAACATACTTTCTCTACTTGGATCATATGCACTTATGATTGGAACTCTAGCAAGCATCCGCAACTACTAAACATCATTAAGGTAAAACCCAACCATAGCATTAAAGCATCAAGTCCTCTTTATCCCATACGCAACAACCCCCTTACTCGGGTTTGTGTTTCAGTCACTTACGCAACCCACTATAAGAGAATCATGAACGTATTGCAACACCCTACAGCGGGGATCCCTCACGCTTGCGCGACACGGAGAGCACCATAGGACAGCACCAATAATAAAACATGCAACTCAAACCAATCTTGATCATCAAATAGCCCATAGGACAAAACAGATCTACTCAAACATCATAGGATAGCCATACATCATTGGGAAATAATATATAGCGTTCAGCACCATGTCTAAGTAGAGATTACAGCGGGTAAGAGAGATGTTATGCCGCTGCATAGAGGGGGGAAGAGTTGGTGATGATGGCGGTGAAGTTGTTGGTGAAGATTGCGGTGATGATGATGGCCCCCGGTGGCACTCCGGTGCCACCGGAAGCGAGGGGGAGAGAGCCCCCTCCTCCTTCTTCTTCCTTGACCTTCTCCCTAGACGGGAGAAGGGTTTCCCCTCTGGTCCATGGCCTCCATGGCACGGGAGGGGCGAGAGCCCCTCCGAGATTGGATCTGTCTCTCTGTCTCTCTGTTTCTACGTTCTCAGATTCTACCCTTTCACCGTTTCTTATATTTCCGGAGGTCCGTAACTCCGATTGGGCTGAAATTTTAACACGATCTCTATCCGGATATTAGCTTTTTTGCGGCGAAAGAAGGGCATCAACCAGCTTACGGGGTGGCCACGAGGGTCAGGGGCGCGCCCCCTGCCTCGTGGGCCCCTCGAGCATCGTCTCGCGTTGATTTCACTTCCCAAAAATCACATATATTCCAAAAAAAATGTCTGTCCGTTTTTATCCCGTTTGGACTCCGTTTGATATGGATTTTCTGCGAAACAAAAAACATGCAACAAACAGGAACTGGCAGTGGGCACTGGATCAATATGTTAGTCCCAAAAATAGTATAAAAAGTTGCCAAAAGTATATGAAAGTTGTAGAATATTGGCATGGAACAATAAAAAATTATAGATACGACGGAGACGTATCAGAACTCTCCCTCATCCTCAACTGGATCAAGAGATCGAGGGACGTCATCGAGCTGAACGTGTGCCGAACGCGGATGTACCGTACGTCCGTTGCTTGGATCGGTTGGATCGCGAAGACGTTCGACTACATAAACCGTGTTACTAAACGCTTCCGCTTTTGGTCTACGAGGGTACGTGGACACACTCTTCCCACTCGTTGCTATGCTTCTCCTAGATAGATCTTGCGTGATCGTAGGAATCTTTTTTGAAATATTACGTTCCCCAACAGTCTTGTGGTCCAAAAAATTCTCCAAAAAGTTTCGCTACGTTTGGACTCCGTTTGGTATTGATTTTCTGTGAAGTAAAAAAACAAGCAAAAAACAGTAACTGGCACTGGGCACTATGTTAATATGTTAGTCCCAAAAAATGATATAAAACTGCTATAAAATAATTGTAAAACATTCAAGAATGATAATATAACAACATGGAACAATCAAAAATTATAGATACATTGAAGACGTATCATGAGCCGCCATCACCTCCTGCAACCTCGCGTGTGCCACATGGGAGCCCTGCCATGGATGCCTATGCACCCGCCATGGACGACATCGATGCCTAGAACGAGAAGAGAAGGAAGGAGGCATGGGGAAGCAGCTCGTCAGAACGACGGTGCTCGGCGGCCGGTGGGGCTCTGGCGGGTGCGGTTGTCGGCCCTCCCATGCGTGGCGGCGGATCCAGCGTTGGCCCTCCCGACCTGATCTCTTTCGTACGTGGTTGTTGGTTGTTGGCTTCTGGGTCTTGGAGGGCGGGAGCCCCTCCGAGATTGGATCTCCCCTCCTCTGCTTGTCTCTGTTTTCAAGATGTTTCTGAGGCTGAGGGCCATTTCTTTTATAGCCGGAGATACATAACTCCAATCGGCCTGAAATTTTTCACGATTTTTCCTCTAAATTAGCTTTCTTGCACCCGAAGTAGAGCCTCAACCGACCTACGGTCTCTCCACGAGGACGCATGGCCTGGGCGGGCCTTAGGTCACGCCGTTGCCCTTGTGGGGCCCACAAGAACCACCTTGCATTAATCCTTTCACCAAAAATTCAGATATATTTTTAAAAAATCCACAAAAAAATTCAAGTCATTCCGACTCTCTGAAATTTTTACCTATATCTTCAAAAACACTAGAAAACAAGAACTGGCCTTCAGCACTGGGTTAATAGGTTAGTTCATATAAAAGTAATATAAAATGGTGTCAAAATATGTAAAACTAGTATGATAATAGCATGAAACAATAAAAAAATATAGATACATATTAGGCGAGCTCTTCGCAGGGTATCGAGGTGGACAAACCAATGGAAGAGGCAGCCGAAAACGAGCTAGCGCCAACGCCCTCACCAGTCCATGCTGGCATCACCATGGGTGAGGCATGGGCGCATTTCACTGACATGGTGGTGCAAGAGCGGGAGGCGGCGTTCCGACAGGCGCATGGCAACCAGACATACAACCTCTGGCTCCTCGACGAGCACCGACTCGCGGAGGAGCAAATCACCGCGATCAGGAGAATGACAACACCGGCACGGGCATGGTGGCAGACGTGAATGAGAAGAATGAGTTGTTGCTATCCTACCGCACCGCCCGCGATATCTATCGTGGCGATGGCGGCTCCGCATCCTGCGGTCGGAGAAATAAGCTATGTTCGTGGAGATAGACATAACGGAGGAGGAATTTGATGACGACACAACGACGTTGCCAGCTCTGCGTCTGCTGCCCCACCGCCACGTCGACGAGGCCGGTGCGTCCATGACTTCCGCGACGCCGTTGATAGCAAGCAATAGTAGAACACGCGCCACCGGTTGGATCCCAGGACGGCCACCGCCACCGTCTTACCGGGCCTCAGACAGTAAGCTTCATTTTCCGGGTTCATGACCGTCCGGTAAGCTTGCTGCCAAACATAAGACATGTCGTGGGAAACGACGCCGACACGGCCGACAATCATTTAGACTAGATTAGAATAGCCTAGCCTGCTATACTTTATTTTTAATATGTTGAAAATATAATGAATGTGATCTGATTTAGATGAAAATCTGGTTTTATGTAAAAATTACTCTACGTAAGTTTGGATGGAAGTTGCTCGATTTGTTTAAATTTACATCAAATATGACCGAACATTTGCGGTTAGCTTTGGGTGGCCGGTTCCGTATCACTGTCCGGCCACTGTCCGATTCGTGGACATATGCGGTGTCCGTTTTAGGGCCTGTTTGGTTTTAAATAAGTCACCAACTTATAAGTCAAAAAGTGCAAAAAGTGACTTATTTTGCCAAACAGACTTAACTTATAAGTTATACCAACTTATAAGTCATAAGTTGCTCCATCCTAATTTAAAACTTATAAGTCACCCCTTTTGTGTGGGTCTCACCGTCTTTACATAAAAAAACAAAATAAGAAGATGTGTTCAGGTGACTTATAAATCAGGTGACAATCAAACAAACATGATTTATAAGTCACTGGTTTTAAATCACCTAACTTATAAATCACTGGTTTTAGAACCAGGCCCTTGTGATCCGCGTGGGAGATGCCCTCGTCCCGGTGAAAAAAGGGAAAGGTTCTGAGTCCGTCGCATTTGATCAATGGGCTCCCTTGATCAATAGGTTATTGGTACCACTCTGACGGAGTAATTGTATTGTACCGTATTGAATTGCACTTCCGGGCGAAGCAGACGGTCCATGGTCCCATTTTCTACTCGAAATCGTACATCTCGCTAATTTTCTAAGCAGAGAATTCGTAGCGTACGTCTCATGATCCACTCAGAAAAGGTGGCCGTGATTCCGTCACACTGCTGGATCGGGGCCCGGCCACTCTGTCCCAAAGCAGGCCTCGCCTCGCTGACGGCGCGGCCCCACGGCGAGCCTGCCAGTTGCCCGTTGCGAGCACGTGAGGGAAAGCAGCCCCCACGCGCCTGACGCCACTGGAAAGGCACTCTAGCGGGCCGAGCGCCTGCCTGACGTCACCGGGGAGGACCCTACCGGGCCCGAGCGAGCGGCCGTTCGATCCCCAGGACCGCAGTCGCTTGCGCGTGGGGCCCGCGCGGACCGAGCGCCCCTTGACCCGGGTGTCAGAGAAGGCTTACCTCCGAGACGTTGGTCGCCAGTCCAGGAGGGTAATTCGCTACTTTGCAGATTGGTCCTTCCGTCATGGTTGTATTTCGTTCGTCGAGACGTGTGTGACTGACTGAGCCGGGTACCAGATCACCACCAGCTAATGCTTGTCGTTTCTGCTCTGCGTTCTGTTCCTTCGCTGAAAAGGAAATTCCTTCGCTCCTCATCTCACCACTGCCAGAAATTGGTGCTATTCGAATACGATTATACTCCCTCTGTTTCAATATAAAATCGTTTTCGACACTATAAAAAGTACGTGTCAGGTTGCTATTTGAGAATATTGGTTTGACACATACTCCCTCATTTTCGGTTTATAAGGCTCAATTTAAAATTCTCACCAACCAAAGTAGATGGTGAGTGGTGGAATACTTTTTGTAGTTTGCAAAAGCATTCAATTAATGTTTTTGTTTTCCTCAAAAAAGTATGTTTAGCAATGCATTAATTGCAATGCATGCATGCATAAATTACATGCATTGGTCAATTTTCTGTTAGTACTTGCATGCAATGATTTAATGCATCTTGGAATCCAAACATGTGATGGAAAACAACCAAATTGAGCCTTATGAAATAAAAAAACTAAAATTTTGAGATAAGCCCTATAAACTGAAAAGGAGGGAATATTCACACTGTTAAATTTCCTAACCTCTGGAAATTCATGGGAATATTACTCGCCTAAAGCACACACCATTGACACACATACCCTGAGTATATTGGTTATAAGGGTAACTCCAATGGGTGACTCAAATGGTGCGGCCGCGTCCGTTTAGGGATAAACGAATAGCACAGACGGTCCAATACATGAGAGCAAACATACCAATGTCCGTTTTCGACGCATTTTTTACCCAACTCTGGGCCACATTTGCAGCCAAACGGACGCGTGCGGACTGGCGGGGCGCGTGCCCTTGTCCTCCCCCTAACCCGCCCATCGGTGATACAAACGTCCCTTTTCCCTTCCCTTTCCCCTTCCTTCCGCCCCCCGCAATTGCCGTCGCCACCCTTGTTTCCTGCCGCATCACCTTCCACCAAGGCCGTCCGAACCACGACCACGCCATTCCATAACCGTCCCACACATGCGTTTCTCGAAAGCTTTTTGCCGGCATTCGTGGTTCCTTATTGTCGGTGGGAGAGATGTTATGGCCGTCGGCTCCGCCCGTCGACCCCAACAACTTCTGGCGGGTCGTGCATTGCCGCAGGCGCCCACCACCACCGACCCCAAACCTTGCTTTGCTGCCTGCGGGAAAACGACGTGCACTTTCCAACCGCGTCTCCACCACGACCGCAAGGCGTTCGATGCTTTGCTCATAAGGTACAATGGATAGCAGGGATGATTATTTCTTTCACAACTTCATTTGCTCATCGGGTGATTTGTCCTCGGACGATGAAGAGCTTGTGGTGGCTACATTGGTCGTCCATGACCACATTAGTAGGAGGTGGCCTCGGTTCAGGGGATCAATCCCCGGCCATGCTCCGGCCTTGAACAGCAGTAGGGAGAAAGGCCACACCCTTCTCTATGTCGATTACTAATGCCGCACTCTTCAAATCACATCAATTTCATCACCGATTTCGAATGAGGAGACATGTGTTCAATCGTATTCGGGAGGGAATGGTAGGAGGATGCCCTTGGCAAGCCTGACTTCTCTTCTTACCAGAAATGCACTGTGGCTATCCGCATGCTTGCATATGGAATTCCTGGTGATCTTGTGGATGGGTATGTGCGTATGAGTGAGTCCACATGTCTCCTCTTAATGTATAGGTTCTGCAAGGCCGTGGTGGTAGTGTTCGGCCTATGATTACATGAGAGAGCCAACTGCCACTGATGCAGAGAGGTTGTTGGTGATCACTGGCGATAGGGGCTTTCCGGACATGCTTGGTAGTATAGATTGTATGTTGGAAATATGCCCTAGAGGCAATAATAAATTGGTTATTATTATATTTCATTGTTCATGATAACCGTTTATTATCCATGCTAGAATTGTATTGATAGAAAACTCAGATACATGTGTGGATACATAGACAACACCATGTCCCTAGTAAGCCTCTAGTTGACTAGCTCGTTGATCAATAAGATGGTTACAGTTTCCTGACCATGGACATTGGATGTCGTTGATAACGGGATCACATCATTAGGACAATGATGTGATGGACAAGACCCAATCCTAAGCCTAGCACAAGATCGTGTAGTTCGTATGCTAAAGCTTTTCTAATGTCAAGTATCATTTCCTTAGACCATGAGATTGTGCAACTCCCGGATACCGTAGGAGTGCTTTGGGTGTGCCAAACGTCACAACGTAACTGGGTGGCTATAAAGGTACACTACAGGTATCTCCGAAAGTGTCTATTGGGTTGGCACGAATCGAGACTGGGATTTGTCACTCCGTGTAAACGGAGAGGTATCTCTGGGCCCACTCGGTAGGACATCATCATAATGTGCACAATGTGACCAAGGAGTTGATCATGGGATGATGTGTTACGGAACGAGTAAAGAGACTTGCCGGTAACGAGATTGAACAAGGTATCGGGATACCGACAATCGAATCTCGGGCAAGTACAATACCGCTGGACAAAGGGAATTGAATACGGGATTGATTGAATCCTCGACATCGTGGTTCATCCGATGAGATCACCGTGGAACATGTGGGAACCAACATGGGTATCCAGATCCCGCTGTTGGTTATTGGCCGGAGAGTTGTCTCGGTCATGTCTGCATGGTTCCCGAACCCGTAGGGTCTACACACTTAAGGTTCGATGATGCTAGGGTTATTAGGAAGACTTGTATGTGATTACGAATGTTGTTCGGAGTCCCGGATAAGATCCCGGACGTCACGAGGAGTTCCGAAATGGTCCGGAGGGGTCCGGAGGTCCGGAAAATGTTCCACCACGTCCAATACATCAGCATGGGCTGTAGGGGGGGTGGGCGCCCTAACCTTAATGGGCCAAGGGCACCAGCCCCCCCAAGGCCCATGCGCATGGGAGAGGGGAAACCCTAAGGGGGAGGGCCTCCACTTGACTTGGGAGGCACTGCTCCCCCCCTTGGCCGCCGCCCCCAACCCTAGATGGGATCTAAGGGGGGCCGGACCCCTCTCTCCCCACCTATAAATAGTGGAGGGGTGGGAGGGCGGCCACACCCTTGAACCTGGCGCAGCCCCTCCCCTCCAATACCTCTCCTCATCCGCGTGAGCTTGGCGAAGCCCTGCCGGAGAACTGCCACTCCATCACCACCACGCCGTCGTGCTGCTGTTGGACTCTCTTCCTCAACCTCTCCCTCCTCCTTGCTGGATCAAGGCATGGGAGACGTCTCCGTTCCGTACGTGTGTTGAACGCGGAGGTGCCGTCCGTTCGGTGCTAGGATCATCGGTGATTTGGATCACGACGAGTACGACTCCATCAACCCCATTCACTTGAACGCTTCCGCTTAGCGATCTACAAGGGTATGTAGATGCACTCTCCTTCCCCTCGTTGCTAGATTACTCCATAGATTGATCTTGGTGATGCGTAGAAAATTTTAAATTTCTGCTACGATCCCCAACAGTGGCATCATGAGCTAGGTCTATGCGTAGTTTCTATGCACGAGTAGAACACAAAGCAGTTGTGGGCGTCGATATTGTCAATTTACTTGCCGTTACTAGTCTTATCTTGATTCGGCGGCATCGTGGATGAAGCGGCCCGGACCGACCTTACACGTACTCTTACGTGAGACTGGTTCCACCGACTGACATGCACTAGTTGCATAAGGTGGCTAGCGGGTGTCTGTCTCTCCCACTTTAGTCGGATCGGATTCGATGAAAAGGGTCTTTATGAAGGGTAAATAGAAATTGGCATATCACGTTGTGGTTTTCGTGTAGGTAAGAAACGTTCTTGCTAGAAACCTATAGCAGGCACGTAAAAACTTGCAACAACAATTAGAAGACGTCTAACTTGTTTTTGCAGCATATGCCTTGTGATGTGATATGGTCAAAAGGATGTGATGAATGATATATGTGATGTATGAGATTGATCATGTTCTTGTAATAGGAATCATGACTTGCATGTCGATGAGTATGACAACCGGCAGGAGCCATAGGAGTTGTCTTAATTTATTTATGACCTGCGTGTCAACATAAACGTCATGTAATTACTTTACTTTATTGCTAAAGCGTTAGCCATAGTAGTAGAAGTAATAGATGACGAGACAACTTCAAGAAGACACGATGATGGAGATCATGGTGTCATGCCGGTGACAACGATGATCATGGAGCCCTGAAGATGGAGATCAAAAGGAGCAAAATGATATTGGCCATATCATGTCACTATTTGATTGCATGTGATGTTTATCATGTTTTACATCTTATTTGCTTAGAACGACGGTAGCTTAAATAAGATGATACCTCACTAAAATTTCAAGAAAAGTGTTCCCCCTAACTGTGCACCGTTGCGAAGGTTCGTTGTTTCGAAGCACCACGTGATGATCGGGTGTGATAGATTCTAACATTCGAATACAACGGGTGTTGACGAGCCTAGCATGTACAAACATGGCCTCGGGACACATGCGAAACACTTAGGTTGACTTGACGAGCCTAGCATGTACAGACATGGCCTCGGAACACGGAAGACCGAAAGGTCGAACATGAGTCGTATAGAAGATACGATCAACATGAGATGTTCACCGTTGATGACTAGTCCGTCTCACGTGATGATCGGACACGGCCTAGTCGATTCGGATCATGTTTCACTTAGATGACTAGAGGGATGTCTATCTGAGTGGGAGTTCATTAAATAATTTGATTAGATGAACTCAATTATCATGAACATAGTCTAAATTGTCTTTGCAAATATGTTGTAGATAAATAGCTCACATTGTAGCTCCCTGTTTTAATACGTTCCTAGAGAAAGATTAAGTTGAAAGATATTGTAAGCAATGATGCGGACTGGGTCCGTAGTCCGAGGAGTGTCCTCACTGCTACACAGAAGGCTTACGTCTTTGATGCACCGCTCGATGTGCAAACCCCCACAACGTCGTCTGTGGATGTTGTGAACACCTGACAGACACGTCCTGATGACTACTTGATAGTTTAGTGCACCATACTTTACAGCTTAGAATCGGGATTCCAATGACGTTTTGAACGCCATAGAACATATGAGATGTTCGAAGAGCTGAAATTGGGATTTTAGGCTCATGCCCGTGTTGAGAGGTGTGAGACCTCTGACAAGTTCTTTTGCCAACAAGATGGAGGAGAATAGCTCAGCTAGTGAGCATGTGCTCAGAATGTCTGGGTGCTACAATCACTTAAATCAAGTGGGAGTTAAACTTCCAGATAAGATAGTGATTGATAGAGTTCTCTAGCCACTATCACTAAGCTACTAGATCTTCGTGATGAACTATGACATGCAAGGGATGGAACTAATCCCGGAGCTGTTCGCGGTGCTTATGAAGGAAATATGCCCTAGAGGCAATAATAAAGTTATTATTTATTTCCTTACATCATGATAAATGTTTATTATTCATGCTAGAATTGTATTAACCGGAAACATAATACATGTGTGAATACATAGACCAACAGAGTGTCACTAGTATGCCTCTACTTGACTAGCTCGTTAATCAAAGATGGTTATGTTTCCTAACCATGAACAAGGGGTTGTTATTTGATTAACGAGGTCACATCATTAGTAGAATGATCTGATTGACATGACCCATTCCATTAGCTTAGCACCCGATCGTTTAGTATGTTGCTATTGCTTTCTTCATGACTTATACATGTTCCTATAACTATGAGATTATGCAACTCCCGTTTACCGGAGGAACACTTTGGGTACTACCAAACGTCACAACGTAACTGGGTGATTATAAAGGAGTACTACAGGTGTCTCCAATGGTAGATGTTGGGTTGGCGTATTTCGAGATTAGGGTTTGTCACTCCGATTGTCGGAGAGGTATCTCTGGGCCCTCTCGGTAATGCACATCACATAAGCCTTGCAAGCACTACAACTAAAAGGTTAGTTGTGAGATGATGTATTACGGAACGAGTAAAGAGACTTGCCGGTAACGAGATTGAACTAGGTATTGGATACCGACGATCGAATCTCGGGCAAGTAACATACCGATGACAAAGGGAACAACGTATGATGTTATGCGGTCTGACCGATAAAGATCTTCGTAGAATATGTAGGAGCCAATATGGGCATCTAGGTCCCGCTATTGGTTATTGACCGGAGACGTGTCTCGGTCATGTCTACATTGTTCTCGAACCGTAGGGTCCGCACGCTTAACGTTACGATGACAGTTATTATGAGTTTATGCATTTTGATGTACCGAAGGTTGTTCGGAGTCCCGGATGAGATCACGGACATGACGAGGAGTCTCGAAATGGTCGAGACGTAAAGATTGATATATTGGAAGCCTATGTTTGGGCACCGGAAGTGTTCCGGGTGAAATCGGGATTTTACCGGAATACCGGGAGGGTTACCGGAACCCCCCGGGAGGCTAATGGGCCTATTGGGCCTTAGTGGAAAAGAGAAAAGAGGCAGCCCACAAGCTGGCCGGCGCCCCCCCTTTCCCAAAGTCCTAGTAGGACTAGGAGAAGTGGGCCGGCCCCCCTCTCTTCTCTTTCCCCCTAGAATCCTAGTTGGAATAGGATTGGGGGGAAGGAGTCCTACTCCCGGTGGGAGTAGGACTCCCCCCTGCGCCTCCCTCCTGGCCGGCCGAACCCCCTGCCCCTGGCCTTTATATACGGGGGCAGGGGGCACCACAACACACACAAGTTGATCATTCCTTAGCCGTGTGCGGTGCCCCCTGCCACCAAATTCCACCTCGATCATACCGTTACAGTGCTTAGGCGAAGCCCTGCGTCGGTAGTACATCAAGATCGTCACCACGCCGTCGTGCTAACGGAACTCTTCCTCGACGCTTTGCTGGATCGGAGCCCGAGGAACGTCATCGAGCTGAACGTGTGCTAAGAACTCGGAGGTGCCGGAGTAACGGTGCTTGGATCGGTTGGATCGGGAAGAAGACGTACGACTACTTCCTCTACGTTGTGTGATCGCTTCCGCAGTCGGTCTGCGTTGGTACGTAGACAACACTCTCCCCTCTCGTTGCTGTGCATCACCATGATCTTGCGTGTGCGTAGGAAATTTTTTGAAATTACTGCGTTCCCCAACAGTGGCATCCGAGCCTAGGTTTTATGGTTTGATGTTATATGCACGAGTAGAACACAAGTGAGTTGTGGGCGATACAAGTCATACTGCCTACCAGCATGTCATACTTTGGTTCGGCGGTATTGTTGGTTGAGACGATCCGGACCAACCTTATGCATACTCTTATGCGAGACCGGTTCCCTCGACGTGCTTTGCACATAGATGGCTTGCGGAAGACTGTCTCTCCAACTTTAGTTGAACCAAGTGTGACTACGCCCGGTCCTTGAGAAGGTTAAAACGGAGTCTATTTGACGAACTATCGTTGTGGTTTTGATGCGTAGGTGAGATGAGTTCTTACTTAAGCCCGTAGCAGCCACGTAAAACTTGCAACAACAAAGTAGAGGACGTCTAACTTGTTTTTGCAGGGTATGTTGTGATGTGATATGGTCAAGGCATGATATTGATTTTATTGTATGAGATGATCATGTTTTGTAACTAAGTTATCGGCAACTGGCAGGAGCCATATGGTTGTCGCTTTATTGTATGCAATGCAATCGCGATGTAATGCTTTACTAGATTACTAAACGGTAGTAATAGTCGTGGAAGCATAAGATTGGCGAGACGACAACGATGCTACGATGAAGATCAAGGTGTCGCGCCGGTGATGATGGTGATCATGACGGTGCTTCGAAGATGGAGATCACAAGCACAAGATGATGATGGCCATATCATATCACTTATATTGATTGCATGTGATGTTTATCCCTTTATGCATCTTATTTTGCTTTGATTGACGGTAGCATTATAAGATGATCTCTCACTAAATTATCAAGAAGTGTTCTCCCTGAGTATGCACCGTTGCCAAAGTTCGTCGTGCCCAGACACCACGTGATGATCGGGTGTGATAAGCTCTACGTCCATCTACAACGGGTGCAAGCCAGTTTTGCACACGCAGAATACTCAGGTTATACTTGACGAGCCTAGCATATGCAGATATGGCCTCGGAACACAGAGACCGAAAGGTCGAGCGTGAATCATATAGTAGATATGATCAACATGACGATGTTCACCATTGAAAACTACTCCATCTCACGTGATGATCGGTTATGGTTTAGTTGATTTGGATCACGTGATCACTTAGAGGATTAGAGGGATGTCTATCTAAGTGGGAGTTCCTAAGTAATTTGATTAACTAAAACTTAAACTTATCATGAACTTAGTACCTGATAGTATCTTGCTTGTTTATGTTGCTTGTAGATAGATGGCTCGTGCTATTGTTCCGTTGAATTTTAATGCGTTCCTTGAGAAAGCAAAGTTGAAAGATGATGGTAGCAATTACACGGACTGGGTCCGTAACCTGAGGATTATCCTCATTGCTGCACAGAAGAATTACGTCCTGGAAGCACCGCTGGGTGACAGGCCTGCTGCTGGAGCAACGCCAGATGTTATGAACGTCTGGCAGAGCAAAGCTGATGACTACTCGATAGTTCAGTGTGCCATGCTTTACGGCTTAGAATCGGGACTTCAACGACGTTTTGAACGTCATGGAGCATATGAGATGTTCCAGGAGTTGAAGTTAATATTTCAAGCAAATGCCCGAATTGAGAGATATGAAGTCTCCAATAAGTTCTATAGCTGTAAGATGGAGGAGAACAGTTCTGTCAGTGAGCATATACTCAAGATGTCTGGGTATAATAATCACTTGATTCAGATGGGAGTTAATCTTCCAGATGACTGCGTCATTGACAGAATTCTCCAATCACTGCCACCAAGCTACAAGAGCTTCGTGATGAACTATAATATGCAAGGGATGAACAAGACTATTCCCGAGCTCTTCGCAATGCTGAAAGCTGCGGAGGTAGAAATCAAGAAGGAGCATCAAGTGTTGATGGTTAACAAAACCACTAGTTTCAAGAAAAAGGGCAAAGGGAAGAAGAAGGGAAACTTCAAGAAGAACAGCAAGCAAGTTGCTGCTCAGGAGAAGAAACCCAAGTCTGGACCTAAGCCTGAAACTGAGTGCTTCTACTGCAAGCAGACTGGTCACTGGAAGCGGAACTGCCCCAAGTATTTGGCGGATAAGAAGGATGGCAAAGTGAGCAAAGGTATATGTGATATACATGTTATTGATGTGTACCTTACTAGAGCTCGCAGTAGCACCTGGGTATTTGATACTGGTTCTGTTGCTAATATTTGCAACTCGAAACAGGGACTACGGAATAAGCGGACACTAGCAAAGGACGAGGTGACGATGCGCGTGGGAAACGGTTCCAAAGTCGATGTGCTCGCGGTCGGCACGCTACCTCTACATCTGCCTTCGGGATTAATATTAGACCTGAATAATTGTTATTTGGTGCCAGCGTTGAGCATGAACATTATATCTGGATCTTGTTTAATGCGAGACGGTTATTCATTTAAATCAGAGAATAATGGTTGTTCTATTTATATGAATAATATCTTTTATGGTCATGCACCTTTGAAGAGTGGTCTATTTTTGTTGAATCTCGAAGATAGTGATACACATATTCATAATGTAGAAGCCAAAAGATGCAAAGTTAATAATGATAGTGCAACTTATTTGTGGCACTGCCGTTTAGGTCATATCGGTGTAAAGCGCATGAAGAAACTCCATACTGATGGGCTTTTGGAATCACTTGATTATGAATCACTTGGTACTTGCGAACCGTGCCTCATAGGCAAGATGACTAAAACACCGTTCTCCGGTACTATGGAGAGAGCAACAGATTTGTTGGAAATCATACATACCGATGTATGTGGTCTGATGAATATTGAGGCTCGCGGCGGATATCGTTATTTTCTCACCTTCACAGATGATTTAAGCAGATATGGGTATATCTACTTAATGAAACATAAGTCTGAAAAATTTGAAAAGTTCAAAGAATTTCAGAGTGAAGTTGAAAATCATCGTAACAAGAAAATAAAATTTCTACGATCTGATCGTGGAGGAGAATATTTGAGTTACGAGTTTGGTATACATTTGAAAAATTGTGGAATAGTTTCGCAACTCATGCCACCCGGAACACCACAGCGTAATGGTGTGTCCGAACGTCGTAATCGTACTTTACTAGATATGGTGCGATCTATGATGTCTCTTACTGATTTACCGCTATCATTTTGGGGATATGCTTTAGAGATGGCCGCATTCACGTTAAATAGGGCACCATCTAAATCCGTTGAGACGACGCCTTATGAACTATGGTTTGGCAAGAAACCAAAGTTGTCGTTTCTTAAAGTTTGGGGCTGCGATGCTTATGTGAAAAAGCTTCAACCTGATAAGCTCGAACCCAAAGCAGAGAAATGTGTCTTCATAGGATACCCAAAGGAAACTGTTGGGTATACCTTCTATCACAGATCCGAAGGCAAGACATTCGTTGCTAAGAATGGATCATTTCTAGAGAAGGAGTTTCTCTCGAAAGAAGTGAGTGGGAGGAAAGTAGAACTTGACGAGGTAACTGTACCTGCTCCCTTATTGGAAAATAGTACATCACAGAAAACTGTTTCTGCGACACCTATGCCAATCAGAGAGGAAGCTAATGATGATGATCACGAAGCTTCAGATCAAGATACTACTGAACCACGTAGATCAACCAGAGTGAGATCCGCACCAGAGTGGTACGGTAATCCAGTTCTGGAAGTCATGATGCTAGATCATGATGAACCTGCGAACTATGAAGAAGCGATGGTGAGCCCAGATTCCGCAAAGTGGCTTGAGGCCATGAAACCCGAGATGGGATCCATGTATGAGAACAAAGTATGGACTTTGGTTGACTTGCCCGATGATCGGCAAGCAATTGAGAATAAATGGATCTTCAAGAAAAAGACTGACACTAACGGTAATGTTACTGTCTATAAAGCTCGACTTGTCGCGAAAGGTTTTCGGCAAGTTCAAGGGATTGACTACGATGAGACCTTCTCACCCGTAGCGATGCTTAAGTCCGTCAGAATTATGTTAGCAATTGCCGCATTTTATGATTACGAAATATGGCAAATGGATGTCAAAACTGCATTCCTGAATGGATTTCTGGAAGAAGAGTTATATATGGTACAACCAGAAGGTTTTGTCGATCCAAAAGGAGCTAACAAAGTATGCAAACTCCAGCGATCCATTTATGGACTGGTGCAAGCATCTCGGAGTTGGAATAAACGCTTTGATAGTGTGATCAAAGCATTTGGCTTTATACAGACTTTTGGAGAAGCCTGTATTTACAAGAAAGTGAGTGGGAGCTCTGTAGCATTTCTGATATTATATGTGGATGACATATTGCTAATTGGAAATGATATAGAATTTTTGGATAGCATAAAGGGATACTTGAATAAAAGTTTTTCGATGAAAGACCTCGGGGAAGCTGCATACATATTAGGCATAAAGATCTATAGAGATAGATCAAAACGCTTAATTGGACTTTCACAATGCACATACCTTGACAAAATTTTGAAGAAGTTCAAGATGGATCAAGCAAAGAAAGGGTTCTTGCCTGTGCTACAAGGTGTGAAGTTGAGTAAGACTCAATGCCCGACCACTGCAGAAGATAGAGAGAAAATGAAAGATGTTCCCTATGCTTCAGCCATAGGCTCTATCATGTATGCAATGCTGTGTACCAGACCTGATGTGTGCCTTGCTATAAGTTTAGCAGGGAGGTACCAAAGTAATCCTGGAATGGATCACTGGACAGCGGTCAAGAACATCCTGAAATACCTGAAAAGGACTAAGGATATGTTTCTCGTATATGGAGGTGACAAAGAGCTCACCGTAAGAGGTTACGTTGATGCAAGCTTTGACACTGATCCGGACGATTCTAAATCGCAAACCGGATACGTGTTTACTTTAAACGGTGGAGCTGTCAGTTGGTGCAGTTCTAAACAAAGCGTCGTAGCGGGATCTACATGTGAAGCGGAGTACATAGCTGCTTCGGAAGCAGCAAACGAAGGAGTCTGGATGAAGGAGTTCATATCCGATCTAGGTGTCATACCTAGTGCATCGGGTCCAATGAAAATCTTCTGTGACAATACTGGTGCAATTGCCTTGGCAAAGGAATCCAGATTTCACAAAAGAACCAAACACATCAAGAGACGCTTCAACTCCATCCGGGATTTAGTCCAGGTGGGAGACATAGAGATTTGCAAGATACATACGGATCTGAATGTTGCAGACCCGTTGACTAAGCCTCTTCCACGAGCAAAACATGATCAGCACCAAGGCTCCATGGGTGTTAGAATCATTACAGTGTAATCTAGATTATTGACTCTAGTGCAAGTGGGAGACTGAAGGAAATATGCCCTAGAGGCAATAATAAAGTTATTATTTATTTCCTTACATCATGATAAATGTTTATTATTCATGCTAGAATTGTATTAACCGGAAACATAATACATGTGTGAATACATAGACCAACAGAGTGTCACTAGTATGCCTCTACTTGACTAGCTCGTTAATCAAAGATGGTTATGTTTCCTAACCATGAACAAGGGGTTGTTATTTGATTAACGAGGTCACATCATTAGTAGAATGATCTGATTGACATGACCCATTCCATTAGCTTAGCACCCGATCGTTTAGTATGTTGCTATTGCTTTCTTCATGACTTATACATGTTCCTATAACTATGAGATTATGCAACTCCCGTTTACCGGAGGAACACTTTGGGTACTACCAAACGTCACAACGTAACTGGGTGATTATAAAGGAGTACTACAGGTGTCTCCAATGGTAGATGTTGGGTTGGCGTATTTCGAGATTAGGGTTTGTCACTCCGATTGTCGGAGAGGTATCTCTGGGCCCTCTCGGTAATGCACATCACATAAGCCTTGCAAGCACTACAACTAAAAGGTTAGTTGTGAGATGATGTATTACGGAACGAGTAAAGAGACTTGCCGGTAACGAGATTGAACTAGGTATTGGATACCGACGATCGAATCTCGGGCAAGTAACATACCGATGACAAAGGGAACAACGTATGATGTTATGCGGTCTGACCGATAAAGATCTTCGTAGAATATGTAGGAGCCAATATGGGCATCCAGGTCCCACTATTGGTTATTGACCGGAGACGTGTCTCGGTCATGTCTACATTGTTCTCAAACCGTAGGGTCCGCACGCTTAACGTTACGATGACAGTTATTATGAGTTTATGCATTTTGATGTACCGAAGGTTGTTCGGAGTCCCGGATGAGATCACGGACATGACGAGGAGTCTCGAAATGGCCGAGACGTAAAGATTGATATATTGGAAGCCTATGTTTGGGCACCGGAAGTGTTCCGGGTGAAATCGGGATTTTACCGGAATACCGGGAGGGTTACCGGAACCCCCAGGGAGGCTAATGGGCCTATTGGGCCTTAGTGGAAAAGAGAAAAGAGGCAGCCCACAAGCTGGCCGGCGCCCCCCCTTTCCCAAAGTCCTAGTAGGACTAGGAGAAGTGGGCCGGCCCCCCTCTCTTCTCTTTCCCCCTAGAATCCTAGTTGGAATAGGATTGGGGGGAAGGAGTCCTACTCCCGGTGGGAGTAGGACTCCCCCCTGCGCCTCCCTCCTGGCCGGCCGAACCCCCTGCCCCTGGCCTTTATATACGGGGGCAGGGGGCACCACAACACACACAAGTTGATCGTTCCTTAGCCGTGTGCGGTGCCCCCTGCCACCAAATTCCACCTCGATCATACCGTTACAGTGCTTAGGCGAAGCCCTGCGTCGGTAGTACATCAAGATCGTCACCACGCCGTCGTGCTGACGGAACTCTTCCTCGACGCTTTGCTGGATCGGAGCCCGAGGAACGTCATCGAGCTGAACGTGTGCTAAGAACTCGGAGGTGCCGGAGTAACGGTGCTTGGATCGGTTGGATCGGGAAGAAGACGTACGACTACTTCCTCTATGTTGTGTGATCGCTTCCGCAGTCGGTCTGCGTTGGTACGTAGACAACACTCTCCCCTCTCGTTGCTGTGCATCACCATGATCTTGCGTGTGCGTAGGAAATTTTTTGAAATTACTGCGTTCCCCAACAGCTTAAGACCGCAAAAGGTAGAAATCAAGAAGGAGCATCAAGTGTTGATGGTTTAATAAGACCACTGGTTTCAAGAAGGGCAAGGGCTAGAAGGGAAACTTCATGGATGGCAAACCAGTTGCCGCTCGAGTGAAGGAACCCAAGATTGAACCCAAACCCGAGACTAAATGCTTCTATTGTAAGGGGAACAGTCACTGGTAGCGGAATTACCCCAAATGCATGGTAGATAAGAAGGCTGGCAACTTCAAAGTATATACGTGTTATTAATGTGTACCTCACTAGTACTCCTGGTAGCACCTGGGTATTGGATACCGGTTCAGTTGCTATTGTAGGTGACTTGAAGCAAAAGCTACGGACTAAACGGAGACTGGCTAAGGGCGAGGTGACGATGTCTGTTGGAAGTGTTTCCAAAGTTGATGAGATCACCATCGCACGCTCCATCTGCCTTCGGGATTAGTATTGAACCTAGATAAATGTTATCAGGTGTCTACGTTGAGCATGAATATGATTAGATCATGTTCATTGCATTACGGTCATTCATTTAAGTGAGATAATAATGGTTATTCTGTTTACATGAATGATACCTTTCATGGTCATGCACCCTATGTGAATGGTTCATTGAATCTCGGTCGTGGTAATACACATGTTCACGCCAAAAGATGTAGAGTTAATAATGATAGTACCACTTTCTCGTGGCACTGCCGCTTAGGTCATATTAGCGTAAGATGCATGAAGAAACTCCATGTCGGTGGATGTTTGGAGTCACTTGATTTTGAATCACTTGACACATGCGAGCCATGCCTCATGGGCAGGATGACTAAGACCCCGTTTTCAGGTACAATGAAACGGGCAAGTGACTTGTTGGAAATCATACATGCTGATGCGTGTGATCCAATGAGAATTGAAGCGTGCGGTGGATATCGCTATTTTCTCATCTTCACTGATGATTTGAGTAGATATAGGTCTATTTACTTAATGAAGCACAAGTCTAAAACGTTTGAAAAGTTCAAGCGATTTCAGAGTGAAGTTAAGAACCATCATAACAAAAAGATCAAATTCCTATGATCTGATCGATGAGAATTTCTGAGTTATGAGTTTGGCAATCACTTAAGACATTGTGGAATTGTTTCACAGTTGAAGCCACCTGGAACACCACTGGGTTATGGTGTGTCCGGACATCGTAATCGAACCTTATGAGATATGGTGCGATCTATGATGTCTCTTACCGATCTACCATTTCATTTTGAGGTTATGCGTTAGAGACAACTGCATTCACTTTAGATAGGACACCATCTAAGTCCATTGAGATGACGTCGTGTGAACATTGGTTTGGCAAGAAACCAAAGTTGTCATTTCTTAATGTTTGGGGCTGCGATGCTTAAGGCTTCAGCCGGAGAAGCTTGAACCCAAAGCGGACAAACACATCTTCATAGGATACCCAAAGGTGACAGTTGGGTATACCTTCTATCTCAGATCCGAGGGCAAATTGTTTGTCACTGAGAACGGGTCCTTTCTCGAGAAAGAGTTTCTCTCGAAAGAATTGAGTGGGAGGAAGATAGAACTTGATGAGGTTGTCGAACCTTTACTTCAACCAGAGAGTGATGCAACACCGAAAGATATTTTCTGTGGCGCCTATGTCTGTTGAATAGGAAGTTAATGATAGTGATCATGAAGCTTCGGATCAAGTTGCTATCGAACCTCGTAGGTCGACAAGGATATGTACTACTCCTGAGTGGTACGGTAATCCTGTCTTAGATATCATGTTGTTAGACAACAATGAACCTACGAGCTATGGAGAAGCGATGATGGGCCCGTATTCCGACAGATGGTTAGAAGCCATGAAATCCGAGATAGGATCCATATATCAGAACAAAGTATGGACTTTGGTGGACTTGCCCGATAATCGGCAAGCTATTGAGATAAATGGATCTTTAAGAAGAAGACGGACGTGGGCGGTAATGTTACCGTCTATGAAGCTCGACTTGTGGGAAAGAGTCTTTTCACAAGTTCAAGGAGTTGACTACGATGAGAATTTCTCACCCGTAGCGATGCTTAAGTCCATCGGAATCATGTTAGCATTAGCTGTATTTTTTCGATTATGAAATCTTACAGATGGATGTCAAAACAAGTTTTCTTACCAGTTTTCGTAAGAAAAATTGTATGTGATACAACAAAAGGTTTTGTCGATCCTAAGGATGCTAAAAGGTATGCTGGCTCTAGGAATCCTTCTATGGACTAGAGCAAGCATCTCGGAATCGGAATATATGTTTTGATGGAGTGATCAAAGCTTTTAGGTCTATACAATGTTTGCTAGAAACTTGTATTTACAAGAAAGTGAGTGGGAGCGCTACAACATTTCTGATAAGTATATGTGGATGACATATTGTTGATTCGAAATGATGTAGAATTTCTGGAAAGCATAAACGGTTGTTTGAAGAGTGATTTTCAAAGGAAGACCTGGATAAAGCTGCTTACATATTGGGCATCAAGATCTATAGAAATAGATCAAAGAACGCACACCTTGACATGTTTTTGAAGGAGTTCAAAATAGATCAGTCAAAGAAGGGGTTCTTACCTGAGTTGTAAGGTATGAAGTTGAGTAAGACTCAAAGCTTGACCACGGCAGAAGAAAGAAGAAGGACGAAGGTCGTCCCCTATGCTCTTGTCATAGGCTCTATACGGTATGCCATGCTGAAGTACCGCACCTAATGTGTGCCTTGCCACATGTTTGGCAAGAGGGCACAGAGGTGATCTAGGAGTGGATCACCAGATAGTAGTCAAAATTATCCTTAGAGGAATAAGGAAATGTTTCTCGGTTATGGAGGTGATAAGAGTTCGACGTAAAGAGTTACGTCGATGCAAACTTAACACCTATCCGGATAGCTCTGAGTGAAGATACCGGATGCGTATAATGGAGCAACAATTTGGAATAGCTCCAAGTGGAACGTGGTAGCAGCATCTACGATATGACATAAAGTTTTGCGAAATACATAGGGATCTGAATATGGCAAGACCCGTTGACTACAACCTCTCTCACAAGCATAACATGATCAAACCTAGAATTATTTGAGTGTTTATCACATAGTGATGTGAACTAGATCATTGAGTCTAGTAGACTCTTGGATGTTGGTCACATGGCGATGTTGAAGGAAATATGCCCTAGAGGCAATAATAAAGTTATTATTTATTTCCTTATATCATGATAAATGTTTATTATTCATGCTAGAATTGTATTAACTGGAAACATAATACATGTGTGAATACATAGACAAACAGAGTGTCACTAGTATGCCTCTACTTGACTAGCTCGTTAATCAAAGATGGTTAAGTTTCCTAACCATGAACAAAGAGTTGTTATTTGATTAACGAGGTCACATCATTAGTTGAATGATCTGATTGACATGACCCATTCCATTAGCTTAGCACCCGATCGTTTAGTATGTTGCTATTGCTTTCTTCATGACTTATACATGTTCCTATGACTATGAGATTATGCAACTCCCGTTTGCCGGAGGAACACTTTGTGTGCTACCAAACGTCACAACGTAACTGGGTGATTATAAAGGAGCTCTATAGGTGTCTCCAATGGTAGATGTTGGGTTGGCGTATTTCGAGAATAGGATTTGTCACTCCGATTGTCGGAGAGGTATCTCTAGGCCCTCTCGGTAATACACATCACTTAAGCCTTGCAAGCATTGCAACCAATGAGTTAGTTGCGGGATGATGTATTACGGAACGAGTAAAGAGACTTGCCAGTAACGAGATTGAACTAGGTATTGGATACCGACGATCGAATCTCGGGCAAGTAACATACTGATGACAAAGGGAACAACGTATGTTGTTATGCGGTCTGACCGATAAAGATCTTCGTAGAATATGTAGGAGCCAATATGGGCATCCAGGTCCCGCTATTGGTTATTGACCGGAGATGTGTCTCAGTCATGTCTACATTGTTCTCGAACCATAGGGTCCGCACGCTTAACGTTACGATGACAGTTATTATGAGTTTATGCATTTTGATGTACCGAAGGTTGTTCGGAGTCCCGGATGTGATCATGGACATGACGAGGAGTCTCGAAATGGTCGAGACATAAAGATTGATATATTGGAAGCCTATGTTTGGACATCGGAAGTGTTTCGGGTGAAATCGGGATTTTACCGGAGAACCGGGAGGTTACCGGAACCCCCCGGGAGTCATATGGGCCATAGTGGGCCTTGGTGGAAAGGAGAAAGGGGCAGCCCAAGGTGGTCGCGCGCCTCCCCCCTCCCGTAGTCCTATTAGGACTAGGAGAGGTGGCCGGCCCCCCTCTCTCTCTTTCCCCCCCTTGATGAATCCTATTCCAACTAGGAGTGGGGGGGGAATCCTACTCCCAGAGGGAGTAGGACTCTCCTGGCGCGCCTCCCTTGGCCGGCCAGCCCCTCCCCCTTGGATCCTTTATATACGGGGGCAGAGGGCACCTCTAGACACACAAGTTGATCATTGAGATCGTTCCTTAGCCGTGTGCGGTGCCCCCTGCCACTATATTCCACCTCGATCATATCGTTGTAGTGCTTAGGCGAAGCCCTGCGTCGGTAGTACATCAAGATCGTCATCACGCCGTCGTGCTGACGGAACTCCTCCCCGAAGCTTTGCTGGATCGGAGCCCGGGGATCGTCATCGAGCTGTACGTGTGCTAAGAACTCGGAGGTGCCGGAGTAACGGTGCTTGGATCGGTCGGATCGGGAAGAAGACGTACGACTACTTCCTCTACGTTGTGTCAACGCTTCCGTTGCGATCTACAAGGGTACGTAGATCAGACTCTCCCCCTCGTTGCTATGCACCACCATGATCTTGCGTGTGCGTAGGAAATTTTTTGAAATTACTATGTTCCCCAATAGTGGTATCAGAGCCTAGGTTTTATGGTTTGATGCTATTTGCACGAGTAGAACACAAGTGAGTTGTGGACGATATAAGTCATACTGCCTACCAGCATGTCATACTTTGGTTCGGCGGTATTGTTGGACGAGACGACCTGGACCAACCTTACGCGTACGCTTACGCGAGACCGGTTCCCCCGACGTGCTTTGCACACACGTGGCTTGCGGGCGACTGTCTCTCCAACTTTAGTTGAACCGAGTGTGGCTACGCCCGGTCCTTGCGAAGGTTAAAACGGAGTCTATTTGACAAACTATCGTTGTGGTTTTGATGCGTAGGTGAGATTGGTTCTTGCTTAAGCCCGTAGCAGCCACGTAAAACTTGCAACAACAAAGTAGAGGACGTCTAACTTGTTTTTGCAGGGCATGTTGTGATGTGATATGGTCAAGACATGATGCTAAATTTTATTGTATGAGATGATCATGTTTTGTAACCGAGTTATCGGCAACTGGCAGGAGCCATATGGTTGTCGCTTTATTGTATGCAATGCAATCGCGATGTAATGCTTTACTTTATCACTAAACGGTAGCGATAGTCGTGGAAGCATAAGATTGGCGAGATGACAACGATGCTACGATGGAGATCAAGGTGTCGCGCCGGTGACGATGGTGATCATGACGGTGCTTCGGAGATGGAGATCACAAGCACAAGATGATGATGGCCATATCATATCACTTATATTGATTGCATGTGATGTTTATCTTTTATACATCTTATCTTGCTTTGATTGACGGTAGCATTATAAGATGATCTCTCACTAAATTATCAAGAAGTGTTCTCCCTGAGTATGCACCGTTGCGAAAGTTCTTCGTGCTGAGACACCACGTGATGATCGGGTGTGATAGGCTCTACGTTCAAATACAACGGGTGCAAAACAGTTGCACACGCGGAATACTCAGGTTATACTTGACGAGCCAAGCATATACAGATATGGCCTCGGAACACGGAGACCGAAAGGTCGAGCGTGAATCATATAGTAGATATGATCAACATAATGATGTTCACCGATGAAACTACTCCATCTCACGTGATGATCGAACATGGTTTAGTTGATTTGGATCACGTAATCACTTAGAAGATTAGAGGGATGTCTATCTAAGGGGGAGTTCTTAAGTAATATGATTAATTGAACTTAAATTTATCATGAACTTAGTACCTGATAGTATCTTGCTTGTTTATGTTGATTGTAGATAGATGGCTCGTACTGTTGTTCCGTTGAATTTTAATGCGTTCCTTGAGAAAGCAAAGTTGAAAGATGATGGTAGCAATTACACGGACTGGGTCCGTAACTTGAGGATTATCCTCATTGCTGCACAGAAGAATTACGTCCTGGAAGCACCGCTGGGTGCCAGGCCTGCTACTGGAGCAACACCAGATGTTATGAATGTCTGGCAGAGCAAAGCTGATGACTACTCGATAGTTCAGTGTGCCATGCTTTACGGCTTAGAATTGGGACTTCAACGACGTTTTGAACGTCATGGAGCATATGAGATGTTTCAGGAGTTGAAGTTAATATTTCAAGCAAATGCCCGGATTGAGAGATATGAAGTCTCCAATAAGTTCTATAGCTGCAAGATGGAGGAGAACAGTTCTGTCAGTGAGCATATACTCAAAATGTCTGGGTATAATAATCACTTGATTCAGATGGGAGTTAATCTTCCAGATGATTGTGTCATTGACAGAATTCTCCAATCACTGCCACCAAGCTACAAGAGCTTCGTGATGAACTATAATATGCAAGGGATGAACAAGACTATTCCCGAGCTCTTCGCAATGCTGAAAGCTGCGGAGGTAGAAATCAAGAAGGAGCATCAAGTTTTGATGGTTAACAAAACCACTAGTTTCAAGAAAAAGGGCAAAGGGAAGAAGAAAGGGAACTTCAAGAAGAACGGCAAGCAAGTTGCTGCTCAAGAGAAGAAACCCAAGTCTGGACCTAAGCCTGAAACTGAGTGCTTCTACTGCAAGCAGACTGGTCACTGGAAGCGGAACTGCCCCAAGTATTTGGCGGATAAGAAGGATGGCAAGGTGAACAAAGGTATATGTGATATACATGTTATTGATGTGTACCTTACTAATGCTCGCAGCAACACCTGGGTATTTGATACTGGTTCTGTTGCTAATATTTGCAACTCGAAACAGGGACTACGAATTAAGCGAAGATTGGCTAAGGACGAGGTGACGATGCGCGTGGGAAACGGTTCCAAAGTCGATGTGATCGCGGTCGGCACACTACCTCTACATCTACCTTCGGGATTAATATTAGACCTAAATAATTGTTATTTGGTGCCAGCATTGAGCATGAACATTATATCTGGATCTTGTTTATGCGAGACGGTTATTCATTTAAATCAGAGAATAATGGTTGTTATATTTACATGAGTAATATCTTTTATGGTCATGCACCCTTGAAGAGTGGTCTATTCTTGTTAAATCTCGATAGTAGTGATACACATATTCATAATGTAGAAGCCAAAAGATGCATAGTTGATAATGATAGTGCAACTTATTGGTGGCACTGCCATTTAGGTCATATCGGTGTAAAGCGCATGAAGAAACTCCATACTGATGGACTTTTGGAACCACTTGATTATGAATCACTTGGTACTTGCGAACCGTGCCTCATGGGCAAGATGACTAAAACACCGTTCTCCGGTACTATGGAGAGAGCAACAGATTTGTTGGAAATCATACATACAGATGTATGCGGTCCGATGAATATTGGGGCTCGTGGCGGATATCATTATTTTCTCACCTTCACAGATGATTTAAGCAGATATGGGTATATCTACTTAATGAAACATAAGTCTGAAACATTTGAAAAGTTCAAAGAATTTCAGAGTGAAGTGGAAAATCATCGTAACAAGAAAATAAAGTTTCTACGATCTGATCGTGGAGGAGAATATTTGAGTTACGAGTTTGGTGTACATTTGAAAAATTGTGGAATAGTTTCGCAACTCATGCCACCCGGAACACCACGGCGTAATGGTGTGTCCGAACGTCGTAATCGTACTTTACTAGATATGGTGCGATCTATGATGTCTCTTACTGATTTACCGCTATCGTTTTGGGGATACGCTCTAGAGACAGCCGTATTCACGTTAAATAGGGCACCATCAAAATCCGTTGAGACGACGCCTTATGAACTATGGTTTGGCAAGAAACCAAAGTTGTCGTTTCTGAAAGTTTGGGGCTGTGATGCTTATGTGAAAAAGCTTCAACCTGATAAGCTCGAACCCAAATCGGAGAAATGTGTCTTCATAGGATATCCAAAGGAAACTATTGGATACACCTTCTATCACAGATCCGAAGGCAAGACTTTTGTTGCTAAATTCGGAAACTTTCTTGAGAAGGAGTTTCTCTCGAAAGAAGTGAGTGGGAGGAAAGTAGAACTTGACGAGGTAACTGTACCCGCTCCCTTGTTAGAAAGTAGTACATCACAGAAAACTATTTCTGCGACACCTACACCAATAAGTGAGGAAGTTAATGATAATGATCATGAAATTTCAGAACAAGATACTACTGAACCTCGTAGATCAACTAGAGCAAGATCCGCGCCAGAGTGGTACGGTAATCCAGTTCTGGAAGTCATGCCGCTAGATCATGATGAACCTACTAACTATGAAGAAGCGATGGTGAGCCCAGATTCCGCAAAGTGGCTTGAAGCCATGAAATCTGAGATGGGATCCATGTATGAGAACAAAGTATGGACTTTGGTTGACTTGCTCGATGATCGGCAAGCAATTGAGAATAAATGGATCTTCAAGAAAAAGATTGATGCTGACGGTAATGTTACTGTCTATAAAGCTCGACTTGTCGCAAAAGGTTTTCGACAAGTTCAAGGGGTTGACTATGATGAGACATTCTCACCCGTAGCAATGCTTAAGTCTGTCCGAATCATGTTAGCAATTGCCGCGTTTTATGATTATGAAATATGGCTGATGGATGTCAAAACTGCATTCCTGAATGGATTTCTAGAAGAAGAGTTGTATATGATGCAACCGGAAGGTTTTGTCGATCCAAAGGGAGCTAACAAAGAGTGCAAGCTCCAGCGATCCATTTATGGACTGGTGCAAGCATCTCGGAGTTGGAATAAACGCTTTGATAGTGTGATCAAAGCATTTGGTTTTATACAAACTTTTGGAGAAGCCTGTATTTACAAGAAAGTGAGTGGGAGCTCTGTAGCATTTCTGATATTATATGTGGATGACATATTGCTGATTGGAAATGATATAGAATTTCTGGATAGCATAAAGGGATACTTGAATAAGAGTTTTTCAATGAAAGACCTCGGTGAAGCTGCTTACATATTGGGCATTAAGATCTATAGAGATAGATCGAGACGCTTAATTGGACTTTCACAAAGCACATACCTTGACAAAATTTTGAAGAAGTTCAAAATGGATCAAGCAAAGAAAGGGTTCTTGCCTGTGTTACAAGGTGTGAAGTTGAGTCAGACTCAATGCCCGACCACTGCAGAAGATAGAGAGAAAATGAAAGATGTTCCCTATGCTTCAGCCATAGGCTCTATCATGTATGCAATGCTGTGTACCAGACCTGATGTGTGCCTTGCTATAAGTTTAGCAGGGAGGTACCAAAGTAATCCAGGAATGGATCACTGGACAGCGGTCAAGAACATGTTGAAATACCTGAAAAGGACTAAGGATATGTTTCTCGTATATGGAGGTGACAAAGAGCTCACCGTAAGAGGTTACGTTGATGCAAGCTTTGACACTGATCCGGACGATTCTAAATCGCAAACCGGATACGTGTTTACTTTAAACGGTGGAGCTGTCAGTTGGTGCAGTTCTAAACAAAGCGTCGTAGCGGGATCTACATGTGAAGCGGAGCACATAGCTGCTTCGGAAGCAGCGAACGAAGGAGTCTGGATGAAGGAGTCCATATCCGATCTAGGTGTCATACCTAGTGCATCGGGTCCAATGAAAATCTTTTGTGACAATACTGGTGCAATTGCCTTGGCAAAGGAATCCAGATTTCACAAGAGGATCAAGCACATCAAGAGACGCTTCAATTCCATCAGGGATCTAGTCCAGGTGGGAGACATAGAGATTTGCAAGATACATACGGATCTGAATGTTGCAGACCCATTGATTAAGCCTCTTCCACGAGCAAAACATGATCAGCACCAAGGCTCCATGGGTGTTAGAATCATTACTATGTAATCTAGATTATTGACTCTAGTGCAAGTGGGAGACTGAAGAAAATATGCCCTAGAGGCAATAATAAAGTTATTGTTTATTTCCTTATATCATGATAAATGTTTATTATTCATGCTAGAATTGTATTAACCAGAAACATAATACATGTGTGAATACATAGACAAACAGAGTGTCACTAGTATGCCTCTACTTGACTAGCTCGTTAATCAAAGATGGTTAAGTTTCCTAACCATGAACAAAGAGTTGTTATTTGATTAACGAGGTCACATCATTAGTTGAATGATCTGATTGACATGACCCATTCCACTAGCTTAGCACCCGATCGTTTAGTATGTTGCTATTGCTTTCTTCATGACTTATACATGTTCCTATGACTATGAGATTATGCAACTCCCGTTTGCCGGAGGAACACTTTGTGTGCTACCAAACGTCACAACGTAACTGGGTGATTATAAAGGAGCTCTACAGGTGTCTCCAATGGTAGATGTTGGGTTGGCGTATTTCGAGAATAGGATTTGTCACTCCGATTGTCGGAGAGGTATCTCTGGGCCCTCTCGGTAATACACATCACTTAAGCCTTGGAAGCATTGCAACCAATGAGTTAGTTGCGGGATGATGTATTACGGAACGAGTAAAGAGACTTGCTAGTAACGAGATTGAACTAGGTATTGGATACCGACGATCGAATCTCGGGCAAGCCAGTAACGAGATTGAACTAGGTATTGGATACCGACGATCGAATCTCGGGCAAGTAACATACTGATGACAAAGGGAACAACGTATGTTGTTATGCGGTCTGACCGGTAAAGATCTTCGTAGAATATGTAGGAGCCAATATGGGCATCCAGGTCCCGCTATTGGTTATTGACCGGAGATGTGTCTCAGTCATGTCTACATTGTTCTCGAACCGTAGGGTCCGCACGCTTAACGTTACGATGACAGTTATTATGAGTTTATGCATTTTGATGTACCGAAGGTTGTTCGGAGTCCCGGATGTGATCATGGACATGACGAGGAGTCTCGAAATGGTCGAGACATAAAGATTGATATATTGGAAGCCTATGTTTGGACATCGGAAGTGTTCCGGGTGAAATCGGGATTTTACCGGAGAACCGGGAGGTTACCGGAACCCCCCGAGAGTCATATGGGCCATAGTGGGCCTTGGTGGAAAGGAGAAAGGGGCAGCCCAAGGTGGCCGCGCGCCTCCCCCCTCCCCTAGTCCTATTAGGACTAGGAGAGGTGGTCGGCCCCCCTCTCTCTCTTCCCCCCCTTGATGAATCCTATTCCAACTAGGAGTGGGGGGGGGGGAATCCTACTCCCAAAGGGAGTAGGACTCTCCTGGCGCGCCTCCCTTGGCCGGCCAGCCCCTCCTCCTTGGATCCTTTATATACGGGGGCAGAGGGCACCTCTAGACACACAAGTTGATCATTGAGATCGTTCCTTAGCCGTGTGCGGTGCCCCCTGCCACTATATTCCACCTCGATCATATCGTTGTAGTGCTTAGGCGAAGCCCTGCGTCGGTAGTACATCAAGATCGTCATCACGCCGTCGTGCTGACGGAACTCCTCCCCGAAGCTTTGCTGGATCGGAGCCCGGGGATCGTCATCGAGCTGTACGTGTGCTAAGAACTCGGAGGTGCCGGAGTAACGGTGCTTGGATCGGTCGGATCGAGAAGAAGACGTACGACTACTTCCTCTACGTTGTGTCAACGCTTCCGTTGTGATCTACAAGGGTACATAGATCAGACTCTCCCCCTCGTTGCTATGCATCACCATGATCTTGCGTGTGCGTAGGAATTTTTTTGAAATTACTACGTTCCCCAACAGATGTGACCTGTGAGTGTTAATCACATGGCAATGTGAACTAGATTATTGACCCTAGTGCAAGTGGGAGACTGTTGGAAATATGCCCTAGAGGCAACAATAAATTGGTTATTATTATATTTCATTGTTCATGATAACCGTTTATTATCCATGCCAGAATTGTATTGATAGGAAACTCAGATACATGTGTGGATACATAGACAACACCATGTCCCTAGTAAGCCTCTAGTTGACTAGCTCGTTGATCAATAAGATGGTTACGATTTCCTGACCATGGACATTGGATGTAGTTGATAACGGGATCACATCATTAGGAGAATGATGTGATGGACAAGACCCAATCCTAAGCCTAGCATAAGATCGTGTAGTTCGTATGCTAAAGCTTTTCTAATGTCAAGTATCATTTCCTTAGACCATGAGATTGTGCAACTCCCGGACACCGTAGGAGTGCTTTGGGTGTGCCAAACGTCACAACGTAATTGGGTGGCTATAAAGGTACACTACATGTATCTCCGAAAGTGTCTATTGGGTTGGCACGAATCGAGACTGGGATTTGTCACTCCGTGTAAACGGAGAGGTATCTCTGGGCCCACTCGGTAGGACATCATCATAATGTGCACAATGTGACCAAGGAGTTGATCACGAGATGATGTGTTACGGAACGAGTAAAGAGACTTGCCGGTAACGAGATTGAACAAGGTATTGGGATACCGACGATCGAATCTCGGGCAAGTACAATACCGCTGGACAAAGGGAATTGAATACGGGATTGATTGAATCCTCGACATCGTGGTTCATCCGATGAGATCACCGTGGAACATGTGGGAACCAACATGGGTCCAGATCCCGTTGTTGGTTATTGGCCGGAGAGTTGTCTCGGTCATGTCTGCATGGTTCCCGAACCCGTAGGGTCTACACACTTAAGGTTCGATGACGCTAGGGTTATTAGGAAGACTTGTATGTGATTACCGAATGTTTTTCGGAGTCCCGGATAAGATCCCGGACGTCACGAGGAGTTCCGGAATGGTCCGTAGGTAAAGATTTATATATGGAAAGTTGTAGTTCGGGTTCCGGGAAAAGTTTGATTTTTTCCGGTATTGTACCGGGAAGCTTCCGGAAGGTTCCGGAGGTCCGGAAAATGTTCCACCACGTCCAATACATCAGCATTGGCTGTAGGGGGGGGTGCCCTAACCTTAATGGGCCAAGGGCACCAGCCCCCCCCCCAAGGCCCATGCGCATGGGAGAGGGGAAACCCTAAGGGGGAGGGCCTCCACTTGACTTGGGAGGCACTCCTCCTCCCCTTGGCCGCCGCCCCCAACCCTAGATGGGATCTAAGGGGGGCCGCCCCCCTCTCCCCCACCTATAAATAGTGGAGGTGTGGGAGGGCGGCCACACCCTTGAACCTGGCGCAGCCCCTCCCCTCCAATACCTCTCCTCATCCGCGTGAGCTTGGCGAAGCCCTGCCGGAGAACTACCACTCCATCACCACCACGCCGCCGTGCTGCTGTTGGACTCTCTTCCTCAACCTCTCCCTCCTCCTTGCTGGATCAAGGCATGGGAGACGTCTCCGTTCCGTACGTGTGTTGAACGCGGAGGTGCCGTCCGTTCGGCGCTAGGATCGTCGGTGATTTGGATCACGACGAGTACGACTCCATCAACCCCGTTCACTTGAACGCTTCCGCTTAGCGATCTACAAGGGTATGTAGATGCACTCTCCTTCCCCTCGTTGCTAGATTACTCCATAGATTGATCTTGGTGATGCGTAGAAAATTTTAAATTTCTGCTACGATCCCCAACATTGTTTGCACTGGAAGTGGAATAATTGTCCATTTGCTTGGCAGGGGCAGTATAAGGGGCATGTGAAAGGTGCCACTATCATACTTGAAGCGGTGGCTTCACAAGATCTGTGGATATGGCATCCTTTCTTCGGCATGGCTGGTTCTCACAATGATATCAACGTGCTTCAGCGTTCTCCAGTGTTTGCAAGGCTTACAGAAGGCTACTCCCCAGAGGTCAACTTTGAGATCAATGGCCACCATTACAACAAGGGATATTACCTAGCTGATGGTATCTATTCTCAGTGGTCAACTCCTGTGAAGACCATACCCAATCCGCAAGGAGAGAAGAGACATAGGTTTTCCCAAATACAGGAGAGTGCTAGAAAGGATGTGGAGCGTGCTTTTGGCATGCTTCAATCTCGATGGGTATTGTTCGGAACCCTGCATTGACATGAAGCACTCAGAAACTTTGGAAGGTGGTGACTGCTTGTGTGATCATGCACAACATGATCGTGAACAATGAGCGTGATAACATCTACAACCAAGGGTTTGATTTCCGGGATGAAAACGTTGAGCCTGAGCAACTACCTCCTGCAACCTTTCAATAGTTTGTCCATTTTCATCGTGAAATGTGTGATTGGCACTCTCATGTGCAGCTTTAGGATGAAGAGCACATGTGGACTCATATTGGCAACCAGTAGATCTATTGGTTTAATTTTTTTTCATGCAAACATATTTCGACTGGGTTGTAAGACTATTTGATATTGTTTGTATTTCGATTGGGTTGTAAAACTATTTTGGATGTGGAACTATTTGCTATGTTTGATTGAACTATTTGCTATGGTTGATTTTAGTATAAATGGCCTCCGGCGTCCGTCCGAAATGCGGCCGCGCGTTGGGCACACGGCCGGCGCATTCACAAATCTGGGTGAACGCTACCCCATTGCCACCCTCAAACAGACGAAAACCGGATAAAACAGACATCCATTTAGGGTCATGCGTTGAAGTTGCCCTAAGAGCATCTTATATATTACGAGACAAAAAGAGTACGATAAATGATAGTACAGTGACTGTATTCTCCTTTCCCTGCAACAACCTTCTCACTTTACATATTATAACCTAAAAAGTGGTAAAATAACCACACATACACAAACAATCTCCATCTGGATTTTCTTTAGCATAGTTCTGCTTAGATTGGACTGAAACAAAACAATATGTTGTGTACATGGTCACATATTTTACACATGTAACTGATTGCACCACCGCCGGTTGTATCCATTTTGTCAAGTAATGACTAGGCATTTTAAGATAGAATATTGTGAAGAATGATATACTCCATCCGTTCCTAGATATAAGCTCTTTTAGAGGTTACAATACAGACTACATACATAGCAAAATAAGTGAATCTACACTTTAAAATATGCCTATATACATTTATGTGTAGTCTTTGTTAAAATCTCTAAAAGGACTTATATTTAGAAAGCGGAGGGAGTACATGTTAAAAAAATATAAAAACAAAATGGAAAGAAAGAAAGCACACATTGGACTTGTAGGGGCCCGTTGCGTACTCTAATCGCTTTTACTCCACTCAAATTAATTTAAAGTTTTAGTTTTGTTCTAAATCAAACTTCTTTATGTTGAACTAAGTCTACAGAAAAATACACTAACATATACAACATCAGGTATTCGTAATGAATCTAATGAAACTAATTTTACATTATAGATGGTGTTACTTCTTTACATAAACTCAGTCAACTTAATATTCTAGAATTTAAACTAATTTTAGAATAAAAAGAACATCACATTTTAATCCCAATGACGATTAAGGGCCTGCCTCTTTGAGAAAAAATATTTATATGCATACAAGAACACCCTGCCCATTTGCTTAGAGCATCACCAACAACTTCTGCAAGAAACTCTCGTAAAACCATTTTTACTAGGCGCCGTAAAATTTAGGGGAAGTTGTCTGGTGATGTCTTTTCTCAGTTCTTATAAACATCTTCCCCTAAATCTTTTTTCTATTTTTACTAATAAATTGCACGTTTTTTAAAATTGTTGGAGATTTTTTTCTGACCCTATTTCACGTAAACAACGGTAATTTTATTACGCGCCACAATAAAATTGTTGGAGAATTTTGTTGAAACATATAAAACGAAGTGGAAAGAAAGAAAGTACACATTGGAGTTGTAGACACCCATTGCACACTCTAATCGTTTTACTCCACTCAAATTAATTTAAAGTTCTAGTTTTGTTCTAAATGAAATTTCTCTATGTTGAACTAAGTCTACAGAAAAATACACTAACATATAGTACAACATATGTATTCGTAATGAAACTAATTTTACATCATAGATGGTGTTACTCTTTACATAAATCCGGTCAACTTAATAATCTAGAATTTAAATTAGTTTAGAGTAGAAAGTACATCACATTTTAATCCCACGGTGGATTAAGGGCCTGCCTCTTTGAGCAAAGGTGTGTATGTGGGAACACCCTATCCACTTGCTTAGAGCATCACCAACAGCTTCCCTAAGAGCAACTCTAGCAGATCCCGCATCCCGCCCCGGCCCGTAAATATTTTTGCGGGGCGCGGCAAATCTTCTCCTCGACCTCTAATTTCACGGGCTGGGAGGCCGACCTGAGCTCAGCCCCTATCCACGGCGAGATTTGGCGGGAGGAACATTTCCGCGCCCCTTTCCCGCTCCCCCCACCCCCCGCCACCATTGCCCCGCCTCCCCACGCTCTGGTGCTTTCTTCCCGGCCGTCCCTCGCAGCCATGGACGACTCCCTGCTGGCCCCCGTCACCGTCGAGGTCGCGCACGCCCCTTCCCCTCGGACGGATCTCGTCGCCGGCCGTGTTGGCCCCGCTGCCGCCGCCCAAGCTAACGCCGCGCCTGCCCGCAAGCGGCATGCCAACGTGGTTGTGCAGGGCGGGAATCCGGGTGCCCCTGCTGCGAAGACCCTCGCAGCACGATCCCGGCCGGCGGCGGAGAAGGTCGGCAAGGTCGCAAGCGTAAAGCGGAGGAAGATTCCGGCCACAAAGAAGCCGCCTTCATCCTCTCACTCCATCCCGGAAAGAGGTGCCCCGGCGATGCCGTTCAACGGTGCTGCTCCCCCGCAAGCGAGGTGCTCGACGAAATGGCCGGAAGGTATGCGTCTTCGGTCATGGCGATTTCCTTTCATTTTTCGCCATTTTTTGCGATAGCTCGTGACTTGTTATCGTTCACTATAGCGGTGGTTCGAACAATGCAACTGCCGAGTTCATGAACTTGTTGGACACCAACGCCGTTGACATTGATCAAGCCCCGTTCGCTGCATTCGACTACAATGAAACGGAGGACGGCGTGGACAATCATGGTCGTGAGGAAGAATTTGAGAAGATCGAAGCAGAAGCGTATGAGCAATTGCAAACAAGATCTGGGAAAAGCCAAAGATTGAAGAACTACACGATCTTGGAAGATCAAGCTCTGATCAAAGCATGGAGTGCGGTGTCTCTTGATGCATGCACGGGTACTTCTCAAACCTCCAAGAGATATTGGCAAAGAATCGAAGATCAATACTTCCACATTATGGCAAACCATCCCAATAGGACTCCACGCACATTTCGGTCGCTTCAAGGGCGTTGGGAGAATATCAAGCCTATGTGCAACCGTTGGGCAGCTTGCTTGGAGCAAGTACGCAATGCACCTCCAAGTGGAACCGTGGAATCCGATTATGTGAGTTTGTTTTGCCTTTGTTCAAGTTGTGCATCATCATATTTGCATCATGGGAAATGATTGCATCACTTTGTTCACATTGTGTAGGACAAGATGGCTCAACATAGATACAAGGACATGGAAGCTTCAGAAGGCAAATTCTTTAAACTAGCGCATTGTTGGGAGTTGCTCCAAAAGTGCGAGAAGTGGAAGTTGATCGACAAAGAATCCCCACCAAAGAGAGGCTCACTTACAAACATGGATGAAGATGAGGATGATGATGACTCAAGAAATTTGCATAAGCCCGATGGCGACAAGAAGACTAAAGAGAAGATGAAGAGAGAGCAAGAAGCATCGAGCTTGAGGGAGAAGATTGATGCCATGATGGCAGACTAAGGCATAGCCTAGTGGTGGGAAGGGGCTGATGCCTTCCCACCCACCCAGGTTCAAGGCATGGTACTTGCAATTTGGGTTTGTTGCACCAATTATACTATAAGGGGTTCCCTTACAGTCTTTCTATCAAAAAAAAGATTGATGCCATGGTGCAATCAAACGAATTGATGTTGTTGAAGTCGTTGGAGATCAAGAAAGAGTTGGTCGAGAAGAAGGCAAATGAGAAGCAAGAAAAGTGGCAATTGCTCGAGGAAGAGGGGCTGCGCAAAGCTGCCATTGAGGAGAGAAGAGCACGCGCTGCAGAAAACAAAGCCATGTCCAAACTGCTCGCCGAAGAGAACAAGATCATGTCAATGAACCGCAATGACATGGACGATCTCACCAAAACATGGCATGATATGGCAAGGAGAGAAATCTTGAAGAGGTGAATGGTTGCGTCGGCCGGTGCGTGCTATAGTTCCGGAGATGTTTTCTCTGCTCCATATGGTGGCAATGTCGATGATTTTGGCGCGGGAGTTGAAACAAGCGCCGGAAGTGGATTCGTTGGTGGCGATGAATTTCAAGATGGACTCGACCAAGATGGTGCAGAGTGAAGATCGACCAAGATGGTGCCGGACATGGGCGCAAACTTTTGCAGGGCCCTCTTTTGCGTTTGTCATATTTAACTTGGCTTTTATTTGCGCGTAAAACTGTGTTATGTCATTTGCATTTAAACTTATTTGTTGAATTCGGGAATATACTTTTTTACGGGTCATTGGGTGTCTGTATCTGTGGCCGTCCGAGCCAGCCCGTAAAAGCGGTTTTCCACGACCTGCAAACACGTTTTGCGGGCGGCGGGATGCGGGGTTTGCTAAAGTTGCTCTAAAAAACTCCCTATAAAATCACTTTTTTGGGTCTGTAAAATTTCAGGGAACTTGTCTAGCGATGTCTTTTCTCAGTCAAACATCTTTCTCTATTTTTTTCTGTATTCACTAAAAATTTCCACGTTTATGAAAATTGTTGGAGAAAATTTTCTGACCCAATTCCGCGTAAACGGTGGTTATTTTATTGACACGGTCGAAGGCGCTCTAAATGCCTCCACTACCGCTGCGTAGTACGACAGCGATCTGCCCGTTACTAAAAGAGGAACGCAGTTAATTTCCACTTGACAGCCGAGGCGGCCGTCCATGTCCACTCCCGTAATAACGCGACAATGACAGGAGTGATCCGCAAAAGACACCACCCTCCCTGTTCCAAAAGCTTTCACATCTCTCTCTCTCCCTCTTCACAGTTCACACCCACACTGCGCGGCACAGTGGGCGTGTGGGCGCGAGACCAGGCGTCGCCTCCTCCTCTCCTCCGCCCCGCTCTCGCCGCCGGACGTCCTCGCCTGCCGCTGGTGAGCCCCCCTCTCCCGCTCTCGTTCGTCGATCTCTCTGGCCAGGCGCGCCCTGCAGGGGGCTGCCCGCGGCGGCGCCCAGTTCCGAGCGATTCGCGCTGGTTCTAGGGAGTATCGTGTTGCGTTTCGTTGAAGCCTGGCGGTCGAGATCTCGCCTGCGACGGCCCCACTGGCGAGGCGGAGGAGGTGGGCGGCGGGATTTTGGGTGGTTCGCGTGATCGGGGTGGGGGGGGGGGGGGGGGGGGTCCGCCGTCGCTTGCCGCTCCGCGGTGGCGCGAGGAGCGATCTGGGGCAGGCCGTAGTTAGGTGCGCACGGAGGGGAGTAATTCTCGAGGAATTCTGTCGCGACCCGCTTTTCTGTTTCTTTGTTCATCCGCACTTTATTTTTCGATAATGTCTTGTTTGAAGGCCGTGGTCTGATCTTACCATACTGTAGAAACGGCGTGCTTTTCGTTGGGTCATAGAGAGACAATGCTCAGTCGAGGCAGCCATTCTTCATTGGGATTTCAGGAGTAATTGATTGAACTCCCCACCACGTGGAATGGTACAATTTTGCACTCACGCTTGTCTTAAACTCGTTTAGTGCTAGTATGGTCGTTCCTATCCCCGTGCATTGGCAGCTCTGGTCCGCAGCTGCTTTTTTTGCATTTGTAACACCTTCTGCTGCTGGGGGCCTGTCCTTCCTCAAATTTGGTGAATTGGGGAAGACACCTTTGTCATGAAGCTAGACACAGTTGCTCGGGTTGTTTGGAGCTAATTGCTGTATGCATTTGGACTTTTGAAGTGTGTCTGTGTGTGCGACATGCGGTAGGTGTCATTGCAGCTGAGGTGTGCAAGGAATCTCGCCGCTGAAGTATACTTGCGTGGAATTTGGGGATAGGATGATAGATCACGGGCGATAATTTTGAGTTTTCATCTTTGGCAGTTAAATAGGTGGAAAGTACCATTTTTTTGAGATCTGAATTTCCCCATGACGATTCTAGCACTGCCAGTTGGATGTCTTGGAGGTAGGGACGGGGCTTGCACTGGTACTTGCGGTTGTGGTTTTGATGTTCCATTGATTTTTCTTTTGAACTGGATGTTCCATTGAATTGGATCCATGAAATGGTGACCGCAATGGAATTCTTTTTATCAGCTACGGCTGAATATTTATTTTCCTTGAACACGCATCGAAATATGCATCACTCCTCTGTTGGTCTTTTCCTGTTGGAGCAACTGCAGTCAGTTTTGTATGATCTGTTGCAATAAGTTCAAAATTGATACCTATTCAGATCTAAGACTACTATTGCTGTCATATCGTTTGAAACCTGACTCTGGTTTAATCATCCCTTTGTTACCTATCTATTACCTGGAACAGAGACTTTGGTTTTTGATCTTGCATTTAATATTTTTTAGTGAGAATGCAAATCCAGTATAAAATTTAGAATAAAATATGAGTTAAAATTCCAATAGCTTAGGTTACTCTCTATCACGACGTTCACAACATTTCATTTATATGTTGAACTATAGGTGATGGGTATATTCTTAGTTTTTTTTGCTGTTAGAACTAGATCTGCTGACCATGGCTATCAGGCTATACATCTTTTAATATTGCACTCTTAAATTAACATGATTATGTTATTATCTTGGTATCCACATGATATATCATATATGTGGTTACCTTTCCACCCTTTTGGTATAATGTAAGTTAATTTGAAATATTGATGACACAAGCTGGCAATATTACTTTGTTATGTTGAATACTTTCAGTTTGTCTTGTAGGAGGACATATAAACCAATTAAGGTTGTAAACGTTGGTGGCTGTTCAATCATGCCGATATCCAGCTCATCGGAACCTCGAGACTCTCGAGATCCTACTTCACCTGCACCATCCACATCATCTTCTAGATCAAGGTATAAAAGATCTCAATTTCATCACTGTTAAAAAAAGATCTCAATTTTCTCACTGCTTCTTTTATTATGTTTATTACACTGGAAGTTTTCATGGAATCAATTGCTTTGCAAAATTAGCTTAGCTTTCTTTGGGTTGCTATATCCTCGTGTAGCGACCCTTCATTTCATTTTAAGCCTTTAGTCCTCTTTTTATTATTCACAATTTTTAACTATTATTGCTTATTCTCTATATAGGGAAGCATGTAATCTTGCAGAAGTTGATGATCCTGGAAGTGCAATGTCCACTGTTGCTCGATTGCTGGAGCAGCTACATGGTAGCGTGACATCACTACCAGAGAAGGAAGTGGCAATTAAACGATTACTTGAACTTGCCAAGGCGAAAAAGGATGCAAGGATTTTGATAGGTAGCCATTCTCAGGCCATGCCATTATTTATATCTTTCCTTAGAAGCGGGACATCTTCAGCCAAAGTAAATGCTGCGGCCCTGCTTAGTGCACTCTGCAAGGAAGAGGACCTGCGTGTCAAGGTTCTCTTAGGAGGTTGCATACCACCCTTGCTCTCTCTCTTGAAGTCTGAATCTGCTGAAGCAAAGAAGGCTGCCGCTGAGGCTATTTTTGAAGTGTCTTCAGGGGGTCTTTCGGATGATCACATAGGCATGAAAATATTTGTGACAGAAGGCGTTGTGCCGACTCTTTGGGATTTGCTCAATCCTAAGTCACACCAAGATAGAATAGTTGAGGGCTTTGTGACTGGGGCTTTAAGAAATCTCTGTGGAGATAAAGATGGTTATTGGAAGGCCACACTTGAAGCGGGTGGAGTAGAAATTATTACTGGCCTTCTTTCATCCAAGAATACTGCTTCACAGTCAAATGCTGCCTCCCTCTTGGCACGGTTGATCTCTGCTTTCAGTGATAGCATTCCCAAAATCATAGCTGCTGGGGCTGTTAAGGCCCTTCTTCAGCTTCTGAATCGAGATGATGACATTGCTGTTCGTGAAAGTGCAGCTGATGCTTTGGAGGCCTTATCTTCCAAGTCTACTATTGCAAAGAAAGCTGTGGTCGATGCAGGTGGTCTCCCTGTTTTGATTGGAGCTGTTGTAGCGCCCTCAAAAGAGTGCATGCGAGGGGTTACCTGCCATTCTCTACAAAGCCATGCTGTTTGTGCTTTATCAAATATTTGCGGTGGAACCACTTCATTGTTGCTTTACCTGGGAGAGCTTTGCCAATCACCCCGGTCAGCTGTGTCCCTTGCTGACATTCTTGGAGCACTTGCATATACGTTGATGGTGTATGATGGCACTGATGGTAAATTCTTTGATCCTGTTGAGATAGAAAACATTTTGGTTGTGCTCTTAAAATCCCATGACAGTAAGCTTCTGCTTGATCGTATTCTTGAAGCTTTAGCAAGTCTATATGCAAATGCATGTTTCTCTGGCAGACTTGATCACTCAAATGCAAAGAAGGTTCTTGTTGGGCTGGTCACTATGGCTTCCGACGATGTTCAAGACCATCTTGTTCATGCCTTAACTAGCTTGTGCTGTGATGGTTTTGGATTGTGGGATGCTCTTGGAAAGAGAGAAGGAGTTCAGTTGCTAATATCATTGCTTGGACTTTCCAGTGAGCAGCATCAGGAGTATGCAGTTTCTTTATTAGCTATCTTGAGTGATGAAGTAGATGACAGTAAGTGGGCAATAACAGCTGCTGGAGGTATCCCTCCACTTGTCCAACTACTTGAAACAGGATCTCAAAGGGCAAAGGAGGATGCAGCTCATATCATATGCAACTTGTGCTGTCACAGTGACGATATCAGGGCATGTGTTGAGAGTGCTGGTGCTGTTCTGGCGCTGCTTTGGCTTCTAAAGAGTGACAGTCCTCGTGGACAAGAGGCGTCAGTCAAAGCACTCAAGGTGCTTATACGGTCTGCTGATTCTGCCACAATCAATCAGCTGTTAGCACTGCTGCTCAGTGACTCAGTGAGCTCAAAGACACATGCCATTACAGTTCTCGGGCATGTCCTTGTGCTGGCTCCTCAAAGAGATCTAATCCAGAATGGAGCTCCTGCTAATAAAGGGCTTAGATCTCTTGTTCTTGTTCTTGACTCATCAAATGAAGAATCTCAGGAATGTGCTGCAACTGTGTTGGCTGATATTTTCAGTATGCGTCAGGATATTTGCGACATCTTAGCAACCGATGAAATTGTTCAGCCATGCATGAAGCTTTTGACAAGTGGAAATCAAGTTATTGCAACACAATCTGCTCGAGCTTTAGGAGCACTCTCACGCTCGGCTAATACCATGTCGAAGAACAAGATGTCATGTATAGCTGAAGGTGACGTGCAACCTCTCATAGAGATGGCCAAGACATCATCCATTGATGCGGCTGAAGCGGCAATTGCTGCATTGGCAAATCTCTTATCAGATTCCCAGATTGCTAAGGAAGCGCTAGATGATAATATTGTCCAAGCTTTGACTAGAGTCCTAAAGGAGGGGAGTTTAGATGGCAAGATTAGTGCTTCACGGTCACTTTATCACTTGCTCAACCAATTCCCCCTTGGTGAAGTTTTTCCAGATTACTCACTCTGCTGCTTTATAATTCATGCACTGCTGGTGTGTTTATCTGGTATAAGTTTGGAAAATGTTACTAGCTTGGATCCCCTGGATGTGCTTGCATTGATGGTGATGACCAAGGAGGGTGCTCATTTTAGCCCCCCTCTGCGGACTGCCTTTCTGGAAGCCCCAGAAAGTTTAGAACCTCTGGTCCGCTGTATCAGTGTTGGGCTTCCCCCTATTCAAGACAAGTCCATTCAAATTCTCGCAAGGCTATGTCAGGACCAATCTTCTCTGCTTAGTGAGCACATAAACAGAAGTCAAGGCTGCATTGATTCTCTTGTCAGTAGAGTTATGGAATCGCCAAACATGGAAATAAGAATCTCCAGTGCAATCACCCTCATATCTGCGTTGAAGGACAACAGAGAAGATTCAATTGAAGTTCTTGAAGCATCAGGACATCTGAAGAGTCTAATATCTGCACTCATTGATATGTTGAAGCAACATTCCACTTCAACATCCCTAGACATTGAAGTCTGGAAACCTTACACAGAGAAGAGTTTGTTCAATTGTGAGCAGGATGTTTTGGATGTGCCTGAATCGGGAAAGGTTCTGGAAGAAACTGTTGCACGTTTGCTCTCACTAATTTGTTCTTCTCATCCCAGGAGTAAAGTTACTGTTATGGATCTTGGTGGTGTTGACATTGTTTCTGATAAACTTGCTAGCCACTCTGCTAGCCGACAGGTGCATGTTTCACTTTTTAATCTCTATTTTCCATTGTGCTGTTATTACATTTTTCTTATATCTTCAGCTCCAATCACTTGATGATAAAGTTAAGTTTTTACTTCGCTGAAATGCTATGCTTGTTTGATTTGAGGGATGCATCAACATAAATGGTATCTTTGTGGGCCAAGCACTTTTTTGGTTCTGCATCGATTACTTTAACCTGGCTCCTTTATGAGTTAGTCGGCTCTTTTTGGGTCCAGGATTTCTCTATCCATGTTAACCGCTTGGTGCCTCAAGCTGTTCTTCAATGTAAGAGCAAACCGCTCAACTTGCAGAATGGTTTAAACTTTAAAGTGGTCAATTAACTTAGATCTATTGTGCAAACTGATCAGAATCTCATCAGCAGGAGCACCACGGGCCATGGTGTCTCGCTGAAGAGGCATTTTTATTTTTATTTTGCAAAAAAGAACCCAGATGCTTTTATTGGGTGTTGTATGCCAAAATACATCTTTCATGATGAGCCCCCTCCTCTCTTTTGGTTCTGGACTGCACAAGTGGCGTGCTTTGCCGGCTGCAGCCGCCGGCCTCTCCTGCCATCAGAGTGGGTCGGTCCATACACCGACCATGTGGACCCAGCCTGTACACAGTCACCTCGGCGGCGCCGCCAATTCTGTTGCCGTGGCTCTCCAGCATTGTCTCCCTCGTCCGTAGAATGCCTCTGGCCACTCGTGCCCGTCGGCCTCCGCGTCTTATACAAGATATTTCTCCACCGCTTCTTCCCCGCCTCCACGGCCAGTGGTATGCCGTCGTCGGGATGTGAGCTCTGCCTTGACAGCCGTGCATCCTCATACCTTCGAACGTGGTGCTTGCACACCGGCGTGGGGACAACCATGGTGAATGCCATGAGCAGCTGGCTGGCGCCCATCTGCTGCATACCAACGAGTTCACCAGCACCCTGCTCAAGAGCCTGTGCCAGGTTGTGATCGCCGTAGGGCAGTGCTACCGGCATCTTGTCGCTCACTATACCTTTAATGGGTGTTCGTCTATGGCTGGGTGATTGTGCCGGTCCTCAGGAGTATCTTCCTGTTCGCAGCAAGCCATCACAGCTGCACCGGATGGGCACCGGCTGACTGCTCATGGTGTTCGCATGGCCACTGCGGTGCTGGTCCAGATGAGGAGGTTGGATTACTTAGTCCCAATTTGATGACTGCTGAATAGGGTGGAAGGATGAAAACCAATAGATCTGCCTTGTTTTTGCCTTTCAGTAAGAAACATAATACATAGAAATAGGTTGCTTGCTGAATATGATGCACCATTGGTGTGATCATTTTTCTCAGGATCATATACTGTGAAAGGATGTTTGCCTATTCACAATCCTAATTAGCTATCTACATACATGTAGCAGTTACGTGACATTGCTATCAATGAGAAATTTGATCTTAGCCCACACTTTACTTCTAACTTTGATAATTTGCCCCCCCCCCCTCCCCCCCCCCCCCCGCCCCCCTTGAGATTGACAGGTGGGGCTGGGGCCACTAGCCATTGAGACAACCCTAGGGCAAATCATCAAACCCCATGTATGTAAAGTGGGGCAATAGCTAACCTTTATAGATTTGTCCTTTTCACCCCTGAGATAGCCTCACACTTATAATGCACAGCAAGGGCAATGTGGCTGCATGAGTCCCTCAAATACCTCATTGTTGCCAATTTTAGGAGTCCAAAGTTCTTGAATGATCCCCAAGCTACATCATAATTAGATCTAGTTGGATACGATCATCTATTGAGTTTTTTTTTGAACTTATGGCAGATTCACTTCGTACCATCTATTCATCTTAGTTAATTGCTAATTGTTCAGTACCAATTTTGTTGTCGAGCTAACGAGCTGAGACGAAGCGCAATCGTGTTTCACTAAAATTGACTCATTTATTTTGGAGCCAAATTTGAGCACAATGAGTGCTTATGAACCTATCCATTAGGCAGATATTGTTTTTCCGAATTGAGGAGCAAACCCCATTCGGCAGATTAACGAGCTTTTCCCTCAACTCTAATTAAGTCCCCGGTTCCCAAACCAAGTCTGTTGCGGCAATTTGTTCGTAAGGGTGGGTCTTGCTGTTTAACCTTATACATGCTACTACAGGATGAGCTTGTCGATCAGTATATACTTGCATCAGCAAAATATATTCATCAGCACATATGAAGTTACTGCTTACATAAAAAATAAATTCATCACCCTAATTAAAACATAAAAATAAATTCATCACCAATGCTTGCAATACCTGGGATAAATAGAAATCCAGTGATACATCCTGCATATAAACTGTAGTTACTTTGCAAGTATTGATACTTTAGTCAGTCTATATGTTCCTTTTTTGACCTTTACATTCCGATAGACTCCAGACTGGAACCATTTGTTTTGGTACTAGAGTTAGAATGAGATACAGCTGTGCAGAAATTACGTTGTACGTTATTAGTACCTAATTATCCAACTGGAGTTGAGAACAAGCAAAAAAGTATTGTGGTCCTAATATATTTAACATGTTGTCAACTGGCTAATACTTGTTTTCTTAGTTCCATTACATGTCCATATTTTACTGTTTCTTTTCCCATGCAAAATTCGAAGCTCTAAATAACGCTTCATGTTACAGGAACACGATGAAGATTCAGGGAGTGTATGGAGTTGCGCCCTTCTATTGGCTACTTTATTTCAGGATTCAGTGGTAGTTCAATCTTCAGCAATAATGCGAATTCTACCTTCTTTAGCTTCATTGCTAAGATCTGATGAGATTATGGACAAGTACTTTGCTGCTCAATCACTGGCTAGCCTGGTTTGCACTGGAAGCAGAAGTATACAGCTCGCTATAGCAAATTCTGGTGCAGTTGTGGGTGCTATAGCGATGATTGGACTGATAGAATCTGATATGCCAAACCTTGTTACAATGGCTGAAGAATTCAAGTTGGCAGAGAATCCAAGTCAAATAATATTGAAAAGTCTTTTTGATCTTGAGGATGTTCGTACTGGTGCTACTGTTCGAAGGTCCATTCCCTTGCTAGTGGATATGCTTAAACCCATGGCAGACAAACCAGGAGCACCTCTGGTTGCGTTGCACCTATTGACTCAGCTAGCAGAAGGTAGCGAAACAAATAAAGTTGCTATGGCGGAGGCTGGAGCTCTAGATGCTTTAACCATGTATTTATCTTTAAGCCCACAAGACTCGACTGAAACTACCATTATCAATCTCTTAGGGATCTTATACAAAAATCCTGATCTGCTTTACTATGAATCCTCACTTAGCACTTTGAATCAACTTGTAGCTGTCTTACGGTTGGGCTCAAGAAATTCTAGGCTTAGTGCAGCAAGGACATTGCAGAACTTATTTGATTCAGAGAGTATAAGAGATACAGAAGTGGCTAGGCAAGCTATACAACCATTACTTGACATGCTTGAGTCAGGAACTGAAATAGAACAGCAAGCCACACTTGGTGCTCTGATCAAACTTTCTGCTGGCAATATCTCAAAGGCTTCAGCTATGTTTGATGTAGAAGGCAACACACTTGAAAGCCTCTATAAAATTTTATCCTTCAGTTCCTCCTTAGAGCTTAAGAAAGATGCTGCTCAGCTCTGCTATGTTTTATTTGAGAATTCTGACATAAGGGCATCACCGATTGCCACAGAATGTCTTCGCCCCCTGATATCATTGATGTCATCAGGCTCTAGTTTGGTTGTTGAACCCGCTGTCTGTGCTCTGAGCAGACTACTGGATGAAGAGCACAATGCAGAGATTGCTGCGACTAATGAAGTTGTTGATCTTCTTGTTAGTTTTGTTCCTGGGACAAACTACCAGTTGTCAGAGGCGTCTATTGCTGCTCTTATAAAGTTGGGCAAGGATCGTCCAAACTGCAAACTTGACATGGTTAAAGCTGGTATCATAGAGCATGCGCTTGATATGATTCTGGATGTTCCTGTTTCTGTTAGCTCATCCATTGCTGAGTTACTTCGCATCTTAACAAACAACAGTGGCATTGCTAAAAGTTCTGCTGCTGCAAAAATGGTGGAGCCACTTTTCTTGCTATTACGTCGCCCAGACGTTACCATGTGGGACCAGCACAGCGCATTGCAAGCACTTGTGAATATTCTGGAGAAACCTCAGAGTCTAGCAGCGTTGAAGTCAACTCCTAGTCAAATTATTGAGCCGTTAATATCATTTCTTGAATCTCCCTCTCAAGCAATCCAACAACTTGGTACTGAGGTGCTATCACATCTTCTGGAACAGGAACATTTTCAACAAGATATAACTACAAAAAATGCAGTTGTCCCTCTGGTGCAGCTTGCTGGTATTGGTATCTTGAGCTTACAGCAAACTGCAGTTAAAGCACTTGAAAACATATCTCAGAGTTGGCCCAAGGCTGTAGCAGATGCAGGTGGAATATTTGAACTTTCAAAGGTAATTGTCCAGGATGACCCTCAGCCAAGTCAAGCATTATGGGAGTCCGCAGCACTTGTGTTATGTAATGTTTTGCGTTATAGCTCTGATAACTATGTTAAAGTCTCACTGGCTGTGCTTGTAAGATTGCTGAACTCGACTATGGAGAGTACTGTCACAATAGCTCTCGGTGCTCTTCTTGTGCAAGAGAAAAGCAATTCACGGTGTGCTGTAGCCATGGCTGAGGCTGGGGCTGTACGTGCACTGTTGGAGCTCCTTAAGAGCCATCGTTGTGAGGAATCTGCAGCAAGATTGCTTGAAGCACTGATAAACAATTCAAGGGTCCGAGAAACAAAAGTTGCCAAACACTCCATTGCTCCTCTCTCACAGTACCTGTTAGATCCTCAATCAAAGAATCAGGCAGCAAAGTTTTTGGTGACTCTCGCACTAGGTGACATTTTCCAGCATGAAGCCCTTGCAAGAGCAAGTGACTCCGTATCTGCCTGTCGTGCTCTTGTAAGCCTACTTGAGGACCAGCCCACGGATGATATGACAATGGTTGCTATTTGTGCACTCCAGAGCTTAGTGATGCACAGCAGGACAAACAGGCGTGCTGTTGCGGAGGCTGGAGGCATTTTGGTTGTACAGGAGTTGCTTCTGTCTCCAAATGTCGATATTGCAGGACAGGCTGCTCTACTAATCAAGCATCTTTTTTCAAATCATACACTTCAAGAATATGTATCTAACGAGCTCATCCGTTCTCTCACTGGTTAGTCACTGCTCTTTCTGCCGGAATCATTTTTTTTTCATTTGCCTGCTTTTCATGTTCATTTGTAATTGCTGTACCCTTCTGCTTTGAAAACAAAACATTTTTTCTGTTATCCTTTTTGTCCTTGATGGGCTCTATCACAGTTAAAACTGATTTGTGCCCCATAATTGCAAAGCTATCAATCATTATCCGACCCTTCCAAGTGATTGATCAGATGTGTTATGCATTAAATAATGAAGTTGCAATTACTAAATATCCCTTCACAATTATGTTTGTAATCTAACCTGCAATTTCTTGCAGCTGCCTTAGAAAGAGAGCTGCTCTCTACATCATCTATCAATGAAGTTATTTTGAGGACCATATATGTGATATTCAGCAACTTCAGAAAGGTCCGATTTTCTGAGGCAGCAACATTGTGCATACCCCATCTGGTTTGTGCCCTGAAGGATGGAAGCGAGGCTGCCCAAGAGAGTGTGTTAGACACCCTTTGCTTGCTCAAAGAATCTTGGCCCCAGATGAATGAAGACATTGCTAAGGCCCAGTCTCTTATTTCAGCTGAGGCCATACCTGTACTACAGATGCTTATGAAGACCTGTCCTCCCAGTTTTCATGACAGAGCTGATAGCTTACTGCATTGCCTGCCTGGTTGCTTGACCGTGACCATCTTACGTGGGAATAACTTAAAACAAACAATGGGGAGTACAAATGCATTTTGTTGCCTGCAAATAGGAAATGGTCCTCCAAGGCAAACCAAGGTAAGTTCTTCCATGATGCACGTTAATTTCATTCTATGATGCACATGTTGCTCTGCACCCAGTAATTCTGTGAAATGACCATTGCAAGACTGATAACAAGACAAGGTCTCCGAATTGGATATCAATAAATTAAGTGGATATCACTATATATTTGTTGGATATGCATACTTACTTTCTAGTTGATATGTTTATCATCTGTGATTGTTGATATTTGCATTGATTGCAGCTGGTTAACCAGAGCATCTGCCCGGTATGGAACGAGGGATTCACTTGGTTATTCGACATCCCCCCCAAAGGGCAGAAGCTGTACATCTTGTGCAAAAGCAAAAATACATTTGGAAAGGTATGGTGTAGTAGCTTCTTAATTTGTATCCCCTTTTCTTGGTTCTTGTCTCTAGTGACTTGTATCTAAACTCAAAACCTTTGCTTCAGTCAACCCTCGGAAGAGTAACCATCCAGATTGACAAAGTGGTCACCGAGGGAGTTTACAGTGGGTTCTTCAGCCTCAGCCATGACGGCGGTAAGGATGGCTCAAGAACACTAGAGATAGAGATTGTCTGGTCAAATAGACCGGCCAATGACAATATGTAGCATGGCTAATTTCACATGGTGCCAATATTATTGTCGGGACGCTTAGATGTAAATCAGCCCCAGAAACATCCACATTCATTGCAGTGTAGAAAATTACATGGTTTACAGACATCTGCCTCAAGATTATTTCGAGGTCGTTCTTGGTTTAGCCCCTGTAGCTTCATACGGATTTTGGACCGGCTATTTTGTTTGTACAGGTTTATTTCCTGTAATTATAATTTAGAGTAGCCTGGTGTGGATTTGAAGAAACACAATTTCGTGTGCTGTCTCCATGTGCATGTGTGCTCTTTCGATGTATCTTTTTGTCTTTTATCTGTTGTATCATTTTTCCGATCAACAAGGGCTCACACCAGTTCCATTTCATGGAAACCAAACCCAAAAATACAGTAGTTCAGCAGTTCAGAAAGTAAATACACATCTCTCAACTCTCTAACCTCATCCTACCATCTAGTTCAGGTAGCAAAGCATAAACAGCAATAGCCCAAGATGACCTCAACAACCCCACAGAAGCAAAACACATAACAACAGACCACATGAACATAAAGCGGCTGGAGCATGATGACATGGATGCTATCATTCGTCTCAGGTGCTTCATCAGGAACTCCAAACATTGTGATGCCATCAAGCACAACCAGCATCACCCCAAGTTAGTAGCTGAGCCTGAGCTTCCGAGCAGTTGTAACAGCCCAAGAGTGATGATATTTTTTAATTAGCATAATTATTTGTTACATTAGCATGCCATCGTGTCTACTTTACATCAATCTTGAAATGAGGTTGATTCAAACATTCAAATTTTAGTAAAGGCAAAACCCTAATTAAAATGCAACTTTAATAAAATGAATAGATATAATTGAGGGGTCCATTGATGGAATCTTCTGAAACTCTGGATATTGCCTTCCACTAATATTAGGGAGCTATTAAATTTATTCCATGATTTTTGTATCACTATATTACATACCTATTGTTCAACACCAAAATAATAATCAAAATGAATTTATTTTGTTAAAGATTAATAAATATAAGCCCTAAATGCTGATTATTTTTTTGTGGCCTTAGATTGAAAAGCGGCTAGAGCATAGTGACATGGATGCTATCATTCATCCCAGGGTGCTTCATCAGAATTTTGCGCCCTAAAAAAAATCAGAATTTTGGTGAACCTTATAATTTTTTTACCACAACATACTTATGCCATTTAAGGGCACTGGGCACCATGCTAAGTTTCATGTTTTTTGGACTTTGTTTGCATTTTTTGAAATTAAGAAACCAATAAACTCAATGTTCGAGGTTGAGTCTTGGCAGCCAAATGTCTAGATCTTTTTTCTTTTCTTAGGTAAGACCTAAACATAGACAAAAGAACAAAAATATATTAAATGCTTTGAAATGCACCAAATGACTTAAATATAGCAAACGAACCTCCAAAAATGAAAAAAAAATTACATAGAAAAATTAACGGTGCATGTTGAGTGTACAAAAAATTGCAAGGCAAACCCATGAAGCTGTTGCCGCTTCGCCTTCAAAACTAACCCACTGCGTGTTGGGGAACGCAGTAATTTCAAAAATTTTCCTACGCACACGCAAGACCATGGTGATGCACAGCAACGAGAGGGGAGAGTGTTGTCTACGTACCAACGCAGACCGACTGCGGAAGCGATCACACAACGTAGTGGAAGTAGTCGTACGTCTTCCCGATCCGACCGATCCAAGCACCGTTACTCCGGCACCTCCGAGTTCTTAGCACACGTTCAGCTCGATGACGTTCCTCGGGCTCCGATCCAGCAAAGCGTCGATGAAGAGTTTTATCAGCACGATGGCGTGATGACGATCTTGATGTACTACCGACGTAGGGCTTCGCCTAAGCACTACAACGGTACGATCGAGGTGGAATTTGGTGGCAGGGGGCACCGCACACGGCTAAGGAACGATCTCAAGGATCAAGTTGTGTCTATGGGGTGCCCCCTGCCCCCGTATATAAAGGCCAGGGGCAAGGGGTCGGCCGGCTAGGAGGGAGGCGCAGGGAGGAGTCCCACTCCTACCGGGAGTAGGACTCCTTCCCCCAAATCCTATTCCTAATAGGACTCTTCGGGAGAAAGAGAAGAGAGGGGGGCCGGCCCCTTCTCCTAGTCCTAATAGGACTAGGGAAGGGGGGTTCGGCCGGCTAGCCTGTGGGCTGCCCCTTCTCTCTTTTCCACTAAGGCCCAATAGGCCCATTTGCCTCCCGGGGGGTTCCGGTAACCCTCCCGGTAATCCGGTAAAATCCCGATTTCACCCGGAACACTTCCGGTGCCCAAACATAGGCTTCCAATATATCAATCTTTACGTCTCGACCATTTCGAGACTCCTCGTCATGTCCGTGATCTTATCCGGGACTCCGAACAACCTTCGGTACATCAAAATGCATAAACTCATAATAACTGTCATCGTAACGTTAAGCGTGCGGACCCTACGGTTCGAGAACAATGTAGACATGACCGAGACACGTCTCCGGTCAATAACCAATAGCGGGACCTGGATGCCCATATTGGCTCCTACATATTCTACGAAGATCTTTATCGGTCAGACCGCATAACAACATACGTTGTTCCCTTTGTCATCGGTATGTTACTTGCCCGAGATTCGATCGTCGGTATCCAATACCTAGTTCAATCTCGTTACCGGCAAGTCTCTTTACTCGTTCCGTAATACATCATCTCACAACTAACATATTAGTTGCAGTGCTTGCAAGGCTTATGTGATGTGCATTACCGAGAGGGCCCAGAGATACCTCTCCGACAATCGGAGTGACAAACCCTAACCTCGAAATACGCCAACCCAACATCTACCATTGGAGACACCTGTAGTACTCCTTTATAATCACCCAGTTGCGTTGTGACGTTTGGTAGTACCCAAAGCGTTCCTCCGGTAAACGGGAGTTGCATAATCTCATAGTTATAGGAACATGTATAAGTCATGAAGAAAGCAATAGCAACATACTAAACGATCGGGTGCTAAGCTAATGGAATGGGTCATGTCAATCAGATCATTCTACTAATGATGTGACCTCGTTAATCAAATAACAACTCCTTGTTCATGGTTAGGAAACATAACCATCTTTGATTAACGAGCTAGTCAAGTAGAGGCATACTAGTGACACTCTGTTGGTCTATGTATTCACACATGTATTATGTTTCCGGTTAATACAATTCTAGCATGAATAATAAACATTTATCATGATATAAGGAAATAAATAATAACTTTATTATTGCCTCTAGGGCATATTTCCTTCAGTCTCCCACTTGCACTAGAGTCAATAATCTAGATTACACAGTAATGATTCTAACACCCATGGAGTCTTGGTGTTGATCATGTTTTGCTCGTGGAAGAGGCTTAGTCAACGGGTCTGCAACATTCAGATCCGTATGTATCTTGCAAATCTCTATGTCTCCCACCTGGACTAAATCCCGGATGGAGTTGAAGCGTCTCTTGATGTGTTTGGTTCTTTTGTGAAATCTGGATTCCTTTGCCAAGGCAATTGCACCAGTATTGTCACAGAAGATTTTCATTGGACCCGATGCACTAGGTATGACACCTAGATCGGATATGAACTCCTTCATCCAGACTCCTTCGTTTGCTGCTTCCGAAGCAGCTATGTACTCCGCTTCACATGTAGATCCCGCTACGACGCTTTGTTTAGAACTGCACCAACTGACAGCTCCACCGTTTAAAGTAAACACGTATCCGGTTTGCGATTTAGAATCGTCCGGATCAGTGTCAAAGCTTGCATCAACGTAACCTCTTACGGTGAGCTCTTTGTCACCTCCATATATGAGAAACATATCCTTAGTCCTTTTCAGGTATTTTAGGATGTTCTTGACCGCTGTCCAGTGATCCACTCCTGGATTACTTTGGTACCTCCCTGCTAAACTTATAGCAAGGCACACATCAGGTCTGGTACACAGCATTGCATACATGATAGAGCCTATGGCTGAAGCATAGGGAACATCTTTCATTATCTCTCTATCTTCTGCAGTGGTCGGGCATTGAGTCTTACTCAACTTCACACCTTGTAACACAGGCAAGAACCCTTTCTTTGCTTGATCCATTTTGAACTTCTTCAAAATCTTGTCAAGGTATGTGCTCTGTGAAAGTCCAATTAAGCGTTTTGATCTATCTCTGTAGATCTTTATGCCTAATATGAAAGCAGCTTCCCCGAGGTCTTTCATCGAAAAACTTTTATTCAAGTATCCCTTTATGCTATCCAGAAATTCTATATCATTTCCAATCAGCAATATGTCATCCACATATAATATCAGAAATGCTACAGAGCTCCCACTCACTTTCTTGTAAATACAGGCTTCTCCAAAAGTCTGTATAAAGCCAAATGCTTTGATCACACTATCAAAGCGTTTATTCCAACTCCGAGATGCTTGCACCAGTCCATAAATGGATCGCTGGAGTTTGCACACTTTGTTAGCTCCTTTTGGATCGACAAAACCTTCTGGTTGTACCATATACAACTCTTCTTCCAGAAATCCATTCAGGAATGCAGTTTTGACATCCATCTGCCATATTTCATAATCATAAAATGCGGCAATTGCTAACATAATCCTGACGGACTTAAGCATCGCTACGGGTGAGAAAGTCTCATCGTAGTCAACCCCTTGAACTTGTCGAAAACCTTTTGCGACAAGTCGAGCTTTATAGACAGTAACATTACCGTCAGCGTCAGTCTTTTTCTTGAAGATCCATTTATTCTCAATTGCTCGCCGATCATCGGGCAAGTCAACCAAAGTCCATACTTTGTTCTCATACATGGATCCCATCTCAGATTTCATGGCCTCAAGCCACTTTGCGGAATCTGGGCTCACCATCGCTTCTTCATAGTTCGTAGGTTCATCATGATCTAGTAGCATGACTTCCAGAACTGGATTACCGTACCACTCTGGTGCGGATCTCACTCTGGTTGATCTACGTGGTTCAGTAGTATCTTGTTCTGAAGCTTCATGATCATCATCATTAGCTTCCTCACTGATTGGCATAGGTGTCGCAGAAACAGTTTTCTGTGATGTACTATTTTCCAATAAGGGAGCAGGTACAGTTACCTCGTCAAGTTCTACTTTCCTCCCACTCACTTCTTTCGAGAGAAACTCCTTCTCTAGAAATGATCCATTCTTAGCAACGAATGTCTTGCCTTCGGATCTGTGATAGAAGGTATACCCAACAGTTTCCTTTGGGTATCCTATGAAGACACATTTCTCCGCTTTGGGTTCGAGCTTATCAGGTTGAAGCTTTTTCACATAAGCATCGCAGCCCCAAACTTTAAGAAACGACAACTTTGGTTTCTTGCCAAACCATAGTTCATAAGGCGTCGTCTCAACGGATTTTGATGGTGCCCTATTTAACGTGAATGCGGCCGTCTCTAAAGCATAACCCCAAAACGATAGCGGTAAATCAGTAAGAGACATCATAGATCGCACCATATCTAGTAAAGTACGATTACGACGTTCGGACACACCATTACGCTGTGGTGTTCCGGGTGGCGTGAGTTGCGAAACTATTCCACAATTTTTCAAATGTACACCAAACTCGTAACTCAAATATTCTCCTCCACGATCAGATCGTAGAAATTTTATTTTCTTGTTACGATGATTTTCAACTTCACTCTGAAATTCCTTGAACTTTTCAAATGTTTCAGACTTATGTTTCATTAAGTAGATATACCCATATCTGCTTAAATCATCTGTGAAGGTGAGAAAATAACGATATCCGCCGCGAGCCTCAATATTCATCGGACCACATACATCAGTATGTATGATTTCCAACAAATCTGTTGCTCTCTCCATAGTACCGGAGAACGGTGTTTTAGTCATCTTGCCTATGAGGCACGGTTCGCAAGTACCAAGTGATTCATAATCAAGTGGTTCCAAAAGCCCATCAGTATGGAGTTTCTTCATGCGCTTTACACCGATATGACCTAAACGGCAGTGCCACAAATAAGTTGCACTATCATTATTAACTTTGCATCTTTTGGCTTCTACATTATGAATATGTGTATCATTACTATCGAGATTCAATAAGAATAGACCACTCTTCAAAGGTGCATGACCATAAAAGATATTATTCATATAAATAGAACAACCATTATTCTCTGATTTAAATGAATAACCGTCTCGCATCAAACAAGATCCAGATATAATGTTCATGCTTAACGCTGGCACCAAATAACAATTATTTAGGTCTAAAATTAATCCCGAAGGTAGATGTAGAGGTAGCGTGCCGACCGCGATCACATCGACTTTGGAACCGTTTCCCACGCGCATCGTCACCTCGTCCTTTGCTAGTGTCCGCTTATTCTGTAGTCCCTGTTTCGAGTTGCAAATATTAGCAACAGAACCAGTATCAAATACCCAGGTGCTACTGCGTGCTCTAGTAAGGTACACATCAATAACATGTATATCACATATACCTTTGCTCACTTTGCCATCCTTCTTATCCGCCAAATACTTGGGGCAGTTCCGCTTCCAGTGACCAGTCTGCTTGCAGTAGAAGCACTCAGTTTCAGGCTTAGGTCCAGACTTGGGTTTCTTCTCCTGAGCAGCAACTTGCTTGCTGTTCTTTTTTTTTGAAGTTTCCCTTCTTCTTCCCTTTGCCCTTTTTCTTGAAACTAGTGGTTTTGCTAACCATCAACACTTGATGCTCCTTCTTGATTTCTACCTCCGCAGCTTTCAGCATTGCGAAGAGCTCGGGAATAGTCTTGTTCATCCCTTGCATATTATAGTTCATCATGAAGCTCTTGTAGCTTGGTGGCAGTGATTGGAGAATTCTGTCAATGACGTAGTCATCTGGAAGATTAACCCCCATCTGAATCAAGTGATTATTATACCCAGACATCTTGAGTATATGTTCACTGACAGAACTGTTCTCCTCCATCTTACAGCTATAGAACTTATTGGAGACTTCATATCTCTCAATTCAGGCATTTGCTTGAAATATTAACTTCAACTCCTGGAACATCTCATGTGCTCCATGACGTTCAAAATGTCGTTGAAGTCCCGATTCTAAGCCGTAAAGCATGGCACACTGAACTATCGAGTAGTCATCAGCTTTGCTCTGCCAGACGTTCATAACATCTGGCGTTGCTCCAGCAGCAGGCCTGTCACCCAGCGGTGCTTCCAGGACGTAATTCTTCTGTGCAGCAATGAGGATAATCCTCAGGTTACGGACCCAGTCCGTGTAATTGCTACCATCATCTTTCAACTTTGCTTTCTCAAGGAACGCATTAAAATTCAACGGAACAACAGCACGAGCCATCTATCTACAATCAGCATAGACAAGCAAGATACTATCAGGTACTAAGTTCATGATAAGTTTAAGTTCAGTTAATCAAATTACTTAGGAACTCCCACTTAGATAGACATCCCTCTAATCTTCTAAGTGATCACGTGATCCAAATCAACTAAACCATAACCGATCATCACATGAGATGGAGTAGTTTTCAATGGTGAACATCGACATGTTGATCATATCTACTATATGATTCACGCTCGACCTTTCGGTCTCTGTGTTCCGAGGCCATATCTGCATATGCTAGGCTCGTCAAGTTTAACCTGAGTATTCTGCGTGTGCAAAACTGGCTTGCACCCGTTGTAGATGGACGTAGAGCTTATCACACCCGATCATCACGTGGTGTCTGGGCACGACGAACTTTGGCAACGGTGCATACTCAGGGAGAACACTTCTTGATAATTTAGTGAGAGATCATCTTATAATGCTACCGTCAATCAAAGCAAGAATAAGATGTACAAAAGATAAACATCATATGCAATCAAAATATGTGACATGATATGGCCATCATCATCTTGCTTCTTTGATCTCCATCTCCAAAGTACTGTCATGATCTCTGTCATCACCGGTATGACACCATGATCTCTATCATCTTGATCTATATCAATGTGTCGTCACACGGTCGTCTCACCAACTATTGCTCTTGCAACTATTGCTATCGCATAGCGATAAAGTAAAGCAATTATTTGGTGCTTGCATCTTATGCAATCAAGAGACAACAAAACATGATCATCTCATACAACAACTTATAACTCATCACGTTTTGACCATATCACATCACAACATGCCCTGCAAAAACAAGTTAGACGTCCTCTACTTTGTTGTTGCAAGTTTTACGTGGCTGCTACGTGCTTTAAGTAAGAACTCATCTCACCTACGCATCAAAACCACAACGATAGTTCGTCAAATAGACTCCGTTTTAACCTTCTCAAGGACCGGGCGTAGTCACACTTGGTTCAACTAAAGTTGGAGAGATAGTCTTCCGCAAGCCATCTATGTGCGAAGCACGTCGAGGGAACCGGTCTCGCATAAGAGTATGCGTAAGGTTGGTCCGGATCATCTCAACCAACAATACCGCCGAACCAAAGTATGACATGCTGGTAGGCAGTATGACTTGTATCGCCCACAACTCACTTGTGTTCTACTCGTGCATATAACATCAAACCATAAAAACCTGGCTCGGATGCCACTGTTGGGGAACGCAGTAATTTCAAAATTTTTTCCTACGCACATGCAAGATCATGGTGATGCACAGCAACGAGAGGGGAGAGTGTTGTCTACGTACCAACGCAGACCGACTGCGGAAGCGATCACACAACGTAGTGGAAGTAGTCGTACGTCTTCCCGATCCGACCGATCCAAGCACCGTTACTCCGGCACCTCCGAGTTCTTAGCACACGTTCAGCTCGATGACGTTCCTCGGGCTCCGATCCAGCAAAGCGTCGAGGAAGAGTTTTATCAGCACGACGGCGTGATGACGATCTTGATGTACTACCGACGCAGGGCTTCGCCTAAGCACTACAACGGTACGATCAAGGTGGAATTTGGTGGCAGGGGGCACCGCACACGGCTAAGGAACGATCTCAAGGATCAAGTTGTGTCTATGGGGTGCCCCCTGCCCCCGTATATAAAGGCCAGGGGCAAGGGGTCGGCCGGCTAGGAGGGAGGCGCAGGGAGGAGTCCCACTCCTACCGGGAGTAGGACTCCTTCCCCCAAATCCTATTCCTAATAGGACTCTTCGGGAGAAAGAGAAGAGAGGGGGGCCGGCCCCTTCTCCTAGTCCTAATAGGACTAGGGAAGGGGGGTTCGGCCGGCTAGCCTGTGGGCTGCCCCTTCTCTCTTTTCCACTAAGGCCCAATAGGCCCATTTGCCTCCCGGGGGGTTCCGGTAACCCTCCCGGTAATCCGGTAAAATCCCGATTTCACCCGGAACACTTCCGGTGCCCAAACATAGGCTTCCAATATATCAATCTTTACGTCTCGACCATTTCGAGACTCCTCGTCATGTCCGTGATCTTATCCGGGACTCCGAACAACCTTCGGTACATCAAAATGCATAAACTCATAATAACTGTCATCGTAACGTTAAGCGTGCGGACCCTACGGTTCGAGAACAATGTAGACATGACCGAGACACGTCTCCGGTCAATAACCAATAGCGGGACCTGGATGCCCATATTGGCTCCTACATATTCTACGAAGATCTTTATCGGTCAGACCGCATAACAACATACGTTGTTCCCTTTGTCATCGGTATGTTACTTGCCCGAGATTCGATCGTCGGTATCCAATACCTAGTTCAATCTCGTTACCGGCAAGTCTCTTTACTCGTTCCGTAATACATCATCTCACAACTAACATATTAGTTGCAGTGCTTGCAAGGCTTATGTGATGTGCATTACCGAGAGGGCCCAGAGATACCTCTCCGACAATCGGAGTGACAAACCCTAACCTCGAAATACGCCAACCCAACATCTACCATTGGAGACACCTGTAGTACTCCTTTATAATCACCCAGTTGCGTTGTGACGTTTGGTAGTACCCAAAGCGTTCCTCCGGTAAACGGGAGTTGCATAATCTCATAGTTATAGGAACATGTATAAGTCATGAAGAAAGCAATAGCAACATACTAAACGATCGGGTGCTAAGCTAATGGAATGGGTCATGTCAATCAGATCATTCTACTAATGATGTGACCTCGTTAATCAAATAACAACTCCTTGTTCATGGTTAGGAAACATAACCATCTTTGATTAACGAGCTAGTCAAGTAGAGGCATACTAGTGACACTCTGTTGGTCTATGTATTCACACATGTATTATGTTTCCGGTTAATACAATTCTAGCATGAATAATAAACATTTATCATGATATAAGGAAATAAATAATAACTTTATTATTGCCTCTAGGGCATATTTCCTTCAGTCTCCCACTTGCACTAGAGTCAATAATCTAGATTACACAGTAATGATTCTAACACCCATGGAGTCTTGGTGTTGATCATGTTTTGCTCGTGGAAGAGGCTTAGTCAACGGGTCTGCAACATTCAGATCCGTATGTATCTTGCAAATCTCTATGTCTCCCACCTGGACTAAATCCCGGATGGAGTTGAAGCGTCTCTTGATGTGTTTGGTTCTTTTGTGAAATCTGGATTCCTTTGCCAAGGCAATTGCACCAGTATTGTCACAGAAGATTTTCATTGGACCCGATGCACTAGGTATGACACCTAGATCGGATATGAACTCCTTCATCCAGACTCCTTCGTTTGCTGCTTCCGAAGCAGCTATGTACTCCGCTTCACATGTAGATCCCGCTACGACGCTTTGTTTAGAACTGCACCAACTGACAGCTCCACCGTTTAAAGTAAACACGTATCCGGTTTGCGATTTAGAATCGTCCGGATCAGTGTCAAAGCTTGCATCAACGTAACCTCTTACGGTGAGCTCTTTGTCACCTCCATATATGAGAAACATATCCTTAGTCCTTTTCAGGTATTTTAGGATGTTCTTGACCGCTGTCCAGTGATCCACTCCTGGATTACTTTGGTACCTCCCTGCTAAACTTATAGCAAGGCACACATCAGGTCTGGTACACAGCATTGCATACATGATAGAGCCTATGGCTGAAGCATAGGGAACATCTTTCATTATCTCTCTATCTTCTGCAGTGGTCGGGCATTGAGTCTTACTCAACTTCACACCTTGTAACACAGGCAAGAACCCTTTCTTTGCTTGATCCATTTTGAACTTCTTCAAAATCTTGTCAAGGTATGTGCTCTGTGAAAGTCCAATTAAGCGTTTTGATCTATCTCTGTAGATCTTTATGCCTAATATGAAAGCAGCTTCCCCGAGGTCTTTCATCGAAAAACTTTTATTCAAGTATCCCTTTATGCTATCCAGAAATTCTATATCATTTCCAATCAGCAATATGTCATCCACATATAATATCAGAAATGCTACAGAGCTCCCACTCACTTTCTTGTAAATACAGGCTTCTCCAAAAGTCTGTATAAAGCCAAATGCTTTGATCACACTATCAAAGCGTTTATTCCAACTCCGAGATGCTTGCACCAGTCCATAAATGGATCGCTGGAGTTTGCACACTTTGTTAGCTCCTTTTGGATCGACAAAACCTTCTGGTTGTACCATATACAACTCTTCTTCCAGAAATCCATTCAGGAATGCAGTTTTGACATCCATCTGCCATATTTCATAATCATAAAATGCGGCAATTGCTAACATAATCCTGACGGACTTAAGCATCGCTACGGGTGAGAAAGTCTCATCGTAGTCAACCCCTTGAACTTGTCGAAAACCTTTTGCGACAAGTCGAGCTTTATAGACAGTAACATTACCGTCAGCGTCAGTCTTTTTCTTGAAGATCCATTTATTCTCAATTGCTCGCCGATCATCGGGCAAGTCAACCAAAGTCCATACTTTGTTCTCATACATGGATCCCATCTCAGATTTCATGGCCTCAAGCCACTTTGCGGAATCTGGGCTCACCATCGCTTCTTCATAGTTCGTAGGTTCATCATGATCTAGTAGCATGACTTCCAGAACTGGATTACCGTACCACTCTGGTGCGGATCTCACTCTGGTTGATCTACGTGGTTCAGTAGTATCTTGTTCTGAAGCTTCATGATCATCATCATTAGCTTCCTCACTGATTGGCATAGGTGTCGCAGAAACAGTTTTCTGTGATGTACTATTTTCCAATAAGGGAGCAGGTACAGTTACCTCGTCAAGTTCTACTTTCCTCCCACTCACTTCTTTCGAGAGAAACTCCTTCTCTAGAAATGATCCATTCTTAGCAACGAATGTCTTGCCTTCGGATCTGTGATAGAAGGTATACCCAACAGTTTCCTTTGGGTATCCTATGAAGACACATTTCTCCGCTTTGGGTTCGAGCTTATCAGGTTGAAGCTTTTTCACATAAGCATCGCAGCCCCAAACTTTAAGAAACGACAACTTTGGTTTCTTGCCAAACCATAGTTCATAAGGCGTCGTCTCAACGGATTTTGATGGTGCCCTATTTAACGTGAATGCGGCCGTCTCTAAAGCATAACCCCAAAACGATAGCGGTAAATCAGTAAGAGACATCATAGATCGCACCATATCTAGTAAAGTACGATTACGACGTTCGGACACACCATTACGCTGTGGTGTTCCGGGTGGCGTGAGTTGCGAAACTATTCCACAATTTTTCAAATGTACACCAAACTCGTAACTCAAATATTCTCCTCCACGATCAGATCGTAGAAATTTTATTTTCTTGTTACGATGATTTTCAACTTCACTCTGAAATTCCTTGAACTTTTCAAATGTTTCAGACTTATGTTTCATTAAGTAGATATACCCATATCTGCTTAAATCATCTGTGAAGGTGAGAAAATAACGATATCCGCCGCGAGCCTCAATATTCATCGGACCACATACATCAGTATGTATGATTTCCAACAAATCTGTTGCTCTCTCCATAGTACCGGAGAACGGTGTTTTAGTCATCTTGCCTATGAGGCACGGTTCGCAAGTACCAAGTGATTCATAATCAAGTGGTTCCAAAAGCCCATCAGTATGGAGTTTCTTCATGCGCTTTACACCGATATGACCTAAACGGCAGTGCCACAAATAAGTTGCACTATCATTATTAACTTTGCATCTTTTGGCTTCTACATTATGAATATGTGTATCATTACTATCGAGATTCAATAAGAATAGACCACTCTTCAAAGGTGCATGACCATAAAAGATATTATTCATATAAATAGAACAACCATTATTCTCTGATTTAAATGAATAACCGTCTCGCATCAAACAAGATCCAGATATAATGTTCATGCTTAACGCTGGCACCAAATAACAATTATTTAGGTCTAAAATTAATCCCGAAGGTAGATGTAGAGGTAGCGTGCCGACCGCGATCACATCGACTTTGGAACCGTTTCCCACGCGCATCGTCACCTCGTCCTTTGCTAGTGTCCGCTTATTCTGTAGTCCCTGTTTCGAGTTGCAAATATTAGCAACAGAACCAGTATCAAATACCCAGGTGCTACTGCGTGCTCTAGTAAGGTACACATCAATAACATGTATATCACATATACCTTTGCTCACTTTGCCATCCTTCTTATCCGCCAAATACTTGGGGCAGTTCCGCTTCCAGTGACCAGTCTGCTTGCAGTAGAAGCACTCAGTTTCAGGCTTAGGTCCAGACTTGGGTTTCTTCTCCTGAGCAGCAACTTGCTTGCTGTTCTTTTTTTTTGAAGTTTCCCTTCTTCTTCCCTTTGCCCTTTTTCTTGAAACTAGTGGTTTTGCTAACCATCAACACTTGATGCTCCTTCTTGATTTCTACCTCCGCAGCTTTCAGCATTGCGAAGAGCTCGGGAATAGTCTTGTTCATCCCTTGCATATTATAGTTCATCATGAAGCTCTTGTAGCTTGGTGGCAGTGATTGGAGAATTCTGTCAATGACGTAGTCATCTGGAAGATTAACCCCCATCTGAATCAAGTGATTATTATACCCAGACATCTTGAGTATATGTTCACTGACAGAACTGTTCTCCTCCATCTTACAGCTATAGAACTTATTGGAGACTTCATATCTCTCAATTCAGGCATTTGCTTGAAATATTAACTTCAACTCCTGGAACATCTCATGTGCTCCATGACGTTCAAAATGTCGTTGAAGTCCCGATTCTAAGCCGTAAAGCATGGCACACTGAACTATCGAGTAGTCATCAGCTTTGCTCTGCCAGACGTTCATAACATCTGGCGTTGCTCCAGCAGCAGGCCTGTCACCCAGCGGTGCTTCCAGGACGTAATTCTTCTGTGCAGCAATGAGGATAATCCTCAGGTTACGGACCCAGTCCGTGTAATTGCTACCATCATCTTTCAACTTTGCTTTCTCAAGGAACGCATTAAAATTCAACGGAACAACAGCACGAGCCATCTATCTACAATCAGCATAGACAAGCAAGATACTATCAGGTACTAAGTTCATGATAAGTTTAAGTTCAGTTAATCAAATTACTTAGGAACTCCCACTTAGATAGACATCCCTCTAATCTTCTAAGTGATCACGTGATCCAAATCAACTAAACCATAACCGATCATCACATGAGATGGAGTAGTTTTCAATGGTGAACATCGACATGTTGATCATATCTACTATATGATTCACGCTCGACCTTTCGGTCTCTGTGTTCCGAGGCCATATCTGCATATGCTAGGCTCGTCAAGTTTAACCTGAGTATTCTGCGTGTGCAAAACTGGCTTGCACCCGTTGTAGATGGACGTAGAGCTTATCACACCCGATCATCACGTGGTGTCTGGGCACGACGAACTTTGGCAACGGTGCATACTCAGGGAGAACACTTCTTGATAATTTAGTGAGAGATCATCTTATAATGCTACCGTCAATCAAAGCAAGAATAAGATGTACAAAAGATAAACATCATATGCAATCAAAATATGTGACATGATATGGCCATCATCATCTTGCTTCTTTGATCTCCATCTCCAAAGTACTGTCATGATCTCTGTCATCACCGGTATGACACCATGATCTCTATCATCTTGATCTATATCAATGTGTCGTCACACGGTCGTCTCACCAACTATTGCTCTTGCAACTATTGCTATCGCATAGCGATAAAGTAAAGCAATTATTTGGTGCTTGCATCTTATGCAATCAAGAGACAACAAAACATGATCATCTCATACAACAACTTATAACTCATCACGTTTTGACCATATCACATCACAACATGCCCTGCAAAAACAAGTTAGACGTCCTCTACTTTGTTGTTGCAAGTTTTACGTGGCTGCTACGTGCTTTAAGTAAGAACTCATCTCACCTACGCATCAAAACCACAACGATAGTTCGTCAAATAGACTCCGTTTTAACCTTCTCAAGGACCGGGCGTAGTCACACTTGGTTCAACTAAAGTTGGAGAGATAGTCTTCCGCAAGCCATCTATGTGCGAAGCACGTCGAGGGAACCGGTCTCGCATAAGAGTATGCGTAAGGTTGGTCCGGATCATCTCAACCAACAATACCGCCGAACCAAAGTATGACATGCTGGTAGGCAGTATGACTTGTATCGCCCACAACTCACTTGTGTTCTACTCGTGCATATAACATCAAACCATAAAAACCTGGCTCGGATGCCACTGTTGGGGAACGCAGTAATTTCAAAATTTTTTCCTACGCACATGCAAGATCATGGTGATGCACAGCAACGAGAGGGGAGAGTGTTGTCTACGTACCAACGCAGACCGACTGCGGAAGCGATCACACAACGTAGTGGAAGTAGTCGTACGTCTTCCCGATCCGACCGATCCAAGCACCGTTACTCCGGCACCTCCGAGTTCTTAGCACACGTTCAGCTCGATGACGTTCCTCGGGCTCCGATCCAGCAAAGCGTCGAGGAAGAGTTTTATCAGCACGACGGCGTGATGACGATCTTGATGTACTACCGACGCAGGGCTTCGCCTAAGCACTACAACGGTACGATCAAGGTGGAATTTGGTGGCAGGGGGCACCGCACACGGCTAAGGAACGATCTCAAGGATCAAGTTGTGTCTATGGGGTGCCCCCTGCCCCCGTATATAAAGGCCAGGGGCAAGGGGTCGGCCGGCTAGGAGGGAGGCGCAGGGAGGAGTCCCACTCCTACCGGGAGTAGGACTCCTTCCCCCAAATCCTATTCCTAATAGGACTCTTCGGGAGAAAGAGAAGAGAGGGGGGCCGGCCCCTTCTCCTAGTCCTAATAGGACTAGGGAAGGGGGGTTCGGCCGGCTAGCCTGTGGGCTGCCCCTTCTCTCTTTTCCACTAAGGCCCAATAGGCCCATTTGCCTCCCGGGGGGTTCCGGTAACCCTCCCGGTAATCCGGTAAAATCCCGATTTCACCCGGAACACTTCCGGTGCCCAAACATAGGCTTCCAATATATCAATCTTTACGTCTCGACCATTTCGAGACTCCTCGTCATGTCCGTGATCTTATCCGGGACTCCGAACAACCTTCGGTACATCAAAATGCATAAACTCATAATAACTGTCATCGTAACGTTAAGCGTGCGGACCCTACGGTTCGAGAACAATGTAGACATGACCGAGACACGTCTCCGGTCAATAACCAATAGCGGGACCTGGATGCCCATATTGGCTCCTACATATTCTACGAAGATCTTTATCGGTCAGACTGCATAACAACATACGTTGTTCCCTTTGTCATCGGTATGTTACTTGCCCGAGATTCGATCGTCGGTATCCAATACCTAGTTCAATCTCGTTACCGGCAAGTCTCTTTACTCGTTCCGTAATACATCATCTCACAACTAACATATTAGTTGCAGTGCTTGCAAGGCTTATGTGATGTGCATTACCGAGAGGGCCCAGAGATACCTCTCCGACAATCGGAGTGACAAACCCTAACCTCGAAATACGCCAACCCAACATCTACCATTGGAGACACCTGTAGTACTCCTTTATAATCACCCAGTTACGTTGTGACGTTTGGTAGTACCCAAAGCGTTCCTCCGGTAAACGGGAGTTGCATAATCTCATAGTTATAGGAACATGTATAAGTCATGAAGAAAGCAATAGCAACATACTAAACGATCGGGTGCTAAGCTAATGGAATGGGTCATGTCAATCAGATCATTCTACTAATGATGTGACCTCGTTAATCAAATAACAACTCCTTGTTCATGGTTAGGAAACATAACCATCTTTGATTAACGAGCTAGTCAAGTAGAGGCATACTAGTGACACTCTGTTGGTCTATGTATTCACACATGTATTATGTTTCCGGTTAATACAATTCTAGCATGAATAATAAACATTTATCATGATATAAGGAAATAAATAATAACTTTATTATTGCCTCTAGGGCATATTTCCTTCACTGCGTCCCGAAACCACGATTCTTCCTTGAAAATAGTACGGTTTCTAAGTTGTATACATTACAACATTTGTGAAATCTTCTTAAAATTTACCACAACATACTAGCTTCATGTTCTCTAGATTTTGTTTGCATTTCTTTAGAACAAAACATTAATAAACTCCAAGTTGGGGCCGAGTTCTGGCAACCAGATGTTCAAAGTTCTTTTCTTTTCTTGGATAAGTCTTTAACATAGACTAAAGAACACACATACGATTTTTCAACCCAATTCTGCAATATTTCTCATACACTGCAATTTAAAATTTATTTACTAGCACATATGCCCGTGTGTTGCAACGGAAGAAAAAATAGTATGCATTTAAATTTAGTGAGAATTATATGTGGAAGCAAAACCCTGTGTGCACGTGAAAAAGGAAAATTTAGCTTCTCAGTTTTGTCGGGTGTGAAGTAATCAAAACACTATATTTTCTATTCATTGATCGAGAATATTTAAGAGTTTTGTTACGTCATTGTATGCTAGAGAAGGTCCATGAATTATTCAATCTACTTTTCCTTAAGGAGATCTTAAGGTATGAAGGTTCTGAATATTATAGGGAACATGAACTATTTTTTAAATCCTAAACGATTTTTTTAAAATTACAAACACTTTCAGCAAAACGCTAACAAAATTTGAAACAGGAACATCTTTTAAAATTCACAAACATTTTTTGAAAACACCAATTTTTATTATTAAAACATGAACACTATTTGAATTTTTCAACATTTTTTTAGAATGGGAATATGTATTGAAAATTCATAACATTTTTCAAAAATGTGTATCTTTTATACGCGAACATTATTTTGAATTGTGAAAATTTAACCAAGAAAGAATATTTTACAAATTCGGATTATTTTTTAAAATGCCATTTTATTTTTATAAATTTCGAACAATTTTTAAAAATAATAATTCTTTTTTAAAAAAATGGGAAACTTTTTTCAAGCTCCGAATATTTTTCAAAATAGCAACAAAATTTTGGAATTCTGAAAATTTTCTAAATTATGAATTTTTTTGAGAATTTTGAATTTATGAAAAAAATTCTATAATAAAATAAATTCGGAGAGGAAAATGAGATAGGGGAAGGAGAATAAAAATGGAAGTAAAACATAGAAACAAAGAAAAATGGGCCAGCCCATTAGTGATTGTCCTGTGCGAAATTCCAACTAATTGTTGCCCTGAGCGGAAAATAGTTTTTTTTCAGCAGCGTGGGCAGAAAAATAAATGGACTGGCTTTGCTGGTCCACACCACGCGGCCCACCTACGAAGTTGTGAAATAGCCTTTTTTTTTCTAGCAGACATACCCATAATGCACCGTACATAATGCACCCATAATTTTATTCCTATACCTCGAATATAGAAATAAAATATATTCGGTAATGAACGGATGAAAAAATAGGCGAAACACACTACCCCTTTTATTTTATCATTAATGCACCGTAATTTTACGTTTCGTAAATTTTATCTTATTTCTGACAAAGAGACCATAAAAATATTTAATCGTGGTATAAATATTTTATGTTATTTAAAATTATGAACATAAAAATATAGTGTAAAATGCACATAAATTATAATTTTTTTGTCTTATGATCTATATTTTTATTTTCTTATGCCAAATTTTACGTAGTGAATCAATACGAATGTAACTATTTGAATTTCAAACGTAATTTAATTATGACGCACACAAATAACCCTAGGTGATGAATAGTATCACTATATATATAGGATAAATTTTATCTACAAGTAGTTGTTGTTACCATCTAGCTAATTCCATTTCACGTGTCCCATTGTACCACCGAACCAAATGGGTTAGTGGGTACTAAAAGGCAAAAGTCTGAAAAAAACCTTGACTTCGTAGTTGAAGTCTAAAATGAACCCTAAACTCCATATCCTTGAAATTAGCACTCTGTCTTACATAATCCCGGTCTATCTCGACCCTTCTTGGCTGAGAAGGTGTTTGTCGGTAGAGAGGGGGGGGGGGGGGGGGTGGAAGCAAGGCCAGCTGGTCTGAACGACGTGGTCTGTACAAACGTTGCTGGTGTTTTTACGCACAAGCACACCATACCACTTCTTTGCTTGCTGCTCTAAAGGTGTTGATTTGTTCTACACTTGCACAAGTGGTAGTGATCGGAAGTTTTTTTTTGCAAAAATAAAGATACATAGAAAACACATTTGGACTTGTATGCGTGACATGATAGGAAAAACTGATTAAAAAAAATTGGGCGCTTATAGACGCCAGCGCGCCGGCCGAAAGTTTGGGTCGGTCGAGCCCAAGCCGTTGGACGTGAGCCGTGCGGCCGTTGGATCCAGACAAGAAAAAAATAAATCGTCCCTAGCTTCTTCTTCTTCGGGTTGTCGGGGTGGATCCCCATGTCCCGCTCAGGGAGCGTGCCTCCTATCCGGGTCGCAGCCCGGGAGGAGAAGGGAGGGGATGCGCGTGCATGAAGGCTAGAGGTAGGGGATGGAGGTGTATAGGAAAGAAGGCGTGTCACCTAGGGCCACTGCGTATTGCACGTTGGGCCAGCGTGGTGTGCGAGCGCCCAATGTTTATCTAAAAAAAGTCTTTAATTTCAACTAAAACTAGCTTCCTCAATTTTACTCATGACTAACACACACATGCATTAATGCTCACCCGTCAGAGCTGTCAAACCAACACCAGGAGACGATGACCGCGGTCGCCATGGACCGGAGCCATCACGAACCGGAGCAAATCGAGTCAGAGACGACGCTTCCCATGGAGCTCCGGCAGGCAGCAAGGAGTCGCCTCAGCGCCGCCGCCTACGCAATCGTGGAAGGGCGCCCATCTTTATCCGTCGGTGCCGACTGCCACACATGCCACACCGCGTGCCACCAACTCCCGGGGCCAACTCCCCACGGCAACCACTCTCCTTCACGGCAGAGCGCCCCGCAACACCGTAGCCCCGTGAGAGGGAAGAAACGGAGTGCCTCGCCGCCACCGGTACCGTGTGGGCTTTGCCCGGCGGCGCCTACTGACGGCGGTGAGGAGAGGGAGATCTGGGTAGGAGGTAGTTCCCTCGGCGGCTAGGGTTCTGCCCGGGTCACCCGTGGGGTCCTGTTCTCGATTACACTCCATTTGTTTGCCAGTTCCGAGATATATCAGTCTAGCAGGAGATGAACTATACACAAGATTGAGAAATTTTACACCATTACTGATTAACGATGAAACATGATGAAACATGCACGTTCCTTAACACACCTACGTATTTGGCTTGGCTAGCTAGCTAGCAACAATGGAGCTTGCGTGCACAGGGCAGACGACTGAACGGCCAATGATTGAGCACACGTACTCGGTACTCACGCCTGCAAGCACTAAAGATTGAACGGCCACTTCGGTAAGTCTCCATCTATCCCACTGCAAAACTATTCGATTTTCCCTAATCTATGTTACGTGTGCAATCCTGACGGGGACAAATGCCTCCTCGGCCAAAAAGGTCGGGATAAACCGGGATCAGATAAGACGGGGTGCTAATTTCAGGGATTTGGAGTTTAGGGTTCATTTCAGACTTCCACTACGAAATCAAGGTTTTTTTTAAACTTTTCCCATACTAAAAAGATCCAATAACGTGCAACTGGTAGATGTGCTAGTTAGGCAACGTGTCTCGGTTCAACAACCTGCTAGCTAATTGGCCGGTCCGTTGAATGGATAAGTGCTCGCTGTGAGCGTGTTCCTTGAGTTTTTTTAGAATCTTCCTTGAGAATAATTAATTAGTATGCGCATGGAGTATGGTGAAATTCCCTTGAAAAAAAGAGTATGGTGAAATACTTCTGGGTAAATTATGGAGTATATATAGCTTTGAGTATGTAGTATATTCCCGCAAAGAAAAGGAGTATGTAGTATATATCACCCACAAAAAAGAGAGTATGTAGTATATATAAATATGATAAGAGCATGCTGGCTCTATTTTTTTTTTCGGGCAATATGACGGTAATTTTCTGCACCCGATGAAAGAGTATGTTTACTTCGAAGGATGTAGTATATAGACATATTTTAGCATTTACATAATCGCATTGCCAATAAACATTAAAGTATGAAATTTTGTAAAGATTATGACATAAATATGTCCGTAGCATCCGCATTTGAAAAAAATGTCCATAGCATGCGTGTTCAGTACCATGCACAAAAAGTTGTATGTATACTCCAAATTCCAAAAGGTGGTATACGTGTAGTAGTTGTAGTATGGAGTATAATTCGAGATGGAGTATATGTCATATAATTTTTTAAACAGGAGTGCGTGTCACTACTTAATTCGAGGCACGTATAAAGTAACGTATTTTCAGCAAGGGAGTATGGAGTTTACATACTTCAACTTGAAAGGAGTATGTAGTTTATATACTTCTGCTTGAAAGGAGAATGGAGAATGCCATGCATACAACAGAGTATGTTTATACAAAAAGAAAAATAAGTACTTTTATACAGCCAATGAGCCATAATATATGATTTACATATATTTATTGCATGCGTGATGTCATGCATCCATCACACGGACTTAACACGATTGTGCCACATCCATGTGTGAACCATGTTGTCATATGTACGTTGTTGTTGCCGCCGACGCGCCGGGGCAGTCATCTGTCGGCGATGTACTTCGATACATATGTTGTATTTGGCCACGTTGCGGCAGAGCACGTATCGGTCGCATGCATCAGCCACAGTTCATCGTTGTCTCCGCTGCAGCACTGGAGCAGTTATGTGGTTGTCGATCGTTGCCGCCGCACCCGACAGGCTAGCCTTCGTGCAGGTCTTGAAACGCCGACGAACAATCGCATGATTGGGAGGAATAACTGCGTGCAGGAAAGGAGACTCGGCGGACGTCAATGGCTGCGCAAAAGAATCAATAATTATATTGATGTACATGTGCCTAGAAATCTGGATTAAAATATCAAATCCATTGTAGACGCATGGAAATCACGGGAAGTAGTTCACGTTGCATACCTCCTTTTGCAATTTGTAATCGCTACAGCCGGTCTAGTTTCTTGGGATAGCTTTTGATTTCAGCGCAGAGCCGTGAATTGAGATTAGATAAAAGGAGAGAGAAAGAGAAGATCTTTTAGATGAGATCGGTACGATCCTATTTTATATGGTATGGGTCCAGTCTAGCGCCAGGAAAATCGGAAGGTTAGCGATAGCACTCACGAACGGGTAGAAAAATATCCGATTCTTTTGTGCCCACAACCCGTTAAGAAATCTACAGATCTGATGCAATCCGACGGCAATTAAGGCAGGGGTAACTACCACCTAATGGTAGAATGGATTTTTCATATATATATATATATATATATATATATATATATATATAAATATAATGATACTATTCATCATCCAGGATGTAAAATAAGTTATTCTTCACCCGAGGTAATCTTATAATCATTTCAGAATTAAATTATGTTTGAAATTCAAATAGTTACATTTCTATTGATTCACTACGTAAAATTTGGCATAAGAAAATAAAAATACAGATCATAATATAAGAAAATTTGCAGTTTATGTGTATTTTACACTATATTTTTCCGTTTGTAATTTTACATAATATAAAATATTTTTTACGACGATTATATACTTTCTTACGGTCTCTTTTTAGGTCAGAAATAAGACAAAACTTACTGAACATAAAATTACGATGCTTTATAATAAAATAGAGGGGGGTGAAGAATAACTATTCATCACCCAGGATGACGAATAGCGCGACACACACACACATATATATTCACCAGATGCCTAGAAAATATACTAAATGACTATAAAAGGAAATAGAGAGAGGAAAATAAAAGAAAAAACATACAAATGAAAATAAACAAATAATACACAAATAAAAAGACAAAAAACGAGCAAATCAACATGTGGTTGAGTTGGTTAAGTGGATAGTGGTATCCCTAACTCACCAGGGTTCAAATCCTGGTGCTCGCATTATTCCTGAATTTATTTCAGGATTTCCGGCGATGCGCTTTCAGTAGGAGGAGACGTTCCCGTCGTTGTGTGTGTGCGTTCATAGGGGTGAGTGTATGCGCGTGTATATGAACGCTTGTGTCTGTATTGATGCTAAAAAAAAGACAAAAAACAAAATAAAAATGTTTGCGAGTGTCGCGTGGCAGGAATGCTATGCGGCTGGCACTTGGCAAAGCTTTTCTTTGCCGAGTTTCATGCCATTGGCCGAGCGTTTTTACTTTTACACTCGGTTTCATGGTCCTTTGCCGATTACCCGACATTTTGCACTCGACAAACAAACCTGCACTCAGCAAAGCGGAATGCAGTATCGACGTTTGTGGCAAAAGGCTGGCGCCAAGCACCTGAGCTCCATGATGTCGGTAGAGTAATTCCCATTAGTATTATTTTTACGTTTATTTTTACGTTTATGTGAGGCTCTTACTGATTATCTGTTGAGAATTTCTCTCGCCTTTGTGTGGCCGATGAGAGGTCTGTACTGAAACTTGGTCCCCCCACATTAATTAATGAACCTTTTGCATACCCCTCCACCCTTCATAATTAATGAACCTTTTGCATATTCAGACGTGGTTTATGAAAGCTGTTATTTTGTTTATACTCGTCCCGGTCCTTTTTAGTTCACATATAAAATTTAATTAAAGTCAAGTCTCGTAAAATTTAATCAACTTTGTAGAAAAAAGTACAAACATCCACAATCTGAAATCAATATCAATAGACATGTCATGACTTAAAGTTTCGTATTGTATAACTTTAACATGATAGATGTTAATATTTTTTCATATAAATACGGTCAAACTTTGTGAAGTTTGATTTCAAAAAATTCTAATATGCAGAGTGAAAAGACGGGAGTACATTGCAATAACCAGATGCTTTATTCCATATATATAGACTTGTAACATGGAAGGTGCACACAGTTCACTACATGATGGGATTCTTTATGCCATGTACGATGGATTATGGTACCATGGAAGCTACGTACACACAGTCCATCACATCACATGATGGTGCATGCATCTGGGCTCGGATCGCCGAAAGTCTGTGGCGGATAGTGCTGCGGACACGGCCCGTAATACGTTGCAGGATTGGCCGCATATGGGTATTGGTGGTACTGCTGATAAGCATAGTGCGGGTACGCATAAGGGTAGGCTGCTGGGTGGTAGTTGTACTGGTAGAGGCCGTTCATGGCCGTCATCTTCTCCGCCTCCGGCGCCACCGCAACAAGTGAAGCCGGCACAGGCAGCTTGAATAGGTGTTCCTTCCCTTGGGTCTCCTCTACAACCGTCTCCTTCTCAACCCCGTCTCCGTCCCCTTTGCCTGGCTTCTCCGTTTCAGCCCCTTCTTCTCCTGTCTTCACCTCTTGCTTGGTCTCTTCTTCTGCTCCTTCATTTTTGTTTTCCAGATTATCAGATGGTTCTTGCTTCTCGGCATTGGCATCCGCTGCAGGCGCATCCTCAGCCATGGCTGCTGCTGGCGTATCCTCTTGCAGTGGCTCAGCTCTGAGGATGGCAGCCTTCCTCCCCGTGCACTTGTGGATGAATCCTACTAGGGTCGCTGGCTCGACCGTCCCTTTCACCATCATCTGTGAAGATTTGATGTGCGGCACGGCCTCCTCCACTCCTGATCAACAGTTTGCAACCATACTGTATAAATTAGTACCGCAACAACCAAAGCAAGGAAGACGTAGACGAGTAGTTTAGCTAGCAATGTAGTATTAACATACGGAGTACATCAACATACCTTTTATCTTGAGTATCCTCCTCTTCATCTCCTCACTGCAATCTTCACAGTGCAATTCGATCTTAAGCACCACAACCATTTCCTGGTCTCAATAATGATTAATATCACAAAAAAGTGGTTAAAACACCGGAATATAAAGGTGAAAAAGCAAAATGGTAGTGAACTAAGCAGGATATTAACAGCAACTAGCAGCAAGTAATTGACTCAGTAAATACCATGTCGAACTCCGCTGCATCCTTTTTCATGTCTGGCGCCCCTGCACCGTCGTGTTTCTTGGTATCCTCACTTTTCACCGGCGGTGGAAGCTTCTCCGGCGATGGGCTCAGCAGCAGCGCCTTCTTCCCGGTCCTCCTCTTGACCGCCTCGACCACCATGATCGGGTTCTCCAGCGCCTTCTGGCCAGTTACCACCACCGTGTTGGTCGAGTGATCCACGATCACCTCCTCAACCCCTTAATTTATCCCACCAAGAACTTAGTTTTGAAACACCTATACATACAAATTAGCTAATTCCAAAAACGAATTCCGGATGTGCATCCACTTTCATGTTACGTACCATCGAGGCGCAGCAGAGACCGGCGCACCTTCCTGGCGCAGCCATCGCAGTGGACCGGCACGCTTACCACCACCCCGTTCGCCGGCGCATCGCTGCCTCCCTTCGCCGGCGCCTTGTCCCCTTCCTTCCCAGTGCTCCGGGCATCACCGGCCGCCGCCGCCGCCTTCTTCGCCCTCGTCTGCCACATCGGAACGAGAAAAAAACCCTGAGAATCACGTACGATGAGCTGAAGATAAATCACCTGGACGGGAGAGAAGGTTTGGGCCAGCGAGTGTTTCTTCTCCTTTACCTTGGCCATAGTGTGTGCTAGGTTCCTCGATCGTAATTGATCGATCTGATGAGAATGGAGCGCTCCAGTGTGCACACACATATATGTGAGTCATGGGATGCATCGTGGAGGGAGAGGGGGGTGCCACGTCTGGGCGGTGCAGCCATGGGATGCGCCGCGTGGCCGTTTGCATGCAGTGCGAAAACGTACGTGCTTCGCTGGATGCACACTCAGAAGCAGACGCCATCTCTCCATTAAAGGGACTTTCTCTAGAGGACGCTATATTCGGTGCCGCCCGGGCGTACGTTTCCGCAATTTTGGCTGGAAATAGGGATCGAAAAAAATACCGAAACTGCCGTAGTTTTTTAACACAGTACAATACAGACGCAAGCGTCCATATATAAAGTTATCTTCATCCGACGTAATCTTACGACCACTTCATAAATAAATTACATTTAAAATACAAATAATTACATTTATATTGATTCACTACGTAAAATTTGATATAAAAAAATGTTATAAGACCAGAAATATCGCATTTTATGTATATTTTACACTATATTTTACGTCCGTAATTTTACGTAACATAAAATATTTTTTATGGCGAGTATATATTTTCTTACGTTCTCTTTTTACGTATGAAATAACATAAAATTTATGAAACCTAAAAATACGGTGGATTGACGTCAAAATAGAGAGGGGTGAAGAATAACTATATATATATATATATATATATATATATATATATATATATATATATATTGTTACTATTCATCACCCAGGGTGCAGAATATGTTATTCTTCACCCGAGGTAATCTTACAATCATTTCATAATTAAATTACATTTAGAATTCAAATAGTTACATTCGTATTGATTCACTACGTAAAATTTGGTATAAGAAAATAAAAATATAGGTCATAAGACAAGAAAATTTGCAGTTTATGTGTATTTTACACTATATTTTTATGTTTATAATTTTACGTGACATAAATATTTTTTACGGCGATTATATATTTTATTACGGTGTCTTTTTACGTCGGAAATAAAACAAAACTTACGGAATGTAAAATTACAGTGCATTGATGGTAAAATAGAGGGGGTGAAGAATAACTATTCCTCACCCAGGGTGACGAATAGTCAATCCCTATATATATATATATATATATATATATATATATATATATATATATATATATATATATATATATATATATATATATATATATATATATGGTGGGTCTATTCTAATAACACCCTTAAGACCTTATTCTGCACACCAAAACTTCTTATTCTGATAACACCACACCCGAACGCCACCGCCCCTCCCCTCCCCACCTTCTACCGCGGGAGCGGCCTGGAGTGCCGCCGGCCCTCCCTTCCCTGCCTTCTACCGCGGGAGCGACCTAGAGCGCCGCCGCCCCTTCCCTTCCTACCCACCCTTCCCCCAGCCCCGCCGACCACCACCACCACTGCAGCGGCCTACTCCACCACCACCTGCCTCCCCACCATCTTTCTCCCTCACCCTGCCTTCCCCCATCCCAAAGGACGGATCCCGCCTTGGTGGTCGCCGGATTCGCGCCAGATCCGTCGCTCCTCCTTAGTCCAACTCACACACGCGGGCTCCAGGAGGGCCGGTCCCAGTGCAGGGCTTCCGATTTGACGCCAGCGAGGTTCCTCCGCGTGCTCCCCACGACCTCCTCCTGCCAGCGCGCCGCCGCACCACCTCCCTCCCGCTCTGCGCCGCCTCGCCGCCTCCCTCCCCCCGCTCCGCCTCCCTTCCCCGCCGCCGCACCGCCTTCCTCCCCGCGCCACTTCCCTCCCCGCGCCGCGCCCCACCGTCACACCGCTCCCTCCGACGCGTGGTGACCGGGTGGGAGGACCGACGAGCGCCACCACTTCCCCTCCGCCCCTGTCTCCGCGGGCGCCCCGGGAACGAATCCGGCCGTCCGTGGCCCGGATCGAGGTGGAGTGGCGACGGAGAATCTTTCCCAGCCTCTCCCCCACCTCCAAGATTTGTCGGCCCGGCCCCCGCCGGCCAGCGCGCCACATTCACCGTCCAAATCTGCAAGACAACCCCGGCCACCCCAACTTCCCTCTCCAGCTATCTCCTTCAGCACTGGCGCACAGGGTTTGCAGCCGCACTGCACCTTAATGGCCGCTGAACTGCACGTCGAGGGCCACTGCACTGCACACCGACATGTCGGGAGGTCAGGGGAGCTGGTAGTGGCCGAATCTGGATATGCAAAAAAGGGGAGGTGCTGAGCTCCTAGAAGTCGACAGTATGGCCTCCTCCGCCCACGGAGAGCATGACCGGCGACGGGCTCAGGATGACCCAATGCAGTCCATTGGCTTGTTGCGTGTAGCTCTCCTACTAATGTTTGTGTAGCTCGCAGAGCGGTTGTTGTAGTCCACCTATGCATGCGGCGTGCAGTGCCCGCCAAAGGAGCAGGCAAACATACCGTCGAAGGAGCAAGCAAACAGTATTGAAAAGCACGACCTCCTGGGTACACCGCGCCGCCCAACCAGTCCCCACTCGGGTCAACAGGGACCCCCCCGATTGATTTGGATTTCTCTTTGTAAAGGAGTCATCTATAAAAGATTACATGTTCCTTTTTGTGCACCGCAGTTGGGTTGCAGCCTCGTGTGGTTTTGCAGTTTGCCGGGGTAGGTTCCTGCAACGAAGTTTGTTTTGGTTGTTGTCGATGCCATCCCCACTGCAGTACAATGTGCTCATGATGGTTTTGTGTATATGCGTGTGTTTGGCGTGGTAGCCGATCCGGGGGCTATGTTCCTGTACAATGCAAAATAGCATGAAAAATGAAGTGCACTGCTGTTGTATCCAAGTTTCAGTTCCTCAAAATAGATTGGACATGCAAAAAAATGTGTCGAGACTATACCATGCACTTGGAGAGGTTCGCTTCACTATACCATGCACTTTTTTTGACTTTTAGAGGTTCGCTCCGCTGTACTATGCATTTCTTTTCATTTTAAAATAATAACAAAAAGGATCGCGTGCAATCCTTTGTGATGACATTGCAGTGCGTTTTCCCGCATGATGCAGCACACTAACATTGACAAATATGGTCCACTTAGCCCTATGAAACAAGTTAGAAAAAGACGAAGAAAAATCATACGGTACACTTAAACTTGTGTCTCGGTCCATTTTTCGCTTGATGATGATGTAGTCAATTAGCTGGGAATGACACTATCGAGTACAAACTCGTAAGAATTGAAGATTACTAAGAGTTGTTGAATCGCAGTGCAGACTCGATTCAGTTATCGATGTCTTTGAGTGTTAAATAACTCAGAGCCCACGAAAAATTGAAATCAATGAGAATGTAGCACTAGATGAAGAACTCGTAAGAAGTTATGCAGTTCCATGATAATCTTGAGATACTAGGGGGGTAATACTCGACGACAAATCAAAGTAGAGGTTGGACTGGGGTATTACTCCACAGAAGACAAGTGCTTAAACTTGCACAAGAAATGGTATTTAAAGGAGAACATGGTCGGAACCATGATTGCAAAAGGCCAGATCCCAGATATAAGATGAACTTATACCAAAGGAATAATTAATTTAACAGAAGCTTTAATGATAAGATTTACATCGTGTCCATGGGCATGAACACAGGGTTCAAGGTCGACTCCCACTTGTTCAACGCATAACCTTTCATTCACCTCTCGTATTTCAAAAATGACATTACTTGTTGAAAGTTTTTACCTGGTGCAATACCAGATAAGTATGACCCGTGAAATCTTTTGGGTTCACACAGTTTTAGAGCAGGTATAGGTTCAACCCATAGGGTCATCTTAGGAACATATACCACAAGCTTCAATCGTAAATACCACCAGCTCGGAAACAAAGCATGGTTGAGGAAACAGAGGATACAATTTACTAAAGGCATTATGTATCCAAGGAAAAGGCTCACAGGCTTATTGAATATGAAGGACGTTGTTGGATAAAATCCGGCAAAGGGTCTGGTGGTCCGCAAGGGATCCGACGTGAGCATCGATACTCAACCAGAGGAAGAAAGAAGGCAAGGAGATCAGATTATAGAAACAACTGACTAACTCAAAGCTCATAGGCAAATGAATTATGAATTCCAAGACAAGGGATCAGAAGCAAGGGCTCTGATTAAGGATGGGTAAGCCGAGTAGGCTTAGGGGAATAATCGATGGCAATTAGATTGGTCGAGATCCAGCTCCTGTTTAAAATGCCGTTTGAGCCGGGAAGATAATTTAAAAGGATATCCTGATGATCGCGTGCATACGCACATATTGAATCATTAGGGTCAAAATGGCAAAGTCAAGGGATGTCAACGAAGACTACTAGACATATGGAATTAACCATAATGTAAGCAGACAAGTATTCACAGAGCATTAAGCTACTGAGGATTTTCGGAAGATCGAATAGTATTTCGAAGACCTTCATGAAACACTTGAACAACTAGGGATGAAAAGATACCCGGCAAATGCGAGGAATTATCCATAGGGGTATTCAGATGACAAAGAATAGCAAGGCAGTAAGCTCAAAGGATTATCGAAACAATGATGAGTATTTCGGGGTATCTTGTAATAACAAGACCAACTAGGGATGTATGTAAGCATAACAACTGCAAGTATTTATCCATAAGGGTTGACGGTGGAAGGGGAATTGAAAACGCGATGAACACAAGTTCTCGGGTTAACAGCGGAGAGTATCTTCAGGGTCTTCATGTGCAGCAGACGATCATCAGTAATAAGGGGCTCTCCGGGTGAAAGTGATAACGAGATCCTAATGTTAGATTTAGCAAAATTCATTTAACCCGAATAGAAGAGAGTTCAGAGTCCCAGAGTAAGGATCGAGGAGTAAAAGATCCTAATACCACCGAGATGGCGACGTGGGCCCGTAAGCCGCACAACCATGTTAGTAAAAGTTTTTCAATGACTAGACTCAACTTCGGTCAAGGAGTTGGAAAGGGGGATTCCTACAGGAAGTCGGCTCTGATACCAACTTGTGACGCCCCCGATTTGACCGTACACTAATCATGCATGCAAATGTGTACGATCAAGATCAAGGACTCACGGGTAGATATCACAACACAACTCTACAAATAAAATAAGACATACAAGCATCATATTACAAGTCAGGGGCCTCAAGGGCTCGAATACAAGAGCTCGATCATGGACGAGTCAGCGGAAGCAACAATATCTGAGTACAGACATAAGTTAAACAAGTTTGCCTTAAGAAGGCTAGCACAAACTGGGATACAGATCGAAAGAGGCGCAGGCCTCCTGCCTGGGATCCTCCTAAACTACTCCTGGTCATCATCAGCGGGCAGCACATAGTAGTAGGCACCTCCGGTGTAGTAGGAGTCGTCATCGACGGTGGCGTCTAGCTCCTGGGCTCCAACATCTGGTTGCGACAATCAGGTAGAAGGGATAGAGGGAAAAGAAGGAGAAAGCAACCGTGAGTACTCATCCAAAGTACTCGCAAGCAAGGAGCTATACTACATATGTATGCATTGGTATCAACTGGAATAAGGCTATCATATGTGGACTGAACTGCAGAATGCCGGAATAAGAGGGGGATAGCTAGTCCTGTCGAAGACTATGCTTCTGGCAGCCCCCGTCTTGCAGCATGTAGAAGAGAATAGACTGAAGTCCTCCAAGTAGCATCGCATAGCATAATCCTAACCGATGATCCTCCCCTCGTCGCCCTGTGAGAGAGCGATCACCGGTTGTATCTGGCACTTGGAAGCGTGTGTTTTATTAAGTATCCGATTCTAGTTGTCATAAGGTCAAGGTAAAACTCCGGGTCGTCCTTTTACCGAGGGACACGGCTATTCGAATAGATAAACTTCCCTGCAGGGGTGCACCACATACCCCAACACGCTCGATCCCATTTGGCCGAACACACTTTTCTGGGTCATGCCCGGCCTCGGAAGATCAACACGTCGCAGCCCTACCTAGGCACAACAGAGAGGTCAGCACGCCGGTCTAAACCCTATGGCGCAGGGGTCTGGGCCCATCGCCCTTTGCACACCTGCACGTTGCGAACGCGACCGGAAGCAGAACTAGCCCCCTTAATACAAGAGCAGGCTTATGGTCCAATCCGGCGCGCGCCACTCAATCACTGACGTCACGAAGGCTTCGGCTGATACCACGACGCCGGGATACCCATAACTACTCCCGCGTAGATGGTTAGTGCGTATAAGCCAGATGGCCAAACTCAGATCAAATACCCAGAACTCGTTAAGTGTGTTAAGTATCCGCGAACGCCGACCAGGGCCAGGCCCACCTCTCTCCTAGGTGGTCTGAACCTGCCCTGTCGCTCCGCCACAAAGTAACAGTCGGGGGCCGTCGGGAACCCAGGCCCACCACTACCTGGGTGGAACCACCTGCCCCTTCAGCCCCCATCTCCGAACAGTATCATAAGTAATGTAACAGTGTAAAGTATATAGTATATGCCCGTGATCACCTCCTGAAGTGATCACGGCCCAGTAGTATAGCATGGCAGACGGACAAGAGTGTAGGGCCACTGATGGAACACTAGCATCCTATACTAAGCAGTAGGATAGCAGGTAAAGGTAACAACAGTAGTAGCAAGGACAGGCTATGCAGCAGTATAGGATTAACGGAAAGCAGTAACATGCTACACTACTCTAATGCAAGAAGTAGAGAGAAGAGTAGGCGATATCTGGTGATCAGGGGGGGGGGGGGCTTGCCTGGTTGCTCTGGCAAGAGAGAGGGGTCGTCAACTCCGTAATCGTACTGGGTAGCAGCGGCGTCGGTCTCGGTGTCTAGCGGAAGAAGAGGGGGGAGAAACAATAAATACAATGCAAACAGATGCATATCGATGCACGACATAACAAGTAGCAGTGCCAAGTGTGGCCGAACGTGGTATGGGGTGATACCGATGAAGGGGGGAAAACAACCGGGAAAGTATCCCCGGTGTTTCGCCTTTTCGGGTAGAGGAGCCGGAGGGGAAAGTTGCGAGTTGGATATGTTAGGGATGCGTGGCGGACGAACGGGCTGCGTATCCGGGTTCGTCTCGTCGTTCTGAGCAACTTTCATGTGCAAAGTATTTTAATCCGAGTTACGGATTAAAAGATATGATTTTCTAAAGATTTTATTAATTTCTGGAATCTAATTAATTATTTAATTAATTCGAAAATGAATTAATAACATCAGCATGATGTCATGCTGACGTCAGCAGGCAATAGAGTTGACTAGTCAACCTGACCAGTGGGTCCCACTTGTCATACTCTGTTAGTTAATTAACAGTAGTTAATTAGGTTAATTAGTCATTAGGTTAATTAACCTCAATTAGTTAATTTAATCAGAATTAATTAAGTTAATTATTTAGTTAATTAATTAATTAATTTTATTATTAATTATTTATTTATTATACATATATATTTTTTAAAAATCTTTTTTTTAAACATTGTGTGGGGTGGGGCCCTGCTGTCATAGGCAGGGGGGTTCTTAGCGGGTTTGTGCGTTGCGGGCGACGGGTTATGGGCACGGACGCCCATGAAGGCCGGACCTAGGCACGCACGGCACCAGGGCGGCTCGGGCGCCGGCGGGGCTGCCGCAGTCAGCCGGAAACGGACTGGGACGGTGGCCAGCAAGGAGGCTGCAGGCAAGCGGCGTGGGGAGGAGTTGGAAGAGCGGGCGACGGCGAGAGGCAGCGTCGCAGCAGCGAGCGGGGCGCGGGCGGAGCGACGTAGGCGAGCAGAGGGCAGCGGCGGGGCGGGACAGCAGCGACGGGGCGAGGCCGCAAGGAAGCTCCGGCGAGGGGGGTATGGCGCGCGGGGCGGCCGGAGACGATGCAGCAGCGGCAGTTGGACGGAGGAAGAGACGGGCGCGTGCGGGGCGCGGGCCCAACGTGGTGAGCGCGTGCGTTGGCTTGTCTAGGGAACGACGTGCACGGCGAAGGAGGTAGACGCGGTGGCCATGGGCAGCGGCAGGATCGGGCGGGCACGGCGTTGAGCGCGCGGGCATGCGCGGTAGGGCAGAGGAGCGAGGCGAGGCACGCGCAAGCTCGGTTGCGGGTCGGCGCCAGCGGACGCGGTGAGCGCGCACCGCGCCGGAGCGGGGCGGGCGGAGAGGCAAGGAGGAGAGGGCGATGGCTCACGGCGGGTGCAGGGCCATGTCAACGGGGGTTGAGGAGGAGTTGGGGACGACGTCGCCGGCGAGGAGGAAGGTCGGCGAGGCGGCGTCCCGGGCGACAACGGCGGAACGATCCAGAGGCAGGGGCGTCGCGACGAGGTGGGCTTCGGGGAGGAGGGCGAGACGTGCGGCACTGGGGTGGGCGCCGGAGTCGTGGGTGGCGCGGGGCGTCGGCCCGATCCTGATCCAGAACTGGATCGGGGGGGGGGGGGGAGGGGAGAGAGCGAGTGGGGGTGTGGGTGGTTAGGGTTTGCGTCGTGGGGGGGAGTGGCCTAATAGGCCAGGGTCAAGGTGGCCGGCTGGCTAGCTGGGCCGGTTGGCCCAGCGTGGGGGGGGGGGCTTTAATTTCTTTTGACTTTTGTTTTATTTTCCTTTTTCTTATCTTTCCTTTTAATGTTTTGGTTTCTTTTAGTTTCATAAAACATAAGAGTTGTACCTATAATAGTATCACTAATTATACCTCTGCTACAAAAGGTTTAACCCCCAAATAATATTGTTTAGTATTTTATAAACTACAAGCGACATTTAGTTAATTGTTTTACCTACGGTTTTAATTATTTTAGAGCAGTTAAACATTTTATAAAAATGTGGTTTCTCTACAATAATCACTTATGATTTATTTGTCACCGTTTGTACTTTTTAGTTTTGACTTTTGAAAACTTTTCTAGTTTGACTTTATTTTAAATTTGAATTCCGAAACGATTCTGAATCCCGAGATTATCAACAGTAACCGAGGTGACCTGGCATCATTAGCAGATGTTTACTGTAGCTTGATTATCCGGGCGTCACAATTCTCCTCCACTACAAGAAATCTCGTCCCGAGATTTAAGAGGGAAGTAAAGGGGGAAGGTTCGGGTTATGAAATTCTAGGGAGTGTTCTTGGTCTTGGTTGTTCTTCTAGAAGAGGTTGATCCATTACATTGATGCTTCATTTCTCTGCTTCGGGTAATCATGAGAAAGTCGGCATCCTTTTTCCAGGAACTCCATCGTACTTACGAAAGAATAAAGGGTAGGCATTCTGGGAGAACGGCCGTCGGCAAGGTTGACTATCGGGTCGACAACATCGAGGAAGGTGGCGGAAAGTAACTCTCGAATCGAATCTTAAGAAATTATCGAGAGCAAAGTAAGGAGGTAACCTGGGAAGTCTCGAGCGGGCAGGCAACCGTTCGATGTATGTTATAGGGCGTGAATGGGTCAAAACAACGGGAATACGTATTGTGTCCGATATCAGAACTGAAGGTGGCTCGTGAATTACATGCGAGGCCACGTGCGAGGAACAACCTTGGGAACAGGGGGTGTACATGGGAGTCAGGTTTCGATCCTGTGGAACTGTGGGTTATGGGCCCACCATGTGGTCGAAAGTAGGAAGGGGGAAATGTCTCTCACGATCATGTAAGCAGACATGTCAGAGGATAGCCTGTCAGTTATGTCGGCAACAACAACGGTACCAAGGGCGAGGGACGAAGAGAACCATTTTCCTGCTTGTTGAACGAGGCGGACCAATAGGCAAAGTTCTCGTCCACCGGCGGTTACCGGAATGTCATCAACAATAGTAACAGGGTCTTGCTGACAGAACTGTACACCGTGGGGTTTACATAAGTAGGAGAATATTACTGCTTAGATCATATAGATCACAAGAAAGGTTAAACAGCCCAATGGAAAGGAAAATGTGATCATCATATTAAGCAACAATGGAGAGGAGCACATATTTCAGGGGTATAACCTTCCCAAGGACAAGCAGAGCATGACATCCATGACAGGATATAATGTAGAAAACCCTTTAGGTAAGGGGAGAAAAATTTCATGATATTATCCATACAACGGTGTTTGGATAGTTGAGCAAGAAACAATTAGCATTGGGCTTCAAATGTTCCTTTGAAGAACGGAGTACCATAGACGTGCTTCGAGATAGCATTGACATGGTCAACAGGTGAAATTCAGACTTTGGAAACAAAAAGTATCCATCAGGAACAACTTGTAGAATAGGTCTTACCATTTTTCATGGAATAATAGATAACCTTGCTAAAAAGGAAAACTATAACATTAGGTCCTCCGACCAGGTGGGCTAGGCATGATATCACCTTACTGGGTTATATTGATACCAATGTTATAATTCTTGGAAATATGTCCCAACCATCATATCTGACCGAGATTCAGATCCGATTGGTGTCAGGATACATCAGACATCAGGATGCCTGAGAAGAGAAGGTGCAACACAATTTGACGAGATGACACTGTGAGAATCTCGGAAATGATCTATGGAAGCGAGTTCCGAAGCAAGAGTTCATCATTAAACCAAGGAGAGGATGAGGGGTGGCTGATGAACTAAACGGCAATTCATCGAGATTTCCAAAAGATGGATTTCCACACTTATATGCACAAGGAGTCAACATTTGTCGGACCAAATGATATAAGGATGTATGCTCGAGGAAAACATACACAATTAAGCATTGGTTGAAAAGTGCACCCAAAAATATGGTCTTAGGTAGCATGATCAATGTTAGAAAGGTGATTCAACAACCAATAGTCTAAGAATGAAATATCGACCATTAACTTGAAAGCAATAGGGTGCTAGAGACACGAACAAGTTTGTGTTGAACAGAAGGCAATAAAGTGGTCGATGATAGCACAAATCATCGAGGACAAGGAGGGTACTTCTCATCATGAATTCAATTTATATCTTGGAAGGGGTCAAAATGTTGATGATGATCACGACAAATCTTGTCGAGAGGCTCCATGAGGATGCAATCGCTCGGCGATGACATCAAGCCAAGGGAATGGTTAAGCAAAAGGTTATTATAACCATAGATAAGATGCCATCTCAGAATTCAGAGTTGTCTCTCAAGACAAACAATATGATGATGAAGGTTTGATGTAAGCTTAGAGCACTGTCGGGATTGTGTCCCGAGGATGAAGGACATAGGTAGAATGGTCAAGCAGTCAGCCTGACGATGATGATGTAGTCAATTAGCTAGGAATGACACTATCGAGTACAAACTCGTAAGAATTGAAGATTACTAAGAGTTGTTGAATCGCAGTGCAGACTCGATTCAGTTATCGATGTCTTTGAGTGTTAAATAACTCAGAGCCCACGAAAAATTGCAATCAATGAGAATGTAGCACTAGATGAAGAACTCGTAAGAAGTTATGCAGTTCCATGATAATCTTGAGATACTAGGGGGGTAATACTCGACGACAAATCAAAGTAGAGGTTGGACTGGGGTATTACTCCACAGAAGACAAGTGCTTAAACTTGCACAAGAAATGGTATTTAAAGGAGAACATGGTCGGAACCATGATTGCAAAAGGCCAGATCCCAGATATAAGATGAACTTATACCAAAGGAATAATTAATTTAACAGAAGCTTTAATGATAAGATCTACATCGTGTCCATGGGCATGAACACAGGGTTCAAGGTCGACTCCCACTTGTTCAACGCATAACCTTTCATTCACCTCTCGTATTTCAAAAATGACATTACTTGTTGAAAGTTTTTACCTGGTGCAATACCAGATAAGTATGACCCGTGAAATCTTTTGGGTTCACACAGTTTTAGAGCAGGTATAGGTTCAACCCATAGGGTCATCTTAGGAACATATACCACAAGCTTCAATCGTAAATACCACCAGCTCGGAAACAAAGCATGGTTGAGGAAACAGAGGATACAATTTACTAAAGGCATTATGTATCCAAGGAAAAGGCTCACAGGCTTATTGAATATGAAGGACGTTGTTGGATAAAATCCGGCAAAGGGTCTGGTGGTCCGCAAGGGATCCGACGTGAGCATCGATACTCAACCAGAGGAAGAAAGAAGGCAAGGAGATCAGATTATAGAAACAACTGACTAACTCAAAGCTCATAGGCAAATGAATTATGAATTCCAAGACAAGGGATCAGAAGCAAGGGCTCTGATTAAGGATGGGTAAGCCGAGTAGGCTTAGGGGAATAATCGATGGCAATTAGATTGGTCGAGATCCAGCTCCTGTTTAAAATGCCGTTTGAGCCGGGAAGATAATTTAAAAGGATATCCTGATGATCGCGTGCATACGCACATATTGAATCATTAGGGTCAAAATGGCAAAGTCAAGGGATGTCAACGAAGACTACTAGACATATGGAATTAACCATAATGTAAGCAGACAAGTATTCACAGAGCATTAAGCTACTGAGGATTTTCGGAAGATCGAATAGTATTTCGAAGACCTTCAAGAAACACTTGAAAAACTAGGGATGAAAAGATACTCGGCAAATGCGAGGAATTATCCATAGGGGTATTCAGATGACAAAGAATAGCAAGGCAGTAAGCTCAAAGGATTATCGAAACAATGACGAGTATTTCGGGGTATCTTGTAATAACAAGACCAACTAGGGATGTATGTAAGCATAACAACTGCAAGTATTTATCCATAAGGGTTGACGGTGGAAGGGGAATTGAAAACGCGATGAACACAAGTTCTCGGGTTAACAGCGGAGAGTATCTTCAGGGTCTTCATGTGCAGCAGACGATCATCAGTAATAAGGGGCTCTCCGGGTGAAAGTGATAACGAGATCCTAATGTTAGATTTAGCAAAATTCATTTAACCCGAATAGAAGAGAGTTCAGAGTCCCAGAGTAAGGATCGAGGAGTAAAAGATCCTAATACCACCGAGATGGCGACGTGGGCCCGTAAGCCGCACAACCATGTTAGTAAAAGTTTTTCAATGACTAGACTCGACTTCGGTCAAGGAGTTGGAAAGGGGGATTCCTACAGGCAGTCGGCTCTGATACCAACTTGTGACGCCCCCGATTTGACCATACACTAATCATGCATGCAAATGTGTACGATCAAGATCAAGGACTCACGGGTAGATATCACAACACAACTCTACAAATAAAATAAGTCATACAAGCATCATATTACAAGCCAGGGGCCTCGAGGGCTCGAATACAAGAGCTCGATCATGGACGAGTCAGCGGAAGCAACAATATCTGAGTACAGACATAAGTTAAACAAGTTTGCCTTAAGAAGGCTAGCACAAACTGGGATACAGATCGAAAGAGGCGCAGGCCTCCTGCCTGGGATCCTCCTAAACTACTCCTGGTCGTCATCAGCGGGCAGCACATAGTAGTAGGCACCTCCGGTGTAGTAGGAGTCGTCATCGACGGTGGCGTCTAGCTCCTGGGCTCCAACATCTGGTTGCGACAACCAGGTAGAAGGGATAGAGGGAAAAGAAGGAGAAAGCAACCGTGAGTACTCATCCAAAGTACTCGCAAGCAAGGAGCTATACTACATATGTATGCATTGGTATCAACTGGAATAAGGCTATCATATGTGGACTGAACTGCAGAATGCCGGAATAAGAGGGGGATAGCTAGTCCTGTCGAAGACTACGCTTCTGGCAGCCCCCGTCTTGCAGCATGTAGAAGAGAATAGACTGAAGTCCTCCAAGTAGCATCGCATAGCATAATCCTAACTGATGATCCTCCCCTCGTCGCCCTGTGAGAGAGCGATCACCGGTTGTATCTGGCACTTGGAAGCGTGTGTTTTATTAAGTATCCGGTTCTAGTTGTCATAAGGTCAAGGTAAAACTCCGGGTCGTCCTTTTACCGAGGGACACGGCTATTCGAATAGATAAACTTCCCTGCAGGGGTGCACCACATACCCCAACACGCTCAATCCCATTTGGCCGGACACACTTTTCTGGGTCATGCCCGGCCTCGGAAGATCAACACGTCGCAGCCCTACCTAGGCACAACAGAGAGGTCAGCACGCCGGTCTAAACCCTATGGCGCAGGGGTCTGGGCCCATCGCCCTTTGCACACCTGCACGTTGCGAACGCGGCCGGAAGCAGAACTAGCCCCCTTAATACAAGAGCAGGCTTACGGTCCAATCCGGCGCGCGCCACTCAATCGCTGACGTCACGAAGGCTTCGGCTGATACCACGACGCCGGGATACCCATAACTACTCCCGCATAGATGGTTAGTGCGTATAAGCCAGATGGCCAAACTCAGATCAAATACCCAGAACTCGTTAAGTGTGTTAAGTATCCGCGAACGCCGACCAGGGCCAGGCCCACCTCTCTCCTAGGTGGTCTGAACCTGCCCTGTCGCTCCGCCACAAAGTAACAGTCGGGGGCCGTCGGGAACCCAGGCCCACCACTACCTGGGTGGAACCACCTGCCCCTTCAGCCCCCATCTCCGAACAGTATCATAAGTAATGTAACAGTGTAAAGTATATAGTATATGCCCGTGATCACCTCCCGAAGTGATCACGGCCCAGTAGTATAGCATGGCAGACGGACAAGAGTGTAGGGCCACTGATGGAACACTAGCATCCTATACTAAGCAGTAGGATAGCAGGTAAAGGTAACAACAGTAGTAGCAAGGACAGGCTATGCAGCAGTATAGGATTAACGGAAAGCAGTAACATGCTACACTACTCTAATGCAAGAAGTAGAGAGAAGAGTAGGCGATATCTGGTGATCAAGGGGGGGGGGGCTTGCCTGGTTGCTCTGGCAAGAGAGAGGGGTCGTCAACTCCGTAATCGTACTGGGTAGCAGTGGCGTCGGTCTCGGTGTCTAGCGGAAGAAGAGGGGGGAGAAACAATAAATATAATGTAAACAGATGCATATCGATGCACGACATAACAAGTAGCAGTGCCAAGTGTGGCCGAACGTGGTATGGGGTGATACCGATGAAGGGGGGAAAACAACCGGGAAAGTATCCCCGGTGTTTTGCCTTTTCGGGTAGAGGAGTCGGAGGGGGAAAGTTGCGAGTTGGATATGTTAGGGATGCGTGGCGGACAAACGGGCTGCGTATCCGGGTTCGTCTTGTCGTTCTGAGCAACTTTCATGTACAAAGTATTTTAATCCGAGTTACGGATTAAAAGATATGATTTTCTAAAGATTTTATTAATTTCTAGAATCTAATTAATTATTTAATTAATTCGAAAATGAATTAATAACATCAGCATGATGTCATGCTGACGTCAGCAGTCAATAGAGTTGACTGGTCAACCTGACCAGTGGGTCCCACTTGTCATACTCTGTTAGTTAACTAACAGTAGTTAATTAGGTTAATTAGTCATTAGGTTAATTAACCTTAATTAGTTAATTTAATCAGAATTAATTAAGTTAATTATTTAGTTAACTAATTAATTTTATTATTAATTATTTATTTATTATACATATTTTTTTTAAACGTTGTGTGGGGTGGGGCCCTGCTGTCATAGGCAGGGGGGTTCTTAGCGGGTTTGTGCGTTGCGGGCGACGGGTTATGGGCGCGGACGCCCATGAAGGCCGGACCTAGGCACGCACGGCACCAGGGCGGCCCGGGCGCCGGCGGGGCTGCCGTAGTCGGCCGGAAACGGACTGGGACGGTGGCCAGCAAGGAGGCTGTAGGCAAGCGGCGTGGGGAGGAGTTGGAAGAGCGGGCGACGGCGAGAGGCAGTGTCGCAGAAGCGAGCGGGGCGCGGGCGGAGCGACGTAGGCGAGCAGAGGGCAGCGGAGGGGCGGGACAGCAGCGCCGGCCAGTAAGCAGCGACGGGGCGAGGCCGCAAGGAAGCTCCGGCGAGGGGGGTATGGCGCGCGGGGCGGCCGGAGACGATGCAGCAGCGGCAGTTGGACGGAGGAAGAGACAGGCGCGTGCGGGGCGCGGGCCCAACGTGGTGAGCGCGTGCGTTGGCTTGTCTAGGGAACGACGTGCACGGTGAAGGAGGTGGACGCGGTGGCCATGGGCAGCGGCAGGATCGGGCGGGCACGGCGTTGAGCGCGCGGGCGATCGCGGTAGGGCAGAGGAACGAGGCGAGGCACGCGCGAGCTCGGTTGCGGGTCGGCGCCAGTGGACGCGGTGAGCGCGCACCGCGCCGGAGCGGGGCGGGCGGAGAGGCAAGGAGGAGAGGGCGGCGGCTCACGACGGGTGCAGGGCCATGGCAACGGGGGTTGAGGAGGAGTTGGGGACGACGGCGCCGGCGAGGAGGAAGGTCGGCGAGGCGGCGTTCCGGGCGGCAACGGCGGAACGATCCAGAGGGAGGGGCGTCACGACGAGGTGGGCTTCGGGGAGGAGGGCGAGACGTGCGGCACTGGGGTGGGCGCCGGAGTCGTGGGTGGCGCGGGGCGTCGGCCCGATCCCGATCCAGAACTGGATCGGGGGGGAGGGGAGAGAGCGAGTGGGGATGTGGGTGGTTAGGGTTTGCGTCGTGGGGGGGGGGAGTGGCCTAATAGGCCAGGGTCAAGGTGGCCGGCTGGGCCGGCCGGCTGGCTAGCTGGGCCGGTTGACCCAGCGTGGGGGGGGGGGGCTTTAATTTCTTTTGACTTTTGTTTTATTTTCCTTTTTCTTATCTTTCCTTTTAATGTTTTGGTTTCTTTTAGTTTCATAAAACATAAGAGTTGTACCTATAATAGTATCACTAATTATACCTCTGCTACAAAAGGTTTAACCCCCAAATAATATTGTTTAGTATTTTATAAACTACAAGCGACATTTAGTTAATTGTTTTACCTACGGTTTTAATTATTTTAGAGCAGTTAAACATTTTATAAAAATGTGGTTTCTCTACAATAATCACTTATGATTTATTTGTCACCGTTTGAATTTTTTAGTTTTGACTTTTGAAAACTTTTCTAGTTTGACTTTATTTTAAATTTGAATCCCGAAACGATTCTGAATCCCGAGATTATCAACAGTAACCAAGGTGACCTGGCATCATTAGCAGATGTTTACTGTAGCTTGATTATCCGGGCGTCACAGGGGGCCGGGCCGACAAATCTTGGAGGTGGGGGGAGGCTGGGAAAGATTCTCCGTCGCCGCTCCACCTCGATCCGGGCCACGGACGGCCGGATTCGTTCCCGGGGCGCCCGCGGAGACAGGGGCGGAGGGGAAGTGGTGGCGCTCGTCGGTCCTCCCACCCGGTCACCACGCATCGGAGGGAGCGGTGCGACGGTGGGGCGCGGCGCGGGGAGGAAAGTGGCGCGGGGAGGAAGGCGGTTAGGCGGCGGGGAAGGGAGGTGGCGCGAAGCGGGAGGAGGGAGGCGGCGAGGCGGCGCAGAGCGGGAGGGAGGTGGTGCGGCGGCACGCTGGCAGGAGGAGGTCGTGGGGAGCACGCGGAGGAACCTCGCTGGCGTCAAATCGGAAGCCCTGCACAGGGACCGGCCCTCCTGGAGCCCGCGTGTGTGAGTTGGACTGAGGAGGAGCGACGGATCTGGCGCGAATCCGGCGACCACCAAGGCGGCATCCGTCCTTTGGGATGGGGGAAGGCAGGGTGAGGGAGAAAGAAGGTGGGGAGGCAGGTGGTGGTGGAGTAGGCCGCTGCAGTGGTGGTGGTGGTCGGCGGGGCTGGGGGAAGGATGGGTGGGAAGGGGAGGGGCGGCGACGCTCTAGGCCGCTCCCACGGTAGAAGGCAGGGAGGGGAGGGCCGGCGGCACTCCAGGCCGCTCCTGCGGTAGAAGGTGGGAAGGGGAGGGGCGGTGGCGTTCGGGTGTGGTGTTATCAGAATAAGAAGTTTTGGTGTGCAGAATAAGGTCTTAAAGGGTGTTATTAGAATAGACCCACCTTATGTGTGTGTGTATATATACACACACACACTCATTTTTATGAACGCGCACACACACTCTATCTCTATGAGCATCTTTGACAGACCGAGTCTAGATTTTACAAAGTCATCGTAGCACCTCGTAGTTGACGGAATGTCTCCTCTTACTAAACGCGCATCTTCAGACAACCTGACATAAATTCAGAATAAATACGAGCATCACAATTTGAATCCTAATGAATTGAAGATACCAATGTTCATTTAACCATCCAACTATAGATGGATTCGCTATACGTTTATTCTTTTCGTTGTTATTTAAAGCAGGCTAATGCCTTGGGTTGCAATGGCATATAAGTATGATGTGACCGAGACACATTTTTTTGTCTAACTAAGACACGTCTAAAATGTGACATAACTTTTTTCTTCAGAGATGACATAACTATATTACATCTAAGTTGAAGATTTTCTTTTTCCGGTTGTCCAGGGCTTGCAGCGAGGCGGAAGCTTGCCAATGTCTTGGGCCTCCGTTCAGTTTAGTTTATGTAGCTTCATTCAGTTTAGTTTATGTAGCTTCATTCCTTTCCTGTAGGTTATCCTCCGTTCATTTCTTTTTCTTTTTTCAGTTCGATGGCTCATCCTTTTTCTTCACAAGAATGTTGTTTTCTTGTATAAACCGTGTATCTGTGTATAGTTTAGAGATACATGAAAACATTAAAAAAATATATGTTCATGTAACTTTTAGAAAAGTGTCCACATGTTTTAGAAAAGTTCACACGGATTTGAAAAATGTTAAGACAGTGTAAATTGCTTGCTAGTGTATTTTAATCAAATGTTGATAACATCCCAAAACAATTTGTGACATTTAAAACATGCTCACACGTTTCAAAAAATATATGTGAAATTTTATAAAAAAATTATTATACAAACTAAAAAATGTTTGCATAATTCAAAAGGAATGTTTCCAACCATTCACAAAATTGTACGTGACATTTACAAAAAATATGTTTGTGAAATTTTAAAAAAATGTTTATATAAATGTAAAATATTCATGTAGTATAAAAAATGTTTGGTATTATTCAAGAAAATTTTATATTTTTCTCAAAAAATGTTTAACACATAATGGAAAAAAATGTTCAAAACATATATTGAAAAAATGTTAATTGTTTTTTATAAAATCAACGTGTATAAAAAAGTCCAGATATATGTAGAAAGTGCACAATGTGTATTTGGAAAGAGTATTATGAAAACATGCAATTTTTTTTACAATCATGTTTTTAAAAAATGTTAAAGACATGCTTTGTTGCACTTATGTTGAAGACATGCAGTTGTGGTGCGGGGGCGACACATGCAGTTGCAGGGTGAGGGAAACACTTGTAGTTGCATGTTAGATGATGATCATGCTGCCATAAAAAATTCAAGAGTTTTAAAGGCAAAAATAAAAAAGGTAAAAAATAGAAAGGAAAAAGTAAAAAACAAAGAGGATGGACTTGCAATTGGGACAACAATTTGCCGGGCCCATCACTTGTGTATCAAGGGTGAACTTGCAACTGGGACAAAAAGGGATCGCCCCTACCCCGAGTTGCATGTCAAGGGTGGAGTTGCAACTATGACAAAATGGGTCTGGACCAATTGTGTGTCGAGGATTGACTTGCAACTGGGAAAAAAGGGACCAGGCCTCCAGTTGCGTGTCGATGGTGAACTTGCAACTGAGACAAAAATGTGTTCGGGCCAATTGCGTGTCGAGAATTGACTTGCAACTGGGACAAAAATGGATTGGCTCCCCAATTGCGTATTGATACGTCCATTTTGCATAATTTTATTCTAATGTTATTTATAATGTTTTGATGCATAATAATGCTTTATGGAGTAATTTCAATGCCCTTTATCTCATAATATGCAAGGTTCACACAAAGAGGGAGAATATCGGCAGTTGGAATTTTGGACCTAAAAAAGCTACGTCAGAGCACCTATTCTGCACATCTTCAAATGAGCTGAAAATTCATGAAGAATTATTTTGAAATATATGAAAAATACTAGAGCAAATAACTACCAGAGAGGGGGGGGGGGGCACCTGGTGAGCACAAGACACCAGGGCGCGCTAGGTCCCCCAGGCGCGCCCTGGTGGGTTGTGCTCAGCCCAACCCACCTCCGGTGCCCATCTTCTAGTATATAGGTCATTTTGACCAAGAAAAAAAAGGATATGACTTTCGGGACGGAGCGCCGCCATCTCGAGGCGGAACTTGGACATGAGCACTTTTGCCCTCCGGCGGAGCGATTCCGCCGGGGAACTTCCCTCTCGAAGGGGGGAATCAAAGCCATCGTCACACTGGTACAACGATGTCCTAAACAAACGGTTTCAAACCCTTTCCGCGACGACATTTGGAACCGTCCCAAGTGAGTGTGGGCGATAGAGGGGTCCTTCCCACACGACCCAGAAATCGTCGGGGATAGGCCCTCGTGGGACCCAGGCTGGGGCCGTGTGCGATTGGGCGAGGCATGGAAACCCAATCATTTCCGTAGGTATCTACATCCCACATGGTGAATCCCATAAATCATTTTCGTAGGCATGTACATCCCACACGGTGAATCTCAAAAATCATTTCCGTAGGTATGTACATCCCACGCGGTGAATCCCAGAAATCATTTCCGTAGGTATGTACATCCCACACGGCGAATCACAAAAAATCATTTCCGTAGGTATGTACATCCCACGCGGTGAATCCCAGAAATCATTTCCGTAGGTATGTACATCCCACACGGCGAATCACAAAAAATCATTTCCGTAGGTATGTACATCCCACACAGTTCTTTGTGTGAAAACATTTGTGCAAGGTGGCCTAACGCAAACAGTTCGCTGCCGGAAGCCGTGTGTGATTGTTAGTTGATTGAACACGCCTACTTTCTAGAAACTGTGCGGGTTGTTTGAGTTCGTCGCCCATGGTGCTGTCTAAGTAACCGTTTGCAATAGAAAACCCCAATAAGCAGGATAATTAGCCTATTATTGATAATCCATGTACTAATCAAACTGATATTTCTTATAAAACATGCCAGATATTTCATATCCGTATAAAAGCAACCAGGATTTCATAATCGAACACAGATAGCTTCGGCACTCAGTTACACCATTACACAACAGTACCAAGTTTCACATGCATCATCAAAAACCTTTGGAAAGTAGCATCATACACGGTAAATAGACAGATGAATCTCATATGGGAAACTGCAGAAGCGGAAGGCAAATATTGAGCCTTCAGTGATGTTGAATGTCCTTGCAACTTTAGGCCAGTGGCTATGGATAATTGCCCGCCCAACCTTTGTCCTCTTCAGCAAGACTTCAATATTGTACCGTGGGTGTTGAATGAATACTTTCCTCACCTCTTGACCATGCAGATGGTTTGAGAGGTAATCATCGGTGAACGGCTTTGAAAAGTACTGAAAACAAAGCTATGCATAAATCGTTGTTGTAAATTTTGAAATGGCGCAAGGGGTAAAAACAAGGTAAAAGAGTTGGTACCATCCCATAGTTGACTGATGTCTTCTTCATTGTGCAAACCAAGATCTTGCTGTTATTCGTCGCAAGCTTCTTCATCCTAACAATCTTTCCGAGTTTCTTGACTTGACTGATATTCATGGACATCTCATTTCCCCATATGCAAAATGGGTCGAACAGTGGGTCTAAGCCTCTGACAGCAGGACCTACACGTGCAAGAAACCTAAATATTAGAATGATTCCTGCAACTGCACAATAATGTGCTATTAGCCAAAGGACCCTGCTTGAACAAACCTCGATGGTAAACTGCAATGTCTCCCATTGTTTCCCTGCAACACACATAAGGAAGATCTTGATCAGGTTAACTGAGAGTTGCCATACTATCAGTAGAATATGTATTGAGTACAACCAAATTCGATTGGTGTCACATGCATAACAATACAAAATTGTACCCACAACAAATGAAAATCAAATTGCAGAACTGAACCAAATAGTTAAATGGATAGTAGACCAAATGAACCAAAATAGTTAACCGAGCACGACATTGCAGAGTAGAAACATGTATGAGAAGATAAGACAGTTAACAAAACAAAGAATGCTTGAGAACAGTACTACAAAATGTAGCAATTTTTGGACCCAAGTGTTAACTAAACATTACATTTCAGAGGACCAAACTGTTAACTGAACATCAGATTGCATATTAACATTACAAAGGACAAATCACTAGAAGGGACTGGCGGTGGCCTCAAGAAAACATCATGAACTGTATTTTAAAGTAGACAAGTGCGCAGCAGTGTTGATGGTGGCCTCGAAGATGAGGTGCTCCTCCAAGATCTGGCGGTCGACATGCATGTCAGCCATAGCGACCTCGTTCGCGTGTGCGGCCGCATGCTACTCAGCTCCATGTTATACTACGTGTAAAATGGCTGTGGGCGGCGTTTAATTGGAGGAGGGGGGCAGTGATTTCGGTGGAAGGTGTCGCTCTGTCAGTCGGGGCATGTGGGACGGGAAAGGAGGAGGATGGTGTGGGTGGGGTGTGGATTACCTAACCATATCGACGAGGCCGCACAACAAGAACAAGGGTCGGCGGCGAGGAGGCCGCGCAGCAATAAGAAGGGTCGCCAGCGAGGAGGTGACGCTGCAAGAAGAAGGGTCACCGGCGAGGAGGAGGTGCTGCAAGAAGAAGGGTAGCCAGCGAGGAGGCGGCGCTGCAAGAAGAAGGGCCGTTGATGAGGAGGCTGAGCTGCCCATAAGCAGTAGTGAAGGTTTGAACTTGGAAAGCAAGGAGGAACAGTGAAAATGTGGCTTTTGGTAGGAGGGAGGGGGCGGGGAGATGTTTTCATTATGTGGTATACCTGATTTGTGGTATACGGGCTTTCTAGTAAACTGTTTGTGGTATACCTGATTTTTTCATTATGTTTTGAAAGACAAATGATGTTACGGAGGGAAAGGATGGTGTTTGAATTGCTAGAACATTTACGTACAGTGAACATGCAACTAGTACATGAGTGTCGTGATTAAATTTGGAATTTATTCTGGGTTCGTTTGGCATTTTTATGCATTAATTGAGTTTCTGGGCATTTAATGTGCATAATTCAAATTTGAACTACAAACACATGCTCCAATGCACCAACATTTGCTGAAAAATCACATGTGTGTCTTTGGGTGAATTTATAGGTCCCATGCAAGAAATGAGAATAAAATTCAAACATCCGAGTGTCGTGGCTGGCCAGAATGATTGAGAAACTTGATTTTTTTATTTCCTATAAATCCAAAACACGGCTGAAAATCATGAAACTTGGCATGGTGTCATGACATGGCACCAACATGTTGCAGTAATTTTTTTGGCCGAATTGGGACAAGCTTTGGTGTAAGCTGCTTGCAAACCGGAGCTTCCCATAAGAAGGCTCCTGGTTCCGAGAGGGAACGTGTCACCTCCGTGTGCGAAACAACATATGTATATTGCCTTCTCCCGCCTTAATTTTTTTACACAGGCAGATTAGACCAAATAGAAGTATCGTGCTAAATTTTGGAATTATTTCATGGTCGTTTGGCCTTTTTTATACATTAATTAAGTTTCTCGGCATTGAATGTGCATAATTCAAATTTGAACTAGAAGCACATGCTCCAATGCACCAAAGTTGTTTGAAAAATCACATATGTGTCCTTGGGTGAATTTCTAGGTCCCATGCAAGAGATGGGAGATGAAATTCAAACATCTATTATTTTTGGCAACTTTTTATGTCCTTGGGTGAATTTCTCCGTCGTATCTATAATTTTTGATTGTTCCATGCCAATATTATTCAACTTTCATATACTTTTGGCAACTTTTCATACTATTTTTGGAACTAACATATTGATCCAGTGCCCAGTGCCAGTTCCTGTTTGTTGCATGTTTTTAGTTTCGCAGAATATCCATATCAAACGGAATCCAAATGGGATAAAAACGGATGGAGCTTATTTTTGGAATATTTGGAAAATTCCGGAAGAAGAATCAATGCGAGATGGTGCCCGAGGTGGCCACGAGGCAGGGGGCGCGCCTGCCCCCCTGGGCGTGCCCCTGACCCTCGTGGGACACCCGTAAGGCGGTTGATGCCCTTCTTCGGCCGCAAGAAAGCTAATTTTTGGTAAAAACTCACGGCAAAGGTTTTGATCCAATCGGAGTTACGGATCTCCATATATATACGAAACGGTGAAAGGGCACCAGAACAGAACGCAGGAATAGAGAGAGACAGAGAGACAGATCCAATCTCGGAGGGGCTCTCACCCCTCCCATGCCATGGAGGCCAAGGACCAGAGGGGAAACCCTTCTCCCATCTAGGGAGGAGGTCAAGGAAGAAGAAGACGAAGGGCCCCCCTCTCCCCTTCTCTTCCGGTGGCGCTGGATCGCTGCCGTGGCCATCATCATCATCACCGCGATGCCATCTTCACCAACATCTCCATCACCTCCCCCCCACTATCTACAGCGGTCCACTCTCCCGCAACCCGCTATACCCTCTACTTGAACATGGTGCTTTATGCTTCATATTATTATCCAATGATGTGTTGCCATCCTATGATGTGTGAGTAGATTTTCGTTGTCCTATCGGTGGTTGATGAATTGCTATGATTGATTTAATTTGCTTGTGGTTATGTTGCTGTCCTTTGGTGCCCATCATATGAGCACGCACGTGGATCACACCATAGGGTTAGTTGTATGTTGATAGGACTATGCATTGGAGGGCAAGGGTGACAGAAGCTTCAGCCTAGCATAGAAATTGATGCATACGGGATTGAAGGGGGACCAATATATCTTAATGCTATGGTTGGGTTTTACCTTAATGAACGTTAGTAGTTGCGGATGCTTGCTAATAGTTCCAATCATAAGTGCATAGAATTCCAAGTCAGGGATGACATGCTAGCAGTGGCCTCTCCCACATAATACTTGCTATTGGTCTAGTAAAGTAGTCAATTGCTTAGGGGCAATTTCGCAACTCCTACCACCGCTTTTCCACACTCGCTATATTTACTTTATTGTTTCTTTATCTAAACAACCCCTAGTTTTTATTTACGTAATCTTTATTATATTGCAAATCTATCCAACAACACCTACAAAGTACTTCTAGTTTCATACTTGTTCTAGGTAAAGCGAACGTCAAGCGTGCCTAGAGTTTTATTGGTGGTCGATAGAACTTGAGGGAATATTTGTTCTACCTTTAGCTCCTCGTTGGGTTCGACACTCTTACTTATTGAAAACTGTTGCGATCCCCTATACTTGTGGGTTATCAAGACCTTTTTCTGGCGCCGTTGCCGGGGAGCAATAGCGTGTGGTGAGTATTGTCGTGTGTGCTTGTTTGCTTTATCACTAAGTAATTTTTATTTGATGTTCTTAGTTGTTCTTTATCTTTAGTTATGGATATGGAACACGAAATACCAAAAAAATTAGGTGTACTTTCTGCTCATGGAGATGGGGAACCTCCTAAAACCCTCGATGCTGGTTATGTGAAAGATATTATGCACTACTTTAATAATCTCGAGAAAACCCCATTCAATTATGTAATGGGTGTAATGTTGGACCAACGTGAATACTTTAGGGATTACCGCTTGACACAAAAAGGGAAACTATTATGGGATCAAATTCATATATTGAATTGGTATGCTAGGCAACTATGCTTGAGATATGATTATACTTGTTGCTCTAAGGTGAAGGCTCCACACCTTCCTTTTTCATGTGAATTTAATGATAATAAAACCTTAGCTTCTTATGCCAATGGTATATATGATTACTATGATGTGGAACAAATAGAAGTATTTGTTGCTTTTATGGGTGCTTATGAAATTGAATCTATGTTCAAAGAGTTTGAAGATTTTGATGATTCGGTTTATAGAACTGAAAATTTAGCTATCCTTAAATATTTCTATGAGAATTGTGAATACAATTCCAATATTAATGCATTTATTGAGAAAGTCTCCGCTGTCCAAGAAAAGACTAATATTTTACAGGAATCTATGGAAGAAGAAGTTGATGAAACTGTGAGCTCATTGGATGAAAAAGGTGAGGAGGAGAGCGAAGAACAAAAGGAGGAAGAGCGGATTGATCACCCGTGCCCACCTTCTAATGAGAGTAACTCTTCAACTCATACATTGTTTAATTCCCCTTCGTGCTTACCGAAGGATGAATGCTATGATAATTGCTATGATCCCATTGATTCTTTTGAAATATCCCTTTTTGATGATGCTTGCTATGCTTGTGGCCAAGATGCCAATATGAATTATGCTTATGGAGATGAATTTGCTATAGTTCCTTATGTTAAACTTGAAATTGTTGCTATTTCACCCACACATGATAGTCCTATTATCTTTTTGAATTCTCCCAACTACACTATATTAGAGAAGTTTGCCCTTATTAAGGATTATACTGATGGGTTGCCTTTTACCGTTGCACATGATGATTTTGATGAATATAATATGCATGTGCTTGCTGCTCCTACTTGCAATTATTATGAGAGAGGAACTATATCTCCACCTCTCTATGTTTCCAATATGATAAAATTGCAAGAAACTGTTTATACTATACATTGGCCTTTACTATGTGTGCATGAATTGTTCTTTTATGACATGCCGATGCATAGGAAGAGAGTTAGACTTCATAATTACATGATATATGTTACTTTGTGCTCACTAGTAAATTACAAATCATTGTTAATTAAAATTGGCTTTGATATACCTTGGGATCCGGGTGGATTCATTACTTGAGCACTATATGCCTAGCTTAATGGCTTTAAAGAAAGCGCCGACAGGGAGACAACCCGGAAGTTTTAGAGAGTCATTTATTTCTGTTGAGTGCTTTCATATAGTTTAAAAACATCAAAAATAAAGAGGGGAACCCAAAACATTTTCAAAAAGGAAAGTGAAAGTGAGAAAGACAAGCATTGTTGAAGTGGGAGAGCTCCTTGAACTTTGTTCATGCTCAGGGCAACTTTGTGAATCTTGATTACAGAAACTTTTCAAGAAAAATAATTATCCCCTTGTACAATTTCATTGTATTATAAAAATAATGTGCCAAGGTTTGCCTTTAGGATGTTTAAATTTGCTTGATGGTTTGTACGGTGCAGGACAGAAACTTTGGCTGTAGTGCGCGATTTTACATTTTTAGATGGAACGTCAAATGGTTCTGATTCTTTTTGTACTGTCTTTCTATACAAATTGTTTATTTTTAATAATTTTGGAAGAAGTTTTCAAGTATCAGAAGTATGGTAAATGTTCAGATTATTACAGACTGTTCCGTTTTAGACAGATTCTGTTTTTGATGCATAGTTTGCTTGTTTTGATGAAACTATCGATTTATATCAGTGGATTAAGCCATGGAAAAGTTATATTACAGTAGACACAATGCAAAAAAAATATGAATTGGTTTGCAATAGTACTTAGAGTAGTGATTTGCTTTATTATACTAACGGATCTTACCATGTTTTCTGTTGAAGTTTTGTGTGGATGAAGTGTTCGATGATCGAGAAGGTCTCGATGTGAGAAGAAGGAAGAGAGGCAAGAGCTCAATCTTGGGGATGCCCGAGGCACCACAAGTAAATATTCAAGGAGACTCAAGCGTCTAAGCTTGGGGATAGGCATCCCCTCTTTCTTCAACAAGTATCGGTATGTTTTCGGATTCGTTTCGTTCATGCGATATGTGCAATCTTGGAGCGTCTTTTGCATTTAGTTTTCATTTTTCTTTTATGCACCATGCTGGTATGAGATAGTTCTTGGTTTATTTATAGAATGCTCTATGCACTTCACTTATATCTTTTGAGTATGGCTTTATAGAATGCTTCATGTGCTTCACTTATATCATTTGATGTTTGGATTGCCTGTTTCTCTTTACATAGAAAACCGCCATTTGTAGAATGCTCTTTTGCTTCACTTATATTTGTTAGAGCATAGGCATATCTTTTGTAGAAAGAATTAAACTCTCTTGCTTCACTTATATCTATTTAGAGAGATGACAAGAATTGGTCATTCACATGGTTAGTCATAAAATCCTACATAAAACTTGTAGATCACTTAATATGATATGTTTGATTCCTTGCAATAGTTTTGTGATATAAAGATGGTGATATTAGAGTCATGCTAGTGGGTAGTTGTGGATTAGTAGAAATACTTGTGTTGAGGTTTGTGATTCCCGTAGCATGCACGTATGGTGAACCGTTATGTAACAAAGTCGGAGCATGATGTATTTATTGATTATCTTCCTTATGAGTGGCGGTCGGAGACGAGCGATGGTCTTTTCCTATCAATCTATCCCCCTAGGGGCATGCGTAGTAGTACTTTGCTTCGAGGGCTAATAAACTTTTGCAATAAGTATGTGAGTTCTTTATGACTAATGTTGAGTCCATGGATTATACGCACTCTCACCCTTTCATTATTGCTAGCCTCTCTAGTATCGCGCAACTTTCGCTGGTACCATAAACCCACCATATACCTTCCTCAAAACAGCCACCATACCTACCTATCATGGCATTTCCATAGCCATTCTGAGATATATTGCCATGCAACTTCCATCATCATCATATACATGACTTGAGCATTCATTGTCATATTGCTTTGCATGATCATAAGATAGCTAGCATGATGTTTTCATGGCTTGTCCGTTTTTTTGATGTCATTGCTATGCTAGATCATTGCACATTCTGGTACATGATACGTCTCCAACGTATCTATAATTTTTGATTGCTCCATGCTATATTATCTACTGTTTTGGATATTATTGGGCTTTATTATCCACTTTTATATTATTTTTGGGACTAACCTATTAACCGGAGGCCCAGCCCAGAATTGCTGTTTTTTGCCTGTTTTAGGGTTTTGAAGAAAAGGAATATCAAACGGAGTCCAAACGGAATGAAACCTTCGGGAACATGATTTTCTCATCGAATACAACTCAGGAGACTTGGACCCTACGTCAAGACACGTAACAGGAGGCCACGAGGTAGGGGGGGGGGGGCGCCTACCCCCTAGGCGCCCTCCACCCTCGTGGGCCCCCTGTTGCTCCACCGACGTACTTCTTCCTCCTATATATACCCACGTACCTCCAAGCAATTAGATACGGAGCCAAAACCCTAATTCCACCACCGCAACTTTCTGTATCCACGAGATCCCATCTTGGGGCCTGTTCCGGAGCTCCGCCGGAGGGGTCATCGATCACGAAGGGCTTCTACATCAACACCATAGCCTCTCCGATGAAGTGTGAGTAGTTTACCTTAGACCTACGAGTCCATAGTTAGTAGCTAGATGGCTTCTTCTCTCCTTTTGGATCTCAATACAATGTTCTCCCCCTCTCTTGTGGAGATCTATTCGATGTAATCTTCTTTTTGCGGTGTGTTTGTTGAGACTGATGAATTGTGGGTTTATGATCAAGTCTATCTATGAATAATATTTGAATCTTCTCTGAATTCTTTTATGTATGATTGGTTATCTTTGCAAGTCTCTTCGAATTATCAGTTTGGTTTGGCCTACTAGATTGATCTTTCTTGCAATGGGAGAAGTGCTTAGCTTTGGGTTCAATCTTGTGGTGTCCTTTCCCGGTGACAGTAAGGGCAGCAAGGCACGTATTGTATTGTTGCCATCGAGGATAACAAGATGGGGTTTTCTTCATATTGCATGAGTCTATCCCTCTACATCATGTCATCTTGCTTAAGGCGTTACTCTGTTTTTACTTAATACTCTAGATGCATGCTGGATAGCGGTCGATGAGTGGAGTAATAGTAGTAGATGCAGGCAGGAGTCGGTCTACTTGTCTCGGATGTGATGCCTATATACATGATCATACCTAGATATTCTCATAACTATGCTCAATTCTGTCAATTGCTCAACAGTAATTTTTTCATCCACCGTAGAATACTTATGCTCTCGAGAGAAGCCACTAGTTAAACCTATGCCCCCGGGTCTATCTTTATCATATTGATCTCCTACTACTTAGTTATTTACTTTGCCATTATTTTACTTTGCATCTTTATCATAAAAATACCAAAAATATTATCTTATCATATCTATCAGATCTCACTCTCGTAAGTGGCCTTATAGGGATTAACAACCCCTATTTGCGTTGGTAGCGAGGATTTATTTGTTTTGTGCAGGTGCGAGGGACTCACGCGTAGCCTCCTACTGGATTGATACCTTGGTTCTCAAAAACTAAGGGAAATACTTACGCTACTTTGCTGCATCATCCCTTCCTCTTCGGGGAAAACCAACGTAGTGCTAAAAGAGTTAGCAAGAAGGATTTCTGGCGCCGTTGCCGGGGAGGTCTACGCAAAAGTCAACATACCAAGTGTTGGGGAACGTAGTAATTTCAAAATTTTCCTACGCACACGCAAGATCATGGTGATGCATAGCAACGAGAGGGGAGAGTGTTGTCTACGTACCAACGCAGACCGACTGCGGAAGCGATCACACAACATAGAGGAAGTAGTCGTACGTCTTCCCGATCCGACCGATCCAAGCACCGTTACTCCGACACCTCCGAGTTCTTAGCACACGTTCAGTTCGATGACGATCCTCGGGCTCCGATCCAGCAAAGCGTCGAGGAAGAGTTCCGTTAGCACGACGGCGTGGTGACGATCTTGATGTACTACCGACGCAGGGCTTCGCCTAAGCACTGCAACAATATGATCGAGGTGGAATTTGGTGGCAGGGGGCACCGCACACGGCTAAGGAACGATCACCAAGGATCAACTTGTGTGTCTAGAGGTGCCCCCTACCCCCGTATATAAAGGATCCAAGGGGGAGGGGTGCGCCGGCCAGGGATAGGGCGCAGGAGGAGTCCTACTCCTACCGGGAGTAGGACTCCCCCCCTCAATTCTATTCCAACTAGGATTCCCAAGGGGGGAAGAGAGAGAGGGGGGGCCGGCCCCCTTCTCCTAGTCCTAATAGGACTAAGGGAAGGGGGGCGCGCGGCCACCTATGGGCTGTCCCTTTTCTCCTTTCCACTAAGACCCATGAAGGCCCATATGGCTCCCGGGGGGTTCCGGTAACCTCCCGGTAATCCGGTAAAATCCCGATTTCACCCGGAACACTTCCGATATCCAAATATAGGTTTCCAATATATATCAATCTTTATGTCTCGACCATTTCGAGACTCCTCGTCATGTCCGTGATCACATCCGGGACTCTGAACAACCTTCGGTACATCAAAATGCATAAACTCATAATAATTGTCATCGTAACGTTAAGCGTGCGGACCCTACGGTTCGAGAACAATGTAGACATGACCGAGACACGTCTCCGGTCAATAACCAATAGCGGGACCTGGATGCCCATATTGGCTCCTACATATTCTACGAAGATCTTTATCGGTCAGACCGCATAACAACATACGTTGTTCCCTTTGTCATCGGTATGTTACTTGCCCGAGATTCGATCGTCGGTATCCAATACCTAGTTCAATCTCGTTACCGGCAAGTCTCTTTACTCGTTCTGTAATACATCATCTCACAACTAACATATTAGTTGCAATGCTTGCAAGGCTTATGTGATGTGCATTACTGAGAGGGCCTAGGGATACCTCTCCGACAATCCGAGTGACAAATCCTAATCTCGAAATACGCTAACCCAACATCTACCTTTGGAGACACCTGTAGTACTCCTTTATAATCACCCAGTTACGTTGTGACGTTTGGTAGCACCCAAAGTGTTCCTCCGGTAAACGGGAGTTGCATAATCTCATAGTCATAGGAACATGTATAAGTCATGAAGAAAGCAATAGCAACATACTAAACGATCGGGTGCTAAGCTAATGAAATGGGTCATGTCAATCAGATCATTCAACTAATGATGTGACCTCGTGAATCAAATAACAACACATTGTTCATGGTTAGGAAACTTAACCATCTTTGATTAACGAGCTAGTCAAGTAGAGGCATACTAGTGACACTCTGTTTGTCTATGTATTCACACATGTATTATGTTTCCGGTTAATACAATTCTATCATGAATAATAAACATTTATCATGATACAAGGAAATAAATAATAACTTTATTATTGCCTTTAGGGCATATTTCCTTCAGTCTCCCACTTGCACTAGAGTCAATAATCTAGATTACCTAGTAATGATTCTAACACCCATGGATCCTTGGTGCTGATCATGTTTTGCTCGTGGAGGAGGCTTAGTCAACGGGTCTGCAACATTCAGATCCGTATGTATCTTGCAAATCTCTATGTCTCCCACCTGGACTAGATCCCGGATGGAATTGAAGCGTCTCTTGATGTGTTTGGTCCTTTTGTGAAATCTGGATTCCTTTGCCAAAGCAATTGCACCAGTATTGTCACAAAAGATTTTCATTGGACCCGATGCACTAGGTATGACACCTAGATCGGATATGAACTCCTTCATCCAGACTCCTTCGTTCGCTGCTTCCGAAGCAGCTATGTACTCCGCTTCACATGTAGATCCCGCTACGACGCTTTGTTTAGAACTGCACCAACTGACAGCTCCACCGTTTAATGTAAACACGTATCCGGTTTGCGATTTAGAATCGTCCGGATCAGTGTCAAAGCTTGCATCAACGTAACCTCTTACGATGAGCTCTTTGTCACCTCCATATACGAGAAACATATCCTTAGTCCTTTTCAGGTATTTCAGGATGTTCTTGACCGCTGTCCAGTGATCCATTCCTGGATTACTTTGGTACCTCCCTGCTAAACTTATAGCAAGGCACACATCAGGTCTGGTACACAACATTGCATACATGATAGAGCCTATGGCTGAAGCATAGGGAACATCTTTCATTTTCTCTCTATCTTCTGCAGTGGTCGGGCATTGAGTCTGGCTCAACTTCACACCTTGTAACACAGGCAAGAACCCTTTCTTTGCTTGATCCATTTTGAACTTCTTCAAAATCTTGTCAAAGTATGTGCTTTGTGAAAGTCCAATTAAGCATCTTGATCTATCTCTATAGATCTTTATGCCTAATATGTAAGCAGCTTCACCGAGGTCTTTCATTGAAAAACTCTTATTCAAGTATCCCTTTATGCTATCCAGAAATTCTATATCATTTCCAATCAGCAATATGTCATCCACATATAATATCAGAAATGCCACAGAGCTCCCACTCACTTTCTTGTAAATACAGGCTTCACCGAAAGTCTGTATAAAACCAAATGCTTTGATCACACTATCAAAGCGTTTATTCCAACTCCGAGATGCTTGCACCAGTCCATAAATGGATTGCTGGAGCTTGCACACTTTGTTAGCTCCCTTTGGATCGACAAAACCTTCCGGTTGCATCATATACAACTCTTCTTCCAGAAATCCATTCAGGAATGTAGTTTTGACATCCATCTGCCATATTTCATAATCGTAAAACGCGGCAATTGCTAACATGATTCGGACAGACTTAAGCATCGCTACGGGTGAGAAGGTCTCATCGTAGTCAATCCCTTGAACTTGTCGAAAACCTTTTGCGACAAGTCGAGCTTTATAGACAGTAACATTACCGCCAGCGTTAGTCTTTTTCTTGAAGATCCATTTATTCTCAATTGCTTGCCGATCATCGGGCAAGTCAACCAAAGTCCATACTTTGTTCTCATACATGGATCCCATCTCAGATTTCATGGCTTCAAGCCACTTTGCGGAATCTGGGCTCACCATCGCTTCTTCATAGTTCGTAGGTTCATCATGATCTAGCAGCATGACTTCCAGAACTGGATTACCATACCACTCTGGCGCGGATCTTGCTCTGGTTGATCTACGAGGTTCAGTAGTATCTTGTTCTGAAGTTTCATGATCATTATCATTAATTTCCTCACTTATTGGTGTAGGTGTCGCAGAAACAGTTTTTTGTGATGTACTACTTTCCAATAAGGGAGCTAGTACAGTTACCTCATCAAGTTCTACTTTCCTCCCACTCACTTCTTTCGAGAGAAACTCCTTCTCAAGAAAGTTTCCGATTTTAGCAACAAAAGTCTTGCCTTCGGATCTGTGATAGAAGGTGTATCCAATAGTTTCCTTTGGATATCCTATGAAGACACATTTTTCCGATTTGGGTTCGAGCTTATCAGGTTGAAGTTTTTTCACATAAGCATCGCAGCCCCAAACTTTCAGAAACGACAACTTTGGTTTCTTGCCAAACCATAGTTCATAAGGCGTCGTCTCAACGGATTTTGATGGTGCCCTATTTAACGTGAATGCGGCCGTCTCTAGAGCGTATCCCCAAAACGATAGCGGTAAATCAGTAAGAGACATCATAGATCGCACCATATCTAGTAAAGTACGATTACGACGTTTGGACACACCATTACGCTGTGGTGTTCTGGGTGGCGTGAGTTGCGAAACTATTCCACAATTTTTCAAATGTACACCAAACTCGTAACTCAAATATTCTCCTCCACGATCAGATCGTAGACACTTTATTTTCTTGTTACGATGATTTTCCACTTCACTCTGAAATTCTTTGAACTTTTCAAATGTTTCAGACTTATGTTTCATTAAGTAGATATACCCATATCTGCTTAAATCATCTGTGAAGGTGAGAAAATAACGATATCCGTCACAAGCCTCAATATTCATCGGACCGCATACATCTGTATGTATGATTTCCAACAAATCTGTTGCTCTCTCCATAGTACCGGAGAACGGGGTTTTAGTCATCTTGCCCATGAGGCACGGTTCGCAAGTACCAAGTGATTCATAATCAAGTGGTTCCAAAAGTCCATCAGTATGGAGTTTCTTCATGCGCTTTACACCGATATGACCTAAACGGCAGTGCCACAAATAAGTTGCACTATCATTATCAACTCTGCATCTTTTGGCTTCTACATTATGAATATGTGTATTACTACTATCGAGATTTAACAAGAATAGACCACTCTTCAAGGGTGCATGACCATAAAAGATATTACTCATATAAATAGAACAACCATTATTCTCTGATTTAAATGAATAACCGTCTCGCATTAAACAAGATCCAGATATAATGTTCATGCTCAACGCTGGCACCAAATAACAATTATTTAGGTCTAATATTAATCCCGAAGGTAGATGTAGAGGTAGCGTGCCGACCGCGATCACATCGACTTTGGAACCATTTCCCACGCGCATCGTCACCTCGTCCTTAGCCAATCTTCGCTTAATCCGTAGTCCCTGTTTCGAGTTGCAAATATTAGCAACAGAACCAGTATCAAATACCCAGGTGCTACTGCGAGCATTAGTAAGGTACACATCAATAACATGTATATCACATATACTTTTGTTCACCTTGCCATCCTTCTTATCCGCCAAATACTTGGGGCAGTTCCGCTTCCAGTGACCAGTCTGCTTGCAGTAGAAGCACTCAGTTTCAGGCTTAGGTCCAGACTTGGGTTTCTTCTCCTAAGCAGCAACTTGCTTGCCGTTCTTCTTGAAGTTCCCTTTCTTCTTCCCTTTGCCCTTTTTCTTGAAACTAGTGGTTTTGTTAACCATCAACACTTGATGCTCCTTTTTGATTTCTACCTCCGCAGATTTCAGCATTGCGAAGAGATCGGGAATAGTCTTGTTCATCCCTTGCATATTATAGTTCATCACGAAGCTTTTGTAGCTTGGTGGCAGTGATTGGAGAATTCTGTCAATGACGCAATCATCTGGAAGATTAACTCCCAATTGAATCAAGTGATTATTATACCCAGACATTTTGAGTATATGCTCACTGACAGAACTGTTCTCTTCCATCTTGCAGCTATAGAACTTATTGGAGACTTCATAGCTCTCAATCCGGGCATTTGCTTGAAATATTAACTTCAACTCCTGAAACATCTCATATGCTCCATGACGTTCAAAACGTCGTTGAAGTCCCGATTCTAAGCCGTAAAGCATGGCACACTGAACTATCGAGTAGTCATCAGCTTTGCTCTGCCAGATGTTCATAACATCTGGTGTTGCTCCAGCAGCAGGCCTGGCACCTAGCGGTGCTTCCAGGACGTAATTCTTCTATGCAACAATGAGGATAATCCTCAAGTTACGGACCCAGTCCGTGTAATTGCTACCATCATCTTTCAACTTTGCTTTCTCAAGGAATGCAATAAAATTCAACGGAACAACAACACGAGCCATCTATCTACAATCAACATAAACAAGCAAGATACTATCAGGTACTAAGTTCATGATAAATTTAAGTTCAATTAATCATATTACTTAAGAACTCCCACTTAGATAGACATCCCTCTAATCTTCTAAGTGATCACGTGATCCAAATCAACTAAACCATGTCCGATCATCACGTGAGATGGAGTAGTTTCATCGGTGAACATCATTATGTTGATCATATCTACTATATGATTCACGCTCGACCTTTCGGTCTCCGTGTTCCGAGGCCATATATGTATATGCTTGGCTCGTCAAGTATAACCTGAGTATTCCGCGTGTGCAACTGTTTTGCACCCGTTGTATTTGAACGTAGAGCCTATCACACCCGATCATCACGTGGTGTCTCAGCACGAAGAACTTTCGCAATGGTGCATACTCAGGGAGAACACTTCTTGATAATTTAGTGAGAGATCATCTTATAATGCTACCGTCAATCAAAGCAAGATAAGATGCATAAAAAGATAAACATCACATGCAATCAATATAAGTGATATGATATGGCCATCATCATCTTGTGCTTGTGATCTCCATCTCCGAAGCACCGTCATGATCACCATCGTCACCGGCGCGACACCTTGATCTCCATCATAGCATCATTGTCGTCTCGCCAATCTTATGCTTCCACGACTATCACTACCGCTTAGTAATAAAGTAAAGCATTACATCGCGATTGCATTGCATACAATAAAGCGACAACCATATGGCTCCTGCCAGTTGCCGATAACTTGGTTACAAAACATGATCATCTCATACAATAAAATTTAGCATCATGCCTTGACCATATCACATCACAACATGCCCTGCAAAAACAAGTTAGACGCCTCTACTTTGTTGTTGCAAGTTTTACGAGGCTGCTACGGGCTTTAAGTAAGAACCAATCTCACCTACGCATCAAAACCACAACGATAGTTTGTCAAATAGACTCCGTTTTAACCTTCTCAAGGACCGGGCGTAGCCACACTCGGTTCAACTAAAGTTGGAGAGACAGTCGCCCGCAAGCCATCTATGTGGAAAGCACGTCGAGGGAACCGGTCTCGCGTAAGCGTACACGTAAGGTTGGTCCGGGTCGTCTCGTCCAACAATACCGCCGAACCAAAGTATGACATGCTGGTAGGCAGTATGACTTATATCGTCCACAACTCACTTGTGTTCTACTCGTGCACATAACATCAAACCATAAAACCTAGGCTCTGATACCACTGTTGGGGAACGTAGTAATTTCAAAATTTTCCTACGCACACGCAAGATCATGGTGATGCATAGCAACGAGAGGGGAGAGTGTTGTCTACGTACCAACGCAGACCGACTGCGGAAGCGATCACACAACGTAGAGGAAGTAGTCGTACGTCTTCCCGATCCGACCGATCCAAGCACCGTTACTCCGGCACCTCCGAGTTCTTAGCACACGTTCAGCTCGATGACGATCCTCGAGCTCCGATCCAGCAAAGCGTCAAGGAAGAGTTCCGTCAGCACGACGGCGTGGTGACGATCTTGATGTACTACCGACGCAGGGATTCGCCTAAGCACTGCAACAATATGATCGAGGTGGAATTTGGTGGCAGGGGGCACCGCACACGGCTAAGGAACGATCACCAAGGATCAACTTGTGTGTCCAGAGGTGCCCCCTGCCCCCGTATATAAAGGATCCAAGGGGGAGGGGTGCGCCGGCTAGGGAGAGGGCGCAGGAGGAGTCCTACTCCTATCGGGAGTAGGACTCCCCCCCTCAATCCTATTCCAACTAGGATTCCCAAGGGGGGAAAGAGAGAGAGGGGGGGGGCCCTTCTCCTAGTCCTAATAGGACTAAGGGAAGGGGGGCGCACGGCCACCTATGGGTTGTCCCTTTTCTCCTTTCCACTAAGGCCCATGAAGGCCCATATGGCTCCCGGGGGGGTTCCAGTAACCTCCCGGTAATCCGGTAAAATCCCGATTTCACCCGGAACACTTCCGATATCCAAATATAGGTTTCCAATATATCAATCTTTATGTCTCGACCATTTCGAGACTCCTCGTCATGTCCGTGATCACATCCAGGACTCCGAACAACCTTCGGTACATCAAAATGCATAAACTCATAATAACTGTCATCGTAACGTTAAGCATGCGGACCCTACGGTTCGAGAACAATGTAGACATGACCGAGACACGTCTCCGGTCAATAACCAATAGCGGGACCTGGATGCCCATATTGGCTCCTACATATTCTACGAAGATCTTTATCGGTCAGACCGCATAACAACATACGTTGTTCCCTTTGTCATCGGTATGTTACTTGCCCGAGATTCGATCGTCGGTATCCAATACCTAGTTCAATCTCGTTACCGGCAAGTCTCTTTACTCGTTCCGTAATACATCATCTCACAACTAACATATTATTTGCAGTGCTTGCAAGGCTTATGTGACGTGCATTACCGAGAGGGCCCAGAGATACCTCTCCGACAATCGGAGTGACAAATCCTAATCTCGAAATACGCCAACCCAACATCTACCTTTGGAGACACCTGTAGTACTCCTTTATAATCACCCAGTTATGTTGTGACATTTGGTAGCACCCAAAGTGTTCCTCCGGTAAACGGGAGTTGCATAATCTCATAGTCATAGGAACATGTATAAGTCATGAAGAAAGCAATAGCAACATACTAAACGATCGGGTGCTAAGCTAATGAAATGGGTCATGTCAATCAGATCATTCAACTAATGATGTGACCTCGTGAATCAAATAACAACACATTGTTCATGGTTAGGAAACTTAACCATCTTTGATTAACGAGCTAGTCAAGTAGAGGCATACTAGTGACACTCTGTTTGTCTATGTATTCACACATGTATTATGTTTCCGGTTAATACAATTCTATCATGAATAATAAACATTTATCATGATACAAGGAAATAAATAATAACTTTATTATTGCCTTTAGGGCATATTTCCTTCAGTCTCCCACTTGCACTAGAGTCAATAATCTAGATTACCTAGTAATGATTCTAACACCCATGGATCCTTGGTGCTGATCATGTTTTGCTCGTGGAGGAGGCTTAGTCAACGGGTCTGCAACATTCAGATCCGTATGTATCTTGCAAATCTCTATGTCTCCCACCTGGACTAGATCCCGGATGGAATTGAAGCGTCTCTTGATGTGTTTGGTCCTTTTGTGAAATCTGGATTCCTTTGCCAAAGCAATTGCACCAGTATTGTCACAAAAGATTTTCATTGGACCCGATGCACTAGGTATGACACCTAGATCGGATATGAACTCCTTCATCCAGACTCCTTCGTTCGCTGCTTCTGAAGCAGCTATGTACTCCGCTTCACATGTAGATCCCGCTACGACGCTTTGTTTAGAACTGCACCAACTGACAGCTCCACCGTTTAATGTAAACACGTATCCGGTTTGCGATTTAGAATCGTCCGGATCAGTGTCAAAGCTTGCATCAACGTAACCTCTTACGATGAGCTCTTTGTCACCTCCATATACGAGAAACATATCCTTAGTCCTTTTCAGGTATTTCAGGATGTTCTTGACCGCTGTCCAGTGATCCATTCCTGGATTACTTTGGTACCTCCCTGCTAAACTTATAGCAAGGCACACATCAGGTCTGGTACACAACATTGCATACATGATAGAGCCTATGGCTGAAGCATAGGGAACATCTTTCATTTTCTCTCTATCTTCTGCAGTGGTCGGGCATTGAGTCTGGCTCAACTTCACACCTTGTAACACAGGCAAGAACCCTTTCTTTGCTTGATCCATTTTGAACTTCTTCAAAATCTTGTCAAAGTATGTGCTTTGTGAAAGTCCAATTAAGCATCTTGATCTATCTCTATAGATCTTTATGCCTAATATGTAAGCAGCTTCACCGAGGTCTTTCATTGAAAAACTCTTATTCAAGTATCCCTTTATGCTATCCAGAAATTCTATATCATTTCCAATCAGCAATATGTCATCCACATATAATATCAGAAATGCCACAGAGCTCCCACTCACTTTCTTGTAAATACAGGCTTCACCGAAAGTCTGTATAAAACCAAATGCTTTGATCACACTATCAAAGCGTTTATTCCAACTCCGAGATGCTTGCACCAGTCCATAAATGGATTGCTGGAGCTTGCACACTTTGTTAGCTCCCTTTGGATCGACAAAACCTTCCGGTTGCATCATATACAACTCTTCTTCCAGAAATCCATTCAGGAATGTAGTTTTGACATCCATCTGCCATATTTCATAATCGTAAAACGCGGCAATTGCTAACATGATTCGGACAGACTTAAGCATCGCTACGGGTGAGAAGGTCTCATCGTAGTCAATCCCTTGAACTTGTCGAAAACCTTTTGCGACAAGTCGAGCTTTATAGACAGTAACATTACCGCCAGCGTTAGTCTTTTTCTTGAAGATCCATTTATTCTCAATTGCTTGCCGATCATCGGGCAAGTCAACCAAAGTCCATACTTTGTTCTCATACATGGATCCCATCTCAGATTTCATGGCTTCAAGCCACTTTGCGGAATCTGGGCTCACCATCGCTTCTTCATAGTTCGTAGGTTCATCATGATCTAGCAGCATGACTTCCAGAACTGGATTACCATACCACTCTGGCGCGGATCTTGCTCTGGTTGATCTACGAGGTTCAGTAGTATCTTGTTCTGAAGTTTCATGATCATTATCATTAACTTCCTCACTTATTGGTGTAGGTGTCGCAGAAACAGTTTTTTGTGATGTACTACTTTCCAATAAGGGAGCTGGTACAGTTACCTCATCAAGTTCTACTTTCCTCCCACTCACTTCTTTCGAGAGAAACTCCTTCTCAAGAAAGTTTCCGATTTTAGCAACAAAAGTCTTGCCTTCGGATCTGTGATAGAAGGTGTATCCAATAGTTTCCTTTGGATATCCTATGAAGACACATTTTTCCGATTTGGGTTCGAGCTTATCAGGTTGAAGTTTTTTCACATAAGCATCGCAGCCCCAAACTTTCAGAAACGACAACTTTGGTTTCTTGCCAAACCATAGTTCATAAGGCGTCGTCTCAACGGATTTTGATGGTGCCCTATTTAACGTGAATGCGGCCGTCTCTAGAGCGTATCCCCAAAACGATAGCGGTAAATCAGTAAGAGACATCATAGATCGCACCATATCTAGTAAAGTACGATTACGACGTTCGGACACACCATTACGCTGTGGTGTTCTGGGTGGCGTGAGTTGCGAAACTATTCCACAATTTTTCAAATGTACACCAAACTCGTAACTCAAATATTCTCCTCCACGATCAGATCGTAGACACTTTATTTTCTTGTTACGATGATTTTCCACTTCACTCTGAAATTCTTTGAACTTTTCAAATGTTTCAGACTTATGTTTCATTAAGTAGATATACCCATATCTGCTTAAATCATCTGTGAAGGTGAGAAAATAACGATATCCGTCACAAGCCTCAATATTCATCGGACCGCATACATCTGTATGTATGATTTCCAACAAATCTGTTGCTCTCTCCATAGTACCGGAGAACGGGGTTTTAGTCATCTTGCCCATGAGGCACGGTTCGCAAGTACCAAGTGATTCATAATCAAGTGGTTCCAAAAGTCCATCAGTATGGAGTTTCTTCATGCGCTTTACACCGATATGACCTAAACGGCAGTGCCACAAATAAGTTGCACTATCATTATCAACTCTGCATCTTTTGGCTTCTACATTATGAATATGTGTATTACTACTATCGAGATTTAACAAGAATAGACCACTCTTCAAGGGTGCATGACCATAAAAGATATTACTCATATAAATAGAACAACCATTATTCTCTGATTTAAATGAATAACCGTCTCGCATTAAACAAGATCCAGATATAATGTTCATGCTCAACGCTGGCACCAAATAACAATTATTTAGGTCTAATATTAATCCCGAAGGTAGATGTAGAGGTAGCGTGCCGACCGCGATCACATCGACTTTGGAACCATTTCCCACGCGCATCGTCACCTCGTCCTTAGCCAATCTTCGCTTAATCCGTAGTCCCTGTTTCGAGTTGCAAATATTAGCAACAGAACCAGTATCAAATACCCAGGTGCTACTGCGAGCATTAGTAAGGTACACATCAATAACATGTATATCACATATACTTTTGTTCACCTTGCCATCCTTCTTATCCGCCAAATACTTGGGGCAGTTCCGCTTCCAGTGACCAGTCTGCTTGCAGTAGAAGCACTCAGTTTCAGGCTTAGGTCCAGACTTGGGTTTCTTCTCCTAAGCAGCAACTTGCTTGCCGTTCTTCTTGAAGTTCCCTTTCTTCTTCCCTTTGCCCTTTTTCTTGAAACTAGTGGTTTTGTTAACCATCAACACTTGATGCTCCTTTTTGATTTCTACCTCCGCAGATTTCAGCATTGCGAAGAGATCGGGAATAGTCTTGTTCATCCCTTGCATATTATAGTTCATCACGAAGCTTTTGTAGCTTGGTGGCAGTGATTGGAGAATTCTGTCAATGACGCAATCATCTGGAAGATTAACTCCCAATTGAATCAAGTGATTATTATACCCAGACATTTTGAGTATATGCTCACTGACAGAACTGTTCTCTTCCATCTTGCAGCTATAGAACTTATTGGAGACTTCATAGCTCTCAATCCGGGCATTTGCTTGAAATATTAACTTCAACTCCTGAAACATCTCATATGCTCCATGACGTTCAAAACGTCGTTGAAGTCCCGATTCTAAGCCGTAAAGCATGGCACACTGAACTATCGAGTAGTCATCAGCTTTGCTCTGCCAGATGTTCATAACATCTGGTGTTGCTCCAGCAGCAGGCCTGGCACCTAGCGGTGCTTCCAGGACGTAATTCTTCTATGCAGCAATGAGGATAATCCTCAAGTTACGGACCCAGTCCGTGTAATTGCTACCATCATCTTTCAACTTTGCTTTCTCAAGGAATGCATTAAAATTCAACGGAACAACAACACGAGCCATCTATCTACAATCAACATAAACAAGCAAGATACTATCAGGTACTAAGTTCATGATAAATTTAAGTTCAATTAATCATATTACTTAAGAACTCCCACTTAGATAGACATCCCTCTAATCTTCTAAGTGATCACGTGATCCAAATCAACTAAACCATGTCCGATCATCACGTGAGATGGAGTAGTTTCATCGGTGAACATCATTATGTTGATCATATCTACTATATGATTCACGCTCGACCTTTCGGTCTCTGTGTTCCGAGGCCATATATGTATATGCTTGGCTCGTCAAGTATAACCTGAGTATTCCGCGTGTGCAACTGTTTTGCACCCGTTGTATTTGAACGTAGAGCCTATCACACCCGATCATCACGTGGTGTCTCAGCACGAAGAACTTTCGCAATGGTGCATACTCAGGGAGAACACTTCTTGATAATTTAGTGAGAGATCATCTTATAATGCTACCGTCAATCAAAGCAAGATAAGATGCATAAAAAGATAAACATCACATGCAATCAATATAAGTGATATGATATGGCCATCATCATCTTGTGCTTGTGATCTCCATCTCTGAAGCACCGTCATGATCACCATCGTCACCGGCGCGACACCTTGATCTCCATCATAGCATCGTTGTCGTCTCGCCAATCTTATGCTTCCACGACTATCACTACCGCTTAGTAATAAAGTAAAGCATTACATCGCGATTGCATTGCATACAATAAAGCGACAACCATATGGCTCCTGCCAGTTGCCGATAACTTGGTTACAAAACATGATCATCTCATACAATAAAATTTAGCATCATGCCTTGACCATATCACATCACAACATGCCCTGCAAAAACAAGTTAGACGTCCTCTACTTTGTTGTTGCAAGTTTTACGAGGCTGCTACGGGCTTTAAGTAAGAACCAATCTCACCTACGCATCAAAACCACAACGATAGTTTGTCAAATAGACTCTGTTTTAACCTTCTCAAGGACCGGGCGTAGCCACACTCGGTTCAACTAAAGTTGGAGAGACAGTCGCCCGCAAGCCATCTATGTGGAAAGCACGACGAGGGAACCGGTCTCGCGTAAGCGTACACGTAAGGTTGGTCCGGGTCGTCTCGTCCAACAATACCGCCGAACCAAAGTATGACATGCTGGTAGGCAGTATGACTTATATCGTCCACAACTCACTTGTGTTCTACTCGTGCACATAACATCAAACCATAAAACCTAGGCTCTGATACCACTGTTGGGGAACGTAGTAATTTCAAAATTTTCCTACGCACACGCAAGATCATGGTGATGCATAGCAACGAGAGGGGAGAGTGTTGTCTACGTACCAACGCAGACCGACTGCGGAAGCGATCACACAACGTAGAGGAAGTAGTCGTACGTCTTCCCGATCCGACCGATCCAAGCACCGTTACTCCGGCACCTCCGAGTTCTTAGCACACGTTCAGCTCGATGACGATCCTCGGGCTCCGATCCAGCAAAGCGTCGAGGAAGAGTTCCGTCAGCACGACGGCGTGGTGACGATCTTGATGTACTACCGACGCAGGGCTTCGCCTAAGCACTGCAACAATATGATCGAGGTGGAATTTGGTGGCAGGGGGCACCGCACACGGCTAAGGAACGATCACCAAGGATCAACTTGTGTGTCCAGAGGTGCCCCCTGCCCCCGTATATAAAGGATCCAAGGGGGAGGGGTGCGCCGGCTAGGGAGAGGGCGCAGGAGGAGTCCTACTCCTACCGGGAGTAGGACTCCCCCCCTCAATCCTATTCCAACTAGGATTCCCAAGGGGGGAAAGAGAGAGAGGGGGGGGGCCCTTCTCCTAGTCCTAATAGGACTAAGGGAAGGGGGGCGCGCGGCCACCTATGGGTTGTCCCTTTTCTCCTTTCCACTAAGGCCCATGAAGGCCCATATGGCTCCCGGGGGGGTTCCAGTAACCTCCCGGTAATCCGGTAAAATCCCGATTTCACCCGGAACACTTCCGATATCCAAATATAGGTTTCCAATATATCAATCTTTATGTCTCGACCATTTCGAGACTCCTCGTCATGTCCGTGATCACATCCAGGACTCCGAACAACCTTCGGTACATCAAAATGCATAAACTCATAATAACTGTCATCGTAACGTTAAGCGTGCGGACCCTACGGTTCGAGAACAATGTAGACATGACCGAGACACGTCTCCGGTCAATAACCAATAGCGGGACCTGGATGCCCATATTGGCTCCTACATATTCTACGAAGATCTTTATCGGTCAGACCGCATAACAACATACGTTGTTCCCTTTGTCATCGGTATGTTACTTGCCCGAGATTCGATCGTCGGTATCCAATACCTAGTTCAATCTCGTTACCGGCAAGTCTCTTTACTCGTTCCGTAATACATCATCTCACAACTAACATATTAGTTGCAGTGCTTGCAAGGCTTATGTGATGTGCATTACCGAGAGGGCCCAGAGATACCTCTCCGACAATCGGAGTGACAAATCCTAATCTCGAAATACGGCAACCCAACATCTACCTTTGGAGACACCTGTAGTACTCCTTTATAATCACCCAGTTATGTTGTGACATTTGGTAGCACCCAAAGTGTTCCTCCGGTAAACGGGAGTTGCATAATCTCATAGTCATAGGAACATGTATAAGTCATGAAGAAAGCAATAGCAACATACTAAACGATCGGGTGCTAAGCTAATGAAATGGGTCATGTCAATCAGATCATTCAACTAATGATGTGACCTCGTGAATCAAATAACAACACATTGTTCATGGTTAGGAAACTTAACCATCTTTGATTAACGAGCTAGTCAAGTAGAGGCATACTAGTGACACTCTGTTTGTTTATGTATTCACACATGTATTATGTTTCCGGTTAATACAATTCTAGCATGAATAATAAACATTTATCATGATATAAGGAAATAAATAATAACTTTATTATTGCCTCTAGGGCATATTTCCTTCACCAAGTACCCATCACATACCCTTATCTCCCTCATTACATTATTTGCCATTTTCCTCTCGTTTTCCTCTCCCCCCACTTCACCCTTTTAATTTTATTTGCCCTATCTCTCTCTACCCTCCCTCTCTATTTGCCTCCTTTTGCCCGCTTGCTTTTTGTTTGCTTGTGTGTTAGTTTGCTTGCTTGTCATGATTGCTAAAGATAATACTAAATTGTGTGACTTCACCAATACCAACAATAATGATTTTATTAGCACTCAGATTGCTCCTCTTACTGATGCTGAATCTTGTGAAATTAATACTACTTTGCTGAATCTTGTCATGAAAGATCCGTTTTCCAGCCTTCCTAGCGAAGATGCTGCTACCCATCTAAATAGCTTAGTTGATTTGTTTGACATGCAAAAGAAGAAAGATGTGGATAATGATATTGTTAAATTGAAGCTATTTCCTTTTCCGCTTAGAGATCGTGCTAAAGCTTGGTTTTCCTCTTTGCCTAAAAATAGTATTGATTCATGGAATAAGTGCAAAGATGCTTTTATCTCTAAGTGTTTTCCTCCCGCTAAGATGATCTCTCTTAGAAACGATATTATGAATTTTAAGCAACTTGATCATGAACTTGTTGCACAAGCTTGGGAGAGAATGAAATTAATGATACGTAATTGCCCTACCCATGGTTTAAATTTGTGGATGATTGTTCAGAATTTTTATGCCGGATTGAATTTTGCTTCTAGAAATCTTTTAGATTCGGCCGCGGGAGGCACTTCTATGGAAATCACTTTAGGAGAAGCTACTAAAATCCTAGATAATATTGTGGTTAATTATTCTCAATGGCACACTGAAAAATCTACTAATAAAAAGGTGCATGTGATAGAAGAAATTAATGTTTTGAGTGGAAAGATGGATGAACTTATGAAATTATTTGCTAATAAGAGTGTTTCTTCGGATCCTAATGATATGCCCTTGTCTACTTTGATTGAGAATAATAATGAATCTATGGATATTAATTTTGTTGGTAGGAACAATTTTGGTAACAACGCGTATAGAGGAAATTTCAATCCTAGGCCTTATCCTAGTAATCCCTCTAATAATTATGGTAATTCCTACAACAATCCTTATGGAAATTATAATAAGATTACCTCTGATTTTGATTCTAATATTAAAGAATTTATTACTTCGCAAAAGAATTTTAATGCTATGATTGAAGAAAAATTGCTTAAGATTGATGATTTGGCTAGGAACGTTGATAGAATTGCTCTTGATGTTGATTCTTTGAAACTTAGATCTATTCCACCTAAGCATGATATCAATGAGTCTCTCAAATCCATGAGAATTTCCATTTATGAGTGCAAAGAAAGAACCGCTAGGATGCGTGCTAAGAAAGATGCCTTTATAAAAGCGTGTTCTTCTAGTTCCTATGAAAATAATGATGAAGATCTAAAAGTTATTGATGTGTACCCTATTAAATCTTTGTTTTGCAATATGAATCTTGATAATGATGGGACTGAATATGATCCACCTTTACCTAGAAGGCGTTCCAAGAATTCTGAATCTTTTGATCTTGATGCTAAATTTGATAAAAGTGGGATTGAAGAAATTAAAACCCTAGATGTTGCTAAACCCACTATTATGGATTTCAAGTAATTTAATTATGAAAATTGCTCTTTGATTGATTGTATTTCCTTGTTGCAATCCGTGCTGAATTCTCCTCACGCTTATAGTCAAAATAAAGCATTTACTAAACATATCGTTGATGCCTTGATGCAATCTTATGAAGAAAAACTTGAATTGGAAGTTTCTATCCCTAGAAAGCTTTATGATGAGTGGGAATCAACTATTAAAATTAAAATTAAAGATCATGAATGCTATGCTTTATGTGATTTGGGTGCTAGTGTTTCCACTATTCCAAAGACTTTGTGTGATTTGTTAGGTTTCCTTGATTTTGATGATTGCTCTGTAAACTTGCACCTTGCGGATTCCACTATTAAGAAACCTATGGGAAGAATTAATGATGTTCTTGTTGTTGCAAATAGGAATTATGTGCCCGTATATTTTATTGTTCTTGACATAGATTGCAATCCTTCATGTCCTATTATTCTTGGTAGACCTTTCCTTAGAACGATTGGTGCAATTATTGATATGAAGGAAGGAAATATTAGATTCCAATTTCCATTAAGGAAAGGCATTGAACACTTTCCTAGAAAGAAAATTAAATTACCTTATGAATCTATTATGAGAGCCACTTATGGGTTGCCTACAAAAGATGGCAATACCTAGATCTATTCTTGCTTGTTATGCCTAGCTAGGGGCGTTAAACGATAGCGCTTGTTGGGAGGCAACCCAATTTTATTTTTATTCCTTGATTTTTGCTCCTGTTTAGTAATAAATAAATTATATAGACTCTATTTTGTTTGTGTTTTTTGTGTTAATTAGTGTTTGTGCAAAGTAGAACCGTTGGGAAGACTTGGGGAAAGTCTTGTTGAACTTGCTGTAAAAAACAGAAACTTTAGCGCTCACGAGAACTGCTGTCATTTTTATTTGGAAAGTGCTATTTAGTTAATTATTTTTGAAGATGATTAATAGATAAATTCCTCACGTCCAGAAATTTATTTTAGAATTTTTGGGGTTCCAGATCTTGCGCTAGCTACAGATTACTATAGACTGTTCTGTTTTTGACAGATTCTGTTTTTCGTGTGTTGTTTGCTTATTTTGATGAATCTATGGCTAGTAAAATAGTTTATAAACCATAGAGAAGTTGGAATAAAGTAGGTATAATACACATATAAATAAATAATGAGTTCATTACAGTACCTTGAAGTGGTCTTTTGTTTTCTTTTGCTAACGGAGCTCACGAGATTTTCTACTTTAAGTTTTGTGTTGTGAAGTTTTCAAGTTTTGGGTAAAGCTTTGATGTATTATGGAACAAGGAGTGGCAAGAGCCTAAGCTTGGGGATGCCCATGGAAACCCCAAGATAATCTAAGTACACCTAAAATCCAAAGCTTGGGGATGCCCCGGAAGGCATCCCCTCTTTCGTCTACATCTATCGGTAACTTTACTTGGAGCTATATTTTTATTTACCACATGATATGTGTTTTGCTTGGAGCGTCTTGTATGATTTGAGTCTTTGCTTGTTAGTTTACCACAATCATCCTTGCTGTACACACCTTTTGAGAGAGCCATACATGATTTGGAATTTGTTAGAATACTCTATGTGCTTCGCTTATATCTTTTGAGTTATATAATTTTGCTCTAGTGCTTCACTTATATCTTTTAGAGCACGGTGGTGGATTTTTTTTATAGAAACTATTGATCTCTCATGCTTCACTTAGACTATTTTGAGAGTCTTAATAGCATGGTAATTTGCTTAAAATCCTAATATGCTTGGTAAGCAAGATTAATAATAAAACTTTCTTATGAGTGTGTTGAATACTATGAGAAGTTTGATACCTGATAATTGTTTTGAGATATAAAGATGGTGATATTAAAGTTGTGCTAGTTGAGTAGTTGTGAATTTGAGAAATACTTGTGTTGAAGCTTGTGATTCCCGTAGCATGCACGTATGGTGAACCATTATGTGATGAAGTCGGAGCATGATTTATTTTTTGATTGCCTTCCTTATGAGTGGCGGTCGGGGACGAGCGATGGTATTTTCCTACCAATCTATCCCCCTAGGAGCATGCACGTAATACTTTGCTTTGATAACTTGTAGATTTTTGCAATAAGTATATGAGTTCTTTATGACTAATGTTGAGTCCATGGATTATACGCACTCTCACCCTTCTACATTGCTAGCCTCTCTAATACCGCGCACCTTTTGTCGGTATCATACATCCACCATATTCCTTCCTCAAAACAGCCACCATACCTACCTATTATGGCATTTCCATAGCCATTCCGAGATATATTGCCATCCAACTTTCCACCGTTCCGTTTATGACACACTCCATCATTGTCATATTGCATATCCCGGTATACCGCCGGAGGCATTCATATAGAGTCATATTTTGTTCTAAGTATCGAGTTGTAATTTTTGAGTTGTAAGAAAAATAAAAGTGTGATGATCATCATTATTAGAGCATTGTACCAGTGAGGAAACGATGATGGAGACTATGATTCCCCCACAAGTCGGGATGAGACTCCGGACGAAAAATAAATAAAAGAGGCCAAAGAAGCCCAAATAAAAAAAGAGAAATAAAAGAGGCCATAAAAAAGACTAAAGGCCCAAATAAAAAAATAAAAAAATGGGAGAAAAGGAGAGAAGGGACAATGTTACTATCCTTTTACCACACTTGTACTTCAAAATAGCACAATGATCTTCATAGTAGAGAGTCTCTCATGTTATCGCTCTCATATACTAGTGGGAATTTTTCATTATAGAACTTGGCTTGTATATTCCAATGATGGGCTTCCTCAAATTTCCCTAGGTCTTCATGAGCAAGCAAGTTGGATGCACACCCACTTAGTTTCTTTTTGAGCTTTCACATACTTATAGCTCTAGTGCGTCCGTTTCATGGCAATCCCTACTCACTCACATTGATATCTATTGATGGGCATCTCCATAGCCCGTTGATACGCCTAGTTGATGTGAGACTATCTTCTCCCTTTTTGTCTTCTCCACAACCACCATTCTATTCCACCTATAGTGCTATATCCATGGCTCACGCTCATGTATTGCGTGAAGATTGAAAATGTTTTGAGAATGTCAAAAGTATGAAACAATTGCTTGGCTTGTCATCTGGGTTGTGCATGATTTAAATATTTTGTGTGGTGAAGATAGAGCATAGCCAGACTATATGATTTTGTAGGGATAACTTTCTTTAGCCATGTTATTTTGAGAAGACATAATTGCTTTGTTAGTATGCTTGAAGTATTATCACTTTTATGTCAATATGAACTTTTGTCTTGAATCTTTCGGATCTGAATATTCATACCACAATTAAGAAGAATTACATTAAAATTATGCCAAGTAGCACTCCGCATCAAAAATTCTATTTTTATCATTTACCTACTCGAGGACGAGTAGGAATTAAGCTTGGGGATGCTTGATACGTCTCCAACGTATCTATAATTTTTGATTGCTTCATGCTATATTAGCTACTGTTTTGGACATTATTGGGCTTTATTATCCATTTTTATATTATTTTTGGGACTAACCTATGAACCGGAGGCCCAGCCCAGAATTGTGTTTTTTTTGTCTATTTTAGGGTTTCGAAGAAAAGGAATATCAAACGGAGTCCAAACGGAATGAAACCTTCGGGAACATGATTTTCTCAATGAATACAACTCAGGAGACTTGGACCGTACGTCAAGACACATAACAGAAGGCCACGAGGTAGGGGGGCGCGTCTACCCCCAGGCACGCCCTCCACCCTCGTGGGCCCCCTGTTGCTCCACCGACGTACTTCTTCCTCCTATATATATCCTCGTACCCCCAAACAATCAGATGCGGAGCCAAAACCCTAATTCCACCGCCGCAACTTTCTGTATCCACGAGATCCCATCTTGGGGCCTGTTCCGGAGCTCCGCCGGAGGGGGCATTGATCACGGAGGGCTTCTACATCAACACCATAGCCTCTCCGATGAAGTGTGAGTAGTTTACCTTAGACCTACGGGTCCATAGTTAGTAGCTAGATGGCTTCTTCTCTCTTTTTGGATCTCAATACAATGTTGTCCCCCTCTCTTGTGGAGATCTATTCGATGTAATCTTCTTTTTGCGGTGTGTTTGTTGAGACGGATGAATTGTGGGTTTATGAGCAAGTCTATCTATGAATAATATTTGAATCTTCTCTGAATTCTTTTATGTATGATTGGTTATCTTTGCAAGTCTCTTCGAATTATCAGTTTGGTTTGGCCTACTAGATTGATCTTTCTTGCACTGGGAGAAGTGCTTAGCTTTGGGTTCAATCTTGCAGTGTCCTTTCCTGGTGACAGTAAGGGCAGCAAGGCACGTATTGTATTGTTGCCATCGAGGATAACAAGATGGGGTTTTCTTCATATTGCATGAGTCTATCCCTCTACATCATGTCATCTTGCTTAAGGCGTTACTATGTTTTTACTTAATACTCTAGATGCATGCTGGATAGCGGTCGATGAGTGGAGTAATAGTAGTAGATGCAGGCAGGAGTTGGTCTACTTGTCTCGGACGTGATGCCTATATACATGATCATACCTAGATATTCTCATAACTATGCTCCATTCTGTCAATTGCTCAATAGTTTTGTTCAGCCACCGTAGAATACTTATGCTCCCGAGAGAAGCCACTAGTGAAACCTATGGCCCCCGGGTCTATCTTTATCATATTGATCTCCTACTACTTAGTTATTTACTTCGCCATTATTTTACTTTGCATCTTTATCATAAAATACAAAAAATATTATCTTATCATATCTATTAGATCTCACTCTCGTAAGTGGCCTTATAGGGATTGACAACCCCTATTTGCGTTGGTTGTGAGGATTTATTTGTTTTGTGCAGGTGCGAGGGACTCGCGCGTAGCCTCCTACTGGATTGATGAAGGAAATATGCCCTAGAGGCAATAATAAAGTTATTATTTATTTCCTTATATCATGATAAATGTTTATTATTCATGCTAGAATTGTATTAACCGGAAACATAATACATGTGTGAATACATAGACAAACAGAGTGTCACTAGTATGCCTCTACTTGACTAGCTCGTTGATCAAAGATGGTTATGTTTCCTAACCATAGACATGAGTTGTCATTTGATTAACGGGATCACATCATTAGGAGAATGATGTGATTGACTTGACCCATTCCGTTAGCATAGCACTTGATCGTTTAGTTTGTTGCTATTGCTTTCTTCATGACTTATACATGTTCCTATGACTATGAGATTATGCAACTCCCGTTTACCGGAGGAACACTTTGTGTGCCACCAAACGTCATAACGTAACTGGGTGATTATAAAGGTGCTCTACAGGTGTCTCCGAAGGTACTTGTTGGGTTGGCGTATTTCGAGATTAGGATTTGTCACTCCGATTGTGGGAGAGGTATCTTTGGGCCCTCTCGATAATGCACATCACTTAAGCCTTGCAAGCATTGCAACTAATGAGTTAGTTGCAGGATGATGTATTACGAAACGAGTAAAGATACTTGCCGGTAACGAGATTGAACTAGGTATTGAGATACCGACGATCGAATCTCGGGCAAGTAACATACCGATGACAAAGGGAACAACGTATATTGTTATGCGGTCTGACCGATAAAGATCTTCGTAGAATATGTGGGAGCCAATATGAGCATCCAGGTTCCTCTATTGGTTATCGACCGGAGACGTGTCTCGGTCATGTCTACATTGTTCTCGAACCCGTAGGGTCTGCACGCTTAAGGTTTCGATGACAGTTATATTATGAGTATATGAGTTTTGATGTACCGAAGGAGTTCGGAGTCCCGGATGAGATCAGGGACATGACAAGGAGTCTCGAAATGGTCGAGACATAAATATCGATATATTGGACGACTATATTTGGACACCAGAAAGGTTCCGGGTGAGATTGGGACAATACCGGATCACCGGGAGGTTATCGGAACCCCCCGGGAGGTATATGGGCCTTATTGGGCCTTAGTGGAAAGGAGGGGAAAGGAGCAAGGGAGGGGGCGCGCCCCCCAAGCCCAATCCGAATTGGGAGGGGGCCCGGCCCCCCTTTCCTTCCTCCCTCCTTCCTCTTCCTTCCCTCTCCTACTCCTAATAGGAAAAAGGGGAGTCCTACTCCCGGTGGGAGTTGGACTCCCCCCTAGGGTGCGCCACCCTCCTTGGCCGGCCCCCTCCTCCACTCCTTTATATACGAGGGCAGGGGGGCACCCCATAGACACAACAATTGATCATTGATCTCTTAGCCATGTGCGGTGCCCCCTTCCACCATAATCCTCGATAATATTGTAGCGGTGCTTAGGCGAAGCCCCGCGATGGTAGAACATCAAGATCGTCACCACGCCGTCGTGCTGACGGAACTCTTCCCCGACATTCTGCTGGATCGAAGTCCGGGGATCGTCATCGACCTGAACGTGTGCTAGAACTCGGAGGTGCCATAGTTTCGGTGCTTGATCGGTCGGGCCGTGAAGACGTACGACTACATCAACCGCGTTGTGCTAACGCTTCCGCTTTCGGTCTACGAGGGTACGTGGACAACACTCTCCCCTCTCGTTGCTATGCATCACCATGATCTTGCGTGTGCATAGGAAATTTTTGAAATTACTAAGTTCCCCGACAATTAATACCTTGGTTCTCAAAAACTGAGGGAAATACTTACGCTACTTTGCTGCATCATCCCTTCCTCTTCGGGGAAAACCAACGCAGTGCTAAAAGAGTTAGCAGTACACCGCGGGAGGCATCCATATAGAGTCATATCTTTGTTCTAGTATCGAGTTGTAATATTGAGTTGTAAGTAAATAAAAGTCTGATGATCATCATTATTAGAGCATTGCCCCCCCCAAAGAAAAGAGAGGCCAAAGAAGACTAAATAAAAAAAGGAGGGGCAAAGAAGCCCACACAAAAAAGGGAAAAGAAAAGGGGGCAATGTTACTATCTTTTTACCACAGCTGTGCTTCAAAGTAGCACCATGTTCTTCATATAGAGAGTCTATGGAGTTATCACTTTCATATACTAGTGGGAATTTTCATTATAGAACTTGGCTTGTATATTCCAATGATGGGTTTCCTCAAATGCCCTAGGTCTTCATGAGCAAGCAAGTTGGACGCACACCCACTTAGTTTCAGTTTGAGCTTTCATATACTTATAGCTCTAGTGCATCCGTTGCATGGCAATCCCTACTCACTCACATTGATATCTATTGATGGGAATTTCCATAGCCCGTTGATACGCCTAGTTGATGTGAGACTATCTTCTCCTTTTTGTCTTCTCCACAACCACCATTCTATTCCACCTATAGTGCTATATCCATGGCTCACACTCATGTATTGCGTGAGGGTTGAAAATGCTGAAGCGCGTTAAAAAGTATGAACCAATTGCTCGGCTTGTCATCGGGGTTGTGCATGATGTGAATATTTTGTGTGGTGAAGATGGAGCATAGCCAGACTATATGATTTTGTAGGGATAACTTTCTTTGGCCTTGTTATTTTGAAAAGACATGATTGCTTTATTAGTGGGCTTGAAGTATTATTGTTTTTACATCAAATGATAGACTATTGCTTTGAATCACTCGTGTCTTAATATCCATGCCATGATTAGATATGTGATCAAGATTATGCTAGGTAGCATTCCACATCGAAAATTATCTTTTTTATCTTTTACCTACTCGAGGACGAGCAGGAATTAAGCTTGGGGATGCTGATACGCCTCCGTCATATCTATAATTTTTGATTGTTCCATGCCAATATTATTCAAATTTCATATACTTTTGGCAACTTTTTATACTATTTTTGGGACTAACATATTGATCCAGTGCCCAGTGCCAGTTCCTGTTTGTTGCATGTTTTTAGTTTCGCAGAATATCCATATCAAACGGAATCCAAACGGGATAAAAACAGACGGAGCTTATTTTTGTAATATTTGGAAAATTCCGGAAGAAGAATCAACGGGAGACGGTGCCCAAGGTGGCCACGAGGCAGGGGGCCGCGCCCCTGACCCTCGTGGGCCACCCGTAAGGCGGTTGATGCCCTTCTTCAGTCGCAAGAAAGCTAATTTTTGGTAAAAAAAATCACGGCAAAGGTTTCGATCCAATCGGAGTTATGGATCTCCATAAATATACGAAATGGTGAAAGGGCACCAGAACAGAACGCAGAAATAGAGAGAGACAGAGAGACAGATCCAACCTCGGAGGGGCTCTCGCCCCTCCCATGCCATGGAGGCCAAGGACTAGAGGGGAAACCCTTCTCCCATCTAGGGAGGAGGTCAAGAAAGAAGAAGATGAAGGGGCCCCCCTCTCCCCTTCTCTTCCGGTGGCGCCGGAACACTGCCGTGGCCATCATCATCATCACCGCGATCTACACCAACACCTTCGCCATCTTCACCAACATCTCCATCACCTTCCCCCCTCTATCTACATCGGTCCACTCTCCCGCAACCCGCTGTACCATCTACTTGAACATGGTGCTTTATGCTTCATATTATTATCCAATGATGTGTTGCCATCCTATGATGTCTGAGTAGATTTTCGTTGTCCTATCGGTGGTTGATGAATTTCTATGATTGATTTAATTTGCTTGTGGTTATGTTTCTGTCCTTTGGTGCCCATCATATGAGCACGCGCGTGGATCACACCAAGGGTTAGTTGTATGTTGATAGGACTATGCATTGGAGGGCAAGGGTGACAGAAGCTTCAGCCTAGCATAGAAATTGATGCATACGAGATTGAAGAGGGACCAATATATCTTAATGCTATGGTTGGGTTCTACCATAATGAACATTAGTAGTTGCATATGCTTGCTAATAGTTCCAATCATAAGTGCATAGAATTCCAAGTCAGGGATGACATGCTAGCAGTGGCCTCTCCCACATAATACTTGCTATCGGTCTAGTAAAGTAGTCAATTGCTTAGGGGCAATTTTGCAACTCCTACCACCGCTTTTCCACACTCGCTATATTTACTTTATTGTTTCTTTATCTAAACAGCCCCTAGTTTTTATTTATGTAATATTTATTATCTTGCAAATCTATCCAACAACACCTACAAAGTACTTCTAGTTTCATACTTGTTCTAGGTAAAGCGAACTTCAAGCATGCGTAGAGTTGTATCGGTGGTCGATAGAAATTGAGGGAATATTTATTCTACCTTTAGCTCCTCGTTTGGTTCGACACTCTTACTTATCGAAAACTGTTGCGATCCCCTATACTTGTGGGTTATCAGTGGCTCGGTCGAAAAGATTGAGAAACTTGGTTTTTTAATTCCTGTAATTCCAAAACACGCCTGAAAATGATGAAACTTGCCATGGTCTCATGACATGGCACCAACATACTACGGTAATTTTTTTGGCCGAATTGGGACAAGCTTTGGTGTAGGCTTCTTGCAAACCAGAGCTTCCCTCAAGAAGGCTCGTGGTTCCGAGAGGAAACGTGCCATCTCCGTGTGCGAAATGACATACGTACACTGCCTTCTCCCGCCTTAATTGTTTTACACGGCCACATTAGACCAAATAGAAGTACCGTGCTAAATTTTGGAATTATTCCAGGCTCGTTTTGCCTTTTTTACACATTAATTGAGTTTCTGGGCATTTAATGTGCATAATTCAAATTTGAACTGCAAGCACAGGCTCCAGTGCACCAAAATTGTTTGAAAAATCACATGTGTGTCCTTGGGTGAATTTCTAGGTCCCATGCAAGAGATGAGAGTGAAATTCAAACATCTGGGCACCGAAAAGATTGAGAAACTTGGTTTTTAATTCCTGTAATTCCAAAACATGTCAGGAAATCATGAAACTTGGCATGGTGTCATGACATGGCACCAACATGCTGCAGTAATTTTTTTGGCCGAATTGGGACAAGCTCTGGTGTAAGCTTCTTGCAAACCGTAGCTTCCCTCAAGAAGGCTCGTGGTTCCGAGAGGGAACGTGTCACCTCCGTGTGTGTAACGACATACGTACACTTCCTTCTCCCGCCTTAACTTTTTTACACAGCCAGATTAGACCAAATAGAAGTACCATGCTAAATTTTGGAATTATTCCGGGCTCGTTTCACCTTTTTTATACATTAATTGAGTTTCTGGGCATTTAATGTGCATAATTCAAATTTGAACTGCAAGCACAGGCTCCAGTGCACCAAAGTTGTTTAAAAAATCACATGTGTCTCCTTGGGTGAATTTCTAGGTCTTATGCAAGAGATGGGAGTGAAATTCAAACATCTGGGCGTCGTGGCTCGGCCGAAAAGATTGACAAACTTGGTTTTGTAATTCTTGTAATTCCAAAACACGCCTGAAAATCATGAAACTTGGCATGGTGTCATGACATGGCACCAACGTGTTGCGGTAATTTTTTTGGCCGAATTGGGAAAGGCTTTGGTGTAAGCTTCTTGGAAACCGGAGCTTCCCTCAAGAAGGCTCATGGTTCCGAGAGGGAATGTGTCACCTTCGTGTGCAAAACGACATACGTACACTGCCTTCTCCCGCCTTAATTTTTTTACACAGCCAGATTAGACCAAATAGAAGTACCATGCTAAATTTTGGAATTATTTCGGGTTCGTTTGGCCTTTTATATACATTAATTGAGTTTCTGGGCATTTAATGTGCATAATTCAAATTTGAACTACAAACACATGCTCCAGTTCACCAAAGTTGTTTGAAAAATCTCATGTGTGTCCTTGGGTGAATTTCTAGGTCCCATGCAAGAGATGGGAGTGAAATTCAAACATCTGGGCGTCGTGGCTCGACAGAAAAGATTGAAAAATCTGGTTTTTTAATTCCTGTAATTCCAAAACATGCCTGAAAATCATAAAACTTGGCATGGTCTCATGACATGGCACCAACATGCTGTTGTAATTTTTTTGTCCGATTTGCGAAGGCGTACACATTAACAATCAATAAAGTCATTTTGGAGCAAGTGCTGTCACGTTACAAATCGGAAACACAAGTACTATTGAAACTGTGGGCGTTCCACTTACCAATTACGTGCGGCTACGCATCCCTTTTTTATTGGCTAGGAGGTGCCGTGCGGGGTAGTTATTTGAGTACGGGAGGCGTGTGATCAAACCCCTGCGCATGCTCATCGGAAGGAGAGCCCTTTTGATCGCTACCCATCGCGCACCTCCCTCCCAACGTCTCCATTAATGGCGCCCGAGCACCTGTTCTATGGCGTGGCTATATGTCTCACTGGACTAAGATTTAAGAGAGAAAAATGAAAATCTGAAAAGAAAGTTTTGCACGGATCTTGATGTAAGATCCGACAGACCTATATAGCATCGACTGCGATTTATAGCAAGCATGATGAATATAAGGATGATGGCATTGGATAATAATTGTCTTACATATTTATAAACATAATTAAAAAAGCCACATGCGGCAACTTCCGATATACACAAGGGCAAAAGAAGAAGGAAGACAACTAGTCTCTGCGGCGGGCGGCGATGAGCTCTTTCTTGTCCTCAAGATGCAGGTTGAGAGCATCCACGGATTCCTCCACCAGCCTTCTGTGCTTGATGCGCAGCATGGCATTCTCGTCCATAAGTTTCTCGACGATGACGCCAGTCCTCTTCAACAAGGCAGTGGTCTGCTCCTGCTGCTCCGCACTTCCGACGATCTTCGCCCTCAGCAGGTCGCGCTCGGCCTGGAGCTTCGCATTGCTCTCATTTAGTTGCCGGATGACGTCGATAGACTGTTCAAACGAGGCTTGTAGGTCATCCTGCAACCTCGCCCACCTGGAGATCTGATCCATCCGCCTAAGGACGAGGGCACGCATGCGCCTGTAAGAGTCCTCGCCTGCCCGCGAGGCATTTTCCCAGGCCGCCGTGGCGCGGGAGGACATCTCTGCCGCATTCACGGCATGGCGAGACATCTCTTCTGCTTCCGCAGCGCGGCCGAACCAGCCTGCTACTTCGATGGCGCGGCGGGTCCGCCGTGCTGCTTTGGCGGCGCGGCAGGACCTCTCTGCTGCTACGGCCATGCGGCGAGACATGTTGGCTGCTTTCATGGTGAGGCGGGACATCTCTCGTGCTCCCCTTCCAGGCTCGCCTCTCCCTGGTGGCAATCTCTCGACCCAAAACTCATGTTGTCCATGGCGGACGCAAGGGAACGATGATGAATGACTTGTTTGTTTTTGAATTTTTGTGGATGAGGAGTTGAGGAGGAATATGCAGTCATCTTGGAGTGGTAGTATTTATAACTGCATAGTAATACGCTCCTAAGTGGGAAACCATTTAGGTTTTGATCAGTGTGAACAAGTTTGCAATTTGGAATGTGACGGGACGCGGCCTCCCCGTTCTTCTAAAAAAATTTGTGACGGGACGCATGCTCAAAATTTACTGACGGTTATAAGTGCGGCACTATTCCCGAAAGGCGTGACGTGGGCATGAACGCCTTCTCGGCCGCGTACGTGGCGTTTGCACCATAGGGTGCACCGCAATAGGCAATGTCAGCACCATCGCGCACGGTTCTTTTAATTAGAATGTGTGTGCCCGTATAGTGCACACACATTGATCTATCTAACTGTTTCAGTTTGTTGTGGCTAATCGCAAACAATTCATCCATGTGAAGTGTATGCCATCAATCGCAGGCACTTTGATCTGGCTGACCCGTTTCTGTTCTGTTGCCTAATCGCAAACAGTTAACCCTTCTAAAGCGTATGCCCTCAATCACACACACCTTGATCTGGCTGACCATTTCTTTTGTGCTGCCTAATAACAAATAGTTCATCCAAGTGAACCGTATGCTGTGTATCGCACACACCTTCATCTGTCTGCCCATTTCTTTTGTTCCTCCTCATGGCAAATAATTGATTGAATTGAACCGTATGCCCTTCATCGCACACACAACTAAAACCTAAACCATGTTTGATGCATCCGTCATCGCAAACATTTTACACATTTCTGACGGTTTTCATACAGCACCGTTTGCGATTATGGCATTGCACATAGTTTCTCGAAGGGTCTCTGATCGTAGTGTCGCGTTAGCAGCATCCTGCAGTAGTGTCATCACCAACAACCCTTTCATCTTTGGGAGGGCAATCTTCAACAACATCTTCAACAACACCATCTCCTCTAAAACTCCAGTCCATCTCTTGTGTTCAATCTTTATACTAGAACCTCAGATTGGTACATGTGGGTGACTAGTGGTGTTGATTATATCTTGTAGTTGATTACTATATGGTTTATTTGGTGGAATATTATATGTTCAGATCCATTATGCTATTTAATATCCCTCCGATCTTGAGCATGAATGTCATTTGTGAGTAGTTACTTTTGTTCTTGAGGTCACGGGAGAAGTCATGTTGCAAGTAATCATGTGAACTTGATATGTGTTCGATATTTTGATGATATGTATGTCATGATTGCCTTAGTGGTGTCATGTGAACGTCGACTACATGGCACTTCACCATCTTTGGGCCTAAGGAAATGCATTGTGGAGTAGTTATTAGATGATGGGTTGCTAGAGTGACAGAAGCTTAAACCCTAGTTTACGCGCTACTTCGTAAGGGACCGACTTGGATCCAAATATTTAATGCTATGGTTAGATTTTATCTTAATACTTTTCTCGTAGTTGCAGATGCTTGCACGCGGGAGGGGGGGGGTTAATCATAAGTGGGAGGTTTGTTCAAGTAAGAACAACACCCAAGCACCGGTCCACCCGCATATCAAATTTTCAAAGTAGCGAACGCAAATCAAACCAACATGATGAAAGTGACTAGATGAGATTCCCGTGTGCCCTCAAGAACACTTTGCTTATTATAATAGACGATTTTGGCCTGTCCTTTGCTAGAAAAGGATTGGGCTACCTTGCTGCACTTTATTTACCGTTACGTTACTTGTGTGTTACAAATTATCTTGATACCAAACAACTTGTTACTGACTATTTTAGTGCTTGCAGAAAATACCTTGCTGTCATTTCCTTCTGCTCCTCGTTGGGTTCGACACTCTTATTTATCAAAAGGACCACAATTGATCCCCTATACTTCTGGGTCATCAAGACTCTTTTCTAGCACCGTTGTCGGGGAGTGAAGCGCTCTTGGTAAGGAAAAATTATTACTACATGCTGAAATTTATTGTCACTTGCTACTATGGAAAACCATCCTTTGAGGGGTTTGTTCGGGGTATCTTCACCTTGACCGGAAGAACAACTAGTTGCCCCTCAACCTACTGCACCTACTGAAAAATATTGGTTCTGAAATTCCTTCGGGTATGATAGAACAACTGCTGGCTAATGCTTATGCAGGAGATGGAACTGAACATCCTGATATGCACTTGATATGTGTGGATGAAATTTGTGGATTATTTAAACTTGCAGGTTTACCCGGATATGAAGCTAAGGAGAAGGTTTTCCCTTTATCTTTGAAGGGAAAAGCATTGATATGGTATATGCTATGCAATGATATTGGATCTTGGAACTGGAATCGATTGAAATGGGAATGTCACCAAATTTTTATCCTATGCATCTAGTTCATCGTGATTGGAATTGTATATATAATTTTTGGCCTCGTGAAGGAGAAAGTATTGCTCTAGCTTAGGGGAAGCTTAAATCAATGTTATATTCATGCCCCAATCATGAGCTCTCGAGAAATTATTATTTAGAACTTTTATGCTCGCTTTCTCATGATGATCAATCCATGCTCGATACTTCTTGTACTGGTTCTTTCATGAAGAAGCCTATTGAATTCAGGTGGGATCTTTTAGAAAGAATTAAACGTAACTCTAAAGATTAGGAACTCGACGAAGGTAAAGAGTCATGTATTAAGCTTGAGTTTGATTGTATTAAATCTTTTATGAATATCGATGGTTTTCACAAGTTTAACACTAAATATGGACTTGACTCTAAGATAGTAGCCTCTTTTTGTGAATCATTTGCTACTCATGTTGATCTCCCTAAGGAGAAGTGTTTTAAACATCATCCCCCTATCAAACAAGAAATTAAAGAACCGGTTAAGGCTAAAGATGAAACTATTATTTACAATGTTGATCCAGTTGTACCTACTTCTTATATTGAGACCACCTTTCCCTGTTAGGATAAAGGAACATGCTAAGGTATCAACTGTGGTTCGCAAAAGTAATATTAAATCACCTAAACCCTCTGAGCATATTAAAGTAGAACCTAGTGTTGTTATGGTTAAAGATCTCCTGGTAGAAAATATTGATGGGTATGTTATTTATTTCTGTGATGAAGCTGCTAGAATTGCCAAACCCGATGAAAAAGATAAACATAGACCTTTTGTTGGCATGCCTGTTGTCTCGGTTAAAATAGGAGATCACTGTTATCATGGTTTATGTGATTTAAGTGCTAGCGTTAGTGCTATTCCTTTTACCTTATACCAAGAAATTATGAATGATATAGCACCCACTGAAATAGAAGACATAGATGTTACTATTAAACTTGCTAATAGAGACACCATCACACCACTTGGGATTGTTAGAGATGTTGAAGTCTTGTGTGGGAAAATTAAATACCCTACTGATTTTCTAGTTCTTGGTTCCCCACAAGACGATTTTTGTTCCATAATCTTTGGTAGACCTTTCTTGAACACTATTAATGCCACTATAAATTGCCATAAACAAACTATCAGTGTTAACTTTGGTGATGAGTCTCATGATTTTAATTTCTCCAAGTTTAGTAGACAACCTCACAAGAAAGAATTATCCAGTAAGGATGAAATAATTGGTCTTGCTTCCATTGCTATGCGTCCTACTGATCCCTTAGAACAATATTTACTAGACCATGAAAATGATATGCACTTGCCTGAAAGAAATGAAATAGATAGAATATTCTTTGAACAATAACCTCTGCTTAAACACAATTTGGCTATTGAAACTCTTGGAGTTCCTCCTCCACGTAAAGGTGATCCTGTGTTTGAATTAAAACAATTTCCCAACACTTTGAAATATTCTTATCTTGATAAGAAAAAGATATATCATGTTATTATTAGTGCTAACCATTCAGAACATGAAGAAGAAAGATTATTAAAAATTTCGAAGAAGCATCATGCTGCTATTGGATATACTGTTGATGATCATAAGGGCATTAGTCCTACTCTCTGTCAGCGCAAGATTAATATGGAACCTGATGCTAAACCAGTTCTTGATCACCAACGACGCTTGAACCCTAAGATGAAAGAAGTGGTAAGAACTGAAATATTAAAGCTTCTACAAGCAGGTATAATCTATCACATAGGTGATAGTAGATGGGTAAGTCATGTTCATTGTGTCCCTAAAAAGGGAGGTGATACGTCTCCAACGTATCTATAATTTTTGATTGTTCCATTGTAGCGACCAGACCTCAAACGGTCCAATCTCTGTGCTCAGGTGTCATCCCTGGATCAGTAATGCTAACACCACACAGTACTTGAAGAATTTATAACAGAGTAGCAATCACACACTTATTACATCGAGTGTCTCAAAAGAGAACTTATTACAATAAATATGGCTTAAGGCCATCTAATAACGATAACAACGGAAGGCTTGGAAGATAAGTGAGTCCATCAACTCCAACGGCATCACTGAGTATAGAACCACGACCTAAAAACTCCTTAATCATTGTCTGAAAAGTCTGCAACATTAACGTTGCAGCCTGAAATAGGTCAGCACATGGAATATGCTGGCAAAATAACACATAGAGAGTAATGGAATGAAACATGCTATTCTATATGCATATTTGGCTAGTGGAAAGCTCTATGGTTACAATTTTGCGTAAAGCCAATTTTTCCCTACTGCAAAGGAATAAATTTTATTTAACTATCATGGTAGTTGTTAAACATTGAGAATGGTTGACAGCATTCTCAATCCCAATTAAGCATCATCATTAAACAAAACCCAACAAAATTAAATTTTAGAGTAACATGTTGAGATTCACATGATAATCCAGGTACTAGATACTCAAGATGTCCATAACCGGGGACACGGCTAATCATGATTAGTTTATACACTCTGCAGAGGTTTGCGCACTTTTCCCCACAAGACTCGACCGCCTCCGTTTGGTTTCTCGCACTACATGGTGTTTGAGAAGACGGATGACAGAGACATAGTCTTTCAGAAGCGCTAGCACCTTACGATCGGGTAGACCGTTACACCTACTTTCCCCTACATATGCTAGTCTACCACTGTAAGAGTTCGCACAACTTAATCAACTATGCTAGAGCCCATAATAGCTTGTGGCTGCACACGGAAGTTTCTAGCATTAATAATCTCATGATCCCTTTGAGCCTGGGTGGCGGTCCAAAAGAAAAACAGGCAATCGCTAGAATACCGAGGTGCCTCAATCCACCCAGATGTGTGTTTAAGTTGCCACCTTAAATAAACCATTAATTAACAGTCTCACATCTGTCATGGATACACTCACCCAATCCACGTCTACTAGCATAGCATGGCATAATAAGCAACGTAGAAATAACTCCCAAAGGTTTGATAATAAACAGGTAATAGGTACTACCTCAACTACTTCCCAAACCCACAATTTAATTAGATCCTAATCATGCAATGTGTGAGGATTGATCTAATGCAATAAAACTGGGTAGTGGGAAAGTATGATCAAAGTGTTACTTGCCTTGCTAATGATCCGGGAAACCTAGCGATTCGAAATAGCAAGCGGCGCACTCCGGGTACTCTATTGCAAACAAACAAGCATACAAGAAGTACTCAACTAATGCACAGGTAAAACTCAAATAAGAGATCTAACCAGAAAGTTCAACTTAAGAACTCCGGTTGGCAAAAAGAATCAAACCGAACGAAGCAACGAAAGACAAACGGCAAAAGAAACAGGCTTCGTTTACTATTCTGGATCTAGGGCAATTTTTACAGTGGCAAAAACTTGTTTGAGTTGGTTAAACGGAACGAGGGTTTTGAGACAAAACTTCAGGCGCTTGAATAGCCTGATTCCGATAAACGAGCGAAAAGTTAGACTAAAACGAAAATCGGATCCGAAAAATCGCGGATTTAATCCGAGAAAAAGAAAAATGACAAATGTTCGTTAAAACGAACGAACGGGCGAACGCTCGCTAATTAAATAAACCGGAAAAAACGATCTATTTAAAAAAACCAAAACTAAAAAACGAGCAAAACCGTCGGAAAACCGAACGATTTTTCAAGAAAAACCGGAGGCAAAAAAAAAAACTACCTCCGCCGACTCCGGCGAACGGCGGCGGCGCGGGCGCGGCGGCGGCGGGGGCCGACTAGCGTTAGGGTTTTCGGGTGGGCGGCTTGGGCTTCGGCCAGGGTCTCGAGGCGCTATAAAAAGGCCCGGCCAGGAGGAGTCTTGGCCGGTTACAGCCCAAGGTCGGTTCGGACCTTTTTTTAATAATTACTCTCGAAAAAACAAAAGAAATACTAAACGGACTCCAAAAATCCCGAAATAAATTTTCCTCGGCTTCTAAATCAAGTCGCACAGGATGAACATTTATTTGGGGCCTAAATGCAATTTTGAAAAACGCGCATTTTTTCCTAAATTCAAATAAAATAGCAAATAAAACCAAAATAAAATCTTATTTGATTTTTATTAAATCCTTAATATTTCTTTATTTTGGGAAAGTCATTTTATCCCCTCTCTCATATTTTTGTAATAGAAATAATTGAAGATAAATAAATAAAATCAAATGATCCTATTTTCAAAATTTGAGACAACTCAAATATGAAAATAACGAAATCCCCAACTCTCTCCGAGGGTCCTTGAGTTGCGTAAAATTTCTAGGATCAACCAAAATGCAATAAATATGATATGCAATGATGATCTAGTGTATAACTTTCCAAATTGAAAATTTGGGATGTTACAAACCTACCCCCCTTAAGATGAATCTCGTCCTCGAGATTCGGGTTGGCTAGAAAATAGGTGAGGGTGGTCCTTCAGCAAATCTTCCTCTCGTTCCCAGGTGGCTTCATCCGCCGTGTGGTGGCTCCACTGAACCTTGCAAAACATGATAACCTTGCTGCGGGTGACTCGACTGGCATACTCTAGAATCTTAACTGGTTTCTCCTCATAGGTCAAATCACTGTCCAACTGAATTGCTTCCAGTGGTACCGTATCTCTCAGCGGTATGTCAGCCATCTCTGCGTGGCACTTCTTCAACTGGGATACATGGAACACGTCGTGAACTCCCGACAATCCTTCGGGCAGTTCCAACCTGTAGGCTACTTCTCCCATACGGTCCAAAACTTTGTATGGGCCTACAAAACGTGGCGCTAACTTTCCCTTAACTCCAAAGAGCTTAACTCCTCGAAGTGGTGATACTCGAAGATAAACTCGGTATCCGACTTCATAAACTGTCTCCTTGCGTTTAGAATCTCCGTAGCTCTTCTGCCTGGATTGGGCTACCTTGAGCCTATCGCGAATCAATTTCACTTTCTGTTCAGACTCCCTTATCAGATCCGGTCCAAACAACTGGCGGTCTCCAACTTCATCCCAAGACAATGGGGTCCTGCACCTCCTTCCATACAAGGCTTCGAAAGGGGCCATCTTCAAACTAGATTGATAGCTGTTGTTGTATGAGAACTCTGCATACGGCAAATTCTCGTCCCAACTAGATCCGTAATCTAGCGCACAAGCTCTTAGCATATCCTCCAAAATCTGATTGACTCTCTCGGTCTGTCCATCTGTCTGCGGGTGGGATGCTGTGCTAAACTCCAGTCTGGTACCCAAAGTTTCATGCAACTGATTCCAGAACTTTGAGGTAAACTGGGTTCCTCTATCTGATACTATGCTCCTTGGAACTCCATACAGACAAACGATTCTAGTCATGTATATATTTGCCAACTTTGCACTGGTATAGGTAGTCTTCACTGGAATGAAATGAGCTACCTTTGTCAAACGATCGACTACAACCCATATCGAGTCATAGCCTGAACGTGTTCTGGGCAATCTTGTAATAAAATCCATGCCTAACTTATCCCACTTCCATTCGGGTATCGGCAATGGCTGTAGCAATCCTGCTGGCTTCTGATGCTCCGCCTTTACTCTCTGACATACATCACAAACTGCTACATACTCCGCAATATCCTTCTTCATTCCGGTCCACCAGAAAGTATCCTTCAAATCCAAATACATCTTGGTATTTCCTGGGTGAATCAAATACGGTGAATCATGGGCCTCTTGTAAAATTAACTTCCTGATCTCCGAATCATTAGGCACATAAACACGGTCTTCAAACCATAAGGTATCGTCCTCATCTTCATGAAATCCCTTAGCTTTTCCTTTGCTCATTTTCTCCTTTATAGCGGCAATCTCCTTATCAGTCTTTTGAGCTTCTCTGATCTTATCCATCAAAGTAGACTGAATCTCCAATGCTGCTACATAGCCTCTCGGGACTATTTCCAAACATAGCTCTCGAAGATTTTCGGCTAACTCCCTTGGTAAATCTCCCGTCATTAGGGTGTTGACATGGCTCTTACGGCTTAACGCGTCAGCTACTACGTTAGCCTTTCCGGGGTGATAATGCAATTTCATATCATAATCCTTGATGAGCTCCAACCATCTTCTTTGTCTGAGGTTCAACTCCTTCTGTGTGAAAATATACTTCAAACTCTTATGATCCGTGTACACCTCGCAATGGTTTCCAATCAGAAAATGTCTCCAAGTCTTCAATGCATGCACTACGGCTGCTAACTCCAAATCATGCGTAGCATAATTCAACTCATGAGGCTTAAGCTGTCGTGAGACATATGAAACAAGTCTTCCTTCCTGCATAAGCACTGCTCCAAGTCCTCGACGTGAAGCGTCACAGTACACCTCATAATCTTTGGTCGGATCCGGTAAAATCAACACGGGTGAGGTAACCAAACGTTTCTTCAACTCCTGGAAACTAGCCTCACAATCCTCAGTCCATTTGAACTTGGTATCCTTCTTCAACAACTCCGTCATAGGCTTTGCAATCTTTGAGAAATTCTCAATAAACCTCCGGTAGTATCCTGCGAGTCCAAGAAAACTCCGGATCTCTCCAACTGTTGTTGGCGCTTCCCACTTGGACACAGTATCAACTTTAGTGGGATCTACTGCTATACCTTCTCCGGATATCACGTGTCCAAGAAATCCAACTTCCTTCAACCAAAACTCACATTTGCTAAATTTGGCATATAATTGATGTTCTCCGAGCTTTCCAAGAACCAAACGCAAATGCTCCTTATGCTCCTCTTCATTCTTCGAGTAAACCAAGATATCATCAATGAACACTACAACGAACTTATCCAAGAATTCCATAAACACTTTGTTCATCATGTTCATAAAATATGCAGGTGCGTTAGTCAGACCAAATGACATAACGGTATACTCGTACAGTCCATACCTGGTGGTAAAAGCCATCTTATGTATATCCTGTTCTCGAATCTTCAACTGGTGGTATCCTGATCGCAGATCGATCTTGGAAAATACCTTAGCTCCTTGCAATCGATCAAACAAATCATTGATCATCGATAGTGGGTACTTGTTCTTGATGGTTACTTCATTCAATTCTCGATAATCAACAACCATCCTTAATGATCCATCCTTCTTTTCCACTAGAATTACTGGTGATCCCCAAGGTGATGAACTTGGGCGAATATATCCCTTATTCAGTAACTCCTTAATCTGCTTCTTGATTTCGACCAAATCCTTTGCGGGATCCTATATGGTCTCTTTGATATTGGCCCTGTGCCTGGCAAAAGCTCAATCAAAAACTCAATATCTCTATCCGATGGCATGCCTGGCAATTCTTCTGGAAATACATCAGGGAAATCCTTCACTACTGGTACTTCCTCCTGCACAACTCTTGTTAGAAAATTTACTTGAGTCCTCTTCGGCACATGCCGGGATACATACTTGATCCTTCTCCCTTCTGGGGTGGTAAGCAAGATCGACTTACTGGCGCAATCGATGTTTCCTCCATACATCAACAACCCATCCATACCCAGAATTACATCCAAACCTTGTGATTCCAATATTATCAAATCCGAGGGAAATACATGCCTACCTATACTTAATGGCACTTGAAAACATCCTTGGCTAGCCATATACTCCGCTCCTGGTGAGCTTACTAACATAGGTGTTCTAAGAACTTTGGTGGGCAGGTTATACTTATCCACAAATCCTCTTGATATGTATGAATGCGATGCACCGGTATCAAAAAGAACAAGTGCAGTAAATGACTTAACCAAAAACTTACCGATTACTGCGTCCGGCTGCTCTTCAACCTCCTCCACGTTAACGTGGTTCACCTGTCCCCTATTGAAAGGGTTCGGCTTCTTCCCCGAGCTTCCATTGCCATTTCCATTCTGGGATTCAGGACATTCATTGTCATAATGTCCGGTCTTCTGGCACTTAAAGCAAGTGACTTGGCTCAGGTCTCTCTTGGCTGGGGTCGATGGGTTGGTGTGGTTCTGGTCGTTGCTTCCTCCATTACCATTACCATTCTTGGTGCTGTTGTGATTGTGTGAACTACCTCCTCCATGGGTATGCTGAAAATGTCCTCCCGGTCTAGGGGTAAAACGTGGCTTCTGCTGAGCTCCTGAATTGTGCTTCCCTTGTCCATACTTCCTCTTGCGATTCTCAATCTGTTGTTGCTTCCCTTTAATCATGAGAGCACGATCTACCAACTCCTAGTAGTTGTTGAAGGTTGCTACCATCAACTGCATGCTCAACTCATCATTCAGTCCTTCCAGAAACTTCTCCTGCTTAGCTGCATCTGTAGCAACGTCATCTAGGGCATAACATGCTAGTTTACTAAAGTCCTCCACATACTGGCCAACTGTTCGTCCTCCTTGGCGCAAATTGCGAAACTCTCGCTTCTTCATGGCCATAGCTCCTGCTGAAACTGGTCCCATGTGACAGTGTTGACAGGGAAAGTGGCTGTGAAATTCTCCCACCATGATGCTGCGGGTTCTTCAAGCTGATGTGCGGCAAACTTCACCTTTTCCGCATCCGTGCATCCTGCTGTGGTCAACTCTCTAGCTGTCTTGCGGAGCCAATCATCTGCTACTATCATCTCGGTGCTACTAGAAAACACCGGCAGATTCAGCCTAAGAAAACGGGCTAAGTGATCAACAGGTGGTGGTGGTGGTGGTGGTGGGTTGTTGTTGTTGTTCCCCTGATTCTGATTCTGGACTAACAACTGCATCAATGTGTTTTGCTGCTGGATCAACTGGGTGAGCTCCGGTGGGAAGGTAAATCTGGGGTCACATCTTGGAGGCATATGAGATTTTAGAAAAGATGAGATTTAAGAATAGAGAGGGGTCTAAAGAGAAAACACTACCCATATGCACATGAGGCAAAAGCAAACAATTCACTTCATTCAATCAATCAAACAAAGGCATACAATCGTCTAACTATCGCAAAAGTGCTCGGACTACTATATTTACATGGTGGACTACTACTACTGATGAGGTGGTCTACTAAAAATATTCTTCGGTTGCAAACTCCATGATATCTGCTCCAGCTTCATCAACATAGTCATCATCGCTATCATCTGGATCCGAGTCGGTGTCGTCGATGATGATGTAGTCTTCCGGACGAATCTCCTTGGGTTATTCATCTTCTTCTACTGGTGTAGGGCCTCCCATGAATATTCCAATCTTCTTGATCAGATCATCATTCTTCTCCACTAATACTTCAATTTCCTCTTCATAATCTTCACGAGTATCCTTGAGTTCTTCCTCTAGTTCTTTTATTCTTGTCCTCGCCTTCTTCAGACCTATCATGTCGGCGCACATCTGGTTCTCCTAACGTCGAATGTGTTGGTTTAACTCCTGGATAAAAGTTGCAACTGATCTATCCTTCCTGGTGCTGATCATCTCCCAGTGCTCATCTCGGCGCCCACAAATCTGGTAAATAGTATCCTTAAGATCATTGCGGTAGACTTCTTCAATACGTCCCACGGTGATGTGAGCTGCCATGCTCTTTCCTAGACTCCAAGTTGGTGCATCAAAAGAAAACTCTATGGGCTCAGTGACTGGCATGAACGTCCTTCCTGGAACTTGAACTTGAATCATCCAGCGTTCCTCTTCAGGTAAAGTGGCGTTGTAGGTTCCGGTGAAGCTTGGTACTCCTATGTTTAGGTATCTAGTGACTTTGTTCAGGTGACGTCCAAAGGGTGTATCTTCATCCAGTTGTGTGAACTTGTTCCTTGCATCCGCCATCCTAAAAGAGTAGAAAAGATGAGAATTCAGAAAGAGAATAGAGTGAGTAGTGATCTAGGTCTTTAGCTTAGTGGTCGTGTCCTACAGTCAGCATGTGCTCTGATACCATCTTGTAGCGACCAGACCTCAAACGGTCCAATCTCTATGCTCAGGTGTCATCCCTGGATCAGTAATGCTGACACCACACAGTACTTGAAGGATTTATAACAGAGTAGTAATCACACACTTATTACATCGAGTGTCTCAAAAGAGAAATTATTACAATAAATATGGCTTAAGGCCATCTAATAACAATAATAGCGGAAGGCTTGGAAGATAAGTGAGTCCATCAACTCCAACGGCATCACTGAGTATAGAACCACGACCTAAAAACTCCTTAGTCGTCGTCTGAAAAGTCTGCAACATTAACGTTGCAGCCCGAAACGGGTCAGCACATGGAATATGCTGGCAAAATAACACATCGAGAGTAATGGAATGAAACAGGCTATTCTATATGCATATTTGGCGGGTGGAAAGCTCTATGGTTACAGTTTTGCATAATGCCAATTTTTCCCTACTGCAAAGGAATAAATTTTATTTAATTATCATGGTAGTTGTTAAACATTGAGAATGGTTGACAGCGTTCTCAATCCCAATTAAGCATCATCATTAAACAAAACCTAACAAAATTAAATTTTAGAGTAACATGTTGAGATTCACATGATAATCCAGGCACTAGATACTCAAGATGTCCATAACCGGGGACATGACTAATCGTGATTAGTTTATACACTCTACAGTGGTTTGCACACTTTTCCCCACAAGACTCGATCGCCTCCGTTTGGTTTCTCGCACTACATGGTGTTTGAGAAGACGGATGACCGAGACATAGTCTTTCAGAAGCGCTAGCACCTTACGATCAGGTAGACTGTTACACCTACTTTCCCCTACATCTGCTAGTCTACCACTGTAAGAGTTTGCACAACTTAATCAACTATGCTAGAGCTCATAATAGCTTGTGGCTGCACATGGAAGTTTCTAGCATGAATAATCTCATGATCCCTTTGAGCCTGGGTGGCGGTCCAAAAGAAAAACAGGCAATCGCTGGAATACCCAGGTGCCTCTATCCACCCAGATGTGTGTTTAAGTTGCCACCTTAAATAAACCATTAATTAACAGTCTCACATCTGTCATGGATACACTCACCCAATCCACGTCTACTAGCATAGCATGGCATAATAAGCAACGTAGAAGTAACTCCCAAAGGTTTGATAATAAAAAGGTAATAGGTACTACCTCAACTACTTCCCAAACCCACAATTTAATTAGATCCTAATCATGCAATGTGTGAGGATTGATCTAATGCAATAAAACAGGGTAGTGGGAAAGTATGATCAAAGTGTTACTTACCTTGCTGATGATCCGGGAAACCTAGCGATTCGAAGTAGCAAGCGGCGCACTCCGGGTACTCTATCGCAAACAAACAAGCATACAATAAGTACTCAGTTAATGCACAGGTAAAACTCAAATAAGAGATCTAACCATAAAGTTCAACTTAAGAACTCCGGTTGGCAAAAAGAATCAAACCGAACGAAGCAACAAAAGACAAACGGCAAAAGAAACAGGCTTCATTTACTATTCTGGATCTAGGGCAATTTTTACAGTGGCAAAAACTTGTTTGAGTTGGTTAAATGGAAAGAGGGTTTAGAGACGAAACTCCAGGCGCTTGAATCGCTTGATTCCGATAAACGAGCGAAAAGTTAGACTAAAACGAAAATCAGATCAGAAAAATTGCGGATTTAATCCAAGAAAAAGAAAAACGACGAACGTTCGTTAAAACGAACGAATGGGCGAATGCTCGCTAATTAAATAAACCGGAAAAACCGATCTATTTAAAAAAACCGAAACTAAAAAAAAGAGCAAAACCGTCGGAAAACCGAACAGTTTTTTGAGAAAAACCGGAGGCGAAAAAAAACTACCTTCGGCGACTCCGGCGAACGGCGGTGGCGGCGGGTCCGGCAGGGCGGCGGGGCGGCGTGGCGCGGGACCGGCGGGGCGGCGCGGGCGCGACGGCGGCGGCGGTTGCGGGCGCCGGCTAGGGTTAGGGTTTTCGGGTGGGGCGGCTTGGGCTTCGGCCGGGGCCTCGGGGCGCTATAAAAAGGCCCGGCCAGGTTGAGTCCTGGCCGGTTACGGCCCAAGGTCGGTTCGGACTTTTTTTAAAAAGAAAATTACACTCGAAAAAAACAAAAGAAATACTAAACAGGCTCCAAAAATCCCAAAATATATTTTCCCCGGCTTCTAAAATCAAGCCGCACAGGATGAACATTTATTTGGGGCCTAAATGCAATTTTTAAAAACGCGCATTTTTCCTAAATTCAAATAAAATAGTAAATAAAACCAAAATAAAATCTTATTTGATATTTTATTAAATCCTCAATATTTCTTTATTTTGGGAAAGTCATTTTTATTCCCTCTCTCATATTTTTGTAATAGAAATAATTGAAGATAAAATAAATAAAATCAAATGATCCTATTTTCAAAGTTTGAGACAACTCAAATATGAAAATAACGAAATCCCAACTCTCTTCGAGGGTCCTTGAGTTGCGTAAAATTTCTAGGATCAACCAAAATGCAATAAATATGATATGCAATGATGATCTAGTGTATAACATTCCAAATTCAAAATTTGGGATGTTACATCCATGCTATTACATTATCAATCTTGGATGTTTATATGCATTTATATGCTATTTTATATGATTTTCGGGACTAACCTATTATCCTAGAGCCCAGTGCCAGTTTCTGTTTTTTCCTTGTTTTTTGAGTATTGCAGAAAAGGAAAACCAAACGGAGTCCAATTGACCTAAAAATTCTCAGAGATAGTTTTTGGACCAGAAGAAGCCCACAGAGTACTGGAGATGGGCCAGAAGAGTCCGGAGGCACCCACGAGGGTGGGGGTACGCCCCCCTACCTTGTGGCCGCCTCGGGGACCCCCCTGAATTGTTCCCGACTCCAACACCTCTTATATATACCCAAACTTCCAGAAAGAAACCAATACCGGGAGTTCCGCCACCTCAAGGCTCTGTACCCACGGAAAATCAATCTAGACCCGTTCCGGCACCCTGCCGGAGGGGGAATCTCCAGTGGCCATCTTCATCATCCCGGCGCTGTCCATGACGAGGAGGGAGTAGTTCACCCTCGGGGCTGAGGGTATGTACCAGTAGCTATGTGTTTGATCTCTCTCTCTCTCTCTCTCTCTCTCTCTCGTGTTCTTGATTTGGCACAATCTTGATGTATCGCGAGCTTTGCTATTATAGTTGAATCTTATATGTTTCTCCCCCTCTACTCTCTTGTAATGGATTGAGTTTTCCCTTTGAAGTTATCTTATCGGATTGAGTCTTTAAGGATTTGAGAACACTTGATGTATGTCTTGCATGTGCTTATCTGTGGTGAAAATGGGATATTCACGTGATCCACTTGATGTATGTTTTGGTGATCAACTTGCGAGTTCTGTGACCTCGTGAACTTATGCATAGGGGTTGGCACACGTTTTCATCTTGACTCTCCGGTAGAAACTTTGGGGCACTCTTTGAAGTTCTTTCTGTTGGTTGAATAGATGAATCTGAGATTGTGTGATGCATATCGTATCCTTATACCCACAGATACTTGAGGTGACATTGGAGTATCTAGGTGACATTATGGTTTTGGTTGATTTGTGTCTTAAGGTGTTATTCTAGTACGAACTCTAGGATAGATTGAACAGAAAGAATAGCTTTGTGTTATTTTACTATGGGCTCTTGAATAGATCGATCAGAAAGAATAACTTTGAGGTGGTTTTGTACCCTACAATAATCTCTTCATTTGTTCTTCGCTATTAGTGACTTTGGAGTGACTCTTTCTTGCATGTTGAGGGATTGTTGTATGTTCCAATTATGTTATTATTGTTGAGAGAACTTGCACTAGTGAAAGTATGACCCTAGGCCTTGTTTCCTAGCATTGCAATACCATTTGTGCTTACTTTTATCATTAGTTACCTTGCTATTTTTATATTTCCAGATTACAAAAACCTTTATCTACCATCCATATTGCACTTGTATCACCATCTCTTTGCCGAACTAGTGCACATATACAATTTACCATTGCATTGGGTGTGTTGGGGACACAAGAGACTCTTTGTTATTTGGTTGCAGGGTTGTTTGAGAGAGACCATCTTCATCCTACGCGTCCCACGAATTGATAAACCTTAGGTCATCCACTTGAGGGAAATTTGCTACTGTCCTACAAACTTCTGCACTTGGAGGCCCAACAACGTCTAGAAGAAGAAGGTTGTGTAGTAGAAATAAAGCTCTTTTCTGGCGCCGTTGCCGGGGAGGCTTGGTTGGCGGCACTAACACCCCGTCAACTAAGCTCTTTTCTGGCGCCTTTGCCGGGGAGGTTATCGCTTGAAGGTATATCTTTAGATCTTGCAATCAAATATTTTGTTTCTTGTTTTATCACTAGTTTAGTCTATAAAAGAAAACGACAAAAATGTAATTGAGGGTACCTCATATGCTTCATCTTTTTAATATCTTTCATGAACATAAGGATTCCGATAACTGTGCCAAAATGCTAGAAGAAGAATGCATTAAAATGTATGGCACTAAATCTTTGAAAGATGAGCATGATTGCAATGTTGTTAGTACGAACTCTTTGAATATCCATAGTACTAATGATGATTGCACTAGTCACGATGAAAATGTCTCTTATAAGCATGTCAATCTTGTGGAGTGCGTAGGGTTTGCAAGTACACACCAAATAGGGAAGATAGATTTTGCAAGAGTCATTAGTATTTAGAAACTAAATGGTTGCAAGAAAGGCTAGATGTTTGTGCTGAAAATTTAAATTTTCTTAGCCATCCTTGTGAACTTTGCAATGAACGTGGTCATTTAAATATCCAATGCAAATTGTTTCATGATCGAATCGTGTCCAAAAATTGTGATGACTTGGTTTCCCTTGCGCATCATAATGAACTTAGTTTGCTTCTAGGTTATGAAGAAACTAAACGTATAACTAAGGATATTCCAGAACTTGCCCTTGATAAAGTTCTTGATTTTGATCTAGAGGAAATTTATATGTATTGTGCGGTGAATTGCATTGAAAATCCTTATATTGCCAATTACATAAAGTCAAGAAAACAATTAGAAGATGAAGAGAATACTAATGAAAGGGAAGAGATTTCCCAATATCCTCCTATTTTTTCTTACGATGAATCAGGTAACGAGGAGGAGCCTTCTATCCAACCAATCTCATTAATAAGGATCTCCGAAAAGAGGATTAAACCCACACATGATGTGAAGAAGAGAAAGAAAAGACGAAGAAGCAAAGGTAAAAAGGTAGCCCTCCCAAATGATGTTGCTCCTGTTACTCATTGTGATGATGATAATTGATATACTATTGGTGCTATCCATACTATTAGTGATGAAAGTGATTATGCTTATGATATGAAAAGGCCCAAGCTTGGGGATGCTATGTTGGATGAGAATGACATGTTTGAGAATTTATTTGCGGCAATTAATGTTTGTCCCAAGCTTTGGGATGCTATGTTTAATGGAGATGATGTTTTTAGCCTCCCAAGTTTTGATGAGCAAATTTATTACGATGATAGCATGCCTCCTATTTATGATGACTATTGTGATGACACTTATGCTATAAAAAATAGTGATGATTATATTTATAAAACTTGTCATGATTATGATTACCCTTTTTTCTGAACAATACTCTTTTTAATGTGGAAACCATTTATATTATTCGGGTTTCTTATGATACTCCCACTATTCCGAATGAGAAGAATTTTGCTTATGTGGAGAATAGTAATTTTTCTATGCTTGTAGGTCATGAAAAGAATGCTTTATGTGATAGTTATATTGTTGAATTCATTCATGATTCTACTGAAAATTATTATGAGGAAGGAATATATGCTTGTAGGAGTTGCAATAATATCAAGTTTCCTCTCTATGTGTTGAAAATCTTGAAGTTATCCTTGTTTTACCTTCCTATGCAAGTTGATTCTTGTTCCCGCAAGTTGTTTGCTCATAAAATCCCGATGCATAGGAAGTGGGTTAGGCTTAAATGTGCTAGTTATATTCTTCATGATGCTCTCTTTATGTTTCAATTCCTATCTTTTATGTGAGCATCATTGTCATGATCATGCCTAGCTAGGGGCGTTAAACGATAGCGCTTGTTGGGAGGCAACCCAATTTTATTTTTGTTCCTTGCTATTTGTTCCTGTTTAGTAATAAATAAATCATCTATCCTCTGTTATTATTGTGTTTTTATGTTTTAATTAGTGTTTTTGCCAAGTAAATCCTTTAGGATCTTCTTGGGTGATTATTGTTTGATCTTGCTGTAAAAAACAGAAAGTATGCTCATGAGAATAATTTTCATTCTTTACCAGAGGGCGATAAAACACCAATTCCACTTGAAATAGATCAATAAAGAAAATGTCTAGGACTTCCTAATTTCTCAGGATTTTTGGAGTTACAGGAGTATTCGAAACCTCCAGATTGCTACAAACTGTTTTGTTTTTGACAGATTCTGTTTTCTATGTGTTGTTTGCTTATTTTGATGAATCTATGAGTAGTATCGGAGGGTATGAACCATATAGAAGCTGGAATACAGTAGATATTACACCAATATGAATTTAGAATGAGTTCACAACAGTACCAAAAGTGGTGATTTATTTTCTTATACTAACGGAGCTTACGAGTTTTCTGTTGAGTTTTGCGTTGTGAAGTTTTCAAGTTTTGGGTAAAGATTCGATGCACTATGGAACATGGAGTGGAAAGAGCATAATATTGGGATGCCCAAGGCACCCCGAGTTAATATTCAAGGACAACCAAGAGCCTAAGCTTGGGGATGCCCCGGATGGCATCCCCTCTTTCGTCTTCATTCATCGGTAACTTTACTTGGAGCTATGTTTTTATTCACCACATGATATGTGTTTTGCCTGGAGCATCATTTTCTTTTATTTTGTTTTGCTTGATGTTTGAATAAAATACCAAGATATAAAATTCTTTAATGTTAGAGAGTCTTCACATAGTTGCATAATTATTTGACTACTCATTGATCTTCACTTATATCTTGTGGAGTAGTTTGTGGTTTGCTCTAGTACTTCACTTATATCTTTTTAGAGCACGGCGGTGGTTTTATTTTGAAGAAATAGATTAACTCTCATGCTTCACTTATATTATTTTGAGAGTCCTAAACAACATGGTAATTTGCTTTGGTTATGAATTTAGTCCTAATATGATGGGCATCCAAGATGGGTGTAATAAAAACTTTCATATAAAGTGCATTGAATACTATGAGAAGTTTGATTATTTATGATTGTTTTGAGATATGAAGATGGTGATATTAGAGTGATGCTAATTGAGTAGTTGTGAATTTGAGAGATACTTGTGTTAAAGTTTGTGATTCCTGTAGCATGCACGTATGGTGAACCGTTATGTGATGAAGTCGGAGCATGATTTATTTTTTGATTGTCTTCTCTATGAGTGGCGGTCAGGGACAAGCGATGGTCTTTTCCTACCAATCTATCCCCCTAGGAGCATGCGCGCAGTACTTTGTTTCGATAACTAATAGATTTTTGCAATAAGTATGTGAGTTCTTTATGACTAATGTTAAGTCCATGGATTATACACACTCTCACCCTTCCACCATTGCTAGCCTCTCTTGTGCCGCGCAACTTTCGCCGGTACCATATCACCCACCATTACCTTCCTCAAAACAGCCACCATACCTACCTATTATGGCATTTCAATAGCCATTCTGAGATATATTGCCATGCAACTTTCCACCATTCCGTTTATTATGACATGCTTTATCATTGTCATATTGCTTTGCATGATCATGTAGTTGACATCGTATTTGTGGCAAAGCCACCATTCATAATTCTTTCATACATGTCACTCTTAATTCATTGCACATCCCGGTACACCGCCGGAGGCATTCACATAGAGTCATATTTTGTTCTAAGTATCGAGTTGTAATTCTTGAGTTGTAAGTAAATAAAAGTGTGATGACCATCATTATTAGAGCATTGTCCCATGTGAGGAAAGGATGATGGAGACTATGATTCCCCCACAAGTCGGGATGAGACTCCGGACGAAAAATAAATATGAGAGAAAAAGAGGCCATAAAAAAGGAGAAGGCCAAAAAAAATGAGAGAAAAAGAGAGAAGGGGAATCTTCATGATAGAGAGTTTCCTATGTTGTCACTTTCATATACTAGTGGGAATCTTTCATTATAGAACTTGTCTTGTATATTCCAATGGTGGGCTTCCTCAAAATGCCCTAGGTCTTCGTGAGCAAGCGAGTTAGATGCACACCCACTTAGTTTCTTTTTGAGCTTTCATACACTTATAGCTCTAGTGCATCCATTGCATGGAAATCCCTACTCACTCACATTGATATCTATTGATGGGCATTTCCATAGCCTGTTGATAGGCCTAGTTGATGTGAGACTATCTTCCTCCTTTTTGTCTTCTCCACAACCACCATTCTATTCCACCTATAGTGCTATGTCCATGGGTCACACTCATGTATTGCATGAAAGTTGAAAAGGTTTGAGAACATCAAAAGTATGAAACAATTGCCTCGCTTGTCATCGAGGTTGTGCATGATTTGAATATTTTTCGTGATGAAGATGGAGCATATCCAAACTATATGATTTTGTAGGGATGAACTTTCTTTGGCCATGTTTTTTTGAGAAGACATGATTACTTTGTTAGTATGCTTGAAGTATTATTATTATTATGTCGATATTAAACTTTTGTCTTGAATCTTTTGGATCTGAACATTCATGCCACAATAAAGAAAATTACATTGATAATTATGTTAGGTAGCATTCCACATCAAAACTTCTATTTTTATCATTTACCTACTCGAGGACGAGTAGGAATTAAGCTTGGGGAAGCTTGATACGTCTCCAGCGTATCTATAATTTTTGATTGTTCCATGCTACTATATTATGAATCTTGGATGTTTTATATGCATTTCTTTGCTATTTTATATTATTTTTGGGACTAACCTATTAACCTAGAGCCCAGTGCCAGTTTCTATTTTTCCTTGTTTTTGAGCATTCAGAAAAGGAAAACCAAACGGAGTCCAATTGACCTGAAAATTCACGGAGATAACTTTTGGACCAGAAGAAGCCCACGGAGTACCGGAGATGGGCCAGAAGAGTCCGGAGGCACCCACGAGGGTGGGGGGTGCACCCTACCCCCTGGGCGCGCCCCCTACCTTGTGGCCGCCTCGGGGACCCCCTTGACTTGTTCCTGAATCCAACACCTCTTACATATACCCAAACTTCCAGAAAGAAACTGAGATCGGGAGTTCCGCCGCCGCAAGCCTCTGTAGCCACCAAAAACCAATCTAGACCCGTTCCGGCACCCTGCTGAAGGGGGGGGGGGATCCCTCTCCGGTGGCCATCCTCATCATCCCGACGCTCTCCATGACGAGGAGGGAGTAGTTCACCCTCGGGGCTGAGGGTATGTACCAGTAGCTATGTGTTTGATCTCTCTCTCTCTCTCTCTCTCTCTCTCTTTTGTGTTCTCGATTTGGCACGATCTTGATGTATCGCGAGCTTTGCTATTATAGTTGAATCTTATGATGTTTCTCCCCCTCTACTCGCTTGTAATGGATTGAGTTTTCCCTTTGAAGTTATCTTATCGGATTGAGTCTTTAAGGATTTGAGAACACCTGATGTATGTCTTGCATGTGCTTAACTGTGGTGACAATGGGATATTCACGTGATCCACTTGATGTATGTTTTGGTGATCAACTGCGAGTTATGTGACCTCGTGAACTTATGCATAGGGGTTGACACACGTTTTCGTCTTGACTCTCCAGTAGAAACTTTTGGGCACTCTTTGAAGTTCTCTGTGTTGGTTGAATAGATGAATCTGAGATTGTGTGATGCATATCGTATAATCATACCCACGGATACTTGAGGTGACATTGGAGTATCTAGGTGACATTAGGGTTTTGGTTGATTTGTGTCTTAAGGTGTTATTCTAGTACGAACTCTAGGATAGATTGAACGGAAATAATAGCTTCTTGTTATTTTACTACGGGGTCTTGAATAGATCAATCAGAAAGAATAACTTTGAGGTGGTTTCGTACCCTACAATAATATCTTCGTTTGTTCTCCGCTATTAGTGACTTTGGAGTGACTCTTTATTGCATGTTGAGGGATTGTTATATGATCCAATTATGTTATTATTGTTGAGATAACTTGCACTAGTGAAAGTATGAATCCTAGGCCTTGTTTCCTAGCATTGCAATACCGTTTGTGCTCACTTTTATCATTAGTTACCTTGCTGTTTTTATATTTTCAGATTACAAAAACCTTTATCTACCATCCGTATTGCACTTGTATCACCATCTCTTCGCCGAACTAGTGCATGTATACAATTTACCATTGTATTGGGTGTGTTGGGGACACAAGAGACTCTTTGTTATTTGGTTGCAGGGTTGTTTGAGAAAGACCATCTTCATCCTACGCCTCCCACAGATTATAAACCTTAGGTAATCCACTTGAGGGAAATTTGCTACTGTCCTACAAACCTCTGCACTTGGAGGCCCAACAACGTCTACAAGAAGAAGGTTGTGAAGTAGACATCAGGAGGTATTACTATTGTTCCTAATGATAAAAATGAACTTATTCCACAAAGAATTGTTACTGGTTATAGAATGGCAATTGATTTTAGAAAATTAAATAAAGCTACTAGAAAAGATCATTATCCTCTGCCTTTCATTGATCAAATTCTCGAAAGATTATCTAAGCATACCCTAGTTTTTCTCGAATACCCGTTTCAAAACCTCATCAAGAGAAACCCACCTTTACTTGTCCTTTTGGAACTTATGCTTGTAGACGTATGTTTTTGGTTTATGCAATGCACCTGCTACCTTTCAAAGATGTATGACTGCTATATTCTCTGATTTTTGTGAAAATATTATTGAGGTTTTCATGGATGATTTCACCGTTTATGGAACTTCTTTTGATGATTGCTTAACCAACCTTGATCGAGTTTTGCAGAGATGTGAGCAAACTAATCTTGTCTTGAATTGGGAGAAGTGGCACTTTATGGTTAATGAAGGTATTGTTTTGGGACATAAAATTTCCAAACGAGGTATTGAGGTGGATAAAGCTAAAGTTGATGCAATTGAGAAAATGTCATGTCCTAAAGATATAAAAGGTATTCGTAGTTTCCTTGGTCATGCTGGTTTCTGTAGGAGGTTTATTAAAGACTTCTAAAAAATTCTAGGCCTCTTACAAATGTTTTACAAAAGGATATTCCATTTGTTTTTGATGATTATTGTGTAGAAGCCTTTGAAACACTTAAGAAAACCTTAACTTCTGCACCTATAGTTCAACCACTTGATTGGAACTTGCCTTTTGAAATTATGTGTGATGCTAGTGATTATGTTGTGGGTGCTGTTCTAGGACAAATTATGCTAGTAAAACTCTAGACAGTGCCCAGAGAAATTATGCTACTACTGAAAAAGAATTTTTAGTAGTTATGTTTGCTTGTGATAAATTCAGATCCTACATTGCTGATTCCAAAGTAATCTTTCACACTGATCATGCTGCTATAAAATATCTTATGGAAAAGAAAGATGCTAATCCTAGACTCATTAGGTGGGTTCTCTTGCTACAAGAATTTGATTTACATATAACTGATAGGAAAGGAGCTAAGAACCCCGTAGCTGATAACTTGTCTAGGTTAGAAAATATTCTTGATGACCCACTACCTATTGATGATAGTTTTCCTGATGGAAAACTAGCTGCAATAAATGTTTCTCATAACACACCTTGGTATGCTGACCATGCTAATTACATTGTTGCTAAATATATACCACCTAGTTTCACATACCAACAAAAGAAAAAAAATCTTTTATGATTTAAGACATTACTTTTGGGATGACCCACATCTTTATAAAGAAGGAGTAGATGGTATTATTAGACGTTGTGTACCTAAGCATGAACAGGAACAAATCCTAAGGAAGTGTCATTCTGAAGCTTATGGAGGACATCATGCAGGAGATAGAACTGCTCACAAGGTATTGCAATCTGGTTTCTATTGGCCTACTCTCTTCAAGGGTGCCCGTAAGTTTGTCTTATCTTGCGATGAATGACGAAGAATTGGTAATATCGGCAAGCTTTAGGAAATGCCTATGAATTATTCACTTGCTGTTAAATCATTTGATGTTTGGGGTTTTGATTATACGGGACCTTTTCCTTCTTCTAATGGGTATACTCATATTCTGGTTGTTGTTGATTATGTTACTAAGTGGGTAGAAGCTATTCCAACTAGTAGTGTTGATCACAACACCTCCATTAAAATGCTTAAAGAAGTTATTTTCCCAAGGTTTGGAGTCCCTAGATATTTAATGACTGATGGTGGTTCCCACTTTATTCATGGTGCTTTTCATAAAATGCTTGCTAAATATGATGTTAACCATAGAATTGCATCACCTTATCATCCTCAATCTAGCGGTCAAGTTGAACTTATCAATAGAGAAATAAAACTAATATTACAAAAAACTATCAATAGGTCCCGAAATAATTGGTCTAAGAAATAAGATGATGCACTTTGGGCTTACAGAACAGCTTATAAAAATCCTATGGGTATGTCTCCTTATAAAATGGTTTATGGAAAAGCTTGACATTTGCCTCTTGAGTTAGAACATAAAGCATATTGGGCAATTAAAGAACTCAACTATGGTTTCAAACTTGCTAGTGAAAATAGGTTATTTGATATTAGCTCACTAGATGAATGGAGAACCCAAGCTTATGGAAATGCCAAACTATTCAAAGAAGAGGTTAAAAGATTGCACACCAAAAGGATCCAAAAGCAGGAATCCAAAGTTGGTGAATATGTTATTTTGTACAACTCTCATTTTAGATTCTTTGCAGGAAAACTTCTTTCCAAATGCGAAGGACCATATATTATCAAAGAGGTTTATCGCTCTGGAGCTATCAAAATTAATAATGCCGAAGGTACAAACCCGAAGGTGGTTAATGGATAAAGAATCAAATATTATATCTCAGGTATGCCTATTAATGTTGAAAGCAATATTATTAAAACCATGATACCGGAGGAGCACATAAAAGAAACCTTCCAGAACACTCCAGAACTCTAAAAAAGAGGAGGTACGTGATACGGTAAGTAAACGGACTCCGTAAAATCCGCAAAAATATTTTCTAACAGTTTTGGAATATAACAACAATTTGGAAAATAAGAAACAACTAGGAATGCAATAGAGGAGGACACGATACACCACGGCGCGCCTACGTTGCTTGGCACGCCCAGGTGGGTTGTTTCCACCTCGAGAACCTTCCCGACTCTGTTTTCCTTTTGTTTTGCTTGTTTCCCAAGATAAAAAATCTTTATATACCCCCGGACATACGGACCACCGTACCGCGAAGAAATTTATGTTCTTGTTTCTTGTTGTTTTCTGACAGATCTAGATTGCTATGGCCTCACCGAGCTCCTACAAGGACAAGTTCTTTGAGAGGGACCTAGGGGGAAGGGAACCATGGAGGCGAGGCTCGAAGCCATGGAGCAGGAGGTCTTCAAGTGCAAGGGGATGGTGGAGCACAGACTTAGTGCCAATCACCTCATGATTACGCATTTCACCCATGATCACAAGGTGGATGGCCTGTCCATGAAGGGCATCGTCTTCACCCTCAATGATCAAATCAACTTTCTGCGAAGCCAAATATATGATCTCCAAAATCAAGTCTTTGAATATGAGGCAAGATTTAAAGGTATGAGTTGGCTGCCAGTTGCAGGACTCGCGAGACTCGTGCTTCCTCTTATGATGGTGAGCCGCTGCCATGGAAGCCGGAGGATAAGCTTGCCACTACCTCATCACCACCACCATCATTGTCGTGGAATTGTCACGGCAGATGTCCTAGTGGAAGGACTTAGTTGTGGAGCCATTGTGACGTAGTTAGCTTAAAGGGGTTAAACGGGACAAATGACACAAGGAGTTTATACTGGTTCGGCCCCTTATGGTGAAGGTAAAAGCCTAATCCAGTTTGAGGTGGTATTGCTAGGGTTTCAATTACCAAGGAGTGAATACGCTTAGCCTGGCTTTCGATCTGTTGTCTCCTACCCTAAGCCGCTACCGGGTCGTCCCCTTATATACACGGGTTGACGCCCCACGGCTTATAGAGTCCCGGTCGGCTCATACAAACATGTCCGGCCCGATGACTTATCTTACATGCCTTACAATACAAGTCACATATACATGGCGGTTTACACTTACGGGCCTTAAGCCACCTTTGGGTTTTGGGCCCTTTAGCAAGCCTACTACATGAACCTCCATCTTCAACATATTCATGGGCTTGGTTTATCAACCGACATTGGGATAACCGGCCCCTCCTGGGCGGGTCATATCCAATAGTCATATCCCCAACATTAGGCCCCACGTTGATTTGAACTTTATTCATGTCAATCTTCAGCACTTCGAAAAAAATCCTTCTTCATCTACTTGTGATATATTGTAACCCGCCATGATGTCATCTCCTGAGATTGCGGTACCCCACCGTAACATCACATGTTATTATTAATATTATATACCGCCCAAATCTTAATAAATCTTCTCTTTTAATGATCCTCCAAAAATCGAGGCGCTCACGCCGTCACATATCCATTTTCTTGTCTCCTCGATTCCTATGCATGCCACTTAACCTTCCAGCCTTATAAATAGGGCCACGGGTCCTCTTTTCACTCTCCCCCTTTTGCCTTCTCGTCTTCATCTTCTTCCTCGCAACGCTCGAGTGCGCCCGACCTCCACCGTTGTTGACCTTCGTTCACTGCTTCAACTTCGGTCGCTGCATCACCCTGAACGAACCAGAACACCGCGGCACCCCTCCGCTGTTCACCAGCGTCGGTAAGCATTCACCTTTCCTCTTAATAAATCTGTCTTAGGGTTTCCTTGTTCATCGGCATTCATCACCGTTCCCCCTTCTCTTTCCTAGATTGCATAGTTTTGATCTAAAAACAACACAGATCTTGTGCAGTAACAGTTTAAGACTTGTGTTTTAATATCAGAACCTATCCTCATTGCAACAGATCTCATCTAGGCATCCCCACTTTTCTGCTGCCGCCACCTTAGGTTTAGATTTTATTTCATTTCTCTGAACTGCTGCAGATCCAATCTTATAGCTCCAATATGTGAAACCTGTTTGTCCCAACACTTAGTAAAATTGCTTTTGATAGATGTTGAGTACCATTGCTGTCACGGCGGCTTACATCACCAGTTATAATTATCCATATATCATTAGGCCCCATTTAAGCCGCCATTCGGAATATATACTGTAGCTTTTTACTTCCGGCTTAATGAATCAACTTAATGTGGCAAATTTTTTTCTTTCCTTTAGGCTTCTCTTCACAATGCCGCCAAAGACAGTCACTTCATGTAACTGGGTTCCCTCCATTGTCACTGAAAACACACTCAAAGACTTTGTCAAAATCGGGTACTTGCCAGCAAAGAATGTCATGCATTATCGCGCCCCTGATCCAGGCGAAGAAAGACCTCAGCCAAAGAATGACGAAGTCATTGTTTTTACTCATCACATGAATCAGGGCTTCTCATCGCCCGGTTCTAGATTTTTCCGAGACGTGCTACACTTCCTTAAAATCCATCCTCAAGACATTGGACCCAATTCCATGTCAAACATCTGCAACTTTCAAGTCTTCTGCGAAGCATACCTTCAAGAGGAGCCCAACATTGAACTCTTTAGAGAATATTTTTATTTGAACCGCCAAAACGAGTTTACGAACGGACCCAGCTTGGAACTAGGCAGAATCTCAATTCAACAGAGAAGAGATGCTATCTTCCCCTATGCCCGCTTGCCGAGTCACCCCAAAGATTGGAATCAGACATGGTTTTACTGCAAAGATACTTCTCCGGCTGACGAGAATCCATTGTCGGGTTATCGGGTCCAGCGTCTTGACTCAAAGCATCTTCTTCCTGAACAGCTTACTACTGCTGAACGTGCAAAGCTTGCTTCCACCATTGCAAAGGTCAAGGCTCTGCCGAGAAACGGGTTAACTGGCATTGACTTGGTTCGGTGCTGGGTTTCTTGGCGAATCATACCCTTGAGTCGCCGGCCCGGCTTAATGTGTACTTATACTGGTGGTATAAAGGACCCTCTGCGCCACAGCTCTATGCTTTTAACTGATGAGGCAATCAACGAAATGACCAAGTCCCTTTTGAATGAAGATCTGGAAGATTGCAGCAAAGTGGGTCTGAACCCTTTCTACAAACTTAACCCGCCACCGGATGTGAGTCTCTAATTTACTTACTTTTACCTCATCATTTCAATGCTTTATTAACTCAACTTTGATGACTTTTCACAGGCTGACTCTAATTTTTGGAAGAAGAAATACGACCATGAAGCTGCCAAGAATGCCAGGGCTGCCAAGAAAGCCGCCAAGAAAACCACTAAGAAAAATAAGAAGAAATCAAGCGCCTCCAGCATGTTTGAACTGGATGACAGCTCTGAGTCGGAGGTGGCCCTTGACTCCCTTGGCTCTTTTTTCAATTACCTTATTGACACTGATTATGCTCAGGATGACACGGGGGCCAACCAAGCAGCTGAAGAAGAGGTAACTATTATTTCGTCCGACTCAGAGCCTTTGCCAAGACAGAAAATTCGACGGGTAACCTGGAAAGTAAGCTTTTCGCACCCCTTAGCTCATTTGGATCCTCACTTTCTTTTGAAGCAACATCAGCACGAGAGCCGGTGACAAACTCGGGCTAGTGGATGTGAAGAGTTATCGTCCGGCTTATCAAATACTCTAGCTCCACGAAAATGGCAAAACAAGGTCTTTCCAAACTTAACTCTTTTTACCCCCTGGCGGGTCTCATTCATCAGCCACTTACTCCTTCCGATTCAAACTATCAGGAGGTTTCTTGCTCTTCCTCCGGCGATTCATCTCAAACCCAGCTACCGGATTTCAAGACTGCCCCTGGGTAACATCTCTTTTGTTTTCTATCTCCTTATGCTCTTATACTTGTACTCATGTCTCATGAACCGTGCAGTGGAAAAGCAAAGCCTAACAAGAAGGCAAAGGTGACCAAGCCGGTTGAAGATCCTAAAGTCCCTACACCAGAGTAGCCACTCCCAGCATCAGACGCTTCTGAAAGACAACCAGAACAACCTGCCCATGAAGCCCCACCAGAGATTCCTGACCCTTATGGTGACCATTCAGTACTCAATCCTTTGAATACTAAACCATCAAGCCCACTTAAATCGTTGGAGACACATGCCGACGATGTTACGATCACTGGCACCGGTTTTACAGAACCGGGAAATCCAACTGTCTTGGCCAAACACTCTGCTAAACAGGAGTTTATTGAAAAGTGGAAAGTGAGATTTGATGTTGCCCACTATTCTCAATTGAGCAGCAGCGAAGTACTCTCTGGCTACCTCAACCAAGTGCATACCAGCCGTGATCTTGAAATCGATATGGTGAAGCAGATGCATACAAAATATGAGGTATGAATTCTGGCTTAAGTACAGTATGCATATCCTGTCAGTCCCCAAGTCTACCATGTATAATAGAATTGAATATGCTGAAGACTTTAGAATAGCAATGAGTATAAAGCATCTTTGAGAAAAAAGTTGTCTTTCACTTAAGCCAGGTTTTAATGATCATCATTGCATCCGTAGCCCCCAAGGGCCGGTTTAATCAACATGAATGAACCGGTACTGGTTCTTGATTAAAGATCAGAACTTACTCATGTAGCCCCCATGAACCGGCTGTGGTTGTCTGCGGCACTGTCGGGTCATCACAAAGTAGTAATGAAATATGAGCAAATATGCATTAGCCCCCAAGTGCTAAGTACTATTGCTTGCGAAGTGCTTGGGACTTAATCATATAAACCGCTGTAGGAAGAACTCTTCAGTAGGCATTAGCCCCAAGTGCCAAGTGTTGTTGCTTGCAAAAGGCTTGGGACTTATATTCCTGTAATCCGGATATAAATGTGTTTGTAAATCTGTGTTTTTACAGGACGCTATTGCTGAACATCAATCACAATTGGCTGATGCAAAGACCCGGCTGGAGAATCAAGAATCTGAGACCCGGAAAGAGGATTCAAAATTCCAATTTAGCGTGGCTAAAACGAAAAAACTGAAAAATAGTTTTGAGGCTGAAAGAAATGCCTGGGCTGAGGAAAAGACTGCTTTGATGCAGCGGGCTGAGAAAGCTGAAGCGACTCTTCAAGGGGTGACCACTAAGCTTACCGGTTTAAAGCACCGTGTATCCTAGATGGTTTCTGCTATCTTTGGTGAGTCGCCTTACCAGCATTCAACTTGAATCTCTTCATTTGATATTATAAACCGCCACTGACTATTCCACAATTGTTATATAGGTTCAAGGAGCAGCAATCTTAGTCAAGATACGCTAGTGAAGCTGAAAGCCGTATATACGCTTGTTGAACAACTGTATACTGGAGCTCAACGCATGCTAGCCACAATTTCACCAACAAATCAAGGACCCAATCTGTTGAGCGACGTCTTGAAAACATTGTCAATTCTGCCTGCAAGGATTCAAGAGATCAAATGGTCATGTGCAAGAGCCGGTGCCATGACGGCCTTGAGTCGTGCTAAGGCATGGGTACCAGAGCTAGACCCAGATGAGGTAGCTACTGGGTATCCAAGTTTGAAGGAAGATGGTACTACTTTTCATTAGAAGGACTTCGCTGCTGCTACCTCTTGAGCACTGCGTTGGTTTTCCCTTGAAGAGGGAAGGGTGATGCAGCAAAGTAGCGTAAGTATTTCCCTTAGTTTTTGAGAACCAAGGTATCAATCCAGTAGGAGGCCAGGCACGAGTCCCTCGCACCTACGCAAACAAATAAAATACTCGCAACCAACGCAATAAAGGGGTTGCCAATCCCTTCACGGTCACTTACGAAAGTGAGATCTGATAGATATGATAAGATAATATTTTTGGTATTTTTATGATAAAGATGCAAAGTAAAGAAAGCAAAATAAACGGAAAAGGAAATAGCTTGTTGACGGAATATTAATATGATGGAAAATAGACCCGGGGCCATAGGTTTCACTAGTGGCTTCTCTCGAGAGCATAAGTATTACGGTGGGTAAACAAATTACTGTTGAGCAATTGACAGAACTGAGCATAGTTATGAGAATATCTAGGTATGATCATGTATATAGGCATCACGTCCGAGACAAGTAGACTGAGTCCTATACCTGCATCTACTACTATTACTCCACACATCGACCGCTATCCAGCATGCATGTAGATATTAAGTTCAAAAGAACAGAGTGACGCTGTAAGCAAGATGACATGATGTAGAGGGATAAACTCATGCAATATGATATAAACCCCATCTTGTTATCCTCGATGGCAACAATAAAATACGTGCCTTGCTGCCCCTACTGTCACTGGGAAAGGACATCGCAAGATTGAACACAAAGCAAGCACTTCTCCCATTGCAAGAAAGATCAGTCTAGTAGGCCAAACCAAACTGATAATTCAATGAGACTTGCAAAGATAACCAATCATACATAAAAGAATTCAGAGAAGATTCAAATATTGTTCGTAGATAAACTTGATCATAAACCCACAATTCATCGGTCTCAACAAACACACCGCAAAAAAAGATTACATCGAATAGATCTCCACAAGAGAGGGGGAGAACTTTGTATAAAGATCCAAAAAGAAAGAAGAAGCCATCTAGCTAATAACTATGGACCCGAAGGTCTGAAGTAAACTACTCACACTTCATCGGAGAGGCTATGGTGTTGATGTAGAAGCCCTCCGTGATCGATGCCCCTCCAGCGGAGCTCCGGAAAAGGCCCCAAGATGGGATCTTGCGGGTACAGAAAGTTACGGCGGTGGAATTAGGGTTTTGGCTCCATATCTGATAGTTTGGTGGTATGTAGGTATATGTAGGAGGAAGAAGTACGTCGGTGGAGCAACGTGGGCCCCACGAGGGCGGAGGGCACGCCTGGGGGGGGGGGGGTAGGCGCCCCCCTACCTCGTGCCCTCCTGGTTGCTTTCTTGACATAGGGTCCAAGTCCTCTGGATCATGTTCATTCCGAAAATCACGTTCCCAAAGGTTTCATTCCGTTTGGACTCCGTTTGATATTCTTTTTCTGCGAAACTCTAAAATAGGCAAAAAAACAGCAATTCTGGGCTGGGCCTCCAGTTAATAGGTTAGTCCCAAAAATAATATAGAAGTGTATAATAAAGCCCAATAATGTCCAAAACAGGATATAATATAGCATGGAACAATAAAAAATTATAGATATGTTGGAGACGTATCAAGCATCCCCAAGCTTAATTCCTTCTCGTCCTCGAGTAGGTAAATGATAAAAACAGAATTTTTGATGTGGAATGCTACTTTGGCAAAATTTCAATGTAATTCTCTTAATTGTGGTATGAATATTCAGATCCGAAAGATTCAAGACAAAAGTTCAATATTGACATAGAAATAATAATACTTCAAGCATACTAACTAAGCAATTATGTCTCTTCAAAATAACATGGCCAAAGAAAGTTATCCCTACAAAATCATATAGTCTGGCTATGCTCCATCTTCACCACACAAAGTATTTAAATCATGCACAACCCCGATGACAAGCCAAGCAATTGTTTCATACTTTTGGTGTTCTCAAACTTTTTCAATCTTCACGCAATACATGAGCGTGAGCCATGGACATAGCACTATATGTGGAATAGAATGGTGGTTGTGGAGAAGACAAAAAGGGAGAAGATAGTCTCACATCAACTAGGCGTATCAACGGGCTATGGAGATGCCCATTAATAGATATCAATGTGAGTGAGTAGGGATTGCCATGCAACAGATGCACTAGAGCTATAAGTATATGAAAGTTCAACAAAAAGAACTAAGTGGGTGTGCATCCAACTCGCTTGCTCACGAAGACCTAGGGCATTTTGAGGAAGCCCATCATTGGAATATACAAGCCAAGTTCTATAATGAAAAATTCCCACTAGTATATGAAAGTGATAACATAGGAGACTCTCTATCATGAAGATCATGGTGCTACTTTGAAGCACAAGTGTGGAAAAATGATAGTAGTATTGTCCCTTTATATATATATATATATATATATATATTTGGGCCCTTTTTTGGCCTTTCTCTCTTTTGGGACAATACTCTATGAATGATGATCATCACACTTCTATTTATTTACAACTCAATGATTACAACTCGATACTAGAACAAAGTATGACTCTATATGAATGCCTCCGGCGGTATACCGGAATAGCAATGATGCATGAGTGACTTGTACGAAAGAATTATGAACGGTGGCTTTGCCACAACTAAAATGTCAACTACATGATCATGCAAAGCAATATGACAATGATGGAGTGTGTCATAGTAAACGGAACGGTGGAAAGTTGCATGCCAATATATCTCGGAATGGCTATGGAAATGTCATGATAGGTAGGTATGGTGGCTGTTTTGAGGAAGGTATATGGTGGGTGTATGATACCGGCGAAAGGTGCGCGGTATTAGAGAGGCTAGCAATGGTGGAAGGGTGAGTGTGTGTATAATCCATGGACTCAACATTAGTCATAAAGAACTCACATACTTATTGCAAAAATCTATTAGTTATCGAAGCAAAGTACTACGCGGATGCTCCTAGGGGGATAGATTGGTAGGAAAATACCATCGCTCATCCCCGACCGCCACTCATAAGGAAGACAATCAATAAATAATTCATGCTCCAACTTTTTCGCATAATGGTTCACCATACGTGCATGCTACGGGAGTCACAAACTTCAACACAAGCATTTCTCAAATTCACAACTACTCAACTAGCACGACTCTAATATCACCATCTCCATATCTCAAAACAATTATCAAGTATCAAACTTCTCATAGTATTCAACACACTAATAAGATTTATTTTTTATTAATCTTGAATGCCTAACATAATTAAAGCAAATTACCACACTGTTTTGTAGGACTCTTAAAATAATCTAAGTGAAGCATGAGATAACAATAGTTTCTATAAAACAAATCCACCACCGTGCCCTAAAAGATATAAGTGAAGCACTAGAGCAAAAACTATATAACTCAAAAGATATAAGTGAAGCACACAGAGTATTCTAACAATTTCCGAATCATGTGTGTCTCTCTCAAAATGTGTGTACTGCAAGGATGATTGTGGAAAACTAACAAATAAAGACTCAAATAATACAAGACGCTCCAAGCAAAACACATATCATGTGGTAAATAAAAATATAGCTCCAAGTAAAGTTACCGATGGAAGTAGACGAAAGAGGGGATGCCTTCCGGGTCATCCCCAAGCTTGGGCTTTTAGGTGTCCTTAGATTATCTTGGGGTGCCATGGGAATCCCCAAGTTTAGGCTCTTGCCACTCCTTGTTCCATAATCCATCAAATCTTTTACCCAAAACTTGAAAACTTCACAACACAAAACTTAAAGTAGAAAATCTCATGAGCTCCGTTAGCGAAAGAAAAAAAAACACCACTTCAAGGTACTGTAATGAACTCATTCTTTATTTATATTGGTGTTAAACCTAATTTATTCCAACTTATATATGGTTTATAAACTATTTTACTAGCCATAGATTCATCAAAATAAGCAAACAACACATGAAAAACAGAATCTGTCAAAAACAGAACAGTCTGTAGTAATCTGTAGCTAACACAAGTTCTGGAACCCCAAAAATTCTAAAATAAATTTATGGACGTGAGTAATTTATCTATTAATCATATGAAAAAATAATTAACTAAATATAACTTTCCAAATAAAAATGGCAGCAATTCTCGTGAGCGCTAAAGTTTCTGTTTTTTACAGCAAGATTAAAAAGTCTTTCCCCAAGTCTTCCCAACGGTTCTACTTGGCACAAACACTAATTAAACACAAAAAACACAATAAAAACAGAGGCTAGATAAATTATTTATTACTAAACAGGAGCAAAAATCAAGGAATAAAAATAAAATTGGGTTGCCTCCCAACAAGCGCTATCGTTTAACGCCCCTAGCTAGGCATAAAACCAAGGATAGATCTAGGTATCTTTAGTTGGTAATTCTTTAATGAGACATCTATCACCCTTAGTTGGTACTTCTGGGATGACCCACACCTTTATAAAGAAGGAGTAGATGGTGTTATTAGACGTTGTGTACCTGAGCATGAACAGGAACAGATCCTACGCAAGTGTCACTCCGAAGCTTATGGAGGACACCACGCTGGAGATAGAACTGCACATAAGGTATTGCAATCCGGTTTTTATTGGCCTACTCTCTTCAAGGATGCCCGTAAGTTTGTTGTATCTTGTGATGAATTTCAAAGAATTGGTAATATTAGTAGACGTCAAGAAATTCCTATGAATTATCCACTTGTTATTGAACCATTCGATGTTTGGGGCTTTGATTATATGGGACCTTTTCCTGCCTCTAATGGGTATACACATATTTTAGTTGATGTTGATTACGTTACTAAGTGGGTAGAAGCTATTCCAACTAGTACTGCTGATCATAACACCTCTATTAAGATGCTTAAAGAAGTTATTTTTCCGAGGTTTGGACTCCCTAGATATTTAATGACTGATGGTGGTTCACATTTTATTCATGGTGCTTTCCGTAAAATGCTTGCTAAGTATGATGTTAATCATAGAATTGCATCTCCTTATCACCCACAGTCTAGTGGTCAAGTAGAGTTGAGTAATATATAACTCAAATTAATTTTGAAAAAGACTGTTAATAGATCTAGAAAGAATTGGTCCAAGAAACTTGATGATGCATTATGGGCCTATAGAACTGCATATAAAAATCCTATGGGTATGTCTCCGTATAAATTGGTTTATGGAAAAGCATGTCACTTACCTCTCGAACTAGAACATAAGGTTTGTTGGGCTATTAAAGAGCTCAATTATGATTTCAAACTTGCCGATGAGAAGAGGTTATTTGACATTAGCTCACTTGATGAATGGAGAACCCAAGCTTGCCAAATTGTTTAAAGAAAAAGTTAAAAGATGGCATGACAAAAGAATACAAAAGCGCGAGTTTAATGTAGGAGATTATGTATTGCTATACAACTCTCGTTTAAGATTTCTTGTAGGAAAGCTTCTCTCTAAATGGGAAGGTCCTTACGTTATCAAGGAGGTCTATCGTTCCGGTGCCATAAAAATCAACAACTTCGAAGGAACAAATCCGAAGGTGGTGAACGGTCAAAGAATCAAACATTATATCTCAGGTAATCCTATAAATGTTGAAACCAATGTTATTGAAACCGTAAACCCGGAGGAATACATAAGGGACACTTTCCGGAATGTTTCAGACTCCGAAAAGGAATAGGTACGTGGTACGGTAAGTAAACCGACTCAAAAACAGTTCTATTGGCAATTTTTCTCCGTTTTGGAATATTTAGAAAAATAGAAAAATAAGAAGCAGTCCGGGAAGGACACGAGGACTCTATGAGGGTGGAGGGCGTGCCCTACCCCCCTAGGCACGCCCCCTGCCTCGTGGGCACCTCGTGTGCTCTCCGGACTCCGTTTTCTTGCATGTTACGTATTTTGGTCCGTAAAAATTCATTATATAATCTCCCGAAGGTTTTGACCACCGTATCACGCAAAAATCTCCTGTTCTTGTTTCAAGCTGTTTTCTGCCAGGTTGTCAAAGCCAAGCATCATGTCGTCTCCCTCCTCCTCCAACAATGAGGGCAACGATGCTTGGCTAATGAAGAGCTGAAGAGAGAAGAACCCATGGAGATCAACAAGGATGAAGGGATCAAGAAGGCCACGGAGGACCAAGTTCCGGCAACAGAAGACATCCTTCAACTTGATCACAATCTTCTTACCCCAATTGAGATCGAAGCTTTCAAGATGATTGAGTTAGCTGTTATACAAAACAAGTATCTCGCGCGTGAAAATATTTTGCTGAAGGAGCATATCATCGCACTCAAGGGCATTATCCGCAAGTTAGAAGACCTCCTACGCTTGATGTGCGACTATCCATCATCACCACCATCTTCTTCACCAACAAAGGAGACGTAATCATAAGGGTATGGGCACTCCCCTTGGCAACTGCCAAGCTTGGGGGAGGTGCCCCGCTATCGTATCACCATCACCTTCATCTTTACCGTTTTTCTTAGTTCGATCCTTTTGATAATATTTTGATCTAGTAGAATGAATTTTTTTAGTATGATCTAGTTTTGAGTTTTGCTTTATGATCCCTTTATGTAATCGAGTCCGTGAGCTATATAATGAAGATTAGTGTTGTGTCAAGGGCTTGATTATTTTGCCATGATCTTGAGTGAATAAAAGAAAAGAGAAAAGAATAAAAAGAAATAAAAGAGAACATAAGGATCTTATGGAGAGTAATGAGCTCACATATAAAGATTATTATGAATAAAAGTTGTTGAGAGTTGACAAACATAGTTTTGGTCATCGTTACAATTAATAGGAAGTAATAAAGAAAGAGAGGTCTTCACATATAAATATACTATCTTGGACATCTTTTATGATTGTGAGCACTCATTAAAATATGATATGCTAAACAGTTGACGTTGGACAAGGAAGACAACGTAATGGGTTATGTTTTCTTACATCTAAGATAAATTATATTGCCATGGATCATCCAACATGGTTGAGCTTTGATACGTCTCCATCGTATCTACTTTTCCAAACACTTTTGCCCTTTTTTGCACTCTAACTTGCATGATTTGAATGGAACTAACCCGGACTGACACTGTTTTCAACAGAATTGCCATGGTGTTATTTATGTGCAGAAATAAAAGTTCTCGGAATGACCTGAAACTTCACGGAACATCTTTTCGAAAATAATAAAAAATCCTTGCAAAAGATGAAGACCAGGGGGCCCACACCCTAGCCACGAGGGTGGGGGGCGCGCCTGCCCCCCTAGGGCACGCCCCCTACCTTGTGGGCCCCCTGGAGCTCCTCCGACCTCAACTCCAACTCTATATATTTGGTTTCGGAGAGAAAAAATCAAAGAGAAGGATTCGTCGCGTTTTATAATACGGAGCCGCCGCCAAGCCCTAAAACCTCTCGGGAGGGCTGATTTGGAGTCCATTCGGGGCTCCGGAGAGGGGAATCCGTCGCCATCGTCATCATCAACCATCCTCCATCACCAATTTCATGATGCTCACCACCGTGTGTGAGTAATTCCATCGTAGGCTTGCTGGACGGTGATGGGTTGGATGAGATTTATCATGTAATCGAGTTAGTTTTGATAGGGTTTGATCCCTAGTATCCACTATGTTCTGAGATTGATGTTGCTATGACTTTGCTATGCTTAATGCTTGTCACTAGGGCCCGAGTGCCATGATTTCAGATCTGAACCTATTATGTTTTCATCAATATATGAGAGTTCTTGATCCTATCTTGCAAGTCTATAGTCACCTATTATGTGTTATGATCCGTTAACCCCGAAGTGACAATAATCGGGATACTTACTGGTGATGACCGTAGTTTGAGGAGTTCATGTATTTACTATGTGTTAATGCTTTGGTCCGGTACTCTATTAAAAAGAGGCTTTAATATCCCTTAGTTTCCATTAGGACCCCGCTGCCACGGGAGGGTAGGACAAAAGATGTCATGCAAGTTCTTTTCCATAAGCACGTATGACTATATTCGGAATACATGCCTACATTACATTGATGAATTGGAGCTAGTTCTGTGTCACCCTAGGTTATGACTGTTACATGATGAACCGCATCCGGCATAATTCTCTATCACCGATCCATTGCATACGAGCTTTCCATATATTGTTCTTCGCTTATTTACTTTTCCGTTGCTATTGCTATCATCACTACAAAATACCAAAAACATTACTTTTGCTATCATTACATTTTGCTATCGTTACCACTACTATCATATTACTTTGCTACTAAATACTTTGCTGCAGATATTACGTTTCCAGGTGTGATTGAATTAACAACTTAGCTGCTAATACTTGAGAATATTCTTTGGCTCCCCTTGTGTCAAATCAATAAATTTGGGTTGAATACTCTACCCTCGAAAACTGTTGCGATCCCCTATACTTGTGTGTTATCAAGACTATTTTCTAGCGCCGTTGCCGGGGAGCATAACTCTATTCTTCGAGTCACTTTGTATTTATATCTTCTTATCATTATGAAGAACTTGAGAGATCCAAAAACCAAGATTTATCCCTCAACTACGAGGGGAGGTAAGGAACTGCCATCTAGCTCTGCACTTGATTCACCTTCTGTTTTGAGTAAACTTGCGACACCTAAACATGCTTCTGCTATTCGTTCTGATATGTCGCATGTTATTGATGATGCCACTTCTGCTATGCATAATACTTATGATGAAACTACTTCTATGCTTGATACTACTGTGCCACTTGGTGAATTTCTTGATGAACAACTTGCTAGGGTTAGAGAGAATGAAAATATTGAATATGATAATATTGATGAAAGTGATGATGAAGACTCTCCCTCTAATGAATATGAATCACTTGTTATTCCTGAGGGTTATGTTTTTGAAAAAGAAGCTGCTCTAGCTATTTTAGCTTGCAAAGATAGATACGAGCTCAAGAGGTTATTAGCTAAATGGAAGCAGCAATCTCTTAATGCTAGAATGAAACCTAACCCTGCTTTTGCTACTTCACCTATCCGTGTTACTGATAAGGATTATGAATTCTCTGTTGATCCTGATATAATTACTTTGGTTGAATCTGATTCTTTTCATGGCTATGAATCTGAAACTGTTGTGGCACATCTTACTAAATTAAATGATATAGCCACCCTGTTCACTAATGATGAGAGAACTCGTTACTTTTATATCCTTAAAATATTTCCGTTCTCATTAAAGGGTGATGCTAAGATATGGTTTAATTCTCTGGATCCTGGTTGTGTGCGTAGTCCCCAGGATATCATTTATTACTTCTCTGCTAAATATTTCCCCGCTCATAAGAAACAAGCTGCTTTGAGGGATATATATAATTTTGTGTAAATTGAAGAAGAGAGTCTCCCACAATCTTGGGGGAGGCATCTGAAGTTACTTAATGCTTTGCCTGATCATCCTCTTAAGAAAAATGAAATACTTGATATCTTTTATAATGGACTAACCAATGCTTTCAGAGATTACCTGGATAGTTGTGCTGGTTCTGTTTTCAGGGAAAGAACACCGGATGAAGCTGAAATTCTATTGAATAATATGTTGACAAATGAAAATAATTGGACACTTCCTGAGCCTATTCCTAAACCAACTCCGAAGAAAAGAGGTGTTCTATTTCTCAGTCCTGAAGATATGCAAGAGGAAAAGAAATCTATGAAAGAAAAAGGTATTAAAACTGAAGATGTTAAGAATTTACCTCCTATTGAAGAAATACACGGTCTTAATTTACCGCCTGTTGAAGAAACATATGATCTTAATACTTCACCTATTGAAGAAACTCATGGTCTTGATAACCCGACACATGTAGTAAAGGTAAATTCTTTCTATAGATATGATAAAGCTTAAATCCCATTTACTAAGTTTGCTAGCCCATGCTCAGATGAGTTTGATAAATTTATGGTTAAGCAAGAATACTTCAATGCTTATTTTAGTAGACAATTGAAATACAATTCAAATATGCTTGAACACTTGGGTGATTATATGCCTAATGTCAAAGGTGAACTTAAACTTATTAGTAAACATGCTTCTATGGTTACCACTCAAGTAGAACAAGTACTTAAGGCTCAAAATGATTTGCTCAATGAATTGAATAGTAAGAAAAATGATAATGTTGTTAGAGTTATGACTAGAGGTGGTAAAATGACTCAGGAACCTTTGTATCCTGAAGGCCATCCTAAGAGAATTGAGCAAGATTCTCAGAGAAATAATATAGATGCACCTAGTCCTTCTAAAAGGAGGAAAAAGAAAAATGATAGGACTTTGCATGCTTCTAGTGAACCTATTGCTCAACCACCTAAGAATCCAAATGATATTTCTATTTCTGATGCTGAAACACAATCTGGTAATGAACCTGAAACTAGTGATATTGTCAATGATAATGTTCATGATGATGCTCAACTTAGTAATGATAATGATATAGAAATTGAACCTGCTGTTGTTCTTGATAACCCACAATCAAAGAATCAACGTTATGATAAGGAAGACTTTGTTGCTAGGAAACATGGTAAAGAAAGAGAACCATGGGTTCAGAAACCCATGCCTTTTGCTCCCAAACCACCAAAGAAAAAGGATGATGATGATTTTGAGCGCTTTGCTGAAATGATTAGACCAATCGTTTTTGCGTATGCGATTAACTGATATGCTTAAAATGAATCCTTATGCTAAGTACATGAAAGAAATTGTTACAAATAAGAGAAAGATACCGGAAGCTGTGCTTGCTAATTATACTTTTAAGGGTGGAATACCTAAGAAACTAGGAGATCCAGGAGTACCCACTATACCATGCTCCATTAAAAGAAACTATGTTAAAACTCCTTTATGTGATCTTGGAGCTGGTGTTAGTGTTATGCCTCTCTCTTTATATCATAGACTTTATTTGAATAAGTTGACACCTACTGAAATATCTTTGCAAATGGCTGATAAATCAACTGCTATACCTGTCGGTATTTCTGAGGACGTGCCTGTTGTAGTTGCAAATGTTACTATTTTAATAGACTTTGTTATTCTTGATATTCCTGAGGACGATAGTATGTCTATTATTCTTGGAAGACCCTTTTTCAATACTGCAGGGGCTGTTATTGATTGCACTAAAGGCAATGTCACTTTTCATGTTAATGGTAATGAGCACACGGTACACTTTCTGAGGAAACAACCTCAAGTTCATAGTATCAACTCTATTGGAAAAATTCCATCGATTATTATTGGAGGTTTTGAATTTCCCCTACCTACTATCAAAAAGAAATATGATGTTCTTATTATTGGGGATGTGCATATCACCATTGAGGTAACATAGTGTTATTCGAAATTTCTCCGGTTCCATGTTATTCGGAATGAGTTTGTTAAGAAGACTTGATCAACCTTGTTAGTGGATTCCTTTTGATGAGCATGAGATGGATGAAACTAGAAGGCACAACTCTCTATTCCTTCCTTTTACTTTCCGTTATTTATATTAAATAAAATTAAAATAAGTATTTTCCATCTGTTACCTGAATTATCCGTGCAATATAAAAATACCCCGAAAATAAAAGTTCTCCAAATGCCCTGAAATTTAAATATGATTTTTTTCTGGAATATTTGAGAATATTTGGCACTGAGAACACATCAGGAGGGGCATCCACCTGGCCACGAGGGTGGGGGCGCGCCCCCTTGCCTCGTGGGCCCACGGTGGCCCTCCTCCACTTATTCTTGCACCCACACACTTCTTCTTCCTCCCACAAATACGAATATCCAGCTCAAGCACAAGTTCTAGCTCATTTTGCTGCGATTTTCGATCTCCTTGCTCAAAGCACCTCTCACAAAACTGCTTGGGGAGATTGTTCCTTGGTATGTGACTCCTCCATTGGTCCAATTAGTTTTTGTTCTAGTGCTTTATTCCTTGCAAATTTGTGCTGCCTAGGTGACCATGTTCTTGAGCTTGCATGTCAAATTTATATGGTCAAAAGTAGTTTTGATGCATGATATAGGATCTAGGCACTTGTAGGAGTTGTTGCTATCAATTTTGTTGAGCTTGGTTCACTTTTGTTTGAAGTTACTAAAAATTTCAGAATTTTTCAGAAAATAATGAAGAGATTTTTGAGGGGCTCATCGAGCCGAAGCTCGAAGGAAAAGCAAAATGAAAAAGCAGAGAGGCCCAAATATAATCTGCCTCGCACCGCGGAGGTTCGGCCGTGTGAATGGCCTTCCGATGATTTCTTGAGAGCAGCCAGGATTTATGATGATTTTTATGAATTGGCTGAGAATGCAAGCCTCACCGCCTTCCTCCACGACGACGCGACCAGTATCTCTTACTCACCAATATCTTTGTGCAAAACTTTTATTTCCATTCTAGGAGCTCACCACCTATGGTGGAGTTTTATTTATATGATGAGCATAACAAGATGTCACTTTATGATTTTTGTCGGGTTTGTTTGGTCCCTTTCGAGGGCACAACAGAGGAACCACATCGCGGCGATGTGGATGGGTTTATTGATACCATCACTGTTCGGGAAACGAGGAAGGTTTCCGATGCACGAATCACTAGCATACATTTTCCTGTTTTACGCTACTTTGCAATATTTGCTATTCGTTGCTTAATTGGTCGTGAAAACTGTGGAAACCTTAGTGTTCTTGATATTATTATTTTGTTCCATGGTTTATTCAGTGATAACTCTGTTAGTATGGGCGGTATTACTGCTAAACGGTTAAGTCTGAACCGTACAAAGGGCCCCATCTTTGGAGGCATCTATGCTTCATGCCTAGCTGCACATTTTAACATACCTATTAGGCATTATGAGAAGGAAGAAAAATTGCTGCCTCGTGTTTATTTAGATTATAAGATTATGGTGGCACACGATTTTATTGTTAAGAATAGTGAAGGGGAGCTTAAATACAAATTGTTCTTTCATAAACATCATCCAAAGACTATTACCTTGCCTGCTCCTTCCTTGTTTGATTTATCTTCAGGCCAGTACCTTGTTCCGTTAGAGGCTATTCACGCCTATCGGAACCCTACATCAGCCACAGAGCCAGAGTCGGAACCACAAGTTGATCCTCCACGACAGTCTAATTACCATTGGCATCCGGAAATGATTGCCAACCAGTGGCAGTCGGAGTCTTCTTCTTCGCAATACAACCCCAACTATTACTATGGATATCCGCCAGGCCAACCATGGCCATAGACCAACTTAGGCCAAAAGCCTAAGCTTGGGGGAGTACGTATTTCCCACCGACATTACATTCATGTTCACACACTCATTGCTAGATGTCGGTGATCATACTTTTTCATTGTATCATCCATGCTAGTTTATTTCCCTTTTTTATGCTTTCTTCTTGTGAGCTTAATAAAACCTTAAGGAAAAAAATTAGTTGTAGCTTTTAGTTAGTTTACTTTCCATGCTTGTAGTAGTAATTGAAAAGAAAACCCAAAAATATTTCTTGTTCTTCTTTTGCTTGTTGGGAGCTTTCCCGTGTAAATAGTTTTATTTCTTTTCTTTTCTTTGGGGGTCGATAGGAGAAGACAATAATTAAATTGTTGAAGCGGCTCTTATATGCATTATTGTTGATCTGACAAAAGAGCCCATATTGCCTTGTCTTCTCTTGTTTATTGAATGCTTGCAGATTCCAGCTTAGTCCAATGCACGTGCACTATTATTATTATTCACATCATTCGTTCATGCAAGTGAAAGGCAATTATGAAGATATATGATGGACTGTCTGAGATGAGAAAAGCTGGTATGAACTCGACCTCTTTTGTTTTTGTAAATATGATTAGTTCATCGTTCCTGATTCAGCCTATTATGAATAAACATGTTTGCAATGACAACTAGAGATCATAGTTTCTTGTGCCATGCTTGATTAGCTAGGAGCTTATAATGGTTTACCTTGCGTGCCAACATGCTATTAAAATGGTTGTGATGTGGTATGATAGGGTGGTATCCTCCTCTGAATGATTTAAGTGACTTGACTTGGCACATGTTCACGCATGTACTTGAAACAAAATCAACATAGCCTTCACGATATTTATGTTCATGATGGATTATATCCTACTCATGCTTGCATTCAGTGTTGATTAACTTTAATGCACGTTCATGACTGTTGTCGCTCTCTAGTTGATCGCTTCCCAGTCTTTTGCTAGCCTTCACCTGTACTAAGAGGGAATACTTCTTGTGCATCCAATCCCATAAACCCCAAAGTTATTCCATATGAGTCCACCATACCTAACTATATACGGTATCTACCTGCCATTCCAAGTAAATTTGTATGTGCCAAACTCTAAACCTTCAAATAAATATCCTGTTTTGTATGCTCGAATAGCTCATGTATCAACTAGGGCTGTCTGTATCTTCCATGTTTGGCGGGTTATTCTCAAGAGGAGTGGACACCGCTCCTCACTCACGAGAAAGTGGCTGGTCACCGGGATGCCCAGTCCCATGCTTTATGCAAACTAAATAAAAATAATTGCAAAAAAACTCCCACTGGGACTCTTGTTAATTGGAGCCACTCGTTGTTTCGAGCAAGCCATGGATTGATGCTTGTTGGTGGAGGGGGAGTATAAACTTTACCATTCTGTTTGGGAACCGCCTATAATGTGTGTAGCATGGAAGATATCGCCATCTCTTGGTTTTTATGTTGACAATGAAAGTATACCGTTCAAAATATTATTCACCTCTATTTCAAAACCGAGCTCTGGCACCTCTACAAATCCCTGCTTCCCTCTGCGAAGGGCCTATCTATTTACTTTTATGTTGAGTCATCATCCTCTTATTAAAAAGCACCAGTTGGAGAGCACCGCTGTCATTTGCATTCATTACTGTTAGTTTACATTGAGTATGACTTGACTGGATCTCTTCTACCATGAATTACAATGTCTAGTCAGTCCTTGATCTTTAAAGGTGCTCTGCATTTATGTTTTGCAGTCTCGGAAAGGGCTAGCGAGATACCAACTTGTTATATCATATTATGATTGTTTTGAGAAAGTGTTGTCATCCGAGATTTATTATTATTGCTCGCTAGTTGATTATGCCATTGATATCGGTAAACATGAGACCTATGCGTTATTGTGAATATGGTTAGTTCATAATCTTTGCTGAAAACTTGAATGCTGGCTTTACAAATTTACAACAACAAGAGCAAACCGAGTTTGTAAAAGTTTTTATTTATCACTTTTAGTTTGTCAACTGAATTGCTTGAGGACAAGAAAAGGTTTAAGCTTGGGGGAGTTGATACGTCTCTGTCGTATCTGTTGGGGAACGTAGCAATAATTCAAGATTTTCTTACGTGTCACCAAGATCAATCTAGGAGATACTAGCAACGAGAGAGAGGGAGTGCATCTTCATACCCTTGAAGATCGCTAAGCGGAAGCGTTACAAGAACGTGGTTGGTGGAGTCGTACACACAGCGATTCAGATCGCGGTCGATTCCAATCTAAGCGCCGAACAATGGCGCCTCCACGTTCAACACACGTATAGCCCGGGGACGTCTCCTCCTTCTTGATCCAGCAACGGGACAGGAGAAGTTGAGGGAGAACTCCGACAGCACGACGACGTGGTGGTGATGGAGCTCGTGGTTCTCAGGCAGGGCTTCGCCAAGTGCTACGGAGGAGGAGGACATGTAGGAGAGGGGGAGGGGCTGCACCAGGGGAAGGGTGCGGCTACCCTCTCTCTCCCTCACTATATATAGGGGGAAGGGGGAGGATGATGTGCCCTAGGGTTCCCTAGGGGAGTGGCTGCGCCAGGGGAAGGGTGCGGCTGCCCTCTCTCTACCTCACTATATATAGGGGGAAGGGGGAGGAGGATGTGCCCTAGGGTTCCCTAGGGGAGGGGCGGCGGCCACAGAGGAAACCCTAGATGGGTTAGGGCGCCCCCACCCCTAGGAAACTTGCCCCCAAGCCGGGAGGGGTGGCTGCCCTAGGGGAGGCGCCCCCACCTCTCCAGGTTACGTGAGATGGGGTGGGAGGGGCGCTCAGCCCATTCATGGGCTGATGTGCCCCTCCCCTTGGCCCATAAGGCCCCCCAACGCTTTTCGGGGCCTCCGAAACCCCTTTCGGACACACTGGTCATCACCCGGTACCCCCGGAACAATTCAGGACTCCAATACCCTTCATCCAATATATCGATCTTCACCTCCGGACCATTTCGGAACTCCTGTCATGTCCGGGACTCCGAACAACCTTCGGTAACCACATACTATTTCCCATAACAACTCTAGCGTCACCGAACCTTAAGTGTTTAGATCCTACGGGTTCGGGAACCATGCAGACATGACCGAGGCATCTCTCCGACCAATAACCAATAGCGGGTTCTGGATACCCATATTGTTTCCCACATGTTCCACGATGATCTCATCAGATGAACCACGATGTCGGGGACTCAATCAATCCCGTATACAATTCCCTTTGTCTATCGGTATGTTACTTGCCCGAGATTCGATCATCGGTATCCCTATGCCTTGTTCAATCTTGTTACCAGCAAGTCTCTTTACTCGTTCCATAACGCATGATCCCATGACCAACTCCTTAGTCACATTGAGCTCATTATGATGATGCATTACCGAGTGGCCCCAGAGATACCTCTCCGTCATACGGAGTGACAAATCCCAGTCTCGATTCGTGCCAACCCAACAGACACTTTCAGAGATACCTGTAATGCACCTTTATAGCCACCCAGTTACATTGTGACGTTTGGTACACCCAAAGCATTCCTATGGTATCCGGGAGTTGCACAATCTCTTGGTCTAAGGAAATGATACTTGACATTAGAAAAGCTTTAGCAAACGAACTTCACGATCTTGTGCTACGCTTAAGATTGGGTCTTGTCCATCACATCATTCTCCTAATGATGTGATCCCGTTATCAATGACATCCAATGTCCATGGTCAGGAAACATAACCATCTATTGATCAACGAGCTAGTCAACTAGAGGCTTACTAGGGACATGTTGTGGTCTATGTATTCACACATGTATTATGGCTTCCGGTTAATACAATTATAGCATGAACAATAGACAATTATCATGAACAAGGAAATATAATAATAACCATTTTATTATTGCCTCTAGGGCATATTTCCAACAGTCTCCAACTTGCACTAGAGTCAGTAATCTAGTTCACATCGTTATGTGATTAACACTCATAGTTCACATCGCCATGTGACTAACACCCGAAGAGTTTATTAGAGTCAATAATCTAGTTCACATCGCCACGTGATTAACACCCAAGAGTTTACTAGAGTCAATAATCTAGTTCACATCACCATGTGTTTAACACTCAATGAGTTCTAGGGTTTGATCATGTTATGCTTACGAGAGAAGTGTTAGTGAACGGGTCTGCAACATTCAGATCCGTGTGTTCTTCACAAATCTCGATTTCATATGGTTGCTCCACTATACGTATCCGGTTTTCTACTCAGAGTCATCCGGATAGGTGTTAAAGCTTGCATCGACGTAACCCTTTACGCCGAACTTTTTATCACATCCATAACCTAGAAAAAATTCCTTATTCCTAAGGACAATTTTGACCGTTGTCCAATGATCCACTCCTAGATCACTCTTGTACCCCCTTGCCAGACGCGTGGCAAGGCACATCATGGTACACAGCATGGCATATCGTATAGAGCCTATGGCTAAGGCATAGGGGACGACTTTCATCCTTTCTCTTTCTTCTGCCATGGTCGAGCATCAATTCTTAACTTCACACCTCAGAACTCAGGCAAGAACTCCATCTTTGAAGCATCCATCTTGAACTCCTACAAGATCATGTCAAGGTATGTGCTATGTGAAAGTCTTATCAGGCGTTTGGATCTATCTCTGTAGATCTTGATACCCAACATGTAAGTAGTTTTACACATGTCTTCCTTTGAAAAACTCCATTCAAACAACCCTTTATGCTTTCTAGAAATTCTACATCATTTCTGATCAACAATATGTCATCCATATATACCTATCAGAAATGTTGTAGTGCTCCCACTCACTTTCTTGCAAATACAAGTTTCTTGCAAACTTTGTATAAACCCAAATGCTTTGATTGCCTCATCAAAGCGTATGTTCCAACTCCAAGATGCTTGCTCCAGTCCATAGAAGGATCGCTGAAGTTTGCATACCTTTTAGCATCCTTAGGATTGACAAAAACCTTTTGGTTGTATCGCATACAACCTTCCCTCACGAAAACCGGCAAGGAAACTTTGTTTTGACATCCATCTGCCTGATTTCGTAAATGAAATGCAACAACTGCTAACATCGTTCTAACAGACTTTAGCATCGCTATGATTGAGAGAGTCTCATCATAGTCAACTCCTTGAACTTGTCGGAAACTTCTTTGAGACAAGTCGAGCTTCACAAATGGTGACATTACCATCAGCGTATGTCTTCTTCTTAAAGATCCATTTATTCTCAATGGCTCGCCGTTCATCGGGCAAATCCACCAAAGTCCATAATTTGTTCTCATATGTGGATCCTATCTCGGATTTCATGGCTTCTAGCCATTTGTTGGAATCCGGGCCCACCATCGCTTCTGCATAGCTCATAGGTTCATCATTGTCCAACAACATGACCTTTAAGACAGGGTTACCACTGAGAAGTTGTACACACCCTTGTCGACGTATGAGGTTCGATAGTAATTTGATCTAAAGCTTAATCATCATCATTAGCTTTCTCTTCAACTGATGTAGTTGCCACAGAAACATCTTTATGTGTTGCGCTACTCTCTGGTTGAAGTGAAGGTTCAACAAACTCATCAAGTTCTATCTTCCTCCCACTCAATTCTTTCGAGAGAAACTCTTTCTCGAGAAAGGACATGTTCTTAGCGACAAACACTTTGCCCTCAGATCTGAGATAGAAGGTATACCCAATCGTCTTGTTTGGGTATTCTATGAAGATACAACTTTCCGCTTTGGGTTCGAGCCTTTCTGACTGAAGCCTATCGCATAAGCATGGTAGCCCCAAACCTTAAGAAACAACAACTTCGGTTTCTTGCCAAACCATAGTTCATACGGTGTCGTCTCCACGGACTTAGATGGTGCCCTATTTGAAGTGAATGTAATTGTCTTTAATGTATAACCCCCAAAAACAGCGGTAGATTGGTAAGAGACATTGTCGGTTCAATATCCGGTGTATCTCGTAGTAGGGGTCCTAAGCTAGGCGTCTTGGAGCGATGGTAACATGGACATGGGATTTTACCCAGGTTCGGGCCCTCTTGATGGAGGTAAAACCCTACGTCCTGCTTTTGATTGTATTCATATGGGTGTAGTACAAAGTACATATGTCTACCACGAGACAGATCTAATGAATATGGGATTGTCTATTGACTAGCCTGGCCTCAGTTTATATAAGACACCGGAGGCCTAGGATTTAGGAGAGTCCTTGTCTTGGGCACCAAGTCTTGTGGAGTCTTCCTTGTATGCAGTAGGGGTTGTCCAAACTGGCCCATGAGTATGCGGCCATGGGGTCCTCGGCCCAATCTAACTGATCGGGAGACGACGTGGTGAGTACCCCCTAGTCCAGGACACCGTCAGTAGCCCCCTGAACCGGTCTTCAAGTTGGGGATGCTCCTCGATTCTTCCGAATTGTTCTTCATCTTCGGTCGTCGGTCTTGAAAACTGGTTCAACAAATCTTCCCATCTTCGATCTTTGAGGATCTCTAAAGTGCACCCGAAGAGTTTGTATGTCGGGTATCTGAGGAGCCCCTTTAAGTTTCCGGCCTTTATCAATGCCTTGATATTTTCACGCCCACATCGGGTTTGAAGTTGTCCCCGTGCGGCGGTGTCCTCTTGCATCCGAGCTCCAACGCTGAACTGTATTTGAGGTATCCTTGGCAGCCGAGCACCAACGCCGGACTGTATCCGAGCTCCAACACCAGGCTGAATCCAAATTCCAACGCCGGAGAGTATCCGAGCTCCAACGCCAGACTATATCCGAGGTGTCATAGACCACCTTGGCTCAAAAAAGTCGAAGGAGTTTAGCCGAGCTTAATGCCAGAAATGCCCTCTACGGAGCCAACCACTAGCGTCCAAGCTTTATGCCGGACTGCTTCCGAGGTGTCTATTGTAGTCGAGCACCAACGCCGGACTGTATCCGAGGTAGTACACCACCTCAACCATGGGCTGATTCTTATGAATTTAATTTCGAATTGTGCAAAGTAATCTCTGCTGAGATGTATAGCCAGTAGCCCTCAAGGTGCGTGTTGGCCTAATATCCGGGATGCACCTGAAGGAAAAAAATCAAACCGCTGACCCTAGTAGCCCCTGAGACTCAGGTCGATTCATAAAATCAGCCTGAGGATCAATTCCCAACTTGGCAGCATACTTAGGAATAGAAACGCGGTGTGCAAAGTCCTCGAGACTCAGATTGGGTGGCAACACCAGATCAGGGGATCGATGTACCCCTTTAATGTTTGTAAATAGTAAGCACGAAGACCACTAGCCCCCGAGCCTTAATATGGGCACGGGTGGCCGAATTAAGGATCGATATCCAAAGTAAAATACAAATGCCGATGACATGTTTATTTTGACTCTGTTGCGACTGTTTATCAGTTGAAAGTGGCCCATCGCCGGCTTCTACCCCTTTGTAGATACTACGCAGGGTGTTTCCGCAATAACAAGGCAACCCTTAGCTAACGTCTCGGTGCCCGAAGGCAGTTGTGTTAGCGGAAACGAGGCAATCAGATATGCGAGCTTTATAACTTTCACTTAGTCAGAGGAGTTTTAAATTGGGGAAGCTAGCTATGAACCCCCGGTTAGTGTTCGGTGACAGCCGAGGTCCAGCCGTAAACACCTCGCCCACTGTTATGAACGGCCCGTCATTTAACACAGTCATCGGATCACTGACCAGTTTACGCTTATTGTGACAGTTAGTTTTCGGCTTTCTCCACTGAGGTGCTTAACCATGCTAGCTGGAAGCACAATCGTAGTGGTTCTCCTTTTGCACACCTGGCCGAACAAAGCGGAACGTAGGCGGTCAAGCACAGGAGCCGGGCAACCCAACTATTGACCGAAGACACAATTCGAAACCAATGCATATATAGTAATATCCGAGAATGTTTTTGCTGAATCTCTAAAGGTGTCCGGCGTTGCACTGCACGACTTATGCGGGAAACGCACAAATAGTTTAAAAGTGCCATAAGCTTGGAAAACCAAAAAACATCAGTAAAAACTAGACATTCGAACAAGATCAAGTGTTCGGTGCCAATCCAAAAATTGGTCTTAGAAAAGAAAAAAAAGTGCTTATGTCGTGATTTAATATGACACATCCTATCTCAAGACTTCAAGCGGGTCAGCCTACGGCTACAACCTCCTATCCCTAAGGCGGGGTACTTCTCGTTAGGCCAATTTAGCAAACTAAAACCCGAGCGGCTTGAGAAAGAAATCAGGCTACCCGGCTATTGACCACACAATCGTGTCGAAAAAGGAGTGATAGAAAAAGACTTTGCAACGACTAGGAAGAAATTATTTATTATAAAATGGGTCATATAAATTTTAAGAGCCCCCAAGTGACTTGGGTAAAAGAATTTTTATGTATAATGATCGTATGTACCGAAGTACTTGTATCATATCTGTGTTCACCCGAACTTTAAACGCGTCTTAATCGACCGTCGGATTCTCCCTCTTCGGTCAAGGATCGAAAAGTGTTATGTACTCCACCTGTCGAGAATATCAACGGTGTTTCCGATTAACCAGGCAATCAGGCCATATGGCTGTAACAGACAAAGCGCGCTCAGGAAACTTATGTTATATTACTGACAAAGTGTAAGAATCATCTTCGAAGAAAATAGTACCCACACCGATACCTTTCTTCGGTGCTCATTGTTACTATGAGACTTGTGCAATAGATTTTTTGTACTCATGAGTTCCGTTGTGTGCCAACCATAATTGAAAATAAGAGCGCTAGTTTTCGGCTTCACCCAGTCTGAGGTCCGGCTCGGATGACCCGATCATGACAATCGCAGAGGTGCTCCCTTTACTCCCTAGCCGAATAATCGGGAATGTAGGGGTAAAACAGGAGCGAGGCAACCCAGCTTGTAAATCGCTTAAGTCAACATGGTGCATATTGTGGCGTAATACATGAACAAGGAACGAAGCCGTACAAGTATGATCATATGCAAGAGGAAAAGTTTCATAAAGAAAGCCCCCAAGTAAATGGGGTATTTGAATTTGTGTGTCACAAACAAGGTTATGACAAGGAATTTTTCACAAACAACTTTTTGCCAAAAAAGTATAATGCTTGGTTGAACCAAACACAAGTTAAAAATTTAAAACTTTGAGCATGAAGGCAACTTAGTTGGTTAATGTGTTTGGTATTGATGATGCCGTCCGAGCTTGATGCGGGACAAGGTTTCAGCTCCCAGGATGGTCCCGAGGTGGCCGAGCAGAGAGTTCGGCACTCCGAAAATATGAAGCCCCCAGTCCAGTCGCGGTGATGGAGCAGATCGGCGGGTGACACCGGAGTCCCCGGCTGAGTAGGTTGGCGAAGCGACGTAGCGGGGTTGCCAACATAGGGCAGCGCGCCAAGGCGACAACACAATTTGGTCGACGGAGGCGACATCGCGGCTCAATCTAAGTCGATTGGCAGCACAGATAAAATAGTGCAAACGAAAAGTAATCACAAATAGTAATGTATATATATAAAAAATTCTTCTACTTAATTAATATAAGTGAAGCAAATAATGAAAGAGATATGGCCTGGGTGATAAGGTCAGCCCGACGGAGCCGCAACGTGGAAAAGTTGACACAGGGACATGCGTCGACGCGACGTGACGACTTGGTCAACGTCGGCGGCACGACGATATCGCCTTGCCGAGGTGTTAGCATGGCCCAACCTAAATAAATTGCCTGCACACACAAAGTAGTGCAACCAAATAATAATAATAATAATAATAATAATAAAACAAATACGACCCCCGCGCTGAAGTAAGATCGAGAGCGCGGGGACGTCGACGCGGGTCAGAGGTCATCGGCTAGAGCGAAAGTCTGATTGTGAACCGCCAGCGCCAATAACCTGCGCGCAAAATAATACCTTTTGTCAGTACAAAGGTCTTCGGCAGTACTTATCTGCGCGAACAATTTTATTAGGAGGAAAAAAACTAATTGCTTGTACTGATTAAAGCAACCGTGCTATCATTTGGATAGCCCCTTGTGATTTGCGCATCTTGCGCCTGCTGCGGCAGTGCAAAGGGCACTGTATGCTTTAATTGCAAGTGTGTTCGGAGGTCCTTGTCTTCACGTGAGTGTTGTGGCAATGCAAACAAAAACATATGTTGCCTCTATTACGTGGACAATGCTGGTCCTGGCACTTGCACGTGGGACATGCATAGGGGACAGATGGTCAGCCAAAAGCATAGACAGTCTCGTGATTAAATAATAAAGAAAATAGAACTAGGACCGGATCACTTTCCAGCGAATCAGAATTCTTGTAGGCCCGCTGATAAGTCTCCAACGTATCTATAATTTTTGATTGCTTCATACTATATTATCTATTGTTTTGGCCAATATTGGACTTTATTTTCCACTTTTATATTACTTTTGGGACTAACCTATTAACCGTAGGCCCAGCCCAGATTTGTTGTTTTATACCTATTTTAGTGTTTTGAAGAAAAGGAATATCAGACGAAGTCGAAACGGAACGAAATCAACTGGAGAAGTTATTTTTGGAAGAAAACACACCTGATGGACTTGTACCCCATGTCAGAAGATACGGGAGATGCCCACGAGGGTGGGGGCGCGCCCCCTGCCTCGTGGGGCCCCCGTGGCTCCCCTGCGTACTTCTTCTGCCTATATAACTTCATATACCCTAAAACTTCAAGAAAAGAGATTAGATCGGGAGTTCCGCCGCCAGAAGCCTCCGTAGCCATCAAAAATCAATCGGGACCCTGTTCCGGCACCCTGCCGGAGGGGGGAACCCTCACCGGTGGCCATCTTCATCATCCCGGAGCTCTCCATGACGAGGAAGGAGTAGTTCTCCCTCGGGGCTGAGGGTATGTACCAGTAGCTATGTGTTTGATCTCTCTCTCTCGTGTTCTTGAGGTGATACGATCTTGATGTATCGCAAGCTTTGCTATTATATTTGGATCATATGATGTTTCTTCCCCCCTCTTTTCTCTTGTAATGAATCGAGTTTCCCCTTTGAAGTAATCTTATCAGATTGAGTCTTTAAAGACTTGAGAACACTTGATGTATGTCTTGCCGTGGATATTTGTGGTGACAATGGGATACCACGTGCCACTTGATGTATGTTAAGGTGACCAACTTGCGGGTTCCGCCCATGAACCTATGCATAGGGGTTCGCACACCATTTCGTCGTGATTCTCCGGTAGAACTTTGGGGCACTCTTTGAGGTCCTTTGTGTTGGTTGAATAGATGAATCTGAGATTGTGTGATGCATATCATATAATCATACCCGCGGATACTTGAGGTGACATTGGAGTATCTAGGTGACATTAGGGGTTTGATTGATTTGTGTCTTAAGGTGTTATTCTAGTACGAACTCTAGGGCTGTTTGTGACACTTATAGGAATAGCCCAACGGATTGATTGGAAAGAATAACTTTGAGGTGGTTTCGTACCCTACCATAATCTCTTCGTTCGTTCTCCGCTATTAGTGACTTTGGAGTGACTCTTTGTTGCTTGTTGAGGGATAGTTTTATGATCCAATTATGTTAGTATTGTTAAGGGAACTTACACTGGCGAAAGTATGAACCCTAGGCCTTATTTCCTATCATTGCAATACCGTTTACGCTCACTTTTACCATTTGCTACCTTGCCGTTTTTATAATTTCAGATTACAAATACCTTTATCTACTATCCATATACCATTGTATCATCTCTTCGCCGAACTAGTGCACCTATACAATTTACCATTGTATTGGGTGTGTTGGGGACACAAGAGACTCTTTGTTATTTGGTTGCAGGGTTGCTTAAGAGAGACCATCTTCATTCTACACCTCCTACGGATTGATAAACCTTAGGTCATCCACTTGAGGGAAATTTGCTACTGTCCAACAAACCTCTGCACTTGGAGGCCCAACAACGTCTACAAGAAGAAGATTGTGTAGTAGACATCAAACTCTTTTCTGGCGCCGTTGCCGGGGAGGTTAGCGCTTGAAGGTATATCTTTAGATCTTGCAATCGAGTCTTTTAGTTTCTTGTTTTATCACTAGTTTAGTTATAAAAGAAAACTATAAAAAATGGAATTGAGTTTGTCTCATACGCTTCACCTTTTTAATATCTTTCGTAAGTATGATGGTAAGGAAAATTGTGCTCAAGTGCTAGAAGAAGAAATCCATAAAATGTTTGGCACTAAATATTTGAATGATGAGCATGATTGCATTGTTGTTAGTATGAATTCCTTGAATATCTATGATGCTAATGATATGCAAAGCCACAAGCTTAGGGAAGCTATGTTTGATGAAGATGATATTTTTTGTCCCCCAAGTTTCGATGAGCAAATTTGTTATGATGAAAGCATGCCTCCTATCTATGATGATTATTGTGATGACACGTATGCTTTAAAGAATAATGATAACCATGAAACATGTCATCTTGATCTTAATTTTCAATGACATGATAGTTATTTTGTTGAGTTTGCTCCCACTATTATTCATGAGAAGAATTTTGCTTGTGTGGAGAGTAGTAAATTTTCTATGCTTGTAGATCATGAAAAAAATGCTTTAGGTGCTGGTTATATTGTTGAATTCATTCATGATGCTACTGAAAATTATTATGAGGGAGGAATATATACTTGTAGGAATTGCAATAATATTAAGTTTCCTCCCTATGTGCTTAAAGTTTTGAAGTTATGCTTATTTTGCCTTCCTATGCTAGTTAATTATTGTTTCCATAAGCTGTTTGCCCACAAAATACCTATGCATAGGAAGTGGGTTACATTTGAATGTGTTAGTCATATTCTTCATGATGCTCTCTTTATGTTCCAATTCTTATCCTTCATATGAGCATCATTGAAATCATCATGCCTAGCTAGGGGCGTTAAACGATAGCGCTTGTTGGGAGGCAACCGAATTTTATTTTTATTCCTTGATTTTTTTTCTCCTGTTTAGTAATAAATAATTCATCTAGCCTATGTTTATATGTGGTTTTATGATTTTAATTAGTGTTTGTGCCAAGTAGAACCTTTGGGAAGACTTAGGGAAAGTCTTGTTGATCATGCTGTAAAAAACAGAAACTTTAGCGCTCACGATAATTGCTGCCATTTTTATTTGGAGAGTGATATTTAGTTAATTATTTTTGAAGATGATTAATAGATAAATTACTCAGGTCCAGAAATTTATTTGAGAATTTTATGAGTTCCATAAGTATACGTTTGATCCAGATTACTACAGACTGTTCTGTTTTTGACAGATTCTGTTTTTCATGTGTTGTTTACTTATTTTGATGAATCTATGGCTGGTAAAATAGTTTATAAACCATAGATAAGTTGGAATACAGTAGGTTTAAATCCAATATAAATAAATAATGATTTCATTACAGTACCTTGAAGTGGTGATTTATCTTCTAATACTAACGGAGCTTACGAGTTTTCTGTTAAGTTTTGTGTTGTGAAGTTTTCAAGTTTTGGGTAAGAATTCGATGGACTATGGAATAAGGAGTGGTAAGATCCTAATCTTGGGGATGACCAAGGCACCCCAAGGTAATATTCAATGATAGCCAAGAGCCTAAGATTGGGGATGCCCCGGAAGGCATCCCCTCTTTCGTCTTCGTTCATCGGTAACTTTACTTGGAGCTATATTTTTATTCGGCACATGATATGTGTTTTGCTTGGAGCGTCAATTTAATTTGTTAGAATTTTCTTGCTGTTATTTAGAACAATGTTTTGCATCTTTTATTTCAATAAAAGTGGCATTGATAGCCTTTACTATGCCTATGTTACAAGTAAACATGTTGCTGTTTGAAAACAGAAAGTTTACCGCTGTTGCAATAATTCCCTAGAAAAGTAAGAATGTGATAAAATGTTGAAACCTTTTGCATATTAAGCTCTGATAAATTTACTACAGTGGGAATTTTCTTTCATAATTTTTGGAGCTAGGGAAGTATGGATGTTCCTGCATTCTTTACAGACTAATCCTGTTTAGGCAGATTGCTGTCATGTTTGCATTGTTTGCATATGTTTGCTTCTTTAATGATTCTATTTGAGGATAGGACTATTAAATATGCAGAGGCATTTAGTATGCAATGTTGAATAATAATTTTAGTGATTTGCTACAGTAGAGTATGATAAGGTTTTGGCAATGGTTTATACTAATTTATCTCACGAGTCCTTGTTGAGTTTTGTGTGGATGAAGCTTTTGAGATTTAGGGAGACCGTGATATGAGAGGAATTAAGGAGACACAAAAGCTCAAGCTTGGAGATGCCCAAGGCACCCCAAGATAATATTTCAAGAAGTCTCAAGCATCTAAGCTTAGGGATGCCCCGGTTGGCATCCCACCTTTCTGCTTCAACAATTATCGGTTAGTATCGGTTGATCCTAAGTTTTTGCTTCTTCACATGATGTTTGCTATTCTTAGATGTCATTTTATTTTTCTTTGCTTGCTGTTTGAATAAAATACCAAGATCTGAAATTATTAAATGTTAGAGAGTCTTTACATAGTTGCATAATTATTCAACTACTCATTGATCTTCACTTATATCCTTCGGAGTAGTTTGTCATTTGCTCTAGTGCTTCACTTATAACTTTTAGAGCACGGTCGTAGTTTTATTTTGAAGAAATAGATGAACTCTCATGCTTCACTTAGATTATTTTGAGAGTCTTAAATAGCATGGTAATTTGCTTAAAATCCTAATATGCTAGGTATTCAAGAATAATAAAATTCTCTTATGAGTGTATTGAATACTAAGAGAAGTTTGATACTTGATGATTGTTTTGAGATATGAGGATGGTAATATTAGAGTCATGCTAGTTGAGTAGTTGTGAATTTGAGAAATACTTGTGTTAAAGCTTGTGATTCCCGTAGCATGCACGTATGGTGAACCATTATGTGATTAAGTCGGAGCATGATTTATTTATTGATTGTCTTCCTTATGAGTGGCGGTCGGGGACGAGCAATGGTCTTTTCCAACCAATCTATCCCCCTAGGAGCATGCGCATAGTACTTTGTTTCAATAACTAATACATTTTTGCAATAAGTATGTGAGTTCTTTATGACTAATGTTGAGTCCATGGATTATATGCACTCTCACCCTTCCGCCATTGCTAGCCTCTCTAGTACCGCACAACTTTCGCCGGTACCATAAACCCACCATATATCTTCCTCAAAACAGCCACCATACCTACCTATTATGGCATTTCCATAGCCATTCCAAGATATATTGCCATGCAACTTTCCACCATCCAGATTATCATGACACATTCATCATTGTCATATTGCTAGCATGATCATGTAGTTGACATAGTATTTGTGGCAAAGCCACCGTTCACAATTCTTTCATACATGTCACTCTTGATTCATTGCATATCCCGGTACACTGCTGGAGGCATTCATATAGAGTCATCTTTGTTCTAGTATCAAGTTGTACCATTGAGATGTAAATAAATAGAAGTGTGATGATCATCATTCAATAGAGCATTGTCCCAAAAAAAGAGAAAGAAAGGCCAAATAAAAAAAGAAAGGCTGAGGGAGTCCTAGATTAGGGGGTGTTCGGATAGCCGGACTATACCTTCAGCAGGACTCCTGGACTATGAAGATACAAGATTGAAGACTTCGTCCCATGTCCAGAAGGGACTTTCCTTGGTGTGGAAGGCAAGCTTGGCGATACGGATATGTAGATCTCCTACCATTGTAACCGACTCTATGTAACCCTAACCCTATCCGGTGTCTATAAACCGGAGGGTTTTAGTCCGTAGGACAACATACACAATAACAATCATACCATAGGCTAGCTTCTAGGGTTTAGCCTCTCCGATCTCGTGGTAGATCTACTCTTGTACTACCCATATCATCAATATTAATCAAGCAGGACGTAGGGTTTTACCTCCATCAAGAGGGCCCGAACCTGGGTAAAACTTCGTGTTCCTTGCCTCCTGTTACCATCCGGCCTAGACGCACAGTTCGGGACCCCTACCCGAGATCCGCCGGTTTTGACACCGACATTGGGGCTTTCATTGAGAGTTCCTCTGTGTCGTTGCCGTCAGGCTTGATGGCTCCTACGATCATCAATGGAGATGCAGTCCAGGGTGAGACCTTTCTCCCCGGACAGATCTTCGTCTTTGGCGGCTTCGCACTGCGGGCCAATTCACTTGGCCATCTGGAGCAGATCGAAAGCTATGCCCTTGGCCGTCAGGTTAGATTTGGAAGCTTAAACTACACGGCTAACATCCGCGGGGACTTGATCTTCGACGGATTCGAGCCACCGCCGAGCGCGCCGCACTATCACGACGAGCATGATCTAGCTCTGCCGCCGAACAATGCCCTAGAGGACGCACCCACATCGGCTTCGACCCTTAATTCGGAGCCAACTGCGCCGATCAAGGATGGGCGGTTGGACGCCGCCTCAGGGGCTGCGATCCCAACGGCGATTGAGCCGAACACCGGCCCACACTCTGCGAGACTCGTGACTCCAAGGAGCCGGACTCCTCTCCGGACTCCAAACCCTCCGCGCCCCCGCCGATCGAATCCGATTGGGCGCCGATCATGGAGTTTATTGCTGCGGACATCTTTCAGCACTCGCCTTTCGGCGATATTCTGAAGACACTAAATTCTCTCTCTTTATCAGGAGAGCCCTGGCTGGACTACGGTCAGCAAGGTTGGGATTCGGATGATGAAGAAATTCAAAGCCCACCCACCACCCACTTTGTAGCCAATGTCGACGACTTAACTGACATGGTCGACTTCAACTCCGAAGACGTCGACGGTATGGACGCCGATGAAGGAGACGATGAAGAACCAGCAGCTATCAGGCCCTGGAAAGCCACCTCGTCATATACATATACATGGTGGACGCCCCAAAAGAAGGAGATGGCGATGGAACAGCGGAGGATGACCCCTCCAAGAAACAGCCTAAGCGCCAGCGTCAGCGGCGCCGCTCAAAATCCCGCCAAAACAAATATGGTGATTCCATTACGGGAGATAATAATACTCCGGAAAGTGCCAAAGAAAACCCCCTCCAGCAAGATTTAGCACAAGAGGATGGAGAAACCAGCCCTCATGAGAGAGCTGCAGACAGAGAGGTCAAGGACGATAATTATATGCCTCCCTCCGAAGACGAGGCAAGCCTCGACGACGACGAATTCGTCATGCCAGAGGATCCCGTCGAGCAAGAGCGTTTTCAACGCAGGCTTATGGCCACAGCAAGAAGCCTCAAGAAAAAACAGCAACAACTTAGAGCTGACCAAGATTTGCTAGTCGACAGATGGACTGAAGTCCTTGCGGCCGAAGAGCATAAACTCGAATGCCCCTCCAAGAGCTACCCAAATCATAGGTTGCTACCCCGATTAGAGGAGGAAGCACTTGATGCGGCTCGCGGCCACCTTGTGGCCGCGACAGAGAGGCCCTCCACTCAAGCCGCACCCCGTACCAAGGCACGGGAATATGCGCCGGAGTTACGAGATACATTGGAGGACAAGGCAAGGCAAACAAGATCAATCTACAGATCGCGTGGGCGCCCCACGGCTCGAGATGGTAACCGTCACGCCGGCCACAAATTCGGCAGGGCCGAACACAGTAGACAAAGCTCATTGGAGCTACGTCGTGATATAGCCCAGTATAGAGGCGCCACACACCCACTATGCTTCACAGATGAAATAATGGATCATCAAATCCTCGAGGGTTTCAAACCTGTAAACATCGAATCATCTGATGGCACAACAGATCCTGCGGTATGGATCGAGGATTATCTCCTTCATATCCACATGGCCCGCGGCGATGATTTCCACGCCATCAAATACCTCCCACTCAAGCTTAAAGGACCAGCTCAGCATTGGCTTAATAGCTTGCCAACAGGATCAATCAGTTGTTGGGAGGACCTGGAAGCCGCATTCCTCGACAATTTCCAGGGCACTTATGTGCGACCCCCAGACGCTGATGACCTAAGTCACGTAATTTAGCAGCCAGATGAATCGGCCAAGCAATTCTGGACACGGTTCCTAACAAAGAAAAATCAAATAGTCGACTGTCCGGACGCCGAGGCCCTAGCAGCCTTCAAGCACAATATCCGTGACGAGTGGCTTGCCCGGCACCTTGGACAGGAAAAGCCGAAGTCTATGGCAGCACTCACAACACTCATGACCCGCTTTTGCGTGGGAGAAGACAGCTGGCTTGCTCGTAGCAACAATATGACCAAGAACCCTGGTAATTCGGATACCAGTGACAGTAGTGGCAGGTCGCGTCGCAACAAGCAGAAGCGCCGCATTAACGGCGACAATGCTGAGGATACATCAGTTAATGCCGGATTCAGAGGCTCTAAATCCGGTCAGCGGAAAAAGCCATTCAAAAGGAATCCTAGGGGCCCGTCCAGTTTGGACCGAATACTCGACCGCTTGTGCCAGATACATGGCACCCCCGAAAAGCCGGCCAATCACACCAACATGGATTGTTGGGTGTTCAAGTAGGCAGGCAAGTTAAATGCCGAAAATGACGACAAGGGGCTGCATAGCGACGACGACGAAGAGCCCCAGCCGCCGAACAACAGTGGACAGAAGGGTTTTCCCCCACAAGTGCGGACGGTGAACATGATATACGCAACCCACGTCCCCAAGAGGGAGCGGAAGCGCGCGTTAAGGGACGTATACGCGGTAGAGCCAGTCACCCCAAAGTTCAACCCATGGTCCTCCTGCCCGATCACCTTTGATCGAAGGGACCACCCCACTAGCATCCGTCATGGCGGATTCGCCGCATTGGTTCTAGACCCTATTATTGACGGATTTCATCTCACTAGACATAGATACCGTGCGGAAAATGGGCATAGATCCCTCGAGGATTAAGCCCACCAAAACGACCTTTAAAGGCATAATACCAGGTGTAGAGGCCAACTGTACATGCTCAGTCACACTTGAAGTGGTCTTCGGATCTCCGGATAATTTCCGAAGCGAGGAGTTAATCTTCGACATAGTCCCATTCCGCAGTGGCTATCACGCATTGCTCGGGCGAACCGCATTTGCCAAGTTCAATGCGATACCGCACTACACATACCTTAAGCTCAAGATGCCAGGCCCTCAAGGAGTAATTACGGTCAATGGAAACATCGAACGCTCCCTCCGAACGGAGGAGCACACGGCGGCCCTTGCAGTGGAAGTACAAAACAGCCTCTCTAGGCAGTTCTCCAGTCCGGCCACTAAACGACCGGACACCATCAAGCGCGCCCGGAGTAACCTACAACAAGACCGCCTGGCACGATCCGAGCAGACATAGCAATGCGGCCCCAACCCTAGCCCTAGCAAAAAGGCGACGCCAGTGCTTCGCATACATAACTACGCTCTAGAAATACCATGGGTACAGGGGGAGGGGCACCATCATGGCACGCCCGAAGCACGGCTTAAACCGCACCAGGGGCTGTCGATTTTTTAATTTTCTCTTACTTTCAGGACTCCATTCTTCGGAAGGCCTGTTCGGCAGTTCAATTGCCGCACAAACGATGCAAGAACCAGGGAAGCAGACAAGCCACGCCGCATTACGGAACTCCCAGGTGGTCTCTATCACGAGCAGTATACCTGTTTCGCATACTATTCCGCAGCTTGCCCCTGGAATGGACATGTTAAATAGTCCAACCTTTTGCTTATCGCATTATTTGTATCGTTCTGCTTTGATCACAGCCCTCTTTAATAAACAATGCATAGCTTTTGCCTATTTTTGCATTACTCTTTATATATATATATATATATATATATATATATGTTCCTTAACGACATGTTGCACCCGTACACTTTGGTACAACCAAAATACGCCAGGGGCTTCAGTACCCCTCAACATGGTGTGAGAAGTCCGAACACTTTAACAAGTGCGGCACCCCGAACTTATAGCATTATATGCATCGGCTCCGAATCATGTCTTGGGTCAATAGTTGGGTTTGCCCGGCTCCTATGTTTTGGTGCCTTACGTTCCGCTATATCGGCTAAGGTAGCACTAGGAGAACCACTGCGATTGTGCCTCAGTTGAGCTGGGTCGAGCACCTCAGTGGAGAAAGCTAAAACTAACTGTCATGATGAAGTGAGAGCTGGTCGCTGTTCGAGAGGTTTTTTCGAGTCCTTAAAGACTTATGCTGCTTAGGGCGAGGAGTCGGCTTCATTCGGCCAAGGCGTGGATAGCGCCCCGAACTCGGTCTTCCGAATACCAGGGGCTTCGCCGAAATTTAAAATTATAGAATTCTATGGCTAAGTGAGAGTGTTCACGCATTATAGTCCGATTGCCTTGTTTGTTGGGCTGAGCGCCTCTCTCGAAGGACCCAAACATGGGAAAAAGAGCGCTCAGGTTTATCCCCGAACACCCCAGCACTAGCGGCAGGGGGGCAGAAGCTGACGACTCGCCATCTCTCATAATTGATAAACAGCCGCACATAAGGTAATATTTTAAATTCAAACAACATTGCTTAGTGCATATGAACAAGTTTTTCAGCGCACAGGACAAAACGAGCGAGTTTTACTCAAAAATTATATCCCTAGAACATTCATCCGCCACAAGGCAGGCACCCTTCAGAACATCCTTATAATAATTCTCGGGCTTGCGATGCTCTTTCCCCGGCGGTGGCCCGTCCTTCACAAGCTTCTCAGCATCCAGCTTGCCCTAGTGCACCTTAGCACGGGCAAGGGCCCTACGGGCACCTTCAATGCAGACGGAGCGCTTGATGACTTCGAGCCTTGGACAGGCCTCCACCAGCCGCCGCACCAGCCCGAAATACCTCCCAGGCAGAGCCTCTCCAGGCCACATCCGAACTATGAGGCCCCTCATGGCCTGTTTGGCCGCCTTATGGAGCTCGACCAGTTGCTTCAGCTGGTCGCTCAGGGGCACGGGGTGTCCGGCCTCAGCATACTGAGACCAGAACACCTTCTCTGTCGAGCTACCCTCCTCGGCTCGATAGAATGCGGCGGCACCAGACACGCTCCCGGGAAGATCTGCGAACGCTCCTGGAGAGCTCCGAATTCGGGTAAGTAACAAGTAACTCACGCTTATGTGTTTGCTTTGCATAAAGAATACCTTACCCGACGCTATCTTCTTCACCTCATCCAACTCCTGGAGGGTCTTCTGGGATTCGGCCTTGGCAGACTTGGCATTTTCAATAGCCTCCGCGAGCTCGGACGCTCGCGTCCTTGAGTCAAGCTCCAACCTCTCATGTTTTTCCATGAGAACCTGGAGCTCTTGCTGCACCTTGCCAACCTGGGCCTCGTACTTCTCCCGCTCGGTGCGCTCCGTGGCCGCCCTCTTCTCGGCCTCGACCTGCGCTTGCTTAAGGGCCGCCACCTCAGACGTGGCCCCTATAATAGCCACGATAATCCTGTAATTTTTCGCAATTGCACCTTTTTATATATATTTAAACAAGGTATTTCTTACCTTCATTGTCCTCGAGCTGCTTCTTGGCACACCTGAGCTCTTGCTCGGACCGCTCGAGGTTCTGCTTTAGCGTGTCCACTTCCGCAGTCAGTGCGGCGGACACAAGTAGGGAAGCCTGCATACGCATATTGACTCCTTTTTGTTAGACTCCTGCGAATTTTATTTGATCCTCTATTCGGCTTTTCTTCTCGAACGCCAAACAGAGCATCAGGGGCTACTGTCTATGCGGTAATATTATTTACACATTCTTTACTTACCTCAAAGCCTATTAAAAGGCTAGTACAAGCTTCAGTCAGTCCGCTCTTGGTGGACTGAACCTTCTGGACCACCGCACTCATAATGGTGCGGTGCTCCTCATCAATGGAGGCGCCTTGGAGCGCCTCCAACAGATTGTCCGGCGCCTCCGGTTGGATGGGGGTCACCGGCACGGTGGGCTTGCTCCTCTTGGAAGGAGATCCCCCGCCGGACTCCGGAACCTTTGAAGGTTCCGGAGCGGTGTCCGGCCTAGAGCCGGACTTGGAGCCCTGGGGGGTTTCATCCCCCTTACTCCTGGAGTCTGGGAGGTCGCCTTGCGGCGCCTCCAGGACCACCTCCTCCCGGCTTGGAACCTGTTGGGACAACACTTCGGTGTCGTCCGTAGGGCGGGGCAAGGAGGCCGTCGGAAGCGAATTCACGTCCGACGAGTCCAGTGAACCGCTCGATGACGCGTCGAGCCGGTCTTTGGGTGGGTTGCATAATCATATTCGACATAAGGGAAAGCTGTGCAATAAAGGAATACTATGAATTACTCTGGTATCCGGATACTTACGATTTCGCCAGGGGCTTGGCCCTGGGCGGCCACTCCTCTTCGCCGTCGTCAGCATTGGTGGAGTAGTCCGGAGGAAGGGTTCTCCCCTTCTTGGACCCTTCGGCCTCCCCAGTTGGGGCGGCCTTCCTTTTCTTCCCTTCCCCCGCTGGAGGGGGAGGGGTCTCTTCTTCCTCCTCCTCGTCTTCACGGGAGGAGTGCGTCTTGGATTCGTCGGATGATGAATCCGAGACCTCCGGGCGTCGGGCACTCTTTCGAGTCCACGTGGCCTTCTTCTTGGCCTTCTTCTCCGGGACCACATAGGGTGCCGGAACCAGCATCTTCACCAAGCGGGCATCGGCTGGGTCTTCGGGCAAAGGTGCCGAACAGTCGATTTGTCGGGACTTCACCTGCCAATCCTGTCAAAGGTAAGGGAGCTTAGATCCCGCACAGAGTTAAACTATGAAAAACTAGTGCCCTATAAAAGGTACAAAAAACTTACCGCACTAGCGTGACGCTGCACGCTGAATCCGCGATCCTCGGTAGCGGATGCGGGAGCCTCGGCGCCTTTGAAAAGCACCTTCCAGGCATCTTCGTACGTCGTGTCGAAGAGCCTGCTCAGAGTTCGGTGGTGCGCCGGGTTGAACTCCCACAGATTGAAGGCCCGTTGTTGACACGGGAGGCTCAGGCGGATGAGCATAACCTGGACTACATTGACGAGCCTGAGCTGCTTGTCCACCAGGGATTGGATGCATGTTTGCAGTCCGGTCGCCTCCTTTTTGCTGCCCCACGACAGGCCCATCTCTTTCCAAGACGTGAGCCGCGTTGGGGGTCCGGACCGGAACTCGAGGGCCGCGACCCACTTAGGGTCGCCCGGCTCGGTGATGTAAAACCACCTCGATTGCCACCCCTTCAGGGTCTCCACAAAGGAGCCCTCAAGCCATAAGACGTTGGGCATCTTGCCCACCATGGCGCCTCCGCACTCCGCCTGGTTGCCACGCACCACCTTTGGCTTGACATTGAAAGTCTTGAGCCATAGGACGAAATGGGGGCGGATGCGGAGGAAAGCCTCGCACACGACGATAAACGCCGAGATGTTGAGGACAAAGTTCGGGGCCAGATCATGGAAATCCAGGCCATAGTAGAACATGAGCCCCCGGACAAATGGGTGGAGAGGGAAGCCTAGTCCGCGGAGGAAATGGGGGAGGAACACCACCCTCTCATGGGGCCTAGGTGAAGGAAATATGCCCTAGAGGCAATAATAAAGTTATTGTTTATTTCCTTGTATCATGATAAATGTTTATTATTCATGCTAGAATTGTATTAACCGGAAACATAATACATGTGTGAATACATAGACAAACTTAGTGTCACTAGTATGCCTCTACTTGACTAGCTCGTTAATCAAAGATGGTTATGTTTCCTAACCATGAACAAGGTGTTGTTATTTGATTAACGAGGTCACATCATTAGTTGAATGATCTGATTGACATGACCCATTTCATTAGCTTAGCACCCGATCGTTTAGTATGTTGCTATTGCTTTCTTCATGACTTATACATGTTCCTATGACTATGAGATTATGCAACTCCCGTTTCCCAGAGGAACACTTTGTGTGCTACCAAATGTCACAACATAATTGGGTGATTATAAAGGAGCTCTACAGGTGTCTCCAAAGGTAGATGTTGGGTTGGCATATTTTGAGATTAGGATTTGTCACTCCGATTGTCGGAGAGGTATCTCTGGGCCCTCTCGGTAATGCACATCACATAAGCCTTGCAAGCATTGCAACTAATGAGTTAGTTGCAAGATGATGTATTACAGAACGAGTAAAGAGACTTGCCGGTAATGAGATTGAACTAGGTATTGGATATCGACGATCGAATCTCGGGCAAGTAACATACCGATGACAAAGGGAACAACGTATGTTGTTATGCGGTCTGACTGATAAAGATCTTCGTAGAATATGTAGGAGCCAATATGGGCATCCAGGTCCCGCTATTGGTTATTGACCGGAGATGTGTCTTAGTCATGTCTGCATTATTCTCGAACCGTAGGGTCTACACGCTTAACGTTACGATGACAATTATTATGAGTTTATGCATTTTGATGTACCAAAGTTAGTTCGGAGTCCCGGATGTGATCACGGACATGACGAGGAGTCTCGAAATGGTCGAGACATAAAGATTGATATATTGGAAGCCTATATTTGGACATCGGAAGTGTTCCGGGTGAAATCGGGATTTTACCGGAGTACCGGGAGGTTACCGGAACCCCCCGGGAGCCATATGGGCCTTAATGGGCTTTAGTGGAAAGGAGAAAGGGGCAACCCAAAGGTGGCCGCGCGCCTCCCCCCTCCCCTAGTCCTATTAGGACAAGGAGAGGTGGCCGGCCCCCCTCTCTCTCTTTCCCCCTCGGGGAATCCTATTCCAACTAGGATTGGGGGGGAGTCCTACTCCCGGTAGGAGTAGGACTCCTCCTGCGCCCTCCTCCTGGCCGGCCGGCCCCTCCCCCTTGGCTCCTTTATATACGGAGGCAGGGGGCACCCTAGACACACAAGTTGATCATTGAGATCGTTCCTTAGCCGTGTGCGATGCCCCCTGCCACCATATTCCACCTCGATCATATTGTAGTAGTGCTAAGGCGAAGCCCTACGATGGTAGAACATCAAGATCGTCACCACGCCGTCGTGCTGATGGAACTCCTCCCCGACGCTTTGCTGGATCGGAGCCCGGGGGTCGTCATCGAGCTGTACGTGTGCTAAGAACTCGGAGGTGCCGGAGTAACGGTGCTTGGATCGGTCGGATCGGGAAGACGTACAACTACTTCCTCTACGTTGCGTCAGCGCTTCCGCTGTTGATCTACAAGGGTACGTAGATTACACTCTCCCCTCTTGTTGCTATGCATCACCATGATCTTGCGTGTGCGTAGGAATTTTTTTGAAATTACTACGTTCCCCAACACTAGGGGTGGGGATGAGCTGCCCCTCTTCGGGAAGACGGTGTGCGATGTCGTTAGACAAGTATCCGGCCTTCCTTAGTTTTCTGATGTGTCCCTCCGTGACAGAGGAGACCATCCACTTGCCTCCCACTCCGGACATGACTGGAGAAGATTGAGGTGGGGAGTGCGGACTTGGGCGTTGGAGCTTGAGTGCGCGAGAATGGATAGGCAAAGGAGGAAGAAGGCATAGGTGAAAGGGTGGATCCTTATGGGTGGACGCGACTATTCGTCCCCACCAGCCTGGTAAAACTCGCTTATCTCCCAAGCGCCATAATCAATGGCGCGGTTGGGTTACCCACGCCCGTATTGCTGAGAATCCCGGAATAAGGGGACACGATCTCTGCTTTAACAAGACGTGGCAAGGAAACCGCCTCGCATGACGCGCTGAGGAGGGATAATGAAACGACTCAGATAAAGGCTTGGTCGTGGTGTGTCGCACTACGGATTACGTCAGCAGATTAGATTTGTGTAAATATTATTCTCTCTGTGGCAATATGTGGAAACTTATTTTGCAGAGCCGGACACTATCTTTGTGTTCAAAATCTTCTATGAAGTACTTGGAGGAGGAACCCGCCTTGCAATGCCAGAGACAATCTGCACGCCGGACTCGTCGTCATTGAAGCCTGGTTCAGGGGCTACTGAGGGAGTCCTGGATTAGGGGGGTGTTCGAATAGCCGGGCTATACCTTCAGCAGGACTCCTGGACTATGCAGATACAAGATTGAAGACTTCGTCCCATGTCCGGAAGGGACTTTCCTTGGCATGGAAGGCAAGCTTGGCGATACGGATATGTAGATATCCTACCATTGTAACCGACTCTATGTAGCCCTAACCCTATCCGGTGTCTATATAAACCGGAGGGTTTTAGTCCGGAGGACAACATACACAACAACAATCATACCATAGGCTAGCTTCTAGGGTTTAGCCTCTCCGATCTCCTGGTAGATCTACTATTGTACTACCCATATCATCAATATTAAACAAGCAGGACGTAGGGTTTTACCTCCATCAAGAGGGCCCGAACCTGGGTAAAACTTCGTGTTCCTTGCCTCATGTTACCATCCAGCCTAGACGCACAGTTCAGGACCCCCTACCCGGGATCCGCCGGTTTTGACACCGACAAAGGCCAAATAAAAAAAAGAAAGGCCAAAAAAAGAAAGGCCAAATAAAAAAATAAAAAATAAAAGGGACAATGCTACTATCCTTTTACCACACTTGTGCTTCAAAGTAGCACCATGATCTTCATAGTAGAGAGTCTCCTATGTTGCCACTTTCATATACTAGTGGGAATCTTTCATTATAGAACTTGGTTTGTATATTCCAATGATGGGCTTCCTCAAAATTCCCTAGGTCTTTGTGAGCAAGCAAGTTGGATGCACACCCACTAGTTTCTTTTGTTGAGCTTTCATACACTTATAGCTCTAGTGCATCCGTTGCATGGCAATCCCTACTCACTCACATTGATATCTATTGATGGGCATTTCCATAGCCCGTTGATACGCCTAGTCGATGTGAGACTATCTTCTCCCTTTTTGTCTTCTCCACAACCACCATTCTATTCCACCTATAGTGCTATGTCCATGGCTCACGCTCATGTATTGCGTGAAGATTGTAAAAGTTTGAGAACATCAAAAGTATCAAACAATTGCTTGGCTTGTCATCGGGGTTGTGCATGATTTAAATATTTTGTGTGGTGAAGATAGAACATAGCCAGATTATATGATTTTGTGGGGATAGCTTTCTTTGGCCATGTTATTTTGAGAAGACATAATTGCTTAGTTAGTATGCTTGAAGTATTATTATTTTGATGTCAATATGAACTTTTGTCTTGAATCTTATGGATCTGAATATTCATACCACAATTAAGAAGAATTACATTGAAATTATGCCAACTAGCATTCCACATCAAAAATTATCTTTTTTATCATTTACCTACTCGAGGACGAGCAGGAATTAAGCTTGGGGATGCTTGATACGTCTCCAACGTATCTATATTTTTTGATTGCTCCATGCTATATTATCTACTGTTTGGGCAATATTGGGCTTTATTATCCACTTTTATATTACTTTTGGGACTAACCTATTAACCGGAGGCCCAGCTCAGATTTGTTGTTTTATGCCTATTTCAGTGTTTTGAAGAAAAGGAATATCAGACGGAGTTGAAACGGAACAAAATCAACTGGAGATGTTATTTTTGGAAGGAAACACACCTGATGGACTTGGACCCCACGTCAGAAGATACGGGAGCTCCCATGAGGGTGGGGGCGCACCCACCCCCCTAGGGTGCACCCCTGCCTCGTGGGGCCCCCATGGCTCCCCTGACGTGCTTCTTATGCCTATATAACTCCATATACCCTAAAACTTCCAGAACAGAGATTAGATCGGGAGTTCTGCCGCCAGAAGCCTCCGTAGCCACCAAAAATCAAATGGGACCCTGTTCCGTCACCCTGCCGAAGGGGGGAACCCTCACCGGTGGCCATCTTCATCATCCCAGAGCTCTCCATGAAGGGAGGGAGTAGTTCTCCCTCGGGGCTGAGGGTATGTACCAGTAGCTATGTGTTTGATCTCTCTCTCTCTCTCTCGTGTTCTTGAGATGATACGATCTTGATGTATCGCGAGCTTTGCTATTATATTTGGATCCTATGATGTTTCTTCCCCCTTCTTCTCTCTTGTAATGAATCGAGTTTCCCCTGTGAAGTAATCTTATTGGATTGAGTCTTTAAAGACTTGAGAACACTTGATGTATGTCTTGCCATGGATATCTGTGGTGACAATGGGATACCACGTGCCACTTGATGTATGTTAAGGTGACCAACTTGTAGGCTCCGCCCATGAACCTATGCATAGGGGTTGGCACACGTTTTCATCGTGATTCTCCGGTAGAACTTTGGGGCACTCTTTGAGGTCCTTTGTGTCGGTTGAATAGATGAATCTAAGATTGTGTGATGCATATCGTATAATCATACCCACGGATACTTGAGGTGACATTGGAGTATCTAGGTGACAATAGGGTTTTGATTGATTTGTGTCTTAAGGTGTTATTCTAGTACAAACTCTAGGGTTGTTTGTGACACTTATAGGAATAGCCCAACGGATTGATTGGAAAGAATAACTTTGAGGTGGTTTCATACCCTACCATAATTTCTTCGTTCGTTCTCCGCTATTAGTGACTTTGGAGTGACTCTTTGTTGCATGTTGAGGGATAGTTTTATGATCCAATTATGTTAGTATTGTTGAGGGAACTTACACTAGCGAAAGTATGAACCCTAGGCCTTATTTTCTATCATTGCAATACTGTTTATGCTCACTTTTATCATTTGCTACCTTGCTGTTTTTATAATTTCATATTACAAATACCTTTATTTACTATCCATATACCACTTGTATCACCATCTCTTCGCCGAACTAGTGCACCTATAGAATTTACCATTGTATTGGGTGTGTTGGGGACACAAGAGACTCTTTGTTATTTGGTTGCAGGGTTGCTTGAGAGAGACCATCTTCATCCTATGCCTCCTACGGATTGATAAACCTTAGGTCATCCACTTGAGGGAAATTTGCTACTATCCTGCAAACCTCTGCACTTGGAGGCCCAACAATGTCTACAAGAAGAAGGTTGTGTAGTAGACATCACCCGCACACTGTTCGGCACAGGCAGGGTCTCCTCGCTGGATTACCATAGTTCGGATTTTTGGCAGGTCCCATGAATTGCTATCCAGCCAGCGTACGAACCTGGCCCTGATCAGTTACCCTAGGGCCTGTGTTCCCCAATGATGTGTTCGGCCGCCAGGCCTTCTGCAGCCGCTGCTTCTAGCACACGTTGGCATCTGGCACTCGTATAGCTACGCATGTTTCTCGCCTTGATGGCCTATGCGCGTGGAGCCGGATCGAATCTGCAGAAAAAATAGCAATGAACAGCAGAGATTTTTCTTTTGGCAAAAGAATTGATCTATGTACAATGAAATAAACTGAAGCTACAACAGCTGATTTGGCGTTTGTTGAAGATCCATCGAACTGCGATGATCGCCTGGCAAACTCTCAATGAAAGCACCAATTCCGGTTCAATATCTGGCGTATCTCATAGTAGGGGTCCTAAGCTAGGCGTCTTGGAGCGATGGTAACATGGACACGGAATTTTACCCAGGTCCGGGCCCTCTTGATGGAGGTAAAACCCTACGTCATGCTTTTGATTTTATTCATATGGGTGTAGTACAGAGTACATATGTCTACCACGAGACTGATCTAATGAATATGAGATTGTCTATTGACTATCCTGGCCTCAGTTTATATAAGACACCGGAGGCCTAGGGTTTAGGAGAGTCCTTGTCTTGGGCGCCAAGTCTTGTGGAGTCTTCCTTGTATGCGGTAGAGGTTGTCCGAACTGGCCCATGACTATGCGGCCATGGGGTCCTCGGCCCAATCTAACTGATCGGGAGACGACGTGGTGAGTACCCCCTAGTCCAGGACACCGTCAAACATCATACACCATATCCAGTAAGGTTCGATTACGATGTTCGAACACACCATCATGCTATGGTGTTCCAGGCGGCATCAACTGTGAAACGATTCCACCTTGTCTTTAGTGATTGCCAAACTCATAACTCAGATACTTTCCCCTTTGATCAGATTGAAGGAACTTGATCTTCTTGTTACAATGACTCTCAACTTAACTCTGAAATTGCTTGAACTTTTCAAACATTTCAGACTTATGCTTCATTAAGTAAATATACCCATATCTACTCAATTCGCCGGTGAAGGTGAGAAAATAACGATATCCATGGCGCGCATCAACGCTCATCGGACCGCACACATCAGCATGTATGATTCCCAACAAGTCACTTGCCCGTTCCATTGTTCCAAAGAACAGGGTTTTAGTCATCTTGCCAAAGAGGCATGGTTCGCATGTGTCAAGTGATTTAAAATCAAGTGACTTCAAAAGTCCATTAGCATGGAGGTTCTTTCATGCGCTTTACACCAATATGACCTAAGCGGCAGTGCGACATGAAAGTGGTACTATCATTATCAACTCTACATCTTTCGGCATCAATGTTATGAACATGTGTATAACTATGACCAGGATTCAATAAACCATTCGCATTGGGTGCATGACCATAGAAGGTATTATTCATGTAATCAGAATAACCATTATTCTCTAACTTAAATGAATAACCGTATTGGAATAAACATGATCTAATCATGTTCATGCTCAATGCAGACACCAATGCAAACAACATTTATCTAGGTTCAACACTAATCCCAAAGGTAGAGGGAGCGTGCGATGGTGATCACATCAACCTTGGAAACACTTCCAACACACATTGTCACCTCACCTTAGCTAGTCTCCATTAATTCCGTAGCTTTTGTTTCGAGTTACCAATATTAGCAACTGAACCGGTATCTAATACCCAGGTGCTACTAGGAGTACTAGTAAGGTACACATCAATAACACACATATATCAAATATACTTTTGTTGAAGTTGATAGCCTTCTTATCTACCAAGTATTTGAGGCAGTTCTGTTACCCGTGACCATTCCCCTAATAGAAGCACTTTGTCTCGGGTTTGGGTTCTTGGGTTTCTTCACTGGAGCGGCAACTGGCTTGCCATTCAAGAAGTTTCCCTTCTTTCCCTTGCCCTTCTTTGAAACCAGTGCTCTTGTTAACCATCAACACTTGATGCTCCTTCTTGATTTCTACCTTTACGGCCTTAAGCATGACGAACAGCTCCGGGATTATCTTCCCTTGCATGTTATAGTTCATCATGAAACTCTAGTAGCTTGGTGATAGCGACTGGAGAACTTTTGTCAATCACTCTCTTATCTGGAAGATTAACTCTCACTTGATTCAAGTGACTGAAGTACCCATACATTCTGAGCACATGCTCGCTGGCTGAGCTATTCTCCTCCATCTTGTAGGCAAAGCTCTTGTCAGAGGTCTCAACCTCTCAACACGGGCATGAGCCTGAAATACCAATTTCAGCTCTTCGAACATCTCATATGTTCTATGGCATTCAAAACGCTTTTGGAGCCCCGACTCTAAGCCGTAAAGCATGGCGCACTAAACTATCAAGTAGTCAAAAGAACGTGTCTACCAGATGTTCACAACATCCACATACGACGCCAGAGGGGTTGGCACACCGAGCTTTGCATCAAGGATAGAAGCCTTCTGTGTAGCAGCGAGGACAATCCTCAGACTATGGCCCTAGACTGCACAATTGCTTACAATATCTTTCAACTTAGTCCTTCTTGAGGAACGTTTAAAACAAAGAGCCAAAGCGCGAGCTATTAATCCACAACATAATTTGCAAAGACAATTTAGACTATGTTCATGATAATTAAGTTCATCTAATCAAATTATTCAATGAACTCCCACTCAGATAGATATCCCTCTAGTCATCTAAGTGATACATGATCCGAAGCGACTAGGCCGTGTCCGATCATCACGTGAGACGGACTAGTCATCAACGGTGAACATCTCCATGTTGATCGTATCTACTATACGACTCATGTGCGACCTTTCGGTCTCTTTTGTTCTGAGGCCATGTCTGTACATGATAGGCTCGTCAAGTCAACCTAAGTGTTTTGCATGTGTAAATCTGGCTTACACCCATTGTATCCGAACGTTAGAATTTATCACACCCGATCATCACGTGGTGCTTCGAAACAACGAACCTTCGCAATGGTGCACGGTTAGGGGGAACACTTTCTTGAAATTTTAGTGAGGGATCATCTTATTTATGATACCGTCGTTCTAAGCAAATAAGATGTAAACATGACAAACATCACATGCAAATCATAAAGTGACATGATATGGCCAATATCATCATGCGCCTTTGATCTCCATCTTCGAGGCGCGGCTTGAACACCATCATCACCGGCATGACACCATGATCTCCATCATCGTGTCTTCATGAAGTTGCCTCGCCAACTATTACTTCTACTACTATGGCTAACGGTTAGCAACAAAGTAAAGTAATTACATGGCGTTTTCAATGACACACGGGTCATAAATAAATTAAGACAACTCCTATGGCTCCTGCCGGTTGGCATACTCATCGACATGCAAGTCGTGATTCCTATTACTAGAACATGATCAATCTCATACATCACATATATCATTCATCACATCCTTTTGGCCATATCACATCACATAGCAAACCCTGCAAAAACAAGTTTGACGTCCTCTAATTGTTGTTGCATGTTTTACGTGGCTGATATGGGTTTCTAGTAAGAAAGTTTCTTACCTACGCAAAACCACAACGGTGATATGCCAATTGCTATTTACCCTTCATAAGGACCCTTTTCATCAAATCCGACCCGACTAAAGTGGGAGAGACAGACACCCGCCAGCCACCTTATGCATCAAGTGCATGTCAGTCGATGGAACCAGTCTCACGTAAGCATACGTGTAAGGTCGGTCCGGGCCGCTTCCTCTCACAATGCCGCCAGATCAAGATAAGACTAGTAACGGTAAGCAAATTGAACAAATCATCTCCCACAACTGCTTTGTGTTCTACTCGTGCATAGAATCTACGCATAGACCTAGCTCTGATACCACTGTTGGGGAACGTAGCAATAATTCAAAAATTTCCTACGTGTCACCAAGATCAATCTAGCAGATACTAGCAACGAGAGAGAGGGAGTGCATCTTCATACCCTTGAAGATCGCTAAGCGGAAGCGTTACAAGAGCGCGGTTGGTGGAGTCGTACACACAGCGATTCAGATCGCGGTCGATTCCGATCTAAGTGCCGAACAACGGCGCCTCTGCGTTCAACACACGTACAGCCCGGGGACGTGGCCTCCTTCTTGATCCAGCAAGGGGAGATGAGAAGTTGAGGGAGAACTCCGACATCACGACGACGTGGTGGTGATGGAGCTCGTGGTTCTCCGGCAGGGCTTCGCCAAGCGCTACGGAGGAGGAGGTGTAGGAGAGGGGGAGGGGCTGCGCCAAGGGAAGGGTGCGGCTGCCCTCTCTCTCCCTCACTATATATAGGGGAGGGGGGAGTAGGATGTGCCCTAGGGTTCCTTAGGGGAGGGGCGGCGGCCATAGAGGAAACCCTAGATGGGTTTGGGCACCCCCACCCCTAGGAAACTTGCCCCCCAAGCCGGGAGGGGTGGCTTCCCTATGGGAGGCGCCCCCACCTCTCCAGGTTACATGAGATGGGGTGGGAGGGGATCTCAGCCCCTTACTGGGCTGATGTGCCCCCTCCCCTTGGCCCATGAGGCCCCCAACGCTTTTCGGGGCCTCAGAAACTCCTTTCGGACACGCTGGTCGTCACCCGGTACCCCCGGAACAATTCCGGACTCCAATACCCTTCGTCCAATATATCGATCTTCACCTCCGGACCATTCCGGAACTCCTCGTCACATCCGGGATCTCATCCGGGACTCCGAACAACCTTCGGTAACCATATACTATTTCCCATAACAACTCTAGCGTCACCGAACCTTAAGTGTGTAGACCCTACGGGTTCGGGAACCATGCAGACATGACCGAGACATCTCTCCGGCTAATAACCAATAGCGGGATCTGGATACCCATATTGGTTCTGACATGTTCCATGATGATCTCATCAGATGAACCACGATGTCGGGGATTCAATCAATCCCGTATACAATTCCCTTTGTCTATCGATATGTTACTTGCCCGAGATTCAATCGTCGGTATCCCTATACCTTGTTCAATCTCGTTACCGGCAATTCTCTTTACTCGTTCCATAACACATGATCCCGTGACCAACTCCTTAGTCACATTGAGCTCATTATGATGATGCATTACTGAGTGGGCCCAGAGATACCTCTTTGTCATACGGAGTGACAAATCCCAGTCTCGATTTGTGCCAACCCAACACACACTTTCGGAGATACCTGTAATGCACCTTTATAGCCACCCAGTTATGTTGTGACATTTGGTACACCCAAAGCATTCCTACAGTATCCGGGAGTTGCACAATCTCATGGTTTAAGGAAATGATAGTTGACATTAGAAAAGCTATGGCAAACGAACTTCACGATCTTGTGCTACGCTTAAGATTGGGTCTTGTCCATCACATCATTCTCCTAATGATGTGATCCCGTTATAATGACATCCAATGTCCATGGTCAGGAAACCATAACCATCTATTGATCAACGAGCTAGTCAACTAGAGGCTTACTAGGGACATGTTGTGGTCTATGTATTCACACATGTATTACGGTTTCCGGTTAATACAATTATACCATGAACAATAGACAATTATCATGAACAAGGAAATATAATAATAACCATTTTATTATTGCCTCTAGGGCATATTTCCAATAGTCTCCCACTTGCACTAGAGTCAATAATCTAGTTCACATTGTTATGTGATTAACACTCATAGTTCACATCGCCATGTGACTAACACCTGAAGAGTTTACTACAGTCAATAATCTAGTTCACATCGCCATGTGATTAACACCCAAGAGTTTACTAGAGTCAATAATCTAGTTCACATCACCATGTGTTTAACACTCAATGAGTTCTAGGGTTTGATCATGTTATGCTTACGAGAGAAGTGTTAGTCAACGGGTCTGCAACATTCAGATCCGTGTGTTCTTTGCAAATCTCGATTTCATATTGTAGATGTTGCTACTATGTTCCACTTGGAGCTATTCCAAATGGTTGATCCACTATACGTATCCGGATTGCTACTCAGAGTCATCCGGATAGGTGTTAAAGCTTGCATCGACATGAAAAATCAGAGAGAATGATTCGTCGCGTTTTACAATGCGGAGCCGCCACCAAGCCCTAAAACCTCTCGGGAGGGCTGATCTGGAGTCCGTTCGGGGCTCCGGAGAGGGGAATCCGTTGCCATCGTTATCATCAACCATCCTCCATCACCAATTGCATGATGCTCACCGCCGTGCGTGAGTAATTCCATCGTAGGCTTGCTGGACGGTGATGGGTTGGATGACATTTATCATGTAATTGAGTTAGTTTTGTTAGGGTTTGATCCCTAGTATCCACTGTGTTCTGAGATTGATGTTGCTATGACTTTGCTATGCTGAATGATTGTCACTAGGGCCCGAGTGCCATGATTTCATATCTGAACCCATTATGTTTTCATCAATATCTGAGAGTTCTTGATCCTATCTTGCAAGTCTATAGTCACCTATTATGTGTTATGATCCGTTAACCCCGAAGTGACAATAATCGGGATACTTACCGGTGATGACCGTAGTTTGAGGAGTGCTTTGGTCCGGTACTCTATTAAAAGGAGGCCTTAATATCCCTTAGTTTCCATTAGGACCCCTCTGCCACGGGAGGGTAGGACAAAATATGGCATGCAAGTTCTTTTCCATAAGCACGTATGACTATATTCGGAATACATGCCTACAATACATTGATGAATTGGAGCTAGTTCTGTGTCACCCTAGGTTATGATTGTTACATGATGATCCACATCTGGCATAATTCTCTATCACCGATTCATTGCCTACGAGCTTTCCATATATTGTTCTTCGCTTATTTACTTTTCCATTGCTATTGCTATCATCACTACAAAATACCAAAAACATTACTTTTGCTATAGTTACCACTACTATCATATTACTTTGCTACTAAATACTTTGCTGCAGATATTAAGTTTCCAGGTGTGGTTGAATTGACAACTCAGCTGCTAATACTTGAGAATATTCTTTGGCTCCCCTTGTGTCGAATCAATAAATTTGAGTTGAATACTCTACCCTCGAAAACTGTTGCGATCCCCTATACTTGTGGGTTATCAAGCTTGCCTTTCCCCCTCATGCTAGCTAAACTCTTTTCTCCAAGTAGAGATACTACTTGTGCTTCCAAATACCCTTAAACCCAGTTTTGCCATGAGAGTCCACCATATCTACCTATGGATTGAGTAAGATCCTTCAAGTAAGTTGTCATCGGTGCAAGCAATAAAAATTGCTCTCTAAATATGTATGACTTATTAGCGTGGGAGAAAATAAGCTTTATACAATCTTGTGATGTGGAAGAAATAAAAGCGACGGACTGCATAATAAAGTTCCATATCACAAGTGGCAATATAAAGTGACGTTCTTTCGCATTAAGATTTTGTGCATCCAACCATAAAAGCGCATGACAACCTCTGCTTCCCTCTGCGAAGGGCCTATCTTTTACTTTTATCTCCTACCTTACATAAGAGTCATGGTGATCCTCACCTTTCCTTTTTACATTTTATCTTTTGGCAAGCACAATATGTTGGAAAGATCCTGGTATATATGGCTAATTGGATGTGAGTTTTCATGAACTATTATTGTTGACATTACCCTTGAGGTAAAACGTTGGGAGGCAAAACTATAAGCCCCTATCTTTCTCTGTGTCCGATTAAAACTACATACCCATAAGTATTGCGTGAGTGTTAGCAATTGTGAAAGACTATATGATAGTTGAGTATGTGGACTTGCTGAAAAGCTCTTATATTGACTCTTTCCTATGTTATGAATAATTGCAATTGCTCCAATGACTGAGATTATAGTTTGTTAGTTTTCAGTGAAGTTTATGATTCATACTTGAAATTGTGATTGCATTATTACTCTAGCATAAGAGGTCATATGACAATAATTATATAAGCTGTTGTTCTAAGAATGATCATGATGCCCTCATGTCCGTATTTTATTTTTATCGACACCTCTATCTCTAAACATGTGGGCATATTTTTCGATTTCGGCTTTCGCTTGAGGACAAGCGAGGTCTAAGCTTGGGGGAGTTGATACGTCCATTTTGCATGATGCTTTTATATCGATATTTATTGCATTATGGGCTGTTATTACACATTATGCCACAATACTTATGCCTATTCTCTCTTATTTTACAAGGTTTACATAAAGAGGGAGAATGCTGGCAGCTGGGATTCTAGGCTCGAAAAGGAGCAAATATTAGAGACCTATTATGCATAGCTCCAAAAGTCATGAAACTTCACGGAAGTTATTTCCAGAATATATAAAAAATACTGAGTGCAAGAAGTACCATAGGGGGCCACTCACCAGCCACGAGGGTGGGGGCGTGCCCTACCCCCTGGGCGCGCCCCTGCCTCGTGGGCCCCCCGGTGGCCCTCCGATGCCCATCTTCTGCTATATGGAGTCTTTTGTTGAGGAAAAAAATCATAAGCAAGCTTTCGGGACGAGACTCCGCCGCCACGAGGCGGAACCTTGGCGGAACCAATCTAGGGCTCCGGTGGAGCTGTTCTGCCGGGGACACTTCCCTCCGGGAGGGGGAAATCATCGCCATCGTCATCACCAACGATCCTCTCATCGGGAGGGGGTCAATCTCCATCAACATCTTCACCAGCACCATCTCCTCTCAAACCCTAGTTCATCTCTTGTATCCAATTCTTGTCTCTAAGTCTGGGATTGGTACCTGTGGGTTGCTAGTAGTGTTAATTACTCCTTGTAGTTGATGCTAGTTGGTTTACTTGGTGGAAGATCATATGTTCAGATCCTATATGCACATTAATACCCCTCTGATTATGAACATGAATATGCTTTGTGAGTAGTTACGTTTGTTCCTGAGGACATGGGAGAAGTCTTGCTATTAGTAGTCATGTGAATTTGGTATTCGTTCGATATTTTGATGAGATGTATGTTGTCTCTCCTCTACTGGTGTTATGTGAACGTCGACTACATGACACTTCACCATTGTTTGGGCCCAGAGGAATGCATTGGGAAGTAATAAGTAGATGATGGGTTGCTAGAGTGACAGAAGCTTAAACCCTAGTTTGTGTGTTGCTTCGTAAGGGGCTGATTTGGATCCATATGTTTCATGCTATGGTTAGGTTTACCTTAATACTTTTGTTGTAGTTGCGGATGCTTGCAATAGAGGTTAATCATAAGTGGGATGTTTGTCCAAGTAAGGGCAGCACCCAAGCACCGGTCCACCCACATATCAAATTATCAAAGTACCGAACGCGAATCATATGAACGTGATGACCAGTTTGACGATAATTCCCATGTGTCCTCGGGAGCGCTTTCTTCTATATAAGAGTTTGTCTAGGCTTGTCCTTTGCTACAAAAAGGATTGGGCCACCTTGCTGCACTTTATTTACTTTTGTTACTTGTTGCTTGTTACAAATTATCTTATCACAAAACTATCTATTACCTATAATTTCAGTGCGTGCAGAGAATACCTTGCTGAAAACCGCTTATCATTTCCTTCTGCTCCTCGTTGGGTTCGACACTCCTACTTATTGAAAGGACTACGATAGATCCCCTATACTTGTGGGTCATCAAGACTCTTTTCTGGCACCATTGCCGGGGAGTGAAGCGCCTTTGGTAGGTGGAATTTGGTAAGGAAAAAAATTATATAGTGTGCTGAAATTTACTGTCACTTGTTACTATAGAAAGTGATCCTGTGAGGGGCTTGTTCGGGGTATCTTCACCCCGACCAGTAGAGCAAAGAGTTGCTCCTCAACCTACTGAACCTACTGAAAATGAAAAAGTCTACTTTGAAATTCCTTCGGGTATGATAGAAAAACTGCTAGCTAATCCTTTTGCAGGAGATGGAAGAACATTACATCCTGATGAGCACCTAATATATGTGGATGAAGTTTGTGGATTATTTAAGCTTGTAGGTATGCCCGATGATGTTATCAAGAAGAAGGTCTTCCCTTTATCTTTGGAGGGAGATGCATTAACATGGTATAGGCTATGTCATGATATGGGATCATGGAACTAGAAACGGTTGAAATTGGAATTTCATCAGAAGTTTTATCCTATGCATCTTGTTCATCGTGATCGTAATTATGTATATAATTTTTGGCCTCACGAAGGAGAAAGCATCGCTCAAGCTTGGGGGGAAGCTTAAATCAATGTTATATTCATGCCCCAATCATGAGCTCTCAAGAGAAATGATTATCCAAAAAAATTATGCTCGGCTTTCTGATAACAATCACACCATGCTCGATACTTCTTGTGCTGGCTCTTTTATGATGAAGACTATTGAATTCAAATGGGATTTATTAGAAAGAATTAAACACGACTCTAAAGATTGGGACCTCGACGAAGGTAAGGAGTCAGGTATGACACCTAAGTTTGATTGTGTTAAATCTTTTATGGGTACCGATGTTTTCTGTAAATTTAGCACTAAATATGGACTTGACTCTGAGATAGTAGCTTCTTTTCTATGAATCTTTTGCTACTCATTTTGATCTCCCTAAGGAGAAGTGGTTTAAATATAATCCTCCCATTGAAGTAAAAGTAGGTGCACCTATTAAAGTTGAAGAAAAGACTATTACTTATAATGATCCTATTGTTCCTACTGCTTATGTTGAGAAACCACCTTTTCTTGTTAGGATAAAAGATCATGCTAAAGCTTCAACTGTGGTTCGTAAAAGCAATATTAGAACCTGTACACCTCCTGAGCAAGTTAAAGTTGAACCTAATATTGCTATTGTTAAGGATCTCTTGGCTGATAATATTGATGGGCATGTTATTTATTTCTGTGATGAAACTGCTAGAATTGCTAATCCTTATGCTAAAGATAAACATAGACATGTGGTAGGCATGCTTGTTATTTCTGTTAAAATAGGAGATCATTGTTATCATGGCTTGTGTGATATGCGTGCTAGTGCTAGTGCAATACCTATTGACTTATACAGAGGAGTTAGAAGATATTGATGTCACAATTAAACTTGCCAATAGAGATACTATTTCACCAATTGGGATTGTTAGAGATGTTGAAGTCTTGTGTGGGAAAACTAAATATCCTGCTGATTTTCTTATTCTTGGTTCCCCACAAGATAGCTTTTGTCCCATTATATTTGGTAGACCCTTCTTAAACACTGTTAATGCTAGGATAGACTGCAAAAAGGATGTTGTTACTATTGGTTTAGGTGATATGTCTCATGAGTTCAACTTTTCTAAATTTCGTAGACAACACCGTGAAGAGGAACTGCCTAGTAAAGATGAAATTATCGGTCTTGCTTCTATTGTTGTACCTCCTAGTGATCCTTTAGAACAATATTTGCTAGACCATGAAAATGATATGTTTATGAATGAAAGAAGGGAAATAGATGAAGTGTTCTTTAAACAGGGACCTATTCTGAAACACAACTTGCCTGTTGATATCTTAGGGATCCTCCTCCACCCAAGGGTGATCCCGTGTTTGATCTTAAACCATTGCCTGATACTCTTAAATATGCTTATCTTGATGAAAACAAGATATATCCTGTTATTATTAGTGCTAACCTTTCAGAGAAGGAGGAAGAAAAATTATTGAAAACTTTGAAGAAGCACCATGCTGCTATTGGATATACTCTTGATGATCTTAAGGGCATTAGTCCCACTCTATGTCAACACAAAATAAATTTGGAGAAAGATGCCAAACCAGTTATTGATCACCAATGACGGCTGAATCCTAAGATGAAAGAAGTGGTAAGAAAAGAAATACTAAAGCTCCTTGAGGCAGGTATAATTTATCCCGTTGCTGATAGTCAGTGGGTAAGTCCTGTCCATTGTGTTCCTAAGAAGGGAGGTATTACTGTCGTTCCTAATGATAAAGATGAATTGATTCCGCAAAGAATTATTACAGGTTATAGGATGGTAATTGATTTCCGCAAATTAAATAAGGCTACTAAAAAGATCATTACCCCTTACCTTTCATTGATTAAATGCTAGAAAGATTATCCAAACATACACATTTTTGCTTTCTAGATGGTTATTCTGGTTTCTCTCAAATACCTGTGTCAGCTGATGATCAATCAAAGACCACTTTTACTTGCCCTTTCGGTACTTTTGCTTATAGACGTATGCCTTTTGGTTTATGTAATGCACCTGCTACCTTTCAAAGATGCATGATGGCTATATTCCATGACTTCTGTGAAAAGATTTGTGAGGTTTTCATGGATGATTTCTCCGTTTATGGATCCTATTTTGATGATTGCTTAAGCAACCTTGATCGAGTTTTGCAGAGATGTGAAGAAACTAACCTTGTCTTGAATTGGGAGAAGTGCCAATTTATGGTTAATGAAGGTATTGTCTTGGGGCATAAAATTTCTGAAAGGGGCATTGAACTTGATAAAGCTAAAGTTGATGCTATTGAAAAGATGTCGTGTCCCAAGGACATCAAAGGTATAAGAAGTTTCCTTGGTCATGCCGGCTTTTATAGGAGGTTCATTAAGGACTTCTCAAAAATTTCTCGGCCTCTGCCTAATTTATTACAAAAAGATATACCATTCGTCTTTGATGATGATTGTGTAGAAGCATTTCAAATAATTAAGAAAGCATTAATCTCTGCACCTATCGTTCAGCCACCAGATTGGAATTTACCTTTTGAAATTATGTGTGATGCTAGTGATTATGTTGTGGGCCTAGAGGAAGGCATTGGGAAGTAATAAGTAGATGATGGGTTGCTAGAGTGACAGAAGCTCAAACCCTAGTTTATGTGTTGCTTCGTAAGGGGCTGATTTGGATCCATATGTTTCATGCTATGGTTAGGTTTACCTTAATACTTTTGTTGTAGTTGCGGATGCTTGAAATACAGGTTAATCATAAGTGGGATGTTTGTCCAAGTAAGGGCAGCACCCAAGCACCGGTCCACCCAATTATCAAATTATCAAAGTGTAACGCCCACGATGCGGCTATATCTCCCACGTGTCGAAGCACGACTTAGAGGCATAACCGCATTGTAAGCAATGTCGCAAGTGGGGTAATATTCACACAACCCATGTACTGAATAAGGAAAGAGGTACATAGTTGGCTTACAATTGCCACGTCACACAATGCATAAATAACATTACATTCATCCAGATACAATCAAGGTCCGACTACGGAACCAAAATAAAGATAACCATCCGGACTGGCTAGCAAACCTGGTGATGGTACCAAAGAAGGACAAATCCTAGCACTTGTGCGTTGATTTTAAAGACCTTAACAAGGCTTGCCCAAAGGATCCCTTCCCCTCCCCCGCATTGCTCAAATTATCGACGCTACCGCAGGACACGATTCGTTGTGTTTCCTCGACGCATATTCTAGCTACCATCAAATCAAGATGGCAGAATCAGACCAATCCGCAATGGCATTTATCACACCATACGGCCCATTCTACTTCAACACAATGCCCTTCGGGCTCAAAAACACCGGCGCAACATATCAGCGCATGAATCAGACAAGTCTGGCAAGCCAGATCGGCAAAACAGTGGAGGCATATGTAGATGATGTGGTCGTCAAAACAAGACATGTCGAATCTCTAGTAGACGACTTGAGGCTCACATTTGATAACCTCCGAACATACGACATAAAGCTCAACCTAGAAAAATGCGTTTTCAGCGTTCTAGCCGGAAAGCTCTTGGGCTTCATTGTATCCGGTAGAGGAATCAAAGCAAATCCAGCCAAGATCCGAGCTCTGTCGCAACTGGATATCCCAAAGGACCTCAAACAAATACAAAAGTTAACCGGATGCGTGGCGGCTCTAAGCCGCTTTATCTCCCGCTTGGGAGAAAAGGCCCTACCCCTTTACCGCCTCCTTCGGCGCACCGAACACTTCGAATGGATGGATGCAGCCACGGCCGGACTCGAGGAGATAAAAGCCATACTTGCAACAAACCCAGTCCTGGCCGCGCCAAATATTGGCGAACCAATGCTATTATACATTGCAGCAAGACATCAGGTTGTAAGCGCAGTGCTCGTCGTCGAACGAGAAGCGGACGGACACAGATCCCCCCTTCAAAAGCCGGTCTATTATGTGTTCACTGTCCTCACTCCTTGCAAATCATGGTACCCGCATTATCAAAAGATCACGTACGTGGTATTCATGGCATCCCGGAAGCTACGACACTACTTTCAAGAGTGTTCAATAACAGTAGCCTCGGAAGTACCACTTCACGATATTATAAACAACCATGACGCAACGTCCCGGATAGCAAAATGGGCCATTGAGCTCCTCCCGTTTGACATAACTTATAAGCCACGGTGAGCCATCAAGTCGCAAGTCTTGGCCGACTTCGTCGCAGAATGGACGGAGGCCGAACTCCCTAAAGAGTACGGCACATATTCAAATTGGATAATGCATTTCGACGGCTCCAAGATGTTGGCCGGACTGGGGGCTGGCGTCGTTTTGACGTCCCCCACAGGAGACACCGTTCAATACATACTCCAGATTATGTACACGGACTCCAACAATGCAGCCGAATATGAGGCCCTTTTACATGGCCTCCGGATGGCAGTATCCATGGGCATTAAACGCCTAGAGGTGCGCGGGGACTCGAACCTCGCAATACCCCAAATAAATGGAGACTTCGATGCCAAGGATCCAAAAATGGCAGCTTACTGCAACGCCGTCCTAAAAATGTCAGCTCGGTTCGAGGGGCTTGAATTTCACCATATAGCCCAGGAAAATAATCAGGCGGCAGATGCCCTGGCACGCATCGGCGCAAAACGCGATGTAGTCCCCCCCCCCCAACATCTTCTTGGAAAGGCTGTTCAAGCCATCCGTAGTATGGGAAGGGGAGCCGAACAATAACACCCCGGACCCAACCACACTGCCCGACACCGAACATTCTGACACAATCGGAGGCTCTGCCAATGAAATAACACCTTCAGCCCACATAATAATGGCTGTCATCGCCCCATGGACAGAACCATTCCTTGCCTACCTCACTAGGCAGGAACTCCCCGAGGACCAAAATGAGGCACGCTGCATAGTGCGGCGATCCAAAGCCTACAAAGTCCACGAGGGAGAGCTTTATAAGAAAAGCACTACCGGAATCCTTTAAAGGTGCATCTCTGAAGAGGAGGGGCGGAACCTCCTGGCTGAAATTCATACCGGACTGGGCGGTCATCACATTGCGGCTCGGTCCCTTGTAAGTAAGGCCTTCCGTACAGGCTTTTATTGGCCGACGGCCCGGGCAGACGCTCAGGACTTAGTCCAACGATGCACCGGTTGCCAGCTCTTTGCAAACAAAAGCCATATGCCACCCACCGCCCTCCGAACTATCCCCATTACTTGGCCCTTCGTGGTCTGGGGGCTTGACATGGTTGGACCCCTTAAAGGCGGAACCCACAAGCAAAAATACTTACTGGTCATGGTGGATAAATTCACCAAATGGATAGAAGCCAAGCCTGTTAAGACGGCCGAATCCGGACCGGTGATAGACTTCATATCCGGGGTCGTACATCGTTACGGCGTTCCCCACAGCATCATCACTGATAACGGCACGAACTTCACGGCCGACGAGGTAAAACTCTGGTGCAAAAACATGGGCATCAATCTCGACTATGCTTCCATCTATCACCCACAAACTAACGGTCAGGTCGAACGTGCAAATGGTCTTATCATGAGCGGCATTAAACCCAGATTAGTGCGGTCCCTCAAGGAATCTAACACGCACTGGGTAGAGGAGCTCGACTCCGTACTCTGGGGGCTGCGGACCACGCCGAATCGCACCACCGGATACACACCATTCTTTATGGTGTATGGCGCAGCGGGAGTTTTGCCCTGCGACATAATTCATGACTCACCTCGAGTGTGCATGTACGAAGAAAGAGAAGCCGAGCTCGATCAGCAGGACAACTTAGACGCATTGGAGGAGGAGCGTGACGTGGCAAAAGCCCGTTCCGCATTCTATCAACAGCAGGCTCGAAGATACCAAAGTAGAGAAGTACGGGCCAAAAATTACAACGTTGGCGAATGAGTTCTACGACTACCGAACAAGAAAAAGGACAAACTCAAGCCCAAGTGGGAAGGTCCCTACATAATTGACCAAGTCCTGACTGGTGGAGCGTACCGCCTGCGAGATGCATCGGATAACCGACTCGAGCCGAACCCATGGAACGCAGCCCGTCTCCGAAGATTCTATGCCTAGCGCCGGACTCTATGTTCGTCTCCTTCCTCTGTCCATTTTTTATATATATTCTGTCTTGCATTTCTCTTATTCTTCTCTCTCTATCTCTTATAGCCCTTAAAGGCTCATAAAGTGATGCGCCATCCGCGGTCATTAAACCTGGGGGCTTCTTTAAACAGAAGCTTATTTATACGGGCTTCATGCCCAACACATGTGTCAAACTTCCACATGTACCTTTTTCTTCACCATTATATGCATCGATATGACTTAAGTTTTGGCCAAGCTGGGTTGCCTGGCTCCTGTGCTTACCCCTACGTTCCCGATTGTTCGGCTAGGTGGTAAAGGGAGCACCTCTGCGATTGTTACTGCCGGGTCAGCCGGACGTGTACCTCAGACTGGGTGAAGCCGAAAGCTAGCGTTCTTAAGGGAATATTCGGTCGGTGAACTAAAGATGATCTTTTTTATTTTTATCTATACGCCCCCAGATGTTTTTCCTGTGTTTCTTTTCGCAGCATGGACATGCACCTTAGGGCATGCCTCCCAGGGAAAGGAACCCCTAACGGAACTATTCTCCCTGGAAGATGTTTCTTACTAACCATGTAATATAACATAACTAGTCGGGCACTTGTCTGTTCATGCACTAATGACCCCTATGCCTGATCTCCATGCATTCCCCGGTTCCTATACAACCGCATGGGAATTCGGACACACTCCGGACCGTCAGGTCCCGAGGCTGAAGCGAAAAGGTCGGCCATGACAAATGATCTACAATCCGGCTAGAAGGCATTATAAATGTCAATTAAATTACATAGTCATTTTGACTGATCGTATTCCTCTTCAATACCATCTAACAGGCTGTCTAATTTACAGTCCTACTGGGAATACTTTGCGGCCAACTCTACTTGGCCGTATACTAAGCTTACAGGGATCTCCTTCCCATCGGGCCCTATAGGACCGACCTCGGCCATGTGGTTGGGGTCAGCCTTTGCATACAGCGTCTTCACCATGGCCCAGGCCTCCCTAGCGCCTTGACGGCAGGTTGATATCTTCCACAATCGGAAGCACCGCCGTGCTCCTTTTAGCTTCTCCGCAAGCTCTCCAAGACCTTCGGGCATGGAGACGGATGGCCACAGGGCATGGGCGACGCCTCGCATCGCCTGCCGAACTCGATCGAGCAGTTGCGAGAGCTCGGGAAGAAGGTCACCCGTAGAACCGGGAATCTCCTCTGCAGGACAACCTGTCAGCACACCTACAGACATTGCTCTGTTAGTCGACTTCCCCGCCGAACTTTCTTTTAAAAGGTTCGTTCAAGCACTTACTAAATATGCCGCGCCGAAGCCGCTGATTCTCCTTCATGGAGTCTGACAGCTGGGCACGAACATCTTTCAGCTCGACGCCCAGCTTGGTGTTGGCATCTCGGAGATCGTTCTTCTCCCCCATCACCTTTAACAGCACCCTCTCACCAGCCTTTAGCTGGCGTAGGAGGTGTTGCCTTTCCGGATCCAATCCGGCGCCATCTACAATTTCATTTGTCAGATTCACACCAAAGCCGTGCTTCGCAAAATACTTATCTTTCGAAGTGTATATTACCAGAGGGGGCCTCCTTAGGCTCCCCTGCCGCGGCCAGTGTGGCCTCAAGTTGGGCTTTGCACTCTTCCAGCTCCTTGGACAGTAGGGAATTCTTTTCTGTAAGAACCTGCATAACACATGATCCTCAAATCAGTTATTTTAACTGTTTCAAGTCTTGGGGGCTACTGGTATATATATAATTACCAAAATTTTCTTACCCGTATGTCTTTTACATATTGCTCCATGGCTCTGGTTAGACCATTTTGAGCGGCACGGAGATACGCATCTCCCAACTTAAAGGCATCTAATGCCTCTTGGGAGAAACAAGCGTCGCGAAAAATTGTCCGGCGACGCCTGTGGTTCATGGCACTCTCCACCTCAGAGTTGGTGGCAGACAACCTGTCCACATCCTCCGTCGGAGGAGCGTCTGGTGCACGCCTTGTGTTCGGCCCCGCTTCCGGGCCAGGCTTTGGAGCCTGGCTGGTGGAGGCGCGATTGGCGGTCTCTCTGAATGTAGTTCGGTGAGGTCTCTTTGTCCTGAAGAGAGCACAAGTGTTAACATGCCCTGAAGGTACGACACCTAGGATAAGGGGGTGCGCCATACCTTTGCGCTGACGCCCCGGTCCGGACTGCACCTCTTTTCTGCCCACGGGGCCCTGCGGCCCCTCGTTGGCTTGTCGCCGTAGGTTCGGCCTCCCGTTTCTGGGAGGCCGGGATTAGCCCTGGATAATCGGCCGTAATGGCCGCCAGGGCATTGTCCTTGCTCAATTGATGGAACACTCCATCAATCAGATCCACCGAAAGCTCTGGATCCTCTTGCGAGTCCGGGTCGAGGGACCGTCCTGGGTCCTCGGGTTGTGGAGGAGGGCTGTTTATTTCTTTAACAGCCTGCCGCAGTTCCTGCGTCGAGATCACTAAGATTAAATATTTAACAGTGGGGATATAAAACGGATGGGCAAGATGTGATCACTCACCCAGCTTGGAGGATTGTACATGGAAAATCCACCCTTTGGGTCAACACGGAGAAAATCCTCCTCTTCTCCCTTGTACAAAGCGGACAAGGTCTTCATTAGAGCCGCAGCCGAATCCGGCCCCTTACGGCCGTAGCGGGTGGTGTCGTCCTTCCCGTTGAAATCCCACATGGGGTGGCCTCTATACTGTAGCGGCTGCGCCCCTCGCATGATGCATGCGGCCATGACCCCGATCTTGGTTAGTTCGGAATGAGCTAACAATCTTATTCGGCCCATCAGGTAAACGACATCCCTGTCACTTTCACTTTGAGGGCTCCGTGGGCGCCAGCTTAGGCGCTTCTTTAAGGGAGCATTGTTGAATTCAGGGAGGCCGATCCGGACAGGATCCGGCAGCGGGACGTCTTCTATGTAAAACCTTTCTGAGGGCCAGTCTTCGGACGCCTTCTTTGGGGTTCCAGACAGATAGCCGGTCCCGGCGATGCACCATACTTCAGCTCTGCCCACTAGATACATAGACCCCTTCTTGGAACGGGGCACGAGGCAAAATAGCTCCCTCCACAGTCCGAAATGAGCTTCAACACCCAAGAACAGCTCGCAGAGGGCTACAAAGCCCGCGATATGCAATACTGAGGCAGGCGTGAGATGATGTAGCTGGAGGCCGTAGAACTCCAGCAGCCCCCGGAGAAATGGATGGATTGGAAATCCGAGCCCCCTTATTAAATAAGGGACGAGGCACACCCGCTCTCCTTTGGAGGGATTAGGGGCACTCTCCGCTTGCTCTCCGCCGTTATAGACGGCAAGGCCGGCTCGAACCGGGATCATATAGGCCGGGGGAGAAATCCCTTGGTCTGGAGCGTCACTAACTCGCTATGCGGGATGGAGCATCTTTCCCAATGTCCAGGCTTAGGGCTGGAAGGGCGGGAGGAGGAGTCGCGACGGCTGGCCATGGTGGAATGGATCTTTGTCAAATGCGCTCCGATGAACACTCGCGAAGGGGGAAGGTGTGGTTTGGATCTAAATCCTTGTCTCCTTAAATAGGTCAGCTTGTTTACGCGGCTAGGGGTGTGAATGTAAAAACACTCAGACCTCTCATATTTGTTTGACACGTGGGAGCAGCCATTATTGGGCGTGGAAGCCAAGGAGCACAACATCTACAAGAAACCGGACTTTATTCAACAGGTACACGGAATTTGGAGGAGAACCCGCCTTGCAACGCCGAAGACAATCTGCGCGCCAGACCCGTCATCATTGAAGCCTGGTTCGAGGGCTACTGAGGGAGTCCTGGATTAGGGGGTGTCCGGATGGCCGGACTATACCTTCAGCCGGACTCCAGGACTATGAAGATACAAGATTGAAGACTTCGTCCCGTGTCCGGAAGGGACTTTCCTTGGCGTGGAAGGCAAGCTTGGTGATACGGATATTTAGATCTCCTACCATTGTAACCGACTCTATGTAACCCTAACCCTATCCAGTGTCTATATAAACCGGAGGGTTCTAGTCCGTAGGACAACATACACATCAACAATCATACCATAGGCTAGCTTCTAGGGTTTAGCCTCCTCGATCTCGTGGTAGATCTACTCTTGTACTACCCATATCATCAATATTAATCAAGCAGGACGTAGGGTTTTACCTCCATCGAGAGGGCCCGAACCTGGGTAAAACTTCGTGTCCCTTGCCTCCTGTTACCATCCGGCCTAGACGCACAGTTCGGGACCCCCTACCCGAGATCCGCCGGTTTTGACACCGACATCAGCGTCTGTTGCCTCGACACAATTACTGAAGGTCTTTGGCTGGTTAGCGAGGAACTGGTTGAGTGTAGCAAACTGATTCTAATTTTTGCCATGGCCTTGATTTCCTTGGTTGCGCTCTTGCAAGAGTTGCATGAGCATCTGCGTGTTTGCATTGGTAGCGTCCATCACAACTTGCCATGCCTCCGGAGGTGGAGGTGGTGGCGGCGGTTCAGGATTCTGACACATTGGAGGAGCCATCCTGAAGAGGGTAACTTCCGTTAGCATCTTGAAAGACATATATTCAAGCTGAATCAAATGGATTGAAATTGCAACATATAGTCTCAACATTCGAACAAGAATGAACGAATGCAATCCAAATTAAATGGTCACACTTCCATAAATTGAGAAGCCACTTAGATATAGGTAGATGAATAAAACAACAAGGTACGGACATGAGCAAATACTTGGTAAGGATTACCCAATCACAAACCAAATATCCGTGGAATAAATACTAGAGCTACAAGAATTCCCACCTATGAAACTCCTGAACCTTTCCCGGTTATGCAATCAGGTGTTGGGGATACAGGGGAAGCATAATATCTCACCCAAAGCTAGCAAATCCTACATCCAGCTATATCCATCCTTCAACACATAACCAACAAACCTTCGGAAATCATTTACCTCAACCTTCGAAAAGCATCCATTATACGAGTTATGGCAACACTCCCGAACTCCCGCCCCAGTACTGGGTGGCGTCGAGGTTATCTCACCAACAACTGCATAAAAGAGATTTTCGATGTCGGCGAAATTCAGGTATTCCAAAACTGCAACGATAAAATTGTGACGACAACACCTCGGAGCTCAACTCCCCGGGACACTACCACAACCCCTAAATGTCATGAGGCACCAAGAACAATGTTCTCGTCACAAAACCATCGGAACGATTCCAAGATACCCGCGTGATCCTAAAAAAATTAGTGAAATTTGAGAAGAGAAGAGTCAAAACTCTACATCAGGATGCCTCACCAGAGCGACGAAGGGACTGAGGAGTAAAAAGAATCCTACTCTCCGATATATATAATCCTAAAAGACTCAAAACATTTCCTAGACTTAACAACGCCAACGATTTGATCAAGCGGGGGGATCCTAAGTCGGGGAAGGCTCTGATTACCAACTTGTAACGCCCACGATGCGGCTATATCTCCCACGTGTCGAAGCATGACTTAGAGGCATAACCGCATTGTAAGCAATGTCTCAAGTGGGGTAATCTTCACACAACCCATGTATTGAATAAGGAAAGAGGTACATAGTTGGCTTAGAATCGCCACGTCACACAATGCATAAATAACATTACATTCATCCAGATACAATCAAGGTCCGACTACGGAACCAAAATAAAGATAACCCCAAATGCAACAATGTCCCCGATCGCCCCAACTGGGCTCCACTACTGATTGTCTGGAAAGGAAATATAGTATCGTACTGAGTCCTCATCGAACTCACACTTGAGCTCATTCAAATCTCCTGGAGCAGTTTCATTGGTCCCTGCATCTGGTTTTGGAAGGAATCTGTGAGTCACGGGGACTCAGCAATCTCACACCTCGCGATCAAGACTATGTAAGCTTATAGGTAGGGTAAAAGGTATGAGGTGGAGCTGCAGCAAGCACTAGCATATATGGTGGCTAACATACGCAAATGAGAGTGAGAATAGAAGGCAAAGGCACGATCGAGAAACTATGATCAAGAAGTGATCCTAGAACAACCTACGATCAAGCATAACACGAGACCGTGTTCCCTTCCCGGACTCCGACGAAAAGAGACCATCACAGCCACACACTCTATTGATTCATTTTAATTAAGTTAAGTTTCAGGTTATCTACAACCGGACATTAACAAATTCCCATCTCCCCATAACCGCGGGCACGGCTTTCAAAAGTTCAAATCCCTGCAGGGGAGTCCCAACTTAGCCCATCACAAGCTCTCACGGTCAACGAAGGATATTTCTTCTCCCAAGAAAATCTGATCAGACTCAGAATCCCGGTTACAAGACATCTCGACAATGGTAAAACTAAACCAGCAAAGCCACCCAAATGTGCTGACAAATCCCGATAGGAGCTGCACATATCTCGTTCTCAGGGCACACCGGATTGTCCAAACTTCTGGTAGGCCAGCCCAGAGTTGCCCCTGGTGGCCACCGGCGGCTGACAAGTTGGACCAACACTCAGAGGAGCACTAGTCCGGGGGTTTTAAATAAAGATGACCCTCGGGCTCTGGAAACCCAAGGGAAAAGAAAAGGCTAGGTGGCAAAAGGTAAAACCAATGTTGGGACTTGCTGGAGGAGTTTTATTCAAGGCGAACTGTCAAGGGGTTCCCATTATAACCCAACCGTGTAAGGAACGCAAAAATCAAGGAACATAACACCGGTATGACAGAAACTAGGGCGGCAAGAGTGGAACAAAACACCAAGCATAAGGCCGAGCCTTCCACCCTTTACCAAGTATATAGATGCATTAAAAATAGACAAGATATAATAATGATATCCCAACAATAAACATGTTCCCACAAGGAACAAACTCCAATATTCACCTGCAACTAGCAACGCTATAAGAGGGGCTGAGCAAAGCGGTAACATAGCCAAACAACGGTTTGCTAGGACAAGATGGGTTAGAGGTTTGACATGGCAATATGGGAGGCATGATAAGGAAGTGGTAGGTATCGTAGCATGGGCATAGCAAAAGAGCGAGCATCTAGCAAGCAAAGACAGAAGTGATTTCGAGGGTATGGTCATCTTGCCTGCAAAGTTCTTCGAGTTGAGTAAGCTTGATCCTCGTAAACGTACTCAATGGGTTCCTCGATCACGTACTCGTCTCCCGGCTCTACCCAAAGCAAGAACACGGCAAAGGGAGACACAATCAACCACGTGCAATGCACAAAGAACATGATGCAAAACATGGCATGATATGCGGGATGTGATATGCGATGCATATGCATGTTTTCGGAAAGGAAAGATTGAACCTGGCCTCAACTTGGAAAACCAAGAGTGCCACTGGAAAGATGAGTTGATTTCGGTTGAAATCTATATAAAGATCACCTGAATCGGATGCACGGTTTGCAAACGGCAAGCAAAACAAATATGGCACCGATCTGTGATTAACAGCACGAGGCCATCTAAATGCATCAAGAACAATAAGCTACTGCACTCTAACATGACAACAAAATACATGGCAGTGATCCACTCAAGATGCTTGACAAAAGATGAACACTGAGCTACGGCTAATTCACTCAATAGCAGGGTCAAACAAGCATGGAAAAAGTGCAAAAGATAACAGGTTACAGACTTAGTGAAAATAACATGTCAGGAATTTAACATCAGGAAGCAATGTTTAGAGCAAGATAACAACATGCTGCAGGAACATATCATGGCAAAGCAAGGCATGGCATGAAGCTACTCAAAGCATACAACAAAAGTCCCTTACTGACCATAAGCTAAAAGGGATCAGAAAATACAATCGCAACCATGTGAACATAGCAACTTTCGTTAACAGATTCAGACTTAGCAGAAAACTGCAACATGGCAAAACAGATATTAAGTAGGCATGTTTACGAGCTCGATGCACTCACCACAAAGCATTCCATGACAAACTAAGCATACACCCAGCAAGTAGACATGGCATAGAAGCTAAACATGGGAAGAACAACCGCATAGCATGCACAGATCAACTGCAACAACCTCGGCAAAATTGCTTAACATGTAAACAATCTACCAGGAACATTTTATAGCAAAAGTAGAGCTCGATTGAGTCATTCTAGGGTGCTCCATGATTGCAAACAAAGACATGGATGGATAGAGCACAACAATATCTCCAAAACATCCTTACTGATCATGCTCAAAAGAGGCATGGATCACTTTGTAGCAACAAGAATACATGGCATAAAAATATTAACAGGGCAAAGACTTAGAAGATTTCTAAGTCCCTGAAATCAGCAACATTACGAGGGCTACTTTGCATGCTTGTGCTAGTCACCACAAATATCACAAAAATACATGGCATACACCCCTGTAAAGATGGCATGGCATACTTCAAAACACATGTAGGGCTCAAGTTCATAGGAGGCACACATTAAACATGGAAAAAATGACAAATGTCCAATCACTGATAAGAATATGAAACTATCAAATGAACATGGTGCAATGGAATGAAATGAAGTGCTCATCGAGACGAACAATTTGATATGCTACACGCCCAAAACAGAGCCATGGGTGCAAAGTTATGATGCGATGAAGAATGCAAAAAATTACTGGGATTAGGAAAAAGTCAACCCTCGAGATCAGATCTAGGGTTCGTGCATGTCCTTCGATGTTCGTCGGAGGGGCTCGCCGGAGACGACGAGGAAGAGGCGGCCGCCGGGTCACGGACGTCGCCGGAGCGGGATCCGGCCGGAGTGGGTCGCCGGAGTGGCGAGGGGCGGCGAGGGCGGTGGATGGGCGACGCGGGCGGAGGAGGAGGCCGGGCGGCGCGGCACACGACGAGGTGGCAGCGGCGGTCGGCGACGAGGCGGCGAGGCGGCGCGGCAGAGGCGGCGAGCGGCGGCGGGGTGGCGCGGGTCGTCGGCGTCGAGGAGACGACCGGGCGGCAGCGGGGCGCCGGATGGGCCTCGGGGGCCCTCCTCGGGCTCGGCGGGCCGGTGAAGTGGGGCGGCGTGGCGGCGAATGAGGGGCTGCCACGTGGCGGCGGCGGCGCGGGCGGACACGTCCGGCCCCAATGGATTTCGTCCGGCGGCGGAGAGGGAGCGGGGCTAGGGTTAGGGATCCGGGATTTCGGGGAGGAGATGCCTTTTTATAGGTAGAGGGACCTAGGAGGCTCCAAATTGAGCATTGTTTTCGGCCACGCGGTCGTGATCGAACGACCTAGATGATGGAGGGGGTTTAGGTGGGTTTTGGGCCATTGTGGAGAGGTGTTGGGCTGCAACACAGACGAGGCCTTTACGGTCCCTCGGTTAACCGTTGGAGTATCAAACGAAGTCCAAATGGCACGAAACTTGACAGGCGGTCTACCGGTAGTAAACCAAGGCCGCTTGGCAAGTCTTGGTCCAATCCAAGAATGTTTAATACCCGCACACGAAAAGAGGTAAAAGGGAAACACCGGAGGACATAGGAGCGCCGGAATGCAAAACGGACAACGGGGAAAATGCTCGGATGCATGAGACGAACACGTATGCAAATGCGATGCATATGATGACATGATATGAGAAGCATGACAAAGACAAAAGCAACACGAAGACAAAAACCCAACAAAGAGGAAATATCATAACTTAGTGCCGAAAATGGCAAGAGTTGGAATACAAATATGGCAGGTTACATATGGGGTGTTACACAAAGTACCGAACGCGAATCATATGAACATGATGAAAAATAGCTTGACGATAATTCCCATGTGTCCTCGGGAGCGCTTTCTTCTATATAAGAGTTTGTCCAGGCTTGTCCTTTGCTACAAAAAAGATTGGGCCACCTTTCTGCACTTTATTTACTTTTGTTACTTGTTGCTCGTTACAAATTATCTTATCACAAAACTGCTTATCATTTCCTTCTGCTCCTCGTTGGTGTAACACCCTCGATGCGACTATATCTCCCACGTGTCGAGGCACGACTTAGAGACATAGGCGCATTGAAAGCAATGTCGCAAGTCGGGAAATCATCACACATCCCAAGTACATATATAATAGAAAGGGGAATAACATAGTTGGCTTACACTCGCCACGTCACATCAAAGTACATAAATAACATCCATCATACAATCACTCATGGCCCGACTACGGCGCCAAAATAGAAAAGACCCCCCAACATGCGACAAGGCCCTGAATCTAACCCCGAATAGGTACCACTACTGATCATCAGGAAAAGACACATAGTAACGCTGAGAGTCCTCGTCGTACTCCCACTTCAGCTCGAGCGCGCCATCCAGAGAGGTATCACCTGTCCCTGCATCTGGTGTAATAGTAATCTGTGAGCCACAGAGGACTCAGCAATCTCGCACCCTCGCGATCAAGACTATTTGAGCTTAATAGGTAGGAAAGGGGTATTGTAAAGTGGAGCTGCAGCAAGCGACTAGCATATATGGTGGCTAACTTATTCGCAAAGGAGAGCGAGAAGAGGAGGCAAAGCACGAGCGGAAAACTAGAGAGCAGCCTACGCAAACATAACTCCAACACCGTGTCCGCTTCCCGGACTCCGCCGAGAAGAGGCCATCACGGCAACACACTCAGTTGATTCATTTTAATTAATTAGGTTCAAGTTATCTACAACCGGACATTAACAAATTCCCATCTGCCCATAACCACGGGCACGGCTTTCGAAAGATCAATCCCTGCAGGGGGGTCCCAACTTAGCCCATAACAAGCTCTCACGGTCAATGAAGGAATAGACCTCCACCCAAGACACACCGATCAGACTCGGTATCCCGGTACAACAAGATGATTCGACAGGTCAAAACTAGTCCAGCAACACCACCCAGATGTGCCGACAAATCTCGATAGGAGCTGCACATATCTCGTTCTCAGGGCACACCGGATGAGCAAGACGTCGGGTAGGCCAGCCCAGAGTTGCCCCTGGTAGCCCCGGACATCGCTCGGTGGGACCAACACTCAGAGGAGCATTGGCCCGTGGGGGCTAAAATAAAGATGACCCTCGGGCTCCGGAAACCCAAGGGAAAAAGGAGGTAGGTGGCAAATGGTAAAACCAATGTTGGGCATTGCTGGAAAAGCTTTAATCAAGGCGAACTATCAAGGGGTTCCCATTATAGCCCAACTACGTAAGGGACGCAACAATCCGGGAACATAACACCGATATGACGGAAACTAGGGCGGCAAGAGTGGAACAAAACACTAGGCGAGAGGCCGAGCCTTCCACCCTTTACCAAGTATATATATGAATAAAGATAACATCGCAATATAGTGATATCCCAACAAGTAATCAAATGTTCCAACAAGGAACGGCTCCAATCTTCACCTGCAACTAACAACGCTATAAGAAGGGCTGAGCAAAGCGGTAACATAGCCAATCAATGGTTTGCTAGGACAAAGGTGGGTTAGAGGCTCAATCATGGCAATTGGGAGGCTGACAAGCAAGTGGTAGGCATCGTAGCATTGGCAAAGCAAAGAGCGAGCAAACTAGCATAGCAAAGATAGTAGTGATTTCGAGGGTATGATCATCTTGCCTGCACAGTTGTCAGAGTTGACTGGATCCTCAAAAGCAAACTCAACGGGCTCCTCGTTAGCGAACTCGTCTCCCGGCTCTATCCAACAACACAAACAAGCAACAAGGAGACAATCAACCACGTGCAAGGGCAACCAATAATATGCAAAGATGATATGCTATGCGGGATGCGATGCGGGATGCAAAATGCAAGACGTGACAGGAAATGCATGAACCTGGCCTCAACTTGGAAAACCAAGTGTGCCACTGGATAGAGGGGAAGAAATCCCCTGAAAACGATATAAAGATCATGGCAATCGGAGCTACGGTTTGGAAATGGCAAGCGTTTTACGAAACGAACCGATCTACGATTTACAGCAAGTAGGCTCCTAAATGCAACAAAATGAACATGCTACAGCGACCAAACATGAAAACAAAAGGCATGGCAGTGATGTACACAAGAAGCTTAACAAATCACCAGGACTGAGGCATAGGCAAATTCATCCATTAAGGGCTTCAAACAAGCATGGCAAAACTGAATAAGCAAAACAGATTTCAGACTTAGCGAAATTAACGCTAGTCTGAAATTTCAGGCCACGATGCTCTCTTCGGAGCAGCAAAACAACATGAAGCATAACCTGAACATGCAAGTAAGAGCATGGCATGGAGCTACTCAACAAGCTTAACAAAACACCCAAAATGACCTGGGGCCAAAAGGGTTCACAAAATACTCTACCGAGCACACGAACATCGATGAAACACAATCAGTTTTCAGACTTCGTGAAAACTGAGACATGCTGAAATTATAACTCACGGAGGCATGTAAACGAGCTCGATTCTCTCACTACGGTGCAAGTCATGGCAAGGCAAGCACATATCCATAAATAAGGCACAAAATGCTAGCTATACATAGCAAGAACAATGGCATAGCATGCATGGATCACTAGCAATAGCTCCGGCAAAATCGCAAAAGAGTTCACGATCTGCCCAAATTAACAACTATGTAAAAGTTGAGCTCGATTGAGTCAACCTAGGGTGCTCCAACATAACAAGTAAAGACATGGATGGATTAATCACAACAAGCATAACAAACCACTCTTACTGATCATCCTCAAAAGAGGCACGGATCACTAGGAAACTAGCTGGACATATAGCATCGTGAACTAAAACATCCCAGACTTAGTGATTTTCACTAAGTCACTGAAATCAGCAAACTCAGGTACCCCTCTTTGCAAGCTTGCACAAGACAATATACACATCCTAAAAATGCATGGGAGGCACCTCTGGAAATAAGACAACATGCTTAACAATTCATCCCAAAGGGGCACAGGCATATCATGCACACAATAATCATGGCAAAAATGACAAAAGTCAATGTAGGACTAACGAATCTGCAATTTAACTCATGATGCCTCCTTCCAACAGCATTTTGGGCACCAAGATGACCTCAAATGCAAATGATGCAATGGAATGAAATGATGTACTCGTCGAGATGAAGATTTTGATATATCATATGCCCAAAACAGAGCCACGGATGCAAAGATATGATGCGACAAAGATTGCATAAAAATCTGGAAATTAGGGCAAAAGTCAACCTAAACCGATCCGGATCTGGATCTGGCGCCCGAACACTGTAGCACCGATCCGAGCACTGTTCACCGGGGGGACTCCGGCGATGTCGCGGCCGGCTCCGGCTCCGGCGAGCCCGGCCGGCGACGAGGGGAGGCGAGGCCGGCGAGGGCGCGGTGGTGGCCGCCGGCGAGGGCGGCGCGGAAGCCGAGGCGAGGGGCGGCGCGGTTAAGCGTGCGCGGCGGGGGCGACGCGGAAGCCGAGGCGGCGCTGCGGCGGCGGGGACCGGCGATGGCGGGCGCGGTGGCCGGCGACTGCTCCGGCCACCGGAGCGGAGGACGGCGGCGGCGGGGACTCCCTAGCGGCGGGGCGCGGCGATGGGCCCGCGGGGGCCGGTTGCGGGCTCCCCGGGCCGGCGGCGGGGGCGGTGGCCGGGTGCCACGTGTCACGGCGTGGGAGGCTGGAGGCGCGGGGCGGACACGTCCGTCGGCAGGAAAAATTGTCCGGCGGGCGCGATGATGAGATCTAGGGTTTCGGGGGGAAGGAGAAGAAGAAAACGGAGGGGGTGTTTAAATAGGCATAGAGGGAGCTAGGAGAGTCCAAATGAGGTGCGGTTTCCGCCCACACGATCGTGATCGAACGACCGAGACGATGGAGCAGAGTTTGGTGGGTTTTGGGCCAAATTGGAGGGGTGTTGGGCTGCAACACACACGAGGCCTTCTCGGTCCCTCGGTTAACCGTTGGAGTATCAAACGAAGTCCAAATGACCCGAAACTTGACAGGCGGTCTACCGGTAGTAAACCAAGGCCGCATGGCAAGTCTCGGTCCAATCCGGAAATGTTTAATCCCCACACACGAAAGAAAGCTAGAAATAGCCACTGGAGGAGAACGAAGCGCCGGAATGCAAAACGGACAACGGGGAAAATGCTCGAATGCATGAGATGAACATGTTTGCAAATGCAATGCACATGATGACATGATATGAGATGCACGAAAACAAAAACAACACACGGAGACAAAGACCCGAACCCGAGGAATAAATATAACTTAATGCCGGAAACGGCAAGAGTTGGAGTACAAATTGGGAATGTTACATATGGGGCGTTACAGTTGGGTTCGACACTCCTACTTATCGAAAGGACTATGATGGATCCCCTATACTTGTGGGTCATCAATTCTCATGGCTTTGAGAGACTCATTGATATCATGCTTAGGTGGACTAGATCTAAGTTTCAAAGAATCAATATCAAGACAAATCCTATATATCTTAATAGTTCATCTCCACTACCTCTATTATCTTAACATGCACACACGCCACATCATCCAAGACCCACCACAACATGCATGAGATTCTTTTTCATTATTTGTTGTTTTCCACTAATTCTATTTATTTCAACATGCATACGTAAGTCATGCACACACGTCACCTCATCAAAGTTCATTATAGCATACTACCTATATTCAATAAATATTTTGCAAGTATACAATAATCCAATACAAATATAATATGTATTTTTAGTTTTTCAATATTATTAATCCAAATGTTTCATACGACCAAATCTTATTGAAAATTACAACATATTCCCGCCGCAACGTGCGACGTTCCTAGCCAACTCATCAGTCTTAAGCATTTTTTCTTCAATCAAAGCATTGAAATTCTTTTGCGAAGTAATAAATTCTTTAATATAAGATTCAAAATCAGAGGGTATCTTATTAAAATTTCCATAAGAACTGTTGTAGGAATTACCATAATTATTAGAGGAATTACTAGGATACGGCCTAGGATTAAAGTTTCCTCTATACGCGTCGTTTCCAAAATTATTCCTACCAACAAAATTCACATCCATAGATTCATTATTATTCTCAATTAAAGTAGACAAAGGCATATCATTAGGATCAAAAGAAACACTATTATTAGCAAATAATTTCATAAGTTCATCCATCTTTCCACTCAAAACATTATTTTCTTCTATCGCATGCACTTTCTTATTAGTAGATCTTTCAGTGTGCCATTGAGAATAATTAACCATAATATTATCTAGGAGTTTAGTAGCTTCTCCTAAAGTGATTTCCATAAAAGTGCCTCCCGCGGCCGAATCTAAAAGATTTCTAGAAGCAAAATTCAATCTGGCATAAAAAAATTTATAATCATCCATAAATTCAAACCATGTGTAGGGCAATTACGTATCATTAATTTCATCCTCTCCCAAGCTTTTGCAACATGTTCATGATCAAGTTGATTAAAATTCATGATATCATTTCTAAGAGAGATGATCTTAGCGGGAGGAAAATACTTAGAGATAAAAGCATCTTTGCACTTATTCCACGAATCAATACTATTTTTAGGCAAAGACGAAAACCAAGCTTTAGCATGATCTCTAAGCTAAAAAGGAAATAGCTTCAATTTAACAATATCATTGTCCACATCTTTCTTCTTTTACATATCACACAAATCAACAAAGTTGTTTAGATGCGTAGCGGCATCTTCACTAGGAAGGACGGAAAAAGGATCTTTTATGACAAGATTCAGCAAAGCATCATTAATTTCACAAGATTCAGCATCGGTAAGAGGAGCAATTGGAGTGCTAATAAAATCATTGTTGTTGGTATTAGTAAAGTCACACAATTTGGTATTATCTTGAGCCATCGTGACAAGTAAGCAATCCAACACACAAGCAAACTAGAGATGGGCAAAAAGAGGCAAATAGAGAAATAGAAGGAGGACAGAGAGAGAGGGCGAATAAAACGGCAAGGGTGAAGTGGGGGAGAGGAAAACAAGAGGCAAATGGCAAATAATGTAATGCGGGAGATAAGGGTTTGCGATGGGTACTTGGTATGTTGACTTTTGCGTAGACTCCCCGGCAACGGTGCCAGAAATCCTTCTTGCTACCTCTTGAGCACTGCGTTGGTTTTCCCTTGAAGAGGAAAGGGTGATGCAGCAAAGTAGCGTAAGTATTTCCCTCAGTTTTTGAGAACCAAGGTATCAATCCGGTAGGAGGCCACGCACGAGTCCCTCGCACCTACACAAACAAATAAAACCATTGCAACCAAAGCAATAAAGGGGTTGTCAATCCCTTCACGGTCACTTACGAAAGTGAGATCTGATAGATATGATAAGATAATATTTTTGGTATTTTTATGATAAAGATGCAAAGTAAAGAAAGCAAAATAAACGGTAAAGGAAATAGCTTGTTGACAGAAGATTAATATGATGGAAAATAGACCCGCGGGCCATAGGTTTCACTAGTGGCTTCTCTCGAGAGCATAAGTATTACGGTGGGTAAACAAATTACTGTTGAGCAATTGACAGAATTGAGCATAGTTATGAGAATATCTAGGTATGATCATGTATATAGGCATCATGTCCGAGACAAGTAGACCGACTCCTGCGTGCATCTACTACTATTACTCCACACATCGACCGCTATCCAGCATGCATCTAGAGTATTAAGTTCAAAAGAACAGAGTAACGCTTTAAGCAAGATGACATGATGTAGAGGGATAACCTCATGCAGTATGATATAAACCCCATCTTGTTATCCTCGGTGGCAACAATACAATATGTGCCTTGCTGCCCCTACTGTCATTGGGAAACGACACCGCAAGATTGAACCCAAAGCTAAGCACTTCTCCCAATGCAAGAAAGATCAATCTAGTAGGCCAAACCAAACTGATAATTCGAAGAGACTTGCAAAGATAATCAATCATACATAAAAGAATTCAGAGAAGATTCAAATATTATTCATAGATAGACTTGATCATAAACCCACAATTCATCGGTCTCAACAAACACACTACAAAAAGAAGATTACATTGAATAGTTCTCCACAAGAGAGGGGGAGAACATTGTATTGAGATCCAAAAAGAGAGAAGAAGCCATCTAGCTACTAACTATGGACCCGTAGGTCTGAGGTAAACTACTCACACTTCATCGGAGAGGCTATGGTGTTGATGTAGAAGCCCTCCATGATCGATGCCCCCTCCGGCGGAGCTCCGGAACAGGCCCCAAGATGGGATCTCGTGGATACATAAAGTGACGGCGGTGGAATTAGGGTTTTGGCTCCGTATCTGATCATTTGGGGGTACGTAGGTATATATAGGAGGAAGGAGTACGTCGGTGGAGCAACAGGGGGCCACGAGGGTGGAGGGCACGCTTGGGGTAGGCAGGCGCGCCCCCCTACCTCATGGCCTCCTCTTTTCTTTCTTGACGTAGGGTCCAAGTCTCCCGGGTCTTGTTCGTTGAGAAAATCACGTTCCCAAAGGTTTCATTCCGTTTGGACTCCGTTTGATATTCCTTTTCTTCGAAACCCTAAAACAGGCAAAAACAGCAATTCTGGGTTGGGCCTCCGGTTAATAGGTTAGTCCCAAAAATAATATAAAAGTGGATAATAAAGCCCAATAATGTCCAAATAGTAGATAATATAGCATGGAGCAATCAAAAATTATAGATACGTTGGAGACGTATCAAGCATCCCCAAGCTTAATTCCTGCTCGTCCTCGAGTAGGTAAATGATAAAAACAGAATTTTGATGCGGAGTGCTACTTGGCATAATTTTAATGTAATTCTTCTTTATTGTGGTATGAATATTCATATCCGAAATATTCAAGACAAAAGGTCATATTGACATAAAAATAATAATACTTCAAGCATACTTATCAAAGCAATTATGTCTTCTCAAAATAACATGGCTAAAGAAAGTTATCCCTACAAAATCATATAGTCTGGCTATGCTCTATCTTCACCACACAAAATATTTAAATCATGCACAACCCCGATGACAAGCCAATCAATTGTTTCATACTTTTGACATTCTCAAAACTTTTTCAATCTTCACGCAATACATGAGCGTGAGCCATGGATATAGCACTATAGGTGGAATAGAGTGGTGGTTGTGGAGAAGACAAAAAGGGAGAAGATAGTCTCACATCAACTAGGCGTATCAACGGGCTATGGAGATGCCCATCAATAGATATCAATGTGAGTGAGTAGGGATTGCCATGCAACGGATGCACTAGAGCTATAAGTATATGAAAGATCAAAAAGAAACTAAGTGGGTGTGCATCCAACTTGCTTGCTCATGAAGACCTAGGGCATTTTGAGGAAGCCCATCATTGGAATATACAAGCCAAGTTCTATAATGAAAGATTCCCACTAGTATATGAAAGTGATAACATGAGAGACTCTCTACTATGAAGATCATGGTGCTACTTTGAAGCACAAGTGTGGTAAAAGGATAGTAACATTGTCCCTTCTCTCTTTTTCTCTCACTTTTTTATTTGGTCCTTTTCTTTGTTTTATGGCCCCTTTTCTTTTCTTTTTTTATTTTTCGTCCGGAGTCTCATCCTGACTTGTGGGGGAATCATAGTCTCCATCATCCTTTCCTCACTGGGACAATGCTCTAATAATGATGATCATCACACTTTTATTTTTCTTACAACTGAACAATTACAACTCAATACTTAGAACAAAATATGACTCTATATGAATGCCTCCGGCGGTGTACCGGGATATGCAATGACTCATGAGTGACATGTATGAAAGAATTATGAATGGTGGCTTTGCCACAAATACGATGTCAACTACATGATCATGCTAAGCAATATGACAATGATGGAGTGTGTCATAATAAATGGAACGGTGGAAAGTTCCATGGCAATATATCTCGGAATGGCTATGGAAATGCCATAATAGGTAGGTTTGGTTGCTGTTTTGAGGAAGGTATATGGTGGGTGTATGATACCGGCGAAAGGTGCACGGTATTAGAGAGGCTAGCAAAGGTGGAAGGGTGAGAGTGTGTATAATCCATGGACTCAACATTAGTCATAAAAAACTCATATACTTATTGCAAAAATCTACAAGTTATCAAAGCAAAGTATTACGTGCATGCTCCTAGGGGGATAGATTGGTAGGAAAAGACCATCGCTCGTCCCCGGTCGCCACTCATAAGGAAGGCAATAAAAAATAAATCATGCTCCGACTTCATCACATAACGGTTCACCATACGTGCATGCTACGGGAATCACAAGCTTCAACACAAGTATTTCTCAAATTCACAACTACTCAACTAGCACGACTTTAATATCACCATCTTCATATCTCAAAACAATTATCAAGTATCAAACTTATCATAGTATTCAACACACTCATAAGAGAATTTTTTTTATTCTTGAATACCTAGCATATTAGGATTTAAAGCAAATTACCATGCTATTAAGACTCTCAAAATAATCTAAGTGAAGCATGAGAGATCAATATTTTATATAAAACAAATCCACCACCGTGCTCTAAAAGATATAAGTGAAGTACTAGAGCAAAATTATATAACTCAAAAGATATAAGCGAAGCACATAGAGTATTCTAACAAATTCCAATTCATGTATGTCTCTCTCAAAAGGTGTGTACAGAAAAGATGATTGTGGTAAACTAACAAGCAAAGACTCAAATAATACAAGACGCTCCAAGCAAAACACATATCATGTGGCGAATAAAAAATATAGCTCCAAGTAAAGTTACCGATAGAAGTAGACGAAAGAGGGGATGCCTTCCGGGGCATCCCCAAGATTTGTCTTTTAGGTGTCCTTATATTATCTTGGGGGTGCCATGAGCATACCCAAGCTTAGGCTCTTGCCACTCCTTGTTCCATAATCCATCTAATCTTTACCCAAAACTTGAAAACTTCACAACACAAAACTTAAAGTAGAAAATCTCGTGAGCTCCGTTAGCGAAAGAAAATAAAAAACCACTTCAAGGTACTGTAATGAACTCATTCTTATTTATATTGGTGTTATATCTACTGTATTCCAACTTCTCTATGGTTTATAAACTATTTTACTAGACATAGATTCATCAAAATAAGCAAACAACACACGAAAAACAGAATCTGTCAAAAACAGAACAGTCTGTAGTAATCTGTAGCTAGCGCAAGATCTGGAACCCCACAAATTCTAAAATAAATTTCTGGACGTGAGGAATTTATCTATTAATCGTCTGCAAAAAGAATTAACTAAATAGCACTTTCCAAATAAAAATGGCAGTAGTTCTCGTGAGCGCTAAAATTTCTGTTTTTTACAGCAAGTTCAACAAGACTTTCTCCAAGTCTTCCCAACGGTTCTACTTGCCACAAATACTAATTAAACACAAAAAAACAGAGGCTAGATAAATTATTTATTACTAAACAGGAGCAAAAATCAAGGAATAAAAATAAAATTGGGTTGCCTCCCAACAAGCGCTATCGTTTAACGCCCCTAGCTAGGCATAACAAGCAAGAATAGATCTAGGTATTGCCATCTTTGGTAGGCAATCCATAAGTGGCTCTCATAATAGATTCGTAAGGTAATTTAATTTTATTTCTAGGAAAGTGTTCCATGCCTTTCCTTAATGGAAATTGGAATCTAATATTTCCTTCTTTCATATCAATAATTGCACCAATCGTTCTAAGGAAAGGTCTACCAAGAATAATAGGACATGAAGGATTGCAATCTATGTCAAGAAAAATAAAATCTACGGGCACATAATTCCTATTGCAAAAATAAGAACATCATTAATTCTTCCCATAGGTTTCTCAATAGTGGAATCCGCAAGGTGCAAGTTTAGAGAGCAATCATCAAAATCACGGAAACCTAACAAATCACACAAAGTCTTTGGAATAATGGAAACACTAGCACCCAAATAACATAAAGCATAGCATTCATGATCTTTAATTTTAATTTTAATAGTTTGTTCCCACTCATCATAAAGTTTTCTAGGGATAGAAACTTCCAATTCAAGTTTTTCTTCATAAGATTGCATCAAGGCATCAACGATATGTTTAGTAAACGCTTTATTTCGACTATAAGCATGAGGAGAATTTAGCACGGATTGTAACAAGGAAATACAATCAATCAAAGAGCAATTTTCATAGTTAAATTCCTTGAAATCCATAATAGTGGGTTTAGCAACATCTAGGGTTTTAATTTCTTCAATCCCACTTTTATCAAATTTAGCATCAAGATCAACAAATTCCGAATTCTTAGAACGCCTTCTAGGTAAAGGTGGATCATATTCAGTCCCATCATTATCAAGATTCATATTGAAAAACAAAGATTTAATAGGGGACACATCAATAACTTTTAGATCTTCATCTTTATTTTCATAGGAACTAGAAGAAGACGCTCTTATAAAGGCATCTTTCTTAGCACGTATCCTAGCAGTTCTTTCTTTGCACTCATAAATGGAAATTCTCATGGCTTTAAGAGACTCATTGATATCATGCTTAGGTGGAATAGATCTAAGTTTCAAAGAATCAACATCAAGAGCAATTCTATCAACGTTCCTAGCCAAATCATCAATCTTAAGCAATTTTTCTTCAATCATAGCATTAAAATTCTATTGCGAAGTAATAAATTCTTTAATATTAGATTCAAAATAAGAGGGCATCTTATTATAATTTCCATAAGAATTGTTGTAGGAATTACCATAATTATTAGAGGAATTACTAGGATAAGGCCTAGGATTAAAATTTCCTCTATACGCATTGTTACCAAAATTGTTCCTACCAACAAAATTCACATCCATAGATTCATTATTATTTTCAATCAAAGTATACAAGGGCATATCATTAGGATCAGAAGAAACACTCTTATTAGCAAATAATTTCATAAGTTCATTCATCTTTCCACTCAAAACATTAATTTCTTCTATCGGATGCACTTTTTTATTAGTAGATCTTTCAGTATGCCATTGAGAGTAGTTAACCATAATATTATCCAGGAGTTTAGTAGCTTCTCCTAAAGTGATTTCCATAAAAGTGCCTCCCGCTGCCGAATCTAAAAGATTTCTAGAAGCAAAATTCAATCCGGCATAAAATTTGTGTATAATCATCCACAAATTTAAACCATGAGTAGGGCAATTACGTATCATTAGTTTCATTCTCTCCCAAGCTTGTGCAACATGTTCATGATCAAGTTGCTTAAAATTCATAATATCGTTTCTAAGAGAGATGATCTTAGCGGCAGGAAAATACTTCGAGATAAAAGCATCTTTGCACTTGTTCCATGAATCAATACTATTTTTAGGCAAAGACAAAAACCAAGCTTTAGCACGATCTCTAAGCGAAAAAGAAAATAGCTTCAATTTAACAATATCACTATCCACATCTTTCTTCTTTTGCATGTCACACAAATCAACGAAGCTATTTAGATGGGTAGCGGCATCTTCACTAGGAAGGCCAGAGAACGGATCTTTCATGACAAGATTCAGCAAAGCAGTATTAATTTCACAAAATTCAGCATCGGTAAGAGGAGCAATCGGAGTGCCAATAAAATCATTATTGTTGGTGTTGGTGAAGTCACAAAATTTAGTATTATCTTGAGCCATCGTGACAAGAAAGCAAACTAAAACACAAGCAAACAAAAAGCAAGCAGGCAAAAAGAGGCAAATAGAGAGGGAGAGGGAGGATAGAGAGAGAGGGCGAATAAAACGGCAAGGGTGAAGTGGGGGAGAGGAAAACGAGAGGCAAATGGCAAATAATGTAATGCGGGAGATAAGGGTATGTGATGGGTACTTGGTATGTTGACTTTTGCGTAGACCTCCCCAGCAACGGCGCCAGAAATCCTTCTTGCTACCTCTTGAGCACTGCGCTAGTTTTCCACGAAGAGGAAGGGATGATGCAGCAAAGTAGCATAAGTATTTCCCTCAGTTTTTGAGAACCAAGGTATCGATCCAGTAGGAGGCTACGCGCGAGTCCCTCATACCTGCACAAAACAAATAAATCCTCGCAACCAACGTAAATAGGGGTTGTCAATCCCTATAAGGCCACTTACGAGAGTGAGATCTGATAGATATGATAAGATAATATTTTTGGTATTTTATGATAAAGATGTAAAGTAAAATAAAGGCAAAGTAAATAGCAAAGGAAATAACTAAGTAGTAGGAGATCAATATGATAAAGATAGACCTCGGGGCCATAGGTTTCACTAGTGGCTTCTCTCGAGAGCATAAGTATTCTACGGTGGGTGAACAAATTACTGTTGAGCAATTGGCAGAATTGAGCATAGTTATGAGAATGTCTAGGTATGATCATGTATATAGGCATCATGTCCGACACAAGTAGACCGACTCTTGCCTGCATCTACTACTATTACTCCACTCATCGACCGCTATCCAGCATGCATCTAGAGTATTAAGTTAAAAATAGAGTAACGCCTTAAGCAAGATGACATGATGTAGAGGGATAGACTCATGCAATATGAAGAAAACCCCATCTTGTTATCCTCGATGGCAACAACAGAATACGTGCCTTGCTGCCCCTACTGTCACTGGGAAAGGACACCGCAAGATTGAACTCAAAGCTAAGCACTTCTCCCATTGCAAGAAAGATCAATCTAGTAGGCCAAACCAAACTGATAATTCGAAGAGACTTGCAAAGATAACCAATCATACATAAAAGAATTCAGAGAAGATTCAAATATTGTTCATAGATAAACTTGATCATAAACCCACAATTCATCAGTCTCAACAAACACACCGCAAAAGAAGATTGCATCGAATAGATCTCCACAAGAGAGGGGGAGAACTTTGTATTGAGATCCAAAAAGAGAGAAGAAGTCATCTAGCTAATAACTATGGACCCAAAGGTCTGAAGTAAACTACTCACACTTCATCGGAGAGGCTATGGTGTTGATGTAGAAGCCCTCCGTGATCGATGCCCCTCCGGCGGAGCTTAGGAAAAGGCCCCAAGATGGGATCTCATGGGTACAGAAAGTTGCGGCAGTGGAATTAGGGTTTTGGCTCCGTATTTGGTAGTTTGGGGGTACATAGGTATATATAGGAGGAAGAAGTACGTCGGTGGAGCAACGTGGGCCCCCCGAGGGTGGAGGGCGCGCCTGGGGTAGGCAGGCGCACCCCCTACCTCATGGCCTCCTCTTTTCTTTCTTGGCGTAGGGTCCAAGTCTCCCGGGTCTTGTTCGTTGAGAAAATCACGTTCCCGAAGGTTTCATTCCGTTTGGACTCCGTTTGATATTCCTTTTCTTTGAAACCCTAAAACAGGCAAAAAACAGCAATTCTGTGCTGGGCCTCCGGTTAATAGGTTAGTCCCAAAAATAATATAAAAGTGAATAATAAGGCCCAATAATGTCCAAAATAGTAGATAATATAGCATGGAGCAATCAAAAATTATAGATACGTTGGAGATGTATCAGCCTCCGGTTAATAGGTTAGTCCCAAAAATAATATAAAAGTGTATAATAAAGCGCAATAATGTCCAAAACAGGATATAATATAGCATGGAACAATCAAAAATTATAGATACGTTGGAGACGTATCAGTTGCCTGCGTGAAAGAAATACGTCCTTGCTACCTCTTGAGCACTGCGTTGGTTTTCCCTCGAAGAGGAAAGGGTGATGCAGTAAAGCAGCGTAAGTATTTCCCTCAGTTTTTGAGAACCAAGGTATCGATCCAGTAGGAGACCACGCGCGAGTCACCTCGTACCTACGCACACAAATAAGAACCTCGCAACCAATGCGATAAAGGGGTTGTCAATCCCTTCACGACCACTTGCAAGAGTGAGATCTGATAGAGATGATAATAATAAGATAAATATTTTTGGTATTTTTATGATTTAGATTGAAAGTAAAGATTGCAACATAAAGTAGATGGGAAACTTGTATGATGGAGAATAGACCCGGGGGCCATAGGTTTCACTAGTGGCTTCTCTCAAGATAGCATAAGTACTACGGTGGGTGAACAAATTACTGTCGAGCAATTGATAGAAAAGCGAATAATTATGAGAATATCTAGGCATGATCATGTATATAGGCATCACGTCTATGACAAGTAGACCGAAACAATTCTGCATCTACTACTATTACTCCACAGATCGACCGCTATCCAGCATGCATCTAGAGTATTAAGTTCATAAGAACAGAGTGACGCCTTAAGCAATATGACATGAAGTAGAGGGATAAACTCATGCAATATGATGTAAACCCCGTCTTGTTATCCTCGATGGCAACAATACAATACGTGTCGTTTCCCTTTCTGTCACTGGGATCGAGCACCGCAAGATTGAACCCAAAGCTAAGCACTTCTCCCATTGCAAGAAAGATCAATCTAGTAGGCCAAACCAAACTGATAATTCGAAGAGACTTGCAAAGATAAACCAATCATACATAAAAGAATTCATATAAGATTCAAATCTTGTTCGTAGATAAACTTGATCATAAACCCACAATTCACCGGCTCTCGACAAACACACCGCAAAAGAAGATTACATCAAATAGATCTCCAAGAGAATCGAGGAGAAATTTGTATTGAGATCCAAAGAGAGAGAAGAAGCCATCTAGCTACTAGCTATGGACCCAAAGGTCTGAAGTAAACTACTCACACATCATCGGAGGGGCCACGGAGTTGATGTAGAGGTCCTCCGTGATCAATTCCCGCTCCAACAGAGCTCCGAAAAAGGCCCCAAGATGGGATCTCTTGGGTACAGAAGGTTGCGACGGTGGAAATAGGGTTTCGTGGTGCTCCTGGATGTTTTGGGGGTATATGGATATATATAGTAGGAAGAAGTAGGTCGGTGGAGCAACGAGGGGCCCACGATGGTGGAGGGCGCGCCCAGGGGGGTGGGCGCGCCCCCTGCCTCGTGGCCTCCTCGATTGTTTCTTGACATCCACTCCAAGTCTCCTGGATCACGTTTGTTTCAAAAATAACGCTCCCAAAGGTTTCATTCCGTTTGGACTCCGTTTGATATTCCTTTTCGGCGAAAGACTAAAATAGGCAAAAAAAACAGCAATTTGGGTTGGGCCTCCGGTTAATAGGTTAGTCCCAAAAATAATATAAAAGTGTAAAATAAAGCCCATTAACATCCAAAATAGATAATATAATAGCATGGATCAATCAAAAATTATAGATACGTTGGAAACGTATCAGTCCTATGGCGACTCTGATTGCTGATGAGACAAATCTATCCAAGTATCAACCGGCTTATGATGCAGAGAATCAAAAGAAACCCATGCCGACTTATAAAGTGATGGATCTCATTCCTCCAATTCGTAAGCATACTTTCGCCCCTGAAGTTGACCCGTCGAATCTTATTGATGATGAAGCTGAATTCCACCCCTTACGTGGCATTGATTGGTCATCTCCAAACTTCCAGATGACGGAGGAGGGCGAAGAACCAAAAAAGGATGATCCAGAAGCTTCAATTCGCCAAGAACAAGAAGATTGATCCTCTGGGAGGTTTAAAATATTTGAACTTTGGAAAACACTTGATCTTTTTGGCTCACTGAGTCATGTAATAGGCTAGTAAACTTTGATCTGTCGTGCCATCGTGCACATGTTTGCCTTGTGCCAGACTGTTTGATCCGCCATTTGAAGAGTGTATCACTTTATGCTTATGATAGTGTTGATTTGAGCAGATGAGATTTTATCATGACCCTGCACACAAGTAAATCACAATTGCCCTGGCGTTTACTGCGGGCGGGTCATAATACCCAAATTAAACCGCTGGGGACAAATAGTCCATAACCAGGGCCGGTATGATCACAACTTTTACATAATATAATATCATACCTATGGTGTTTACGTAAACTGCTAGCTTATCAGCTCCATGCAGTTAGAGCTTTTAGAGCCATAACTCTCAGCATAAGATTATTATTCTCTGGCGACTTAGAGTCTGCCATCCTGGCGGGTTGCAAAGACCTGAAGATGCTTCAAATATGAGACATAAATAGGGCAGCTTGGCCTGATTTGTAAAAACCATATGGTAAGAGAAAAGAGATTATATAAAGCCAAAAAATAAGAAAAATCAAAATATCTGAGGCTTTTGTAGGCCGCCGAGCCAAAGGTTCTTCTTCAATGAAACTAGCATGATGGACACTGGAAGGTCCGCGCTTTCTGTGAGCCGGCTCTCACATCACCCAATTGACATTTGAACCCAGATAAGTGCAGGTCTTATTAAAAGATAGACTTATCAGGAGTACGCGGGGTCGGAGTAGCATCGTGCATCACAGGCCGATTTATCCAAGTCTCAAAGAAGGCGGCTTATGAGCCTGGATGTATCCTAACTATATGTAAGCCGTGCTCTCACATGACAAACCGGCGTTTTAACCTTAACAAGCTCAGGATCTTTGGTGAATACATCGTAAAAGATTGATCGTTAAGAGTTCGGCGGGTCAATCAGGATTACCTGATGAAGAAGCAGCTGGTATACGGGTAAGATGATGCGGAAAGGTTATGTCCTCTTTGGTGAATACACCTATGTTTGAACAAGATAACCTGGTTAAGAGGGTAGTAATCCTATGTTCTCTTTGGTGAATACACCTATGTTTGAACAGGAAGCCCCCAAGTGACATATTTATGAGTTGTGCTCGTCGGGAACCTATGTTTGAGCTGTGCTGTGTATCCAACTCTCTTTGGTCCCTGTAATTCGGGCGTCAAGCCTCTTAAGTGAACACGTAAGACGATGATAAAGACTCAGCTTCGAATAAGTGAAACGACAGAGGCCCTGAATTATCACGGATGCTGGCTTTATTATACTGTTTATAATATATACATCATCAAACTATGTACATCAGGAGAGTCGGTGGCTCAAGTATAGTAGGGCCGAAGATGAGCAATATTCCATGGCCGACGGGTCTCCTCCTCCGATGTGCATGAGTCCTTGTGGTCTCGAACGTTGATAAGATAGTGTGACCCATTATGTGGATTCTTGCTGACCACAAAAGGTCCCTCCCAAGGCGGTGATAGTTTATGCATATCAGTTTGATCCTGGATAAGATGGAGCACCAAGTCGCCTTCTTGAAAGGTTCTGGTTTTGACCCGGCGGCTGTGATAACGACGTAGATCTTGTTGACAAATCGCTAAACAAGCCGCCACGAGGTCATGCTCCTCATCCAATAGGTCGAGTGCATTCTGACGTGCTATTTCATTATCAGCTTCAACATAAGCCGCCACACAGGGCGAATCGTGATGGATGTCACTAGGGAGAACCGCCTCTGCTCCATAAACCATGAAAAAATGTGTGTAACCCGTAGATCTGTTGGGGGTTGTATTGATACTCCATAACACTGAAGGTAAGTCCTCCACCCAACAACCCGACGTTCTTTGCAAAGGAACCATAAGCCGGGGCTTGATGCCTCGCAGTATCTCTTGATTAGATCGTTCCGCTTGACCATGAGACTGGGGGTGAGCCATGGAGGAAACATCAAGTTGAATATGCTCTCGTTGACAAAATTCTTTCATAGCACCCTTAGACAGATTAGTGCCATTGTCTGTTATAATGCTGTGGGGAAAGCCAAAACGGAAGATCACCTTCTTAATGAATTGAACCACCATTGCTGCATCACACTTGCTAACCGGCTCTGCTTCAACCCACATAGTAAACTTACCAGCTTCCACCAAAAGGTGGGTTTTCTTATCTTTGGGCCTCTTGAAAGGCCCGGCCATATCAAGCCCCCAGGTCACAAACGACCAAGTAATTGGAATCATCCTCAACTCTTGAGCCGAAACATGAGCTCATCGTGAAAAAATCTGACAACCGTCACATTTGCTGACCAAATCCTCAGCATCAGCATGAGCCGTCAACCAATAAAACCCATGACAAAAGACCTTGGCTACGAGAGATTTAGAGCCGGCATGATGACCACAATCTCCTTCGTGAATCTCTCGCATAATCTCACAGCCTTCTTTAGGAGAGATGCAACGTTGAAATGCCCCTGTGACACTACGATGGTGCAACTCCCCATTGACAATCGTCATTAACCTAGATCGTCGGGTTATCTGCCTGGCCAAAATATCATCCTCAAGCAACTCGCCCCGGGTCATGTAAGCCAAATACAAAACTGTCCAATCAGGAACGGCATGAAGAGTCGCCACCAATTGTGCTTCCGGATCAGGAACAGCAAGATCCTCCTATGTAGGCAATTTGACAGAAGGGTTAAGCAGAACATCTAGGAAAGTTTTAGGTGGCACCGGCTTACGCTAAGACCCTAACCGGTTAGTGTCAGCCTCCTCATTCTTCCTGCGATCAATATGCTCAACTTGGTAACCCTTGAAGTGACCCACAATGGCATCAACCTCTCGATGATAAGCCACCATGAGTGGATCCTTAGAATCCCAAGTACAGTACCAGAAACTTGCTGAGCTACCAGATCTGAGTCACCGAAGCACCTCACCCGGCTTAAGTTCATCTCCTTAGACATCCGAAGACCATGGAGCAAGGCCTCATACTCAGCTGCATTGTTAGTACAAGGGAACATTAACCGGAGAACATAAGAAAATTTATCACCTTGTGGGGAAGTCAAGACAACTCCAGCCCCCGAGCCTTCCAACTGCCTGGATCCATCAAAGTGAATAGTCCAATATGTGTTATCTGGCTTTTCCTCGGGTGTCTGCAACTCTGTCCAATCATTGATAAAATCCACGAGTGCTTATGACTTGATGGTCGTACGAGGCACATACTTTAAACCATGAGGTCCAAGCTCAATGGCCCACTTGGCTACCCAACCTGTGGCTTCTCTATTTTGGATGATATCCCCCAAAGGAGCAGAACTAACCACAGTAATGGGATGACCTAGAAAATATTGCTTGAGCTTTCGACTTTCCATGAAAACCCCATACACAAGCTTCTGCCTATGTGGATACCTCTGCTTGGACTCAATAAGTACCTTGCTGATGTAGTAAACCGGCTGTTGAACTGGATACTCCTTGCCTGCCTCTTTCCTTTCCACCACAATGGCCACACCGACAGCCTGGCCATTGGCAGCCACATATAACAACAAAGGCTCCTTATCAATAAGGGCAACAAGAACCAGCGGCTCAGCCAGTTGCTTCTTAAGCGCCTCAAATGCCTCGTCAGCAGCATTACTCTAGACGAAATTATCTGTCTTCTTCATCACCTCGTACAGAGGGATAGCCTTTTCTCCAAGGCGGCTTATGAACTAGCTCAAGGCCGCTATCCGACCCGCCAAGTGTTGGACGTCATTAACACACTTTGGCTTAGCCAGGGAAGTAATGGCTTTGATTTTCTCCAGGTTAGCTTCGATACCTCGGTCTGAAAGCAAAAACCCAAAAGCTTACCCGCCGGTACACCAAAAACACACTTGGCCGGGTTAAGCATCATTTTATAGACCCAGAGATTGTCAAATGTCTCCTTCAAATCATCAATCAGGGTCTCCTTCTTCCTGGATTTCACCACAATGTCATCTACAAAAGCATGAACATTACGCCCGATCTGATTGTGAAGGCAATTTTGCGCACACCGTTGGTAAGTCGCCTGGGCACTCTTGAGCCCGAAAGGCATGGCCACATAGCAGAAGGCTCCAAACGGAGTAATGAAAGTTGTCTTCTCCTGGTTCTTAACTGTCATCTTGATCTGATGATAACCAGAATAAGCATCCAAAAAACTCAAACGCTCACAACCCGCCATAGCATCAATGATTTGATCAATACGAGGTAGAGCAAACGGATGAGCCGGACAAGCCTTGTTTAAGTCCGTGTAATCCACACACATTCGCCAAGTGTCATTCTTCTTAAGAACCAACACCGGGTTAGCCAATCACTCGGGATGAAAAACTTCAATGATAAACCCGGCCACCAAGAGCCGGACCACTTCTTCACCAATGGCCTTCCGCCTCTCCTCGTTAAAACGACAAAGGAATTGCTTGACCAGCTTAAACTTCGGATCAATATTAAGAGTATGCTCAGCGAGTTCCCTCGGTACACCCAGCATGTCTGAAGGCTTCCATGTCCATGCAAAGATGTCCCGGTTCTCACGGATGAACTCGATGAGCGTGCTTTCCTATTTAGGATCCAGATTAGCACTGATGCTAAACTGCTTAGATGAGTCGCCGGGAACAAAATCAACCATTTTACTATCATCTGCCGACTTAAACTTTAGCAAAAAGGATCATGCTCTGTAGTTGGCTTTTTCAAGGACGTCATGTTCGCCGGGTCAACATTATCCTTGTAAACTTTCAGCTCCTCCGTTGCACAAACAGACTCAGCATAAGCAACGTCGCTTTCTTCACATTCCAATGCCACCTTGTGACTCCCATGCACTGTGATGGTGCCCTTGTAACATGGCATCTTAAGCTGCAAGTAAACATAACAAGGCCTCGCCATGAATTTAGCATATGTCGGCCGCCCGAACAGAGCATGATAAGGGCTCTTGATTTTAACAACTTCGAAGGTTAGGGTCTCAGATCTAGAATCATGCTCATCTCCAAAAACAACCTCCAAAGATATCTTACCCACTGGATATGCCGACTTACCCGGCACCACACCATGAAAAACAGTGTTTGATGGCTTAAGATTTTTGTTGGCCAGTCCCATGCGATGGAAGGTTTCATAGTAAAGTATATTAATGTTGCTGCCTCCATCCATGAGAACCTTAGTAAATTTATAGCCTACCTAAGGCGCCACCACTAGAGCCAGGTGACCCGGATTGTCAACCCGGGGCGGGTGATCCTCACGACTCCATACAATAGGCTGCTCCGACCACCGCAAGTAACGTGGCACCGCTGGCTCAATAGCATTCACTGCCCTCTTATGAAGCTTCTGATCCCGCTTACACAAGCTAGTGGTGAAGACGTGGTACTATCCATTATTCAATTGCTTCTGGTTGCTCTGATAACCAGACTGTTGCTGCTGCTGATTCCCCTGATTATTCTGCTGGTTGTAACCACCTTGATTGCTTTGGTCGTGAAACCCGGAATTTGAGCCGCCACCTCCATGACCCGGACCATGAGGGCCAGACCCTGAACCGCCATTCGGACCATGGTTGTGTTGGAAAGACTCCCTGAATTGTCTCATAATGTTGCAATCCTTCCACAGATGGGTAGACGGCTTCTCCTGAGTTCCGTGCTTCAGACATGGCTGATTCATTATCGCTTCAAGGTCAAATTTTGTCCCTTGAGCTGGCCTCCCCTTACGACGTTGGTTATAATTCCGTGCGCCGGTGTTAGACACAAAATCATCAGCTTTGTGCTTACCATTACCGCCCTGATTGGTCGGGTTGTGCTGCTGTCCCCTCATACTGCTACTCTTCTTTCCCTTTCCCGATCGTTCATCCTCAGAGTCGGGGTCCTTGGTACTATCAGAGTCGGCATACTTGACAAGAGCCGCCATGCTCACCCATGTCACTGCAATGATGTTTAAGCCGCCCAAGCTTCTGCTTGAGTGGAAGGAAACGACAATTTTTCTCCAACATTAAAACCGTTGAGCCGACGTTGATATTATCTGAAGAATGTATGATAGTTGAGACCTGGCGCACCCAGCTGGTTGTCGATTCTCCCTCGGCTTGAACACAAGAAACCAAATCCATGATTGACATAGGCTGCTTGCATGTATCTTTGAAATTTTGGATAAGTCGGGCCTTCAACTCTGCCCACGACCCAATGGAGTTGGCAGGTAGCCCTTTCAACCAAGTACGAGCCGTCCCTTCCAGCATCATGGTGAAATACTTAGCACATGCAGCCTCACTAACATCCAACATCTCCATAGCCATCTCATAACTTTCCACTCAAGCCTCAGGGGGTTGATCAGTTGTGTAATTAGGCACCTTACGAGGGCCCTTGAAGTCCTTGGGCAAACGCTCATTTCGCAGAGCCGCCGCTAAACATGGCACACCCCAAGCTCTAGAGGTCACACCTGCCTCCACTGAAGTTGTCGGGTAAACTGGCGCGTGCCGATGAGCCGCCAGCTGACCCGCCAACTCGGCCTCCCGGCGCGCTCTGCCCTGGTCCACCAAATTATGTGCCTCGGCACCATTGTGCGCCAGGTCATGCCCACGAGGTTGGTTACGACACTGCTCAGTACTCGAAACTGCTGGCGAGTCAATGTGCTTGTTGTAGCTCCGGCTTGGACGAGGGGTTGAGTGTACCCGATCACGACTGTAAGGATAAGCCTGCTGCTGTACCACCGCTGTTTGAAGAAGTTCCCTGGCCCTTCGGGTTTCAACTGCTGTCAGAGACTCGCCCTCGACCCACAAAGCCGCCAATCGCGTAGCTGCAACAATCATATTGTCCAAAGGGTTAGAATAATGACCTGACGGCGTCACCACATGCTGAGGTGGGGTGTTATTCATATGCGGGGAACCCATCACGCGTGGCTGAACCGGCGCTCCACCCCCTAGCGCTTCACTAATCTGATTTACCATCGGCGGGTTACTGGCCCCCGCCCCAGGCGTGCTGAAGAGGTTTCTCGATTCATAAACCAAGGGCGGACAACTCTGGTGTTTTCTCCTCAAGACTTCGTTTGAAGCGTTCTGATTCAACGTGAGCCAATATGAATTCGCTTGAATCTGCTGTGCTTGGGCATTTAAAACGGCCCGCTCTGCGGCCATCCTAGCATTTTTGTCCTCCAGCTCTACCTTGGCTTGCGCTATCTCATCACGCAGCTTAGCCACATCCACCTTATGATGTTCCTGGTTGTCCGGGGTTACCTCCACCTCCATCAGAGTTGCCAAAGTTGCTAGAGCCTCCAACAGATCTGTTAAAACTTGAGCCAGCGGGTGTGCTGATCCGCTAGTACCTGCTGCCGTTGTCGTTGATGCGCTGGAAGTCATAGTCGCGACAGCTGTCAAACCGAGAACCGTCTGGGTGCCAACCATGAAGATCGCCACCCTGTTCGGCGGCTCATGGGGGTCCGAAATACTATCACCATCGAAACAGCCCCAAGCCATCCGTCTTGTAGTTGATACATTGAGTCGGTCTCGCCTGTGGACGATTCACCATTGGAGTAGATGGCCGTCTCATCGCCAGACACCGAGCCTTCCAATTCATCCCCATGGATAAATCCAACAAAGGCACGCTTCACGGTGGGTTGAAATCGGGCGGGTCGTGCACACTGAGCCGTCTCGATGATATCGGTGCAGATGTCCAGCTCAGGGCCCGGTTCACCGATCTTGCTAATGAATACGCGGATTCCGCCAAAGGAGACCCGGTACCCATACTCAATTGAGCCGGCCTTGGGGCCCTAGCCTACGTCGTCGATGTAGAGCTTGCCGCGACGACTCTTGGTCATCTGGCCCACAATGTACCCCTTGATCCTTCAAAGCTGCCCTTCAAGAACTCAAAACCACCGCGCGCAAGCCCCACGATGGGCGCCAACTGTCATGGAATTGCCACGGCAGATGTCCTAGTGGAAGGACTTACTTGTGGAGCCATTGTGACATAGTTAGCTTAAAGGGGTTAAAACAGGACAAAGGACACAAGGAGTTTATACTGGTTCGGCCCCTTACGGTGCAGGTAAAAGCCTAATCCAGTTTGAGGTGGTATTGCTAGGGTTTCGATTACCAAGGAGCGAATATGCTTAGCCTGGCTTTCGATCTATTGTCTCTTACCCTAAGCCGCTGCCATGCCGTCCCCTTATATACACGGGTTGACGCCCCGCGGCTTACAGAGTCCCAGCCGGCTCATACAAACGTGTTCGGCCCGGTGACTTATCTTACATGCCTTACAATACAAGTCACATATACATGGCGGTTTACACTTACGGGCCTTAAGCTGCCTTTGGATTTTGGGCCCTTTAACAAGCCTACTAAATGAACCGCCATCTTCAACATATTCATGGGCTTGGTTTATGAACCACCATTGGGATAACCCGGCCCCTCCTGGGCGGGTCATATCCAATAGTAATATCCCCGACAATCATCATCTTCACCACCAAAGGAGACTTAAGTGCATGGGTATAGGCACTCCCCTTGGCTTGTGCCAAGCTTGGGGGAGGTGTCCCGGTATCGTATCATCATCACTTTCATTACCTTTACCTATCTTAGTTCAATCTTTAGTTATCTTTTGAATTAGTTGAATAAAAGTTTAGCATGGTTTATTTTCGAGTTTTAGTTCTCGTAATCCATCTATCCATGTAATCGAGTGAGAGTTATATGATAAAGTTTAGTTTGAGTTTTTGCTTCTTTACTTTTATGTTTCAATCTAAAAGAAAATAATGAAAAAGATCATTTGCTAATCTTATGTTAAGTAATGAAATCACATAAGGAAAAGTATAAGTATAAGTATAAGTGGTAAAATTTATTAGAGATCGACAAACATAGCATTGGTCAATGATGCAATTCATGAAAGAATTAATAAGGGAAGAGAAGGTTCACATGCAAATACACTATTTTGGACACATTTTATGATTGTGAGTCCCCATCAAATATTATATGCCAAAATTGTTGATGTTGGACAAGGAAGACAAGTAATGATTTATGTTTGTTCATATTCACATAGAAGTTATATTGTCATAGATCCTTCAACATGTGGTGCTTGCTCAATATCTTTGCTAGCCAAAAATCCGCACTAAGTAGAGATACTACTTGTGCATCCGAAAACCTTAAACCCAAAATCTTGTTTTGAGAGTCCATCATATCTACCTATGGATTGAGTAAGATCCTTCAAGTAAGTTGTCATTGGTGTAAAAGGGCAATAAAAATTGCTTCTAAATGTGTTGGATCATTTAGTGTAAGAGAAAATTGAGCGTTGTACGAACTTGTGATGAAAAAGTAATAAAAGCGAAGGACTACATAATAAAGGTTGCTATCATAAGGGGCAATATAACGTGACGTTCTTTTGCACTAAGATATTGAGCATACAAACCAAAAAGCGCATGACAACCTCTGCTTCCCTCTGCGAAGGGCCTATCTATTACTTTGTGTATTTACTTTCAAGCAATAGTCAAAGTATTCTCCCCTCTTCCTTTTTATTTTCTCTTTCTGCAAGCATCATGTGGTGAGAAAAGATCTAGGCACATATATCCAGTTGAATGTAGGTGAGCATCAATTATTATTGTTGACATCACCCTTGAGGTGAATACGTTGGGAGGCAAAACTTTAAGCCTCTATCTTTCTATGTGTCTGGTTGAAACTTTTTGCTCATGGATATACAATAAGTGTTAGCAATCATATAAGATTAAATGATGGTTGATTATGTGAACTTGCCAAAAGGCTCTGATACAAGACCCTTCTGGAAATATGATGAATTGTAATTGCAAAGTTGACTGAGAACATAGAGTGTTGGTTTTCAATAGAGTTTATGCTTTTACTTCGTTGTTGTGATGAATTGTCACTTCTTCATGAGAAGTTATGTGATAAAGTTTGTTGTTGTTATAATAAGCATGATGCTACTATGTCTGTATTTTGTTTTTATCGACACCTCTCTCTAACCATGTGGGCATGTTTTTCGATATCGGTTTTCCGCTTGAGGACAAGCGAGGTCTAAGCTTGGGGGAGTTGATACATCCATTTAGCATCATATTTTCCTACTGTTATTTATAATGTTTTGATGCATAATAATGCTTTATTGAGTAATTATAATGTTTTTCTCTCATAATATGCAAGGTTCACACAAAGAGGGAGAATATCGGCAACTAGAATTCTGGACCTGAAACAGCTACGTCAGGGCACCTATTCTGCACGTCTCCAAATGAGCTGAAAATTTACAGAGAATTATTTTGGAATATATGAAAAATACTGGAGCAAATAACTACCAGAGGGGGCCACTTGGTGAGCACAAGACACCAGGGCGCGCCCTAGTGGGTTGTGCTCAGCCCAGCCTACCTCTGGTGCCCATATTCTGGTATATAGGTCATTTTGACCTAGAAAAATAAATAAGGAGAGGACTTTCAGGATGAACCGTCGCCGTCTCGAGGTGGAACTTGGGCAGGAGCACTTTTGCCCTTCGGCGGAGCGATTCTGCCGGAGGAACTTCCCTCTTGAAGGGGGAATCGAAGCCATCGTCATCACCAACAACCCTCTCATTTTTGGGAAGGCAATCTTCATCAACATCTTCAACAACAACATCTCTTCTCAAACCCTAGTTCATCGTCGTTAGGTGGTCCACGGACATGGTTGTAATTTTTGTATTATCATGATTAAAGATGAATAAATTGAAAGTTTCTTAAAAAAAAAGTCAGATGTGTGGTGCGCATAGACGTCTTATACCCTAGAAAATGTTGTGCAAATTTTAGACAGGCTTGTCCCTCTTAGTCACACCAAGGCCATTTAAAAAGAGAAGTGAAAACGACATCAGACCATCAATAGGAATGAAAGCTACAAGCAAGTGATGGTCTGATTACTTAACACGGCGTCTCTCCGTGTTAGTTTACGCGACATGATAGCAACTCAAGTCTCGCCTCAAAGTCTTTTGGTCGTTGGTCTCCATTTTTAGGTGAAGAAAATGCAAGGAAAATTATCCACTAGTCCACACGGAATTAAAACCAGAGTCCAATACATATATACTGTAGCTTTACTCCTTTAGCATCTTACACACAAATTTTCATGTTTGACGTAAAAACAAATTAGTATACAATGGAAGTATGTCAAACTCAATATAAATCACAATGTGTGTATTTTTGTATGTATACGGTGCAGGGTTTGCCTGAATTTTCAGGCAGATTGAATATCCAGCGAATGTCAGATTTTCAAATATGACAATTGGAATTTTTTTTAATGATAAATTATGTTAGCTGAGGATGGCAAGTTTAGTTGATGCATAGCAAATCCTCATCAGTTCAATTTTTTTTATTTTTTGCCAGAAAATTATCGTGCTCGTCAACTAAATTTGCCATCTGCGCGGCAATATAAATTTCCAGGAAAAACGTATTTGCCATGCCTAAAACTCTGATATCATATTGTTAACATTCCTGAAAAAAGAATCTCCCTTTTTCTAGCCAATAAATAAATAAAATTAAAAACAAGAGAGAGATAAATGAGTAACCGGGCAGAAGGTTCGACGGAGGCATGGAGCGCGTTCTCCTTCCGCCCACTATAAATACCCCCTCGCGGTCCGCGTTTCCGCTTCCAACCAAAAAACTAGCGCGACAGCTGTTCACACTGCTGACTGCTCCACCCTCGAGCGATCCGTCCGTCCGCCGCCGCCACCTTCCTCCCTCCCCTCCCGTCATGGCGGCCGCCAGGTGGTCCCCGGCCGCCTTCCTCGCACTCCTCCTCCTCCTGCTCCCGTTCGCGCCCAGCCCAGCACGCGCCGCGACGCCGGGGAAGTCCCCGTCGTCCTCGTCCACCGCCGTGTTCCAGCTCCAGGGTGCCGTCTATCCCATCGGGTACGCGGTCTCCTCCCCCCTGCCCTGATCAGATTGGGTTGGTTCTCAGGATATCCCCGGGTTGTGTTCTGTGCGCGCAGAACAGATACGCAGATCTTTGGGGTTTATTTGCAGCTTTGGTTGGTTGGTTTCTGACGAATGCAGAGTCGTCGATCGTCGTCTGCGTGGCTCTGCCGGCGTTGATGTTAATCCCGTCCAAGTAGCCGGCACAAAGTCCAAGAATCCTCTTGACTTTTGCTCCATGAACTGCCTTTTGTCTGTCTATCTATTTATTTACTTTTTGTTCTGAATATAGGGATCCACTGAACTGTTTTCTGTTTGCATCCTCTGTTTATTTTCTCATCGGTTCTTTCAGGATTTGTTTGTTCAGAAATTTTCTGTGCCGTTTCTGCAGGCATTATCATGTCACCATGAGTATTGGGGACCCGGCCAAGCCTTACTTCCTGGACGTCGACACCGGCAGCGACCTCAGCTGGCTGCAATGCGACGCCCCCTGCCAAAGCTGCAACAAGGTGCACTACGCCTCAATGTTATATCTTACGTACGTAATTGCTTGAGTTGCACGGAGAATTCAACTCCAGTATTCAAGTTCATAGCTTTTCTTTCTGCCACTAGATTTAGTTCAAGAATTGGTCTCTCTTCTGTGTTAAGATTGTGATCTTTTCCGTCAAAACATAATAATATTGTGATATTTTCTTGCTTGGTTTGCATCAAAGTCACTGATTATCCTAATCCACTACTGGCTTAATTCTAGTCCCAGATTTGATGTGGAATGCAGGCCTTGGTTTTTTTCCTTTCCACAAGGTTTTGTGATTGATTTTCTTCCTGATTGTTGTTGTAGGTGCCACACCCATGGTACAAGCCAACAAAGAACAAGATTGTTCCCTGTGCAGCTTCGCTCTGCACTAGTTTGAGCCCTAACAAGAAATGCGCCGTACCACAGCAATGTGATTACCAGATCAAGTACACAGACAAGGCAACTTCACTCGGCGTGCTCGTCGCTGACAACTTCACACTGTCCCTGAGGAATTCATCCACTGTCCGTGCCAACCTCACCTTTGGGTAATAATATATGCCAATTTATGTTACATTGCCTCGTTATTGGTGTTTTAGTTCCGTTCTTGATGTTTAATTGCTTCTCTTTTCAGCTGTGGATATGATCAGCAAGTGGGAAAGAATGGCGCAGTGCAGGCAGCGACGGACGGCTTGCTTGCGCTTGGGAAAGGATCAGTTAGCCTGCTCTCGCAGCTCAAGCAGCAAGGGATTACCAAGAATGTTCTTGGCCATTGCTTCAGCACGAATGGAGGAGGCTTCCTCTTCTTCGGGGATGATATCGTACCCACCTCGCGTGTAACTTGGGTTCCCATGGCTCGTACCACATCTGGGTAAGAATGCATTGTTCTTAACATTTTGATAAAATGTGTTGCCAATTGCAAATCATGGATTTATTTTAGTCTAAGAATTAGGCTACATTGGTATTTGGTTGATTTCTTGATCACCAGTGACATGGCATGGACCTAATAAAATGGCCCTATTGCTGAAACAACATGACAACGTAAAAAATAATAAATTTGGAAGCTATCCTTATCTTTTTGTGCTTTGTAGCTACAGGAGGGTAAAAAAAATCATCAACTTCACATGACAACTCAGTGATAATGCTCGTGCACAGTTGATTGCAACCCTGTTGAATGTTTTCAGTCTATCATCGAGCAGTGTATTTCATATTAATATCAATAAACTACAATAATAATTCAGAAAAAAGGGTAAAAACTTTAGCGTCTTAAAACATGTTAGCTCAGACTCTCTCTTTTTTGCTGGGAACTCAGACCACCTGAACTGAATGCCTGTACCGTATATAGGATTTGCATTCCGTGTCAACAGAAAGTTTTGTAAACTGTATAAGGTTTCAGTAAGACCTTTTGGCTTCACACGTTATACAATATTTTATTTTCAGGAATTACTACTCACCTGGCTCAGGAACACTGTACTTCGACCGACGCTCGCTAGGGGTGAAGCCAATGGAGGTGGTATTTGACAGCGGTAGTACCTACACCTACTTTGCGGCCCAACCATACCAAGCAACTGTTTCTGCGGTAGATTTCAAACACAGTTCATTTTAACTGCCATGAATTTGAAGAAAGAAACAGTTAATCAATCGGATACTTGTCTTGTAGCTCAAAGCTGGTCTCAGCAAGTCACTTAAAGAAGTCTCAGATGTCAGTCTGCCTCTTTGCTGGAAAGGGCAGAAGGTATTCAAATCTGTGTCAGAAGTCAAGAACGATTTCAAGTCACTGTTCTTGAGCTTTGGCAAGAATTCTGTCATGGAGATCCCTCCGGAAAACTACCTCATTGTCACTGTAAGCGTTCGATAACCCAACTTACAGTAATTTTACCAAACATTTTACTGAAAAAATGAAAGCTCAAATGTTCTCGTCTTTTTTGTGCCAGAAATATGGGAATGTGTGCTTAGGTATCCTTGATGGTACGGCTGCTAAACAGACATTCAACATAATTGGAGGTATAAATTCATACACACAGTACCCAGTTTCTAAAATTAGGATATCTGGGATCTTGTAATAATTGCAGTTGATCTTCTATTCTGTAGACATCACAATGCAGGATCAGATGATAATTTATGACAATGAGAAAGGGCAGCTTGGATGGATCCGTGGGTCATGCAGTAGAAGCTCTAAGTCTATTATGTCTAACTTTCCATGATCATTAATCAGATCCAAATCATTAACCTGTCCGTTCAAACACTGGCTGCACCTCAAGCACTATAGGGTGCCATCCAAATAAAAGTACTGTATGTTGTAGTGTATTAACATGAGCCTGAGGAAAATGAGGCAGAAAGGAGAGGAGAAGAGCCATGCAGATGTAGGCAGATAAAGTTACTGATATGTATTCTCCTCCTGTTCATAATGAAATGGAGTCTATATTTTACCATCTCCTTTTACTTGCAGCTCTATCTTTCTATATGCAAGTATACGGTGCTTGCGTGCTTCAAATGTTGCAGAACTGAATGCTGCACATAGTGGACGACTTAAATAAATCATACCTGCACATACTGAACTATATGGAGCTATCCTGCATTAACTGTTTATACTGAGGAATTGCACGTGCTGACCCATACTACTTCTAACATTGAACGCAAATCATACCAAGAGTTGTGTTCTGATCACGCGGTCTCTTACAAGAAGAAAAAGAATAAGATGCAGGTTCAAATTTGCACAGATCGCGGTTCAGCTGTTTCGAGTTTGAATAATGACAGAGAATATATATACCAAACTATCTGATGGTGCATGCTTAACATTGTAGACATTCCAACTGCTGGTATGGAAATTCCACTTCAAATGGGAGGATCATTCAGTTGTAACCGTATACCGTAATAGCCTTGCCAGTTTCTCTAGGATATTACTAGCAATAGCTTGCTTAGCACATTTCTCTTTTAATAGCAAGACAAGATGCCCCCTCCGTTAAGTTTAACTATTATCAAATAGCTGTTGCTTTATTTTGCAATGTAGCACTGTATATCTTTATAATGTGAACCAAACTGAGAGTAGAAAATGACAGAAAAGGGAGAATGTTTCTAAATACGATGAATTATTCGAGGTGAGATACAAGCCAGTTGCAACTATCTAACTGAATGCCGTTACTGTCACCCAAATAAAGTCTGTACTGTCTTAACATGCCTGGCCAAAATGAGGGATGAATAGAAACAAAGATGAGTGTGTAGAGACAAATGTAAGTTACTTGTATGCTCTTCCTGTTCATAATAAGACGGAATCCTTACTCTTGCATCCCATTTACTTGAATCTTTTAAAAATTGATACACAATGTATCTGATTCTTGCATGCTTTTCAATTTTATTGGAAGAGTGTCATGCTTTTTAATGGACTCGGAACTGAATGTTCCACTGGATCAGGAAGGTAGCATTGTGAGTAGGTCTTGTCTAATCATATTTATCTTTTTATAGTATGATGCTTGCTTCCATATACAAAAGATCCAAAATGGTTGGACCCTCCCCCTGGACCCTGCACAAGCGGGAGCTACGTGCACCGAGCTGCCCTTTATAGTATGATGCTTGCTTCCATATACTTCTAATTTCAAAATAATTATTGCTTGCTTCAGTGGAGATTCAAACCATCTCCATGTTCCTTACCTGTTTTGCACTTTCCACAATGATTCCTTAGCACATACTCCCTCCGTCCCAAAATAAGTGTCTCAACTTTGTACTAACTTTAGTACGAAGTACAAAGTTGTACTAGAGTTGAGACACTTATCTTGGGACGGAGGTAGTATTTTGTAATGTAACCCAAGATATCCTTTTGTTGTGAACAAAATTGTGGAAAGTGTGCTTAAAGAACAATCGAAACAGAAATGAGAACCTTTCTACTCTAACATTATGGGGAAAATGACCATGAATTTTAATTTCTGCATTAAATATATGCACATATCTGGAAGTTGCATTGCATATATGTGTATCATGTACAGCTAAGTAGAACGAAATAAATTGGTTTTCGAATTTCCAACGTAAAAAATTGATCCACAAAAATGTGTCATTTGGTATGCCATAACTTATCAAATGTATCTTCTCTACAGCATCTTAATGGAATTTTTTAGGTCATTTAGCCCTACAAGTAAATCCATCTCTAATATTATTGTTAGAGAAGGGAGAATAATTCTAAATACAATGAATTATTCTAGGTGAGATACAAACCAAGTCAGCTGTAACTATCTGACTGAATTCTGCTATTGCCATCCAAATAAAGTCTGTCCTGTCTTAACATGCCTGGCAAAAACGAGGGATGAACGGAAACAAGTGAGCATGTAGTGGAGACAGACAAATAGTAAGTTACTAACCTCTTTGCTCTTCCTGTTCATAATAAGATGGAATCTTTAATTGAAGCTTTAAAAACTTCAATACACAATATATCTGATGCTTGCATGCTTTTCAATTTTTTTGAAAGATTGTTTTGCTTTATATCGGACTCAGAACTGAATGTTCTATTGGATCAGGCAGGTAACATTGTGAGTAGGCCTTCTTACCTGTTTACTTTTCTGATCAGCTGCGTTCATGTAAACAGAATGGCTCCAACTCTTGTTTCAAGAGTGAGTTTCATGCTGAAATTGCATACTTGTAAATATGGGTTACTTCTCAAATCTGAGAAATTTAAAAATCAATCCCATTGCTGACTGGTGGCGTATATATAGTTATGGTATATGAAGATGAACTAGGCAAAAGAAAAATAGCTTTTACCTTTGAAATATCTGTGTACAGAATTTCCAGCTCTAATCTGAAAAATTACAATTGGCAAATTCTGATCATTAATTTTGTCCTTTAAAATCAAAAACCTGCTGTATGCACAAAAAAAAGTCATACTACTGTTGTTTGTTTAGTATTCATAATTTAAACATTGACAGAGTAGAAATGATGACTTGTAGCAAGGATGATGTGGGATTATGATGAACAACAATTTACTACTTTTATCTCATGGCACATACAAAATTCCAAACCTTGTAGTCATTTATTCCTCGCTTTCCACATGAGTACTGAAATCAAAATTCAATATCGAATGGATAATTCGAATGCCCGTTACGTTGTGTCATATATTGTAAATGACCTTGTCAGTTATGATAATCATGAGTTGCAACAGTGTTAGTTGTCAGTTGATATATCATATTTGTGTTTTTATAGCATGATGATTGCTTCCATATATTTCTTTCAAAATAATTGTTGCTTGCTGGAGTGGAGATTGAAACCGTCTCCATATTCCTTATCTATTTCTGCGGTTTCCACAATGGTTCCTTGGCACATATTTTGCAATTTAACACAATATATCCTTTTTTTGTGAACATAATTGTGGAAAGTGTGCTTAAAGAACGACCGACACAGAGACAGAAATGAGAACCTTTCTAATCTAACATTCGGCAAAAGTATGACCGTCAGTTCTGCCGTTATCTTACTGGAAATGGACCACTGTTTTGATATGTCTTCATGTACTCTATATATGTTCACACAATTATAGATTTTCGCATTAAATATATGCACATATCTGGAAGTTGCATTGCATATATGTGTATTATGTACAGCTAAGTGGAACAAAATAAATTGTTTTTTGAATTTTCGAGGTCGAAATGTTTAGTTCATTTGGCATGCCATCATTTATCTGAATGTATCTTCTATACAGTATCTTGATGAGAATGTTTAGATCATTTAGCCCTATAAGTAAATCTATCACTAATCATTTTTTGGAGTAGGGAGAAAAAAATTCCAAGAAGGGAGAGTTTTTCTAAATATAATGAATTATTCAAGGTGAGATACAAACCAAGTCATTTGCAACCATCTAACTGGATGCCGCTACTGGCATCCAAATAAAGTCTGCTCTGTCTTAACATGCCTAGATGGGGTATATGGAAACAAGGATGAGCATGTAGTGGAGACAAATAGCATGTCACCAACCTGTATGCTCCTCCTATTCACAATAAGATGGTAACATCCCATTTATTTTAACTCCAATTCTTTTATACACAATATATCTGATGCTTTCATGCCTTTCAATATTTTCGAAAGATTGCTATGCTTTGTCAGACTCAGAACTGAATGTTCCACTGGACCAGGCATGTAACATGTGAGTAGGTCTGCTGTAAGCCTGTAACTGTATACTTTCCTGACCAGCTTCATCCACATAGACGGGATAACTCAAACTCTTGTTTCAAGAGTGAGTAGTATGCTAAAATAGCATATATTTTTTAATATGGATTAATTGTCAATTCTGAGAAACCTTAAAAATATTAACAGAGTAGAAATGATGCCTTGCAGCATGGATGGTGTGAGATTGTGATTAACAACAATTTGCTACTCTTATCTCATGACACATACAAAATTCAAAACCTTGTAGTCATTTGCACTTCAGTTTCCACATGAGTACCAAGATCAAAATTCAGTATCGAAGATTTTTATAATTGCAATGTCCATTCTGTTGTGTCATATATTGTAAATGACCTTGTGAATTGTGATAGGACATTTTGCTCAAAAAAAAATGTGATAGGACATGAGTTACAACAGTGTTAGTTGTCAATTCATGTATAGTATCATATTTGTCTTAATAGTATTGTGTTTGCTTCCATATATTTCTAATATCAAAACAATTGTTGCTTGCTGGAGTAGAGACTGAAACCGTCTCCATGTCCTTATCTATTTCTGAGGTTTCCACAGTGAGCCATTAGTACATATTTTGCAATCTAGCACCATATATCCTTTCTCTGTGAACGTAATTGTGGAGTGTGTGCTTAAAGAATGACCAAAACAGATATGAGAACCTTTCTACTCTTACATTCTGGGAAAAGACTTGCGAGTTTTGCGGTTATCTTACTTGAAATGGACCACTATTTTCAGATGTACACTATATGTTCACACAATTTTAAAATTTATGCAGTAAATATATGCACATATCTAGAGGTTGTATTGCATATGTGTATCATGTACAGCTAAGTAGAACAAAAGAAATTTGTTTTCGAATTTCCAATGTCAAAAAGCTGCAAAAATGTGATGCCCATTAGTTTGCTAGACATGTATCATTGGCATGCCATCATTTATTTAAAATGTACTGTATCTTCTATGCAGTATCTTCATGGGAATGTTTGCATCATATTTAGCCTAAAAATAAGTAAACATATCACTAATTTTGAGTATCATGCACTGTTAGGTTGATCTCTCCACCGAGTGGGCTCAACGGCCCATCGGGCCCTGATCTATTCGCGCCCTGATCGGGGGCGCCCAACCGTTCTATGGTTGGTGGGCCCCTGTGACCTGCGATATATAAAGAGGTGGGGGCCGGGGCGCACGGTACGAGGTTCACCGCGCCGCCAGACTCCCCACCGATATCCCCTTCCGATTTAGGGCAATCGCAGTGCTCACGGGAAGCACCACTGCCACCTCTCCATCTCGATCTCTCTCTGCTATCACCGGCCTCTACTTCACCATGGCCGGCTCTGGATCGAGCTCATCCGCACCCAAGGAAGGTAGGTTACCGGAAAGATCTAGCCTACACGATCCAAAGAGATCTATCAATGGTATCAGGCCATCTTGGTTAGATGTTTTTCGGTAAAAAGATAAAACAGAGAAAGAAAAAGAGATCCCCTCCCCAAAGAACCCTAACAGCAAAAAGAGGGCAAAGAAATCTCAAAAAAAAGTTGTGCCGCCGCTCCGGTATTTATTGAACCGCACTGCATCATGGTGCCCATGCATTTGGATAGAGACATGTAACATGCAAGTCGTGGCATTTGGATCTTGCAAGTGCAAGATATGATCGGCAGTTCACATAGGGAGGTGCATGATGATGACCTGCCACAGTGCTGGAAATCCAAATCTATTGACGAGGTTAAGAGGTTGTTCAAGCCACTTTCATTGCAGTTTCACAACAAAATTGCCATGCATATCCCTGCTATGAACTACCTCATCCACACGGTAAACGTTTGATGACTCGATTGACTGCAAAGAGTGAAACGGCAAATTACAGAAGCTAACACGTCCTTGCAAATTTATGCCAGAGAAGCAATAATTGGTGCTTGGCCATCCTCAACGGCACGCAGATCCCTGATGGAGGCCGACGGATCTTAATTGGAGGTCTGAACTTGACAAACATGTTCCATTTTCTGAAACTAGTGCATCAGGCATACATGCTTGTAATGATCTCCATTTTGATCTTTTGTTTTGCAGACGCTACAATGCGGGATATGCTTGTGATATACGACAATCAGCATGGTATGCTGGGATGGGTTAACAACCAACAGTGCACCAGGCCTCATCCTGCTTCGCGTCTCTGAGTAAGTTTGCATGGAGATACATCTTGGTAAAAGATAGATGGGCTTGGGAGTAGGCAAGGGGTCATAACTCTTAGCAAGAATGAAGTGATGATGTTGATAGGTCTTGTATGATCCTCTTGCTCATAATAAAATGGAGTTCTTTGGTTGCATTCCTGCTTGTGTATGTTTATCTGAACAATCTAAAGCTTTTTTTTACAGGAACCTGAACAATCTAAAGCTGACATGCCAACCTAGTTTTACAAGGAGGTAAAGCAGAAAAGGGGAAAAGCTTACATATTTACACATTCCTGACTTTTTCTTGAACAGTTTCTTCCAACCGGAGAGCGTAGCTACGTTCAGTTTTCTTACATTTTTTGCTGCCATGTGCGGCTGTACCTCCTTTGTGCCCTTGCACTCTTGTATTTTCAGTGAAATCTCCGTTTCAGGTGGGGTGCTTTCCCACATTTACCGTTTAAGAAAAAAAACAGTTATAGAATAGCTCATCGCCAGAATTACTCTCTGCAAGCAGCTGAAATCCACAGAAAGAGAAACTGAATAAAGAGGACATGAGTGAGAACGAACAGTTAGGAGTGAGCAATCGAACGACTCGGAGGGTGACCCGTCGATTGCATCTATCAATCGAACCACCTTCATCCCCCAGACTCCTGAAATCTCACAAAATAGATAGAGGGACGGACGAATAAATGTAGGAAGAGAGATAGTGATAATGATAGATTTTCATCATATTAAATCTTATGAATTAAACAATCATATTTAAAAAATACGGAATCCTAATCCTCCAAAATTCATATGAAAATTGTTCGTAAACATGATAATATTTAAAATTGCGTTATTCTAAAATCTCAAGAAGCCACTAACATGGTAAGTACCAAAAATTGAGCCATTTGAAGTCACGTGATCGGATTTTTTGCCACCTCATGTAGCTTTATTTTTCTTATTATTTGTTTTCTAGCAACCAGGCAGGCAAAACAGGCTCGCTCCATCTGTATGATGCAGCTTGCTTCAAATTGAATCTCCATCACCCCTTATTATATGGAGCTAACCCAACATTAACACAGACAACCATTAGCTTGGTACGGGCATGTAGCTTTAAACCGGGAGCTCCTTCTCGACATCTGTGAGCATCAAATTGAGGAGCTTTCGTTGAAGGCAGGCGAAAAATGGGCCTGCCCATTTTTCCTGCAAGTTGTCTTTCTTTTTTCGGTTGTTCTTTGTATTGAAACTTTAAAAAATATATGATTCTTAAAATTTGAACAATTTTAGAGTGAACAAAATTTGGAAAAGTTACCAAATTTTTTCAGAAATGAGACATTTTTTGTAATCACGAACAAGTTTCTAATTCCCAAAATATGTGATTGTTTTTTAAAAAGTGATTTTTTTTAAAACGTGAACACTTTCCACAATATGAACATTTTTAAAAAATTGTAAACAAAGTTGAAAAAAAGCAAACAAAATTTTGAAAAACATGAACTTCTTTGAAATTTTGAATTGTTTTGAGTTGTGAACATATTTTTTTAAATGATTTTTTGCAAAACATGTGCAGTTTATGAAAATATGAAAAAGAAAATAAAAACTATGAATATTTTTTAAAATTGTGAACAAAATTTTGAAACTAGAATATTTTTTTAATTGCAAACAATATTTAAAAAATAAAAAGAAGAATAAAAATGAAATAAAAAGGAAACACAAAATAGAAAAAATTAAGAGAAAAACAATGGAAAAAAAGAAATAGAAGCAACTCGTTAAGTGCGCCCGCCCAAGGGGGCAAGGCCCATAGCGTGGCCAAGCCCCATGAAAGAAAGAAAAGTTTTTCTGTCACTTATAGGTGGATTGCGGGTTGATTATACAAAATGTCTTGGGTTTTCCGTAAAATAGCATAACAGATGGGCAAAAGCGCTTCCTACTTTATTAGTAGGGATAGATATAGAGGTATAAATATAAATTAATTCCTAATATGCACAAAAGGGATGTCGCGTCAACAAGTAGAGTTTGGTGCTTTGTGGCGATCGAATTCAAAAAATAGTGAAACGAGCTACCCGTGTTTAATCAGTGTACGACATATGGTCATGAACTCATATGACGCTCGGTTAATTAGTGTACAGCACATGGTCATGATCACATTTTTAAAAAAACTCACGAATATTTTTAAACTTTTGCATGACTGGACTCAACATGGGCTCATGATTCCCATCGCAAAGTACAAATGGCATATCCTAGCAGCCGGATCCCCTGTCACGGCACCCGAGGCGGAGGTGGTGGCGGGCCCCAGCGGCGGCACGCAGCGCCTCGTCGCCGTCGATCGTGAGCAAGCATTAAAGAAAGTGGTACCTACGTACATGGTCGCTACCTTGGCGAGCAAGAACCCCCGTGTGTCAACGGATTCCACCGTCGGTAGTGCACTCTGATTCAGAGTCGAGTCGACATGTCGTTTAATTTATATCCCTATGCCTGACTGCTTGTGCTTCTGTGATGATAGTACACAAACTTGTACTAGCAGTAATTTTTATGCCAACTTGGTTAAAAAACTCAAATGATTCCCCGCATCTCACTTATCGCAGATATAGATGTATCTAGATATATTTTAGTTCTAGATACATCAATTTCTTCGACGAGTAATTTGGAACGAAGGGAGCAGTAATCACCAAAGCATCGCATTCCTGGCATGCAAAGCTGCTGTGGTGAGCTCATTATGAACTGTGGCGAGGACGGGACGTCGACCCGTTGGGTGTGCAGCTGAGGTTGCTGCTAGCCCATCCGAGTTCGAGCCCTGACACGGACGCACGATGCTCACGGAGTTTCTCTTATAAAGAAAAGCTAATGAGGGTTAGCTTTTGGGTTGGTCTTATTTTTTTTATTATGAACTGTGGCAAGAATAGAGCATGGTCGCATTGCTTTCATCCAGAATTATTTGTCGCGAAAAATGGATAAAAGTAAATGCATATAAAATTAAAATACGTCTAGATATATCTATTCCTCCGACGAGTAATTTCAGATGGAGTGAGTACTACGTAATACGTTGCTGTCTGCAGATAATTTTTTCACGGGTGAACTGATGGGTCATGGATTACTGATGGTCGAGCAAGTGCTGGCACGGTCCATCGTGACAGGCTTTTTTCATGCAGGAATGTCTTGATATCGGAATTTTGTGCTTGCATGAAAGGGTTATAGGCCGCTATCCAAAGAATAGAGATTTCCATACATCTGGAGGTGGATTCTTTTGCAACAGTTAACATGATCAACGATAAGAATATGGACAGATCAAACTTTGCTTCCTTGGTGGGAGAGATCAAGCATATGAGGAGTCTTCGTAGATCTTGTGTTTCCCATGTTACTCGTAGCCAAAATACTGTTAGTAATTTTTTGCCTAAGTATGCTAAAACCGAAGATAGGACTGTCCTTTGGTTGAACTCTGGTTTTTCAGAGGTAGTTGTGTTGGAAATATGCCCTAGAGGCAATAATAAATTAGTTATTATTATATTTTCCTTGTTCATGATAATCGTTTATTATCCATGCTATAATTGTATTGATAGGAAACTCAGATACATGTGTGGATACATAGACAACACCATGTCCCTAGTAAGCCTCTAGTTGACTAGTTCGTTGATCAATAGATGGTTACGGTTTCCTAACCATGGACATTGGATGTCATTGATAACGGGATCACATCATTAGGAGAATGATGTGATGGACAAGACCCAATCCTAAGCATAGCACTAGATCGTGTAGTTCGTATGCTGAAGCTTTTCCAATGTCAAGTATCATTTCCTTAGACCATGAGATTGTGCAACTCCCGGATACCGTAGGAGTGCTTTGGGTGTGCCAAACGTCACAACGTAACTGGGTGGCTATAAAGGTACATTACAGGTATCTCCGAAAGTGTCTGTTGGGTTGGCACGAATCGAGACTGGGATTTGTCACTCCGTGTAAACGGAGAGGTATCTCTGGGCCCACTCGGTAGGACATCATCATAATGTGCACAGTGTGATCAAAGGAGTTGATCACGGGATGATGTGTTACGGAACGAGTAAAGAGACTTGCCGGTAACGAGATTGAACAAGGTATCGGGATACCGACGATCGAATCTCGGGCAAGTATCGTACCGATAGACAAAGGGAATTGTATACGGGATTGATTAAGTCCTTGACATCGTGGTTCATCCGATGAGATCATCATGGAACATGTGGGAGCCAACATGGGTATCCAGATCCCGCTGTTGGTTATTGACCGGAGAACGTCTCGGTCATGTCTGCATGTCTCCCGAACCCGTAGGGTCTACACACTTAAGGTTCGATGACGCTAGGGTTATAAAGGAAGTTTGTATGTGGTTACCGAATGTTGTTTGGAGTCCCGGATGAGATCCCGGACGTCACGAGGAGTTCCGGAATGGTCCGGAGGTAAAGATTTATATATGGGAAGTCCTGTTTTGGTCACCGGAAGAGTTTCGGGGTTTATCGGTAACGTACCGGGACCACCGGGAGGGTCCCGGGGGTCCACCAAGTGGGGCCACCAACCCCGGAGGCTTGTGTGGGCTAAGGGTGGTGAGGGACCAGCCCCTAAGTGGGCTGGTGCGCCTCCCACAAGGCCCAAGGGCAGCTAAGAGGAAAAAAGGAGGAAACCCTAGGCTTATATGGGCCTAAGGCCCACCCTAGGGGGCGCCTCCCTCTCTCCCCTCTTGGCCGCCCCCCTTGCTCCCCATCTAGGGCTGCCGCCCCCTAGGGGTGGGAACCCTAGAGGGGGCGCAGCCCCTCCCCTTCCCCTATATATATGAGGCCTAGGGTTGCCCATAAAACACACGCGATTCAATCTCTCATTGGTGCAGCCTGCGTCTCTTCTTCCTCCTCTTCTGTGGTGCTTGGCGAAGCCCTGCAGGATAGCCACGCTCCTCCACCACCACCACGTCGTTGTGCTGCTGTTGGATGAAGTCTTCCTCAACCTCTCCCTCTCTCCTTGCTGGATCAAGGCGTGGAAGACGTCATCGGGCTGTACGTGTGTTGAACGCGGAGGTGCCGTCCGTTCGGCACTTGGTCATCGGTGATTTGGATCACGACGAGTACGACTCCATCAACCCCGTTCACTTGAACGCTTCCGCTTAGCGATCTACAAGGGTATGTAGATGCACTCTCCTTCCCCTCGTTGCTAGTCTCTCCATAGATAGATCTTGGTGACACGTAGGAAAATTTTGAATTTCTGCTATGTTCCCCAACAGTGGCATCATGAGCTAGGTCTATGCGTAGATTCTATGCACGAGTAGAACACAAAGTAGTTGTGGGCGTTGATTTTGTTCAATATGCTTGCCGTTACTAGTCTTATCTTGATTCGGCGGCATTGTGGGATGAAGCGGCCCGGACCGACCTTACACATACTCTTACGTGAGACTGGTTCCACCGACTGACATGCACTAGTTGCATAAGGTGGCTAGCGGGTGTCTGTCTCTCCCACTTTACTCGGATCGGATTAGATGAAAAGGGTCCTTATGAAGGGTAAATAGCAATTGGCATATCACGTTGTGGTTTTTGCGTAGGTAAGAAACGTTCTTGCTAGAAACCCATAGCAGCCACGTAAAACATGCAAACAACAATTAGAGGACGTCTAACTTGTTTTTGCAGGGTATGCTATGTGATGTGATATGGCCAAAGGATGTGATGAATGATATATGTGATGTATGAGATTGATCATGTTCTTGTAATAGGAATCACGACTTGCATGTCGATGAGTATGACAACCGGCAGGAGCCATAGGAGTTGTCTTTATTTATTTATGACCTGCGTGTCAACTTAAACGTCATGTAATTACTTTACTTTATTGCTAACCGTTAGCCATAGTAGTAGAAGTAATAGTTGGCGAGGCAACTTCATGAAGACACGATGATGGAGATCATGATGATGGAGATCATGGTGTCATGCCGGTGACGATGATGATCATGGAGCCCCGAAGATGGAGATCAAAAGGAGCAAAGTGATGATGGCCATATCATGTCACTATTTGATTGCATGTGATGTTTATCATGTTTATACATCTTATTTGCTTAGAACGACGGTAGTAAATAAGATGACCCCTTACAACAATTTCAAGAAGTGTTCTCCCCTAACTGTGCACCGTTGCGATAGTTCGTGTTTCGAAGCACCACGTGATGATCGGGTGTTAGATTCTAACGTTCACATACAACGGGTGTAAGACAGATTTACACACGCGAAACACTTAGGGTTAACTTGACGAGCCTAGCATGTACAGACATGGCCTCGGAACACAGAAGACCGAAAGGTCGAGCATGAGTCGTATAGAAGATACGATCAACATGAAGATGTTCACCGATGATGACTAGTCCGTCTCACGTGATGATCGGACACGGGCTAGTTGACTCGGATCATGTAATCACTCAGATGACTAGAGGGATGTCTATCTGAGTGGGAGTTCATAAGATGAACTTAATTATCCTGAACATAGTCAAAAGGATTTTACAAATTATGTCGTAGCTCGCGCTTTAGTTCTACTGTTTAGATATGTTCCTAGAGAGAAAAAATTAGTTGAAAGTTGATAGTAGCAATTATGCAGACAGTAAAAGGCTTATGTCCTTAATGCACCGCTCAGTGTGCTGAACCTCGAACGTGGTCTGTGGATGTTGCGAACATCTGACATACACGTTTTGATGACTACATGATAGTTCGGTAATGTTAAATGGTTTAGAGTTGAGGCACCAAAGATGTGTTTTTGAAACGTCGCGAAACATATGAGATGTTTCGAGGGCTGAAATTGGGATTTCAGGCTCGTGCCCACGTCAAGAGGTATAAGACCTCCGACGATTTTCTTAGCCCACAAACTAAGGGAGAAAAGCTCAATTGTTGAGCTTGTGCTCGGATTGTCTGAGTACAACAATCGCTTGAATCAAGTGGGAGTTGATCTTCCAGATGAAATAGTGATGTTTCTCCGAAGTCATTACCACCAAGCTGCTAGAGCTTCGTGATGAACTATAATATATCAGGGACATGTATGATGATCCTTGAGATATTCGCGATGTTTGACACCACAAAAGTAGAAATCAAGAAGGAGCATCAATTGTTGATGGTTGGTGAAACCACTAGTTTCAAGAAGGGCAAGGGCAAGAAGGGATACTTCATGAAACGGCAATTCAGCTGCTGCTCTAGTGAAGAAACCCAAGGTTGAATCCAAACCCGACACTAAGTGCTTCTGTAATAAGAGGAACGGCCACTGGAGCAGAATTACCCTAGATACTTGGTAGATAAGAAGGCTGGCAAGGTCGATAGAAGTATATTGGATATACATTATGTTAATGTGTACTTTACTAGTACTCCTAGTAGCACCAGGGTATTAGATACTGGTTCGGTTGCTAAGTGTTAGTAACTCGAAATAAAAGCTACGGAATAAACGGAGACTAGCTGAAAGTGAGCTGACGATGTGTGTTGGAAGTGTTTCCAATGTTGATATGATCAAGCATCGCACGCTCCCTCTACCATCGAGATTGGTGTTAAACCTAAATAATTGTTATTTGGTGTTTGCGTTGAGCATAGACATGATTGGATTATGTCTATCGCAATATGGTTATTCATTTAAGGAGAATAATGGTTACTCTGTTTATTTGAATAATACCTTCAATGGTCTTACACCTAAAATGAATGGTTTATTGAATCTCGATCGTAGTGATACACATGTTCATGCCAAAAGATATAAGATAGTAATGATAGTACCACCTACTTATGGCACTGCCACGTAAGTCGTATCGGTAAAAAACGCATGAGGAAGCTCCATGTTGATGGATCTTTGGGCTCACTCATTTTTTGAAAAGTTTGAGACATGCGAACCATGTCTATTGGTGTATATGCATGAAGAAACTCCATGCAAATGGACCGTTTGGACTCACTTATTTTTGAATCAGTTGAGACATGCAAATCATACCACATGGGCAAGATGACTGAACGCCTCGGTTTCAGTAAAATGGAACTAGAAAGCAACTTGTTGGAAGTAATACATTTTGATGTGTGCAGTCCAATGAGTGCTGAGGCATGTAGTGGATATCGTTACGTTCTTACTTCACAGATGATTTGAGTAGATGTTGAGTATATTTACTTGATGAATCACGAGTCTGAATTATTGAAAGGTTCAAGTAATTTCAGGGTGAAGTTGGAACATCGTCGTGACAAGAGGATATAATGTCTATGATATGATCATAGAGATGAATATCTGAATTACGAGTTTGGCACAGAATTAAGACATTGTGGAAATTGTTTCACAACTGATACAGCCTGGAACACCATAGTGTGATGGTATGTCCGAACATCATAACTGCATCCTATTGGATATGATGCATACCATGATGTATCTTATCGAATTACCACAATAATTTATGGGTTAGGCATTAGAGACAACCACATTCACTTTAAATAGGGCACCACATAATTCCGATGAGATGACACCATGGTTTATAGAAACCTAAGCTGTCATTTCTTAAAAGTTTGGGGCTGCGATGCTTATATGAAAAGTTTCAGGTTGATAAGCTCGAACCCAAAGCGGATAAATGCATCTTCATAGGACACCCAAAACAGTTGGGTATGCCTCCTGTCTCAGATTCGAAAGCAATAAGGGATTGTTTCTAGAATCGGGTCCTTTCTCGAGGAAAAGTTTCTCTCGAAAGAATTGAGTGGGAGGATGGTGGAGACTTGATGAGGTTATTGAACCGTTACTTCAACTAGTGTATAGCAGGGCACAAAGAGTTGTTCCTGTGGCACCTACACCAATTGAAGTGGAAGCTTATGATATTGATCATGAGACTTCGGATCAAGTCACTCCCAAACCTCGTAGGATGAAAAGGATGTGTACTACTTCTGAGTGGTACGTAATCCTGTCTTGGAAGTCATGTTGCTAGACAACAATGAACCTACGATCTATGGAGAAGCGATGGTGGGCCCGGATTCTGATAAATGGCTCGAGGCTATAAAATCTGAGAGAGGATCCATGTATAAAACAAAGTATAGACTTTGGAAGAACTACTTGATGGTCGTAAGGCTGTTGAGTACAGATGGATTTTAAAAGGAAGACGAACAATGATGGTAAATGTCACCATTAAGAAAGCTCGACTTGTCGTTAAGATGTTTTCCGAAAAGTTCAAGGAGTTGACTGCGATGAGACTTTCTCACTCGTAGCGATGCTAAGAGTCTGTTGGAATTATGTTAGCGATTACTGCATTATTTATGAAATCTTGCAGATAGGATGTCAAAACATTGTTTCCTCACGATTTTCTTGAGGAAAGGTTGTATGTGATACACCCGGAAGGTTTTGTCAATCCTGAAATATGCTAATAAGTATGCAAAGCTCCAGCAATCCTTCTAAGGACTGGAGTAAGCATCTCGGAGTTGGAATGTATGCTTTGATGAGATGATCAAAGATTTTGGTGTATACGAAGTTTATGAGAAACATGTATTTCCAAAGAAGTGAGTGGGAGCACTATAGAATTTCTGATAAGTATATGTTGTTGACATATTGTTGATCAGAAATGATGTAGAATTTCTGGAAAGCATATAGGGTTATTTGAAAGTGTTTTTCAATGGAAAGCCTGGGTTAAGCTACTTGAGCATTGAGCATCAAGATCTATAAGGATAGATCAAAACGCTTAATGGTACTTTCAAATGAGCACATACCTTGACATGATTTTGAAGGTGTTCAAGATGGATCAGTCAAAGAAGAAGTTCTTGCCTGAGTTGTAAGGTATGAAGTTAAGACTTAAAGCTCGACCACGGCAGAATAGAGAGAAAGGACGAAGGTCGTCCCTTATGCTTAAGACATAGGCTCTACAGTATGCTATGCTATGTACCGCACCTGAAGTGTGCCTTGCCATGAGTCAGTCAAGGGGTACAAGAGTGATCCAAGAATGGATCACAGGACAGCGGTCAAAGTTATCCTTAGTTACTAGTGGACTAAGGAATTTTTCTCGATTATGGAGGTGGTAAAAGAGTTCGTCGTAAAGGGTTACGTCGATGCAAGCTTAACACCTATCCGGATAGCTCTGAGTAGAGATACCGGATACATATAATGGAGCAACGATTTAGAATAGCTCCAAGTAGAACAGTTATTTGGAATAGCTCCAAATAGAATGTGGTAGCTACATCTAGGAGATGACATAGAGATTTGTAAAGCACACACGGATCTGAAAGGTTCAGACCCGTTGACTAAAACCTCTCTCACAAGCAACATGATCAAACCCAGAACTCATCGAGTGTTAATCACATGGTAAATGTGAACTAGATTATTGACTCTAGTAAACTCTTTGGGTGTTAGTCACATGGGGATGTGACCTTGAGTGTAAATCACATATCGATGTGAACCAAGATTATTGACTCTAGTGCAAGTGGGAGACTGTTGGAAATATGCCCTAGAGGAAATAATAAATTAGTTATTATTATATTTCCTTGTTCATGATAATCGTTTATTATCCATGCTATAATTGTATTGATAGGAAACTCAGATACATGTGTGGATACATAGACAACACCATGTCCCTAGTAAGCCTCTAGTTGACTAGTTCGTTGATCAATAGATGGTTACGGTTTCCTAACCATGGACATTGGATGTCATTGATAACGGGATCACATCATTAGGAGAATGATGTGATGGACAAGACCCAATCCTAAGCATAGCACTAGATCGTGTAGTTCGTATGCTGAAGCTTTTCTAATGTTAAGTATCATTTCCTTAGACCATGAGATTGTGCAACTCCCGGATACCGTAGGAGTGCTTTGGGTGTGCCAAATGTCACAATGTAACTGGGTGGCTATAAAGGTACATTACAGGTATCTCCGAAAGTGTCTGTTGGGTTGGCACGAATCGAGACTGGGATTTGTCACTCCGTGTAAACGGAGAGGTATCTCTGGGCCCACTCGGTAGGACATCATCATAATGTGCACAGTGTGATCAAAGGAGTTGATCACGGGATGATGTGTTACGGAACGAGTAAAGAGACTTGCCGGTAACGAGATTGAACAAGGTATCGGGATACCGACGATCGAATCTCGGGCAAGTATCGTACCGATAGACAAAGGGAATTGTATACGGGATTGATTAAGTCCTTGACATCGTGGTTCATCCGATGAGATCATCGTGGAACATGTGGGAGCCAACATGGGTATCCAGATCCCGCTGTTGGTTTGACCGGAGAACGTCTCGGTCATGTCTGCATGTCTCCCGAACCCGTAGGGTCTACACACTTAAGGTTCGATGACGCTAGGGTTATAAAGGAAGTTTGTATGTGGTTACCGAATGTTGTTCGGAGTCCCGGATGAGATCCCGGGCGTCACGAGGAGTCCCGGAATGGTCCGGAGGTAAAGATTTATATATGGGAAGTCCTGTTTTGGTCACCGGAAGAGTTTCGGGGTTTATCGATAACGTACCGGGACCACCGGGAGGGTCCCGGGGGTCCACCAAGTGGGGCCACCAACCCCGGAGGCTTGCGTGGGCTAAGGGTGGTGAGGGACCAGCCCCTAAGTGGGCTGGTGCGCCTCCCACAAGGCCCAAGGGCAGCTAAGAGGAAAAAAGGAGGAAACCCTAGGCTTATATGGGCCTAAGGCCCACCCTAGGGGGCGCCTCCCTCTCTCCCCTCTTGGCCGCCCCCCTTGCTCCCCATCTAGGGCTGCCGCCCCCTAGGGGTGGGAACCCTAGAGGGGGCGCAGCCCCTCCCCTTCCCCTATATATATGAGGCCTAGGGCTGCCCATAAAACACACGCGATTCAATCTCTCGTTGGTGCAGCCCTGCGTCTCTTCTTCCTCCTCTTCTGTGGTGCTTGGCGAAGCCCTGCAGGATAGCCACGCTCCTCCACCACCACCACGCTGTTGTGCTGCTGTTGGATGAAGTCTTCCTCAACCTCTCCCTCTCTCCTTGCTGGATCAAGGCGTGGAAGACGTCACCGGGCTGTACGTGTGTTGAACGCGGAGGTGCCGTCCGTTCGGCACTTGGTCATCGGTGATTTGGATCACGACGAGTACGACTCCATCAACCCCGTTCACTTGAACGCTTCCGCTTAGCGATCTACAAGGGTATGTAGATGCACTCTCCTTCCCCTCGTTGCTAGTCTCTCCATAGATAGATCTTGGTGACACGTAGGAAAATTTTGAATTTCTGCTACGTTCCCCAACAAGTTGATCTTTGTTTATTTTTTTCCTTTCTTTTCTTTTCTTTTCTTTTCTTTTTTTCTTTTTTTTGTCCCTCCCTCTCCCTCGCGTCGTCCTCTCGAGGGCGACTCGGGGGCGACCAACCTCCCCGTCCGTCTCCTCTCCTTCTCGATTCCTCTCCTCGCCGCCGTCGGAGACGGGCGCCGGGTTCCTCGCGCGACCGCCCATGAGGGTGGCAGCGAGGCCCTCGGCTGCTCGGGCTCGGGCCTAGGGTTTGAGGCGGCGGCCTCTGCTGGTGAGGGCAGTGTCGTCCTGGTGGCGGGCGGCGCTCGCCGGAGTTGAGGGTCGCGTCTACTCGGCCGGGCGGGCGACGAGTTGGCGGTGGATGCAGGCGCCGCGTGAAGGGATCCCCTACTGCTCTCCTTTGCCAGATCGGAAGACGGCGCCCTCGTGCTACTGCTTCCTTCTCGTCAGTCCGGTCGGATCCGGTGGTGTACTGCGCGGATGTTGGGTTGGGAGCTCTGGATCGGAGTAATTTCTTGGCCGGCTGCGGTGGCCACGACGCCGGCGGCGCTCCAGGCGTTGTTTCCTTCTTGAAGGCGGCTTCGAGATCTAGCTCCTCCCCCTCGTCCTCCCCCTGCACCCTGGTGAAAACCCACAACTTTGGTCGGGCGGCGGCGGTGCCCGGCTCCGTCACCTTCTTGAAGGCGCCGCTTTAGGTCCGCGGGGAGGTGGGACAGCTGCAGCGCGTTCTTGGCGTTCCTGATGGCGGCGGTTCTTTCTTTAGTGGTGTCGCTTCGGCATGGCGGTCGGCTGGTCCGGGTCTCGTGGTGATTGTGGTGCCCAACTCTTCGCCGTGTCTTATTGGGGTGCTCCGGTCCCGTTCAGAGAGGCTGGCGGTGGAGCGGCTTCATCTTGCACGGAGTTTTGGTGGAGATGTTAAGTCATGCCTGACCGACAGGTGCTACACTTTGTCATGCCTGGTTGGCAGGTGCTACGCACAATAGATCTTCCAAAGACTTTAAGCTGTGTCGGCTGGTGGTACTTGACAACATGGTGCCGAGGTGTATCAGTGGCGATCGCGACGTGCTCAGCTGTTTGCGCGCAGGGAGAAGGTGCCGTTGGGCGCCGTGGTGGCGTCGACGATAGCTGGACTGAGCAAGGTTGATGCATCAGTACAGTTCTGAAGATGAAAGCGGTGACAGTTGGCGGCGGCGGCCTTTGAGTGCACGCCGGACCAGTGAGATCCATACCCGGCAGGCGTCCTGGATGGAACCTCAGGTCTTAGATATTAGGTTTGGCTACGATATCTGTTTGGTATTAGGCTCAGGCTATCTGCGCCTTCATCAACTGGATAGAGTTGCTTAGACGGCGGCTTTAATTTTACTGTTGTATTATTTTGTAAGGTCTGCTGAGAATAATTAATAAAGTGGCCATATACATCGCACAGACACAGAGGCCGGAAGTCATCCTCCTTTTTAAAAAAATCAGGAAAAAGAAAAAGACTGTACGCAGGACATTGTCGTAGATGGTCGGCAAATTTGACAAATCTGACCTATAGACGAAATCAAATCACGGAATGAACTGTCCGTGAAACTATTTCACACGCCTGACCCTTTTGTGTAGCGCCCGCCACGACGGCGCCACACTACACTGTGCAACGCCTCACAGATAGGCGCTGCACGGCCAGCGTCATACCCAAAAATTACTAAAACAGTGTGCAGCGCCTGAGAGCTAGGCGCTACACTATACAGTGCAGCGCCTAGCTCCCGGGCGTTGCACTAGTGCAGCGCCTAAGAGCTAGGCGCCACAAGTCAACTGCGTGAAATAGTTTAACGGACAGTTCATTCTGTGATTTAATTTCGTCTATAGGTCAGATTTGTCAAATTTGCCTAGATTGTCGGCCCCGCCGGGCAGGAGCACGCAACTCGGCTCCGCATTAGTACGGAGGACTCTGCACCCACCACCCACCTGCTTTGCTACCGGATCAGGAAGGGAAAGCCGGCCTCACGATCGTGTCGCCGCATAGTCTATCCATCATCTAATTTTCCTTTCTTTAGATTTTTCTCGGTTTGTGCACTTGGCATTTTACTAGCTATCAGCGCTAGCAACAACTCATCTACTATCACTATAAAAATACGAGAGGACGGAGAACTAAATCATCCTATCCATCAAAACCTGCAATCCGATGGTCTACATCCCTCCAGCCTACTAAACATGTTTTATGCTTTAATTACCCATCATGTCATTGGATTAATCTACTACCACTATAATCACACAATCCCCGCCGCACGGTTTGTAAGTCTTTCCTCCCAGTCTGCCGCGATCGATCCCAAAAAATCGCCCGCTTGCCTACGCACGTCCCCAGTCAACCAACCCCCGCACGCACGCACCTCCACTTCCCCGCCGGACCAATAGCCCACCACCGCCCGCTCCGCTTGGCCTCCGCCGCCGCCGCCGCACAACTCAGCCTTAGTCGCCGCTGATCCTCCGACCGCTGCTCCACTCTGCCGCCATCCGCCGATGGCCTTCTCCCAAAGGCACTGACGGCCGAGGATTCTTTGGGAGGGGCGGCAGAAGGCAGCCGACAGGGGACGCGGAACGACCCGGAAGACATCCGCCCTCACGCGCTCATCGTCTCGCTAGCCTACCCGATGGCTGCCGGTGAGCGTCTTTGCGACGGCCGCGGCGAGAGCTGCGTCGACGTGATGATCCAGTGGTAACATTGTTCTATTTTCTAAGCTCTTGAACATTTGCCTGCACAAAAAAATCTATAATACTTGCCTTCTCGGTTCAGTGGTAGTCGTATACATCATTTATTCAATCCTAAATTTTTGAATGGGCAACGTGGATTAGATGCGAAAACGGCTAATTCACATGTTTGTCGTCTCCATGTTAAACACTGAAGAAATGTGGGTTCTATCTTTTCAGATTAGCAAGGCGAGAATAGCTATATTTCTTCTCTGTTCTTTCTTTTTTTCTCACGCAATAGAAAAACTGAATGTATTTCTTTTGTACTTTATGTTTCTTAATCACCTACTTACTCACCTAGCTTCCCTGGATTCAAGAGTATGACTGTTGGTTGTTGTACACTGAAGGTTAAAACAATTTACTGTTTGCCATCAAGGAAGCTGCAGGTCTGATGTAAGCAAGCAAGTTTGTTCTTATCTATTCCTACAAAAGAATGTGATGTGATAGAATAAAGTATAGTCAATGCAATGTACTAATATGTACAACTGTATAAATTATTCTGCTTTTACATGATGAGCCATTCTTCTGAGAAACTACACCTATAAGCATACGTCTTTGTACAGTTTTAGTCTGGTGTTGACAACAAGCCAGGTAACGGGTGTTGGGGAACGTAGTAACTTCGAAAATTTTCCTACGCACACGCAAGATCATGGTGATGCATAGCAACGAGGGGGAGAGTATTGTCTACGTACCAACGCAGACCGACTGCGAAAGCGATCTCACAACGTAGAGGAAGTAGTCGTACGTCTTCTTCCCTATCCGACCGATCCAAGCACCGTTACTCCGGCACCTCCGAGTTCTTAGCACACGTTCAGCTCGATGACGATCCTCGGGCTCCGATCCAGCAAAGCGTCGAGGAAGAGTTCCGTCAGCACAACGGCGTGGTGATGATCTTGATGTACTACCGACGCAGGGCTTCGCCTAAGCTCTACAACGATATGACCGAGGTGGAATTTGGTGGCAGGGGGCACCGCACACGGCTAAGGAACGATCAACAATGATCAACTTGTGTGTCTATGGGGTGCCCCCTGCCCTCGTATATAAAGGAGTAGGGGGAGGGGTTCGGCCGGCTTGGGAGAGAGGCGCAGGGGGAGTCCCACTCCTACCGGGAGTAGGACTCCCCCCCCCCCCAATCCTATTCCTAATAGGACTCTTCAAGGAGAAGAGAGAAGAGAGGGGGGCCGGCCCCTTCTCCTAGTCCTAATAGGACTAGGGAAGGGGGGAAAGTGCGCAGCCCTTGTGGGCAGCCCCTTTTCACTTTTCCACTAAGGCCCAATAGGCCCATTTGCCTCCCGGGGGGTTCCGGTAACCCTCCCGGTATTCCGGTAAAATCCCGATTTCACCCGGAACACTTCCGGTGTCCAAACATAGGCTTCCAATATATCAATCTTTACATCTCGACCATTTCGAGACTCCTCGTCATGTCCGTGATCACATCCGGGACTCCGAACAACCTTCGGTACATCAAAATGCATAAACTCATAATAACTGTCATCGTAACGTTAAGCGTGCGGACCCTACGGTTCGAGAACAATGTAGACAAGACCGAGACACGTCTCCGGTCAATAACCAATAGCGGGACCTGGATGCCCATATTGGCTCCCACATATTCTACGAAGATCTTTATCGGTCAGACCGCATAACAACATACGTTGTTCCCTTTGTCATCGGTATGTTACTTGCCCGAGATTCGATCGTCGGTATCCAATACCTAGTTCAATCTCGTTACTGGCAAGTCTCTTTACTCGTTCCGTAATACATCATCTCATAACTAACATCTTAGTTATTATGCTTGCAAGGCTTATGTGATGTGTATTACCGAGAGGGCCCAGAGATACCTCTCCGACAATCGGAGTGACAAACCCTAATCTCGAAATACGCCAACCCAACATCTACCATTGGAGACACCTGTAGTACTCCTTTATAATCACCCAGTTACGTTGTGACGTTTGGTAGTACCCAAAGTATTCCTCCGGTAAACGGGAGTTGCATAATCTCATAGTTATAGGAACATGTATAAGTCATGAAGAAAGCAATAGCAACATACTAAACGATCGGGTGCTAAGCTAATGGAATGGGTCATGTCAATCAGATCATTCAACTAATGATGTGACCTCGTTAATCAAATAACAACTCTTTGTTCATGGTTAGGAAACATAATCATCTTTGATTAACGAGCTAGTCAAGTAGAGGCATACTAGTGACACTCTGTTGGTCTATGTATTCAAACATGTATTATGTTTCCGGTTAATACAATTCTAGCATTAATAATAAACATTTATCATGATATAAGGAAATAAATAATAACTTTATTATTGCCTCTAGGGCATATTTCCTTCAGTCTCCCACTTGCACTAGAGTCAATAATCTAGATTACACAGTAATGATTCTAACACCCATGGAGCCTTGGTGCTGATCATGTTTTGCTCGTGAAAGAGGCTTAGTCAACGGGTCTGCAACATTCAGATCCGTATGTATCTTGCAAATCTCTATGTCTCCCACCTGGACTAAATCCCGGATGGAGTTGAAGCGTCTCTTGATGTGTTTGGTTCTTTTGTGAAATCTGGATTCCTTTGCCAAGGCAATTGCACCAGTATTGTCACAGAAGATTTTCATTGGACCCGATGCACTAGGTATGACACCTAGATCGGATATGAACTCCTTCATCCAGACTCCTTCGTTCGCTGCTTCCGAAGCAGCTATGTATTCCGCTTCACATGTAGATCCCGCTACGACGCTTTGTTTAGAACTGCACCAACTGACAGCTCCACCGTTTAAAGTAAACACGTATCCGGTTTGCGATTTAGAATCGTCCGGATCAGTGTCAAAGCTTGCATCAACATAACCTCTTACGGTGAGCTCTTTGTCACCTCCATATACGAGAAACATATCCTTAGTCCTTTTCAGGTATTTCAGGATGTTCTTGACCGCTGTCCAGTGATCCACTCCTGGATTACTTTGGTACCTCCCTGCTAAACTTATAGCAAGGCACACATCAGGTCTGGTACACAGCATTGCATACATGATAGAGCCTATGGCTGAAGCATAGGGAACATCTTTCATTTTCTTTCTATCTTCTGCGGTGGTCGGGCATTGAGTCTGACTCAACTTCAATCCTTGTAACACAGGCAAGAACCCTTTCTTTGCTTGATCCATTTTGAACTTCTTCAAAATCTTGTCAAGGTATGTGCTTTGTGAAAGTCCAATTAAGCGTTTTGATCTATCTCTATAGATCTTTATGCCTAATATGTAAGCAGCTTCCCCGAGGTCTTTCATCGAAAAACTTTTATTCAAGTATCCCTTTATGCTATCGAGAAATTCTATATCATTTCCAATCAGCAATATGTCATCCACATATAATATCAGAAATGCTACAGAGCTCCCACTCACTTTCTTGTAAATACAGGCTTCTCCAAAAGTCTGTATAAAGCCAAATGCTTTGATCACACTATCAAAGCGTTTATTCCAACTCCGAGATGCTTGCACCAGTCCATAAATGGATCGCTGGAGTTTGCACACTTTGTTAGCTCCCTTCGGATTGACAAAACCTTCTGGTTGCATCATATACAACTCTTCTTCCAGAAATCCATTCAGGAATGCAGTTTTGACATCCATTTGCCATATTTCATAATCATAAAACGCAGCAATTGCTAACATAATTCTGATGGACTTAAGCATCGCTACGGGTGAGAAGGTCTCATCGTAGTCAACCCCTTGAACTTGTCGAAAACCTTTTGCGACAAGTCGAGCTTTATAGACAGTAATATTACCGTCAGCGTCAGTCTTTTTCTTGAAGATCCATTTATTCTCAATTGCTTGCCGATCATCGGGCAAGTCAACCAAAGTCCATACTTTGTTCTCATACATGGATCCCATCTCAGATTTCATGGCCTCAAGCCACTTTGCGGAATCTGGGCTCACCATCGCTTCTTCATAGTTCGTAGGTTCATCATGATCTAGTAGCATGACTTCCAGAACTGGATTACCGTACCACTCTGGTGCAGATCTCACTCTGGTTGATCTACGTGGTTCAGTAGTATCTTGCCCTGAAGTTTAATGATCATCATCATTAGCTTCCTCACTAATTGGTATAGGTGTCGCAGAAACAGTTTTCTGTGATGTACTATTTTCCAATAAGGGAGCAGGTACAGTTACCTCGTCAAGTTCTACTTTCCTCCCACTCACTTCTTTCGAGAGAAACTCCTTCTCTAGAAATGATCCATTCTTAGCAACGAATGTCTTGCCTTCGGATCTGTGATAGAAGGTATACCCAACAGTTTCCTTTGGGTATCCTATGAAGACACATTTCTCCGCTTTGGGTTCGAGCTTATCAGGTTGAAGCTTTTTCACATAAGCATCGCAGCCCAAACTTTAAGAAACGACAACTTTGGTTTATTGCCAAACCATAGTTCATAAGGCGTCGTCTCAACGGATTTTGATGGTGCCCTATTTAACGTGAATGCGGCCGTCTCTAAAGCATAACCCCAAAACGATAGCGGTAAATCAGTAAGAGACATCATAGATCGCACCATATCTAGTAAAGTACGATTACGACGTTCGGACACACCATTACGCTGTGGTGTTCCGGGTGGCGTGAGTTGCGAAACTATTCCACAATTTTTCAAATGTATACCAAACTCGTAACTCAAATATTCTCCTCCACGATCAGATCGTAGAAACTTTATTTTCTTGTTACGATGATTTTCAACTTCACTCTGAAATTCCTTGAACTTTTCAAATGTTTCAGACTTATGTTTCATTAAGTAGATATACCCATATCTGCTTAAATCATCTGTGAAGGTGAGAAAATAACGATATCCGCCACGAGCCTCAATATTCATCGGACCACATACATCGGTATGTATGATTTCCAATAAATCTGTTGCTCTCTTCATAGTACCGGAGAACGGTGTTTTAGTCATCTTGCCTATGAGGCACGGTTCGCAAGTACCAAGTGATTCATAATCAAGTGGTTCCAAAAGCCCATCAGTATGGAGTTTCTTCATGTGCTTTACACCGATATGACCTAAACGGCAGTGCCACAAATAAGTTGCACTATCATTATCAACTCTGCATCTTTTGGCTTCTACATTATGAATATGTGTATCACTACTATCAAGATTCAATAAGAATAGACCACTCTTCAAGGGTGCATGACCATAAAAGATATTACTCATATAAATAGAACAACCATTATTCTCTGATTTAAATGAATAACCGTCTCGCATCAAACAAGATCCAGATATAATGTTCATGCTCAACGCTGGCACCAAATAACAATTATTTAGGTCTAATATTAATCCCGAAGGTAGATGTAGAGGTAGCGTGCCGACCGCGATCACATCGACTTTGGAACCGTTTCCCACGCGCATCGTCACCTCGTCCTTTGCTAGCGTCCGCTTATTCCGTAGTCCCTATTTCGAGTTGCAAATATTAGCAACAGAACCAGTATCAAATACCCAGGTGCTACTGCGAGCTCTAGTAAGGTACACATCAATAACATGTATATCACATATACCTTTGTTCACCTTGCCATCCTTCTTATCCGCCAAATACTTGGGGCAGTTCCGCTTCCAGTGACCAGTCTGCTTGCAGTAGAAGCACTCAGTTTCAGGCTTAGGTCCAGACTTGGGTTTCTTCTCCTGAGCAGCAACTTGCTTGCTGTTCTTCTTGAAGTTCCCCTTCTTCTTCCCTTTGCCCTTTTTCTTGAAACCAGTGGTTTTGTTAACCATCAACACTTGATGCTCCTTCTTGATTTCTACCTCCGCAGCTTTCAGCATTGCGAAGAGCTCGGGAATAGTCTTGTTCATCCCTTGCATATTATAGTTCATCACGAAGCTCTTGTAGCTTGGTGGCAGTGATTGGAGAATTCTGTCAATGACGCAATCATCTGGAAGATTAACTCCCATCTGAATCAAGTGATTATTATACCCAGACATTTTGAGTATATGCTCACTGACAGAACTGTTCTCCTCCATCTTGCAGCTATAGAACTTATTGGAGACTTCATATCTCTCAATTCGGGCATTTGCTTGAAATATTAACTTCAACTCCTGGAACATCTCATATGCTCCATGATGTTCAAAACGTCGTTGAAGTCCCGATTCTAAGCCGTAAAGCATGGCACACTGAACTATCGAGTAGTCATCAGCTTTGCTCTGCCAGACGTTCATAACATCTGGCGTTGCTCCAGCAGCAGGCCTGGCACCCAGCGGTGCTTCCAGGATGTAATTCTTCTGTGCAGCAATGAGGATAATCCTTAGGTTACGGACCCAGTCCGTGTAATTGCTATCATCATCTTTCAACTTTGCTTTCTCAAGGAACGCATTAAAATTCAACGGAACAACAGCACGAGCCATCTATCTACAATCAACATAAACAAGCAAGATACTATCAGGTACTAAGTTCATGATAAGTTTAAGTTCAGTTAATCAAATTACTTAGGAACTCCCACTTAGATAGACATCCCTCTAATCCTCTAAGTGATCACGTGATCCAAATCAACTAAACCATAACCGATCATCACGTGAGATGGAGTAGTTTTCAATGGTGAACATCGTCATGTTGATCATATCTACTATATGATTCACGCTCGACCTTTCGGTCTCTGTGTTCCGAGGCCATATCTGCATATGCTAGGCTCGTCAAGTTTAACCTGAGTATTCTGCGTGTGCAAAACTGGCTTGCACCCGTTGTAGATGGACGTAGAGCTTATCACACCCGATCATCACATGGTGTCTGGGCACGACGAACTTTGGCAACGGTGCATACTCAGGGAGAACACTTCTTGATAATTTAGTGAGAGATCATCTTATAATGCTACCGTCAATCAAAGCAAGATAAGATGCATAAAAGGATAAACATCACATGCAATCAATATAAGTGATATGATATGGCCATCATCATCTTGTGCTTGTGATCTCCATCTCCGAAGCACCGTCATGATCACCATCGTCACCGGTGCGACACCTTGATCTCCATCGTAGCATCGTTGTCGTCTCGCCAATCTTATGCTTCCACGACTATCACTACCGCTTAGTAATAAAGTAAAGCATTACATCGCGATTGCATTGCATACAATAAAGCGACAACCATATGGCTCCTGCCAGTTGCCGATAACTCGGTTACAAAACATGATCATCTCATACAATAAAATCAGCATCATGCCTTGACCATATCACATCACAACATGCCCTGCAAAAACAAGTTAGACGTCCTCTACTTTGTTGTTGCAAGTTTTACGTGGCTGCTACGGGCTTAAGTAAGAACTCATCTCACCTACGCATCAAAACCACAACGATAGTTCGTCAAATAGACTCCGTTTTAACCTTCTCAAGGACCGGGCGTAGTCACACTTGGTTCAACTAAAGTTGGAGATACAGTCTTCCGCAAGCCATCTATGTGCAAAGCACGTCGAGGGAACCAGTCTCGCGTAAGAGTACGCGTAAGGTTGGTCCGGATCGTCTCACCCAACAATACCGCCGAACCAAAGTATGACATGCTGGTAGGCAGTATGACTTGTATCGCCCACAACTCACTTGTGTTCTACTCGTGCAAATAACATCAAACCATAAAACCTAGGCTCGGATGCCACTGTTGGGGAACGTAGTAACTTCGAAAATTTTCCTACGCACACGCAAGATCATGGTGATGCATAGCAACGAGGGGGAGAGTATTGTCTACGTACCAACGCAGACCGACTGCGGAAGCGATCTCACAACGTAGAGGAAGTAGTCGTACGTCTTCTTCCCGATCCGACCGATCCAAGCACCGTTACTCCGGCACCTCTGAGTTCTTAGCACACGTTCAGCTCGATGACTATCCTCGGGCTCCGATCCAGCAAAGCGTCGAGGAAGAGTTCCGTCAGCACAACGGCATGGTGACGATCTTGATGTACTACCGACGCAGGGCTTCGCCTAAGCTCTACAACGATATGACCGAGGTGGAATTTGGTGGCAGGGGGCACCGCACACGGCTAAGGAACGATCAACAATGATCAACTTGTGTGTCTATGGGGTGCCCCCTGCCCCCGTATATAAAGGAGCAGGGGGAGGGGTTCGGCCGGCTTGGGAGAGAGGCGCAGGGGGAGTCCCACTCCTACCGGGAGTAGGACTCCCCCCCCCCAATCCTATTCCTAATAGGACTCTTCAAGGAGAAGAGAGAAGAGAGGGGGGCCGGCCCCTTCTCCTAGTCCTAATAGGACTAGGGAAGGGGGGAAGGCGCGCAGCCCTTGTGGGCAGCCCCTTTTCACTTTTCCACTAAGGCCCAATAGGCCCATTTGCCTCCCGGGGGGTTCCGGTAACCCTCCCGGTATTCCGGTAAAATCCCGATTTCACCCGGAACACTTCCGGTGTCCAAACATAGGCTTCCAATATATCAATCTTTACGTCTCGACCATTTCGAGACTCCTCGTCATGTCCGTGATCACATCCGGGACTCTGAACAACCTTCGGTACATCAAAATGCATAAACTCATAATAACTGTCATCGTAACGTTAAGCGTGCGGACCCTACGGTTTGAGAACAATGTAGACAAGACCGAGACACGTCTCCGGTCAATAACCAATAGCGGGACCTGGATGCCCATATTGGCTCCCACATATTCTACGAAGATCTTTATCGGTCAGACCGCATAACAACATACGTTGTTCCCTTTGTCATCGGTATGTTACTTGCCCGAGATTCGATCGTCGGTATCCAATACCTAGTTCAATCTCGTTACTGGCAAGTCTCTTTACTCGTTCCGTAATACATCATCTCATAACTAACATCTTAGTTATTATGCTTGCAAGGCTTATGTGATGTGTATTACCGAGAGGGCCCAGAGATACCTCTCCGACAATCGGAGTGACAAACCCTAATCTCGAAATACGCCAACCCAACATCTACCATTGGAGACACCTGTAGTACTCCTTTATAATCACCCAGTTACGTTGTGACGTTTGGTAGTACCCAAAGTATTCCTCCGGTAAACGGGAGTTGCATAATCTCATAGTTATAGGAACATGTATAAGTCATGAAGAAAGCAATAGCAACATACTAAACGATCGGGTGCTAAGCTAATGGAATGGGTCATGTCAATCAGATCATTCAACTAATGATGTGACCTCGTTAATCAAATAACAACTCTTTGTTCATGGTTAGGAAACATAACCATCTTTGATTAACGAGCTAGTCAAGTAAAGGCATACTAGTGACACTCTGTTGGTCTATGTATTCACACATGTATTATGTTTCCGGTTAATACAATTCTAGCATGAATAATAAACATTTATCATGATATAAGGAAATAAATAATAACTTTATTATTGCCTCTAGGGCATATTTCCTTCAACGGGGACATGTAGCACATGGATTTTATCTGGTTTTAACAACAAGCCAGGTAATTTTAGTACCATTTCTGTAGGAATGAAAAAACAGCCATTTTCTATTTTTCTGTTTTTACAGCACATAATATTACATTCGTGGATGAACCAATCTAGGGAAATCCGATTGCGTCTTTGGTTCCTTTATACTTTTGCTTAGATTTTCAGTAGTTCAGAAAGCAAGTAGTATGATGGTCAACACTGCCTCTTCGACGGAATGTCAGCATGTATTGCCTTATACCGGTTTGTTCCTGAATTATAGCATTAGGTGTCATCTCTTATAGGTCCTCACAAACTCTCTCAGAAAGGCAAGGTCTTCATTTTTCTTTGGTGTTCGCCAGTGTGGCCATAGCGCAACACAAATCCAACCTGGAGAAGTATGTTTTTCTTCACATACCTTGTGGGGTAAAAATGGGTTGTCTTCCTATCAAATGTTGGTTCTTGCCATCCTTGGGGTTCTGATTTCAAATATTCCCCCCTTCCGTTCCAGCTGTTCAAGTGACATATATCATGCTCGTGCGAGGCTACATGGTCACATGATGGAAGCAATTTATAGCCAGTAAAATTTGCTCTTGTTGTTTCAAAATTACACTTATTCATACTGAATATAGAGTGTTGTGATTGTGGTGTTGAATTTGCAAAGGTACAAAAACAAGAACAAGGAGGCCTATGGCTAATGCTTGCACTCACATTTTTCTCACTGTTTTCACTCCATACTTGGGTATGTTTTGCTTATGGATAGTGGATCGATCCAATTAAAGACTTGATGATAAATTCTACCATTGTTTGCTTGATTAGTATTTTCTTAGTACAGAGCAAAAGAATGTTGTTTTTTGGTCACCTACAATAAAATTTCTTCCTTTAACCAACATATCATTTATTATTCTTCTCTATGAAACACGAAAAATGCAAAGATTTGCTGAAATTTCAGCTTTGCAAAACCCATGATCCAATCTATTGCTGCCCTTGTCCTTCCAAATAGATAAATACAAGGGATTGAGATGGCTGCTGCAGATGCTTCTTGTCAACATTAGATGATGATTTTGTAAGCGACTATTTTGAAAAATATTTTCTCAGACTACACAGTAGTCTTGTTTTTGAACTGGCTCAGGTGTGTATTTCATATGTGTGTTGGACGCATGAAGTTGCAAGTTTCTTCTTCTTACAAAGGGAAATATCAAGCATTCTTACCAAAGCCTTTGAAAAATAGTCTTGTATGGGACTAAACAAAGATTCATGCTACACCAGTTATTGTGTTCTTTTAGTTGGGTTCATATAGCTTTTAAAAAATAATTTATTTAAATATGTCACACATTTTTTCATGTAAGTATAATTCAATGCACATTATGTAGCTGATGCCACTGATAGATTATTTAGAATGGATATTTTATTTTGAAATGTTGATTTTCAGTTGTTTAGTTTTTTCTTAGAAGACATAAAAGGCATCTAGACTGTAAATTTAGGATCCCATAGTTATTTTTCTATGGAAGAAGACGAGGAAATTCATGTATTATCATTTTGAATTCTATATGTGATTTATCAATTTAAGTCAAATGCAATTAATTATAAACATATGTGAATTTCTTGAGCTTCCAACTTGTTCCTTTTGATTATTATTAGTTGAAACTTAACACTTGTAATGTTGTCTAGAGCTTCAACATTCTCTCGCGAGAGACGCAGGCATTGTTAAATTTTCAACATGAAAGAACTTCATTACACTGTCAAAGTTTACTTTATCAAAATAAGGGTAGTTTAATTTGTCTGAATCCTTTCTTTGCAAGATGAAAGATTTAGCTTCTCTCTATCTTTATGTTTCGCTCGAAATGGAAGCTGTGAAAAGACTCCACCAAAATGCATTTTGATTGTCACTTTTAACAAATCAAAATAGCTTGGTGCATACAAATTCAGGAGATCTCCAAGCTCAGAAGCTTGCACCAGCTCGGAAGAACTACAGTAGAAAATTCAGTGCAGCTATAACGTGTTGAGATATTGACAGAGCCACAATCATCTAGGGTGAAGCGGATCCTTCTGCAGGGGCAGAGCCACAATTGTCGCGGCGGGGCAGCGGCGCTGTTAGCTCGCGTCGGCGACCTGCTCGCCCAACTCCTCTATGGCATCTTTCCGTGACGTTACAAGATGGGGCGACCTAGCTCCATGCAGCATTGGTGCTGGCCGCACCAGCTTCCTGCGGCGGCCCCCTTCGACTGCGTTGTCTCCCTTCAGCGGCTCCTATAGAGTAGAAACGGAAACGGACAGTCCCAAGACATAGCCAACAATTTACCTATAATTATTGAGAGGGGTTATCTACAAAATAAGCTCAAGTGGATGGTCAGAACCACACATGTGATATGCCACCATTCGTTGCCGATCCAATGCTCTACATAGCAAGTTTGCAGATTTTCACTAATTATGGATTTTCTGGATAAGTCGCTCAAAAAAAATGTGTAGGTATATGATTGGTAATTATAAATGTTCCCATCTACTTGAATCGGTTAGCTATGTTGTTCCATAAACAATTTAAATTTTAAAGTATTCACAATGTTCGAGTAAGTACATATATTAATTGGGGCGTGCATTGCACGTGCAAGCTTACTAGTGAAAAGAAAGGAAAAAAGGAAATGGAGAAGGACTAGCGGCCGGACACAGCCTGCCTTTGGCACCAACTTTCCAAATGTGTCAACTGGTTCCACCATTCCTAGTGCAATCTGATTCATGTTACTTAGTGGATTCTCAAACTTCATGACGTTATTTCATCTTATGGTCTTGACTAACTGGTGTGCTAATGCATTTGATTGTTTAGTTACACTTGTACTTCCTCCGTTCCGAATTACTTGTCGTAGGTATGGATGTATCTAGATGTATTTTAGCTTTAGATGTATCCATTTCTATGACGAGTAATTTGAAAAGGGAATAGTACCTTTATGCCAACTCGGGTGAGGTTGCAGCAGTCGACTAACCTACGCATCTACATCAAGCCACGCACGTGGATATATACTACTCTCCCTGTTTTGAAAATATTTGAATTTTTAGGTTTGTTCGAAGTCAAACATCTTTGAATTTTTCCAAGTTTATAGATAAATATATCAACATCTACAATATCAACAATATGTGGTAGTTCTATGATGAATCTAATGAGACTAGTTCTATGTTGTAGATGTTGGTATACTTTTCAATAAACTTGGTCAAAGTTAAAAGTGTTTGACTGAAGGCAAATCTAAAAATCCATGAAGAATGATATGTATGTAGACACTATTTGCGAGCGGCGTGCAAAATTCATAAAGACACTATTTACGAGCAGCATGCAAAATTCATGAAGACCGGTGTCGATATGCCGAATTCGTTAGACCGTTTTTTGGGCTGAGAATGATACGGATGTAGGCCATTATCATGATGATGATGTGCTGCTAGTAGACCTGGCCATGGGCAGCCCGGCCTGGTAAGCCCGACCCGACCTTGTCCAGGGATTGGGCTCGGGCCTAGATTTCAAGCCCGACGGCCGAGCCTGGGCCCGTCGTATTCGCACGTTAACAAAGAGGCCCGGCCCAAGGCCCGACGGGCTTTTAGCATGATGGGCCGGGCTTGGGTCCGATTTTTAGGTCCGATGGCCGGGCTGGGCTTGGTCCTAGATTTTTGCATCGGGCTTTGGTAGGCCTGGCCCGGCAGATGGCCAGGTATAGCTGCTAGAGTTGCGCTTGTTTTAATTTTTACATTATTACCACTACTATGCTGCCAGCACCTGGCGCACCGGCCGGACTGGCTCGATCGACCAGGTGGAGTTGGTGGTGTCCGGGCGTCGGCCATTGGCAGCCGCGAGGCGCTGCAGCCACCAGTCCCCACATGATCTCCCGTCGCCTCCGCTGGACTACATGATGAGCGGCGGGGCCCGGCCGCCGATGCTCGCGGGATATCCGGGCTCAGGTATCCGTACGTCGCAGTTGACCGGCCTGTGCGCTGCCGCCTACATGCGCCGTCACATGCCTCCAGTGTATTTCTCCGAGAAAGATGCCCCATCACATGTGATACTGAATCTATAGCGGCAGGGTGGAGCATCGCACGTACAATTATTTTACGTGCTGCCCATGTGCGACCGGAGCGTGCATGCATGGCCGTGCATGGAAACATGGAAGAGGTCGTCCTAACAACCTCGTTCTAACCGCATTGCAGGCATTGCTTACAGCCTCATTGTTGCCGCATTGCAGGCACGGATCATGCACCATAAACGTGACTGTTCTGCAGATTATCCATTGTGCATCTCGAATACGTGATCTTGAGTTTCTGGATGAAAAACGTAAATCAGAATTGCTCAAAGTTTGTTCGGACTTGATCTTCAGATGAAAACCCACTAGCTCACCTTCGATGGTTGGGTGTGGCGACGGTGGCACTTATGTGTTGTCTCCTTTCTGTTGCCATTTGAGAACGTCCTCGCAGTCCTTGTGTTGTCAAAAGATAATTAGTGTTGCTGATCGTTGTCGTATCGCTTCGAGGTATTTTCTTTTTTCTCCATCTAAGCATAGTTATGGTCCGGTAGACGTGTGATTATTTGAGTGTGTGTCTTGATATCGTTGATCTGTGTGCATCCCAATGGTGTGGAGGTTGTGTGTATACTTATAATGTTTGTATCCTTGGTGCAACAATATTAGTACTCAATAAAAAGCTACCTTTACCGTAAGACAAATATTTATTGTAACATAACATGTTTAGCTAGCTTCTTGAGCCACAAAGAATTTTGCAACTATTGTATGTGTGAGTGCCCTGCCATAGATACAATGATTGCTTAAAATCGGATGTCCCTCCGTTGGTAGAGTAAATTTACCTTTGGATGCATGAGTTTTTCTTTTCTGAATACATCAATAGTTCACCTGCAAAAAAAAAAGAATACAACAATAGTTCCAAGGTGCTTAATCAAGACAATGCATAATTACAAACGGCGCACTTTGGTCATCCCCTCCATTACAACCTGTCCGCTGTCCAAAACTTGGACTTAGGAGGCGCCCACGGCAGTATACTGGTAGACCGAGGATCATGGTGGAGTTCATGCCAAGAATTTTGGTTTCATAGACTGAGGAGGCGGGATGCTCGCCTAGAGTAGTAAAACTAGTGCTATATGATACGTCTTGTCCAGCTCGTCTGGAGTAAAATGAGTGCTATAAAGGCTCTTCCAAAGATTTGTGTATATCTATATCTATCTAATTTGTGTAGATATTTTGTGCTTGGAAATAGTGGATCTCCAACATTAAAAAGATTGCCATCTTGGCACCTTCTATTTATGATCTTGATATTCATGACGTATCCTTGAAAAAAAAATTAAAAAAGATTGCCCATTAAACTAGGTTATGTTATACCTAAAATTCTGCTTCGAAGCATGAGTTCAGGATCATATTTTTTCTGAAACTTGTACGATTTGTTTGAAACATTCAGAAATTTGCTATGAGTTCACTTGAAACTATTTCCGGAAACTTAAAACGTAAAACCTGCTTAAAACTTAGTATATGTAGATAATTTCTGAAAGTGTTCCTACCTACGTGCGCTTCAGCAGGGCATACATCCATGACTCGAGATGCCCCTCAACAACAGCCAAAAGAGAAGGCATCACACTTTTGAGTACACGACGATGATGCCCCCTTTATAGTTCAAAAGTGGCATGCATGCATGGCGTCTCTCCATGTAGTTGCATGACTAGATTCAGAACCAACATACACACACACAATTCACAAAGAACAGAGCAGCAGCCTCTCTCTCATCCAGTCGTGTGAGCGTGCAAGCAAACATCAGCAGGCGCAGGACAGAAGCAGAATGAGGCCATAGATAACTACAATTGACATCACTGTTTAATTATTACGATAATTGCATTACAAAATTGGCTTTCCAGGTCACGCGAGAGACCACCACTGAAAGCGACTCTATCACATCCATCTTCGCAATTACAATTACACGTGACACAACAAAACCTAAAAGCGTCAGCCAGCTGCCACGACACTGAACCCAAGTCCTTCGAGAAGAAAATAATAACCCGAACCAGCTCTACACTACTAGCTACACAACACGATCCACAGCTCCTGAACCCAAAACTTCAGTTTCATTTTCTTGTTCGGCCTCTGCTTCTAATTTGGAATGTACTACCACAACAAAAGTTGAAATATTACCCGACGGCTACCTGACCATGCATGCTTGCCATGTCCAAGCGGCGGCCAAGGAGCAGGGGCAGCAGGGCACATGGTACAACGATCCTGGCTTGTACCATGTCACCCAAATGCCATCCAAAACCTGACGAGGCTAACACCTGGTATGTACGTGCGTTGGGGAAAACTCTGCATCCGAACCCCGATCGATCGATCCAGGGGCATCAGATTTGTGCGGGTTAATCCTCACTAAGTTTTCTCTAATCTGCATTGGTTTCGGAAGCTTGCAGACCGAATTACACGAGACCTGATGAACATGTTAGTGGGGGCTGCTAAGGGGGAGCGGTCTGACGGATGGTGCGTTCATTCAGAACGGTTTCTGCAGGTACGTGAGCATGTCCCCGAACGCGGCGGCGTCGCGGGCAAAGGCGCCCGGCGACGGTGGGTCGAAGATGAGCGAGCCGTCGATGACGAACCCGTCGTCTTCTATGACGTCGCCCCAGTCGTCGCCCGGCCACCCCGCGGCGAGGCCGGCGGCGTGCTGGCTCTCCGCGTAGTCCATGTCGCTCGGGAAGTCTGGCGAGGGCGAGGACAGCGCGCGCTCCGAGGAGCTGGAGTCCGTGTGCAGGCGCGGCATGGAGTGGTTCGAGTTGGAGTCCCGGTCCGCCGACCCGGACCGGTCGAAGCAGAGCATCTCCGTGGCCGGCGGCGACGGCTGCTGGTAGAACCCGTAGTCGGACAGCTCGACCTTCATCGCCGGCCCAGCAGCGTGGTACTGGCCCGGCCGCGGGTTCCTGGCAGCCGGCGCCGGCGCCGGCTTGACGTCGGCGGCGTCGGAGTCCGCCGTGTCGTACCGCTCGATCACGCCCTTCTTGTTGTAGATTCGGCAGAGCACCCAGTCATCCAGCTGCAGAGATCACGAGGAGAAAAGTCTCAGAGACGGCGATCGATCGATCGAGCAAGATTTTTTATTTAAAAGCAACTAAAGCTAGTGTACGTGTACGTGGACGTGGACGGGAGATGGGGAGGGCGGGCGATGAGGCGGGCGCCGTTGTCTCCATCCCGTGGTGCGTGAGCCGTGACGCCATGCGACCGCCGCAATAGCTTTCCGCGCGCACGTCGCTGCCAAACTACAGGCTGTGGCGAAATGGACAACTTGAGCGTGCTGCAACTTGGACGGACCCCTTTTTCTCTTGTTCTTTTTCGCATGGCCACGACGCACCTAACCTGCCAATTGACTTTTCTAAAGCTAAAACACCACTTGCTATTTCAAGAAAGATCTCCCGGTCGATTTCTTTACTAAATGCGCAGTAAATCTCTCACTAATGCTAAAAGAGGAAGGGATTAAACGAGGCAGCCAAGCATCAGCGCAGATTGACAGAGAGAGACGGGGTCAGGTGGTTACCCTGAGCGCGTTGTTGGACTTCTTGCGGGCGGCGGCGGAGCGGTCGACGTCGGCGAGGCGGTACTCGTGCATGATCCAGTTGGTCTTGACGCCCTTGGGGGGCTTGCCGGCGTAGAAGACGAGGGCCTTCTTGATGGCCACGGGGCGCGGCGACCCCACGGGCTTGTCGGCGCCCGTGGCCTTCCAGTACCCGGTCCCGGCGGCGCGGTTCGGCCGCGACCCGTTGGGGTACTTGCGGTCGCGCGGCGAGAAGAAGTACCACTCCTTGGCGTCCGGCCCCCCTCCCGCCGCCTTCTCCGGCAGCCTCCACGGCTCGAACTTGTACAGGTCGACCTCGGCGATCACCGGCGCGGCGATGGGCAGGCCGCCGCACTTGCGGCACAGGTAGTACATCACCAGCTCCTCGTCCGTCGGGTGGAACCTGAACCCCGGGGGCAGCTGGAGAGCGCCGTCGAAGCCGTGGTCCATTCACGAACGGGGCTTGAGCTCGGAGGGCTGGCGGGCGGGCGCTCGGGAGATTGGTTGGATCGGCGGCTGGTTCGGCTGATCGGCGGCGGCTCGAGCTTGGGGGAAGATTTGGAATGGAACATAAGCTCGCCGTACCTGCCCATATATATAGGCGGAGGTGCCGACGCGTGTCGACGGGCGGACGGGGAGGGCGCGATGTGACGCACGTGCAAGTTGGGGAGGGGAGGAGGGGGCCTGGTTGACCGTCGGATGACAACCCACGTGTCGATCATCGGACGGGCGACGAGACGTGTGAGCCGTCGGATGAAGGAGTGGGGCCAGCGGGGGAGCGCAATTGTCATGGATGACGTCAGCAGTTATGTCGCCGTCTGGGATGGCGAGGGAGCATCCGAGCCCGTGAGATATGACGAGGGGCGGTCCGTAGTACTGTACCACCTGCCTGCGCGGTGGGGCCCCGGGTTAGGAAGGGAGGGAGGCATGTTGCGCGGGGCCCACCGGGTGCTTGCGGCCCTTGGGATAATTGTACGGGTCGTCGAGATTCCCATCGTTCCACTTGGTCCGTCTCTCAGCTCGTAGGGTAAAAAAAATAAAAAAAATAGTGTTTCGTTGCGGATTTCAAGTTTAAAACTTGCATCGATCGCCACCGTCGATGATATCTAGGCGCCTTGTGGTCAGCTTTTAGGGTAGGTTAAAATCGTCTTCTGTTGAACCTGCATTGGAATCTGTACTGTCACGTACTCCTAGGCGACTAAGTGCCCCGTAGGTGTAGGTCCCTAGGATAACTTTTTGGGCAAGTTTAATCCTTCTCCTTGTTTGTGCAATGGTAAATCTAATCTTTCGAAACAACCTCAGCGACAAGATCGAAAGATATAAAAAAAAGTTAAAGACACAGACACTTAGGGTCATTTCGAAAAGATTGAAATTCTTAGGATCTTTTCTATGTTAGTCATTTGAATCATAGGACTGGATCCGTAGGAGTTTTTTATATGAAATCTTTTGTATTACATCTCATAGAAAATCTAACCGCTCTAACGTTTTTTACAATTCCTTTATTTTTCTACGGCATCAAACACCCATTGCTAATCCTATAGGATTTAAGTGGACATGTCCTTATACATTTTCTATTCCTGCGTTTTCAAAACCCTACAATCAAAGAAGCCCTTATAAATATACACATACACTCATTCCTACAAACACTACACCGTACAATTGGTGTAGGCCCCTAGGAGTAGTTTGCATTTGTGCTACAAAACTATGTAGGAGCATATTTATAAGAAAAAAATGGTTAAACAAACATCTAATTGATTAAAAAAACCTTTTCTTTTCAAAAATATTTTCTGAAGATAATCGAAAGTACTCCACAAAGCACGTCAAACATAAAAAAAAATGTGTTTTCTTCTCTAACTTTAGGCAGCCTACGAGTCCGTGGATTCGCCTCTATCCTGCCAGCCGCTCTGGCTGTCGATGGCGGAGAGTAGAACTCCGATGCCTCTGCTCCGGTTAGTAGTTAGGTGAGTGTTTTTTTGTCCTCACACACGTGGCGTTCATGCGAATGGTGGCGCTTCTTAATTCTTCCGGACTCCTCCTCGAATTCGTCTGTCTAGATGCAGTCGAGAAAATCCGGCATAGATTCGTGTCGTCTTCTTGCGGTGGCGAGTTTAAGATTTCTCATCATGTCGCGAGATTGGGTGTCATATGATTCAGAGTTATTTAAGGGTTCAATGGCGACAACTGCAGCTCCAGGGCACTTCGCACGAAGACTTCCCGGTTGTCATCGACAAGGTCAACCCGGCTCTAGTGAAGAGAGGCTATAGCAGAGGGGCATGGCTCGTTCTGGTCGCAGTAGTGGTCGTTCGGTGGTGTCGGAATCTCGATGTTATTTTCAATACGTTTGAGATGTTTTGTACTGACGGTGAACTTTTATAACAGATCTAGACATTTTCACTAAAAAAAGAAAACTATAATAAAAATCACATCGTGATCCGTAGATCATCGAACGACCAATATCGTCGCTAAAATGAGCCGTCGATGCACCACTAATACAACTCCAATTTACTGATGTTGGTTTGACCTTCTCGATAACAGCTGGGAAGTCTTCAAGTATGTGTCTTGAAGGATCAACACTCTAGAGTTGTCATCATCGCCGTTGAGCCCTTGACTTATCTAAAGCGCCTAACATCAAATAGACAAAAACTTAGTGGACATAATAATAAGTGCGGCGTATTGGTGCCCGGGTTATCTGAGCCCGGGCATGAACAATAAGGCCGCAAAAATAGAAAAAAATCAAAAAAATCCCATGTTTTATTCAAGATGCTCAAATTCATGATACTCGTGCAAAATTTTATGAAGTTTGAACATTCGAGGAGCTCGTGAAAAAAAACAAAGTTCATGTCCGCGAGAAACATTTGAAAACAACATTGTTCACGTACGATTTTGTCTTTTTTGCCACGTGCTCCTCGAATTTTCAAACTTCATGAAAATTTGCCCAAACATCATGCACATACACATCTTGCCTGTAAAAAAAAAATCAATTTTGGCACCGAAGTGGATTATCGCATAATAATCCACTACAATATCAAAATAGCCAAAGCAAACGACCCAACCAAAAATCCAGAAAATAGAGGACGTGGGCTCTGTGCCATGTTCCGTTTGTCGTCAGCTTGTGGTCAGCTTTTAGCTTATTTAAAGAATTTATTTCAACCAATGATTGTTGAGGTGTATATTTAATTATTTGGTACAAAAATGATGCTGTTGGAAAGTGTTTTTTACTTGAATCTAACAATATCTGTTCTGCATCTCTAATTCACATCCAAATACCCCCGCAAACAAAATGTATTCACATCCCAATACATAAACTCTTGGCCTAGAGGATGGTAGGCTCCGTGCCATGTCCCACTTGTCGTTTGATCACCTGAATTTACCATATTCCGCTTCCTCCCTCGTAGTGTAAATTACACTAGCCAGAGGGGTACTTTAAATTTCATGCCGGCTGGTTTTTCCATGCGAGTCAGGCAGTCAAACAACTCAAACTTAGGGCATCTCCAGTCGTTGGCTTTCTAGGAAGGGCAAAAAATCGCTCCTTGAGGCGCACCGGCGCTAAACCGTGCACGGGGGACATGATGCCCCCCAATCGTGGCCCTCCACGGGTTTTTAAAATGTTTAAATTCGGCGTAAACACAACGCAAACACGTTTGAGTTCAATCAAATTTAAACATATTTTACAAAAAAAAAAAACTATCGCGGGCTATCCCGCCGTCTCCCTCGCCGCCCGCCCACGCGGTTCTACATGTCGAGGAGGCTGTAGAACCGCGTGTAGTCACCGCCGTCGTCGTCGTCGTCATCATCGTCGCCCCCGCCGACGCCTTCGCCGTCCCTGCTGCATCCCTCCCCCGGTTGGCGCGGCGGGTTGGACGGTCCGGGGGCGTCGTCGTCGTCGCTGTCGAGGACCACGACGCCGTGTTCGTCCTCGCGCCCACTCTTGCGGGCGGCGATCTCCTCCAGGGCCCGGAGCTGCCGGACCATCTCGTCACGGAGGTAGTCGTCCCGCGCCCACCGCAGGGCGTCCTCGTCGGAGAAGCCACGCCGGGCTATCTCTTCGTACTCCGCGGGGAGGCCGGGCTCCGGCTTGGGCTCGACGAGGACGAAGCGGCCGGTGGGGGAGGTGTTGTCGCTGATGCGGACGCCGGAGCGGCGGGTGCGCGCGCTGACAGGCGTGCCCTGGGGCTCCGGCTTGACGGGGCGGAGGTGGAGGCAGGGGGAGCCGCCGGACGAGGAGGAGGACCCCCGGTCTCCATGAGCCTCGGGGTCCAGGAGCTTCCCTGACGGCGTGGGAAGGACGGGGGAACGGGGTACTCGAGGCGCGGCGTGTTGCCGCCCTCGATGTACTCGAGGACGGCCTCCAACGTGCGCCCGGGCATGCCCGCCCACCGACGCCGGCCGACGGCGTTGAGCCTGCCGGAGGGCTCGACGCCGTTGGTGGCCTCGGGCTGCTCGGCATGACGACGGCGGAAATAAGGCTCCCAGAGCGGGCTGTCGGGGACGTACCGTGGCCCCTCCCTCGCCACACGCGGCAGGGACGAGCGGATGCGTGCGATCTCCGCATGCCGCGTCGCGCCGGTGGGTACCGGGGGCACCGGCACGCCGCCGACGCTGATCCTCCACGCCCCGGGCACCCGCATGTCCGGCGGGACCGGGTACTCGGCCTCGAAAAGGAGGCGGGCCTCGTTCTCGTGAAGATGGCGGCGGCCGTAGCCGTTCACCGCCGCGCCGTCGCCTGAGAAGCGCTCGGCCATGGGTGTGATGAACTGGAGACGGCGAGAGAGAGGAGAGGGAGGAACGACAACGGCGAGAGAGTGCGAGTCGCCGAGTGCGCTGGGGCGCGTCTTATATAGGCCGAGGCGCCGCCCGTGCGCGAGCCGCCGTGAGTACGCGTGGCGGGCGAGGGAGGGCGAGGGACGTGCGTCATCCGGTCTTCACTGCGTCGCCCGTGAGACATCAATGGCGCAAGCTGACCGGCGCGGCAGCGCGGCAGCTTTGGATTGATTCGCCGCGGGAAACAAAGCGATGAGGGCGACGAAGGGGCGAGAAGAGAGCCGTGTCCCTGACGCGGCGGGCCCGCGGCTGTTTCGCGCCAAAACAGTTCGCCCCGGCGCCCCCGGGCGCCCCCCAACGCGCCGGATTCGGCCTGGGTCCGCCGGCGCTGTTTTCGTCCCAAACCGGCGAAAATCGGACTCCTGGAGACATGACTGGGCCGATTTTTCGACGCCGGCGCAAAAAAACGACTGGGGAGGCCTTTCTAATGACGCGGCTGGAGATGCCCTTAGCCCATCAGAGCCTGGTTGGATTTCATGTAGCCTACCAAACAGGTCCCAGTGTTTTCGTACTGCGCGTCGAGTTTGACATGTTTTTTCTCTTCTCAAATACTTCTTGAGTGGTGCGTGCAAGCATGATCCATGCCTCAGTCCTCCGGAAGCGCACGCAGCGGCACAGAGCAACGGCGTGTGCGGCCGTGCGAGGTCGCATGCACGCAGGGCCATTCACGTTCGCGTGTGCGACAAGTAAACTGCTGCAATGCGATGGTGCGGCTAAGATTGACCCATGTGACCATGCACTTCGTCCGAGAGATATCCATGTGACCATCGTGCATGTGGCCAGCGCCGCACCTGCACCCAACTGTACGGTCAGCGACGGCGACGGCGACCTGACCAGAGGCATCCTCGCGACGAGTCGCGAATATCCATCCCGCGACCAACCGCTGTAGGTCCCCGGGCGAGACCGCCGGGGGGAGCTGCACGCGCGTCGCCGGCGACGTGGACTCGACCGCCGCTTTTGGCTCAGCGCAGGCGGGCCTCGTGGAGTCGCGGTGGCCGAAAGGCAGCTTGCACGTGACGTGGCTCACGGTACGTCACCGTGCGTCCGTGCGCCATGCACGGATCCACCTATCCCCGGACCGGAGGCCAGCTGTCTCTCGTCGAGCTAGCCCGGGCAGTCGGCAATTCCGCACGCGGGGCCGGACTTTTCCGGCGCGGCGAGACGCCGGCGCGAGGTGCGAGTCAGCGATGCATCGTTGCGTAGCGTTGTTCCACGCGTCCGGTGGCCAAGCGCCGGCGCGCTGGCGGGCGACGGAACTCCGCCGCGTGTGTGTATATCAGAGGAATTCCGTATATCAGATGTCGGGGTCGCTCTTTGTACAGCATGTGCACCGCAGATCAGATACACCCTTCTCTAATTTTTTTTAAAAGAAATGTATTAATATTACGAAAATACCAATTACGTGCAGCCTCTACACCAACAGGATGTCAAAAGAGAGAAATGTAAAAAATGACCTCGTCGCAGTGATGACACGCTCGCAACAGCAACGCTCTAAACACCACCAAAGACAACACTCTGAACCATAAAAGAGGTTCTCCATAAGCAACGCCTTCAAGAAGGAAAGAATGCACAAGCGTTGTTATCGCTCGAATCAAAGATCTTGAATTTTCATCTTAATCCGAAAACAATGCCTTCAGTAAGGCCATTGCCAGGTACAATCAATGAAGGCCAGACCTTAAGTTTTCACCTGGAAATCGTGGCTTGGTACTCGAGAAGCACCACCAGAATTGCTTTTCACCGGTGCTGCCGCTCCCTCCTGCCAAGGCCGCTGCTGCAAGTAGTCGACAGCTGACACACATGGGAAACGTGTGCCGCAAGTCTACATCGTAATCAAAATTCCTCCCCGCCATTACAAGCCTCAGATCACAGCCACCATGACTTTCTTCGGCACTGTCCATACATGAAAATCTATATTTAAACATGTCCCAGTGCACTCACAAGATAGCAAAGTTTCGCGCCACGCCCACACGAAGCCTCTCTGGCTGAAGATAAGGGCGCCCTGACCGGATCAATTCCGATCTACATATCCAATGACGCCATGCGTCAATAGCTGAGATCTCTGAGAGGAAAAACGGAACTCGTAGGCGTCCAGATCAAGGAGGTCGACATGAAGCAAGTCAGCGATTTGAAACTCAAAGAACAACATGGTCAACCACCTTTATTCAAGCCAAGCCAGCAGCCCCCACACCACCAGCCGGCAGCAGAGGAGAAGACGAACTAGATAGCCGCCGACGACGCCGGATCCGGCGGAGAACAGTCCCAAAAAGACCTACGCCGCCGCCTCCCTTGGGCAACAGCCAATTTGGCCGAAACTCACTGCGGCCGCCGCAACCCGCTGGCCCAGATCAGACCTAGGGCGGCCCTGCTACCGCCGCCGCCCGCCATGGCAGCAACGCCTCGGATGGCACTGCCGAGGACTGGCCTCGCTCGATCCATCCACCTCCATCACCGCCACCACAACGTTTCTCCTCCACATCCTCCATCCGCACGCATCCACCACTGTGCATCTCCGCCCCGATGCGTCGTCGCTGCGTGTCTCCTCCGCCCTCCGCCTTCGGCGTGACGAGCGCCGCCACCACCGCCGGCGGCGGCAGTGGCCATGGGATCGGCCATGGGACTGGCGCTAGCTGTGGATCGTGGGGCCTCCGGTGCCGCCCGAGTAGGGGTGACACGGGAGTCTTTTACCGTGGTATTCCTTATCCGTCCTCGCAATAGGAGCGCTAGATTTTTCTCTAAATACTTATGTTCATGGCTTGAGGTTAACGAAGTAATAAAAATAGACGACTTGTAGTCGATGAAACGAACATATGTCTTCTGGGGAGAACACCTCCTTCCACCAAACTAAACTAATATCGCCGAAAAAGCTCAGATATCCAAAAATACGAGCATCATGTTAAATCTATACGCGGCGATCCGCTAACCCCAACGTCCGTGATCTGATCGACACAGGCCTCGCCACGGTTGCCCCTTTGACTGAAACATGTGTATGGGGCCCAGGGTTATTTGGGTCTACCTGGCATAAACGGCACGCTCCTCGATAAGGTGTCGCTGCTCAGGTGAGACGGAAAACAAAGGGACCTGGCTGTTGGTTTGACGCGGCGGACATGAGCCGCCATGCTGCCTTCGTAGTTTCACGTCCACGTCGATCTGAATTTTGTATGCGCACCCTGTCGGGCGAGATGGACCTTTGCGGCGTTCTTTAACTTTAACCATGCATGTGCAGTGTATCTGGCTCTTGGCAATCGACAACAGATTCCTAGTTCCTGCGAGGCTGCCAAGAGACGTGGCGATTGAAGGCTTCTGGTTTCTCACCACTTGTCAAATCGGTATAGGACCGCCTTGTGGTTGTTTTGGATGACACCTCGAGATAGACACGAAGTTTCTGCGTTGATTAAATTGATAAAAATAGATATTGCGTTTTTTGTGTGAAAATGATTCAGATCCATTATCAAAGTTTATCGAAAGTACAAAGCACCTCAAACATAATAAAAATTCATTGAGATTGCAAGACCACTGAACGACCACTACCGTCACCAGAACGAGCCGCTGACGCGCCGCTCACCTATCGTAGTCGGCCTTACCATGCTGATGACAACCGGGAAGTCTTCGTGCACGTGCTCCTCAAAACCAGCGCCTAGAGCCGCAGTCATTGCTGTTAAACCATTGAATTCATTTGAAAACTTAACACCAAATCTCGCCACACGACGAGAAACCTCATTATCATCACACCAAAACAACGCAAGGTACTAAATGCACTTTCACTAGGGTTTCAGGTTGCCCGCCTAGACCCACGTGAATAGAAATGTGCCTTTAACCGAAAAAAGGCCATCCTGCTACCAGTCCATCCATAGGCTCTCAGAGCCGGTCGAACTGGAAAATGTTGAAATATAAACCATAATGTTGGGAGAATACATGACTTTTCCTCCCCCTCGTGTTAAGGCGGCTAGGAAAAAGTTCTCCTTCCATCCAAGCTCCATCGGCCAGCCAGTGGATTATCCTCCCCTCTGCTTGCCGCTCCGGCAACTGGTGGCGGGGAGGGGAATCCCTGTGCCTCGGCTTGGACTAGTAGTTTAGGTTAGAGGTTTTTAGTCCTCACGGGGTGACGCTTCGACAGGTGACGGCGCGCCATCTTTGATTTGGTCTTCCAAGCTTCGATTCTTCCTGAGTTCGTCCATCAAGACAGAATCAACAGAGCTGCAACATAGATTCTTGTCATCTCCTTGGGGTGACGAGGTTAGGGATTCTCGTCATGCGTGCGTGATGGCGAGATTTGGTGTCAGGTGTTTCATATCGATTCAAGGGTTCGAGGACGACGACTACGGCTCCAGACTGCTGGTCCTTAGGGGCGCGTGCATGAGGACTTCATGGTTATCATCAGCAAGGTTAGGTCAGCTCCAGTATGAAAACGGCGACAACAACACTCTATCCGCTAGTTTTGCCAGCAGTAGTGATTGTTCCGCATTAGGACTTCATGGTTATCATCAGCCGGTAGGGACTGCAACAAAACATACGTAGAATAGGTCTATAAAATGCGAGTAAATAGCATAAAACTACTAGTTTACAGGCTAGGGTTCCAAAAAACTACCACTTTTTAAATTTTCTCAGAAACCTACCAGTCGCGCGGTTCGCTATTTCAAAAAACCCAAAACATCGGTGACTAACGATTGAACCGTTTTTCTGACCGCCTGGGCCCATCTGTCAGCCCACGTGGCCACGCGCGCTCACGGCGCGACCGTTGACGGCCGTTAGCCGACCGGCCCGGTCGGAACTGGGGTAAATAAACCCCCTCGGTCGGTCGGGCGCACCTGCTCGCTCACTCTCTTCTTGCTCGCTCACTCCCCTGCTCTCACTCTCCTGCTCAAGTACGAGCTCGCCGCCGCTCGCCGTCTTTGAGGTCGGTCGCCGTCGACCTCCTTGCCACCATGCCTTCCTGGAACGACGAGGAAACGAGCTCGGAGGAGGACTGCCAGGTCATCAGCATGGACATGGGACTTATGGTAAGTTCTTTGCCACCTAGGGTTAGGGTTAGGTGCTAGTAGGCCTAGGCTACCGCCATGGATCTTGCTAAGTGTAGTGTTGCTGTTGTAGGATTCTTGTTCAATAGTGAGGCTGGGGTTTGATTGTAGGATTGATGTAAGCTAGGGTTCATCTATGTACAGTGTTAGGGTTCATGCTGAGTTGGGGATTTTTTTAGTGTTCATGTTTAATGAACTGTGCAAGTTGACTCTGGTGTTGAGTGCAGATTGAAACTAGTGTTTGCTGGTTATTTTGGTTGCAGGAGGAACTAGACACCACTGTGGAGCCCCTTTTCTATGGCCAACTTGAGCTTGCTCATCCCAAGTGCATTCTGCATCAAATGAGGCCTATTAAGCGTGTTGCTTTTGAAGGGCATTTAACAGGAAGGCGTTTCTATGGCTGCACAGTCCAGGTTAGATGCCAATAAACTTTTCTGCTATGTATGTTCACTGACGTTTGATATGATGCAGCACTTTGTTTGATATGATGCCAATAAAATTTTCTGCTATGTATTTTTGTTACTTTGGAAACTTAATCATGGCATTGTAATAACGTATCATATCTCATTTATGTTATTCATTGTTAGAAATTATCAAGTCTATACAAGTTAATCATGGAACTGAAATAAGCTCCTAGTCCATTTGTAATAACTTATCACATTTATAAATGCAGGAAAATGATGTGAATTGTGGTGTTGTAGAGTGGGTTGATGGGCCTTGGCCAACTGTTCTTCAGAGATATTTGTGCAAGCTATGGGAGATGTTCCATGAGCAGAACCTTGGAAGGGTACATGACAAGGAGAAGTTTGATAAGGAGTTGGCCAGGCTTAAGAGTGAACGTGAAAGGGAGTTGGCCAAGCTTAGGACTGAAAATGACAAGCTTTGCATTGAGTACACTGTCGGTGTCAAAACCGGCGGATCTTGGGTAGGGGGTCCCGAACTGTGCGTCTAGGCCGGATGGTAACAGGAGGCAGGGAACACGATGTTTTACCCAGGTTCGGGCCCTCTCGATGGAGGTAAAACCCTACGTCCTGCTTGATTAATATTGATGATATGGGTAGTACAAGAGTAGATCTACCACAAGATCAAGGAGGCTAAACCCTAGAAGCTAGCCTATGGTATGATTGTTGTATATGGAGTTGATTTCCTATGGACTACAACCCTCCGGTTTATATAGACACCGGATAGGGTTAGGGTTACATAGAGTCGGTTACAATGGTAGGAGATCTTGAATATCCGCACCGCCAAGCTTTCCTTCCACGCCAAGGAAAGTCCCATCCGGACACGGGACGAAGTCTTCCATCTTGTATCTTCATAGTCCAGGAGTCCGGCTGAAGGTATAGTCCGGCTACCCGGACACCCCCTAATCCAGGACTCCCTCGGTAGCCCCCGAACCAGGCTTCAATGACGATAAGTCCGACGCGCATATTGTTCGGCATTGCAAGGCGGGTTCTTCTCCCAATCCTGTGTACCTATAGGAATAATGTCTGATTTTTGTAATGTAATGCTCCTTGGCTTCCACGCCCAATAATGGCCGTCTTCCACATGTCAAACGAATGCGAAAAGCCGGGGCGTTTTTACATCCACACCCCTAGCCATATAAATGAGCCGCCTATTTAACGGGATGGGGATTCAGGTTCAAACCACATCTTCTCCTCTCTGCGAGTTATCATCAGAGCGCTTCCAGCAAAAGTCCATTCCAACATGTCCAGCCGTCGCAGCTCCTCCCCTCGCCCCTCCGGTCCCAAACCCGGGGATTGGGAGAGTTGCACCATCCCGCATAGCGAGTTAGTGTCGCTTTAGGCCAAGGGATTTCTTCCCCAGGCATACATGGTCCCGGTCCGAGCCGGTCTCGCCACCTACAATGGCGGAAAACAAGCGGAGAGCACCCCCAATCCTTCTAAAGGAGAGCAGGTGTGCCTTGTCCCCTATCTAATAAGGGGGCTGGGATTTCCAATTCATCCATTTCTCCGCGGGCTCCTGGAGTTTTACGGTCTCCAGCTGCACAATCTCACGCCCGCCTCCGTATTACATATCGCGGGTTTCGTCGCCCTTTGCGAGCTATTTTCAGGCGTTGAGGCTCATTTTGCGCTGTGGAAGAGGTTATTCTGTCTGGTGCCCCGTTCTCAAGAGGGGTCTATCTACCAAGTGGGCGGAGCCGAAGTATGGCGCATCGCCGGGACCGGATACCTATTCGGAACCCCAAAGAAGGCGTCCGAGGACTGGCCTTCGGAATGGTTTTACATAGATGATGTCCCGCTACCGGACCCTATCCGGGTCGGTCTCCCTGAGTTCAACAATGCCCCATCGAAGAAACGCTTGAGCTGGCGTCCACGGAGCTCTCAGAGAGAAAGCGACAGAGACGTCCTTTACCTGATGGGCCAGATAAGACTGCTGGCTCATTCCGGACTAACCATGATTGGAGTCATGGTCGCATGCATTATGCGGGGGGTGCAGTCGCTTCAATATAGAGGCCACCCCATGTGGGATTTCAACGAGGAGGATGACGCCACCCGTTGTGGTCGTAAGGGGCCGGCCTCAGCCGCCGCCTTAGTAAAGATCTTATCCTCTTTGTACAAGAGAGAAAAGGAGGAATTCCTTCGCGTCAACCCGCGGGCCGGATTCAGTATGTACGATCCTCCAAGTTGGGTAAGTGAACAATTGCGCTTGCCCGTTTGTTTTATACTCCCACGGTTAGATAGGTAGTCTAACGACTTTAATGCAGGAACTGCGACAAGAAGTAAAGGATATAAACAATCGTCCTCCATAGCCCGAGGACCCAGAACGGTCCCTCAATCCGGACTCCGAAGAGGATCCGGATATATCGGTGGAGCTTATCGATGGGGTGTTCCATCAGCTAAGTAAGGACAATACCTTGGTGGCCATTACGGCGGATTACCCAGGGTTAATCCCGGCCTCCCAGGTGACGGAAACCGGAGTCCCATTCCCTTGAAAGAGATTCCATTCTCACGTATTCCGGTGTTTCTGACGACAACCGTGTTTTGCAGGGGAGATTTCCGAGGCAGGAGGCCAAACCTGCGGCGGCTAGCCAACGAGGGGCCGCAGGGCCCCGTGGGGCAAAAAGGAATGTAGTCCGGACTGAGATGCCGACGCAAAGGTATAGCGCACCCTCTGTTTCCCTGGAGTTATTCTGTCAGGGAATATTAATGTTCGTGCTATCTTCAGAACGAATAGACCTCGTCGGACTACATCCGGAGAGGTTGCCAATCACGCCTCCACCAGCCAGGCTCCAACGTCTGGCCAGGAAGTGGAGGCGAGCACAAGGCGGGCACCGGACGCTCCTCCGACAGAGGATGCGGATAGGTTGTCTGCCACAAATTCTGAAGTGGAGAGTGCCATGAACCACAGGCGTCGCCGGACAGTTCTACGCGACGCTTGTTTCTCCCAAGAGGCTTTAGATGCCTTTAATTCGGGAGATGCGTACCTCCGTGCCGCTCAAAATGGTTTAGCCAGAGCCATGGAGCAGTATGTAAAAGACATACGGGTAAGAAAGTTTTGGTTAAATATATATATATATATATATATATATGCCAGTAGCCCCCGAGACTTGAAGTAGTTAGAGCAACTGATTTAAGGATCATTTAATATGCAGGTTCTTACAGAGAAGAATACTGTACTGTCCCAGGACCTGGAAAAGTGCAAGGCCCAACTAGAGGCCGCACTAGCCGTAGCAGGGGAGCCCAAAGAGACCCCCTCAGGTAAGATACACTTCGAAAGATTAGTATTGTGCGGTGTGGGTGCAAATCTGACAAATCATATTGCAGATGGCGCCGGACTCGATCCGGACTAGCAACAACTCTTACGCCGGCTAAAGGCCGGTGAGAGTACGTTGACAAAGGTGAGGCGAGAGAAGAATGATCTTCAGGACGCCAACACCAAGCTGGACGTCGAACTTAAAGATGTTCGTGGCCAGCTGTCGGACTCCACGAAGGAGAATCAGCGGCTTCGACGCGGCATTTTTAGTAAGTGCTTGAACGAACTTTGAAAAAAGAGTTCAGCGAGGAAGTCGACTAACAGAGTAATATCTGTAGGTATGCTCACATGTCGTCCTGCAGAGGAGATGCCCGGTTCTACGGGTGACCTTCTTCCTGAACTCTTGCAACTGCACGAGCGAATTCGGCAGGCGATGCGAGGTATTGCCCAAGCCTTATGGTCTGCCCACTCCGTGCCCGAGGGCCTTGGAGAGCTTGCGGAGAAGCTGAAGGGAGCTCGGCGGCGCTTCCGGTTGTGGAAGATATCGGCCTGCCGACAAGGCGCTAGGGAGGCCTGGGCCATGGTGAAGACCCGTTTTACGAAGTCTGACCCAAACCACATGGCCGAGGTCGGACCAGTGGGGCCTGACGGGAAGGAAATCCCTGTAAGCTTAGTATACGGCCAAGTAGAGTTGGCCGCGAAGTATTCCCAGCAGGACTGTAAATTAGACAGCCTGTTAGATGGTATAGAAGAGGAATACAATTAGTCATAATGACTGTGTAATTTTGAATTGACATGTGTAATGCCTTCCAGCCGGATTGTAGATCGTTTGTCGTTGCCGACCTTTTTGCTTCAACCTCGAGACCTGACGGTCCGGAGTGTGTCTGAATACCCTAGCGGTTATATAAGAACCGGGGTATGCGTGGAGACCAGGCGTAGGGGTCATTAGTGCTTTATCAGACAAGTGCCCAACTAGTTATGTTATATTACATGGTTAGTAAGAAACATCTTCCAGAGAGAATAGTTCTGTTAAGGGTTCCTTTCGCTGGGAGGCATGCCCTAAGGTGCATATCTGGACTGCGTGAAAAGACGTAGAAAAAAAGCATCTGGGGGCGCATAAAATGAGTAAAAAGATCATCTTTTATTTCACCGACCGAATATTCCCTTAAGAACGCTAGCTTTCGGCTTCACCCAGTTTGAGGTACACATCCGGCTGACCCGGCAGTAACAATCCCAGAGGTGCTCCCTTTACTTCCTAGCCGAACAATCGGGAACGTAGGGGTAAGCACAGGAGCCAGGCAACCCAGCTTGGCCAAAACTTAAGTCATATCGATGCATATAATGGTGAAGAAAAAGGTACATGCGGAAGTTTGACGCATGTGTTGGGCGTGAAGCCCGTGTAAATAAGCTTCTGTTAAAGAAGCCCCCAGGTTTAATGAGCGCGAATGGCGCGTCACTATATGAGCCTTTAAGGGCTATAAAAGAAAAAATGGGAAGGAGAGAAATGTAAGACAGAAAAATGCAAAAAAGAATGGACAGAGGAAGGAGACGAACATAGAGTCCGGCGCTAGGCATAGAATCTTCGGAGACGGGTGGCGTTCCACGGGTTCGGCTCGAGTCGGTTGTTCGACGCATCTCGCAGGCGGTACGCCCCACCAGTCAGGACTTGGTCGATTATGAATGGACCTTCCCACTTAGGCTTGAGTTTGTCCTTTTTCTTATCCGGCAGGCGTAGAACTAGTTTGCCAACATTGTAATTTTTGGCCCGTACTTCTCTGCTTTGATATCTTCGGGCCTGCTGTTGATAAAATGCGGAACGAGCTTTTGCCACGTCACGCTCCTCCTCCAAGGCGTCCAAGTTGTCCTGCCGATTGAGCTCGGCTTCTCTTTCTTCGTACATGCGCACTCTAGGTGAGTCATGAATTATGTCGCTGGGCAGAACTGCTTCTGCGCCGTACACCATAAAAATGGTGTGTATCCGGTGGTGCGATTTGGCGTGGTCCGCAACCCCCATAGCACGGAGTCGAGCTCCTCTACCCAGTGCGTGTTAGATTCCTTGAGGGACCGCACCAGTCTGGGTTTAATGCCGCTCATGATAAGACCATTTGCACGTTCGACCTGGCCGTTGGTTTGTGTGTGATAGACGGAAGCATAATTGAGCTTGATGCCCATGTTTTTGAACCAGAGTTTTACCTCGTCGGCGGTAAAGTTTGTACCGTTGTCGGTTATGATGCTATGGGGGACGCGATAACGGTGTACAACCCCGGATATGAAGTCTATCACAGGTCCGGATTCGGCCGTTTTAACAGGCTTGGGTTCTATCCATTTGGTGAACTTATCCACCATGACCAGTAAGTATTTTTTCTTATGGGTCCCATGTTTAAGGGGTCCGACCATGTCAAGCCCCCAGACCGCAAAAGGTCGGGTGATGGGTATAGTTTGGAGTGCGGTGGGTGGCATATGGCTTTGGTTGGCAAAAAGTTGGCAACCAGCGCATCGTTGGACTAGGTCCTGAGCGTCTGCCCGGGCCGTCGGCCAATAAAAACCAGTACAGAAAGCCTTGCTAACAAGGGACCGAGCAGCGGCGTGGTGACCACCGAGTCCGGCATGAATTTCAGCCAGAAGGTTCCGCCCTTCCTCTTCGGAGATGCACCTTTGAAGGACTCCGGTAGTGCTTTTCTTATAAAGCTCTCCCTCATGGACTCTATAGGCTTTAGATCGCCGCACTATGCGGCGGGCCTCGTTTTGGTCCTCTGGGAGTTCCTGCCTAGTAAGGTAGGCTAGGAATGGTTCTGTCCACGGGGCGATAACCGCCATTATTACGTGGGCTGAAGGTGTAATTTCGTTGGCAGAGCCTCCAATTGTGTCAGATTGTTCGGCGTCGAGTGGTGCGGCTGGGTTTGGGCTGTTATTTGCGGGTTCCCCCTCCCATGCTACGGATGGCTTGAACAATCTTTCCAAAAAGATGTTGGGGGGGGGGGGACTGCATCGCGTTTTGCTCCGATGCGTGCTAGGACGTCCGCCGCTTGATTGTTTTCTCGGGCTATATGGTGAAACTCCAGCCCTTCGAACCAAGCTGACATTTTTAGGACGGCGTTGCGGTAAGGTGCCATTTTTTGGTCCTTGGCGTCGAAGTCTCCATTTATTTGTGATATCGCGAGGTTTGAATCCCCGCGTACATCTAGGCGCTGGATACCCATGGATACTGCTATCCGGAGGCCATGTAGGAGGGCCTCATATTCGGCTGCATTGTTGGAATCCGTGTACATGATCTGGAGCACATATTGGACTGTGTCTCCTGTGGGGGACGTCAGGACGACGCCGGCCCCCAGTCCGGCCAACATTTTGGAGCCGTCGAAATGCATAATCCAGTTTGAATATGTGCCGTACTCTTTGGGGAGCTCGACCTCCGTCCATTCTGCGACGAAGTCGGCCAAAACTTGCGATTTAATAGCTCGCTGTGGCTTATAGGTTATATCGAATGGGAGAAGCTCGATTGCCCATTTTGCAATCCGGCCCGTTGCATCGCGGTTGTTGATAATATCGTTTAGTGGCACTTCCGAGGCTACTGTTATGGAACACTCTTGAAAGTAGTGTCATAGCTTCCAGGATGCCATGAATACCACGTATGCAATCTTTTGATAATGCGGGTACCGTGATTTGCATGGAGTGAGGACAGTGGACACGTAGTAGACCGACCTTTGAAGGGGGAATTTGTGTCCGTCCGTTTCCCGCTCGACAACAAGCACTGCGCTGACAACTTGGTGTGTTGCTGCAATGTACAATAACATTGGTTCGCCGGTGTTTGGCGCGGCCAGGACTGGGTTTGTTGCCAATATGGCTTTTATTTCATCAAGTCCGGCCATGGCGGCATCCGTCCACTTGAAGTGTTCGGTGCGCCGAAGGAGGCGATAAAGGGGTAGTGCCTTTTCTCCCAAGCGGGAGATGAAGCGGCTTAAAGCCGCCACGCATCCGGTTAATTTTTGTATTTGTTTAAGGTCCTTTGGGACATCCAATTGTGACAAAGTTCGGATCTTTGCTGGGTTTGCTTCAATTCTCTACCGGATACAATGAAGCCCAAGAGCTTTCCGGCTGGAACGCCGAAGACGCATTTTTCTGGGTTGAGCTTGATGTCATATTTTCGGAGGTTATCGAATGTAAGCCTCAAGTCGTCTACTAGGGATTCGACATGTCTTGATTTGACGACCACATCATCCACATACGCCTCCACTGTTTTGCCGATCTTGTTTGCCAGACATGTCTGGATCATGCGCTGATATGTTGCACCGGCGTTTTTCAGCCTGAAGGGCATTGTGTTGAAGCAGAATGGGCCATATGGTGTGATGAATGCTGTTGCAGCTTGGTCTGATTCTGCCATCTTGATTTGATGGTAACCGGAGTATGCGTCGAGGAAACACAACAAATCATGTCCTGCGGTGGCATTGATAATTTGATCGATACGGGGGAGGGGGAAGGGATCCTTTGGGCAAGCCTTGTTAAGGTCTTTAAAATCGACACACAGGCGCCAGGGTTTGTCCTTCTTTGGTACCATATCCAGGTTTGCTAGCCAGTCCGGATGTTTTATGTCTTTGATGAATCCGGCCTCCAATAGCTTGGCTAGCTCCTCTCCCATAGCCTATCTCTTGGGTTCGGAAAAACGCCGAAGGGCTTGTTTGACAGGTTTAAATCCTTTTAGGATATTTAAGCTGTGTTCGGCCAGCCTGCGTGGGATCCCTGGCATGTCTGAAGGGTGCCAGGCGAAGATGTCCCAGTTCTCTCGTAGGAACTCTCGCAGTGCGGCGTCTGCATCAGGGTTCAGTCGTGCCCCGATGGAAGCTGTTTTATTGGGGTCCGTTGGATGGACCTGGAATTTGACTATTTCGTCAGCTGGCTTGAAGGATGTGGATTTGGATCTCTTATCGAGTATCACATCATCCCTGTTAACCGTGGAGCGCAGCGCAGTCAGTTCCTCGGCCGCTAAGGCTTCGGATAGCGCCTCAAGGGCTAATGCGGCCGTCTTGTTTTCGGCGCGGAGTGCTATGTCCGGATCACTAGCTAGAGTGATAATTCCGTTCGGCCCGGGCATCTTAAGCTTCATGTATCCGTAATGGAGTATTGCTTGGAAGATTGTGAATGCTTCCCGCCCTAGTAAAGCGTGATATCCGCTCTTAAACGGGGCCTCCTGACACGTGACTTCTTCGGACCTGTAATTATCCGGCGTGCCGAACACCACATCTAGTGTGATTTTTCCTGTGCAGCGCGCTTCCCGACTGGGGATTATTCCTTTAAAGGTTGTGCTGCTTCGCTCAGCGCGGTTCCAGTCTATTTCCATTTTTTGAAGGGTCTCCTCATAAATGAGGTTCAGTCCGCTGCCTCCATCCATGAGCACCTTGGTGAGGCGAAATCCGTCCACTATGGGACTGAGGACCAATGCGGCTGGTGCTCGGGCTGTTCGGAATCTAGGTTCATCACTTGCATTGAAGGTAATGGCAGCGTCGCTCCATGGATTTATTGTTGCAACTTGATAGACTTCGGCGAGGCTGCGGAGTGTTCTTTTTCGCACGTTGTTTGGTGCGAAAGTCTCGAAGACTGTGAGAACGGTACTGGTGTCCTTGGGCTGGCTTTCTGCGGCCTCCGGAATTAAGAGGTCCTCGCTGATTTTGGCCACCTGCCGGAGTATCCAACATGCTCTAAGGCTGTGAGTTGGTGTGGCATCCTCTATACTGTGAATTCTACAGGGTCCATCAAGCCATCTTTCTAGTACGGTTCCATGCCCTGTAGAGGGTTTTGGCTTTTTGGTGTTTATCCCGGGTGTCCTATGATGATGCACCCTCTTAGTTCGGACGGGATTACTATTCAAGGCCGGATTCTCCCCAAATTTTATTTCGGTTTTCCAGGCGCTTTCCATCACACAATATTTTTGTACTATGGACGCCAAGTCAGCGAAGCGTGTAATATCACGATGACTTACAGCGTTGAGGGTTCCCTTGTCCGCGCAATTACTGCAGAAAATTGAGACTGCGTCTCCCTCGCGGCAATCCTTTATCCTGTTAATAACCAGGAGGAATCTAGCCCAGTAATGATGTACTGTTTCCTCGGGCTCTGCCTGATTTGGGAGAGATCTCTTATGATCGGGTGGGCGGGTTTCGTTGAATCTGAAACCTCACCCAATCCAAGATTCGGAGGCCGAAGAGTTTCCGAACTCTGAAGTTCGGATTCTTGGGTGTTGTTGTAACACCCCGGATGTAACTTTCCCAATATGTATCCCAACTCTTGCTGTTTCCGGCCTTAAGTTATTTTATTTTCTCGGGTTCGGGTCTTTGTCTCCGTGTGTTGTTATCGTTGTCATGCATCTCATATCATGTCATCATGTGCATTGCATTTGCATACGTGTTTGTCTCATGCATCCGAGCATTTTCGGCGCTTCGTTACATACGGCGCTTCGTTCTCCTCCGGTGGTCATTTCTAGCTTTCTTTCATGTGTGGGGATTAAACATTTCCAGATTGGACCGAGACTTGCCAAGCGGCCTTGGTTTACTACCGGTAGACCGCCTGTCAAGTTTCGTACCATTTGGACTTCGCTTGATACTCCAACGGTTAACTGAGGGACCGAAAAGGACTCGTGTATGTTGCAGCCCAACACCTCTCAAATTTGGCCCAAAACCCACCTAACCCTGCTCCATCATCTAGAGCATTCGATCACGATCGCGTGGCCGAAAACCGTGCTCAATTTGGACTCTCCTAGCTCCCTCTATGCCTATATATAGACCCCCCATTCCAAATCCGGATCTCCTCTCTCCCTAACCCTAAAATTTCGGATCATCGCGCGCCGCCGGACATTTCGCCGCTGACGGACACGTCCGGTTCCACCCCCGCCGCCGCCACGTGGCACTACGCCATTCGCCGCCGCCACCGTGCCCACTTCGCCGACCCGCCGGCCCGCTGAGGCCCGCCGCGGGCCCTCCCGGCCCGAGCCACTCCCGCCGCCGCCCGGGGATTCTCCCTCCTTCACCCCGCCGCCTTGCTCCTCCTCGCCGGCGCCCGGAGCCCGCGCCGCCCACCGCCTCCTCGCCGTGGTCGCCGCGCCGCCGCCGTGCTCCGTCTCGCCGCCCCGCCACTCGACGCCGGCCGCCGCCCACCGCCTACTCGCCGTGGTCGCCGCGCCACCACCCGGCTCCGGCCTCCTCCTCCCTCCTCGGCGTCCGCGTCATCCCGAAGCTCCGGTGAACAGCTCCGGCGGCCTCGTTTTCTGCACACGATCTGGATCTGGACCTGGATCGTGAGGTTGACCTAATTTTTGCCCGAAACCCTAACTTTTATGCCTACTTCGACCTGTGATAACTTTGCATCCGTAGCTCCGATTTGGACATATAGCATATCAAATTGTTCGTTTCAGAGAGAACATCATTTCATTCCATTGCATCATTTTCATTTGAGTTCATCTTGATGCCCGAAATGCTGTTAGAAGTAGGCTACTTGAGATAATTGTCAGATCTGCTACTCCATTTTAGACATTTGTCATTTTTGCCATAATTATTGTGTGCATGATATGCCCATGAGTTCTACATATGTTTTTTTAAGGGTTTTGCCATCTTTCCAGAGGTGCAACCCATGTATTTTCGTGAGGTGTGTGGTGACTAGCACAAGCTTGCAAAGTGAGGCACTTGGTAATTCTGTTTTCAGGGACTTAGCATTTCCACCAAGTCCTTGAGCTGTTTAGTTCGTGATGCCATATGTTCATGTTGTTTCCTAGTGATCCGTGCCTCTTTTGAGGATGATCAGTAAGGATGTTTTGTTAATCTTGTAGTGCTCTATCGATCCATGTCTTTGTTTGCATATATGGAGCACCCTAGCTTGAGTCAATCGAGATCTACTTTTGCTACTTTGTGAATCTGGGCAGATTGTCAACTTGTTTGCAATTTTGCCGATGATGTTGTAGTTGATCCGTGCATGCTATGTTATTGTTCTTTCCATGTATAGCTTGCATTTTGTGTGTTCTTGATAGATGTACGCTTAGCTTATCATGAATTGCTCCGTAGTGAGTGCATCGAGCTCGTAAACATGCCTACTTGAGATATGTTTCAGCATGCTCCAGTTTTCACTAAGTCTGAAAACTGATTATGTTTTTGCCATGTTCACATGCTTGCAAATGTATTTTGTGATCCCTTTTGGCTCAAGGTCACTAAGGGACTTTTGTTAAGCTCTTTGAGTAGCTCCATTCCATGCTTTACTTTGTCATGTTCAGATCCTGTAGCATGTAGTTTTGATGCTCCGAAGAGTGCTACCTGATCTGAAATTCCAGACAAGTGTTAATTTCACTAAGTGTGAAATCTGTTTACCATATGCATTTTTGCCATGCTTGTTTGAACCTGCTAATGGATGAATTGGCCGTAGCTCAGTGCTAGACTTTTGTTAAGCATCTTGAATGCATCCCTGCCATGTATTTTGTTGCCATGTTTGGGTGCTGTAGCATGTTCATCTCATTGCATTTAGATGGCTACTTGCTGTAAATCGCAGACCGGTGTCATATTTGAATCACTTGCCATTTCCAAACCGTAACTCCGATTCCGGTGATCTTTATATCATTTTCAAGCGATTTCATCTCATCTTTCCAGTGGCACACTTGGTTTTCCAAGTTGAGGCCAGGTTCATTCTTCCCTTGTCATATCTTGCATATGCATCCCGTATAGCATATCATCTTTGCATCATATCGTTTGATCCTTGCACGTGGTTGATTGTGTTCTTGTTGCTTGTTTGTCTTGTTTGGGTAGAGCCGGGAGACGAGTTTGCTAACGAGAAGCCCGTTGAGTTTGCTTTCGAGGATCCAGTCAACTCTGACAACTTACTACTATCTTTGCTTTGCTAGATGCTCGCTCTTTTGCTATGCCAATGCTACGATGCCTACCACTTGCTTTCAAGCCTCCCAAATTTCCATGTTCAGCCTCTAACCCACCATGTCCTAGCAAACCGTTGATTGGCTATGTTAGCGCTTTGCTCAGCTCTCTTATAGTGTTGCTAGTTGCAGGTGAAGATTGGAGACCGTTCCTTGTTGGGACATTATTTACTTGTTGGGATATCATTATTTCGCCATGTTATCTTAATGCATCTATATACTTGGTAAAGGGTGGAAAGCTCTGCCTCTCGCCTAGTGTTTTGTTCCACTCTTGCCGCCATAGTTTTCCGTCATATCGGTGTTATGTTCCCGGATTTTGCGTTCCTTGCGCGGTTGGGTTATAATGGGAACCCCTTGATAGTTCGCCTTGATTAAAGCTTTTCCAGAAATGCCCAACCTTGGTTTTACCATTTGCCACCTAGCCTCTTTTCCCTTGGGTTTCCGGAGCCCGAGGGTCATCTTATTTTAAGCCCCCCCCCCCCCCGGGCAAGTGCTCCTCTGAGTGTTGGTCCAACCGAGCGATGTCCGGGGCTACCAGGGGAAACTCTAGGCTGGCCTACCCGACGTCTTGCTCATCCGGTGTGCCCTGAGAACGAGATATGTGCAGCTCCTATCGGGATTTGTTGGCACATCTGGGTGGTGTTGCTGGTCTAGTTTTAACCTGTCGAAGTGTCTTGAAGAACCGAGGTACCGAGTCTGATCGGAACGTCTCAGGAGGAGGTCTATTCCTTCGTTGATCGTGAGAGCTTGTCATGGGCTAAGTTGGGACTCCCCTGCAGGGATTTGAACTTTTGAAAGCCGTGCCCGCGGTTATGGGCAGATGGGAATTTGTTAATGTCCGGTTGTAGATAACTTAAACATTAACTTAATTAAAATGAATCAACTGTGTGAGTTACCATGATGGCCTCTTCTCGGCGGAGTCCGGAAAGTGGACACGGTGTTGGAGTAATGTTTGCCGCAGGATTGCCCTCTTTAGTTATGCGTTCGCGCTTTGCCTTCTCTTCTCGCTCTCTTTTGCAAATAGGTTAGCCACCAGATATGCTAGTCGCTTGCTGCAGCTCCACATATATTTACCCTGCCTTACCTATTAAGCTTAAATAGTCTTGATCGCGAAGATGCGAGATTGCTGAGTCCCTATGGCTCACAGATTACTATTACACCAGATGCAGGGCCTGATGATACAGCTCCAGATGGCGCGCTTGAGCTCAAGTGGGAGTTCGACAAGGACTCTTAGCGTTACTATGTTTCTTTTCTTGATGATCAGTAGTGGTGCCCAGTTGGGGTTGATCGGGACCGTGTCGCATGTTGGGTTGTCTTTTATTTTGGCGCCGTAGACGGGCCATGAGTGTTTGAATGATGTAATGTTATTTATGTACTTGATTGACGTGGCGAGTGTAAGCCAACTATGTTATCTCCCCTTTCATTATATATTTACATGGGATGTTTGTGAAGATTGCCTAACTTGCGACATATGCCTTCAATGCGATTATGCCTCTAAGTCGTGCCTCGACACGTGGGAGATATAGTCGCATCGAGGGTGTTACTAGTTGGTAATCAGAGCCTTCCCCGACCTTAGGAGCCCCACTATTTGATAGTTTTTAGCGGCCGAGTTGTGTCTAGAAAAAATGTTTTGAGTCATTTAGGAATTATATATCGGAGAGTTTAGGAATTCTTTTTACTTCCCAGTCTCCTCATCGCTCTGGTAAGACATCCTGACGTAGAGTTTTGACTCTTCTCTTCTCAAATTTCACTAATTTTTTTTAGGATCACGCGGGTATCTTGGAATCGTTCCGATGGTTTTATGATGAGAACATTGTCTTGGTGCCTCCTGTCAGGGGTTTTGTGGAAGTGTCCCGGGGAGTTGAGCTCTGAGGTGTTGTCGTCATAATTTTATCGTTGCAATTCTGGAATACCTGAGTTTAGTACACCGACATCGAAAATCTCTTTTATGTAGTTCGTTGGTGAGATAACCTCGACGCCACCCAGTACTGGGGCGGGAGTTCAGGAGTATCGCCATAACTTGTATAACGGATGCTTTTTGAAGGTTGAGGTAGATGGTTTCTGAAGTTTTTCTTGGTTATGTGTTGAAGGATGGATACAGTTGGATGTAGGATTTGCTAGTTTGGGTGAGATATTATGCTTCCCCTGTATCCCCAACACCTGATTGCATAACCGGAAAGGTTCGGGAGTTTCATAGGTGGGAATTCTTGTAGCTCTAGTTCTTCTTCCACGGATACTGGTTTGAGATTGGGATTTCTCACCGATTATTCATTCTTGATCCGTACCTTGTTGATTTACTTCTTCTACCTAATTCTATGTGGCTTCTCAATTTATGGATATGTGACCATTTCAAGAGGAATGCATTCGTTCATTTGGTTCGGAGGTGAAGACTATATGTTGCAATTTTCATTCCCTTGGATTTAGCTTCATTTTATCTGTCTATGTGCTAACGGTGGTCAACCTCTTCAGGATGGCTCCCGCTAAGAGCACCAATCAGAATCAGAATCAAGATCTGCCACCACCTCCACCTCCTCCGGAAGCATGGCAAGCTGTGATGGCCGCAACCAATGCAAACACGCAGTTGATCATGCAAATTCTTCAAGAGCGCAATCAAGGCAACCAAGGGAACCAAGGCAACAATCAGAATCACTTTGCTACACTCAACCAGTTCCTTGCTAACGGGCCAAAGACTTTCAGCAATTGTGTTGAGGCAACTGATGCTGACGATTGGCTTGTGGATCTGTGCAAGCATTTCGAGTGCAGTAACATCAGGCCTGAGGATTTCGTCAAGTTCGCTTCCTTCCAGCTCAAAGACCAAGCTGCAGAGTGGTTCCGGTAGTACAAGGATTCCAGAGGTGGACGTGTGATCACTTGGGATGAATTCCGTCAAGATTTCCGAGCTCATCACATCCCTCAGAGTGTGACTGAAAGCAAGCGTGAGGAATTCCGCAACCTGAAGCAAGGCTCTTTGTCTGTCTATGACTACAACAAGTTGTTCCAGAAGCTCACCCGCTTTGCCAAGAAGGACGTTCCTGATGAGAAGAGCATGATATACCAGTTCAGGGGTGGTCTCAGAGAAGAAATCCAGCTAGCTCTTGTTCTCTTTGAGCCTTTGAGGTTCGATGATTTCTACAACATGGCACTGAAGCAAGAGGCCGCTCAACTGAGGTGTGATGCTTCCAAGAATCGAGTCAGAGACACTACTCCTTCTTCCTCTACTCAAGTGGCCAAGCAGCAGAAGTATTGGCTTCCTCCTCCTCCGTTCCGCCAGCCGTATCAGAAGAGCAAAGGTGGCAGTGTGTCTTTCCACCCACCCAACCCTGGATTTCAGAACAAGACTTCGTCTCAAGCTCCAAGATCGAGTGCTCCGTACCACCGCCCGCTTTTGGAGGTCACGTGCAACAAGTGCCAACAGAAGGGTCACTATGCCAACAAGTGTTTCAACCAGAGGCGTCTTCCTCCTCCTCCTCCTGTGAGATCGGCAAGTACAACTATGGTCAAGCATAACACCAAGTCCGCCAAGGTCAACTTGCTGAATGCAGCTCAGGCAGAGGACTCGCCAGATGTGATTATGGGTAACCTTCCTGTTAATGACATCCCCGCAAGAGTTCTTTTTGACACTGGTGCATCTTTATCATTTTTATCGAAGCCTTTTGCATCCATGCATGATGTGCATACTATTGATTTGCCTAATCCGATAGCGGTCTCTTCTCCGAGTTTGTTCATGAACACCAAAATGATGGCTTCGGATGTTACTATCACGTTGGGCGATTACAAGTTTCTTTCTTCCCCAATGGTTCTTGGTAACTCGGATATTGATCTTATTCTCGGAATGGATTGACTTACTAAGCACAAGGCGCATCTTGACTGTGCAGCCAGGCAGATTCAATTGACTCATTCGTCTGAGGATGTAATTGTCTTTGCCGCTCGTGATGATACAATCCGTCTGTTTTCTCTCAATGAGAAGGGTGAACTGGATGCTATCTCGCAAATCCCAGTCATTTGCGAATATCAAGACGTCTTTCCAGAAGAGCTTCCAGGAATGCCTCCGCACCGGCCAGTTGAATTCGTCATTGATCTTGAGCCCGACACGGAACCTGTGTGCAAGCGTCCTTACAAGCTCGGACCTGAAGAGTTGAAGGAGCTGAAGAAGCAACTCGATGTTCAAGAAAGAATGGGTCTCATCCGGCCTAGTTCTTCTCCGTGGGGTTGTGGTGTTCTTTTTGTGAAGAAGAAGGATGGAACGGACCGACTTTGTGTTGATTACCGTCCATTGAACAAGAAGACCATCAAGAACAAATACCCACTTCCCAACATCAACGAGCTGTTCGAACAACTCAAAGGTGCCCAAGTATTCTCCAAGCTTGATCTCCGTATGGGTTATCATCAGATTCGAATCCGTGAGCAAGATATTCCCAAGACGGCCTTCAGGACAAGCTATGGGTCATATGAATACACTGTCATGTCTTTTGGCCTCGTCAACGCTCCTCCGACGTTCTCTCGCATGATGAACTTCATCTTCAATGCCTACACCAATGACTTCGTTTTGGTCTATCTCGACGACATTCTGGTTTTCTCGAAGAACAAGGAAGATCATGCCAAGCACTTGCGTTTGGTTCTTGATAAGCTGAGGGAACACCAGTTCTACGCCAAGTTCTCCAAGTGCGAATTTTGGCTTGATGAGGTTCTTTATCTTGGTCATATCATCTCTGCCAAGGGCATTGCCGTGAATCCTGAGAAGGTGTCTGCAATTGTGAATTGGGAACCTCCTCAGAATGTGAAGCAACTCCGTAGCTTCCTCGGTTTCGCAAGCTACTGCCGAAGATTCGTTGAAAACTTTTCTAAGATCGTGAAGCCTCTCTCAAATCTTCTCCAGAAGCACGTCAAGTATGTTTGGTCTCCGGAGTGTGACATTGCTTTCAACACTTTGAAAGAGAAATTGATCACTGCTCCAGTTCTGACTCCGCCTGATGAATCCAAGCCGTATGAGGTCTTTTGTGATGCCTCTCTCCAAGGTCTCGGTGCAGTGTTGATGCAAGAGAAGAAAGTTGTTGCTTATACCTCTCGCCAGTTGAAGCCTAATGAGAAGAACTACCCCACTCATGATCTCGAGTTGGCGGCAGTTGTGCATGTTCTTTTGACTTGGAGACATCTCTTACTGGGAAGAAAATTGGATATTTTCACTGATCACAAGAGTCTCAAGTACATCTTCACTCAGCCTAATCTCAACCTCAGGCAAACTCGATGGGTCAAAATGATTCAAGAGTATAATCTAAGTATCGAGTATACTCTAGGCAAGGCCAATGTGATTGCTGACGCATTGAGCAGAAAGGCTTATTGCAACAGTCTGATTCTCAAGCCTTATCAACCCGAGCTTTGTGAAGCTTTCCGCGAACTTAATCTGCAAGTTGTTCCTCAAGGTTTCCTCGCCAACCTTCAAGTCTCTCCTACCTTGGAAGACCAGATTCGTCAAGCTCAGCTTCTTGATGCTATGGTGAAGAAGGTGAAGATTGGGATTGCCAAGAGTCAACCCAAGTACAAGTGCTATCGCCTTGATGACAAGGACACTCTCTTCTTCGAGGATCGTATTGTTGTGCCCAAAGGTGAACTTCGTAAAGTGATCATGAACGAGGCTCACAATTCTCTCCTCTCCATCCACCCTGGGAGCACGAAGATGTATCAGGACCTCAAGCAGGCTTATTGGTGGACTTGAATGAAGCGCGAGATTGCTCAATTCGTGAATGAATGTGATGTCTGCAGAAGAGTGAAGGCAGAACACCAAAGGCCAGCGGGTCTCCTCCAACCTCTTGCCATTCCAGAATGGAAGTTTGACCACATTGAAATGGACTTCGTGACTGGGTTTCCAAAGTCCAAGCGTGGCAATGATGATATATTCGTTGTCATCGACAAACTCACTAAAGTGGCTCACTTTCTGCCAATCAAAGAGTCAATCACTGTAGCTCAATTGGCGGAACTCTATACCTCTCGGATTGTCTCTCTGCACGGTATTCCTCAAGTGATCTCTTCAGACCGTGGCAGCATCTTTACCTCCAAGTTTTGGGATTCTTTTCAGGCCATGGGCACCAACATCCGCTTCAGCACAGCTTTCCATCCTCAAACTAGCGGTCAAGTCGAGCGTGTCAGCCAGATTCTTGAAGATATGCTCAGGGCTTGTGTGATCTCCTTCGGCATGAAGTGGGAGGATTATCTTCCTTATGCTGAATTCTCCTACAACAACAGTTTTCAAGCAAGTTCGGACAAGGCCCCATTTGAAATTCTGTATGGCAGGAAGTGCCGTACCCCTGTCAACTGGTCTGAAACCGGTGAACGTCAGCTTTTGGGAAATGACTTAATCACAAAGGCAAAGGAAATGTGCAAAGTCATTCGAGATAACCTCAAAGCAGCCCAATCCCGTTAGAAGAGCTACTATGATAGTAAGCACCGTGATTTGGCTTTCGAGATCGGAGATCATGTTTACCTCCGTGTCTCTCCTATGAAAGGTACTCGTCACTTCGGTATCAAAGGGAAGCTAGCCCCCAGATACGTGGGACCTTTCAAGATTGTCAGCAAGAGAGACGACCTCGCCTATCAACTCGAGCTTCCTTCAAACTTTGCAAATGTTCATGATGTGTTCCATGTCTCTCAGCTCCGAAAGTGCTTCAAGACACCTGACTGCACCGTCAACTTCGAGGACATTGAGCTCCAAGAAGATCTCTCCTATCGTGAGCACCCCGTTGCTATCGTTGAAGAGACTGAACGCAAGACTCGCAACAAGTCGATCAAGTTCCTCAAAGTCAAGTGGTCACACCATTCCGAACGTGAAGCTACCTGGGAACGCGAGGATCACCTCCGTTCTGAGTACCCGGTGTTCTTTCAGTCCTAGATCTCGGGACGACATCCTTTCTTAGTGGTGGAGTGTTGTAACACCCCGGATGTAACTTTCCCAATATGTATCCCAACTCTTGCCGTTTCCGACCTTAAGTTATTTTATTTTCTCGGGTTCGGGTCTTTGTCTCCGTGTGTTGTTATCGTTGTCATGCATCTCATATCATGTCATCATGTGCATTGCATTTGCATACGTGTTCGTCTCATGCATCCGAGCATTTTTCCCGTTGTCCGTTTTGCATTCCGGCGCTTCGTTCTCCTCCGGTGGTCATTTCTAGCTTTCTTTCGTGTGTGGGATTAAACATTTCCGGATTGGACCGAGACTTGCCAAGCGGCCTTGGTTTACTACCGGTAGACCGCCTGTCAAGTTTCGTACCATTTGGACTTCGCTTGATACTCCAACGGTTAACCGAGGGACCGAAAAGGCCTCGTGTGTGTTGCAGCCCAACACCTCTCCAATTTGGCCCAAAACCCACCTAACCCTGCCCCATCATCTAGAGCGTTCGATCACGATCCGTGGCCGAAAACCGTGCTCAATTTGGACTCTCCTAGCTCCCTCTATGCCTATATATAGACCCCCCCATTCCAAATCCGGATCTCCTCTCTCCCTAACCCTAAAATTTCGGATCATCGCGCGCCGCCGGACATTTCGCCGCCGGCGGACACGTCCGGTTCCACCCCCGCCGCCGCCACGTGGCTCTCCGCCATTCGCTGCCGCCACCGCGCCCACTTCGCTGACCCGCCGGCCCGCTGAGGCCCGCCGCGGGCCCTTTCGGCCCGAGCCGCTCCCGCCGCCGCCCAGGGATTCTCCCTCCTTCGCCCCGCCGCCTTGCTCCTCCTCGCCGGCGCCCGGAGCCCGCGCCGCCCACCGCCTCCTCGCCGTGGTCGCCGAGCCGCCTCCGTGCTCCATCTCGCCGCCCCGCCACTCGACGCCGGCCGCTGCCCACCGCCTCCTCGCCATGGTCGCCGCGCCACCACCCGGCTCCGGCCTCCTCCTCCCTCCTCGGCGTCCACGCCGTCCCGAAGCTCCGGTGAACAGCTCTGGCGGCCTCGTTTTCCACGCACGATCTGGATCTGGATCTGGATCGTGAGGTTGACCAAATTTTTGCCCGAAACCCTAACTTTTATGCCTACTTCGACCTGTGATAACTTTGCATCCGTAGCTCCGATTTGGACATATAGCATATCAAATTGTTCATCTCAGAGAGCACATCATTTCATTCCATTGCATTATTTTCATTTCATTTCATCTTGATGCCCGAAATGCTGTTAGAAGGAGGCTACTTGAGATAATTGTCAGATTTGCTACTCCATTTTAGACATTTGTCATTTTTGCCATGATTATCGTGTGCATGATATGCCCATGAGTTCTACATATGTTTTGTTAAGGGTTTTGCCATCTTTCCAGAGGTGCAACCCATGTATTTTTGTGAGGTGTGTGGTGACTAGCACAAGCTTGCAAAGTGAGGCACTTGGTAATTCTGTTTTCAGGGACTTTGCATTTCCACTAAGTCCTTGAGTTGTTAGTTCATGATGCCATATGTTCATGTTGTTTCCTAGTGATCCGTGCCTCTTTTGAGGATGATTAGTAAGGATGTTTTGTTAATCTTGTAGTGCTCTATCCATCCATGTCTTTGTTTGCATATATGGAGCACCCTAGCTTGAGTCAATCGAGCTCTACTTTTGCTACTTTGTGAATCTGGGCAGATTGTCAACTTGTTTGCAATTTTGCCGATGATGTTGTAGTTGATCCGTGCATGCTATGTTATGGTTCTTGCCATGTCTAGCTTGCATTTTGTGTGTTCTTGATAGATGTATGCTTAGCTTATCATGACTTGCTCCGTAGTGAGTGCATCGAGCTCGTAAACATGCCTACTTGAGATATGTTTCAGCATGCTCCAGTTTTCACTAAGTTTGAAAACCGATTATGTTTTTGCCATGTTCACATGCTTGCAAATGTATTTTGTGAACCCTTTTGGCTCAAGGTCACTAAGGAACTTTTGTTAAGCTCTTTGATTAGCTCCATGCCATGCTTTACTTTGTCATGTTCAGGTCCTGTAGCATGTAATTTTGATGCTCCGAAGAGTGCTATCTGGTCTGAAATTCCAGACAAGTGTTAATTTCACTAAGTCTGAAATCTGTTTACCATATGCATTTTTGCCATGCTTGTTTGAACCTGCTAATGGATGAATTGGCCGTAGCTCAGTGCTAGACTTTTGTTAAGCATCTTGAATGCATCCCTTCCATGTATTTGGTTGCCACGTTTGGGTGATGTAGCATGTTCATCTCATTGCATTTGGATAGTTACTTGCTGTAAATCGCAGACCGGTGTCATATTTGAATCGCTTGCCATTTCCGAACCGTAACTCCGATTCCGGTGATCTTTATATCGTTTTCAAGCGATTTCATCTCATCTTTCCAGTGGCACACTTGGTTTTCCAAGTTGAGGCCAGGTTCATGCTTCCCTTGTCATATCTTGCATATGCATCCCGCATAGCATATCATCTTTGCATCATATCGTTTGATCCTTGCACGTGGTTGATTGTGTTCTTGTTGCTTGTTTGTCTTATTTGGGTAGAGCCGGGAGACGAGTTCACTAACGAGGAGCCCGTTGAGTTTGCTTTCGAGGATCCAGTCAACTCTGACAACTTTGCAGGCAAGATGATCGTACCCTCGAAATCACTACTATCTTTGCTTTGCTAGATGCTCGCTCTTTTGCTATGCCAATGCTACGATGCCTACCACTTGCTTTCAAGCCTCCCAAATTGCCATGTTCAGCCTCTAACCCACCATGTCCTAGCAAACCGTTGATTGGCTATGTTACCGCTTTGCTCGGCCCTCTTATAGCGTTGCTAGTTGCAGGTGAAGATTGGAGACCGTTCCTTGTTGGGACATTATTTACTTGTTGGGATATCATTATATTGCCATATTATCTTAATGCATCTATACACTTGGTAAAGGGTGGAAGACTCAGCCTCTCGCCTAGTGTTTTGTTCCACTCTTGCCGCCATAGTTTTCCGTCATATCGGTGTTATGTTCCCGGATTTTGCATTCCTTACGCGGTTGGGTTATAATGGGAACCCCTTGATAGTTCGCCTTGATTAAAGCTTTCCCAACAATGCCCAACCTTGGTTTTACCATTTGCCACCTAGCCTCTTTTCCCTTGGGTTTCCGGAGCCCGAGGGTCATCTTATTTTAAGCCCCCCCGGGCCAGTGCTCCTCTGAGTGTTGGTCCAACCGAGCGATGTCCGGGGCTACCAGGGGCAACTCTGGGCTGGCCTACCCAACGTCTTGCTCATCCGGTGTGCCTTGAGAACGAGATATGTGCAGCTCCTATCGGGATTTGTTGGCACATCTGGGTGGTGTTGCTAGTCTAGTTTTAACCTGTCGAAGTGTCTTGAAGAACCGAGGTACCGAGTCTGATCGGAACATCTCGGGAGGAGGTCTATTCCTTCGTTGATCGTGAGAGCTTGTCATGGGCTAAGTTGGGACTCCCCTGCAGGGATTTGAACTTTCGAAAGCCATGCCCGCGGTTATGGGCAGATGGGAATTTGTTAATGTCCGGTTGTAGATAACTTAAACGTTAACTTAATTAAAATGAATCAACTGTGTGAGTTACCATGATGGCCTCTTCTCGGCGGGGTCCGGGAAGTGGACACGGTGTTGGAGTAATGTTTGCCGTAGGATTGCCCTCTTTAGTTATGCGTTCGCGCTTTGCCTTCTCTTCTCGCTCTCTTTTGCGAATAGGTTAGCCACCAGATATGTTAGTCGCTTGCTGCAGCTCCACATATATTTACCCTGCCTTACCTATTAAGCTTAAATAGTCTTGATCACGAAGGTGCGAGATTGCTGAGTCCCTGTGGCTCACAGATTACTATTACACCAGATGCAGGGCCTGACGATACAGCTCCAGATGGCGCACTTGAGCTCAAGTGGGAGTTCGACGAGGACTCTTAGCGTTACTATGTTTCTTTTCCTGATGATCAGTAGTGGTGCCCAGTTGGGGTTGATCGGGACCGTGTCGCATGTTGGGTTGTCTTTTATTTTGGCGTCGTAGACGGGCCATGAGTGTTTGAATGATGTAATGTTATTTATGTACTTGATTGACGTGGCGAGTGTAAGCCAACTATGTTATCTCCCCTTTCATTATATATTTTACATGGGATGTTTGTGAAGATTGCCTAACTTGCGACATATGCCTTCAATGCGATTATGCCTCTAAGTCATGCCTCGACACGTGGGAGATGTAGTCGCATCGAGGGTGTTATAGTTGTCCAATGAATCTGGCCCGTTGCCTGATCCTAAGCTCAGGTCTTGAGTTACATCCTCCCCTCCGCGGGTATCTGGCTTGGAGGGGTCGGGAATTCGGACATAGCTAGTCCTTAAAATAGATGAAGGGTCGCCGCACTGCGCCTCTACCACGGCAACATGGTGGGTGACTTGGGGAGAGTTAATTTCTCTTAGATCGGGTTTAAGCCCAACCTGGTCGTAATCCGTAGTGACCCCCAGGGTGGCGATGCGATCCAAGAGCTCGTTTACGGAAGAGAGCTTCAATGGATCTAGCTGCTCGACGAGCTCCGAGCTGACATGTAGGTTGCTTTTGATGACCCGAGAGGTCACCATCGGTGCAACAGCCGAACATGCGGTCATGAGGAAACCACCTAACCGGAGAGTTTGGCTGACAGCTAAGGCTCCCTTAGCAACGGCGCCATCTTTAAAGACGGGAGGAGGCATCCTTCCTGATTGCGACGGCACAGAGGAACTCTCAATGAAAGCACCAATGTCGGTGTCAAAACCGGCGGATCTCAGGTAGGGGGTCCCGAACTGTGCGTCTAGGCCGGATGGTAACAGGAGGCAGGGAACACGATGTTTTACCCAGGTTCGGGCCCTCTCGATGGAGGTAAAACCCTACGTCCTGCTTGATTAATATTGATGATATGGGTAGTACAAGAGTAGATCTACCACGAGATCAAGGAGGCTAAACCCTAGAAGCTAGCCTATGGTATGATTGTTGTATATGAAGTTGATTTCCTACGGACTACAACCCTCCGGTTTATATAGACACTGGATAGGGTTAGGGTTACATAGAGTCGGTTACAATGGTAGGAGATCTTGAATATCCGCACCGCCAAGCTTGCCTTCCATGCCAAGGAAAGTCCCATCCGGACACGGGACGAAGTCTTCAATCTTGTATCTTCATAGTCCAGGAGTCCGGCTGAAGGTATAGTCCGGCTACCCGGACACCCCCTAATCCAGGACTCCCTCATACACCAAGCTTGTTGATGATGTATCCAAGATGTTTGATTGGTAGGATGGTAGGGTGGACAAGCAGGTGTACCAGAAACAAGTGGAGGAGGAAGAACTTGAGAAGAAGAAGAAGGAGCTAGAGGAGAAAGCCATGTTGGAGGTGCAGATGGAAAAGCTTAAACTTGCAAAAGAGCAGAGGTGCATTTTGCAGAGCCAAGCTGATATCATCAAGAACACCAGGAAGGCTATGAAGGATGTTGAAGTTGACAGAGATGTTCTTAAGAAGGAGAAGGCAAAGCTTGAGCTTGTTGTTGCTGAGCTGCTGAAAGAAGGGTATGGCAGCAAGGAGAAGTTAGAGCAAATCAAGGCCATCCTTGAGTCTTGAACTTGCTGTGATATGTTGGTGAAGTAAGTACATCCAAAGGCCTTTATATAAGGATGTGGCCTGGCATGACTTCAAGTGATTATGGGTGTACATTTTGGTGGAATGTGAAGTTTAACCTAGTGTAAGAACCTTATTTCCTATGTTGTTAAGTTGTAATGGATCACCTATGGTATTAAGTGTTGTAATGGATCTCCTATGCTATTAAGTAGTGGAAATGGATCTCTTATGCTACTAAGTTGTGGAAATGGATCTTGTATGCTATTTAGTGTTCAACTTGATCTTATATCTTTTATATGTTATTTGTTAGCCTTCATATATTATTTCTATGGGTAATTGGGCTTAGTGGCCCACTACTCTCTGACCAAATGCAACCCTAGGCCTACTAAACCCAACCCCCCATCCATCTCTCAATATAAACCCCTCCCCACCCTTTCCCAATGACTCCACCAGCCGCCACCCGAAAGAAACCCTACAAATGGATCCTGACATGGGAGATGTCACAGAGGAAGAGGGGGAGGCTGTGGAGGTTAGGACAGCAGCAGCACAGAGGAGGAGGAGGAGGCGCAGGCAGAGGGCACTAGAGGCGGCCCAGGATGAGCAGCAAGAGGAGTTCAACCGCCGACTCTCCAACAAGGTACTAGAGAAGTGCAATGATGAAGAACTAGAGATGATTTTCACTGGCGGCAGGGGAAGGCCATTCATGGAGATCATTAGGTGGGCAAGGATTAGGGCAGTCATGGCTCCTCATCCAGCAACCTGGGCCAAGTGGGTCCGTTTCTTTGAGCGCTATGACTGATATGTCAATCTAGCTATCTATCTTGCTATCTATCTTTCTATCTGTAAGTCAATTTGAGAGAGAGTTTTGGTAGTTTTTGTGAGATTTGGATGTAATCTATGAGACTATCTTTCTATCTATGTAACATTTGGATGTTTCTGAATAAATGTATGCATTTGGTCAGTGATGTATATCTCAGTACCATATAATGCACTTGGTCAGATAGATATCTTTCTATCTATGAGACTATCTTTCTATCTATGTAACATTTGGATGTTTCTATCTGTAAGGTGTACATCAAGTGTTGAATCCACATATAGATAAAAGTTGCAGATGAATTGAAGTTGCAAACAAGTGCAGAATCCACATACAGTACCATATTACAAACAAGTGCAGAATCCACATACAATACCATATTACAAACCAAATCAAACAGTGCAGTATCAAGTACTTAGTGAGGCAATGTTATTACAAAGCAAATCAAACAATATCAAGCACTTGAAGTTCAACCACTTCAGCTAGTTACCACTTGCATAAAAGTAATCTTTCAGCCTATTAGATGGCTTCCTGACCCTCTTTGACCCATCCTGCACAGCACTTGTACCAGATTGTCTAGGAGCAATGAAAGATCCAGTGCCAGCTCTATTGGCAGCAGCTGACCCGGTGTTCTTTGCTGGAGAAGACCTTGATGACCTAGTGTTCTTTGCTGGAGAAGACCTTGATCCATTGCCAAAAATAGTTGTGTTCTTCTTCTTGGGAGGTGGTACTACTGTTGCAGAAGAGGTGTTGGTGCTGTTGTTGTAGCTGGTGCTGCCCTCTTCCTTGACCTAGAAGCTGTCTGTGTTGACTCATTTGTTCTTGGAGGAGGAGTTGGTGCAGGTGCAGAGGCAGCAGGTACCCTTGGTGGCCTTTGTTCAGTTGCAGCCATTGAAGAACCAGCCTCAGAGTAGTTTGCTCTATTTTCCTACACAACAATATTAGTTAGAACTATTTTCCTACAAGTGAAATGAATGTAACAATGCAATGCAATGAATGTAACAATGGAATCAATGGACATACCTGGTGCTTGTTCAGCCTCATCTGGAACTTAGGTTTCAAAGGGACACCACAATTGTTGATCTCGTGCCCTTGCTTCTTGCAGTTGCTGCATGTCACTGTACCAATCCTAGAAGTATCCTTTTTAGCTGGCACCTCAAACAGGCCTTTCCTCTTGGCAGTTTGTTTTTTACCTTTCTTTCTCTAAAAACAGGGGGAGAAATATCATCACCAGGTGTATGAGGCCACTGGTCAGGACCTGGCACAGGGAATATTATGTGCTTATATGTTTCACAATACATGTGTTTCTTGAAGAAAGAAGAAACATAGTATTCAGGGTGTATCTTCACTTTCTGCATTGCAGTAATGGCATGACTGCAGGGGATAGCTGTCATGTCCCACCTCCTACAGTCACAGGTCTCATTGTTCAAATTAACACAATATGTGTTTTCAGAGCTACTTGTGACCTGCCATATCCCTGGCCCTGCCATGTATGCTTCACAATATTTAGCCCACTTCTTCCCCTCTTCTAAAATCTCTGAATAAGTAGGTGTGATTTCCCATCTGCATGTCTCTGTCTTCTTTCGGATCTTCTGAAACTTAATCATCAGCTTTATTCTTATGCCCTCTAACATAGTCCTGATTGGCTTGTTCCAAACATCCAATATCATTCTATTGAAAACCCCACTAAGGTTGTTTACTACCAGGTCTGTTTTGCACACAGTGTCCATTTTATACCTAGCCCAGGTATGCTCTGGTATCTGTGACAACCACTGCCAAGCTTCTAAACTTTCTTTTTTCAAATTCTCCATGCCTAAATCATGTCCATGTTTGGTAAAGGAATATGCAGCCTGATCTAAATGTTTCTTAAGTTACTCTCCTCTGAAACCAGCAGATTGGAAATTGGCATAAATATGTCTAAGACAAAACCTTTGTGGAGAGTCAGGGAATACATCATCTATTGCATTCAACAATCCCTATTCAATATAAGGCAATCTTAAGTGTTACTCATCTACTGAATAACATTTTACTCATGGCAAATGTAAAGGTAAATGTAAAGACTAGGTTCAGAACAATACCTTCTGCCTGTCAGACATAATTGTGTATTTGCCAAACTTATTGCCAGTTCCAATGACTATTCTCAACTGTGTGAGAAACCATGTCCAACTGTCTGTCTCTTCCTTATCAACAACACCAAAAGCTATTGAGAAGATGTTATTGTTGCCATCCCTCCCTGTAGCTGCCAATATCTGCTGACCAGTGCTTAGCTTGATGAAGCAACCATCCAGACCTGCTAACATGATAACATGAGTGCCTAAGTACATCAATGTTTAAAAAGCATATAAATTTCTGAATACTTACCTATAAATGGCCTGCATCCATTCAGAAAACCCTCCTTTCATGCAAACAAGCAGTAAAACATATAGTGAAACCTTGGGGTAGGAGCTGGGTTAAGTGGGTCCTCATGTGTTGTTACTATGCACCTACTGCCAGGTTTAGTATCTAGCACACACTGCAGGTACTCCCTTATTCTGTGATACTGGAGTTTGTGATCTCCTTGCACAACCTCAACTGCTTGCTTCCTTGCCCTATATGCCAAGCTTTTAGGCACATGCACACCAAACTTCTTCTTTGTGTATGATATAATTGTGTCAACACCAGCTCCAGGGTTGGATCTGACTATATCCTCACAAACCTTGGCAACCCAATTGACTATCACCTTTGTGTTCTCTCCACTTGCTCCACAAGTGTGATCCAGGTTCATCTTCTTGATACTGAAAGTTGCCTCATGAGCTATCTTGGAGGCAACTATGTAAAACTCACAACCATGTTTTCTCTCAGAGCACCAAGCAATAACCCTAGTTGGTTCATTTTTGTGATACTCAAAATTCCTAAGAGTCCTCACATGAAAATTTCTAAGTGCTTCTCTGAACTGAACTACATTTTCAAAGCACAAATGCATTGCAAACTGCTCATGTGCATTAGGCCTTGATGGATCATACCATCTCCTCTCCTTCTTCGGCTTCTTCCTACTCTTCCTTCCAGATGGCAGCCTTGGTGCATCATCTTCATCACTTATGCCAAAATCACCTGGAAAACAGTACTCATCAGCTTCAGGGACATAATCTTCAAACTTGATGTGCTCAGGCTCACTGTGAGACTTGCTAGCTGGGCCAGGTTTTCTAACTGGCTTAAGCTTTTTGGCTGCTTTTGTAGTTACAGTAGCAGGATCCTCTACTTGTTCATCTTCAGAAACAACTGGTTCTTCCTCCCAAAACTCAGAAGGTTCTGAGTTAGCTGCACAAAAGTGCTCTGCAGTATTAGTGCCAGCCTCATCTTCACCCTACACCAAGCTTTGTAAGAAATTTTCTCCCCTCTGTAATCACCCCTAAAGAACTCAAAATCTGAAGATGATTTGTCATCTTCAACTTCATCTTCTTCCTCTGGTACATCTTCTTCTTCTTCATCTGCTTATTCTTCTACATCTTCTTCTTCCACAACTGTTTTCCCCTTGTTAAAATTGCTGCTTTGTTGTGTGTTCATTTAGGGCTCATCAGGGGTTAAAGATGGCAAACTAGCATTAGAGGCAAGGGTATAGAACACCTTCTTGTGAAACTCTGTAAACAACAGTTTCACCTACATGATCAATGGGGATCTGTTCCTCATCTGCTGGGCTTGGATCAATAGCTTTTCTGACACTGATGTTCAGTACCTTATTATCAACAAATAAGTCAAGCATTTCCTCTAATGCCTCCTCACTATCCAGGGCCTCCACACCCTCCAGCCCCTTTCCCTCTTCCTTTACATAAGTCAGAAATGCATCCATTCCATAGCCCTCCAACTCAACCAATGCTAATATGGTCAGATAACTGATATCTGAGGAAACTGAATACTTTTTCTCCATATTATCTATTCCTTGAAAATGTAGCCTCAAGTCCCAAATTGCATCATCTAAGCTTGTAACGCCCTCGGTGCGGCTATATCTCCCACGTGTCGAAGCACGACTTAGAGGCATAACCGCATTGAAAGCAATGTCGCAAGCGAGGTAATCTTCACACAACCCATGTAATACATAAGGGAAAGAGATACATAGTTGTCTTACAGTCGCCACTTCACACAATTACATGAATAAAGCATTACATCAACCAGATACAATCAAGGCCCGACTATGGAGCCAAAACAAAAGAAGACTACCCCAAAAGCTACACAGATCCCCGATCGACCCCAACTAGGCTCCACTACTGATCGACTAGAACGAAACAACATAAAGAAAAAGATCTTCATCGAGCTCCTCCTTGAGCTTGGTTGCATCACCTGTATGGTTTCATCGACACCTGCAAACTGGTTCTAGAAGTATCTGTGAGTTACGGGGACTCAGCAATCTCACACCCTCACGATCAAGACTATTTAAGCTTATGGGTAAGGTAAAGGTATGAGGTGGAGCCGCAGCAAGCGACTAGCATATTTGGTGGCTAACAATGCAAATGAGAGCGAGAAGAGAAGGTAAAAGCACGGTCGAGAATCTGTGATCAAGAAGTGATCCTAGAACAACCTACGTCAAGCATAACTCCAACACCGTGTTCACTTCCCGGACCCCGCCAGAAAGAGACCATCACGGTTACACATGCGGTTGATGTATTTTAATTAAGGTCAACTTCAGGTTTTCTACAATCGGACATTAACAAATTCCCATCTACCCATAACCGCGGGCACGACTTTCAAAAGTTCAAATCCCTGCAGGGTGTCCCAACTTAGCCCATCACAAGCTCTCACGGTCAATGAAGGATATTCCTTCTAGCGGGAAGACCCGATCAGACTCGGAATCCCGGTTACAAGACATTTCGACAATGGTAAAACAAGAACAGCAAAGCCACCTGAATGTGCCAACAAATCCTGATAGGAGCTGCACATATCTCGTTCTCAGGGCACACCGGATTGTCCAAACTTCCGGTAGGCCAGCCCAGAGTTGCCGCTGGTGGCCACTGGCGGCTGACAAGGTGGACCAACACCCAGAGGAGCACTGGCCCGGGGGGGTTAAAATAATGATGACCCTCGGGATGCGCGACTCCCAAGGGAAAAAGGCTAGGTGGTGAATGGTAAAACCAAAGTTGGGCCTTGCTGGAAGAGTTTTATTCAAGGCAAACTATCAAGGGGTTCCCATTATAACCCAACTGCGTAAGGAACGCAAAATCCGAGAAGATAACACCGATATGACGGAAACTAGGGCGGCAAGAGTGGAACAAAACACCAGGCATAAGGCCGAGCCTTCCACCCTTTACCAAGTATATAGATGCATTAATTAAATAAGAGATATTGTGATATCCCAACAAAATATCCATGTTCCAACATGGAACAAGCTCCAATCTTCACCTGCAACTAACAACGTTATAAGAGGGGCTGAACAAAGTGGTAACATAGCCAAACAACGGTTTGCTAGGACAAGGTGGGTTAGAGGCTTGGCTCAACAATATGGGAGGCATGATAAGCAAGTGGTAGGTATCGTAGCATAGGCATAGCAAAAGAGCGAGCAACTAGCAAGCAAAGATATAAGTGATTTCGAGGGTATGGTCATCTTGCCTGAGATCCCACAAGGAAGAAGAAACGAGTCCATGAAGAAGACAAGCGGACGAAGTCGAACGGATCCTCACAAACGCGTCATAATCGGAACCAACCTGAAGAAGCAACACCGGAAATAAGCACACAACATAGTAAACAAACCAACACATGAACATGGTATGATATGCGGGATGCGGTATGCGGTGCATATGCATGATTTGCAAAGGAATGATTGTACCTGGCCTCAACTTGGAAATCCAAGAGTGCCACTGGAAAGATGAGGTGATTTTGGTTGAAATCGATATAAAAATCACCGGAATCGGATGCACGGTTTGGAAATGGCAAGCAAAACAAATATGGCACCGGTCTACGATAAACAGTAAGTGACCAACTAGATGCATCAAGATTAATATGCTACAGGCCTACAGCACTCAAACATGGCAACAAAATACATGGCAGGGATCCACTCATGATGCTTGACAATAGATGAACACTAAACTACGGCTAATTCATCCATTAACAGGTTCAAACAAGCATGGCAAAAGTGCAAATGATAACAGGTTTCAGACTTAGTGAAATTAACACAAGTCTGGAATTTAACATTAGGAAGCACACTTTAGAGCATGAAAACTACATGCTACAGGAACTCAACATGGAAAAGCAAGGCATGACATGAGGCTAATCAAAGCACTTAACAAAAGTCCCTTAGTGACCTTGAGCCAAAAGGGATCAGAAAATACAATTGCAAGCATGTGAACATGGCAAAAACATAAACAGATCTCAGACTTAGTGAAAAACTGGAGCATGCAAATCAGTTAACGAGTAGGCATGTTTACGAGCTCGATGCACTCACTACAGAGCATGGCATGACAAACTAAGCATACACCCATCAAGAATACATATCATAGAAGCTATACATGACAACAACAACAACAACAAGATAGCATGCACGGAACAATAGCAACATCCTCGGCAAAATCGCTAACATGTCAACAACGTGCCAGGATTCACGAAATAGCAAAAGTAGAGCTCGACTGACTCAAGCTAGGATGCTCCATAAATGCAAACAAAGACACGGATGGATAGAGCACCGCAATGTTAACAAATCATCCTTACTGATCATCCTCAAAATAGGGATGGATCACTAGGAAACAACATGAACATATGGCATAACGACAAAATCAGGACAAGGACTTAGTGAAATTCTAAGTCCCTGAAATCAGCATTACCGATTACGCTACTTTGCAAGCTTGTGCTAGTGACTACAAATATCATAAAAATACATGGCATACACCCCTGTAAAGATGGCATGGCATATAACAAAACACATGTTGAGCTTAGGATCATAGCATGCACACATTAATCATGGCAAAAATGACAAAATGCCATTTGCTGAAACACATCTGACAAATTCACCACATAGCCCTCTTCCAACAGCATTTCAGGCATCAAGATGAGCTCAAATGAAAATGATGCAATGAGATGAACTGATGTACTCGTCGAGACGAACATTTTGGTATGCTACATGCACAAATCGGAGGTACGGATGCAGAGATACGATGCGATGAAGATTGCATAAAAACACAGCAGATCTGGGGGCTTAGAAGAAATTTGGACCTCTCCGGGAAAAGTCAAACCGGGACGAAGCGGTGCGGGACGGAGGGATCCGGATCTGGACGGAGGCCGTTTGGATGGACAGTGTGGTGGATCTCGTCCACCCCGCGGTGGATCCGACCGGACTTGCTCTGGCGAGCTCCACGAGCTCCGGCGACGATGGAGAGGCGGCGCGGGAGGCCGGAGGTGGCCGGGCGGCGACGGATGAGGGCGGCCGGCGAGGAAGGGGCCCGAGCGCAGCGAGCTTCAGGCCGGGGCGGCGCCCTGCGGAGGAGACGGCGATGGTGTGGCACGCCGGCGAGGAAGACATGGCGGCGGGCGGTGCAGGCGGCAGCGGAGCTGCGCGCCGGCGTCGAGCGCGAAGTGCGGTGGCCGGTCGGGCGATGGGGAGGACCAGGCGCGGGGCGGCGAACAGTCCAGGCGGCGGCGCGGATCTGGGCCCGCGCGGGCCCGTTACGGGCTCCACGGGCCGGCGGGCGCGGGGGCGAAGTGGGGCGCGGGCGCGGACAGGTGGCGGCGTCTGATTCGCTGCGGGGTGGTGCGGTGGTGACATGGCGGCCGCCGGTTGGCTGGAGTGAGGTGGCGGCGGTGGCTGGACATTGTCCGGCGCGGGGGTTTTTGTCCGGTGGCGCAAGGAGGACGAAGGTTAGGGTTAGACTGCGCGAAAAATCAGGGAGGGCCACACACACACACACACACACACACACATATATATATAGGTAGGTAGAGGGAGCTAGGAGAGTCCAAATGAGGTGCGGTTTTCGGCCACGCGATCGTGATCGAACGACCGAGATCATGGAGGAGGTTTATGTGGGTTTGGGCCAAAATGGAAGGGTGTTGGGCTGCAACACACACGAGGCCTTTTCGGTTCCTTGGTTAACCATTGGAGTATCAAACGAAGTCCAAATGGCACGAAACTTGACAGGCGGTCTACCGGTAATAAACCAAGGCCGCATGACAAGTCTCGGTCCAATCCGAAAACGTTTAACACCTGCACACGAAAAGAGGTAGAAAGGGGCACCGGGTGACATAGGAGCGCCGGATTGCAAAACGGACAACGGGGAAAATGCTTGGATGCATGAGACGAACATGTATGCAAATGAAATGCACATGATGACACGATATGGAATGCATGACACGCAAGCAATGACAAGCCAACAACAGCAAATTACTGAAAGACACCTGGCACATCGGTCTCGGGGCGTTACAACCACTATTCAAGATATCTTTCGATATTCCGGTAAATCGGCCGATTTATCGCTTATCGTGGTCTGACCGATAAGATAAATCGACCGATAAATCAACCGATATGGTGATAAATCGGCCGATATGCCGATAAACTAGCCGATTTACCCCTTATCGTAGGTCGACCGATAAGTTCCCGATAAGCGATATCCGCAACATTGGTTACAACACTCCACCACTACGAGAGGATTTCGTCCCGAGATCTAGAATGGCACCGGAGGGAAAAACGGAGGAGAAAAGAGAAGAGGTAAAACTAAGTTGCTTCTTTGACGAATGAGTGAGACCAAAGAACCTTGAAAAGGTTGAGCAAAATGAAATAAATAAAATAACGGAGAAGAACAAAGTTGAAAACACTCCGTTAAGAAAGAGGAAAAGAAAGAACCGATCGGGTAGCACTTTGGTTGAGAAGGGATGCAGACTTGATAGGATGAAAAGGACTTGAGCAGAGGACACAACGCTCCAGTTAAATGGATAGGCATGAAAAGAACATGATCTTTGACAAAACGAGAAGATGGGTTTGAAGAGAGTAGCAACACAATGCCTCTGGAGAAATGAAAGAAAGGAATGAAAGGGACGGGAAAAAAACAACATCTTCTACCTCCAATGAGCTTGAAAAGGCATCTTTAGTAGAAAGGTCAAACAGAATTGTTGTAAAACCAACAACGAAAAAGGATAAGCTTGATATGGACTTATAGAAGACATCTCAAAAATTATGAGGTGACAACTTGCCACTCACGGGAAAAAGAATTGGATTGATAAGAACAAGGGGACGAGAAACTTATTTCACCGGGAGGATAAATGAAGAACTTGGAACATTTATAAGCATCATAAATAGCAACAATCCTTAGGGAAAGCTTTAGGTGAAATATAACCCAAGGTAACTCCAACGAATAGGTTGATGGATTTAATATATTTCATTCTTAACAACATGTGAATCATGAAACATGAACTCAAATTATCAAGAATGACATAAAACCACCTCGAATGATACGGTTGAAAGAATTGCACTTTGAAATGCAAGATGGAGAATACTTGAGCTCCTTAGAAAAGAATCTCGATGAACACTTCGAGAAGGAATTAAATCCTTGATGAACCATCATGTAGAACCTTCATGAAGAACTCCGGTAAACAAAGGGATGACGAAAAGAAAGGGAAGTTGAAAACCCAAGGTGAAACCTTGTAATGATTTAGATGGATCTCCATGATAATTAGAGCTTGGAACTCCGGGAAAGAAAGACGAGGACTTGGAACCAAGAATTTAATCATCGTGAACAAACTCCGGAAGAAAAGATTAACATATGGATGAAACAAGAATAAGAATTACATTATGCTTATCCTTCACCAATTAAATTGATGAAAATCAATGGATTTGACATATTACTTATTCTCGTGGAAAGGATTAAAGGGAGGTATAACTTGAGCTTGAGAAGGTCTTCAATGATCCACTGGTAGGATTGAAAAGAACGAAAGAGTTGATATGATGATGAATGACGAGAACTCTTGCACGAACCACCGTAGGAATTGGAAAGAAAGAGTCATTTGAGATTATAACGAAGGAAGAAGAATCTTGGAAGAGCCACCGGTAGAATTGAAAATGCACGAAGTAAAAGGGATGAATCACCGGTATGAATTAGAGAATGAACCAGGATACTTTAGGGGATTTAGAAACATAAGAACGAAGAGGTCACGAGTTGACAAGAGAATACTTGAATGATGCACCGGTAAGATTTGGAGAACAATGGCCTTCGAAGTAAAGAAATGGAAACAACTCATGAAATGCTCCGGATAGGTGAAAAGAATACTCACAATCAAAACAATTATGAGAGGATGGCAACAAGCTAGCACCATGAATCTTTGAGAGAACAGATAAGGTATGGAGGGAAAACTCTTCTTCGGTCTTCAAAATCTGAGAATGACTTCGAGAAACACCACCATGAATTGTTGAGGCACTCCGGAATGAAAAATTAGAAAGGTTGAACCAATGATGAAAAGAATTTGAAAGATCTTGGAGAAAGGCATTTGACTGATGAAAATTCATACTTACGTCAAACTTTGACAAGAATTTAGGATAGCTCCGGGAAAATAAGAAGAGTCAGGTAAGATCCTAGGAAAAAACTTGTGGGTTAGGGCCCACTCAAAAGAAACACCGTAGAACGATTACTTGAAAAGAGAGATTGCACCGGTTGAATTAAATGACTTGAATGAGATGACATCCTCGAAAGAGCTTGAACGAATGGATAGTGGAAAACACAAATCTTCGAGATATCTTGAGCACTCCGGAACAAATGAATAGCAAGCGGGGACAATTAAGAGGTGCACCGGCAAGAGACGACATTTGAAACGAGGAAAAGATATGATCAACAAAGCTTGACTTGAAACCACTGGAGATGAAAAGAATGAAGAATGATGAAGTTGAGGTTCTGTTAGAATCTTCATGAGAATAACTGGGTAAGAACATGACGGAAAATAATGGAGAGACTTCACATGAATAAAGGGATACTTGATTAAGAAATCCGAGTCCTTGAAGAAACAAGGGTGGGAGGGTGGGAAAGACAAAGGCAACTTGGAGACGGATGAAACTGTTGGAAATATGCCCTAGAGGCAATAATAAATTAGTTATTATTATATTTCATTGTTCATGATAATCGTTTATTATCCATGCTAGAATTGTATTGATAGGAAACTCAGATACATGTGTGGATACATAGACAACACCATGTCCCTATTAAGCCTCTAGTTGACTAGCTCGTTGATCAATAGATGGTTACGGTTTCCTGACCATGGACATTGGATGTCGTTGATAATGGGATCACATCATTAGGAGAATGATGTGATGGACAAGACCCAATCCTAAGCCTAGCACAAGATCGTGTAGTTCGTATGCTAAAGCTTTTCTAATGTCAAGTATCATTTCCTTAGACCATGAGATTGTGCAACTCCCGGATACCATAGGAGTGCTTTGGGTGTGCCAAACGTCACAACATAACTGGGTGGCTATAAAGGTGCACTACGGGTATCTCCGAAAGTGTCTGTTGGGTTGGCACGAATCGAGACTGGGATTTGTCACTCCGTGTAATAGAGAGGTATCTCTGGGCCCACTCGGTAGGACATCATCATAATGTGCACAATGTGACCAAGGAGTTGATCATGGGATGATGTGTTACGGAATGAGTAAAGAGACTTGCCGGTAACGAGATTGAACAAGGTATCGGGATACCGACGATCGAATCTCGGGCAAGTATCGTACCGATAGACAAAGGGAATTGTATACGTGATTGATTGAATCCTTGACATCGTGGTTCATCCGATGAGATCATCGTGGAGCATGTGGGAACCAACATGGGTATTCAGATCCCGCTATTGGTTATTAACCGGAGAGTTGTCTCGGCCATGTCTGCATGACTCCCGAGCCCGTAGGGTCTACACACTTAAGGTTCGATGACGCTAGGGTTATAGGGAAAGTATGTACGCGGTTACCGAATGTTGTTCGGAGTCCCGGATGATATCCCGGACGTCACGAGGAACGGAATGGTCCGGAGGTAAAGATTTATATATGGGAAGTCCCGTTTTGGTCACCAAAAAAGTTTCGGGTGCTATCGGTAACGTACCGGGACCACCGGGAGGGTCCCGGGGGTCCACCAGGTGGGGCCACCAGCCCTAGAAGGCTGCGTGGGCCAAGTGTGGGAGGGGACCAGCCCCAGGTGGGCTGGTGCGCCCCCCACCAAGGCCCAAGGCACAAGGGAGAGTGGGAGGGGGCAAACCCTAGGTCCAAATGGGCCTTAAGGCCCACCCTAGGTGCGCCCCCCTCTCACCCCCCTTGGCCGCCACCCTAGATGGGTTTTGGGGCTGCCGCCGCCCCTAGGGAGGGAACCCTAGATGGGGGCGCAGCCCCTCCCTTTCCCCTATATATACTTGAGGTATTGGGGGCAGCAAGACACACGAGATCATCTCCCTCTTGGCGCAGCCCTACCTCTCTCCCTCCTCGTCTCTCGTAGTGCTTGGCGAAGCCCTGCTGGAGTTCCGCGCTCCTCCACCACCACCACGCATCGTGCTGCTGCTGGACGGAGTCTTCCCCAACCTCTCCTTCTCCCCTTGCTGGATCAAGGCGTGGGAGACGTCACCGGGCTGCACGTGTGTTGAACGCGGAGGCGCCGTTGTTCGGTGCTTAGATCGGAATCAACCGCGATCAGAATCGCTGTGAATACGACTCCTTCATCCGCGTTCTTGCAACGCTTCCGCTTAGCGATCTACTAGGGTATGTAGATGCACTCCCCTTCCCCTCGTTGCTAGATTACTCCATAGATTGATCTTGGTGATGCGTAGAAAATTTTAAATTTCTGCTACGATCCCCAACAGTGGCGTCATGAGCTAGGTCTATGCGTAGTTTCTATGCACGAGTAGAACACAAGTTGTTGTGGGCATCGATTTTGTCATTTTACTTGCCGTTACTAGTCTTATCTTGATTCGGCGGCATCGTGGGATGAAGCGGCCCGGACCGACCTTACACGTACTCTTACGTGAGACTGGTTCCACCAACTGACATGCACTAGTTGCATAAGGTGGCTAGCGGGTGTCTGTCTCTCCTACTTTAGTCGGATCAGATTCGATGAAAAGGGTCCTTATGAAGGGTAAATAGAAATTGGCATATCACGTTGTGGTTTTCGCGTAGGTAAGAAACGTTCTTGCTAGAAACCTATAGCAGCCACGTAAAAACTTGCAACAACAATTAGAGGATGTCTAACTTGTTTTTGCAACATGTGCCATGTGATGTGATATGGCCAAAAGGATGTGATGAATGATATATGTATGAGATTGATCATGTTCTTGTAATAGGAATCACGACTTGCATGTCGATGAGTATGACAACCGGCAGGAGCCATAGGAGTTGTCTTAATTTATTTATGACCTGCGTGTCAACATAAATGTCATGTAATTACTTTACTTTATTGCTAAAGCGTTAGCCATAGTAGTAGAAGTAATAGATGATGAGACAACTTCAAGAAGACACGATGATGGAGATCATGCTGTCATGCTGGTGACAACGATGATCATGGAGCCTCGAAGATGGAGATCAAAAGGAGCAAATGATATTGGCCATATCATGTCACTATTTGATTGCATGTGATGTTTATCATGTTTTACATCTTATTTGCTTAGAACGATGGTAGCTTAAATAAGATGATCCCTCATAATAATTTCAAGAAAGTGTTCCCCCTAACTGTGCACCGTTGCGAAGGTTCATTGTTTCGAAGCACCACGTGATGATCGAGTGTGATAGATTATAACGTTCGAATACAACGGGTGTAAGCCAGATTTACACACGCAATACACTTAGGTTGACTTGACGAGCCTAGCATGTACAGACATGGCCTCGGAACACGGGAGACCGAAAGGTCGAGCATGAGTCGTATAGAAGATACGATCAACATGAAGATGTTCACCGATGTTGACTAGTCCGTCCCACGTGATGATCGGACACGGCCTAGTTGACTCGGATCATGTTTCACTTAGATGACTAGAGGGGTGTCTATCTGAGTGGGAGTTCATTAAATAATTTTATTAGATGAACTTAATTATCATGAACATAGTCTAAATTGTCTTTGCAAATATGTTATAGATAAATAGCTCACGTTGTAGCTCCATGTTTCAATACGTTCCTAGAGAAAGACCAAGTTGAAAGATATTGTAAGCAATGATGCGGACTGGGTCCGTAGTCCGAGGATTGTCCTCACTGCTACACAGAAGGCTTACGTCTTTGATGCACCGCTCGATGTGCAAACCCCTACAACGTCGTCTGTGGATGTTGTGAACACCTGACAGACACATCCTGATGACTACTTGATAGTTTAGTGCACCATACTTTACGGCTTAGAATCTGGATTCCAATGATGTTTTGAATGCCATAAGACACATGAGATGTTCCAAGGTCTGAAATTGGGATTTCAGGCTCATGCCCGTGTTGAGAGGTATGAGACCTCTGACAAGTTGTTTTGCCAACAAGATGTAGGAGAATAGCTCAGCTAGTGAGCATGTGCTCAGAATGTCTGGGTGCTCCAATCACTTAAATCAAGTGGGAGTTAAACTTCCAGATAAGATAGTGATTGATAGAGTTCTCTAGCCACTATCACTAAGCTACTAGATCTTCGTGATGAACTATGACATGCAAGGGATGGAGTTGATCCCGGAGTTGTTCGCGGTGCTTAAGACCGCAAAAGGTGGAAATCAAGAAGGAGCATCAAGTGTTGATGGCTTAACAAGACCACTGGTTTCAAGAAGGGCAAGGGCTAGAAGGGAAACTTCATGGATGGCAAACCAGTTGCCGCTCCACTGAAGGAACCCAAAGTTGAACCCAAACCCGAGACTAAGTGCTTCTATTGTAAGGGGAACGGTCACTGGTAGCGGAATTACCCCAAATGCATGGTAGATAAGAAGGCTGGCAACTTCAACAAAGTATATAAGTGTTATTAATGTGTACCTTACTAGTACTCCTGGTAGCACCTGGGTATTGGATACCGGTTCAGTTGCTATTAATGGTGACTTGAAGCAAAAGCTACGGACTAAACGGAGTCTGGCTAAGGGCGAGGTGACGATGTGTGTTGGAAGTGTTTCCAAAGTTGATGAGATCACCATCGCACGCTCCATCTGCCTTCGGGATTAGTATTGAACCTAGATAAATGTTATCAGGTGTCTACGTTGAGCATGAATATGATTAGATCATGTTCATTGCAATACGGTTATTCATTTAAGTTAGAGAATAATGGTTATTCTATTTACATGAATTATACCTTTCATGGTCATGCACCCTATGTGAATGGTTCATTGAATCTCGGTCATGGTAATACACATGTTCACGCCAAAAGATGTAGAGTTAATAATGATAGTACCACTTTCTTGTGGCACTACCGCTTAGGTCATATTGGCGTAAGATGCATGAAGAAACTCATGTCGATGGATGTTTGGAGTCACTTGATTTTGAATCGCTTGACACATGCGAGCCATGCCTCATGGGCAGGATGACTAAGACCCCGTTTTCAGGTACAATGAAACGGGCAAGTGACTTGTTGGAAATCATACATGCTGATGCGTGTGATCCAATGAGAATTGAAGCGTGCGGTGGATATCGCTATTTTCTCATCTTCACTGACGATTTGAGTAGATATAGGTATATTTACTTAATGAAGCACAAGTCTAAAACATTTGAAAAGTTCAAGTGATTTCAGAGTGAAGTTAAGAACCATCATAACAAGAAGATCAAATTCCTATGATCTGATCGATGAGAATTTCTGAGTTATGAGTTTGGCAATCACTTAAGACATTGCGGAATTGTTTCACAGTTGAAGCCACCTGGAACACCACAGATAAATGGTGTGTCTGGACGTCGTAATCCAACCTTATGAGATATGGTGCGATCTATGATGTCTCTTACCGATCTATCGTTTTTATTTTGAGGATATGCGTTAGAGACAGCTGCATTCACTTTAGATAGGACACCATATAAGTCCGTTGAGACGACGTCGTATGAACATTGGTTTGGCAAGAAACCAAAGTTGTCGTTTCTTAATGTTTGGGGCTGCGATGCTTAAGGCTTCAGCCGGAGAAGCTCGAACCCAAAGCGGACAAACACATCTTCATAGGATACCTAAAGGTGACAGTTGGGTATACCTTCTATCTCAGATTCGAGGGCAAATTGTTTGTCTCTAAGAACGGGTCCTTTCTCGAGAAGGTGTTTCTCTTGAAAGAATTGAGTGGGAGGAAGATAGAACTTGATGAGGTTGTCAAACCTTTACTTCAACCAGAGAGTGATGCAACACAGAAAGATGTTTTCTGTGGCGCCTACGTCTGTTGAAGAGGAAGTTAATGATAGTGATCATGAAGCTTCGGATCAAGTTGCTATCGAACCTCATAGGTCGACAAGGATATGTACTACTCCTGAGTGGTACGGTAATCCTATCTCAGATATCATGTTGTTGGACAACAATGAACCTACGAGCTATGGAGAAGCGATGGTGGGCCCGTATTCTGACAAATGGTTAGAAGCCATGAAATCCGAGATAGGATCCATGTATCAGAACAAAGTATGGACTCTGGTGGACTTTCCCGATGATCGGCAAGCCATTGAGATAAAATGGATCTTTAAGAAGAAGACGGACATGGGCGGTAATGTTACCGTCTATGAAGCTTGACTTGTGGGAAAGAGTCTTTTCACAAGTTCAAGGAGTTGACTACGATGAGAATTTCTCGCCCATAGCGATGCTTAAGTCCGTCGGAATCATGTTAGCATTAACTGTATTTTTCGATTATGAAATCTGACAGATGGATGTCAAAACAAGTTTTCTTACCAGTTTTCGTAAGAAAAAGTTGTATGTGATACAATAAAAGGTTTTGTCGATCCTAAGGATGCTAAAAGGTATGCTGGCTCCAGCAATCCTTCTATGGACTAGAGCAAGCATCTCGGAGTCGGAATATATGCTTTGATGGAGTGATCAAAACTTTTAGGTTTATACAATGTTTGCTAGAAACTTGTATTTACAAGAAAGTGAGTGGGAGCACTTCAACATTTTTGATAAGTATATGTGGATGACATATTGTTGATCCGAGATAATATAGAATTTCTGAAAGCATAAACGGTTGTTTGAAGAGTGTTTTTCAAAGGAAGACCTGGATAAAGCTGCTTACATATTGGGCATCAAGATCTATAGGGATAGATCAAGACGCCTGATGGTACTTTCAAAGAACGCACACCTTGACAAGTTTTTGAAGGAGTTCAAAATAGATCAGTCAAAGAAGGGGTTCTTACCTGAGTTGTAAGGTGTGAAGTTGAGTAAGACTCAAATATTGACCACGGCAGAAGAAAGAGGAAGGACGAAGGACGTCCCCTATGCTTTTGTCATAGGCTCTATACGGTATGCCATGCTGATTACCGCACCAGATGTGTGCCTTGCCACATGTCTGGCAAGAGGGTACAAAGGTGATCTAGGAGTAGATCACCAGATAGCGGTCAAAATTATCCTTAGAGGAATAAGGAAATGTTTCTCGGATATGGAGGTGATGAAGAGTTCGACATAAAGAGTTACGTCAATGCAAGCTTAACACCTATCCGGATAGCTCTGAGTAGAGATACCAGATACATATAATGGAGCAACAATTTGGAATAGCTCCAAGTGGAATGTGGTAGCAGCATCTACGATATGACATAAAGTTTTGCGAAATACATAGGGATCTGAATATGGCACACCCGTTGACTACAACCTCTCTCACAAGCATAACATGATCAAACCCAGAACTCATTGAGTGTTAATCACATAGTGATGTGAACAAGATTATTGAGTCTAGTAAACTCTTTGGATGCTGGTCACATGGCGATGTGACCTGTGAGTGTTAATCACATGGCGATGTGAACTAGATTATTGACTCTAGTGCAAGTGGGAGACTGTTGGAAATATGCCCTAGAGGCAATAATAAATTAGTTATTATTATATTTCATTTTTCATGATAATCGTTTATTATCCATGCTAGAATTGTATTGATAGGAAACTCAGATACATGTGTGGATACATAGACAACACCATGTCCCTAGTAAGCCTCTAGTTGACTAGCTCGTTGATCAATAGATGGTTACGGTTTCCTGAACATGGACATTGGATGTCGTTGATAACGGGATCACATCATTAGGAGAATGATGCGACGGACAAGACCCAATCCTAAGCCTAGCACAAGATCGTGTAGTTCGTATGCTAAAGCTTTTCTAATGTCAAGTATCATTTCCTTAGACCATGAGATTGTGCAACTCCCGGATACCGTAGGAGTGCTTTGGGTGTGCCAAACGTCACAACGTAACTGGGTGGCTATAAAGGTGCACTACGGGTATCTCCGAAAGTGTCTGTTGGGTTGGCACGAATTGAGACTGGGATTTGTCACTCCGTGTAACGGAGAGGTATCTCTGGACCCACTCGGTAGGACATCATCATAATGTGCACAATGTGACCAAGGAGTTGATCACGGGATGATGTGTTACGGAACGAGTAAAGAGACTTGCCGGTAACGAGATTGAACAATATCGGGATACCGACGATCGAATCTCGGGCAAGTATCATACCGATAGACAAAGGGAATTGTATACGTGATTGATTGAATCCTTGACATCGTGGTTCATCCAATGAGATCATCGTGGAGCATGTGGGAACCAACATGGGTATCTAGATCCCGCTGTTGGTTATTGACCGGAGAGTTGTTTCGGCCATGTCTGCATGACTCCCGAGCCCGTAGGGTCTACACACTTAAGGTTCGATGATGCTAGGGTTATAGGGAAAGTATGTACGCGGTTACCGAAGGTTGTTCGGAGTCCCGGATGAGATCCCGGATGTCACGAGGAGTTCCGGAATGGTACGGAGGTAAAGATTTGTATATGGGAAGCCCCGTTTTGGTCACCGAAAAAGTTTCGGGTGCTATCGGTAACGTACCGGGACCACCGGGAGGGTCCCGGGGGTCCATCAGGTGGGGCCACCAGCCCTAGAAGGATGCGTGGGCCAAGTGTGGGAGGGGACCAGCCCCAGGTGGGCTGGTGCACCCCCACCAAGGCCCAAGGCGCAAGGGAGAGGGGGAGGGGGCAAATCCTAGGTCCAGATGGGCCTTCAGGCCCACCCTAGGTGCGCCCCTCTCTCCCCCCTTGGCCGCTACCCTAGATGGATTTTGGGGCTGCCGCCACCCCTAGGGAGGGAACCCTAGATGGGGGCGCAGCCCCTCCCCTTCCCCTATATATACTTGAGGTATTGGGGGCTGCAAGACACACGAGATCATCTCCCTCTTGGCGCAGCCCTACCTCTCTCCCTCCTCATCTCTCGTAGTGCTTGGCGAAGCCCTGCTGGAGTTCCGCGCTCCTCCACCACCACCACGCCGTCGTGTTGCTGCTGGATGGAGTCTTCCCCAACCTCTCCTTCTCCCCTTGCTGGATCAAGGCGTGGGAGACGTCATCGGGCTGCACGTGTGTTGAACACGGAGGCGCCGTTGTTCGGCGCTTAGATCGGAATCAGCCGCGATCAGAATCGCTGCGAGTACGACTCCTTCATCCGCGTTCTTGCAACTCTTTCGCTTAGCGATCTACTAGGGTATGTAGATGCACTCCCCTTCCCCTCGTTGCTAGATTACTCCATAGATTGATCTTGGTGATGCGTAGAAAATTTTAAATTTCTGCTACGATCCCCAACAGAAACAAACATCGTTGAGAAGAACTGATAATTGATCTTGTTGATGTTGAAAACGTCGGAACCACTTGAAGAGAAAACACGCCGGTTGAGAAGGATTGACATGACAATCTCGATTATCATGAGGGATTAGTATTCACATAGGAATATGAGGACACCGCTTGGGGAGGGTATGGAATCAACACTTGACATTGAAGTAACTCGAATACCACAACTCAAAACAAAACAAAGGATTGACTTGCAGAATAAGCCAGAACAAACATATGATAGAGATTTCGTCCGAAGTTTTCGTGGTGGGGCCTACATGGGCTCGATCGTACAACACCATCATGTACAAGGCAGTGCACATGACATACGAAGCGTCCCCGAGTCGGCATAGCCAAGGACTCATTAAGACACAACGAGACCACTGTAAAACCAACCGTGAATAGGCGGACCACTAGACATCGAACCCCAATTTCATATCATACATCTGTCGGAAAGATATCCTAGGAGCTACTTGAATTCCCACTTATAAACTCCCGAAACTTTCCGGTTATGCAATCAGGTGTTGGGGATACAGGGGAAGCATAATAATCTCACCCAAAAGTAACAAATCCTACATCCAGCTGTATCCATCCTTCAACACATAACCAAGAAACCTTCGGAAATCATCTACCTCAACCTTCGAAAAGCATCCGTTATACGAGTTATGGCAATACTCCCGAACTCCCGCCCCAGTACTGGGTGGCGTCGAGGTTATCTCACCAACAACTGCATAAAAGAGATTTTCGATGTCGGCGAAACTACTCTCAGGTATTCCAAAACTGCAACGATAAAATTGTGACGACAACACCTCGGAGCTCAACTCCCCGGGACACTGCCACAACCCCTAAATGACGGGAGGCACCAAGAACAATGTTCTCGTCACAAATCGATCGGAACGATTCCAAGATACCCGCGTGATCCTAAATTTTTTTAGTGAAATTTGAGAAGAGAAGAGTCAAAACTCTACGTCAGGATGCCTCACCAGAGCGACGAAGGGACTGAGGAGTAAAAAGAATTCCTAACTCTCTGATATATATAATCCTAAATGACTCAAAACATTTTTTTCTAGACTCAACAACGCCATTTATTCGATCAAGCAGGGGGCTCCTAAGGTCGGGGAAGGCTCTGATTACCAACTTGTAACGCCCTCGATGCGGCTATATCTCCCACGTGTCGAAGCACGACTTAGAGGCATAACCGCATTGAAAGCAGTGTCGCAAGTGAGGTAATCTTCACACAACCCATGTAATACATAAGGGAAAGAGATACATAGTTGGCTTACAATTGCCACTTCACACAATTACATGAATAAAGCATTACATCAACCAGATACAGTCAAGGCCTGACTACGGAGCCAAAATAAAAGAAGACTACCCCAAAAGCTACACAGATCCCCGATCGACCCCAACTGGGCTCCACTGCCGATTGACTAGAACGAAACAACATAAATAACAAGATCTTCATCGAGCTCCTCCTAGAGCTTGGTTGCGTCACTTGTACGGTTTCATCGACACCTGCAAACTGGTTTTGTAAGTATCTGTGAGTCACGGGGACTCAGCAATCTCACACCCTCGCGATCAAGACTATTTAAGCTTATGGGTAAGGTAAAGGTATGAGGTGGAGCTGCAGCAAGCGACTAGCATATTTGGTGTCTAACAACGCAAATGAGAGCGAGAAGAGAAGGCAAAAGCACGGTCGAGAATCTATGATCAAGAAGTGATCCTAGAACAACCTACGTCAAGCATAACTCCAACACAGTGTTCACTTCCTGGACCCCGCCGGAAAGAGACCATCACGGTTACACACGCGGTTGATGTATTTTAATTAAGGTCAACTTCAGGTTTTCTACAACCGGACATTAACAAATTCCCATCTGCCCATAACCGCGGGCACGGCTTTCGAAAGTTCAAATCCCTGCAGGGGTGTCCCAACTTAGCCCATCACAAGCTCTCACGGTCAATGAAGGATATTCCTTCTAGCGGGAAGACCCGATCAGACTCGGAATCCCGGTTACAAGACATTTCGACAATGGTAAAATAAGAACAGCAAAGCCACCTGAATGTGCCGACAAATCCTGATAGGAGCTGCACATATCTCGTTCTCAGGGCACACCGGATTGTCCAAACTTCCGGTAGGCCAGCCCAGAGTTGCCACTGGTGGCCACTGGCGGCTGACAAGGTGGACCAACACCCAGAGGAGCACTGGCCCGGGGGGGTTAAAATAATGATGACCCTCGGGATGCGCGACTCCCAAGGGAAAAAGGCTAGGTGGTGAATGGTAAAACCAAAGTTGGGCCTTGCTGGCAGAGTTTTATTCAAGGCGAACTATCAAGGGGTTCCCATTATAACCCAACCGCGTAAGGAACGCAAAATCCGGGAAGATAACACCGATATGACGGAAACTAGGGCGTCAAGAGTGGAACAAAACACCAGGCATAAGGCCGAGCCTTCCACCCTTTACCAAGTATATAGATGCATTAATTAAATAAGAGATATTGTGATATCCCAACAAAATATCCATGTTCCAACATGGAACAAGCTCCAATCTTCACCTGCAAGTAACAACACTATAAGAGGGGCTGAGGAAAGCTGTAACATAGCCAAACAACAGTTTGCTAGGACAAGGTGGGTTAGAGGCTTGGCTCAACAATATGGGAGGCATGATAAGCAAGTGGTAGGTATCGCAGCATAGGCATAGCAAAAGAGCGAGCAACTAGCAAGCAACTAGCAAGCAAAGATAGAAGTGATTTCGAGGGTATGGTCATCTTACCTGAGATCCCGCAAGGAAGAAGAAACGAGTCCATGAAGAAGACAAGCGGACGAAGTCGAACGGATCCTCACAAACGCGTCATAATCAGAACCAACCTGAAGAAGCAACACGGGAAAGAAGCACACAACATAGTAAACAAAACAACACATGAACATGGTATGATATGCGGGAGGCGGTATGTGGTGCATATGCATGATTTGCAAAGGAATGATTGGACCTGGCCTCAACATGGAAATCCAATTGTGCCACTGGAAAGATGAGGTGATTTCAGTTGAAATCGATATAAAAATCACCGGAATCGGATGCACGGTTTGGAAATGGCAAGCAAAACAAATATGGCACCGGTCTGCGATAAAGAGCAAGTGACCAACTAGATGCATCAAGATAAATATGCTACAACACTCAAACATGGCAACAAAATACATGGCAGGGATCCACTCATGATGCTTGACAAAAGATGAACACTGAGCTACGGCTAATTCATCCATTAACAGGTTCAAACAAGCATGGCAAAAGTGCAAATAATAACAGGTTTCAGACTTAGTGAAATTAACACAAGTCGGAATTTAACATCAGAAAGCACACTTTAGAGCATGAAAACTACATGCTAGAGGAACTCAACATGGCAAAGCAAGGCATGACATAAAGCTACTCAAAGCGCTTAACAAAAGTCCCTTAGTGACCTTGAGCCAAAAGGTATCAGAAAATACAATTGCAAGCATGTGAACATGGCAAAAACATAAACAGATCTCAGACTTAGTGAAAAACTGGAGCATGCAAATCAGTTAACGAGTAGGCATGTTTACGAGCTCGATGCACTCACTACAGAGTATGGCATGACAAACTAAGCATACACCCATCAAGAATACATATCATAGAAGCTATACATGGCAAGAACAACAACATAGCATGCACGGAACAATAGCAACATCGTCGGCAAAATCGCTAACATGTCAACAACCTGCCAGGATTCACGAAATAGCAAAAGTAGAGCTCGACTAACTCAAGCTAGGATGCTCCATAAATGCAAACAAAGACACAGATGGATAGAGCACCGCAATGTTAACAAATCATCCTTACTGATCATCCTCAAAATAGGCGCGTATCACTAGGAAATAACATGAACATATGGCATAACGACAAAATCAGGACAAGGATTTAGTGAAATTCTAAGTCCCTGAAATCAGCATTACCGATTACGCTACTTTGCAAGCTTGTGCTAGTCACCACAAATATCACAAAAATACATGGCATACACCCCTGTAAAGATGGCATGGCATACAACAAAACACATATAGAGCTCAGGATCATAGCATGCACACATTAATCATGGCAAAAATGACAAAATGCCATTTGCTGAAACAGATCTGACAAATTCACCGTATAGCCCTCTTCCGACAGCATTTCAGGCATCAAGATGAGCTCAAATGAAAATGATACAATGAGATGAAATGATATACTCGTCGAGACGAACATTTTGATATGCTACACGCGCAAATCGGAGCTACAGATACAGAGATACGATGCGATGAATATTGCATAAAAACATAGCAGATCTAGGGACTTAGAAGAAATTTGGACCTCTCCGGGAAAAGTCAAACCAGGACGAAGCGGTGCGGGACGAAGGGATCTGGATCTGGACGGAGGCCGTTTGGATGGACGGTGTGGTGGATCTCGTCCACCCCGCGGTGGATCCGACCGGACTTGCTCCGGCGAGCTCCACGAATTCCGGCGACGATGGAGAGGCGGCGCGGGAGGCCGGAGGTGGTCGGGCGGCAACGGATGAGGGCGGCCGGCGAGGAAGGGGCCCGAGCGCAGCGAGCTTCGGGCCGGGGCGGCGCCCTGCGGAGGAGACGGGGATGGTGTGGCACGCCGGCGAGGAAGACATGGCGGCGGGTGGTGCAGGCGGCAGCGGAGCTGCGCCCCGGCGTCGAGCGCGAAGTGCGGCGGTTGGTCGGGCGACGGGGAGGACCAGGCACGGGGCGGCGAACAGTCCAGGCGGCGGCGCGGATCTGGGCCCGCGCGGGCCCGTTACGGGCTCCACGGGTCGGCGGGCGCGGGGGCGAAGTGGGGCGCGGGCGCGGACAGGTGGCGGCGTCCGATTCGCTGCGGGGTGGTGCGGTGGTGACGTGGCGGTCGCCGGTTGGCTGGAGTGAGGTGGCGGCGGCGGCTGGACATTGTCCGGCGCGGGGGTTTTTGTCCGGTGGCGCAAGAAGGACGAAGGTTAGGGTTAGACTGCACGAAAAATCAGGGAAAGCCACACATATATATATAGGTAGAGGGAGCTAGGAAAGTCCAAATGAGGTGCGGTTTTCGGCCACGCGATCGTGATCGAACGACCGAGATGATGGAGGAGGTTTATGTGGTTTTGGGCCAAAATGGAAGGGTGTTGGGCTGCAACACACATGAGGCCTTTTCAGTTCCTCGGTTAACCGTTGGAGTATCAAACCAAGTCCAAATGGCACGAAACTTGACAGGCGGTCTACCGGTAGTAAACCAAGGCCGCATGACAAGTCTCGGTCCAATCCGAAAACGTTTAATACCCGCACATGAAAAGAGGTAGAAAGGGGCATCGGGTGACATAGGAGCGCCGGATTACAAAACGGACAACGGGAAAAATGCTCGGATGCATGAGACGAACATGTATGCAAATGAAATGCACATGATAACATGATATGGAATGCATGACACGCAAGCAATGACAAGCCAATAACAACAAATTACTGAAAAACACCTGGCACATCGGTCTCGGGGCGTTACAAAGCTATAGGATTAAATTGACAAACAATTATTTTTGAAGTCACTGAACATTACTGAACTTTATTCTAATTACAGTGAATGCACTGACCAAATGAACTAACCAAATGCACTTTCTTCTACACTGACTTAACCAATAAAATACATTAGCATGCCAAGAACAAACAATTACTAACCCTTGTTCCAATTTGAACTAAAGCACCCAGAAATTTTAACTAAAGGACCCAGAAACATTGGCCAGTGCTTACCTCACTCCACCAAAGGACGACGCCCAATGGTGGCCGCCTGCTGGATCAGCGTGGATGCGCTTCGCCACTGCCCTGGCCGCGCGGACTTCCGGATCTGAGCTCGCCGGATCCACATGAGCCGCGGGCGGTGATGGCTGCTGCGACCGCTGCGCCGGGAAGCTGGGGCTGTCTAGCCATTTGTCCACCTCTGAGGGTCCAACGCCCTCCTGGCCGGTGCCGCCTTGGCTCAATCGCTCACCGCCGACGACATTTGGCTGCGCCGCCGCCATCGCCCACCTAGGTCACTGCGGGGGAGAGGAGGGGGAGAGGAGGGGGAGTGAGAGAACCAGACACCCGACCGCCTACATTGGTTCCGACCGGACCACGTCGGCTAACGGCCGTCAACTGCCACGCCGTGAGCGCGCGTGGCCACGTGGGCTGACAGATGGGTCCAGGTGGTCAGAAAAACGGTTAATTCGCTAGTCACCGCGGTTTGGGTTTTTTGAAATAGCGGATCGCGTGTTTGGTAGCTTTCTGAGAAAATTTAAAAAATGGTAGTTTTTTGAAACCCTAACCTGTAAACTAGTAGTTTTATGCTATTTACTCATAAAATGCAATGAACCTTTGCTTATGCACCTGGTTGATTCCGTCTATTTGTGTTGGAGAAACCACGGATTCAACTCAAATTTATTGGAATCCATGGAGATTCCGGTCGCTATGTTGATGTGTATGCATCATGCATGACATTGACTAGACGCGTACCCTCACATATACTTCAAACAAATCCTGCGAGTTGCAATTTGTACGACCAAATTAATCAATTAACTATCTGATTCGGTGGATCATTACAGCCAAACCAAGCAAGGACGAGAGCTCCTTTCAGTTAAACTATGCTCAGAAATAAAACTAAAATAAATGTATGTGGCGCTAGGGCGCCGTGGTTTTGAAGAATCTGCATCACGCTGGTTCAGTTTAACATTTCCCGTAGTTCGATCCAGTCAGCTCGCATAAAATAACAGGTTTCATAAGAAAATAAATCGCAGCAACTAAGTACCTACCACATATTTAAGTAAACCATTACAGCAGATCAGAATATACGACCAACTAAGAACTCACGTTGTTTTGCATCTCATCGGAAAACAAGTAAAGTACAGCAATTAAGCATTCAGTTAAATTAATGGATGTGGCATCATGCCGCCGTTGTTGCCACCAAATCAGCACAAGTGTTTGTCTTCTAAGCAACACTCATCTATATGTCGACTTGTCTATGGCATCGATCGCTGGTGGGATGTGGACGGGTTCATGGCAAGGTGCTGCGTACCGTGGAAAGGATCAATCATTCGAGTGTACATCACTGCACCCTTTTCCAATAATGCTTGTTTTATAACCGTGTTAATAAGTTTGTTTCGTGGTCATTCGCCGCAACTTGCATCCGTGCCTGCAAATATTTTAGTGATCGCGTCTCAAGAAGGGCGGGTTGAGATGTCAGAGTTTTTCTAGACATAAGTTTGCTGGAGTGCAGACTAGCGTGATTTTCGGAAGATTCGTTTTCAAAATAATGGCTGAAACACCGCTTCACGTCCGGGGATGAAAACTCTTGATTTTTCCTTGATTGGTTAGGCTCCCGCAACGATGAACTTGCGTTGTTACTTTACTGAAGATGTTGTCTCCCACCTTGTATGTTGGCCTTTGGTGCTTGATTTTGGCAAAAATACTTGTTTTGACTGTCGATGAGAGGACACAAAATCCTTCTTGAAGGTGTTAGTACGGTAAAAATCAACTTAGTCGTGGGTGTTTATTCCATATCTTGTACAGTATTTGTTTAACCGTGATTGTCTTATGTACTCCACTTACTACTAATTACTAAAAATGATTGTGTGCATCGTAATGATTCTGAGGCCGGATGTTCATTTTGGCACTATTGCTAATACGGCGCTTGATTTGCAGTTTTGCACAGAATTGGCTGAGTATGCGCTTATGCCACATGGCTGTGAACGGCGCCGCAGCAGTCACGCTATCGCCCGGACCCCGCCGAATATACTTTTCACGTACATGAGCTAGGGGGTGAGATACGTGGGGAACCCCCGGAGTTTTTCATCTACGCGGGGAACCGCTTGAGTTTTTCATCTACGTTTCAGTCGGAATGCGTGCGTGGCTTGGCTCCCAGTTTATCTTTTCTCTCAAAAAGACTCAGCACCCAAGTCTTGGTGGCTGGAGCACGAGCATAAACAATGGCGTGTGACTCGAGTCTGACTCTGAATCGGGGTGCACTAGCGGCGGTGGAATCCGTTGACGGGACCGACGAGGGACCTTGGCGGCCAAGGCGCTCAGGAGCACCAAGATAGATTCCAGCGAAGCCGCTGGTGCTAGGAAACAACACAGGGGAACCAGCCGGCGACAAAGCAGGATAAAGAAAGGCGAGCTTATGTGGCGACGCGATCGCGATCGAGGGTCTACCTTAACAAGATGGGCGGGCATGTGGGCTACCTCGTTGCCGCGCGCGGCGGGGCGGCGACGAGGCGCGGCGTGCGCGCGGGGCCCACCACCTGCGATGTGCCGTACGACTTGGGGCGGGGGGCCGTGTGAACCCTAAACCTTGGCATATGCGATGAGCGTACCAAATTGTATATCTATGCTTATACAGTACTTCTTTCGTTCGGAAATACTTGTCTTAGAAATGGTTGAAAATGGGTGTATCTATAATTAAAATAAGTCTAGATACAATCATCTCTAAAACAAATATTTCCGGACGGAGGGAGTACTTGCCTAGGAGCAGTGAACTTGACTAAACTTCAGAAAGCTTCGGAATGAAGACAAGTGTAGATGAAGCAGAGGTCTTGGCATGCCTCGATTTTCTTCAATTTTTTTTGTAGAAATGCATTAACATGCCAAAAAAAATATCGAAGCATACTTGGCATGTGGTCATCCAAGGCAATGTTAGATGACGACAGGTCTAATGGTCCATGCTTTTTTTTTCTCTTGAAAAGGGGTTAACTTCAGCATCTGCATAATTATGATGCACACATTCATTTTTAAGAGTTCAAAGTAGTCAATACAGAAAATAAAGATCACAAATTCACAACCATAACCGGTCGGTAATAAGGTTACATGACACATGTGCATAACCTATTAATGACTCACCAGCCAAACCGATTTAATAAATCGGGTGCTATTGTTTCCAAACAGTTGCACACAAAAATTATATGCTCTCGAGCATCCACGTATAAAAGTAATGACCATGCAATGATTCACATTGTAGCATGTATTTGATCGGTTAACGACACATTCGTTCCTACAATTTCAAATTGCCCACAATAAGGTACAAAGTATCTTCCACCCGAAAATGCCCCTTGAGTTTCAGTCGAGTGACCACATTACACACGTGGTAAGAAATCCAAACTATTTGAAAGTAAAGAGGAGTTTCGGTTGAGTACCCGTCAACCAATACCCAAGCAGATTTGGTATACTTGTCGGAGGTGGCTCATACGCCAAATTAGAGTGCCATACATGCAAGATAGAGAAAATGGCCGCATGCATCTTTCAGATGCAAAGGCCGGGGATAAGCCACCTTTTCCAAAAAAAAAGCAAGATAGAGAAAAGATTTTGAATTTTTTTTCTTCTTGACCATAAAAGTAACATGTTTTACAATCTCGACAGTTCCTTTTCACTAAATTATGTTTATAGAGATGAGGGGGTTGGAGGGTGATGACGAGATTGTAGGTTCTGCAAGGTGGGGAGAGAATGTAAAGGACAAACACCCCCATAGTTTTGCGGCTTGCCGCTCCCTCCTATGTAGATAGATGAGCTACCTCCTCTTTCCCATGTGCCACAACAAAAAATAACCATCAAAATAAAAAGCCTTGAATACTAGAAGAAGAAGAAGAAGAAGAAGAAGAAGAAGAAGAAGAGCATGTAGACCTAACAAAATTAAGTGAATACTCAAACTGTACTCATTTTATTTCTATCTTTCCGTACATTACCAGAGAATGAAAAATATTCCTCGAAAGTGTCGGCTTCTAGAAGCGCGTGACAAATGCCATTGAAGCCTAAGACGAGTATTTTGAGTGCGCTAGACCATCACCAGCAACATGACCGCTGCCCGGGGAGTAGTGAGGAGAAAGTTTGGAAATATACCTGGGCATATCTCGGGCCGCACCAAAAAAATCCCGGTGCTGAACATCGAGGCCCGAGCCTGGCAGTCAAGCCTACTAAATTGGGCCTGAGCCCGAAAAAGTCCGACACGGCTTAGTTGTCCCGGCCCGACTACGGCTAAAATCTTGTTTTCTGTACCCACAGTGGGAGTAACATAGGTGATAACATCACACTTATCTAGGCAAAATAGATGATGTGGGATGCAATTAATGAAGAAAGAGAGGCATGTGGTAACATAGCTAGTTACTGTAACATCACACATGTCAAGAAAAGATGAGTCTACAACCTAATAAATAAAATGATGCATGACTGTGAAGGTAGTAACATAGACTAGTAACATAGGCATGCTACTATTCTAAATTACTCCCCATTGTCACTAGTCTAAGCCCGAGCCCGACCTGATCTGCCCGGCCCGGGATTTTTAGGCCGAGTTGGGTCGGGCAATCCAAGCCGGGCTGCCCATGGCTAGGTATAATTGGAACGTATAGAAATGTTTTTTTTTCTTCTGAAAATGCTTTTTAATCTACCAAAGCAGAGAAAATATAATTTTTACACATGCCACTAGCTCATGTGATGTAAAAATTATATGTGGGCTTCTTTTCCCATGACTTCGGTGCGTTAGCAGTGTAAACCCTAAAAACACTGGAATCTTTGCACGATATAAAAAGTGACCACGCATAGCACTTGCTCGGTTGCTCCCCATTCGCATTACGTGACAGCACTGGTAAATCACAAGCCAAATCATCATACGCGGCGATGCAAAGCGGCCTGCTAAACCGCAGGGCCCGTAATCCGACTCAGATCTCTGGACGACACTGTCGCGTGGGGCCGGAGACGCTTGAGCCCACTTGGCATGGGACAGTAACATGCATGCTAAATTAGGCACGCCAATCAGGCGAGATGGAACCAAAAGCACCTGCCGATATTATTGGTTTGACGCGGCGAGCATGAGCCGTCCTTCCTCCCCTTTTCACCAGTTTTACGTCCATGTCGATGTCGTCGTATTTTTCTATCCGAGGCGTGCCGGGCGTGATGACCCTTGCCGAATTCTTTTTAGCCACCATGCATCTTGCCCCTTGGGCGCCATTGACGATGGATCTCTAGCTCCTGCGCGGCTACCAAGAGCCGCTGATCTGGAATCTTTGGATCTTCTGCCCCTCTTTGTCAAACTAATGCTCCCAGATTCCAGAGTGCCGCCGTCTGATTTGCCGGCGTTGTTTTCGGCCCTGCTGGAGTGGCCTTGAATTTTCGGATTTATAAAAGATTTTGGGTCGCATCGTTGTTCCGAACGATGATAGGAGGGTATTCGTTTCTGCATCTCAATCTTTTGATTGGCGGCTGCCGAGAGTGAGACTTCTAGCATTTGACGTCATCAATGACGTGTTTGGTTAACAGCGTGACGGCTGTATATAAAAGACGGTTATTTATAAAATGGAGGACATACGATGCGTTTTAGTCAAGCTATGTTTTACTCCCTCCTTTCCTAAATATTTATCTTTTTAAAGATTACAAATGGATTACCACATACGGATGTATGTAGACATATTTTAAAGTGTAGATTCACTCATTTTCCTCCGTATGTAGTCACTTGTTGAAATTTCTAGAAAGACAAATATTTAGGAACGGAGGGAGTAGTTGCCAGATGTTTACTTCTTCCGCCAGATGATTCAGCTTCGTTGCATGACCGTTTTTTTTTGTGGGGATACCGGGTTTTTTTTGATACACGTACAAAGCAGATCCCCACCTATACGCACATACACTCGCCCTAATATTGTTACCGTACAAATGGCACATGGTAAAAACCATGTCATGTGAATTACGGGTCACGCATTTGTAATAAGGCCCTTAAAAGTAGCCACGCAATGATAAGTGTCTGTCAGTCTGTATGTACTCTCGCCGTTTACTATTATAGGATGTTTTTAACTTTTTTTCCCAATTTTTATCTATACAAATGCATTTTAGTGGATTTGTTCACTAATTTCAGTTCATATGTTGTCCTTATTGAAATATCTAAAATATTTTATATTTATGAATGGAGGGAGTACCTCGTTTGCACAGTCAAATACTCCTATTTTTGGAGTTAAACAGTTGCTCTTGTAGGTATTCATTTCTACCCCCACTTTTGCCGTGAAATTCAATAGAAAGGGAACCCGACATATTCCCTTCGTAAGGAAATAAGTATAAGAGCGTTTAGATAATTAAAGTAGTGATTTAAATGCTTTTATATACTCTTCTTAGCCAGGTCCAAAGTAATGATTTATGGCAGTACACCTGGCTGATTCCGGTGATTTTTGTCAGAGAAAACAAGACTTCATCCTCTAGGGGATTCAACCCAGATGGGATGGGAAATCAATGGAGATTCTGGTCGATATCGTGCAATGCATTTATTTACTAGACGCATACTCCTCTGGTAGTATCTCTCTCGTATTATACTTGCAAAAATGCTGCAAGTGGCAGTTGGTAGGCCCAACTGATTAGGCTGGTTGTAACGGGGAGTATCATATACTAATATCATACATATGATATTAGTAATATATGATACTACCTCCCTAATGCATAGTATCATATATTAGTATCATGTAGTACTCTATTTATTGCCATACATGACACAAAATATCTTAGCATTTAATATGATACAGTATCATGATATGATACTACATCCTCTCTTTCTTCATTTAATGCTGTAACACCTCATCAAAATTGCCTAGTTGGCATGCATGATACTATTTATGATACTACCATTACGACCAGCCTTAGGTGATGGTCATTACAGCGTAACCAGTTAAACAAATCCCCTGAAAAGAAAACTAAACAAAGCATATGTGGCGTTGCGTCGCCGTGGTTTGTGAGGAATCTGCATCAGAGCCGGGCCAGTTTAGTTTCCCGGCGGTTTGACCTGGCCGGTTTGCATTGATTAAGCCTCTCGTTAGTTAAGTACCAGGCCATTACCAGATCAGACCAACTAAGCACTCCGTTAAAGTATGGTATGTGGCAACATGGCGCCGTTGGTGCGATCGAATCGGCACGACGTTTTTATTTTTCTGATTCTTTTTTCAGGATACACACAAGCGTGTGTATCATATATTAGAGAGAGAAAGAGGGTAAAGACCCTATCCACCATTTTTCTGATCTTTTCTTGCAACCAATTGTTGTCATCTGGACGCTTCTGACTTGTCAATGTCGACATCTGGTGTGAGACGTGGACAGGAGCATGGCAAGGTGCGGTGCACCGTGGACATGATCAATCAGTTTACCATCATACTCTCATTGCGCAAGGCAAGTGATGCGTGTTCTATAACCATGAATACAAGTTTGTCACCTCATATATGAAAGTTAATTATCATACGCCAAATTCACTAACCCCAGGCCGCCAGGTATCTATGATACTCCCTCCGTAAATTAATATAAAAATATTTAAATTACTATTTTAAAGAAATATTTTTTTCGGAGGGAATACGTCTTTCCATTATGTGTAAATGTCAAAACCTATCTGGGAGTTCAATTGACCCCATCTTGCACGACCATTTCTTCTTGATACTAGTAGAATGCAACGCCAATAATCTACTAGCAGTTGAAGCTAGGAGCGGGGTCTATGCTCACAAACTCATGACCTGTGCGCCGTAGTATAATTTATTTATCTCTACGCGAACATAATTCTAGCTAGGCCGGCGGGCAGGTGATATGTGGGGAACCGCTCGGGCTTTTCTTTATGTGTTTGCCCAAGAGTACATATGTGCGTGCGTGGCTCGATGCGGACGGGTATGGTCCCCTGCAGGCCCATCGCCACCCAAGTTGGCGTATAATATGAAATGGCACAGTATTATACAACAAACATGTAAACAATGTCGTGTGACTCAAGAATCGACTCTGAATCGGGTTACACTAGCGGTGGTGGAATCCGTTGACGGGCCGAGGGATCTTGGTGGCGAAGATAAACCACACTAGAGTATTTGTTTTTTCTTGCATGAGGAATATCATGTGTGCGTCATCACAATTCGTATGAATCACGCTTATTATGTACTACTAATATTTGAAGACATAATAGAAGGGGCGCTTTGTGGCACGTACCGGCGTCGATTTTTCTTTTGTACTTTCAGTTTTAAATCTTTTGTATCGATTGAGCCGATTGTCCTAAATTATATATTTTTTGTATATTCGTGTTCTTTGTAACGAGGACTTTTAAAGAAGACCATTTGTAAAACGTATTGACAAGTTCCTAAAACTTCACCAAGTTTCAAGTATTGATAGGAAGGAACAGCAAAATCAGGTTGTTTCAGAAACTAAAACTTAAAATTTGGTGCTCCCTTCATGTGGAATCCAACGACTTTGTTGATCACAAATCAATCATGCAGCCAAGCAGGTGCATGCCCCTCAAATTTCTCGGCTGGATAGACGACGCACAAACATGGATTCGTCACATGTCCGTCTTCATATTTTTTTTGTCGCTTTCTCATTCAGATACTCTGATTTTTTTTTCAAATTTAATCATTTAGCACATAAAGCAGACATGCATATAGTTTGTAACAGGTTGCATTACCAAAAGCATTTAATCGACGACATGTAGAAATCACATGTTGTCACGTATGCACCCTCCCCTCCTCCAGTGTAACCATTGTCCCCTACTCCTTCGGCATGTGCATTGTCCCCTCCGTCAAGGTTCATGGAACATAAGATCATTAGTCACGCCTTCTCCCAAAATTCTCCCGACACCGGATCCATTTGCTTCAGATCCAATGTGATTTGAACCTATTATGCTTGGCTACGTGTCCAGTTCCCGGCCAATCCTCCCGAATTTTGAGCCTACCCGCTTCCATGGTCATCTGAATTTAGAGCCTACCCGCCTTCATCTGTTCCCGACGCCAACAGCTCTCATGCATATTATCTTATCTCGCCTTCTTCTCTTGATTTTTCTATTCTTCCATCTCTAGCTTCTCTTGATTCCTCTTTCGACTAACTTGCTTGTTTCCATCAATTCATTTAAAAAATCATCGCCTCAACCGCTCCTTCTATTGAGCTTCTTTTTTCCTATCTTTCTCCCGTCAGGTCGACTAGTCATAGACACTAGAATGGGACTTCTAGGCACATTTTCTATTTTATATCTAGGACCATTATTGTCTTCACTGTCGTCCATCTCCGGAGAGGAATTGTTGCACTTCTCAGTGTTTGGACTACCATATTCGTTTCATGACTTCCACTTGTCGTGGCTATCCGACAAATTTGTGCAATGTTGGAGACATTCGCCCTCCGGCTTAGAAATTTGCCGGTACCTCTCTAGGGCTATGTTATTCTAAAATAAGCAAATGCTCAAACTGATGAGAATGCTTAAAGTAATGCAAGCGTGGTAATAAAACATAACATAATTGCTTACATATAGGTAAATAGTGACACCACTAGGAGGAGCGTGCTTCTCTTGCTCCAAACATACCAACCAACGGTTGCACATCTCCTGAATCGTACCCCTTCGGTTTGTGAGAGATTTGAAAGTACGATCCGTTCTGCATCTAAGATGATGTTCGAAAAGCTCCATGACCATCTTCATGCATGAGATTTGACATACGTTAAATATTTTTCAAATACACGGTCAACAGTTTTAAAAATATATGTTGAACATTTTTTCTAATGCATAGTGAACAATTTTAAGTACACATTTGAACAATTTTCAACAATTTTATAAACAGTTATATAAAAATGCAAGCATCTTTGTTAGTGTTGCAACATTTTCGATGAATATGATGAAAAGTTTATATGTTATGAGCATTTTTTAAAACTTGTGCAAACAAACTTTTATATTTCATGTTTCTTCTACTAATGTGATAAAACATATTTTAAAAGGTGAGAACATTCTATAAATACACCCCAATTGTTTTCTAAACACGCCTTGAACATTTCTTCAAAATGAGCATTTTTATGTGTTATTGAAAATTTTAGAATACATAGTGAATTTCTTTTCAATACCACATCATTCCTTAAGTAGCGGTGAGCCTTTTTTAGTACACCATAAACATTTTTGTGTACACAATGATAATTTTTTTAATCACAGATGACTATTTTTTCAAACATATAGAACATTGTTTATCGATTAGAACAGAATATATTTTCCAAAATCAAATGGTACATATGTAATTATTTGCTAAAAGTAGAGTAAGAAAACAGAAACAAGTAATTTCAAAAGAAAAAAAATGAAGCATGAAGAAAGTGTGCACTTCTCATGCGACTTTGAAAAAATTGTTTCTACAATGTAAAACTATGTTCGCATAATTTAGAAAAATAGTTCATACCATTAAAAATATTCTTTAGAATTAAACAATTGTTTCCATTTTTCAAAATTATGTTTGAGACTTTTTCATAAAATATTTGTACATTGTAATAATTTTACAATGTTAAAAAAGTCACATAATTTAAGATATGATTGGTGCCATTTAAAAAACTGTTCAACGTGTATTTAGAAAAATGTTAATAGGAAAACCAATGTCGAAATGTATTAGGAAAAAATATTCACCAAATATTCGAGAAAACTTCAACGTGTATCAAAAATATGCTCCACATGTAAACTGAAAATGTATAACTTGTGTTAAATAAACTTGACATATGTTTGAAAAATAAGGACAAAGGGATAATGAGAAAAGGGAAATTTTAATCCAACAGAAAAAGAAAACCGAAGAAACCCCAAATAAAAGCTAATAATGGTCGTAACGGAAACACCGAAGAAAGAAGAAAAGATCATGGGAAACCTTTCTAAGTCGGCCATACCGGGGGAAGGTGTTGGGGAACGTAGTAATTTCGAAAATTTTCCTACGCACACGCAAGATCATGGTGATGCATAGCAACGAGGGGGAGAGTATTGTCTACGTACCAACGCAGACCGACTGCGGAAGCGATCTCACAACTAGAGGAAGTAGTCGTACGTCTTCTTCCCTATCCGACCATCCAAGCACCGTTACTCCGGCACCTCCGAGTTCTTAGCACACGTTCAGCTCGATGACGATCCTCGGGCTCCGATCCAGCAAAGCGTCGAGGAAGAGTTCCGTCAGCACAACGGCGTGGTGACGATCTTGATGTACTACCAACGCAGGGCTTCGCCTAAGCTCTACAACGATATGGCCGAGGTGGAATTTGGTGGCAGGGGGCACCGCACACGGCTAAGGAACGATCAACAATGATCAACTTGTGTGTCTATGGGATGCCCCCTGCCCCCGTATATAAAGGAGCAGGGGGAGGGGTTCGGCCGGCTTGGGAGAGAGGCGCAGGGGGAGTCCCACTCCTACCGGGAGTAGGACTCCCCCCCAATCCTATTCCTAATAGGACTCTTCAAAGAGAAGAGAGAAGAGAGGGGGGCCGGCCCCTTCTCCTAGTCCTAATAGGACTAGGGAAGGGGGGGGGGGGAGGCGCGCAGCCCTTGTGGGCAGCCCCTTTTCACTTTTCCACTAAGGCCCAATAGGCCCATTTGCCTCCCGGGGGGTTCCGGTAACCCTCCCGGTATTCCGGTAAAATCCCGATTTCACCCGGAACATTTCCGGTGTCCAAACATAGGCTTCCAATATATCAATCTTTACGTCTCGACTATTTCGAGACTCCTCGTCATGTCCGTGATCACATCCAGGACTCCGGACAACCTTCGGTACATCAAAATGCATAAACTCATAATAACTGTCATCGTAATGTTAAGCGTGCGGACCCTACGGTTCGAGAACAATGTAGACATGACCGAGACACGTCTCCGGTCAATAACCAATAGCGGGACCTGGATGCCCATATTGGCTCCTACATATTCTACGAAGATCTTTATCGGTCAGACCGCATAACAACATACGTTGTTCCTTTTGTCATCGGTATGTTACTTGCCCGAGATTCGATCGTCGGTATCCAATACCTAGTTCAATCTCGTTACTGGCAAGTCTATTTACTCGTTCCGTAATACATCATCCCGCAACTAACTCATTAGTTGCAATGCTTGCAAGGCTTAAGTGATGTGCATTACCGAGAGGGCCCAGAGATACCTCTCCGACAATCGGAGTGACAAATCCTAATCTCGAAATACGCCAACCCAACATCTACCTTTGGATACACCTGTAGTACTCCTTTATAATCACCCAGTTACGTTGTGACGTTTGGTAGTACCCAAAGTGTTCCTCCGGTAAACGGGAGTTGCATAATCTCATAGTCATAGGAACATGTATAAGTCATGAAGAAAGCAAATAGCAACATACTAAACGATCGTGTGCTAAGCTAATGGAATGGGTCATGTCAATCAGATCATTCAACTAATGATGTGACCTCGTTAATCAAATAACAACTCTTTTGTCCATGGTTAGGAAACATAACCATCTTTGATTAACGAGCTAGTCAAGTAGAGGCATACTAGTGACACTCTGTTTGTCTATGTATTCACACATGTATTATGTTTCCGGTTAATGCAATTCTAGCATGAGTAATAAACATTTATCATGATATAAGGAAATAAATAATAACTTTATTATTGCCTCTAGGGCATATTTCCTTCAGTCTCCCACTTGCACTAGAGTCAATAATCTAGTTCACATCACCATGTGATTTAACAGCAATAGTTCACATCACCATGTGATTAACACCCATAGTTCACATCGTCATGTGACCAACACTCAAAGGGTTTACTAGAGTCAGTAATCTAGTTCACATATCTATGTGATTAACATCCAAAGAGTACTAAGGTGTGATCATGTTTTGCTTGTGAGATAATTTTAGTCAACGGGTCTGTCACATTCAGATCCGTAAGTATTTTGCAAGTTCTATGTCTACAATGCTCTACACGGAGCTACTCTAGCTAATTGCTCCCACTTTCAATATGTATCCAGATTGAGACTTTAGATTCATTTGGATCAGTGTCAAAAACTTGCATCGACGTCACCCTTTACGACGAACCTTTTTGTCACGTCCATAATCGAGAAACATATCCTTATTTCACTAAGGATAATTCTGACCGCTGTCCAGTGATCTACTCCTAGATCACTATTGTACTCCCTTGCCAAATCAATGCAGGGTATACAATAGATCTGGTATACAGCATGACATACTTTATAGAACCTATGGCCAAGGCATAGGGAATGACTTTCATTCTCTTTCTATCTTCTGCTGTGGTCGGTCTTTGAGTCTTACTCAACTTCACACCTTGTAATACAGGCAAGAACTCTTTCTTTGACTGCTCTAGTTTGAACTACTTCAAAATCTTGTCAAGGTATGTACTCATTGAAAAAACTTATCAAGCGTCTTGATCTATCTCTATAGATCTTGAAGCTCAATATGTAAGCAGCTTCACCGAAGTCTTTCTTTGAAAAACTCCTTTCAAACACTCCTTTATGCTTTACAGAATAATTCTACATTATTTCCGATCAACAATATGTCATTCACATATACTTTGTCAGAAATGTTGTAGTGCTCCCACTCACTTTCTTGTAAGTACAGGCTTCACCGCAAGTCTGTATAAAACTATATGCTTTGATCAACTTATCAAAGCGTGTATTCCAACTCTGAGATGCTTGCACCAGTCCATAGATGGATCGCTGGAGTTTACATATTTCGTTAGCACCTTTAGGATTGACAAAACCTTCTGGTTGCATCGTATACAACTCTTCTTTAGTAAATCCATTAAGGAATGCAGTTTTGTTTATCCATTTGCCAGATTTCATAAAAATGCGACAATTGCTAACATGATTCTGACAGACTTTAAGCATAGATACGAGTGAGAAAATCTCATCGTAGTCAACACCTTGAACTTGTCGAAAACCTTTTGCGACAATTCTAGCTTTGTAGATAGTAACACTACTATCAGCGTCCGTCTTCCTCTTGAAGATCCATTTATTTTCTATGGCTTGCCGATCAACGGGCAAATCCATCAAAGTCCATACTTTGTTCTCATACATGGATCCCATCTCAGATTTCATGGCTTCAAGCCACTTTGCGAAATCTGGGCTCACCATCGCTTCTTCATAGTTCGTAGGTTCATCATGATCTAGTAGCATGACTTTCAGAACTGGATTACCGTACCACTCTGGTGCGGATCTCACTCTGGTTGATCTACGTGGTTCAGTAGTATCTTGCCCTGAAGTTTCATGATCATCATCATTAGCTTCCTCACTAATTGGTATAGGTGTCGTAGAAACAGTTTTCTGTGATGTACTATTTTCCAATAAGGGAGCAGGTACAGTTACCTCGTCAAGTTCTACTTTCCTCCCACTCACTTCTTTCGAGAGAAACTCCTTCTCTAGAAATGATCCATTCTTAGCAACGAATGTCTTGCCTTCGGATCTGTGATAGAAGGTATACCCAACAGTCTCCTTTGGGTATCCTATGAAGACATATATTTCCAATTTGAGTTTGAGCTTATCAAGATGAAACTTTTTCATATAAGCATCGCAACTCCAAACTTTAAGAAACGACTACTTTGGTTTCTTGCTAAACCATAGTTCAGATTGTGTCGTCTCAACGGACTTAGATGGTGCCCTTTTTTAACGTGAATGCAACTGTCTCTAATGCATAACCCCAAAACGATAGTGGTAGATCGGTAAGAGACATCATAGATCGCACTATATCTAATAAAGTACGGTTATGACGTTCGGACACACCATTACACTATGGTGTTCCTTGTGGCGTGAGTAGTGAAACTATTTCACATTGTTTTTAACTGAAGGCCAAACTCGTAACTCAAATACTCTTCTCTACGATCAGATCATAGAAACTTTATTTTCTTGTTACGATGATTTTTCACTTCACTCTGAAATTCTTTGAACTTTTCAAATGTTTTAGACTTAAGTTTCATCAAGTAGATATACTCATATCTGCTCAAATCATCTGTGAAGATCAGAAAATAATGATACCTGTCGCGAGCCTTAATATTCATCGGACCACATACATCAGTATGTATGATTTCCAACAAATCTGTTGCTTGCTTCATTGTTCCGGAGAACGGCGTTTTAGTCATCTTGCCCAAAAGGCATGGTTCGCAAGCATCAAGTGATTCCAAAAGCCCATCAGCATGGAGTTTCTTCATGCGCTTTACACCAATATGACCTAAACGGCAGTGCTACAAATAAGTTGCACTATCATTATTAACTTTGCATCTTTTGGTTTCAATATTATGATTATGTGTATTACTACGATCGAGATCCAACAAACTATTTTCATTGGGTGTGTAACCATATAAGGTTTTATTCATGTAAACAAAACAACAATTTATTCTCTTACTTAAATGAATAACCGTATTACAATAAACATGATCAAATCATATTCATGCTCAACGCAAACACCAAATAACACTTATTTAGGTTCAACACTAATCCCGAAATTATAGGGAGTGTGCGATGATGATCATATCAATCTTGGAACCACTTCCAACACACATCGTCAATTCACCCTTAACTAGTCTCTGTTTATTCTGCAACACCCGTTTCGAGTTACTAATCTTAGCAACTGAACTAGTATCAAATACTGAGGGTTTGCTATAAACACTAGTAAAGTACACATCAATAACATGTATATCAAATATACTTATGTTCACTTTGCCATCCTTCTTATCCGCCAATTACTTGGGGTAGTTCCGCTTCCAGTGACCAGTCCCTTTGCAGTAGAAGCACTCAGTCTCGGGCTTAGGTCCAGACTTGGGCTTCTTCACTTGAGCAGCAACTCGCTTGCTGTTCTTTTTGAAGTTCCCCTTCTTCCCTCTGCCCTTTCTTGAAACTAGTGGTCTTGTCTACCATCAACACTTGATGTTTTTCTTGATTTCTACCTTCATCGATTTCATCATCATGAAAAACTCGGGAGTCGTTTTCGTCATCCCTTGCATACTATAGTTCATCACGAAGTTCTACTAACTTGGTCATGGTGACTAGAGAATTCTGTCAATCACTATCTTATCTGGAAGATTAACTCCCACTTGATTCAAGCGATTGTAGTACCCAGACAATCTGAGCACATGCTCACTAGTTGAGAGATTCTCCTCCTTCTTTTAGCTATAGAACTTGTTGGAGACTTCATATCTCTCAACTCGGGTATTTGCTTGAAATATTAACTTCAACTCCTGGAACATCTCATATGTTCCATGACGTTCAAAACCTCTTTGAAGTCCCGATTCTAAGCCATTAAGCATGGTGCACTAAACTATCAAGTAGTCATCATATTGAGCTAGCCAAACGTTCATAACGTCTGCATCTGCTCCTGCAATAGGTCTGTCACCTAGCGGTGCATCAAGGACATAATTCTTCTGTGCAGCAATGAGGATAAACCTCAGATCACGGATCCAATCCGCATCATTGCTACTAACATCTTTCAACACAATTTTCTCTAGGAACATATCAAAAATAAACACAGGGAAGCAACAACGCGAGCTATTGATCTACAACATAATTTGCAAAATACTACCAGGACTAAGTTCATGATAAATTTAAGTTCAATTTAATCATATTACTTAAGAACTCCCACTTAGATAGACATCCCTCTAATCCTCTAAGTGATCACGTGATCCAAATCAACTAAACCATAACCGATCATCACGTGAGATGGAGTAGTTTTCAATGGTGAACATCGCTATGTTGATCATATCTACTATATGATTCACGCTCGACCTTTCGGTCTCCGTGTTCCGAGGCCATATCTGCATATGCTAGGCTCGTCAAGTTTAACCTGAGTATTCTGCGTGTGCAAAAACTAGCTTGCACCCGTTGTAGATGGACGTAGAGCTTATCACACCCGATCACCACCTGGTGTCTGGGCACGACAAACTTTGGCAACGGTGCATACTCAGGGAGAACACTTCTTGATAATTTAGTGAGAGATCATCTTATAATGCTACCGTCAATCAAAGCAAGATAAGATGCATAAAAAGATAAACATCACATGCAATCAATATAAGTGATATGATATGGCCATCATCATCTTGTGCTTGTGATATCCATCTCCGAAGCACCGTCATGATCACCATCGTCACCGGCGCGACACCTTGATCTCCATCGTAGCATCGTTGTTGCCTCGCCAATCTTATGCTTCCACGACTATCACTACCGCTTAGTAATAAAGTAAAGCATTACATCGTGATTGCATTGCATACAATAAAGCGACAACCATATGGCTCCTGCCAGTTGCCGATAACTCGGTTACAAAACATGATCATCTCATACAATAAAATTTAGCATCATGCCTTGACCATATCACATCACAACATGCCCTGCAAAAACAAGTTAGACGTCCTCTACTTTGTTGTTGCAAGTTTTACGTGGCTGCTACGGGCTTAAGCAAGAACGCATCAAAACCACAACGATAGTTTGTCAAATAGACTCCGTTTTAACCTTCTCAAGGACCGGGCGTAGCCACACTCGGTTCAACTAAAGTTGGAGAGACAGTCGTCCGCAAGCCATCTATGTGCAAAGCACGTCGAGGGAACCGGTCTCGCGTAAGCGTACGCGTAAGGTTGGTCCGGATCGTCTCGTCCAACAATACCGCCGAACCAAAGTATGACATGCTGGTAGGTAGTATGACTTGTATCGCCCACAACTCACTTGTGTTCTACTCGTGCAAATAACATCAAACCATAAAACCTAGGCTCGGATGCCACTGTTGGGGAACGTAGTAATTTCGAAAATTTTCCTACACACACGCAAGATCATGGTGATGCATAGCAACGAGGGGGAGAGTATTGTCTACGTACCAACGCAGACCGACTGCGGAAGCGATCTCACAACGTAGAGGAAGTAGTCGTATGTCTTCTTCCCGATCCGACCGATCCAAGCACCGTTACTCCGGCACCTCCGAGTTCTTAGCACACGTTCAGCTCGATGACGATCCTCGGGCTCCGATCCAGCAAAGCGTCGAGGAAGAGTTCCGTCAGCACAACGGCGTGGTGACGATCTTGATGTACTACCGACGCAGGGCTTCGCCTAAGCTCTACAACGATATGACCGAGGTGGAATTTGGTGGCAGGGGGCACCGCACACGGCTAAGGAACGATCAACAATGATCAACTTGTGTGTCTATGGGGTGCCTCCTGCCCCCGTATATAAAGGAGCAGGGGGAGGGGTTCGGCCGGCTTGGGAGAGAGGCGCAGGGGGAGTCCCACTCCTACCGGGAGTAGGACTCCCCCCCCAATCCTATTCCTAATAGGACTCTTCAAAGAGAAGAGAGAAGAGAGGGGGGCCGGCCCCTTCTCCTAGTCCTAATAGGACTAGGGAAGGGGGGAGGCGCGCAGCCCTTGTGGGCAGCCCCTTTTCACTTTTCCACTAAGGCCCAATAGGCCCATTTGCCTCCCGGGGGGTTCCGGTAACCCTCCCGGTATTCCGGTAAAATTCCGATTTCACCCAGAACATTTCCGGTGTCCAAACATAGGCTTCCAATATATCAATCTTTACGTCTCGACCATTTCGAGACTCCTCGTCATGTCCGTGATCACATCCGGGACTCCGAACAACCTTCGGTACATCAAAATGCATAAACTCATAATAACTGTCATCGTAACGTTAAGCGTGCGGACCCTACGGTTCGAGAACAATGTAGACATGACCGAGACACGTCTCCGGTCAATAACCAATAGCGGGACCTGGATGCCCATATTGGCTCCTACATATTCTACGAAGATCTTTATCGGTCAGACCGCATAACAACATACGTTGTTCCTCTTGTCATCGGTATGTTACTTGCCCGAGATTCGATCGTCGGTATCCAATACCTAGTTCAATCTCGTTACTGGCAAGTCTATTTACTCGTTCCGTAATACATCATCCCGCAACTAACTCATTAGTTGCAATGCTTGCAAGGCTTAAGTGATGTGCATTACCGAGAGGGCCCAGAGATACCTCTCCGACAATCGGAGTGACAAATCCTAATCTCGAAATACGCCAACCCAACATCTACCTTTGGAGACACCTGTAGTACTCCTTTATAATCACCCAGTTACGTTGTGACGTTTGGTAGTACCCAAAGTGTTCCTCCGGTAAACGGGAGTTGCATAATCTCATAGTCATAGGAACATGTATAAGTCATGAAGAAAGCAAATAGCAACATACTAAACGATCGTGTGCTAAGCTAATGGAATGGGTCATGTCAATCAGATCATTCAACTAATGATGTGACCTCGTTAATCAAATAACAACTCTTTTGTCCATGGTTAGGAAACATAACCATCTTTGATTAACGAGCTAGTCAAGTAGAGGCATACCAGTGACACTCTGTTTGTCTATGTATTCACACATGTATTATGTTTCCGGTTAATACAATTCTAGCATGAATAATAAACATTTATGATGATATAAGGAAATAAATAATAACTTTATTATTGCCTCTAGGGCATATTTCCTTCAGAAGGTTCCATGAACAGCTTCTCGCGAACCTTCCTAAGACGCTTGACTCCACAAGGCCGGGTAACAATCTTAGCAAGAGTCAGGGTGGGGCCGGGAGAGCTATAACTTGCTTAAGGCTGATCCTATTCGGCGCTCAGGTCACTCGTTAGCGACCTGGCGCATACCCTCCTACCTCGCACGTACACATTTTGGGACGGCCCAACTAGTCCTTTCCGGTTCTAGGAGGGTTCTCTATTTTATATATTTTTCCCTTTCGGGTTTTCTACCTTTTCCACTTTCGTTATATCCTTTCTTTTTTAGTGCCATTATTTATTTCCTTTTTTTCATTTTCGTTTTATCTTTTTCTTGATTTTTCCCTTTTTATTATATTTTTATATTTTTTTTCATTTTATGAACAATTTTTACATTCATGAAGCTTTTTCGAAATTATGAACATTTTTCTTAGATTGTGAACATTTTTTGTTTTTCTCAAACATTGGTATATGTGTGAATACTTTCAAATTCACGAACATTGGTTTTAATGGTGAACATTGGTTAGGTTCATTAACATATATTCTAAAATTTCGAACATTTTTTGGAAAATCGTGAACATTTTTTTCAATAGGGAAATATTTTTTGAATTGGTGAACATTTTAAAATTAGAAATAATTTTACAAATTCATGAAAATTATGGTTTGATGAACATTTTTTTGATATGCATGATCATTTTTGTGATTAAAGCACTTTTTTGTATTAGCGAAGGACGCGTTTTGTTGCCTCCATTTCTCTCAATTAGGCCCACGCGGGAAGATTATGGCCATTTGGTTCCTTGTGTTTTGTTTGCTGTTGGGCCTGCATAACACGGAATTCAAAGCACCTCTGGTCGTGTCTTGAGGGGAACCCTCAACCGGTAGTTTCCAGCGAGCCATGCTGAGCTGAGCCACAACAAGCGCACATGAGTGCCCCTTGCACAAGAGGAGGCTAGAGGAAAGCGAGCACGTACACAGCGTGTACGTGCTATCTTCTTCTACCTGATTTAGCTCTTCCCTAATCTCCTTTCTTCCTTCTCCCTTCTGATATACACAACGATGCTCCGATTCGAGATAAACTCTACACGAAAAAGATACACATCGATGTTACGCTTTCATTTTTCCGTTTGGTTCATAGTTTTGTTGACAGTAAATGCTGAAGGAAATATGCCCTAGAGACAATAATAAAGTTATTATTTATTTCCTTATTTCATGATAAATGTTTATTATTCATGCTAGAATTGTATTAACTGGAAACATAATACATGTGTTAATACATAGACAAACAGAGTGTCACTAGTATGCCTCTACTTGACTAGCTTGTTAATCAAAGATGATTATGTTTCCTAAACCATAGACATGAGTTGTCAGTTGATAAACAGGATCACATCATTAGGAGAATGATGTGATTGACTTGACCCATTCCGTTAGCTTAGCACTTGATCGTTTTAGTTTACTGCTATTGCTTTCTTCATGACTTATACATGTTCCTATGACTATGAGATTATGCAACTCCCGATTACCGGAGGAACACTTTGTGTGCTACCAAACGTCACAACGTAACTGGCTGATTATAAAGGTGCTCTACAGGTATCTCCGATGGTACTTGTTGAGTTGGCATAGATCGAGTTTAGGATTTGTCACTCCGATTGTCGGAGAGGTATCTCTGGGCCCTCTCGGTAATGCACATCACTATAAGCCTTATAAGCAATGTAACTAATGAGTTAGTTGCGGGATAATGCATTACGGAACGAGTAAAGAGACTTGCCGGTAACGAGATTAAACTAGGTATTGAGATACCGACGATCGAATCTCGGGCAAGTAACATACCGATGACAAAGGGAACAACGTATATTGTTATGCGGTTCGACCGATAAAGATCTTTGTAGAATATGTAGGAGCCAATATGGGCATCCAGGTTCCGCTATTGGTTATTGAGCAAAGAAGTGTCTCGGTCATGTCTACATTGTTCTCGAACCCATAGGGTCCGCATGCTTAACGTTCGTTGACGATATAATATTTATGAGTTATGTATGTTGGTAACTGAATGTTGTTCGGAGTTCCGGATAAGATCACGAACATGACGAGGAACTCTGGAATGGTCCGGAGATAAAGTTTGATATATGGGATAATAGTGTTTGGTCTCCGGAAGGGTTCCGGATGTTTCCTGAAATGTTTGGGTATGATAATACTTTATTTGGGCCAAAGGGGAAAGCCCACAAGGTTTTTGAAAAGCGCAAAAGGAAGTTTTGCGGAGTCTAGGGGCCAGATGCCAGGGTCCCTAGCGTCTGGGTCTAGACGCCGGGAACCCTGGCGTCTGGCCCGAGAGTCCGAGAAGGACTCTTGCTTTTCGGGTGAAACCGACTTTGTGGAGGCTTTTACTCCAAGTTTTGACCCCAAGGCTCAACATATAAATAGAGGGATAGGGCTAGCACCCAAGACACATCAAGAAACACCAAGCCGTGTGCCGGCAACCCCGTCCCCTCTAGTTTATCCTCCGTAATAGTTTTCGTAGTGCTTAGGCGAAGCCCTGCGGAGATTGTTCTTCACTAACACCGTCACCACGCCGTCGTGCTGCCGGAACTCATCTACTACTTCGCCCCTCTTGCTGGATCAAGAAGGCGAGGACGTCATCGAGCTGAACGTGGAGGTGCCGTACGTTCGGTACTTGATCGGGACGTATCGTGAAGGTGTACGACTACATCAACCGCGTTGATAAACGCTTCCGCTCTCGGTCTACGAGGGTACGTAGACATACTCTCCCCTCTCGTTGCTATGCATCACCATGATCTTGCGTGTGCGTAGGATTTTTTTGAAATTACTACGTTCCCCAACAGTGGCATCCGAGCCAGGTTTATGCATTGATGTTATATGCACGAGTAGAACACAAAGGAGTTGTGGACGTGGGTATATACATATTGCTTGCCGTCACTAGTTGATTCTTGATTCAACGGCATTGTTGGATGAAGCGGATCAGACCGACATTACGCGTACGCTTTCGCGAGACTGATGACCCACAAGTGTAGGGGATCTATCGTAGCCTTTTCGATAAGCAAGAGTGTCGAACCCAACGAGGAGGAGAAGGAAATGATAAGCGGTTTTCAGCAAGGTATTCTTTGCAAGCACTGAAATTATCGGTAACAGATAGTTTGTGATAAGGTAATTTGTAACGAGCAACAAGTAATAAAAGTAAATAAGGTGCAGAAAGATGGCCCAATCCTTTTTGTAGCAAAGGACAAGCCTGGAAGAAATCTTATATGAAGGAAAGCGCTCCCGATGACACATGAGAATTATCGTCAAGCTAGTTTTCATCACGTTCATATGATTCGCGTTCGGTACTTTGATAATTTGATATGTGGGTGGACCGGTGCTTGGGTGCTGTCCTTATTTGGACAAGCATCCCACTTATGATTAACCCCCATTGCAAGCATCTGCAACTACAACAGAAGTATTAAGGTAAACCTAACCATAGCATGAAACATATGGATCCAAATCAGCCCCTTACGAAGCAACACATAAACTAGGGTTTAAGCTTCTGTCACTCTATCAACCCATCATCTACTTATTACTTCTCAATGCCTCCCTCTAGGCCCAAACAATGGTGAAGTGTCATGTAGTCAACGTTCACATGACACCACTAGAGGGATAACAATATACATCTCATCAAAATATCAAACGAATACCAAATTCACATGACTACTAATAGCAAGACTTCTCCCATGTCCTCAGGAACAAACGTAACTACTCATAAAGCATATTCATGTTCATAATCAGAGGGGTATTAATATGCATAATGGACCTGAACATATAATCTTCCACAAGTAAACCAACTAGCATCAACTACAAGGAGTAATCAACACTACTAGCAACCCACAGGTACCAATCTGAGGTTTGGATACAAAGATTGGATACAAGAGATGAACTAGGGTTTGAGATGATATGGTGCTGGTGAAGATGTTGATGGAGATTGACCCCCTCCTGATGAGAGGATCGTTGGTGATGACGATGGTGATGATTTCCCCCTCCCGGAGGGAAGTTTCACCGGCAGAACAGCTCCGCCGGAGCCCTAGATTGGTTCCGCCAAGGTTCCGCCTCGTGGCGACGGAGTTTCGTCCCGAAAGCTTGCTTATGATTTTTTCTCGAACGAAAGACCTCATATAGCAGAAGATGGGCATCGGAGGGCCACCAGGGAGCCCACAAGGCAGGGGCGCGCCCAGGGGGTAGGGCGCGCCCCCACCCTCGTGGCCAGGGTGTGGCCCCCCTCTGGTACTTCTCGCGCCCAATATTTTTTATATATATTCTGAAAAGTGCTCCCGTGGAGTTTCAGGATTTTGGAGATGTGTAGAATAGGTCTCTGATATTTGCTCCTTTTCCAGCCCAGAATTCCAGCTGCCGACATTCCCCCTCTTCATGTAAACCTTGTAAAATAAGAGAGAATAGGCATAAGTATTGTGACATAATGTGTAATAACAGTCCATAATGCAATAAATATCGATATAAAAGCATGATGCAAAATGGACTTATCAACTCCCCCAAGCTTAGACCTCGCTTGTCCTCAAGCGAAAGCTGAAATGGAAAAATATGTCCACATGTTTAGAGATAGAGGTGTCGATAAAAATAAAATACGGACATGAGGACATCATGATCATTCTTAGAACAGCAACATATATATATATATATATTGTCATATGATCTCTTATGCTAAAGTAACAATTCAATCACAATTTCAAGTATGAATGATATACTTCATTGAGAACCAACAAACTCTAATCTCAGTCATTTAGGCAATTGCAATTTATCATAACATAGGAAAGAGTCAATATAAGAGCTTTTCAGCAGGTCCACATACTCAACCATCTTTTAGTCTTTCACAATTGCTAACACTCACGCAATATTTATGGGTATGAAGTTTTAATCGGACACAGAGAAAGATAGGGGCTTATAGTTTTGCCTCCCAACATTTTATCTCAAGGGTAATGTCAACAATAATAGTTCATGAAGACTCACATCCAATGAGCTATATATATCAGGATCTTTCCAACTCATTGTGCTTGCCAAAGGATAAAATGTAAAAAGGAAAGGTGAAGATCACCATGACTCTTATGTAAGGTAGAAGATAAAAGTAAAAGATAGGCCCTTCGCAGAGGGAAGCAGAGGTTGTAATGCGCTTTTATGGTTAGATGCACAAAATCTTAATGCAAAAGAATGTCACTTTATATTGCCACTTGTGATATGGACCTTTATTATGCAGTCCGTCGCTTTTATTTCTTCCACATCACAAGATCGTATAAAGCTTATTTTCTCCACACTAATAAGTCATACATATTTAGAGAGCAATTTCTATTGCTTGCACCGATGACAACTTACTTGAAGGATCTTACTCAATCCATAGGTAGATATGGTGGACTCTCATGGCAAAACTGGGTTTAGGGATATTTGGAAGCACACGTAGTATCTCTACTTGGTGCAAAGAAATTGGCTAGCAAGAGAGGGAAAGGCAAGCTCAACATGTTGGATGATCCATGACAATATAATTCATCTCAGATGAAAGAAAACATAACCCATTACGTTGTCTTCCTTGTCCAACGTCAACTCGTTAGCATATCATACTTTAATGAGATGTCACAATCATAAAAGATGTCCAAGATAGTATATTTATATGTGAACCTCTCTTTCTTTATTATTTCCTATTAATTGCAACGATGACCAAAACTATGTTTGTCAACTCTCAACAACTTTTATTCAGCATACTCTTTATATGTGAGCTCATTACTCTCCATAAGATCCATATGATCTCTTTATTTCTTTTTATTCTTTCTCTTTTTATTTTATTCCCTCAAGATCATAGCAAAATAATCAGGCCCTTGACTCAACACTAAACTTTATTATATAGCTCATGGACTCGATTACATAGAGGGATCATAAAGTAAAACTCAAAACTAGATCATACCAAAAACTTTATTCTACTAGATCAAGATAATACCAAAAGGATCGAACTAAGAAAAACGGTAAAGATAGGAGTGTGATGGTGATACGATACCGGGGCACCTCCCCCAAGCTTGGCAGTTGCCAAGGGGAGTGCCCATACCCATGTGATTATATCTCTTTTGCTGGTGAAGGAGATGGAGGTGATGATGGATAGTCGCACAAGTCCTCCAACTTGCGGATAATGCCCTTGAGTGCGATGATATGCTCCTTCAACAAAATATTTTCACGTGTGAGATACTTGTTTTGTATACGAGCTAACTCAATCATCTTGAAGCTTTGATCTCAGTTGGGGTAAGAAGATTGTGATCAAGTTGAAGGATGTCTTCCGCTGCCGGAACTTGGTCCTCCGTGGCCTTCTTGATCCCTTCATCCTTGTTAATCTCCATGGGTTCTTCCCTTTTCACTAGCCAAGCATAGTTGTCACCATTGTTGGAGGAGGGGGGTGACATGATGCCTGGCCTTGACAACCTTGACAGAAAATAGCTCGAAACAAGAACAAATAATATTTGCGTGGTACGGTGGTCAAAACCTTTGGGAGATTATATAATGAATTTTTATCGACCAAAAGAAGCATCTTGCAAGAGAACGGAGTCCGGAGAGCGCACAAGGTGCCCACGAGGCAGGGGGCGCGCCCAGGGGGTAGGGCGCGCCTCCCACCCTCGTGGAAGCCTCGTGTCCTTCCCGGACTGCTTCTTATTTTCCTATTTTTCTAAATATTCCAAAACGGAGAAAATTTGCTATTATAACTATTTTGGAGTCGGTTTACTTACGTACCACATACCTATTCCTTTTCGGGGTCTGAATCGTTCTGGAAAGTGTCCCTTATGTATTCCTCCGGGGTTACGGTTTCAATAATATTAGTTTCAACATGCATAGGATTACCTGAGATATAATGTTTAATTCTTTGACCGTTCACCACCTTCGGATTTGTGCCTTCGAAGTTGTTGATTTTTATGGCACCGGAACGATAGACCTCCTCGATAACGTAAGGACCTTCCCATTTAGAGTGAAGTTTTCCTGCAAAAAATCTTAAATGAGAGTTTTATAACAATACATAATCACCTGCATTAAACTCACGCTTTTGTATCCTTTTGTCATGCCATCTTTTAACTTTTTCTTTAAACAGTTTGACATTCTCATAGGCTTGGGTTCTCCATTCACCCAGTGAGCTAATGTCAAAAAATCTCTTCTCACCGGCAAGCTTAAAATCATAATTGAGCTCTTTAATAGCCCAATATGCCTTATGTTCTAGTTCGAGAGGTAAGTGACATGCTTTCCATAGACCATTTTATACGGAGACATACCCATAGGATTTTTATATGCGGTTCTATAGGCCCATAATGCATCATCAAGTTTCTTGGACCAATTCTTCCTGGATCTATTAATAGTCTTTTGCAAAATTAATTTGAGCTCTCTATTACTCAATTCTACTTGACCACTAGACTGTGGGTGATAAGGAGATGCAATTCTATGATTAACATCATACTTAGCAAGCATTTTACGAAAAGCACCATGAATAAAATGTGAACCACCATTAGTCATTAAATATCTAGGGACTCCAAACCTCGGAAAAATAACTTCTTTAAGCATCTAAATAGAGGTGTTATGATCAACACTACTAGTTGGAATAACTTCTACCCACTTAGTAACGTAATCAACAACAACTAAAATATGTGTATACCCATTAGAGGAAGGAAAAGGTCCCATATAATCAAAGCCCCAAACATCAAATGGTTCAATAACAAGTGAATAATTCATAGGAATTTCTTGACGTATACTAATATTACCAATTCTTTGACATTCATCATAAGACAAGACAAACTTACGGGCATCCTTGAAGAGAGTAGGCTAATAAAAATCGGATTGCAATACCTTATGTGCAGTTCTATCTCTAGCATGGTGTCCTCCATAAGCCTCGGAGTGACACTTGCGTAGGATCTGTTCCTGTTCATGCTCAGGTACACAACGTCTAATAATACCATCTACTCCTTTATAAAGATGTGGGTCACCCCAAAAGTAATGTCTCAAATCATAGAAGAACTTTTTCTTTTGCTGGTATGTGAAACTAGGTGGTATAAACTTAGCAACAATATAATTAGCATAATCAGCATACCATGGAGCAGTTCGAGAAGCATTTATGACATTTAATTGTTCATCAAGAAAGCTATCATCAATAGGTAGTGGGCTGCTACGTCTTGAGCTTGCGTTGGTTCTCCCCGAAGAGGAAGGGATGATGCAGTAGAGTAGCGTAAGTATTTCCCTCAGTTTTTGAGAACCAAGGTATCAATCTAGTAGGAGCCCACGCTCAAGTCCCTCGTACCTGCACAAAGCGATAGCTACTCGCAACCAACGCGATTAGGGGTTGTCAATCCCTTCACGGTCACTTATGAGAGTGAGATCTGATAGATATAATATTTTTGGTATTTTTGGTATAAAGATGCAAAGTAAAAAGTAAAATCAAAGTAAAAAAGCAAAGCAAGATTAAAGTGATGGAGATTGATATGATGAGAATAGACCCGGGGGCCATAGGTTTCACTAGTGGCTTCTCTCAAGAGCATAAGTATTCTACGGTGGGTGAACAAATTACTGTTGAGCAATTGACAGAATTGAGCATAGTTATGAGAATATCTAGGCATGATCATGTATATAGGCATCACGTCCGTGACAAGTAGATCGAAATGATTCTGCATCTACTACTATTACTCCACTCATCGACCGCTATCCAGCATGCATCTAGAGTATTAAGTTAAAAATAGAGTAACGCCTTAAGCAAGATGACATGATGTAGAGAGATAAATTCATGCAATATGAAATAAACCCCATCTTGTTATCCTCGATGGCAACGGTACAATACGTGCCTTGCTGCCCCTTCTGTCACTGGGTAAGGAGACCGCAAGATCGAACCCAAAGCTAAGCACTTCTCCCATGGCAAGAACTACCAATCTAGTTGGCCAAACCAAACGGATAATTCGAAGAGACTTGCAAAGATAAGCAATCATACATAAAAGAATTCGGAGAAGATTCAAATATTATTCATAGATAGACTTGATCATAAACCCACAATTCATCGGTCTCAACAAACACACCGCAAAAATAAGATTACATCGAATAGATCTCCACAAGAGAGGGGGAGAACTTTGTATTAAGATTCAAAGAGAGAGAAGAAGCCATCTAGTTACTAACTATGGACCCGAAGGTCTAAGGTAAACTACTCACACTTCATCGGAGGGGCAATGATGATGTAGAAGCCCTCCGTGATGACGGCCCTCTTCCGGTGGAGCTCCGGAACAGGCCCCAAGATGGGATCTCGTGGATACAGAAAGTTGCGGCGGTGGAATTAGGTTTTTGGCTCCTGTTCTGATCGTTTGGGGGTACGTGTGTATATATAGGAGGAAGAAGTACACCGGAGGAGCAACGAGGGGCCCACAAGGCAGGGGTCGCGCCCTAGGGGGGGCACCCCCCACCCTCGTGACCGCCTCTTTTGTTCCTTGGAGCAGGGTCCAAGTCTCCTAGATCACGTTTGGTGATAAAATCACGTTCCCGAAGATTTTATTCTGTTTGATATTCCGTTTATCCGAAACACTGAAATAGGCAAAAAACAGCAATTCTGGGCTGGGCCTCTGGTTAATAGGTTAGTCCCAAAAATAATATAAAAGTGAAAAATAAAGCGCAATATAGTCCAAAACAGTAGATAATATAGCATGGAGCAATCAAAAATTATAGATACGTTGGAGACGTATCAGGCATCCCGAAGCTTAATTCCTGCTCGTCCTCGAGTAGGTAAATGATAAAAAGAGAATTTTTGATGCGGAGTGCTACTTGGCATAATTTCAATGCAAATCTTCTTAATTGTGGTATGAATATTCATATTAGAAAGATTCAAGACAAAAGTTTATATTGACATAAAAATAATAATACTTCAAGCATACTAACAAAGCAATTATGTCTTCTCAAAATAACATGGCTAAAGAAAGTTATCCCTACGAAATCATATAGTCTGGTTATGCTCCATTTTCACCACACAAAGTATTCAAATCATGCACAACCCCGATGACAAGCCAATCAATTGTTTCATACTCTAACTTTTTCAAAACTTTTTCAATCTTCACGCAATACATGAGCGTGAGCCATGGATATAGCACTATAGGTGGAATAGAATGGTGGTTGTGGAGAAGACAAAAAGGAGGAGAAGATAGTCTCACATCAACTAGGCGTATCAATGGGCTATGGAGATGCCCATCAATAGATATCAATGTGAGTGAGTAGGGATTGCCATGCAACGGATGCACTAGAGCTATAAATGTATGAAAGCTCAACAAAAGAAACTAGTGGGTGTGCATCCAACTTGCTTGCTCACGAAGACCTAGGGCAATTTTGAGGATGCCCATCATTGGAATATACAAGCCAAGTTCTATAAAGTAAAATTCCCACTAGTATATGAAAGTGACAACATACGAGACTCTCTATATGAAGAACATGGTGCTACTTTGAAGCACAATATATGAGACTCGCTATATCATGGTGCTACTTTGAAGCACAAGTGTGGAAAAAAAGATAGTAGCATTGCCCCTTTTTATTTATTTTCTCTTTTTTTGGGCCTTATTTTTTTCTTTGGCCTTTCTCTTTTTTGGGACAATGCTCTATTGAATGATGATCATCACACTTCTATTTATTTACAACTCAATGATTACAAGTCGATTCTATAACAAAGTATGACTCTATATGGATGCCTCCGGCAGTGTACCAGGATATGCAATGAATCAAGAGTGACAAGTATGAAGAAATTATGAACGGTGGCTTTGCCACAAATACTTATGTCAACTACATGATCATGCTAAGCAATATGACAATGATGAATATGTCATGATGAACTAGATGGTGGAAAGTTGCATGGCAATATATCTCGGAATGGCTATGGAAATGCCATAATAGGTAGGTATGGTGGCTATTTTGAGGAAGGGGGTACTGTCGGCGTTCTGGGAACGGGGGTCCCCAGACTTGCCTGCCTGTGGCCTGCGGCGTGGCTCAAAGGGGGCCCAGCACGGCCCATCTTTGTCAACACAAGACTCAAGACCCTCGCGAGGGGCCAAGTCTCGTGAGGCGGACAACACGGAGTTTCCTCAGGCACGGCCTCTTCAGGCTGGCTCGCGAGGAGGCGGAGAGATCAAAGCGGGGTACCTCGCAAGGTGCCCATGACGCAAGCCATGACGACTCAAGGCGCCAGGCGGGTGCCAGCGCGCGCAGCGTCCTTCTTTCCTCTTTGGTGCAAAGGGGGCAAGCGCAACCGCGGAGTACCGAGGCGTCAGGCAAAGGTTGCCATTTCGGTGCAACGAGACCAAGACCAGGAGGACTACAAGGCGGAGGTCACCGTGGAGCCCAAGACGGTGTCATCACCAGAGCTTTGCGCAGGCGAAGACCGCTTTTGTCAGGATAGTTGATACTTGTTGTCCCCCTTCAAATTAGCCCGCCATTGTTGGCTCCCTGCCCGCTCGATATTTGGGAAGAGGACCAGGGCCTCTATAAATAGGACCAGCCGCCCACATAGCAAGGGGTCGGTTCGAAGGGGTTCGGTTCGAAGGGGTTGGAAGGTTAGTTGCCGGCAAGAGAGAGTACGGCAGCGGAGTGAGAGAGAGAGAGGTGGCTGAACTCCTCCCAGCAGTTCATCGCCCCAGCCAAGAACAGACCCTCGCGAGGCTGTTCTTCCTTGTATTGTTCACCATCATCAGCCCCAAGAGGCAATCCACCCACCACACACTGGAGTAGGGTATTACACCACAACGGTGGCCCGAACCAGTATAAATCTTGTGTCTCTTGTGCAGTTCTTTCAGTAGTTTAGATCTTTGCGAGACAGGGAGGTAGAAGGCGTAATCTCCGCGTGCACCCCAGTGTTCAAACCTTAAGGGTCAGCCGGAACCCGAAATCCGACACTGGTGCAACATATCAGCGCATGATTCAGACATGCCTGGAAAACAAGATCGGCAAAACAGTGGAGGCATACATGGATGACGTGGTCGTTAAAACCAAGCGCGTCGAAACTCTAGTAGACGACTTGAGGCTCACATTCGACAACCTCCGAACATATGACATCAAGCTCAATCCGGAAAAATGCGTTTTCGGCATACCAGCAGGAAAGCTCCTGGGATTCATTGTCTCTAGTAGAGGTATTGAAGCTAATCCGGCCAAAATCCGAGCATTGTCACAGTTGGCTACCCCAACAGACCTCAAACAAATACAAAAATTGACTGGATGCGTGGCGGCTCTAAGCCGCTTTATCTCTCGCTTGGGAGAAAAGGCATTACCCCTTTATCGCCTCCTCTGGCGCACCGAACACTTCGAGTGGATGGATGCCGCTGCGGCCGGACTCAACAAAATAATAGCCATATTGGCAACAAACCCAGTCCAGGCCGCGCCAAACATTGACGAACCAATGCTATTATACATTGCGGCAACTCATCAAGTAGTAAGCGCAGTGCTTGTCTTCGAGCGAGAAGTGGACGGACACAAATTTACGCTTCAAAAGCCGGTTTACTACGTGTCCACTGTCCTTACTCCATGCAAATCACGGTACCCGCATTATCAAAAGATAGCGTACGCGATATTTATGGCATCCCGGAAGCTGCGACACTACTTTCAAGAGTGTTCGATAACGGTAGCCTCGGAAGTACCACTTAACGATATTATAAACAACCGCGACGCGACGGGCCGGATTGCCAAATGGGCCATTGAGCTCCTCCCGTTCAACATAACTTACAAGCCACGGCGAGCTATTAAATCGCAAGTTTTGGCTGACTTTGTCGCTGAGTGGACGGAAGCCGAACTCCCTAAAGAGTACGACACATATTCAAACTGGATCATGCACTTCGACGGCTCCAAAATGTTGGCTGGTCTAGGGGCTGGCGTCATTTTGACGACCCCAATAGGAGACACCATTCAATACGTACTGCAGATGATGTATACGGACTCCAACAACGCAACCGAATATGAGGTCCTTCTACATAGTCTCCGGATGGCAGTATCCATGGGCATTCAACGCCTAGAGGTGCGCGGGGATTCAAACCTCATGATATCCCAAATAAATGGAGACTTTGATGCCAAGGATCCAAAAATGGCTGCTTATCGTAATGCCGTCCTAAAAATGTCAGCTCGGTTCGAGGGGCTCGAATTTCACCATGTGGCTCGGGAAAACAATCAGGCGGCGGATATCCTCGCCCGCATTGGCGCCAAACACGATGCGGTTCCTCCCAACATTTTTCTGGAAAGGCTTTTCAAGCCATCCGTAGCATGGGAAGGGGACACCGGTAACAACAGTCCGGACCCGGCCAAAATACCTGATACCGAACTCTCTGACACAATCGGAGGCTCCGCCACCGAAATAACACAATCAGCCCACGAAATAATGGCCATTATTGCCCCGTGGATAGAACCATTCCTAGCCTACCTAATTAGACAGGAACTTCCGGATGACCAAAATGAGGCACGCTGCATAGTGCGGTGATCCAAAGCCTACAGGGTCCATGAGGGAGAATTGTACAAAAAAGCGCTACCGGAGTCCTTCAAAGGTGCATCTCCAAAGAGGAAGGGCGGAATCTTTTGGGAGAAATTTATGTCGGACTCGGCGGTCATCACGCCGCAGCCCGGGCTCTTGTAAGCAAGGCCTTCCGCACAGGATTTTATTGGCCAACGGCCTGGGCAGATGCACAGGACTTGGTCCAATGTTGCGCCGGTTGCCAGCTCTTTGCAAATCAAAGCCACATGCCACCCACCGCCCTCCAAACGATCCCCATTACATGGCCCTTCGCGGTCTGGGGGCTTGACATGGTTGGACCCCTTAAAGGGGGAACCCACAAGAAAAAATACTTATTGGTCATGGTGGATAAATTCACCAAATGGATAGAGGCTAAACCGGTAAAAACAACCGAATCCGAACCGGTGATAGATTTCATATCCGGGGTTGTACACCATTATGGCGTCCCCCACAGCATCATCACTGATAACGACACGAACTTCACAGCCAACGAGGTAAAACTCTGGTGCAGCAAAATGGGCATCAAGCTCGATTACGCTTCAGTCTATCACCCACAAACCAACGGTCAAGTCGAACGAGCAAATGGTCTTATAATGAGCGGCATTAAACCCCGATTAGTGCGCTCCTTAACGGAGTCCGATACGCACTGGGTAGAGGAGCTCGACTCCGTACTCTGGGGACTGCGGACCACGCCGAATCGTAGTACCAGATATACACCATTTTATGGTGTACGACGCAGAGGCAGTCCTACCCTGTGACATAATTCATGACTCACCTCGAGTGCACATGTACGAAGAAAGAGAAGCCGAGCTCGATTGGAAGGACGGTATGGACACATTGGAGGAAGAGCGCGATATAGCCAAAGCCCGTTCCGCATTTTACCAGCAATAGGCTCGCAGATACCAAAGCAGAGAAGTACGGGCCAAAACTTATAACGTTGGCGAACTAGTTCTACGGCTGCAGGATAAGAAAAAGAACAAGATCGAGCCCAAATGGGAAGGTCCCTTCATTATCGACCAAGTTCTGACCGGTGGAGCGTACCGACTGCGGGATGCATCGACCAGTCGACTCGAGCCGAACCCATGGAATGCAGCCAGGCTCCGAAGATTCTACGCCTAGCTCCGGACTTTATGTTAGTCCCCTCCGTCCATTTTCTGCATATGCATCATCTGTCTTGTTTCCCTTTCTTTCCTTTTATTTCCCTAGGCCTTCAAGGGTCACCTTGTGCCTCACTCATACATCACAGATGCGCTAGCCGCACTCTTCATACCTGGGGGCTTCTCTCACAGAAGCTTAAATTATTTACCTGGGCCCAACGCCCAACACATGTGTTATACTTCCGCATGTACCTTTTTTCACCATTATATGCATCGATATGACTTAAGTTTTGGCCAAGCTGGGTTGCCTGGCTCTTGTATTTATGCCCTACGTTCCCGTTAATTCGGCTAGGGCATAAGGGGAGCACCTCTGTGATTGTTACCGCTAGGTCAGCCGGACGTGTACCTCAGACTGGGTGAAGCCGAAAGCTAGCGTTCTTAAGAGAATAGTCGGTCGGTGAACAAAAGATGACTTTTATTTATTATCCATATCTGCCCCAGACGTTTTCACGGCGCTTCTTGGCACAGTCCGGACATGCACTTTAGGGCATGCCTACCCAGGGAAAGGAACCCTTAACGGAACTATTCTGTCTGGAAGATGTTTCTTACTACCCATGTAATATAACATAACTAGTTGGGCACTTGTCTGATAAAGCACAAATGACCCCTACGCCTGGTCTCCCCGCATGCCCCGGTTCTTATATAACCGAGAGGGTATTCGGATACACTCTGGACTGTCGGGTCCCGAGGTTGAAGCGAAAAGGTCCGCCACGACAAACAATCTACAATCCGGCTAGAAGGCATCATATATGTCACTTTAAAATTACATAGTCAATTTGACTGGCTGAATTCCTCTTCAATGCCATCCAATAGGCTGTCTAGTCTACAGTCCTGTTGGGAATACTTTGCGGCCAATTCTACTTGGCTGTACACTAAATTCACAGGGATCTCCTTGCCATCAGGCCCCACAGGTCCGACTTCGGCCATGTGGTTCGGGTCAGCCTTCGTGTACCGTGTCTTCACCATTGCCCAAGCTTCCCTGGCGCCTTGACGGCAGGCCGATATCTTCCATAATCGGAAGTGCCGCCGCGCTCCCTTCAGCTTTTCTGCAAGCTCTCCAAGGCCTTAGGGTATGGAGATAGACGACCACAAGGCCTGGACAACACCTTGCATCACCTGCTGAACTCGTTCGTTCAACTGTGCGAGCTCGGGAAGAAGATCACCCGTTGAACCAGGCATCTCCTCGGCAGGACGACCTGTTAGCATACCTACAGACATAACTCTGTCAGCCAGCTTCCTCGCCGAACTCTTTTTCAAAGTTTGTTCAAGCACTTACTAAATATGCCGCGTGGAAGTCGCCGATTCTCCTTAACAGAGTCCGACAGTTGGGCACGAACATCTTTTAGTTCCACGCCCAGCTTAGTGTTGGCATCTTGGAGATCATTCTTCTCCTGCCTCACCCTTGTAAGCACGCTCTCACCGGCCTTCAGCTGGCGTATGAGCTGTTGCTTCTCCGGATTCACTCCAGCGTCATCTGCAATTTTATCGTCAGATCTTCATATAAAGCTGCACTCTAATATAATACTTATCATTTGACGGATATGTTACCAGAGGGGGTCTCTTTGGGCTCCCCTACCGCGGCCAGTGCGGCCTGAAGTTGGGCTTTGCGCTCTTCCAGCTCCTGGGATAGTTGAGTATTCTTTTCTGTAAGGACCTACATAACAAATGATCCTTAAATTAGTTATCCTAACTGTTTCAAGTCTCAAGGGCTACTGATATATATAATCATCAAATTTTCTCACCCGTATGTCTTTTACATACTGCTCCGTGGCTCTGGCTAGACCATTTTGAGCGGCACGGAGGTGCGTGTCTCCCGAGTTGAAGGCATCCAATGCCTCTTGGGAGAAACAAGAGTCACGAAGAACAGTCCAGCGACGCCTGTGGTTCATGGCACTTTCCACCTCGGAATGGGTGGCGGACAGTCTATCTGTATCCTCTGTCGGAGGAGCACTCGTCGCACGCCTTGTACTTGTTCTCACCTCTGAGTCCGGCCTTGGAGCCTGGCTTGTGGAGGCGCGATTGGTAGCCTCTCCGGGTATAGTCCGGGAGGGCTCTTTTTCCTGAAAAGAAGGCATGGGTGTTAATATGCCTCTGTAAATAATGTCTTGCAATAAAGATGGTGCGCCATACCGCTGCGCCGGTGCCTCAATCCGGACTGCGGATCTTTTCAACCTGACTGGCCTAGCGGCCCCTTGTTGGCTAGTTGCCACAGGCTTGGCCTTCTGCCCCGAGGACCTCCCCTGCAAAACACGACTGTTATACGGCAATAAAAAAGAGCACAAGGACGGATCCCTTTTTAAGTGCTGGGACTTCGGTCTCAGTCACCTGTGAGGCTGGAACTAGCCCAGGGTAATCGGCCGTAATGGCCACCAAGGTATTGTCGTTACTCCCTTGGTAAAATACCCCGTCGATCAGCTCCACGGATATGTCCGGATCCTCCTAGGAGGACGGGTCAAGGGACCGTCCAGGGTCCTCGGGCTGTGGAGGAGGGTTGTTTATCCCCTTTACTGCCTGGCGTAGCTCCTGCGATGAAATCGCTAGAATGAATACTTAAACTACGGGAATACGAAATGGATGGGCGAGAAAAAGTCTCCTCTTACCCAGCTCGGAGGATTGTACATAGAGAATCCGCCCTGCGGGTTGACACGGAGGAATTCCTCCTCTTCTCCCTTGTACAAAGTGGACAAGATCTTTATTAGATCAGCAGCTGACCCTGGCCCTTTGCGGCCGTGGCGGGTGGCGTCATCCTCCCTGTTGAAATACCACATGGGGTGGCCTCTATACTGGAGCATCTGCACCCCCCGCATAATGCATATAGCCATGACCTCGATCATGGTCAATCCGGATCGAGCTAAAGAACTTATCCGGCTCATCAGATAAAGAATGTCCCTGTCGTCTTCCTCCAGGGAGCTCTGTGGATGCCATCTCCGGCACTTCTTCAAAGGGGCGTTGTCGAATTCAGGAAGGCCGATCCGAATAGGGTCTGGAAGGGGGACATCTTCTATATAAAACCATTCTGAAGGCCAGTCTTCGGACGTCTTCTTCGGGGTCCCGGACAGGTTTTCGGTCCCGGCAATACGCCACACTTCGGCTCCGCCCACTTGATATATTGATCCCTTCTTAGAACGGGGCACAAGGCAGAACAGCTTCTTCCACAGAGCGAAATGAGCCTCACAACCCAAAAATAACTCGCAAAGGGCTGCGAATCCCACGATATGCAATAGGGAGGCAGGCATAAGGTTGTGCAGCTGGAGGCCATAGAACTCCAGAAGCCCCTGGAGAAACGGATGAATTGGAAATCCGAGCCCTCTTACCAGATAAGGAACAAGGCATACCTGCTCTTCCTTGGAGGGATTGGGACGGCTCTCCGCTTGCTCTCCGCCATTGTAGGTGGCAAGCCCGGCTCGAACCGGGACCAGGTACGCTGGGGGAAGAAATCCCTTGGACTGAAGCATCACCAATTTGCTTTGCGGGATGGAACATCTCTCCCAATCTCCAGGCTTGGAGCTAGGGGTGCGAGAGGAGGAGCTGCGTCGACCGGCCATGGTGGAATGGATCTCTGTCGGGTGCGCTCTAATGAAGACTCGGCAAGGGAGGATGATGTGATTTGGATATGAATCCTCGTCTTTTTAAATAGGCGGCTCATTTACATAGCTAGGGGGTAAATGTGAAAACACCCTGGCTCTTCACATTCGCTCGACACGTGGAAAGTGGCCATTATTGGGCGTAGAAGCCAAGGAGTACAAACCGTCACAAGGAACCGGACATTATTTCGACAGGTACACCGAATTTGGAGAGGAACCCGCCTTGCAATGCCGAAGATAATACTGCGCGCCGGACTCGTCGTCATTGAAGCCTGGTTCGGGGGCTACTGAGGGAGTCCTGGATTAGGGGGTCTCCAGATAGCCGGACTATCTCCGTTGGCCGGACTGTTAGAATATGAAGATACAAGATTGAAGACTTCGTCTCGTGTCCGGATGGGACTCTACTTGGCGTGGAAGGCAAGCTAGGCAATACATATATGGATATCTCCTCCTCTGTAACCGACCTTGTGTAACCCTAACCCTCTCTGGTGTCTATATAAACCGAAGGGTTTTAGTCTGTAGGACAACAATCACAGCATACAATCATATCATAGGCTAGCTTCTAGGGTTTAGCCTCTCTGATCTCGTGGTAGATCTACTCTTGTACTACACATATCTACAATATTAATCAAGCAGGACATAGGGTTTTACGTCCATCAAGAGGGCCCGAACCTGGGTAAAACATCGTGTCCCCTGCCTCCTGTTACCATCCGGCCTAGACGCACAGTTCGGGACTCCCTACCCGAGATCCGCCGGTTTTGACACCGACATCTCCCAACAAGCGCTTTTCTTTAAAGTCTTATAGCTAGGCATTGATAATTTTAATGATGCTCACATGAAAGACAAGAATGGAAGCACAAAAGGAGCATCATAAAGCATGTGACAAACACATCTAAGTCTAACATACTTCCTATGCATAGGCATCTTATAGGCAAACAAATTATCGAGGCAAGCAAAAAATAGCATATGCAAGGAAGAGGAAAGAAACAATAGCAATCTCAACATAACGAGAGGTAATTTAGTAACATGAAAATTTCTACCACCATATTTCCTCTCTCATAGTAATTACATGTAGGATCATAAGCAAATTCAACAATATAGCTATCACATAAAATATTCTCAACATGACCCACATGCATGCAAAGTTGGCACTTTTCCGAAATAGTGGGATCAACATTAACTAAAGTCATGACCTTCCCTAACGCACTTTTATGAAAAACTTCATAAAATTGAACATTCTCTAAATATGTGGGATCTAAAGTTGACATTCTTCCAAGCCCATTTTCAATATTATTGCAAACATTATAATCAATCTCATATTCATCACGGGGTTTAAATAAATTTTCAAGATCAAAAGAAGAATCACCCCAATCATGATCATTGCAACAAGTAGAGGACATAACAAAACTAGCATCCCCAAGCTTAGGGTTTTGCATATTTTTAGCACAATTGTCATTAATAGAATTTATAATAACATCATTGCAATCATGCTTTTTATTCAAAGATCTATCGTGAATCACTTCATAACACACTTCATTGCAATTTTCAGATTCACGAATTTCAAGCAAAACTTCATAAAGATAATCTAGTGCACAAAACTCACTAGCAATTGGTTCGACATAACTGGATCTCTTAAAAAGATTAGCAAGCGATGAGGATCCATAAATCTTAGTTTCTCTGTTTAGTAATAAATAAATGACTATTCCAACCATACGAGCAAACAAAAAGCAAACGGGCCAGAAGAGGCAAATAGAGAGGGAGGATAGAGAGAGAGGGCGAATAAAACGGCAAGGGTGAATTGGGGGAGAGGAAAACGAGAGGCAAATGGCAAATAATGTAATGCGAGAGATAGGGATTGTGATGGGTACTTGGTATGTTGACTTTTTGCGTAGACTCCCCGGCAACGGCGCCAAAAATCCTTCTTGCTACGTCTTGAGCTTGCGTTGGTTTTCCCCGAAGAGGAAGGGATGATGCAACAGAGTAGCGTAAGTATTTCCCTCAGTTTTTGAGAACCAAGGTATCAATCCAGTAGGAGCCCACGCTCAAGTCCCTCGTACCTGCACACAATGTTGGGGATATCGCTTGTTGGGAACTTATCGGTCGACCCATGATAAGGGGTAAATCGGTCAGTTTATCAGCATATCGGCCGATTTATCGCCATATCGGCAGATTTATCGGCCGATTTTTTGTTATCGGTCTGACAGCGGTAAGCGATAAATCGGCCGATTTATCGGCATACTGGAAGGTATCTTGAACAGTGCCTGCACAAAGCGATAGCTAATCGAAACCAACGCGATTAGGGGTTGTCAATCCCTTCATGGTCACTTACGAGAGTGAGATTTGATAGATATAATATTTTTGTACAAAGATGCAAAGTAAAAAGTAAAAGAAAAGTAAAAAGAAAAGCAAGATTAAAGTGATGGAGACTGATATGATGAGAATAGACCTAGGGGGCATACGTTTCACTAGTGGCTTCTCTTAAGAGCATAAGTATTCTACGGTGGGTGAACAAATTACTGTTGAGCAATTGACAGAATTGAGCATAGTTATGAGAATATCTAGGCATGATCATGTATATAGGCATCACGTCCGTGACAAGTAGATCAAAACGATTCTGCATCTACTACTATTACTCCACTCATCGACCGCTATCCAGCATGCATCTAGATTATTAAGTTACAAACAGAGTAACTGTAACGACCAAACCTCGAAGGATTTGAGTCTTTGTGCTTACCGTGCTAGTCCCTGGACCGAACTCGCTAGCACACACAGTATAGATGAATACCAGAATAGCAAGTGCGTCATTTATTACATCATATGATCCAGAATATATAAAATAAAACAATCTGCATAGCACTTGGCTAGCTTTATTCAATCAAACAGCGGAAAGTAGCAGAAAATAACAATGAGTCCCATCATAGCCCACTGGCGATGCTGAGTGCAGACTCGCGACCCTAACGGTACCTTACTCTTCGTCAGAATATCCTACAACATGAGACATTGCAGCCATATAGGTCAATACTTGGAATGTATTGGCAAGTTACACAGGAGTAATAATATAGGAGACCTACATGTATATGCATAGTACAACAAAAGGAAGGCTTGGGGTTTATTTTGCGGAAAGCTGATTTTATCCTAATAACTACCTAATAGTCAAATTTTTATTTAGTTCTTTTATTACTACAATTAAATGCACAAGGTTGAGTTGGCAAAATCAACTCCAACCTACCCTTTATTAAGTTGCCCAACAAATTTATTAAGTGTCACATCTGTCAAGATCATCCAACATCTGTAATGGCATAGTGGCTCAAATTTATCCATAACCGGGGGCACGGCTAATCATGATTAGTTTTAATACTCTGTAGAGTTTTGTACGCTTTACCCACTGGACCCAATCCGAAGATTGAGACAAAGTCTTTCAGAAGAGGTTCCCTTAACCACCTGACGGCCACATCCCACCTACATATGCTACATCTGTCGACACAGTCTAGGCAAGGGTTCCAACAACTGATCAACTAAGCCAGAGCCCATATAGCCAGTGGCCGCACATGGAAGCTACTAGTCACTAAGTCTGTTTGATCTTTTTGAGCCTGGGTGGCATTCCACTTAGGGTGTACTCTCATGAGCGCATGGCCTTAGAGAAGGTGCAAGACCCCATGATGCCTTCCCTCAACACCAAGCAATACCACTTCCGCCCAGAGGTGAGTTAAATCCTGAGTTACTACTCAATTTGTTAAATATATATAATCCTCACATAAACTTAATGAATACATGAACCACCCCCGTCTACAAAGCATAGCAACCTACCACTACCACGATTTGCAAAGACGGGAAGATAGCTCATCAGCATAGCAAAAATAATATAGTATTCCTATACATGCATATATTCATAGTGTGATATAAATACATGCATAGAAAACATTAGGTAAAGGATGATCAACATGTAACTTGCCTTGGTTCTGGTTCAGAAAGTCACACTCCTGACAATAGCTCGCGTCGCACTCCGGACAATCTACACGTTTCACACAATTCAACAATATATCACCGGAACACGAAAAGAACCAAAACAAAACCAACAGCAAGAAAATCATTTTTAAAACTCAACAACAGAATCTTAACATCACCTAAATTGCATTACGGTCACAACGCAAAAAGAAACACTCGATTCCGATAAACGGTTTGAAAGTAACGGCCTCCGGAAGATTTATTTCAAATTCAAAAGAATTCAAATTTGAACAGTGCAAGCATGTGAGATTTTGGTACTGTGATAAACTACTGGTATTTGTGAGTGCATAGGAAAAAGAATCACCTAATTTGGAGCTATAGACTAAAAGATATAGCTAAAAGAATTTTGGATGAAAATCTGAGAAAGACAAAAACCAACAGAAAACTACTGGGCTGGTTCTTGTGCGGTTCCTGTAGCAAACTGCCACGTGGCAGTGCCCGATTGGTTCAGGTGGTCTCTGCGCTCTCGTGCTCACCAAAACAGAGGAAAATGACGGCGGCTTCGGGTGGGGCGGCAGCGCTCTTCCGGCGGGTATCCGGCGAAGGTGAGGGGACGGACGGATGCGGCGTTCGTCAGTGGTGGGGATGGTGGGATTAAACGGCGACGGGGCTTCCTCTGCTGGCTGCGGTGACGGTGCAAACTCCGGCGTGCTCCGGTGCTTCGGCTCGGGATCTACAGGTCACCCTGATTGGTCAAACGAGTGCGGGTTCGAGTGGGGTTCCGAGGGGAACAAGTGGCGCGGCTGGGCGTGCTCTTACGGTGACTGAAACGAGCGGAGAAGATGGCGGTGGCTCGAGCTCCACGGCGAGATCTGAATCGCCCTGTAGAGACGCACAGACGACGGAAGGGATCGGAAAGGCTGCGGTAGGGTTTTCCGGGGTCTTGGCTCGTGTGCGGTTACCCAGGGGTCCACGGGGTGGCTTGGTGCGATGGATTGAGCTCGGACTCGAGCTCCCGGGTGCGTGCATGTGCGCGGGTGTCCGGCTCAGGTCGGAGACGATGAACAGTTGAGCGGGGCCCGCTCTCAGCGGCTGAAGGTGAGCGGTGGATCGGGTGCGGGCTCGCGGGGTGGATCGGGCGAGGCCGCGGCGTACCGCTTGGCTAGGGCTGGGAGGCGGGGGGGACTGGGCCGCGCAGTGCGGGGTTAGGTGGGCCGCGGGGTTGGTTGCTGGGCCGCGCAGTGCTCTGCGCTGCGCGCTGTGCTGCGTTTTTTAACAAAAACTACAACAGTAAAACTAAAAATAAATAAAATAAAATACACAATATAAATTCGAAATAAAAATACCTAGATACACAGTAAAAATAGCTCTACAGCTATAAACTACAGGAACACTAGTTCCAACACTAATGCAATTTTGTAAAAAATAATTTTGATGCAATAGGCCACTCAAACAGCAATAAAACAATCAAATAAAATATTTTGAAGATTTCAAAAATTACCAAAACATACTGATGAACTGGAAATAATATTCTGCACATTATGAACATTTTTTAAAATAGGGGAGAAGTCATGTTATCTCCACTCCAAATAAATTGCCTTTTGTTGCATAATGATTTGAATATTCTGATAAAGCAAATAATGCAATAAAAATATGATATGCATATGAATGATCTATTAACATCCTAATTTAGGAAAAAATGGATGTTACAAACCTACCCCCCTTAAGATGAATCTCGCCCTCGAGATTCGGGCTGGCTAGCAAATAGGTGTGGGTGATCCTGCCTGAGATCTTCCTCCCGTTCCCAGGTAGCTTCTTCTTCTGTATGATGATCCCACTGAACCTTGCATAACTTGATTATCTTGGTGTGAGTAACTCTCTCTGCTGTCTCCAGAATCTTAACAGGCTTCTCCTCATATGTCAAATCACTCTCCAACTAAATTGCCTCAAGTGGCACCGTGTCCCTCAATGGAACATCCATCATCTCTGCATGGCACTTCTTCAACTGAGATACATGAAACACATTATGAACTCCTGACAAAGATTCTGGCAACTCCAGCTGATAAGCTACCTCTCCTCTACGCTCCAAGATCTTGTAAGGCCCCACAAAACGTGGTGCTAACTTACCTTTGATTCCAAACCTCTTAATTCCACGAAGTGGTGAAACTCGAAGATATGCACGGTCTCCTACCTCGTATGTCACCTCCTTACGTTTATCATCTGCATAACTCTTCTGTCTGGACTGTGCTATCTTCAGCCTGTCATGAATCAACTTAACCTTCTCCTCAGCATCTATGATCAAGTCTGGTCCAAAGAACTGACGTTCTCCAACCTCATCCCACATCAACGGTGTCCTGCACTTCCTACCATACAATACCTCAAACGGTGCCATCTTCAGACTAGCCCGATAACTGTTATTATATGAGAACTCTGCATAAGGTAAATTATCATCCCAACTGGACCCATAGTCCAAAGTACAAGCTCTCAACATATCCTCCAAAATCTGGTGTACCCTCTCTGTCTGCCCATCAGTCTGCGGATGGAAAGATGTACTGAACTCCAGCCTGGTGCCCAAGGATTCATGCAACTGACTCCAAAATTTGGATGTGAACCGAGTACCTCTACCAGACACCACCTTCCTTGGAACTCCATGCAGACAAACAATTTTAGACATATAAATCTTTGCTAGTTGAGCACTGGTATAAGTGGTCTTTACTGGGATGAAGTGATCAACCTTAGTCAAACGATCAACAACTACCCAAATAGAATCATAACCTAACCGAGTCCTGGCTAGACCTGTAATGAAATCCATACCAATCTCATCCCACTTCTAATCAGGTATAGGCAATGGCTGTAACAAACCTGCCGGTCTCTGATGTTCTGCTTTAACCCTTTGGCACACATCACATGTCGCAATATATCCCGCAATTTCCCTCTTCAGGCTAGGCCACCAAAATCTTTCCCTCAAATCCAAATACATCTTAGTATTACCTGGGTGAACAGAATAAGGTGAATCATGCGCCTCCTGAAGAATCAACTTCCTGATATCTGCATCTTGAGGTACACAAATACGCTTCTCAAACCATATGGCTCCATGTTCATCCTCACGGAAACCTTCTGCCTTACCTTTAGCCATATTCTCTTTTATCTCAGCAATCTCCTTATCACCCTTTTGAGCTTCTCTGATCCTGTCAAGCAAAGTAGGCTTTACCTCCAGTGTTGCTAAATATCCCTTAGGAACCATCTCCAATCTGAGATTCCTGAACTGTTCACATAACTCGGGTGGCATATTATCAATATTAATTGCATTAGCATGGCTCCCACGACTCAATGCATCAGCAACAACATTAGCCTTACCAGGATGATACTGCACATTCAAATCATAATCCTTAATAAGCTCCAACCATCTCCTCTGCCTGAGGTTCAAATCCTTCTGAGTAAAAATATACTTCAAGCTCTTATGATTAGTAAATATATCACAATGATTACCAATAAGATATTGCCTCCAAGTTTTCAATGCATGCACAACTGAGGCTAACTCCAAATCATGTGTAGGATAATTGTGCTCGTGATTCTTAAGCTGACATGAAGCATAAGAAACAACTTTACCTTCCTGCATCAAAACACTCCCAAGTCCTTGACGAGAAGCATCACAATATACCTGGAAGTCCTTATGTATATCTGGCAGAGTTAAGACTGGTGCTGTAACCAAACCCTGCTTCAATTCCTTAAAGCTGGCTTCACATTCATCGGTCCAAACAAACTTCTTCTCCCTCTTCAACAATTCAGTCATAGGCTTTGCAATCTTGGAAAAGTTCTCAATAAACCTCCTGTAATAACCTGCAAGGCCCAAAAAGCTATGAATCTGTCCAACTGTAGTGGGTGTCTCCCACTCTGTAACTGCAGCAACCTTAGATGGACCAACTGCAACTCCATTACCTGACACAACATGTCCAAGGAATGCCACCTCATCCAGCCAAAACTCACATTTGCTGAACTTGGCATACAGCTGATGTTCCCTTAGTTTCTCCATTACCAAACGCAAATGCACCTCATGCTCTTGCTTATTCTTGGAGAACACCAATATATAATCAATGAAAACAACCACAAATTTATCCAAGAACTCCATAAACACCCTGTTCATCATATTCATGAAGTATGCATGGGCGTTAGTCAATCCAAATGACATAAAAATATATTCATACAACCCATACCTCGTAGTAAAAGCCATCTTTGGAATATCTTGCTCACGAATCTTCAATTGATGATAACCAAAACGAAGGTCAATCTTAGAAAACACAGTAGCTCCCTCCAACTGGTCAAATAGATCATTTATAATAGGCAAAGGATACTTGTTCTTAATGGTTACCTCATTCAGAGAACGATAATCAACACACATCCTCAAGGTCCCATCCTTCTTCTCCACAAACAAAATTGGAGCTCCCCAAGGTGATGAACTTGGGCGAATAAATCCTTGTGCCTGCAATTCTCTTATCTGCTTCTTCAATTCTTCCAACTCTTTAGGAGGCATTCTGTATGGTCTCTTTGCAATAGGTCCAGTGCCTGGTATTAAGTCAATAAGAAACTCAATATCTCTATCTGGTGGCATACCTGGCAACTCCTCTGGAAACACATCTGGATAATCTCTCACAACTGGCACCTCTTCCAGGCTACCCCCCTTAAGAGAGTTCACCTGCACCTGATTACGCTTATACTTACACACATATTTGATCATCTTCCCTCCTGGTGCACTGAGAGTAATAGATCGACTGGCACAATCAATACGACATTTATATAACTACAACCAATCCATACCTAAAATAACATCCAGACCTTGTGACTTCAATATAATCAAATCCGTAGAAAATCATGCTTTCCAATAGACAAAGTCAACTGATGGCAACCAACACCTGCTATCATCTCAGCTCCTGGGGAACTCACTCTAATAGGCATACTAAGTGTTTTGGTTGGCAATCCATGTTTATCAACAAATACCCTCGAAATAAATGAATGCGATGCACCAGTATCAAAAAGAACAAGTGCAGGTACTGAATTAATCAAGAACTTACCAATCACTGCATCAGGTTCATTGTAAACCTCCTCCACATTAACATGATTTACATGACCCTTTTGGAAGGGGTTTGGCTTGCTGGATCCTGAGTTCTTCGCCCCTGGGCAATCTGTGGCATAGTGCCCCATAGCCTTACACCTGAAGCACAGCACCTGACTCAAATCCCTTGGCGCACGTGTAACCTAGTGGTTCTGGTTATTGTTCCCTCCATTGCCATTACCATTACCTCTGCCATTGCCGTTGTTACTCTTGTGCCCATTATGATGATGGTGGCCATTCCCTCCATGATGATTATGATCATTACCTCCATGATGATTATGTCCATTACCTCCATGATGATTATGTCCATTACCTCCATTACCATGATATGAGGTGCATGGTTTCTGCTGTGGTCCTGAATTATACCTGTTATTGTTGTTGTACTTCCTCTTGCGATTCTCTATGGCATGTTGCTTTCCCTCCAACACAATGGCCTTATCAATTAGGTCCTGACAATTCCTAAAAGTGGCCACTGTCAACTGAAGGCTCAAGTCATCATTTAGGCCCTCCAAAAATTTCTCCTGCCTAGCTGCATCAGTGTTAACATAATTAGGAGCATAGCGTGCAAGATTATTAAATTCCTCCACATAAGCATTAACTGTGCGACCTCCCTGATGCAAACTGCGAAACTCCTTCTTTTTCAGACTCATAGCACCAGCAGACACATGTGCAGCACGAAAGCATCCTGAAACTGAGGCCATGCAATAGTAGCAATGGGATAAGTGACCAAGTAATTGTCCCACCAAGCTGCAGCAGGACCCTCCAACAAATGCGAGGCAAACCTCACCCTCTCTGCATCAGTGCATCCAACCGTCTCCAGGTTCCTATTGACTGCACGGAGCCAGTCATCAGCCACAATAGGTTCAGGGGAACTGGAGAACCTCTGAGGATTCAACCTCAAGAACCTGGTAAGCATATCCACAGGTAGCGGTGGCGGCGGATTGTTGTTGTTATTGTTGTTGTTCTGGTTCTGAGTAAGCAACTGGATCAACTAGGCCTGTCCCTTAATAACCTGCTGTATGTATGGTGGTACTCCATTGCCATTATTGTCTCCTCCTGCAGTATTGCGTCTAGTATCACGCCTCGGCGACATCTGGTGGGCAAGCATAGATGAGTTATAGATATAATAGGGCCAAAAGCTATGTATATATAAATATATTCTACCCATATGCATAATATGATCAAGCCAACAAAACACAACAACGAATAACACCAACAAACAAACAATAAACAATATGGTAATATTTTATATACATACATATATATATAGTCGAATAATTTCGACACTAAGCAATTTAACAAACAACTATCAATCAAGCAAACAATCTAGTATCTTCATACCACGAAAGTGGGCATTGCAATATAAAACAAACATGAATGGTGGTCTCAGCACTAGTTCCTACTTAACTGTTCAAGATACTTGAGGGGGTTAACTAATAAACAGCAAGAAGTATAGCTGGTTTATCAAATAACTTTCACTCCTATGGTTTTTCTAATCCATTTTCTAGGGTCACGTCCTACAGTCAACACACAACTCTGATACCATCTGTAATGACCAAACCTTGAAGGATTTGAGTCTCTGTGCTTACCGTGCTAGTCCCTGGATCGAAATCGCTAGCACACAGTATAGATGAATACCAGAATAGCAAGTGCATCATTTATTACATCGTATGATCCAGAATATATAAAATAAAACAATCTGCATAGCGCTTGGCTAGCTTTATTCAATCAAACAGCGGAAAGTAGCAGAAAATAACGATGAGTCCCATCATAGCCCACTAGCGATGTTGAGTGCAGACTCGCGACCCTAACGGTACCTTACTCTTCGTCAGAATATCCTGCAATATGAGACGTTGCAGCCATATAGGTCAATACTTGGAATGTATTGGCAAGTTACACAGGAGTAATAACATAGCAGACCTACATGTATATGCATAGTACAACAAAAGGAAGGCTTGGGGTTTATTTTGCGGAACGCTGATTTTATTGTAATAACTACCTAATAGTCAAAAAAATTTAGTTCTTTTATTACTACAATTAAATGCACAAGGTTGAGTTGGCAAAATCAACTCCAACCTACCCTTTATTAAGTTGCCCAACAAATTTATTAAGTGTCACATCTGTCAAGATCATCCAACAACTGTAACGGCATAGTGGCTCAAATTTACCCATAACCGGGGGCACGGCTAATCACGATTAGTTTTAATACTCTGCAGAGTTTTGTACGCTTTACCCATTGGACCCAATCCGAAGATTGAGACAAAGTCTTTCAGAAGAGGTTCCCTTAACCACCTGACGGCCACATCCCACCTACATATGCTACATTTGTCGACACAGTCTAGGCAAGGGTTCCAACAACTGATCAACTAAGCCAGAGCCCATATAGCCAGTGGCCGCACATGGAAGCTACTAGTCACTAAGTCTGTCTGATCCTTTTGAGCCTGGGCGGCATTCCACTTAGGGTGCACTCTCATGAGGGCATGGCCTTAGAAAAGGTGCAAGACCCCATGATGCCTTCCCTCAACACCAAGCAATACCACTTCCGCCCAGAGGTGAGTTAAATCCTGAGTTACTACTCAATTTGTTAAATATATATAATCCTCACATAAACTCAATGAATACACGAACCACCCCCGTCTACAAAGCATAGCAACCTACCACTACCACGATTTGCAAAGACGGGAAGATAGCTCATCAGCATAGCAAAAATAATATAGTATTCCCATACATGCATATATTCATAGTGTGATATAACTACATGCATAGAAAACATTAGGTAAAGGATGATCAACATGTAACTTGCCTTGGTTCTGGTTCAAAAAGTCACACTCCTGTCAATAGCTCGCGTCGCACTCCGGACAATCTACACGTTTCACACAATTCAACAATCAATCACCGGAACACGAAAAGAACCAAAACAAAACCAACAGCAAGAAAATCATTTTTAAAACTCAACAACAGAATCTTAACATCACCTAAATTGCACTACGGTCACAACGCAAAAAGAAACATTCGATTCCGATAAACGGTTTGAAAGTTATGGCCTCCGGAAAATTTATTTCAAATTCAAACGAATTCAAATTTGAACAGTGCAAGCATGTGAGATTTTGGTACTGTGATAAACTACTGGTATTCGTGAGTGCATAGGAATAAGAATCACCTAATTTGGAGTTATAGACTAAAAGATATAGCTAAAAGAATTTTGGATGAAAATCTGAGAAAGACAAAAACCAACAGAAAACTACTGGGCTGGTTCTTGTGCGGTTCCTGTAGCAAACTGCCACATGGCAGTGCCCGATTGGTTCAGGTGGTCTCTGCGCTCTCGTGCTCACCAGAACAAAGGAAAACGACGGCGGCTTCGGGTGGGGCAGCAGCGCTCTTCCGGCGGGTATCCGACGAAGGTGAGGGGACGGACGGATGCGGCGTTCGTCAGTGGTGGGGATGGTGGGATTAAACGGCGACGGGGCTTCCTCTGCTGGCTGCGGTGACGGTGCGAACTCCGGCGTACTCCGGTGCTTCGGCTTGACGATCTACAGGTCACCCCGATTGGTTAAACGAGTGCGGGTTCAAGTGGGGTTCCGAGGGGAACAAGTGGCGCGGCTGGGCGAGCTCTTACGGTGACTGAAACGAGCGGAGAAGATGGCGGTGGCTCGAGCTCCACAGCGAGATCCGAATCGCCCTGTAGAGACGCATGGATGACGGAAGGGATCAGAAAGGCTGCGGTAGGGTTTTCCGGGGTCTTGGCTCGCGTGCGGTTGCCCAGGGGTCCACGGGGTGGCTTGGTGCGATGGATTGAGCTCGGACTCGAGCTCCTGGGTGCGTGCATGTGCGCGGTTGTCCGGCTCGGGTCGGAGACGATGAATAGTTGAGCGGAGCCCGCTCTCAGCGGCTGAAGGCGAGCGGTGGATCGGGTGCGGGCTCGCGGGGCGGATCGGGCGAGGCTACGGCGTACCGCTTGGCTGGGGCTGGGAGGCGCGGGAGACTGGGCCGCGCAGTGCGGGGTTAGGTGGGCCGCGGGGTTGGCTGCTGGGCCGCGCAGTGCTCTGCGCTGCGCGCTGTGCTGCGTTTTTTTTAACAAAAACTACAACAGTAAAACTAAAAATAAATAAAATAAAATACACAATATAAATTTGAAATAAAAATACCTAGACACACAGTAAAAATAGCTCTACAGCTATAAACTACAGGAACACTAGTTCCAACACTAATGCAATTTTGTAAAAAATAATTTTGATGCAATAGGCCACTCAAACAGCAATAAAACAATCAAATAAAATATTTTGAAGATTGCAAAAATTACCAGAACATATCAAATGAACTAGAAATAATATTCTGCACATTATGAACATTTTTTAAAATAGGGGAGAAGTCATGTTATCTCCACTCCAAATAAATTGCCTTTTGTTGCATAATGATTTGAATATTCTGAAGAAGCAAATAATGCAATAAAAGTATGATATGCATAAGAATGATCTATTAACACCCTAATTTAGGAAAATTTGGATGTTACAGTAACGCCTTAAGCAAGATGACATGATGTAGAGAGATAAATTCATGCAATATGAAATAAACCCCATCTTGTTATCCTCGATGGCAATGATACAATACATGGCTTGCTGCCCCTTCTGTCACTGGGTAAGGAGACCGTAAGATCGAACCCAAAGCTAAGCACTTCTCCCATGGCAAGAACTACCAATCTAGTTGGCCAAACCAAACGGATAATTCGAAGAGACTTGCAAAGATAACCAATAATACATAAAAGAATTCAGAGATAATTCGGAGAAGATTCAAATATTATTCATAGATAGACTTGATCATAAACCCACAATTCATCGGTCTCGACAAACACACCGCAAAAAGAAGATTACATCAAATAGATCTCCACGAGAGAGGGGGAGAACTTTGTATTGAGATTCAAAGAGAGAGAAGAAGCCATCTAGCTACTAACTATGGACCCGAAGGTCTAAGGTAAACTACTCACACTTCATCGGAGGGGCTATGATGATGTAGAAGCCCTCCGTGATGATGGCCCTCTTCCGACGGAGCTCCGGAACAGGCCCCAAGATGGGATCTCATGGATACAGAAAGTTGCTGCGGTGGAATTAGGTTTTTGGCTCCTGTTCTGATCGTTTGGGGGTACGTGTGTATATATAGGAGGAAGAAGTATGCCGGAGGAGCAACGAGGGGCCCACGAGGCAGGGGGCGCGCCCTAGGGGGGCCCCACCCTCGTGACCGCCTCTTTTGTTCCTTGGAGTAGGGTCCAAGTCTCCTGGATCACATTCGGTGAGAAAATCATGTTCCCGGATATTTTATTCCGCTTGGACTCCGTTTGATATTCCGTTTATCCGAAACATTGAAATAGGCAAAAAAACAGCAATTCTGGGCTGGGCCTCCGGTTAATAGGTTAGTCCCAAAAATAATATAAAAGTGAAAATAAAGCCCAATATAGTCCAAAACAGTAGATAATATAGCATGGAGCAATCAAAAATTATAGATACGTTGGAGACGTATCATGGGTCATCAAGAACATTTTCTAACCTAGACAAGTTATCTACAACGGGGTTCTCATCTCCCTTTCTATCAATAATATGCAAATCAAATTCTTATAGCAAAAGAACCCATCTAATAAGTCTAGGTTTAGCATCTTTCTTTTCCATAAGGTATTTAATAGCATCATGACCAGTGTGAATAGTTACTTTAGAATCAACAATATAAGGTCTGAACTTATCACAAGCAAATACAACTACTAAGAATTCCTTTTCAGTGGTAGCATAATTTCTCTGGGCATTGTCTAGAGTTTAACTAGCATAGCGAATAACATTTAATTTCTTATCAACTCTTTGCCCTAGAACATCACCTACAGCATAATTGCTAGCATCACACATAATTTCAAAGGGTAAATTCCAATCAGGTGGCTGAACAATAGGTGCAGAAATCAATGCTTTCTTCAGTATTTCAAATGCTTCCACACAATCATCATGGAAGACAAAAGGAATATATTTTTGTAATAGGTTAGTTAGAGGCCGAGAAATTTTTGAGAAGTACTTAATGAACCTCCTATAAAAACTGGCGTGACCAAGAAAGCTTCTTATACCTTTAATGTCCTTGGGACATGGCATCTTTTCAATAGCATCAGCTTTAGCTTTATCGACTTCAATGCCTCTTTCAGAAATTTTATGCCCCAAGACAATACCTTCATTAACCATAAAGTGGCATTTCTCCCAATTCAGAACAAGATTAGTTTCTTCACATCTCTACAAAACTCGATCAAGGTTGCTCAAGCAACCATCAAAAGAGGATCCATAAACGGAGAAATCATCCATGAATACCTGACAAATCTTTTCACAAAAGTCAGAGAATATGGCCATCACACATCTTTGAAAGGTAGTAGGTGCATTTCATAAACCAAAGGGCATACATCTATAAGCAAAAGTACCAAAAGGGCAAGTAAAAGTGGTCTTTGCTTGATCATCAACTGACACAGGTATTTGAGAGAAACCAGAGTAACCATCTAGAAAGCAAAAATGTGTATGTTTGGATAATCTTTCTAGCATTTGATCAATAAAAGGTAAGGGGTAATGATCTTTTTAGTAGCCTTATTTAATTTGCAGAAATCAATTACCTTCTTATAACCTGTAATAATTCTTTGCGGAACCAATTCATCTTTATCATTAGGAATGACAGTGATACCTCCCTTCTTAGGGACACAATGGACAGGACTTACCCACTGACTATCAGCAATGGGATAAATTATACCTGCCTCAAGGAGCTTTAGTATTTCTTTTATTACCACTTCTTTCATCTTAGGATTCAGGCATCGTTGGTGATCAATAACTGGTTTGGCGTCTTTCTCTAAGTTTATTTTGTGTTCACATAGAGTGGGACTAATGCCCTTAAGATCATCAAGAGTATATCCAATAGCAGTACGGTGCTTCTTCAGAGTTCTCAATAATTTTTCTTCCTCCTTCTCTGAAAGGTTAGCACTAATAATAACAGGATATATCTTATTTTCATCAAGATAAGCACATTTAAGAGTACCAGGTAATGGTTTAAGCTCAAACACGGGATCACCCTTTGGTGGAGGAGGATGCCCTAGGATTTCAACATGCAATTTGTGTTTCAGAATAGGTCCTTGTTTAAAGAAAACTTCATCTATTTCCCTTCTTTCATTCATGAACATGTCATTTTCATGGTCTAGTAAATATTGTTCTAAAGGATCAGTAGGAGGCACGACAATAGAAGCAAGACCAACAATTTCATGTTTACTAGGCAATTCCTCATCACGGGGTTGTCTACTAAATTTAGCAAAATTAAACTCATGAGACATATCGCCTAAACCAACAGAAACAATATCCTTATTGCAGTCTATCTTAGCATTAACAGTATTCAAGAAGGGTCTACCAAATTTAATGGGACAAAAGTTATCTTGTGGGGAACCAAGAACAAGAAAATCAGCAGGATATTTAACCTTCCCACGCAAGACTTCAACATCTCTAACAATCCCAATTGGTGAAATAGTATCTTTATTAGCAAGCTTAATGGTAACACCGATATCTTCTATCTCAGCAGGTGCAATATCATGCATAATTTCTTTGTATAAGGAAATAGGTATTGCACTAGCACTAGCATCCATATCACACAAGCCATGATAACAATGATCTCCTATTTTAACAGAAATAATAGGCATGCCTACCACAGGTCTATGTTTATCTTTAGCACCAACTTTAGCAATTCTAGCAGTCTCATCACAAAAGTAAATAACATGCCCATCAATATTACCAGCCAAGAGATCTTTAACAATAGCAATATTAGGTTCAACTTTAACTTGCTCAGGGGGTGCATAAGTTCTAATGTTACTTTTACGAACCACAGTTGAAGCTTTAGCATGATCCTTTATTCTAACAGGGAAAGGTGGTTTCTTAACATAAGCAGTAGGAACAATATGATCATTATAAGTGATAGTCTTTTCTTCAACTTTAATAGGTTCAACTACTTTTACTTCTATGGGAGGATGATATTTAAACCACTTCTCCTTAGGGAGATCAACATGAGTAGCAAAGGATTCACAGAAAGAAGCTACTATCTCAGAGTCAAGTCCATATTTAGTGCTAAATTTACGGAAAACATCGGTATCCATAAAAGATTTAACACAATCAAACCTAGGTGTTATACCTGACTCCTTACCTTCTCGAGATCCCAATCTTCAGAGTTGTGTTTAATTCTATCCAATAAATTCCATTTGAATTCAATAGTCTTCATCATAAAGGAACCAGTACAAGAAGTGTCGAGCATGGAGTGATTGTTGTCAGAAAGCCAAGCAAAAAAATTTTGAATAATCATTTCTCTTGAGAGCTCATGATTGGGGCATGAATATAACATTGAATTAAGCCTCCCCCAAGCTTGAGCGATGCTTTCTCCTTCATGAGGCCAAAAATTATATATATAATTATGATCACGATGAACAAGATGCATTGGATAAAACTTCTGATGGAATTCCAATTTCAACCGTTTGTAGTCCCATGATCCCATATCATCACATAGCCTATACCATGTCAATGCATCTCCCTTCAAAGATAAAGGGAAGACCTTCTTCTTGATAACATCATCGGGCATACCTGCAAGCTTAAATAATCCACAAACTTCATCCACATAGATTAAGTGTAAGTCGGGATGCAACGTTCCATCTCCTGCAAAAGGATTAGCCAGCAGTTTCGCTATCATACCCGAAGGAATTTAGAAGTAAACATTTTCATTTTCAGTAGGTCCAGTAGGTTGAGGAGAAACTATTTGCTCTACCGGTCAGGGTGTAGATACCCCGAACAAGCCCCTCAAAGGATTACTTTCCATAGTAACAAGTGACAGTAAATTTCAGCACACTATATAAATTTTTCCTTACAAAATTCCACCTACCAAAGGCGCTTCACTCCCCGGCAACGGCGCCAGAAAAGCGTCTTGATGACCCACAAGTGTAGGGGGTCTATCATAGCCTTTTCGATAAGTAAGAGTGCCGAACCCAACGAGGAGCAAAGGAAATGATAAGCGATTTTTAGTAAGGTATTCTCTGCAAGCACTGAAATTATCGGTAACAGATAGTTTTGTGATAAAGTAATTTGTAACGAGTAGCAAGTAATAAAAGTAAATAAGGTTCAGCAAGACGGCACAATCCCTTTTGTAGCAAAGGACAAGCCTGGACAAACTCTTATATGAAGGAAAGCGTTCCCGTGGACACATGGGAATTATCGTCAAGCTAGTTTTCATCATGTTCATATGATTCGCGTTTAGTACTTTGACAATTTGATATGTGGGTGGACCGATGCTTGGGTACTGTCCTTAATTGGACAAGCATCCCACTTATGATTAACCCCCATTGCAAGCATCCGCAACTACAACAGAAGTATTAAGGTAAACCTAACCATAGCATGAAACGTATGGATCCAAATCAGCCCCTTACGAAGCAACGCATAAACTAGGGTTTAAGCTTCTGTCACTCTATCAACCCATCATCTACTTATTACTTCCCAATGCCTCCCTCTAGTCCCAAGCAATGGTGAAGTGTCATGTAGTCGATGTTCACATGACACCACTAGAGGGATAACAACATACATCTCATCAAAATATCGAACGAATACCAAATTCACATGATTACTAATAGCAAGACTTCTCCCATGTCCTCAGGAACAAACGTAACTACTCACAAAGCATATTCATGTTCATAATCAGAGGGTTGTTAATATGCATAATGGATCTGAACATATAATCTTCCACCAAGTAAACCAACTAGCATCAACTACAAGGAGTAATCAACACTACTAGCAACCCACAAGTACCAATCTGAGGTTTTGATACAAAGATTGGATACAAGAGATGAACTAGGGTTTGAGATGAGATGGTGCTGGTGAAGATGTTGATGGAGATTGAACCCCTCCCAATGATAGGATCATTGGTGATGACGATGGTGATGATTTCCCCCTCCCGGAGGAAAGTTTCCCCGCAGAACAGCTCCGCCGGAGCCCAAGATTGGTTCCGCCAAGGTTCCCCCTCGTGGCGGCACAGTTTCGTCCCGTGAGCTTGCTTATGATTTTTTTTCTCGGACGGAAGACTCCATATAGCCAAAGATGGGCATCGGAGGGCCACCAGGGGGCCCAGGGGGGTAGGGCGCGCCCCCACCCTCGTGGCTGGTGGGTGGCCCCCCTCTGGTACTTCTTGCGCCCAATATATTATATATTCTGAAAAGTGCTCCCGTGGAGTTTCAGGACTTTTGGAGATGTGCAGAATATGTCTCTAATATTTTCTCCTTTTCCAGCCCAGAATTCCAGCTGCCGGCATTCCCCCTCTTCATGTAAACCTTGTAAAATAAGAGAGAACAGGCATAAGTATTGTGACATAATGTGTAATAACAACCCATAATGCAATAAATATCGATATAAAAGCATGATGCAAAATGGACGTATCAACTCCCCCAAGCTTAGACCTCGCTTGTCCTCAAGCGAAAGCCGAAATCGAAAAATATGTCCACATGTTTAGAGATAGAGGTGTCGATAAAAATAAAATACGGACATGAGGGCATCATGATCATTCTCAGAACAGCAACATCTATATATATATATATATATTGTCATATGATCTCTTATGCTAAAGTAAAAATTCAATCACAATTTCAAGTATGAATCATAAACTTCATTGAAAACTAACAAACTCTAATCTTAGTCATTGAGGCAATTGCAATTTATCATAACATTGGAAAGAGTCAATATAAGAGATTTTAAGCAAGTCCACATACTCAACTATCATTTAGTCTTTCACAATTGCTAACACTCACGCAATATTTATGGGTATGGACTTTTAATCAGACAAAAAAAGAGATAGGGGCTTATATTTTTGTCTCCCAACGTTTTACCTCAAGGGTAATGTCAACAATAATAGCTCATGCAGACTCACATCCGATTAGCTATATGTATCTGGATCTTTCCAACACATTATGCTTGCCAAAGGATAATGTAAAAAGGAAAGGTGAAGATCACCATGACTCTTATGTAAGGTAGAAGATAAAAGTAAAAGATAGGCCCTTCGCAGAGGGAAGCAGAGGTTGTCATGCGCTTTTATGGTTGGATGCACAAAATCTTAATGCAAAAGAACATCACTTTATATTGCCACTTGTGATATGGACCTTTATTATGCAGTCCGTCGCTTTTATTTCTTCCATATCACAAGATCGTACAAAGCTTATTTTCCCCGCATTAATAAGTCATACATATTTAGAAGGCAATTTTTATTGCATGCACCAATGACAACTTACTTGAAGGATCTTACTCAATCCATAGGTAGGTATGCTGGACTCATGGCAAAACTGTGTTTAAGGATATTTGGAAGCACAAGTAGTATTTCTACTTGGTGCAAAGAACTTGGCTAGCATGAGAGGGAAAGGCAAGCTCAACATGTTGGATGATCCATGACAATATAATTTATCTCAGATGTAAGAAAACATAACCCATTACATTGTCTTCCTTGTCCAACGTCAACTCTTTAGCATATCATACTTTAATGAGTGCTCACAATCATAAAAGATGTCCAAGATAGTATATTTATATGTAAAGACCTCTCTTTCTTTATTACTTCCTATTAATTGCAACGATTACCAAAACTATGTTTGTCAACTCTCAACAACTTTTATTCATCATACTCTTTATATGTGAGCTCATTACTCTCCATAAGATCCATTTGATCTCTTTATTTCTTTTTATTTCTTCTCTTTTATTTTATTCCCTCAAGATCATAGCAAGGTAATCAAGCCCTTGACTCAACACTAATCTTTATTATATATAGCTCACGGACTCGATTACATAGAAGGATCATAAAGCAAAACTCACAACTAGATCATACTAAAACTTTATTCTACTAGATCATGATATTACCAAAAGGATCGAACTAAGAAAAACAGTAAAGATAAAAGTTGTGATGGTGATACGATACCGGGCACTCCCCCAAGCTTGGTAGTTGCCAAGGGGAGTGCCCATACCCGATGCTCAGTTCTTCTTTGTTGGTGAAGAAGGTGTTGGTGATGATGGGTAGTCGCACTTCGAGCGTAAGAGATCCTCCAATTTGTGGATAATGCCCTTGAGTGCGATGATATGCTCCTTCAACAAAATATTTTCACTTGTGAGATACTTGTTTTGAATACGAGCTAACTCAATCATCTTGAAAGCCTCAATCTCCGTTGGGGTAAAGAAATTGTTGTGAGGTGGAAGGATGTCTTCTTCTGCTACTGCTGGTACTTGATCCCCCATGGCCTTCTTGATCCCATCATCCTTGTTGATCTCTCCGGGTTCTTCTCTCTTCAGCTCTATCTTCATTAGCCAAGCATCGTTGCCCTCATTGTTGGAGGAGGAGGGAGACGACATGATGCTTGGCCTTGACAACCCTGGCAGAAAACAGCTCGAAACAAGAATAGGAGATTTTTGCGTGATACGGTGGTCAAAACCTTCGGGAGATTATGTAATGAATTTTTACCGACCAAAAGAAGTATCATGCAAGAAAACGGAGTCCGGAGAGCATATGAGGTGCTCACGAGGTAGGGGGCGCGCCCAGGGGGGTTAGGGCGCGCCCTCCACACTCGTGGAAGCCTCGTGTCCTTTCCGGTCTACTTCTTGTTTTCCTATTTTCTTAAATATTCCAAAACGGAGAAAAGTTGCCGTTAGAACTGTTTTGGAGTCGGTTTACTTACCGTACCACGTACCTATTCCTTTTGGAGTCTGAAACGTTCCGGAAAGTGTCTCTTATGTATTCCTCCGGGGTTACGGTTTCAATAGTATTAGTTTCAACATTTATGGGATTACCTGAGATATAACGTTTGATTCTTTGACCGTTCACCACCCTCGGATTTGTGCCTTCGAAATTGTTGATTTTTATGGCACCGGAACGATAGACCTCCTCGATAACGTAAGGACCTTCCCATTTAGAGAGGAGTTTGCCTGCAAAAAATCTTAAACGAGAGTTGTATAGCAATACATAATCACCTACATTAAACTCACGCTTTTGTATCCTTTTGTCATGCCATCTTTTACTTTTTCTTTAAACAGTTTGGCATTTTCATAGGCCAGGGTTCTCCATTCATCAAGTGAGCTAATGTCAAATAACCTCTTCTCACCGGCAAGTTTGAAGTCATAGTTGAGCTCTTTAATGGCCCAATATACCATATGTTCTAGTTCGAGAGGTAAGTAACATGCTTTTCCATAAACCATTTTATACGGAGACATACCCATAGGGCTTTTATATGCAGTTCTATAGGCCCATAATGCATCATCAAGTTTCTTGGACCAATTCTTTCTAGATCTATTAACAGTCTTTTGCAAAATTAATTTGAGCTCTCTGTTACTCTATTCTACTTGACCACTAGACTGTGGGCGATAAGGAGATGCAATTCTATGATTAACATCATACTTAGCAAGCATTTTATGAAAGGCACCATGAATAAAATGTGAACCACCATCAGTCATTAAATATCTAGGGACTCCAAACCTCGGAAAAATAACTTCTTTAAGCATCTTAATAGAGGTGTTATGATCAGCATTACTAGTTGGAATACCTTCTGCCCACTTAGTAACGGAATCAATAGCAACTAAAATATGTGTATACCCATTAGAGGAAGGAAAAGGTCACATATAATCAAAACCCCAAACATCAAATGGTTCAATAACAAGTGAATAATTCATTGGCATTTCTTGACGTCTACTAATATTACCGATTCTTTGACATTCATCACAAGATAAGACAAACTTACGGGCATCCTTGAAGAGAGTAGGCCAATAAAAACCGGATTGCAATACCTTATGCGCAGTTCTATCTCCAGCGTGGTGCCCTCCATAAGCCTCGGAGCGACAATTGCGTAGGATCTGTTCCTGTTCATGCTCAGGTACACAACGTCTAATAATACCATATACTCCTTCTTTATAAAGATGTGGGTCATCCCAAAAGTAATGTCTCAAATCATAGAAAAACTTTTTCTTTTGCTGGTATGTGAAACTAGGTGGTATCAATTTAGCAACAATGTAATTAGCATAATCAGCATACCATGGAGCAGTAGGAGAAGCATTTATGACAGCTAATTGTTCATCAGGAAAGCTATCATCAATAGGTAGTGGGTCATCAAGACCATTTTCTAACCTAGACAAGTTGTCCGCAACGGGGTTCTCAACTCCCTTTCTATCAATAATATGCAAATCAAATTCTTTTAGCAAGATAACCCATCTAATAAGTCTAGGTTTAGCATCTTTCTTTTCAATAAAGTATTTAATAGCAGCATGATCAGTGTGAATAGTTACTTTAGAATAAAAAATATAAGGTCTAAACTTATCACAAGCAAAAACAACTGCTAAAAATTCTTTTTCAGTAGTAGCATAATTTCTCTGGGCACTATCTAGAGTTTTACTAGCATATTGGATAACGTTCAGCTTCTTATCAACTCTTTGTCCTAGAATAGCACCTACATCATAATCGCTAGCATCACACATAATTTCAAAGGGTAAATTCCAATCAGGTGGCTGAACAATAGGTGCAGAAATCAAAGCTTTCTTAAGTATTTCAAATGCTTCTACACAATCATCATCAAAGATGAAAGGAATATCTTTTTGTAATAGGTTAGTCAGAGGCCGGGAATTTTTTGAAAAGTCCTTAATGAACCTCCTATAAAAACCGGCATGACCAAGGAAACTTCTTATACCATTGATGTCCTTGGGACATGACATCTTTTCAATAGCATCAACTTTAGCTTTATCAACTTCAATACCTCTTTCAGAAATTTTATGCCCCAAGACAATACCTTCATTAACCATAAAGTGGCACTTCTCCTAGTTCAAGACGAGATTAGTTTCTTCACATCTCTGCAAAACTCTATCAAGGTTGCTCAAGCAATCATCAAAAGAGGATCCATAAACGGAGAAATCGTCCATTAAAACCTCACAAATCTTCTCACAAAAGTCAGAGAATATAGTCATCATGCATCTTTGAAAGGTAGCAGGTGCATTACATAAACCAAAAGGCATACGTCTATAAGAAAATGTACCGAAAGGGCAAGTAAAAGTGGTCTTTGCTTGATCATCAGCTGACACGGGTATTGGAGAGAAGCCAGAGTGACCATCTAGAAAGCAAAAATGTGTATGTTTGGATAATCTTTCAAGCATTTGATCAATGAAAGGCAAAGGGCAATGATCTTTTTAGTAGCTTTATTTAATTTGCAAAAATCAATTACCATCCTATAACCTGTAACAATTCTTTGTGGAATCAATTCATCTTTATCATTAGGAACGACAGTAGTACCTCCCTTCTTAGGGACACAATGGACAGGACTTACCAACTGACTATCAACAATGGGTAAATTATACCTTCCTCAAGGAGCTTTAATATTTCCTTTCTTACCACTTCTTTCATCTTAGGATTCAGCCATCGTTGGCGATCAATAACTGGTTTGGCGTCTTTCTCCAAATTTATTTTGTGTTGACATAGAGTGGGACTAATGCCTTTAAGATCATCAAGAGTATATCCAATAGCAGTGCGGTGCTTCTTTAGAGTTTTCAATAATTTTTCTTCCTCCTTCTCTAAAAGGTTGGCACTAATAATAACAGGATATATCTTCTTTTCATCAAGATAAGCATATTTAAGAGTATCAAGTAATAGTTTAAGCTCAAACACGGGATCACCCTTGGGTGGAGGAGGATCCCCTAGGATTTCAACAGGCAAGTTGTGTTTTAGAATAGGTCCCTGTTTAAAGAAAACTTCATCTATTTCCCTTCTTTCATTCATGAACAGGTCATTTTCATGGTCTAGTAAATATTGTTCTAAAGGATCAGTAGGAGGCATGACAATAGAAGCAAGACCAATAATTTCATGTTTACTAGGCAATTCCTCATCACGGGGTTGTCTACGAAACTTAGCAAGATTAAACTCACGAGACATATCCCCTAAACCAACAGAAACAATATCCTTATTACAGTCTATCTTAGCATTAACAGTATTCAAGAAGGGACTACCAAATATAATGGGACAAAAGCTATCTTGTTAGGAACCAAGAACAAGAAAATCAGCAGGATATTTAACCTTCCCACACAAGACTTCAACATCTCTAACAATCCCAATTGGTGAAATAGTATCTCTATTGGCAAGCTTAATGGTAACATCGATATCTTCTATCTTAGCAGGTGCAATATCATGCATAATTTCTTTGTATAAGGAATGAGGTATTGCACTTGCACTAGCACCCATATCACATAAGCCATGATAGCAATGATCTCCAATTTTAACAGAAATAATAGGCATGCCTACAACAGGTCTATGTTTATTTTTAGTATCAGGTCAAGCAATTCTAGCAGTCTCATCACAGAAGTAAATAACATGCCCATCAATATTATCGGCCAAGAGATCTTTAACCATAGCAATATTAGGTTCAAATTTAACTTGCTCAGGGGGTTTGTGTGTCCTAATATTACTTCTGTTGACTACAGTTGAAACTTTAGCATGATCCTTTATTCTAACATGGAAAGGTGGTTTCTCAACATAAGCAGTACGAACAACAGGATCATTATAAGTGATAGTATTTTCTTCAACTTTAATAGGTGGAACTACTTTTACTTCAATGGGAGGATTATATTTAAACCACTTCTCCTTAGGGAGATCAACATGAGTAGCAAAGGATTCACAAAAGGGAGCTACTATCTCAGAGTCAAGTCCATATTTAGTGCTAAATTCACGAAATGCATCGGTATCCATAAAAGATTTCACACAATCAAAATTAGGTGTTATACCTGACTCCTTACCTTCATCGAGGTCCCAAACTTCAGAGTTGCATTTAAATCTTTCCAATAAATCCCAATTGAATTCAATAGTCTTCATCATAAAAGATCCAGTACAAGAAGTATCGAGTATGGAGCGTTTACTGAGAGAAAGCCGAGCATAATTTTTTTGAATAATCATTTCTCTTGAGAGCTCATGATTGGGGCATGAATATAACATTGACTTAAGCCTCCCCCAAGCTTGAGCGATGCTTTCTCCTTCGCAAGGCCAAAATTAATTATATAATTACGATCACAATGAACAAGATGCATAGGATAAAACTTCTGGTGAAATTCCAATTTCAATTGCTTATAGTCCCATGATCCCATATCATCACATAGCCTATACCATGTCAATGCATCTCCCTTCAAAGATAAAGAGAAAACCTTCTTCTTGATCACATCCTCGGGCATACCTGCAAGCTTACATAATCCACAAACTTCATCCACATGGATTAAGTGTAAATCGGGATGCAATGTTCCATCTCCTGCAAAAGGATTAGCTAGCAGTTTCTCTATCATACCCGAAGGAATTTCAAAGTAAACATTTTCAGTAGGTTTGGTAAGTTGAGGAGAAACTCTTTGCTCTACTGGTCGGGGTAAAGATAGCCCGAACAAGCCCCTCAAAGGATTATGTTCCATAGTAACAAGTGACAGTAAATTTCAGCACACTATATAAATTTTTCCTTACCAAATTCCACCTACCAAAGGTGCTTCACTCCCTGGCAACGGTGCCCGAGAAGAGTCTTGATGACCCACAAGTGTAGGGGATCTATCGTAGCCTTTTCGATAAGTAAGAGTGTCGAACCCAACGAGGAGCAGAAGGAAATGATAAGCTGTTTTCAGCAAGGTATTCTCTGCAAGCACTGGAATTATCGGTAACAGATAGTTTGTGATAAGATAAATTGTAACGAGCAACAAGTAATAAAAGTAAATAAGGTGCAGAAAGATGTCCCAATCCTTTATGTAGCAAAGGACAAGCCTGGACACAATCTTATATGAAGGAAAGCGCTCCCGAGGACACATGGGAATTATCATCAAGCTAGTTTTCATCATGTTCATATGATTCGCGTTCGGTACTTTGATAATTTGACATGTGGGTGGACCGGTGCTTGGGTGCTGTCCTTACTTGGACAAGCATCCCACTTATGATTAACCCCCATTGCAAGCATCCGCGACTACAATAGAAGTATTAAGGTAAACCTAACCATAGCATGAAACATATGGATCCAAATCAGCCCCTTATGAAGCAACGCATAAACTAGGGTTTAAGCTTTTATCACTCTAGCAACCCATCATCTACTTATTACTTCCCAATGCCTCCCTCGAGGCCCAAACAATGGTGAAGTGTCATGTAGTCGACGTTCACATGACACCACTAGAGGGATGACAACAAACATCTCATCAAAAGATCGAACGAATACCAAATTCACATGACTACTAATAGCAAAACTTCTCCCATGTCCTCAGGAACAAACGTAACTACCCACAAAGCATATTCATGTTCATAATCAGAGGGGTATTAATATGCATAATGGATCTGAACATATGATCTTCCACCAATTAAACCAACTAGCATCAACTACAAGGAGTAATCAACACTACTAGCAACCCACAGGTACCAATCTAAGGTTTGGATACAAAAATTGGATACAAGAGATGAACTAGGGTTTGAGATGAGATGGTGCTGGTGAAGATATTGATGGAGATTGACCCCCTCCCGATGAGAGGATCGTTGGTGATGATGATGGTGATGATTTCCCCCTCCCGGAGGGAGGTTTCCCTGGCAGAATAGCTCCGCCGGAGCCCTAGATTGGTTCCGCCAAGGTTCCGCCTCGTGGCGGCGGAGTTTTGTCCCGTGAGCTTGCTTATGATTTTTTTTCTCGGACGAAAGACTCCATATAGCCAAAGATGGGCATCGGAGGGCCACCAGGGGGCCCATGAGGCAGGGGCGCGCCTAGGGGGGTAGGGCGCGCCCCCTGCTACGTCTTGAGCTTGCGTTGGTTTTCCCCGAAGAGGAAGGGATGATGCAGCAGAGTAGCGTAAGTATTTCCCTCAGTTTTTGAGAACCAAGGTATCAATCCAGTAGGAGGCCACGCTCAAGTCCCTCGTACCTGCACAAAGCGATAGCTACTCGCAACCAACACGATTAGGGGTTGTCAATCCCTTCACGGTCACTTACGAGAGTGAGATCTGATAGATATAATATTTTTGGTATTTTTGGTATAAAGTTGCACAGTAAAAAGTGAAAGCAAAGTAAAAAAGCAAAACAAGATTAAAGTGATGGAGATTGATATGATGAGAATAGACCCGGGGGCCATAGGTTTCACTAGTGGCTTCTCTCAAGAGCATAAGTATTCTACGGTGGGTAAACAAATTACTGTTGAGCAATTGACAGAATTGAGCATAGTTATGAGAATATCTAGGCATGATCATGTATATAGGCATGACGTCCGAGACAAGTAGACCAACTCCTGCCTGCATCTACTACTATTACTCCACTCATCGACCGCTATCCAGCATGCATCTAGAGTATTAAGTTAAAAACAGAGTAACGCCTTAAGCAAGATGACATGATGTAGAGAGATAAATTCATGCAATATGAAATAAGCCCCATCTTGTTATCCTTGATGGCAATGATGCAATACGTGCCTTGCTACCCCTTCTGTCACTGGGAAAGGACACCGCAAGATCGAACCCAAAGCTAAGCACTTCTCCCATGGCAAGAACTACCAATCTAGTTGGCCAAACCAAATGGATAATTCGAAGAGACTCACAAAGATAACCAATCATACATAAAAGAATTCAGAGAAGATTCAAATATTATTCATAGATAGACTTGATCATAAACCCACAATTCATCGGTCTCAACAAACACACCGCAAAAAGAAGATTACATCGAATAGATCTCCACAAGAGAGGGGGAGAACTTTGTATTGAGATTCAAAGAGAGAGAGAGAGAAGAAGCCATCTAGCTACTAACTATGGACCCGAAGGTCTGAGGTAAACTACTCACACTTCATCGAAGAGGCTAGGATGATGTAGAAGCCCTCCATGATGACGGCCCTCTTCCGGCGGAGCTCCGGAACGGGCCCCAAGATGGGTTCTCGTGGATACAGAAAGTTGCAGCAGTGGAATTAGGTTTTTGGCTCCTCTTTTGATCGTTTGGGGTACGTAGGTATATATAGGAGGAAGGAGTATGTCGGTGGAGCAACGAGGGGCCCACGAGGCAGGGGGGAGCGCCCTAGGGGGGCCCACCCTCGTGACCTCCTCTTTGACCCCCTGGAGTAGGGTCCAAGTCTCCTGGATCACGTTCGGTGAGAAAATCACGTTCCCGAAGATTTTATTCTGTTTGGACTGCGTTTGATATTCTGTTTCTCCGAAACACTGAAATAGGCAAAAAAAACAGCAATTCTGGGCTGGGCCTCCGGTTAATAGGTTAGTCCCAAAAATAATATAAAAGTGGAAAATAAAGCCCAATATAGTCCAAAACAGTAGATAATATAGCATGGAGCAATCAAAAATTATAGATACGTTGGAGACGTATCAGGCATCCCCAAGCTTAATTCCTGCTCGTCCTTGAGTAGGTAAATGATAAAAAGAGAATTTTTGATGTGGAGTGCTACTTGGCATAATTTCAATGCAAATATTCTTAATTGTGGTATGAATATTCAGATTAGAAAGATTCAAGACAAAAGTTTATATTGACATAAAAATAATAGTACTTCAAGCATACTAACAAAGCAATTATGTCTTCTCAAAATAACATGGCCAAAGAAAGTTATCCCTACAAAATCATATAGTCTAGCTATGCTCCATCTTCACCACACAAAGTATTTAAATCATGCACAACCCCGATGACAAGCCAAGCAATTGTTTCATACTCTAACTTTTTCAAAACTTTTTCAATCTTCACGCAATACATGAGCGTGAGCCATGGATATAGCACTATAGGTGAAACAGAATGGTGGTTGTGGAGAAGACAAAAAGGAGGAGAAGATAGTCTCACACCAGCTAGGCATATCAACGGGCTATGGAGAGGCCCATCAATAGATATCAATGTGAGTGAGTAGGGATTGCCATGCAACGGATGCACTAGAGCTATAAATGTATGAAAGCTCAACAAAAGAAACTAAGTGGGTGTGCATCCAACTTGCTTGCTCATGAAGACCTAGGGCAATTTTGAGGAAGCCCATCATTGGAATATACAAGCCAAGTTCTATAATGTAAAATTCCCACTAGTATATGAAAGTGACAACATACGAGACTCTCTATATGAAGAACATGGTGCTACTTTGAAGCACAATATATGAGACTCGCTATATCATGGTGCTACTTTGAAGCACAAGTGTGGAAAAAAAGATAGTAGCATTGCCCCTTTTTATTTATTTTCTCTTTTTTTGGGCCTTCTTTTTTTCTTTGGCCTTTCTCTTTTTTGGGACAATGCTCTATTGAATGATGATCATCACACTTCTATTTATTTACAACTCAAGGATTACAACTCGATTCTAAAACAAAGTATGACTCTATATGGATGCCTCCGGCGGTGTACCGGGATATGCAATGAATCAAGAGTGACAAGTATGAAGAAATTATGAACGGTGGCTTTGCCACAAATACTATGTCAACTACATGATCATGCTAAGCAATATGACAATGATGAATGTGTCGTGATGAACTAGGTGGTGGAAAGTTGCATGGCAATATATCTCGGAATGGCTATGGAAATGCCATAATAGGTAGGTATGTGACTGTTTTGAGGAAGGTATATGGTAGGTGTATGATACCGGCGAAAGGTGCGCGGTATTGGAGATGCTAGCAAAGGTGGAAGGGTGAGAGCGCGTATAATCCATGGACCCAACATTAGGCATAAAGAACTCATATACTTGTTGCAAAAATCTAGAAGTTATCAAAGCAAAGTATTACGCGCATGCTCCTTGGGGGATAGATTGGTAGGAAAAGACCATCGCTCGTCCCCGACCGCCACTCATAAGGAAGACAATCGATAAATAAATCATGCTCCGACTTCATCACATAACGGTTCACCATATGTGCATGCTACGGGAATCACAAACTTTAACACAAGTATTCTTTAAATTCACAACTACTCAACTAGCACGACTTTAATATTATCACCTCCATATCTCAAAACAATTATCATGCTTCAATCTTTTCTTAGTATTCAACACACTCAAAAGAAAGTTTCACAAATCTTGAATACCAAGCATATTATTATTAAGCAAATTACCATGCTATTAAGAGACTCTCAAAATAATTTTAGTGAAGCATGAGAGATCAATAGTTTCTTTAAAACAAATCCAGCACCGTGCTCTAAAAGATCTAATTGAAGCGCATAGAGAAAAATTATAACGCTCAAAAGATATAAGTGAAGAACATAGAGCAAAACTACATAGCTCAAAAGATATAAGTGAAGCACATAGAGCAAAACTACTTAGCTCAAAAGATATAAGTGAAGCACATAGAGCAAAACTACTTAGCTCAAAAGATATAAGTGAAGCACATAGAGTATTCTAGCAAATTTTAATTCATGTATGGCTCTCTCAAAAGGTGTGTAAAGCAAGGATGATTGTGGCATACTAAGACACAAAGACACAAATAAGACAAGACGCTCCAAGCAAAACACATATCATGTTGGTGAATAAAAATATAGCTCCAAGTAAATTACCGATGGAAGTGGACGAACGAGGGGATGCCTTCCGGGGCATCCTCAAGCTTTGACTTTTTGGTGTCCTTGGATTATCTTGGGGGTGCCATGGGCATCCCCAAGATTAGGCTCTTTTCACTCCTTGTTCCATGATCCATCAAAAGAATTCACCCAAAACTTGAAAACTTCACAACACAAAACTCAAAATAGAATACTCGTGAGCTCCGTTAGCGAAAGAAAACAAAAGACCACTTCAAGGTACTGTAATGAACTTGTTATTTATTTATATTGGTGTTAAACCTTCTGTATTCAAACTTCTCTATGGATTATAAACTATTTTACTAACCATAGATTCATCAAAATAAGCAAACAACACACGAAAAACAGAATCTGTCAAAAACAGAACAGCCTGTAGTAATCTGTAGCTAGCGCAAGATCTGGAACCCCAAAAATTCTAAAATAAATTGCTGGACCTGAGGAATTTATCTATTAATCATCTGAAAAAATAATTAACTAAATAGAACTCTTCAAATAAAAATGACAGCAGTTCTCGTGAGCGCTAAAGTTTCTGTTTTTTACAGCAAGTTCAACAAGACTTTCCCCAAGTCTTCCCAACGGTTCTACTTGGCACAAACACTAATTAAACACAAAAAACACAACCAAAACATAGGCTAAATAATTTATTTATTACTAATTAGGAGCAAAAATCAAGGAATAAAAATAAAATTGGGTTGCCTCCCAACAAGCGCTATCGTTTAACGCCCCTAGCTAGGCATAAAAGCGAGGATAGATCTAGGTATTGCCATCTTTGGTAGGCAATCCATAAGTGGCTCTCATGATAGTTTCATATGGTAATTTTATTTTATTTCTAGGAAAGTGTCACAATCCCTTTTTTAATGGAAATTGAAATCTAATATTCCCTTCCTTCATATCAATAATCGCACCAACCGTTCTAAGGAAAGGTCTACCAAGAATAATAGGGCAAGAAGGATTGCAATCTATATCAAGAACAATGAAATCTAAGGGCACATAATTCCTATTTGAAACAATAAGAATATCATTAATTCTTCCCATAGGTTTCTTAATAGTGGAATCCGCAAGATGTAAGTTTAGAGAGCAATCATCAAAATTACGGAAATCTAGTAAATCACACAAAGTTTTGGGAATAGTGGAGACACTAGCTCCCAAAAAACACAAAGCATAAAACTCATGATATTTAATTTTAATTTTAATAGTTGGTTCCCACTCATCATTGAGTTTTCTAGGGATAAAAACTTTCAACTCAAGTTTTTCTTCATAAGATTGCATCAAGGCATCAACAATATGTTTGGTGAAGGCTTTATTTTGACTATAAGCATGTGGAGATTTTAGCACGGATTGTAACAAGGAAATACAATCAATTAAAGAGAAACTTACATAATTAAATTCCTGGAAATCCAATATAGTGGGTTTAGCAACATCTAGATTTTTATTTCTTTCAATCCCACTTTCATCAATTTCATCATTAAGATCTAAATACTCCGAATTTTTAGAACGCCTTTTAGGTAAAGGAAGATCATATTCAGTTTCATCAGGATTCATATTGCAAAACAAAGATTAATAGGGGACACATCAATAACCTTTAGATCTTCATCTTGATTTTCATAGGAATTGGAGGAACACGCTTTAATAAAGGCATCTTTGGAAGCACGCATCCTAGTGGTTCTTTCCTTGCACTCATCAATGTAAATTCTCGTGGCTTTGAGAGACTCATTGATATCATGTTTAGGAGGAATAGATCTAAGCTTTAAAGAATCAACCTCAAGAGAAATTCTATCAATGTTTCTAGCCAAATCATCAACTTTAAGCAATTTCTCCTCAAGCAAAGCATTAAAATTCTTTTGTGAATTCATAAACTCTTTAGCACTATTCTCAAATTCAGAGGGCATCTTATTATAATTTCCATAAGAGTTGTTGTAGGAATTCCCATAATTATTAGAAGGATTACTAGGATATGGCCTAGGATTAAAATTCCCTCTATAAGCGTTGTTACCAAAATTATTCCTACCAACAAAATTCACATCCATAGATTCATTGTTATTCTCAATCAAAGTAGACAAAGGCATATCATTAGGATCAGAAGAAACACTCTTAGTAGCAAATAATTTCATAAGTTCATCCATCTTTCCACTCAAAACATTGATTTCTTCTATCGCATGCACTTTCTTATTAGAAGATCTTTCAGTATGCCATTGAGAATAATTAACCATAATATTATCTAGGAGTTTAGTAGCATCTCCTAAAGTGATTTCCATAAAAGTGCCTCCCGCGGCCGAATCTAAACGATTTCTAGAAGCAAAATTCAATCCGGCATAAAATTTTTGTATAATCATCCACAAATTCAAACCATGAGTAGGGCAATTACGTATCATTAATTTCATTCTCTCCCAAGCTTGTGCAACATGTTCATGATCAAGTTGTTTAACGTTCATAATATCGTTTCTAAGAGAGATGATCTTAGCGGGAGGAAAATACTTAGAGATAAAAGCATCTTTGCACTTGTTCCATGAATCAATACTATTCTTAGGCAAAGACGAAAACCAAGCTTTAGCACGATCTCTAAGCGAAAAAGGAAATAGCTTCAATTTAACAGCATCATTATTGACATCTTTTTTCTTTTGCATATCACATAAATCAACGAAGCTATTCAGATGAGTAGCGGCATCTTCACTAGGAAGGCCGGCGAATTGATCTTTCATAACAAGATTCAACAAAGCAGTATTAATTTCACAAGATTCAGCATCGGTAAGAGGAGCAATCGGAGTGCTAAGGAAATCATTATTATTGGTATTGGTGAAGTCACACAATTTAGTATTATCTTGAGCCATCGCGACAAACAAGCAATCTAACACACGAGCAAACAAAAGCAAACGGGCAAAAAGAGGCAAATAAAGAGGGAGGATAGAGAGAGAGAGAGAGGGCGAATAAAACGGAAAGGGTGAAGTGGGGGAGAGGAAAACGAGAGGCAAATGGCAAATAATGTAATGTGAGAGATAGGGATTGTGATGGGTACTTGGTATGTTGACTTTTTGCGTAGACTCCCCGGCAACGGCGCCAGAAATCCTTCTTGCTACGTCTTGAGCTTGCGTTGGTTTTCCCCGAAGAGGAAGGGATGATGCAGCAGAGTAGCGTAAGTATTTCCCTCAGTTTTTCAGAACCAAGGTATCAATCCAGTAGGAGGCCACACTCAAGTCCCTCGTACCTGCACAAAGCGATAGCTACTCGCAACCAACGCGATTAGGGGTTGTCAATCCCTTCACGGTCACTTACAAGAGTGAGATCTGATAGATATAATATTTTTGGTATTTTTGGTATAAAGATGCAAAGTAAAAAGTAAAAGCAAAGTAAAAAAGCAAAACAAGATTAAAGTGATGGAGATTGATATCATGAGAATAGACCCGGGGGGGCATAGGTTTCACTAGTGGCTTCTCTCAAGAACATAAGTATTCTACGGTGGGTAAACAAATTACTGTTGAGCAATTGACAGAATTGAGCATAGTTATGAGAATATCTAGGCATGATCATGTATATAGGCATCACGTCCGTGACAAGTAGATCGAAACGATTCTGCATCTACTACTATTACTCCACTCATCGACCGCTATCCAGCATGCATCTAGAGTATTAAGTTAAAAACAGAGTAACTCCTTAAGCAAGATGACATGATGTAGAGAGATAAATTCATGCAATATGAAATAAACCCCATCTTGTTATCCTCGATGGCAAGGATGCAATACGTGCCTTGCTGCCCCTTCTGTCACTGGGAAAGGACACCGCAAGATCGAACCCAAAGCTAAGCACTTCTCCCATGGCAAGAACTACCAATCTAGTTGGCCAAACCAAACGGATAATTCGAAGAGACTTGCAAAGATAACCAATCATACATAAAAGAATTCAGAGAAGATTCATATATTATTCATAGATAGACTTGATCATAAACCCACAATTCATCGGTCTCAACAAACACACCGCAAAAAGAAGATTACATCGAATAGATCTCCACAAGATAGGGGGAGAACTTAGTATTGAGATTCAAAGAGAGAGAAGAAGCCATCTAGCTACTAACTATGGACCCGAAGGTCTGAGGTAAACTAATCACACTTCGTCGGAGAGTCTAGGATGATGTAGAAGCCCTGCGTGATGACGGCCCTCTTCCGGCGGAGCTCCGGAACAGGCCCCAAGATGGGATCTCGTGGATACAGAAAGTTGCGGTGGTGGAATTAGGTTTTTGGCTCCTCTTCTGATCGTTTGGGGGTACGTAGGTATATATAGGAGGAAGGAGTACATCGGTGGAGCATCGAGGGGCCCACGAGGCAGGGGGCGCGCCCTAGGGGGGCGCCCCCACCCTCGTGACCTCCTCTTTGACCCCCTAGAGTAGGGTCCAAGTCTCCTGGACCACGTTCGGTGAGAAAATCACGTTCCCGAAGATTTTATTCCATTTGGACTCCGTTCAATATTCTGTTTCTCTGAAACACTGAAATAGGCAAAAAAAATAGCAATTCTGGGCTGGGCTTCCGGTTAATAGGTTAGTCCCAAAAATAATATAAAAGTGGAAAATAAAGCCCAATATAGTCCAAAACAGTAGATAATATAGCATGGAGCAATCAAAAATTATAGATACGTTGGAGACGTATCACCCCCCACCCTCGTGGATGGTGGGTGACCCCTCTTTGGTACTTCTTGCGCCCAATATTTTTTTTATATTCTGGAAAGTGCTCCCGTTGAGTTTCAGGACTTTTGGAGATGTGCAGAATAGGTATCTAATATTTTCTCCTTTTCCAGCCCAGAATTCCAGCTGCCGGCATTCCCCCTCTTCATGTAAACCTTGTAAAATAAGAGAGAATAGGCATAAGTATTGTGACATTATGTGTAATAACAGCCCGTAATGCAATAAATATCGATATAAAAGCATGATGCAAAATGGGCGTATCAGAGCACTACAACATTTCTGATAAGTATATGTGAATGACATATTGTTGATCGGAATTAATGTATAATTTTCAGGAAAGCATAGAGGAGTGTTTGAAAGAGTTTTTCAAAGACAGACCTCAATGAAGCCGCTTACACATTGAGCATCAAGATCTATAGAGCTAGATCAAGACGCTTGATAAGTTTTTTCAATGAGTACATACCTTGACAAGATTTCGAAGTAGTTCAAAATGGAAACAGTCAAAGAAGGAGTTCTTGCCTATGTTGCAAGGTGTGAAGTTGAGTAAAGACTCAAAACCCGAGCACAACAGAAAATAGCAAGAGAATGAAAAGTCATTCCCTATGCCTCAGTCATAGGTTCTATAAAGTATGCTATGTTGTTTAACAGTCCTATTGTATACCTTAGCATCTTTCTGGCAAGGGGGTACAATAGTGATCTAGGAGTAGATCACTGGACAGCGGTCAAAATTATCCTTAAAAGACTGAGGAAATATTTCTTGGTTATGGAGGTGATAAAAGAGTTCGTCGTAAAGAGTTACATCGATGCAAGCTTTTTACATCGATCTAGATGAATCTAAGTCTCAATCTGGATACATATTGAAAGTGGGAGCAATTAGCTAGAGTAGCTCCATGCAGAGCATTGTAGACATAGAAATTTGTGAAATACATATGGATCTGAATGTTGCAGACCCGTAGACTAAACTTCTCTCACAAGCAAAACATGATCACTCTTTGGGTGTTAATCACATAGCGATGTGAACTAGATTATTGACTCTAGTAAACCCTTTGGGTATTTAGTCACATGGAGATGTGAACTAGATTATTGACTCTAGTGCAAGTGGGAGACTGAAGGAAATATGCCCTAGAGGCAATAATAAATTTATTATTTATTTCCTTATTTCATGATAAATGTTTATTATTCATGCCAAAATTGTATTAACTGGAAACATAATACATGTGTGAATACATAGACAAACAGAGTGTCACTAGTATGCCTCTACTTGACTAGCTCGTTAATCAAAGATGGTTATGTTTCCTAAACCATAGACATGAGTTGTCAGTTGATAAATGGGATCACATCATTAGGAGAATGATGTGATTGACTTGACCCATTCTATTAGCTTAGCACTTGATCGTTTTAGTTTATTGCTATTGCTTTCTTCATGACTTATACATGTTCCTATGACTATGAGATTATGCAACGCCCGATTACCGGAGGAACACTTTGTGTGCTACCAAATGTCACAACGTAAATCGGTGATTATAAAGGTTCTCTACAGGTGACTCCGATGGTACTTCTTGAGTTGGCATAGATTGAGATTAGGATTTGTCACTCCGATTGTCGGAGAGGTATCTCTGGGCCCTCTCGGCAATGCACATCACTATAAGCCTTGCAAGCAATGTAACTAATGAGTTAGTTGCGGGATGATGCATTACGGAACGAGTAAAGAGACTTGCCGGTAACGAGATTAAACCAGGTATTGAGATACCGATGATCGAATCTCGGGTAAGTAACATACCGATGACAAAGGGAACAACATATGTTGTTATGCGGTTCGACCGATAAAGATCTTCGTAGAAATATGTAGGAGCCAATATGGGCATCTGCTACCTCTTGAGCACTGCGTTGGTTTTCCTCGAAGAGGAAGGGATGATGCAGCAAAGTAGCGTAAGTATTTCCCTCAGTTTTTGAGAACCAAGGTATCAATCCAGTAGGAGGCTACCCGTGAGTCCCTCGCACCTGCACAAAACAAATAAATCCTCGCAACCAACACGATAAGCGGTTGTCAATCCCTACACGGCCACTTACGAGAGTGAGATCTGATAGATATGATAAGATAATATTTTTGGTATTTTTGTGATAAAGATGCAAAGTAAAATAAAAGCAAAGTAAAAGCAAAGGAAATAACTAAGTAGTAAGAGATTAATATGATGAAGATAGACCCAGGGGCCATAGGTTTCACTAGTGGCTTCTCTCGAGAGCATAAGTATTCTACGGTGGGTGAACAAATTACCGTTGAGCAATTGACAGAATTGAGCATAGTTATGAGAATATCTAGGCATGATCATGTATATAGGCATGACGTCCGAGACAAGTAGACCAACTCCTGCCTGCATCTACTACTATTACTCCACTCATCGACCGCTATCCAGCATGCATCTAGAGTATTAAGTTAATGAAAACAGAGTAACGCCTTAAGCAAGATGACATGATGTAGAGGGATAAACTCATGCAATGTGATGAAAACCCATCTTGTTATCCTCGATGGCAACAATACAATACGTGCCTTGCTGCCCCTACTGTCACTGGGAAAGGACACCGCAAGATTGAACCCAAAGCTAAGCACTTCTCCCATTGCAAGAAAGATCAATCTAGTAGGCCAAACCAAACTGAAAATTCAAAGAGACTTGCAAAGATAACCAATCATACATAAAAGAATTCAGAGAAGATTCAAATATTGTTCATAGATAGACTTGATCATAAACCCACAATTCATCGGTCTCAACAAACACACCGCAAAAAGAAGATTACATCGAATAGATCTCCACAAGAGAGGGGGAGAACATTGTATTGAGATCCAAAAACAGAGAAGAAGCCATCTAGCTACTAACTATGGACCCGTAGGTCTGAGGTGAACTACTCACACTTCATCGGAGGGGCTATGGTGTTGATGTAGAAGCCCTCCATGATCGATGCCCCCTCCGGCGGAGCTCCGGAATAGGCCCCAAGATGGGATCTCATGGATACAGAAAGTTGCAGTGGTGGAATTAGGGTTTTGGCTTCGTATCTGATCGTTTGGGGGTACGTAGGTATATATAGGAGGAAGGAGTATGTCGGTGGAGCAACAGGGGGCCCATGAGGGTGGAGGGCGCGCCTGGGGGGTAGGCGCGCCCCCTACCTCGTGGCCTCCTCTTTTGTGTCTTGACGTAGGGTCCAAGTCTCCAGGGTCTTGTTCGTTGAGAAAATCACATTCCTGAAGGTTTCATTCCGTTTGGACTCCGTTTGATATTCCTTTTCTTCGAAACCCTAAAACAGGCAAAAAACATCAATTCTGGGCTGGGCCTCCGGTTAATAGGTTAGTCCCAAAAATAATATAAAAGTGGATAATAAAGCTCAATAATGTCCAAAACAGTAGATAATATAGCATGGAGCAATCAAACATTATAGATATGTTGGAGACGTATCAAGCATCCCCAAGCTTAATTCCTACTCGTCCTCGAGTAGGTAAATGATAAAAACAGAATTTTTGATGCGGAGTGCTACTTGGCATAATTTTAATGTAATTCTTCTTAATTGTGGTATGAATATTCAGATCTGAAAGATTCAAGACAAAAGTTCATATTGACATAAAAATAATAATACTTCAAGCATACTAACAAAGCAATTATGTCTTCTCAAAATAACATGGCCAAAGAAAGTTCATCCCTACAAAATCATATAGTTTAGTCATGCTCCATTTTCGTCACACAAGAATGCTCTCATCATGCACAACCCCGTTGACAAGCCAAGCAATTGTTTCATACTTTAGTAATCTCAAACCTATAAACTTTCACACAATATATGAGCGCGAGCCACAGACATAGCACTTTGGGTGGAATAGAATATAATGAGGGGGGTTATTGGAGAAGACAAAAAAAGAGAAAGTCTCGCATCAACGAGGCTAATCAATGGGCTATGGAGATGCCCACCGATTGATGTTAATGCAACGAGTAGGGATTGCCATGCAACGGATGCACTAGAGCTATAAATGTATGGAAGCTCAACAAAAGAAACTAAGTGGGTGTGCATCCAACTTGCTTGCTAATGAAGACCTAGGTGAAGGAAATATGCCCTAGAGGCAATAATAAAGTTATTATTTATTTCCTTATATCATGATAAATGTTTATTATTCATGCTAGAATTGTATTAACCGGAAACATAATACATGTGTGAATACATAGACAAACAGAGTTTCACTAGTATGCCTCTACTTGACTAGCTCGTTAATCAAAGATGGTTATGTTTCCTAACCATGGACAAAGAGTTGTTATTTGATTAACGGGATCACATCATTAGATGAATGATCTGATTGACATGACCCATTCCATTAGCTTAGCACCCGATCGTTTAGTATGTTGCTATTGCTTTCTTCATGACTTATACATGTTCCTATGACTATGAGATTATGTAACTCCCGTGTGCCGGAGGAACACTTTGTGTGCTACCAAACGTCACAACGTAATTCGGTGATTATAAAGGTACTCTACAGGTGTCTCCAAAGGTACATGTTGGGTTGATGTATTTCGAGATTAGGATTTGTCACTCCGATTGTCGGAGAGGTATCTCTGGGCCCTCTCGGTAATGCACATCACTTAAGCCTTGCAAGCATTGCAACTAATGAGTTAGTTGCGAGATGATGTATGACAGAACGAGTAAAAGAGACTTGCCGGTAACGAGATTGAACTAGGTATTGGATACCGACGATCGAATCTCGGGCAAGTAACATACCGATGACAAAGGGAACAACGTATGTTGTTATGCGGTCTGACCGATAAAGATCTTCGTAGAATATGTAGGAGCCAATATGGGCATCCAGGTCCCGCTATTGGTTATTGACCGGAGACGTGTCTTGGTCATGTCTACATTGTTCTCGAACCGTAGGGTCCGCACGCTTAACGTTACGATGACAGTTATTATGAGTTTATGCATTTTGATGTACCGAAGGAGTTCAGAGTCCCGGATGAGAACGGGGACATGACGAGGAGTCTCGAAATTGTCGAGACGTAAAGATCGATATATTGGATGACTATATTCGGACATCGGAAAGGTTCCGAGTGATTCGGGTATTTTTCGGAGTACCGGAGAGTTACGGGAATTCGCTGGGAGAAGTATTGGGCTTTGATGGGCTTTAGTGGGAAGAGGAGAAAGGGCCTGCTGCGCCCCCCTCCCCTCTAGTCCGAATTGGACTAGGGAAAAGGGGGCCGGCCACCTTTCCTTCTCCTCCACTTCCTTCTCCCTTCCTCCCGTCTTGGTGGACTCCTACTAGGACTTGGAGTCCTAGTAGGACTCCACATCCTGGCCGCACCTAGCCTTGGCCGGCCTCCTCCTCCTCCATCCTTTATATACAGGGGTAGGGGCACCCCATAGACACACAAGTTGATCTTTGAGATCGTTCCTTAGCCGTGTGCGGTGCCCCCTGCCACCATATTCCACCTCGATCATATCGTTGTAGTGCTTAGGCGAAGCCCTGCGTCGGTAGAACATCAAGATCGTCACCACGCCGTCGTGCTGACGGAACTCCTCCCCAAAGCTTTGCTGGATCGAAGCCCGGGGATCGTCATCGAGCTGTACGTGTGCTAAGAACTCGGAGGTGCCGGAGTAACGGTGCTTGGATCGGTCCGATCGGGAAGAAGACGTACGACTACTTCCTCTATGTTGTGTCAACGCTTCTGCAGTCGGTCTGCATGGGTACGTAGACAACACTCTCCCCTCTCGTTGCTATGCATCACCATGATCTTGCTTGTGCGTAGGAAAATTTTGAAATTACTACGTTCCCCAACAGTGGCATCCGAGCCTAGGTTTTATGGTTTGATGTTATTTGCACGAGTAGAACACAAGTGAGTTGTGGACGATATAAGTCATACTGCCTACCAGCATGTCATACTTTGGTTCGGCGGTATTGTTGGATGAAGCGGCCTGGACCAACATTACACGAGACCGGTTGTCCCGACGTGCTTTGCACACAGGTGGCTTGCGGGTGACTGTTTCTCCAACTTTAGTTGAACCGAGTGTGGCTACGCCCGGTCCTTGCGAAGGTTAAAACGGAGTCTATTTGACAAACTATCGTTGTGGTTTTGATGCGTAGGTGAGATTCGTTCTTGCTTAAGCCCGTAGTAGCCACGTAAAACTTGCAACAACAAAGTAGAGGACGTCTAACTTGTTTTTGCAGGGCATGTTGTGATGTGATATGGTCAAGACATGATGCTAAATTTTATTGTATGAGATGATCATGTTTTGTAACCGAGTTATCGGCAACTGGCAGGAGCCATATGGTTGTCGCTTTATTGTATGCAATGCAATCGCGATGTAATGCTTTACTTTATCACTAAGCGGTAGCGATAGTCGTGGAAGCATAAGATTGGCGAGACAACAACGATGCTACGATGGAGATCAAGGTGTCGCGCCGGTGATGATGGTGATCATGACGGTGCTTCGGAGATGGATATCACAAGCACAAGATGATGATGGCCATATCATATCACTTATATTGATTGCATGTGATGTTTATCTTTTTATGCATCTTATCTTGCTTTGATTGACGGTAGCATTATAAGATGATCTCTCACTAAATTATCAAGAAGTGTTCTCCCTGAGTATGCACCGTTGCCAAAGTTCGTCGTGCCCAGACACCAGGTGGTGATCGGGTGTGATAAGCTCTACGTCCATCTACAACGGGTGCAAGCTAGTTTTTGCACACGCAGAATACTCAGGTTAAACTTGACGAGCCTAGCATATGCAGATATGGCCTCGGAACACGGAGACCGAAAGGTCGAGCGTGAATCATATAGTAGATATGATCAACATAGAGATGTTCACCGTTGAAAACAACTCCATCTCACGTGATGATCGGTTATGGTTTAGTTGATTTGGATCATGTGATCACTTAGAGGATTATAGGGATGTCTATCTAAGTGGGAGTTCTTAAGTAATATGATTAATTGAACTTTAATTTATCATGAACTTAGTCCTGGTAGTATTAGCATATCTATGTTGTAGATCAATAGCTCGCGTTGTTGCTTTCATATGTTTATATTGATATGTTCCTAGAGGAAATTGTGTTGAAAGATGTTAGTAGCAATGATGCGGATTGGATCTGTGATCTGAGGTTTATCCTCATTGCTGCACAGAAGAATTATGTCCTTGATGCACCGCTAGGTGACAGACCTATTGCAGGAGCAGATGCAGACGTTATGAACGTTTGGCTAGCTCAATATGATGACTACTTGATAGTTTAGTGCACCATGCTTAACAGCTTAGAATCGGGACTTCAAAGACGTTTGGAACGTCATGGACCATATGAGATGTTCCAAGAGTTGAAGTTAATATTTCAAGCAAATACCCGAGTTGAGAGATATGAAGTCTCCAACAAGTTCTATAGCTAAAAGATGGAGGAGAATCGCTCAACTAGTGAGCATGTGCTCAGATTGTCTGGGTACTACAATCGCTTGAATCAAGTGGGAGTTAATCTTCTAGATAAGATAGTGATTGACAGAATTCTCTAGTCACCATGACCAAGTTAGTAGAACTTCGTGATGAACTATAGTATGCAAGGGATGACGAAAACGACTCCCGAGCTTTTCATGATGATGAAATCGATGAAGGTAGAAATTAAGAAAAACATCAAGTGTTGATGGTAGACAAGACCACTAGTTTCAAGAAAAGGGCAGGGGGAAGAAGGGGAACTTCAAAAAGAACAGCAAGCAAGTTGCTGCTCAAGTGAAGAAGCCCAAGTCTGGACCTAAGCCGGAGACTGAGTGCTTCTACTACAAAGAGACTGGTCACTGGAAGCGGAACTACCCCAAGTGATTGGCAGATAAGAAGGATGGCAAGGTGAACATAAGTATATTTGATATACATGTTATTGATGTGTACTTTACTACTGTTTATAGCAACCCCTCAATATTTGATACTAGTTCAGTTGCTAAGATTAGTAACTCGAAACGGGAGTTGCAGAATAAACAGAGACTAGTTAAGGGTGAAGTGACGATGTGTGTTCGAAGTGGTTCCAAGATTGATATGATCATCATCGCACACTCCCTATAAATTCGGGATTAGTGTTGAACCTAAATAAGTGTTATTTGGTGTTTACGTTGAGCATGAATATGATTTGATCATGTTTATTGTAAAAAGGTTATTCATTTAAGTAAGAGAATAAATTGTTGTTCTGTTTACATGAATAAAACCTTATATGGTTACACACCCAATGAAAATAGTTCGTTGGATCTCGATCATAGTGATACACATAATCATAATATTGAAACCAAAAGATGCAAAGTTAATAATGATAGTGCAACTTATTTGTAGCACTGCGTTTAGGTCATATTGGTGTAAAGCGCATGAAGAAACTCCATGCTGATGGGCTTTTGGAATCACTTGATTATGAATCACTTGATGCTTGCGAACCATGCCTTATGGGCAAGATGACTAAAACGCCGTTCTCCGGAACAATGAAGCAAGCAACTGACTTATTGGAAATAATACATACTGATGTATGCGATCCGATGAGTGTTGAGGCTCGCGGCAAGTATCATTATTTTCTGACCTTCACAGATGATTTGAGCAGATATGGGTATATCTACTTAATGAAACACAAGTCTGAAACATTTGAAAATGTTCAAAGAATTTCAGAGTGAAGTGGAGAATCATCGTAACAAGAAAATAAAGTTTCTACGATATGATCGCAGAGGTAAAATATTTGAGTTACGAGTTTGGCCTTCAATTAAAACAATGTGAAATAGTTTCACTACTCACGCCACCTGGAACACCATAGTGTAATGGTGTGTCCGAACGTCATAACCGTGCTTTATTAGAAATAGTGTGATCTATGATGTCTCTTACCGATCTACCACTATCGTTTTGGGGTTATGCATTAGAGACAGCTGCATTCACGTTAAATAGGGCACCATCTAAATCCGTTGAGACGACACCATGTGAACTATGGTTTGGCAAGAAACCTAAGCCGTCGTTTCTTAAAGTTTGGAGTTGCGATGCTTATGTGAAAAAGTTTCATCTCGATAAGCTCAAAACCAAATCGGAGAAATATGTCTTCATAGGATACCCAAAAGGAGACTGTTGGGTACACCTTCTATCATAGATCCTAAGGCAAGACATTCGTTGCTTATAATGGATCCTTTCTAGAGAAGGAGTTTCTCTCGAAAGAAGTGAGTGGGAGGAAAGTAGAACTTGATAAGGTAATTGTACCTTCTCCCTTATTGGAAAGTACTTCATCACAGAAATTTGGTCCTGTGACTACTACACCAATTAGTGAGGAAGCTAATGATGATGATCATAAAACTTTAGATCAAGTTACTACCGAATTTCGTAGGTAAGCCAGAGTGAGATCCGCACCATAGTGGTACAGTAATCCTGTTCTGGAAGTCATGTTACTAGACCATGACGAACTTGCGAACTATGAGGAAGCGATGATGAGCCCAGATTCCGCAAAATGGCTTGAGGCCATGAAATCTGAGATGGGATTCATGTATGAAAACAAAGTATGGACTTTGGTTGACTTGCCCGATGATCGGCAAGCCATAGAAAATAAATGGATCTTTAAGAGGAAGACGGACGTTGATAGTAGTGTTACTATCTACAAAGCTAGAATTGTCGCAAAAGGTTTTTCGACAAGTTCAAAGTGTTGACTACGATGAGAGTTTCTCACTCGTATCTATGCTTAAGTCTGTCCGAATCATGTTAGCAATTGCCGCATTTTATGAAATCTGGCAAATTGATAAACAAAACTGCATTCCCTAATGGATTTCTTAAAGAAGAGTTGTATATGATGCAACCAGTAGGTTTTGTCAATCCTAAAGGTGCTAACAAAATATGCAAGCTCCAGTGATTCATCTATGGACTGGTGCAAGCATCTCAGAGTTGGAATACACGCTTTGATAAGTTGATCAAAGCATATAGTTTTATACAGACTTGCGGTGAAGCCTGTATTTACAAGAAAGTGAGTGGGAGCACTACAGCATTTCTGATAAGTATATGTGAATGACATATTATTGATCGGAAATAATGTAGAATTATTTTGTAAAGCATAAAGGAGTGTTTGAAAGGAGTTTTTCAAAGAAAGACTTCGGTGAAGCTGCTTACATATTGAGCTCCAAGATCTATAGAGATAGATCAAGACGCTTGATAAGTTTTTTCAATGAGTACATACCTTGACAAGATTTTGAAGTAGTTCAAAATGGAGCAGTCAAAGAAAGAGTTCTTGCTTGTATTACAAGGTGTGAAGTTGAGTAAGACTCAAAGCACGACCACGGTAGAAGATAGAAAGAGAATGAAAGTCATTCCCTATGCCTTGGCCATAGGTTCTATAAAGTATGTCATGATGTATACCAGATCTATTGTATACCCTGCACTGATTTGGCAAGGGAGTACAATAGTGATCTAGGAGTAGATCACTGGACAGCGGTCAGAATTATCCTTAGAGAAATAAGGATATGTTTCTCGATTATCGACGTGACAAAAGGTTCGTCGTAAAGGGTTACGCCGATGCAAGTTTTGACACTAATCTAGATGACTCTAAGTCTCGGTCTAGATACATATTGAAAGTGGGAGCAATTAGCTAGAGTAGCTCCATGCAGAGCATTGTTGGCATAGAAATTTGCAAAATACATGTGGATCTGAATGTGGCAGACCCGTTGACTAAGATTCTCTCACAAGCAAAACATGATCACACCTTAGTACTCTTTGGGTGTTAATCACATAGCGATGTGAACTAGATTACTGAATCTAGTAAACCCTTTGGGTATTGGTCACATAGCGATGTGAACTATGGGTATTAATCACATGATGATGTGAACTATCGATGTTAATCACATGGTGATGTGATCTAGATTATTGACTCTAGTGCAAGTGGGAGACTGAAGGAAATATGCCCTAGAGGCAATAATAAAGTTATTATTTATTTCCTTATATCATGATAAATGTTTATTATTCATGCTAGAATTGTATTAGCCGGAAACATAATACATGTGTGAATACATAGACAAACAGAGTGTCACTAGTATGCCTCTACTTGACTAGCTCGTTAATCAAAGATGGTTATGTTTCCTAACCATGGACAAAGAGTTGTTATTTGATTAACGGGGTCACATCATTAGATGAATGATCTGATTGACATGACCCATTCCATTAGCTTAGCACCCGATCGTTTAGTATGTTGCTGTTGCTTTCTTCATGACTTATACATGTTCCTATGACTATGAGATTATGTAACTCCCGTGTGCCGGAGGAACACTTTGTGTGCTACCAAACGTCACAATGTAACTGGGTGATTATAAAGGTACTCTACAGGTGTCTCCAAAGGTACATGTTGGGTTGACGTATTTCGAGATTAGGATTTGTCACTCCGATTGTTGGAGAGGTATCTCTGGGCCCTCTCGGTAATGCACATCACTTAAGCCTTGCAAGCATTGCAACTAATGAGTTAGTTGCGGGATGATGTATTACAGAACGAGTAAAAGAGTCTTTCCGGTAACGAGATTGAACTAGGTATTGGATACCGACGATCGAATCTCGGCCAAGTAATATACCGATGACAAAGGGAACAACGTATGTTGTTATGCGGTCTGGCCGATAAAGATCTTCATAGAATATGTAGGAGCCAATATGGGCATCCAGGTCCCGCTATTGGTTATTGACCGGAGACGTGTCTCGGTCATGTCTACATTGTTCTCGAACCGTAGGGTCCGCACGCTTAACGTTACGATGACAGTTATTATGAGTTTATGCATTTTGATGTACCGAAGGAGTTCGGAGTCCCGGATGAGATCGGGGACATGACGAGGAGTCTCGAAATGGTCGAGATGTAAGGATCGATATATTGGACGACTATATTCGGACATCGGAAAGGTTCCGAGTGATTCGGGTATTTTTTGGAGTACCGGAGAGTTACGGGAATTCGCCGGGGGAAGTATTGGGCCTTGATGGGCTTTAGTGGGAAGAGGAGAAAGGGCCTGCTGCGCCCCCCCTCCCCTCTAGTCCGAATTGGACTAGGGAAAAGGGGGCCGGCCACCTTTCCTTCTCCTCCACTTCCTTCTCCCTTCCTCCCCTCTTGGTGGACTCCTACTAGGACTTGGAGTCCTAGTAGGACTCCACATCCTGGCCGCACCTAGCCTTGGCCGGCCTCCTCCTCCTCCATCCTTTATATACAGGGGCAGGGGGCACCCCATAGACACACAAGTTGATCTTTGAGATCGTTCCTTAGCCGTGTGTGGTGCCCCCTGCCACCATATTCCTCCTCGATCATATCATTGTAGTGCTTAGGCGAAGCCCTGCGTCGGTAGAACATCAAGATCGTCACCACGTCGTCGTGCTGACGGAACTCCTCCCTGAAGCTTTGCTGGATCGAAGCCCGGGGATCGTCATCGAGCTGTACGTGTGCTAAGAACTCGGAGGTGCCGGAGTAACGGTGCTTGGATCGGTCGGATCGGGAAGAAGACATACGACTACTTCCTCTATGTTGTGTCAACGCTTCCGCAGTCGGTCTGCGTGGGTACGTAGACAACACCCTCCCCTCTCGTTGCTATGCATCACCATGATCTTGCGTGTGCGTAGGAAAATTTTGAAATTACTACGTTCCCCAACACTAGGGCACTTGAGGAGGCCCATTGTTGGAATATACAAGCCAAGTTCTATAATGAAAATTCCCACTAGTATATGAAAGTGACAAAACAAGAGACTCTCTATCATGAAGATTACGGTGCTACTTTGAAGCACAAGTGTGGCAAAGGATAGTAACATTATCCCTTCTCTCTTTTTCTCTCATTTTTTTGGGCCTTCTCTTCTTTTTTTATGGCCTTTTCTTTTTTTCATGGCCTTTCTCCTTTTTTTCTTTATGGCCTTTCTCTTTTTTTATAATTCCTCACTTGGGACAATGCTCTAGAAAATGATGATCATCACACTTCTATTTATTTACAACTCAATGATTACAACTCGATAATAGAACAAAGTATGACTCTATATGAATGCCTCCGGCGGTGTACCGGGATATGCAATGAACCAAGAGTGACATGCACGAAAGAATTATGAACGGTGGCTTTGCCACAAATACTATGTCAACTGCATGATCATGCTAAGCAATATGACAATAATGAATGTGTCATGATAAATGGAATGGTGGGAAGTTGCATGGCAATATATCTCGGAATGGCTATGGAAATGCCATAATATGTAGGTATGGTGGCTGTTTTGAGGAAGATATAAGGAGGTTTATGTCTGAAAGAGCGTATCATATCACGGGGTTTGGATGCACCGGCGAAGTTTGCGCCAACTCTCAATGTGAGAAAGGGCAATGTACGGTACCGAAGAGGCTAGCAAGGATGGAAGGGTGAGAGTGCGTGTAATCCATGGACTCAACATTAGTCATCAAGAACTCACATACTTATTGCAAAAATCTACAAGTCATCAAAAACCTCGGCACTACGCGCATGCTCCTAGGGGGGTAGATTGGTAGAAAAAGACCATCGCTCGTCCCCGACCGCCACTCATAAGGAAGACAATCAAATAACACCTCATGTTTCAAATTTGTTACATAACGTTTACCATACGTGCATGCTACGGGACTTGCAAACTTCAACACAAGCATTTCTCAATTTCACAACTACTCAACTAGCACGACTTTGATATTATTACCTCCATATCTCAAAACAATCATCAAACATCAAACTTCTCTTAGTATTCAAAACACTCATAAGAAATTTTTACTAATCCTGAATACCTAGCATATTAGGATTTTAAGCAAATTACCATGCTATTTAACACTCTCAAAATAATCTAAGCGAAGCATGAGATATCAATAGTTTCTATAAAACAAATCCACCACCGTGCTCTAAAAGATATAAGTGAAGTACTAGAGCAAAACTATATAACTCAAAAGATATAAGCGAAGCACATAGAGTATTCTAACAAATTCCAAATCATGTATGGCTCTCTCAAAATGTGTGTACATCGAGGATGATTGTGGTAAACTAAAAAGTAAAGACTCAAATCATACAAGATGCTCCAAGCAAAACACATATCATGTGGTGAATAAAAATATAGCTCCAAGTAAAGTTACCGATAGAAGTAGACGAAAGAGGGGATGCCTTCCGGGGAATCCCCAAGCTTTGGCTTTTAGGTGTCCTTAGATTATCTTGGGGGTGCCATGGGAATCCCCAAGCTTAGGCTCTTGCCACTCCTTGTTCCATAATCCATCAAATCTTTACCCAAAACTTGAAAACTTCACAACACAAAACTCAAAGTAGAAAATCTCGTGAGCTCCGTTAGCGAAAGAAAACAAAAGACCACTTCAAGGTACTGTAATGAACTCATTATTTATTTATATTGGTGTTAAACCTACTTTATTCCAACTTCTCTATGGTTTATAAACTATTTTACTAGCCATAGATTCATGAAAATAAGCAAACAACACACGAAAAACAGAATCTGTCAAAAACAGAACAGTCTGTAGTAATCTGTAGCTAGCGCAAGATCTGGAACCCCAAAAATTCTAAAATAAATTTCTGGATGTGAGTAATTTATCTATTAATCATATTCAAAAATAATTAACTAAATATCGCTTTCCAAATAAAAATGGCAGCAGTTCTCGTGAGCGCTAAAGTTTCTGTTTTTTACAGCAAGTGTAACAAGACTTTCCCCAAGTCTTCCCAACGGTTCTACTTGGCACAAACACTAATTAAACACAAAAAACACAACCAAAACAGAGGCTAGATAAATCATTTATTACTAAACATGAGCAAAAAGCAAGGAATAAAAATAAAATTGGGTTGCCTCCCAACAAGCGCTATTGTTTAACGCCCCTAGCTAGGCATAACAAGCAAGGATAGATCTAGGTATTGCCATATTTGGTAGGCAATTCTTCAATGAGGCATCTACCATCTTTAGGAATTTCTTTCTTTGTATTGATTATCAAACTTTTAGGCACAAGATCGAAAAAATCATTTGTAACATATGGTTCCTTAATGATAGCAAAAAGATTGGGATGAATACTTATAGATTTGAGATCCGCAGTTTCCTTACTAGAGGATTCACCCTTATTTTTAGGAACATACATAAGCTTGGCAATTTTAGCGGGAGAACTTGGAGTATTCTTTATGGAAGAAAAAGCGGTTCCCAAGTTGGTAATAATATCCTCAAGTTTATCGATTCTAGTGGAATCGTGATTTATTTTCTCATTAACTATGGGTTCCTTCTCTTTAATATTTTTCAAAGTGACTCCTACTTTAGATCCATATTGAGAGATTCGGTTGTGGATCTTTTATCCAAATTTTCAATTAACTCTATGGTAGCAACCTTATTTTCAATAATTTCGAGTCTTTGCATTACATGCTCCAAAGTTAATACAGTTCCATTAACCAAAAGAGGGGGTGACCCAAACAAATCTATCATAGCATTATAAGAATCAAAAGTATGGCTACTCAAGAAGTTCCCTATAGTAATAGTATCAAGGACATATCTGTGCCAAGGAGTAATGCCTACATAAAAAGTGCGAAGAAGAACGGAAGTAGATTGCTTCCTGGTAGATCTATTTTGAGCATTGCAAATTCTATACCAAGCGTCTTTTAGATTTTCCCCCTCCCTTTGTTTAAAATTTTGGAATTTCATTCTCGGGAGACAACGGAGAAGATAAGGGACTAGCCATAACGACAAGCAAACAAACTAACGCACATGCAAACAAAAAGCAAGCGGACAAAAAAAGCAAATAGAGAAAGAGAGGGAGGATAGAGAGAGAGGGCGAATAAAACGGCAAGGGTGAAGTGGGGGAGAGGAAAACGAGAGGCAAATGGCAAATAATGTAATGCAGGAGATAAGGGTATGTGATGGGTACTTGGTATATTGACTTTTGCGTAGACCTCCCCGGCAACGGCGCTAGAAATCCTTCTTGCTACCTCTTGAGCACCGCGTTGGTTTTCCCCGAAGAGGAAGGGATGATGCAGCAAAGTAGTGTAAGTATTTCCCTCAGTTTTTGAGAACCAAGGTATCGATCCAGTAGGAGGCTACGCGCGAGTCCCTCGCACCTGCACAAAACAAATAAATCCTCGCAACCAATGTGATAAGGGGTTATCAATCCCAACACGGCCACTTACGAGAGTGAGATCTGATAGATATGATAAGATAATTTTTTTGGTATTTTTGTGATAAAGATGTAGAGTAAAATAAAAAGCAAAGTAAAAAAGCAAAGGAAATAACTAAGTAGTAGGAGATTAATATGATGAAGATAGACCCGGGGGCCATAGGTTTCACTAGTGGCTTCTCTCGAGAGCATAAGTATTCTACGGTGGGTGAACAAATTACTGTTGAGCAATTGACAGAATTGAGCATAGTTATGAGAATATCTAGGTATGATCATGTATATAGGCATCACGTCCGAGACAAGTAGACTGAGTCCTATACCTGCATCTACTACTATTACTCCACACATCGACCGCTATCCAGCATGCATGTAGATATTAAGTTCAAAAGAATAGAGTGACGTTGTAAGCAAGATGACATGATGTAGAGGGATAAACTCATGCAATATGATATAAACCCCATCTTGTTATCCTCGATGGCAACAATAAAATACGTGCCTTGCTGCCCCTACTGTCACTGGGAAAGGACACCGCAAGATTGAACCCAAAGCTAAGCACTTCTCCCATTGCAAGAAAGATCAATCTAGTAGGCCAAACCAAACTGAAAATTCGAAGAGACTCGCAAAGATAACCAATCATACATAAAAGAATTCAGAGAAGATTCAAATATTGTTCATAGATAGACTTGATCATAAACCCACAATTCATTGGTCTCAACAAACACACCGCAAAACGAAGATTACATCGAATAGATCTCCACAAGAGAGGGGGAGAACATTGTATTGAGATCCAAAAAGAGAGAAGAAGCCATCTAGCTACTAACTATGGACCCGTAGGTCTGAGGTGAACTACTCACACTTCATCGGAGGGGCTATGGTGTTGATGTAGAAGCCCTCCGTGATCGATGCCCCCTCCGGCGGAGCTCCGGAATAGGCCCCAAGATGGGATCTCGTGGATACAGAAAGTTGCGGCGGTGGAATTAGGGTTTTGGCTCCGTATATGATCGTTTGGGGGGTACGTAGGTATATATAGGAGGAAGGAGTACGTCGGTGGAGCAATAGGGGGCCCACGAGGGTGGAGGGCGCGCCTCGGGGGGTAGGCGCGCCCCTACCTCGTGGCCTCCTCTTGTGTGTCTTGACATAGGGTCCAAGTCTCCTGGGTCTTGTTTGTTGAGAAAATCACGTTCCCGAAGGTTTCATTCCGTTTGGACTCCGTTTGATATTCCTTTTCTTCGAAACCCTAAAACAGGCAAAAAACAGCAATTCTGGGCTGGGCCTCCGGTTAATAGGTTAGTCCAAAAATAATATAGAAATGGATAATAAAGCCCAATAATGTCCAAAACAGTAGATAATATATCATGGAGCAATCAAAAATTATAGATACGTTGGAGACGTATCAACATCCAGTTTCCGCTATTGGTTATTGACCAGAGAAGTGTCTCGGTCATGTCTACATAGTTCTCGAACCCGTAGGGTCCGCACGCTTAACGTTCTTTGACGATATAGTATTTATGAGTTATGTATGTTGGTAACCGAATGTTGTTCGGAGTTCCGGATAAGATCACGGACATGACGAGGAACTCTAGAATGTTCTAGAGATAAAGTTTGATATATGGGATAATAGTGCTTGGTCTCCGGAAGGGTTCCGGAATTCACTGGAAGGGGTTCCGGATGTTTCCCGAAATGTTTGGGTATGAGAACACTTTGTTTGGGCCAAAGGGGAAAGCCCACAAGGTTTTTGGAAAGCGCAAAAGGAAGTTTTGCGGAGTCCAGGGGCCAGTCGCCAGGGTCCCTGGCGTCTGGGTCTAGACGCCGGGTACCCTGGCGTCTGGCCCTGGAGTCCGAGAAGGACTGTTGCCTTTCAGATGAAACCAACTTTGTGGAGGCTTTTACTCCAAGTTTCGACCCCAAGGCTCAACATATAAATAGAGGGGTAGGGCTAGCACCCAACCCACATCAAGAAACACCAAGCCGTGTGCCGGCAACCCCGTCCCCTCTAGTTTATCCTCCGTAATAGTTTTCGTAGTGCTTAGGCGAAGCCCTGCGGAGATTGTTCTTCACCAACACCGTTACCACGTCGTCGTGCTACCGAAACTCATCTACTACTTCGCCCCTCTTGCTAGATTAAGAAGGCGAGGACGTCATCGGCTGAACGTGTGCTGAATGTGGAGGTGCCGTACGTTCGGTACTTGATCAGGACGGATCGTGAAGTTGTACGACTACATCAACCGCGTTGATAAACGCTTCCGCTTTCGGTCTACAAGGGTACATAGACATACTCTCCCCTCTTGTTGCTATGCATCACCATGATCTTGCGTGTGCGTAGGAAATTTTTTAAAATTACTACGTTCCCCCACAAATGCTCAATTTTGTATTTATGTTTGGAGCTATTTTAGATGAATTTTGTTAAATTCGTCGCGCAAGGTCGACCATTTGAAATTTTCTTTGACCGGTAGCTTCATCTCACAGTTCGACACAACATTCGTGTTGCAAGTTTTCTTTTTCGAGGATCGTTCATCTCGTCCTTCTCTCCACGATCTTACTGCATTGACGCCGTCCTGACACGCACATTGTATTTCTTCTCCTCTGTCCTCTGTCACAGCCCTCCTATCCGCCACTCTTGACGTCGGCGTCGTTCCTCTTGACCTCCTTACCCGCTTCCTACTACACTATAGTCATTTTCGGGGTCAGTCATATTGGCATCTTCTCTCTCGTCCTACTGCACTGACGCTACCATCCCGCGAGCACTGCATTTCTTCTCCTCTGTTCAGTCTCTATGCGGACTTTTTCTGCGGCGACGAGGCTAGCAACTAGTTCACCGCGTCGCCGAAGGGGTTGCTCGTGCACGACACCGTGCATGTTGTGTCGGACGGGACGCCACGATCACCGTCCACCATAGTCGACATGGTCCGACACGGACTGCATTTCTCCTTCCCGTCCTCTACCTTAGTGCTCCTCCGCGCGGACTTTCTTTGTGGTGGCGACGCTAGTAAGTAGTTCGCCATGGCACCGACACGAACGCTCGCCCGATACTCGTCGTGTTGGACGTGGCATCACGGTCACCGTCCACCGTAGTCACGAGGCACAGTATAATTGTGTGTGTTAAGTATAAGTGTTACCTCGAAATCATATCCTGCGTATACAACCAAACACCCTGTGGTTGCGTGTAACGCCCGGAATGTAACTTACCATATTTGTACTCCAACTCTTGCCATTTTTGGCTCTAAGTTCTGAGATTTCCCCGTGGTTGGGTTTTGTCTTTGTTTTGCATCTTCTCATGTCATGCATTTCATATCATGTCATCATGTGCATCGCATTTGCATATGTGTTCGTCTCATGCATCTGAGCATTTTCCCCATTGTCCGTTTTGCGATCCGACACTCCTACGCCCTCCGATGCCCCCTTTTGCCTCTTTTCATGAGCGGGTGTTAAACCTTCTTGGAATGGACCGAGATTTGCCAAGCGGCCTTGGTACACCACCGGTATACCGTCTGTCAAGTTTCGTGCCATTTGAAGTTCGTTTGATACTCCAACGGTTAACCGGGGAACCGTAAAGGCCTCGTGTGTGTTTCAGCCCAACACCCCTCCAAAGTAGCCCAATAACCCATCCAAACCTATCCCATGTCCTTCGCCGTCGGATCACGATCGCGTGGTCGAAAACTACACCTCATTTGGACACTCCCACCTCCTTCTATGTATAAATATGTGCTCTCCCCATCCAAATCCGGGTCCAAACCCTAGCAAACCTTCCTCCTCGCCGCCGGACGCGTCCGGACCGCGTCGGACACGTCCGCCCGCCGCCGCCTGGCGAATCATGGCGTGCCACGTGCCCTCTCCGCCGCCCACCGCCGCTGTGGCCCGCGGGGCCCGAGTCAGGCCCGCGCGAGCCCGCGCGCACCGCCGCCGCTTCCCTCCACCGCGCCGCCACCCGGGAGCCGCGCCGCCGCCGCCGCTTGCCTCCACTGCGCCGCCACCTGGACGCTGCTGCCTCCACCCGCGTCGCCCCCGCCGGCCGCTCGCCGCCCGCGTCGCCCCATGCGCCACCGCCAAGCTCCGCCGCCGCCACGCCGAGCTCCACTGCCTCCAGCGCACTCCGGCGACCTCACCGCCCTTCTCCTCACCGGATCCGCCTCCCTCCAACTCTGGCAAGAACTCCAATGAACCTCGGTTCGTGCGCCGCCTAGATTCAGATCTGGAAAACCCTAGTGTTGACCTCGTTTCATCTCTAAGTCATGTTATTTTTGTATTTTATTGCCCTGTTCAACATGCCATAACTTCTCATCCGTAGCTCCGTTTTGCGCGTGTGATATATCAAAATGTTCATCTGGATGTGCTCTTCATTTTGTTCCATTGTGACCTGCTTGTTTGAGTCCATCTTGATGCCCAAATTGTTGATGCAAGAGTGCTAGAAAATGTTAGTTCCTGTTACTTAGCAGATTATGAGCATTTGTCATTTTTGCTACAATTATTGTGTGCTGGATATGGGCATGTGCTCTACATGTGTTTTGGGTTATGCCATGCCATCTTTACAGGGGTGTATGACATGTATTTTTGTGATCAATGTGGTGACTAGCACAAGCATGCAAAGTAGCTCTCGTAATATTGCTGATTTCAGGGACTTAGAATTTCACTAAGTCATTTCCCTATTGTTATTTTTATGCCATGTATTCATGTTGCTACAGAGTGATCCATGCTTCTTCTGAGTATGTTCAGTAAGGTTAATTTGGACATATGGTTGTGCTCTATCCATCCATGCCCCTGTTTGCATTTATGGAGTGCCCTAACATGACTGAATCTTGCTCTACTTTTGCTATAAAATGTTCCTGGCAGATTGTTTACGTGCTAATTAATTTTGCCAATGTTGTTGTAGTTGATCCATGCAAGCTTTGAGCTGGTTCTTGCCATGGTTAGCTTCTTGAACATGTCTTCTTGCTGGTAGTATGCTTATCTTGTTATGCAATGCCTTGTGTTGAGTGAATCGAGCTCGCAAACATGCCTTCATAACTCTGATTATGCCATGCTCTGTTTTCTGCTAAGTCTAAATCTGTTAACGAAACTTGCTATGTTTACATGGGTGCCATCATATTTTATGTGCCTTTTTGGCTTATGGTCAATAAGGGACATTTGTTCTATGCTTTGAGTAGATTCATGACATGCCTTGTTTTGCTATGTCCTGTTCCCATAGCATGTTGTTATCTTGCTCTAAACATTGCTTCCTGATGTTAATTCCTAGCATGTTAGTATTTTCACTAAGTCTGTGATGCTGATATCTTTTGCACTTTTGCCATGCTTGTTTGAGCCTGCTCTTGTGTGATTTAGCCGTAGCTCAGTGTTCATCTTTTCTCAAGCATCTTGAGTAGATCACTGTCATGTGCTTTGTTGCTATGTTGGAGTGCATTAGCTTAGTTTCTTGTTGCATTCTAGATGGCATCATGCTGTTAATCGCAGAAGAATTATGCTATTCTTGTTTTGCTTGCCATTTGCAAACCGTGCATCCGATTCCGGTGATCTTTATATTGATTTCGACCGAAATCAACTCATCTTTCCAGCGGTGCACTTGGTTTGCCAAGTTGATGCCTGGTTCATTCTTTCCCTTCCGAAGCACGCATATGCATTGCATATCACATCCCGCGTATCATGCCATGTTTTGCATCATGTTGCTTACGCATTGCACCATGGTTGATTGTTGTTTACTTTGCTTGTGTTCTTGCTTTGGGTAGAGCCGGGAGACGATTACATGATCAAGGAACCCGTTGAGTACGCTTACAAGGATCAAGTTTTCGTCAACTCGGAGAACTTTGCAGGCAAAATGACCATACCCTCGAAATCACTTCTATATTTGCTTGCTAGTTGTTCGCTCTATTGCTATGCCGCGATACCTACCACTTGCTATATCATGCCTCCCATATTGCCATGACAGGCCTCTAACCCACCTTTCCTAGCAAATCGTTGTTTGGCTATGTTACCACTTTGCTCAGCCCCTCTTATAGCGTTGCTAGTTGCGGGTGAAGATGAAGCATGTTCCTTGTTGGAACATGATTATTGTTGGGATATCATTATTATATCTTGTTTACTTTAATACACCAATATACTTGGTAAAGGGTGGAAGGCTCAGCCTTATGCCTAGTGTTTTGTTCCAATCTTGCCACCCTAGTTTCCGTCACACCGGTGTTATGTTCCTTGATTTTGAGTTCCTTACATGGTTCGGTTATAATGGGAACCCCTTGACAGTTTCGCCTTGAATAAAAGTCCTCCAGCAAGGCCCAACCTTGGTTTTACCATAAGCCACCTAAGCCTTTCTCCCTTGGGTTCCGTGGACTCAAGGGTCATCTTTATTTTTAAACCCGCGGGCCAGTTGTGACGCCCCCGATTTGACCGTACACTAATCATACACGCAAACGTGTACGATCAAGATCAGGGACTCACTGGGAGATATCACAACACAACTCTACAAATAAAATAAGTCATACAAGCATCATATTACAAGCCAGGGGCCTCGAGGGCTCGAATACAAGAGCTCGATCATAGACGAGTTAACGGAAGCAACAATATCTGAGTACAGACATAAGTTAAATAAGTTTGCCTTAAGAAGGCTAGCACAAACTGGGATACAGATCGAAAGAGGCGCAGGCCTCCTGCCTGGGATCCTCCTAACTACTCCTGGTCGTCGTCAGCGGGTAGCACGTAGTAGTAGGCACCTCCGGTGTAGTAGGAGTCGTCGTCGACGGTGGCGTCTGGATCCTGGGCCCCAACATCTGGTTGCGACAACCAGGTAGAAGGGATTGGAGGAAAAGAGGGAGAAAGCAACCGTGAGTACTCATCCAAAGTACTCGCAAGCAAGGAGCTACACTACATATGCATGCATTGGTATCAAATGGAATAAGGGTATCATATGTGGACTGAACTGCAGAATGCCAGAATAAGAGGGGGATAACTAATCATGTCGAAGACTACGCTTCTGGAAGCCTCCGTCTTGCAGCATGTAGAAGAGAGTAGACTGAAGTCCTCCAAGTAGCATCGTATAGCATAATCCTACCCGATGATCCTCTCCTCGTCGCCCTGTTAGAGAGCGATCACCGTGTTATATCTGGCACTTGGAAGGGTGTGTTTTATTAAGTATCCGGTTCTAGTTGTCATAAGGTCAAGGTACAACTCCGGGTCGTCCTTTTACCGAGGGACACGGCTATTCGAATAGATAAACTTCCCTGCAGGGGTGCACCACATAACCCAACACGCTCGATCCCATTTGGCCGGACACACTTTTCTAGGTCATGCCCGGCCTCGGAAGATCAACACGTCGCAGCCCTACCTAGGCACAACAGAGAGGTCAGCACGCCGGTCTACATCCTATGGCGCAGGGGTCTGGGCCCATCGCCCTTTGCACACCTGCACATTGCGAACGCGGCCGGAAGCAGACCTAGCCTAGTGGCGTTCCAGTCCAATCCGGCGCGCGCCACTCAGTCGCTGATGTCACGAAGGCTTCGGCTGATACCATGACGTCGAGTGCCCATAACTGTCCCCGCGTAGATGGTTAGTGCGTATAAGCCAGATGGCCTATACCCAGATCTCGTTAAGCGTGTTAAGTATCCGTGAACGCCGACCAGGTCCAGG